>CM051238.1:246669866-247996366 GCA_027917425.1 Gastrophryne carolinensis
TAATCTATACTTCTGTTAAATAAACTTTCCTCAGGCGTATTGGTTGGAGACTTCTTCAGTTGGACCTTCGCTGGACCTTCGCCCTCCGTTTTGGGACTGTCCCTACTAGGACCTCTCCTGTGTACAGTCCTGCTGTCCCTGGGACTTCTGTAGCCCCCTTCAACTCAAATTTAATAGTCCCCGTGTCCTCCTCCCCCCGTCCGGAACCCCCATCCCCCACTCCCATCCCCACTCCCATCCCCCCCCCCCCCTCCCATATTAGCATTCGGATCAACTGCTCCTGCTGAGTTCACCACTTCGTAGATATACACTTTTTTTTACTTTTTTGATATATTGTTTCTTGACTGTTTATTGTGTAGTTTTATTTTTTGTATTTTGTTATAGTTGTAGGTTATAGTTGTAGGTTATAGTTGTAGGTTATAGTTGTAGGTTATAGTTGTAGGTTATAGTTGTAGGTTATAGTTAGTACAGTCATCCCCCATAGGGTTTTGATCTTGTAGCTTTTTTGATTATCAGAAAAAATGGCTGGGAGAAGGTACACTGCTCAGGAAGCAGCGGCTTATCTGATGGAGTCGGACTCAGAAGAATTTAGCGAGTCAGGGTCCGAGTATATGCCCTCAGGTAGCGAGTCCGACTCCTCTAGTGAGGAGGTACAGCCGCGCAGTAGTACCAGTGCTAGGCATCCTAGAAGGGATGGTACCGCACAAGAAGAGGCCATGCTGGAGGAAAGTGTAGGGCAGGGTGGGAGTGCTGTAGCTGAAGGAGAGCCTGCGTGGAGGCCTCCTAATAATTATTCCCCCGAAATTCCCCCATTTGATTCGGTCCCCGGGGTCAATGTTGACACCACAAACTTCCGTCTCATTGACTTCCTCAATTTATTTGTTTCAGAGGCCATCCTACTGGATATGGTCCATTATACGAATCTCTATGCTGAGCAGGTCCTCACCCAAAATCCCCCACAGAGGCACGCCCGAGCTCATGCATGGCAACCAACAAATTTGAGTGAGATGAAAAAATTTTGGGGGCTCACTCTAGCAATGGGTATCGTCAAAAAATTTAGCATTGAGTCCTACTGGGATACCCAATCCATATTGGCAACCCCATTGTTTCCGGCCATAATGTCCAGAAACCGTTACGAAATCTTACTGCGGTTTCTGCACTTCAACGATAATACCACTGCTATTCCCCGTGGTCAGCCCGGTCACGACAGGCTGCATAAATTAAGACCCCTGATAAATAGCCTGTCAGAGCGCTTTGCGGAAGTGTACACCCCCTCACAAAATTTAAGCATTGACGAGTCACTTCTGCTGTTTAAAGGGCGCATTATATTTCGTCAGTATATCCCTAGCAAGCGTGCCCGCTATGGGATTAAATTTTACAAATTGTGTGACAGTGTGACCGGCTATACCAAATTTTTCCGGATTTATGAAGGAAGGGACACGCATCTGGACCCCCCTGGTTGTCCCCTTAATTTGACCATCAGTGGAAAAATCGTTTGGGAGCTCATGACTCCTCTACTGGGAAGAGGTTACCACTTATATGTGGACAACTTCTACAGCAGCATCCCATTATTTAGAGCCCTTTATTCATTGGACACACCGGCCTGTGGCACCATCAACCGCAATCGAAAAGGTTTGCCCAGGTCATTGCTGCAAAAAAAACTGAATCGTGGAGAGTCCTATGCTTTAAGAAGCAATGAGCTCCTGGCCGTGAAATATATGGACAAGAAAAATGTAATCATGCTGACGACAATCCACGATGAGTCAGTCATGACTGTACGACAACGTGGTCCCCGACCCCCCTACCAAAAGCCACGTTGTATAAAGGACTATAATAAATTCATGGGTGGCGTTGATAAGACGGACCAAATACTAACCTACTACAACGCCGCCCGCAAATCCAGAGCCTGGTACAAAAAAGTTGCGATTCATTTGGTCCAGCTGGCAACTTTTAACTCCTTTGTTGTCTTCAAGGCAGCAGTACCAGGCTCTAATCTGACTTTTATAAAGTATCAGCAACAGCTACTTCCTGCTCTGTTGTTTGGGGATACTGAGGAGGCCCCAGAAATGTCAGCTAATGACAACCAGGCTAGGTTAGTGGGGAAGCACTTTATAAAGTGCATTCCCGACATGGGTGGTAAAAAGTATCCCCAGAAGGCTTGTAGGGTATGTAGAAGCCATGGCATTAGAAAGGATGTGCGGTACTACTGCCCGACTTGCCCCAGCCAACCTGGTTTATGCTTCGAACATTGCTTTGAAGCATACCACACCCAGTTAAACTACTAATTAGTACTGGGTTAATTTTTCTGTAAGTTTAGACTGTAGGTTTTTTGTTGTCAATGTGTTTTCTTTTCCTTTTCATTTCTTTTGATGTGCTTACAGATGCGATGGGATGTACTGGAGGAGGAGCAGCCGGTTACTTGTGGAGCATGATGATTAAAACGTGAGCCCCCATTTTCACCATTGTAATACCTGACCCGGTTCACTGATCTTATAATCTGATGCCACAGCTAATGTAGCCTATCTGCACCTCACAAGTCTAATCCTCATTGCAGCTGTTTGTACTATTAAGAAATGTAAAGGTCTGTTTTGTGCGCTTTCATAGCGCATGCTTTACTTTGAGGTGTTCTTTTGGGTATCGTCCGGTTCGGCGTTCCCTGCTGTTTCAGATTTAACTTTTAATTCCTGTTTGCATATAGATTTTTTGGGTAAAATGTGGAAACACATGAAACCCGTTAATGTGTTGTTCCAGTGGCCAAAGTTTTCAAGCCTGGTACGCCTAGAACGCTTGAGGTATGTACTTTCAGGGAACGTATGGTTTGTGGGGGGTATTTTAACTGAAAAGTGATGTTTTAGTTGAAAATGCGCAAGGTGCGCACTTTGTCTGCAGAGCAGGAAATTTTACGTGAAATGCCCCTTATGCATACACTTTGCTTTGGGGTAATTGGCAACCCTACCCTTGCAGGTAGCTATGCATGTTGGGTATTGTTCTGTTCAGAAGACCTTGCCGTTTCAGATTTGGTTAGTTTTTTTTGGTTAGCGCATGTTTTTAGAGAAATATTTGGTCTTAATGCTGCATTTTTGATATTTTTTTAGGTAAATCCGGGACAACAAGTTGGTTTTGGGAAGTCTGGTGTCCGAAAAGCTGCAGCTACAACACCAACCCTGGTACGCCTAGAACGCTTGAGGTGTGTACTTTCAGGGAACATATGGTTTGTGGGGGGTATTTTAACTGAAAAGTGGTGTTTTAGTTGAAAATGCGCAAGGTGCGCACTTTGTCTGCAGAGCAGGAAATTTTACGTGAAATGCCCCTTATGCATACGCTTTGCTTTGGGGTAATTGGCAACCCTACCCTTGCAGGTAGCTATGCATGTTGGGTATTGTTCTGTTCAGAAGACCTTGCCGTTTCAGATTTGGTTAGTTTTTTTTGGTTAGCGCATGTTTTTAGAGAAATATTTGGTCTTAATGCTGCATTTTTGATATTTTTTTAGGTAAATCCGGGACAACAAGTTGGTTTTGGGAAGTCTGGTGTCCGAAAAGCTGCAGCTACAACACCAACCCTGGTACGCCTAGAACGCTTGAGGTATGTACTTTCAGGAAACATATGGTTTGTGGGGGGTATTTTAACTGAAAAGTGGTGTTTTAGTTGAAAATGCGCAAGGTGCGCACTTTGTCTGCAGAGCAGGAAATTTTACGTGAAATGCCCCTTATGCATACGCTTTGCTTTGGGGTAATTGGCAACCCTACCCTTGCAGGTAGCTATGCATGTTGGGTATTGTTCTGTTCAGAAGACCTTGCCGTTTCAGATTTGGTTAGTTTTTTTTGGTTAGCGCATGTTTTTAGAGAAATATTTGGTCTTAATGCTGCATTTTTGATATTTTTTTAGGTAAATCCGGGACAACAAGTTGGTTTTGGGAAGTCTGGTGTCCGAAAAGCTGCAGCTACAACACCAACCCTGGTACGCCTAGAACGCTTGAGGTGTGTACTTTCAGGGAACATATGGTTTGTGGGGGGTATTTTAACTGAAAAGTGGTGTTTTAGTTGAAAATGCGCAAGGTGCGCACTTTGTCTGCAGAGCAGGAAATTTTACGTGAAATGCCCCTTATGCATACGCTTTGCTTTGGGGTAATTGGCAACCCTACCCTTGCAGGTAGCTATGCATGTTGGGTATTGTTCTGTTCAGAAGACCTTGCCGTTTCAGATTTGGTTAGTTTTTTTTGGTTAGCGCATGTTTTTAGAGAAATATTTGGTCTTAATGCTGCATTTTTTATATTTTTTTAGGTAAATCCGGGACAACAAGTTGGTTTTGGGAAGTCTGGTGTCCGAAAAGCTGCAGCTACAACACCAACCCTGGTACGCCTAGAACGCTTGAGGTGTGTACTTTCAGGAAACATATGGTTTGTGGGGGGTATTTTAACTGAAAAGTGGTGTTTTAGTTGAAAATGCGCAAGGTGCGCACTTTGTCTGCAGAGCAGGAAATTTTACGTGAAATGCCCCTTATGCATACGCTTTGCTTTGGGGTAATTGGCAACCCTACCCTTGCAGGTAGCTATGCATGTTGGGTATTGTTCTGTTCAGAAGACCTTGCCGTTTCAGATTTGGTTAGTTTTTTTTGGTTAGCGCATGTTTTTAGAGAAATATTTGGTCTTAATACTGCATTTTTGATATTTTTTTAGGTAAATCCGGGACAACAAGTTGGTTTTGGGAAGTCTGGTGTCCGAAAAGCTGCAGCTACAACACCAACCCTGGTACGCCTAGAACGCTTGAGGTGTGTACTTTCAGGGAACATATGGTTTGTGGGGGGTATTTTAACTGAAAAGTGGTGTTTTAGTTGAAAATGCGCAAGGTGCGCACTTTGTCTGCAGAGCAGGAAATTTTACGTGAATTGCCCCTTATGCATACGCTTTGCTTTGGGGTAATTGGCAACCCTACCCTTGAAGGTAGCTATGCATGTTGGGTATTGTTCCGTTCAGAAGACCTTGCCGTTTCAGATTTGGTTATTTTTTTTGGTTAGCGCATGTTTTTAGAGAAATATTTGGTCTTAATGCTGCATTTTTGATATTTTTTTAGGGAAACCCGGGACAACAAGTTGGTTTTGGGAAGTCTGGTGTCCGAAAAGCTGCAGCTACAACACCAACCCTGGTACGCCTAGAACGCTTGAGATGTGTACTTTCAGGGAACATATGGTTTGTGGGGGGTATTTTAACTGAAAAGTATTGTTTTAGTTGAAAATGCGCAAGGTGCGCACTTTGTCTGCAGAGCAGGAAATTTTACGTGAAATGCCCCTTATGCATACGCTTTGCTTTGGGGTAATTGGCAACCCTACCCTTGCAGGTAGCTATGCATGTTGGGTATTGTTCCGTTCAGAAGACCTTGCCGTTTCAGATTTGGTTAGATTTTTTTGGTTAGCGCATGTTTTTAGAGAAATATTTGGTCTTAATGCTGCAATTTTGATATTTTTTTATGGAAATCCGGGACAACAAGTTGGTTTCGGGAAGTCTGGTGTCCGAAAAGCTGCAGCTACAACACCAACCCTGGTACGCCTAGAACGCTTGAGGTGTGTACTTTCAGGGAACATATGGTTTGTGGGGGGTATTTTAACTGAAAAGTGGTGTTTTAGTTGAAAATTCGCAAGGTGCGCACTTTGTCTGCAGAGCAGGAAATTTTACGTGAAATGCCCCTTATGCATACGCTTTGCTTTGGGGTAATTGGCAACCCTACCCTTGCAGGTAGCTATGCATGTTGGGTATTGTTCCGTTCAGAAGACCTTGCCGTTTCAGATTTGGTTAGTTTTTTTTGGTTAGCGCATGTTTTTAGAGAAATATTTGGTCTTAATGCTGCATTTTTGATATTTTTTTAGGGAAATCCGGGACAACAAGTTGGTTTTGGGAAGTCTGGTGTCCGAAAAGCTGCAGCTACAACACCAACCCTGGTACGCCTAGAACGCTTGAGGTGTGTACTTTCAGGGAACATATGGTTTGTGGGGGGTATTTTAACTGAAAAGTGGTGTTTTAGTTGAAAATGCGCAAGGTGCGCACTTTGTCTGCAGAGCAGGAAATTTTACGTGAAATGCCCCTTATGCATACGCTTTGCTTTGGGGTAATTGGCAACCCTACCCTTGAAGGTAGCTATGCATGTTGGGTATTGTTCCGTTCAGAAGACCTTGCCGTTTCAGATTTGGTTAGTTTTTTTTGGTTAGCGCATGTTTTTAGAGAAATATTTGGTCTTAATGCTGCAATTTTGATATTTTTTTATGGAAATCCGGGACAACAAGTTGGTTTCGGGAAGTCTGGTGTCCGAAAAGCTGCAGCTACCACACCAACCCTGGTAAGCCTAGAACGCTTGAGGTGTGTACTTTCAGGGAACATATGGTTTGTGGGGGGTATTTTAACTGAAAAGTATTGTTTTAGTTGAAAATGCGCAAGGTGCGCACTTTGTCTGCAGAGCAGGAAATTTTACGTGAAATGCCCCTTATGCATACGCTTTGCTTTGGGGTAATTGGAAACCCTACCCTTGCAGGTAGCTATGCATGTTGGGTATTGTTCCATTCAGAAGACCTTGCCGTTTCAGATTTGGTTAGTTTTTTTTGCTTAGCGCATGTTTTTAGAGAATTATTTGGTCTTAATGCTGCATTTTTGATATTTTTTTATGGAAATCCGGGACAACAAGTTGGTTTCGGGAAGTCTGGTGTCCGAAAAGCTGCAGCTACAACACCAACCCTGGTACGCCTAGAACGCTTGAGGTGTGTACTTTCAGGGAACATATGGTTTGTGGGGGGTATTTTAACTGAAAAGTGGTGTTTTGGTTGAAAAAGCGCAAGGAGAGCAAAATGGTTGTATTTTCTTTGAAAATTGGCTCAGTCGCTATTTTCAGTTTTACGTGTCTGCTGGGCAGGAAAGGATGTCTACCAATACATATGTGGTACTGTTGCAATCGGGAGAAATAAGGCTTTTACACACAATATGATTTTCTGGAACAACTTGTATGTTTTATTAAGAAAACATACAACAAATTGTAAAAAAATGTTTTTTTGGGGTTTTTTTAACATATTATCCACAAAAATATTTAAAAAACACTAACAATCTTACTAACAAGACACTTCATGTTAAAGCCCAGACTGTGCTGAAAAAAACAATATATAATTTTCCAGGGAAATACTGGGAAATCCCTTCAAAAATCACTGTTGAACATGGGGAGCGCAAAATAGTGCAAAATGGTCTGGCAACAAAGGGTGACGAAATCTCAAGGTAGGCTGGCGGTTAAAGGGTTAAGACCATATAACCATTTGCACTTATTATAATTGAAATTAGCCTGATAAAGACACTTTTGCTGGGCATAGTACTTCTGGACCCTGCCAGGTCCACTTCTGTTGTGGCATCCCATTCTGTGACTACAACAGCCTCTGTTTAAGACCATATAACCATTTGCACTTATTATAATTGAAATTAGCCTGATAAAGACACTTTTGCTGGGCATAGTACTTCTGGACCCTGACAGGTCCACTTCTGTTGTGGCATCCCATTCTGTGACTACAGCAGCCTCTGTTTAAGACCATATAACCATTTGCACTTATTATAATTGAAATTAGCCTGATAAAGACACTTTTGCTGGGCATAGTACTTCTGGACCCTGCCAGGTCCACTTCTGTTGTGGCATCCCATTCTGTGACTATAGCAGCCTCTGTTTAAGACCATATAACCATTTGCTCTTATTATAATTGAAATTAGCCTGATAAAGACATTTGCTGGGCATAGTACTTCTGGACCCTGCCAGGTCCACTTCTGTTGTGGCATCCCATTCTGTGACTACAGCAGCCTCTGTTTAAGACCATATAACCATTTGCACTTATTATAATTGAAATTAGCCTGATAAAGACACTTTTGCTGGGCATAGTACTTCTGGACCCTGCCAGGTCCACTTCTGTTGTGGCATCCCATTCTATGACTACAGCAGCCTCTGTTTAAGACCATATAACCATTTGCTCTTATTATAATTGAAATTAGCCTGATAAAGACACTTTTGCTGGGCATAGTACTTCTGGACCCTGCCAGGTCCACTTCTGTTGTGGCATCCCATTCTGTGACTACAGCAGCCTCTGTTTAAGACCATATAACCATTTGCTCTTATTATAATTGAAATTAGCCTGATAAAGACACTTTTGCTGGGCATAACACTACTGGATCTTTTTTGGGGCATCCCATTCTGTGACTACAGCAGCCTCTGTTTAAGACCATATAACCATTTGCACTTATTATAATTGAAATTAGCCCTGATAAAGACACTTTTGCTGGGCATAGCACTACTGGATCTTTTTTGGGGCATCCCATTCTGTAACATACCATTAGCCTCTGCATTTACTATAAGCTGCACAGTTATTTAAAGAAATTTGGCCTGTATGAGCCTGCTAACACACTGCTACTGTGTGCATATATACTGATCTCAAGTCAGCTTTGGGGCATCCCATTCTGTAACATACCATTAGCCTCTGCATTTACTGTAAGCTGCACAGTTATTTAAAGAAATTTGGCCTGTATGAGCCTGCTAACACACTGCTGCTGTGTGCATATATACTGATCTCAAGTCAGCTTTGGGGTATCCCATTCTGTAACATACCATTAGCCTCTGCATTTACTGTAAGCTGCACAGTTATTTAAAGAAATTTGGCCTGTATGAGCCTGCTAACACACTGCTGCTGTGTGCATATATACTGATCTCAAGTCAGCTTTGGGGCATCCCATTCTGTAACATACCATTAGCCTCTGTATTTACTGTAAGCTGCACAGTTATTTAAAGAAATTTGGCCTGTATGAGCCTGCTAACACACTGCTGCTGTGTGCATATATACTGATCTCAAGTCAGCTTTGGGGCATCCCATTCTGTAACATACCATTAGCCTCTGCATTTACTGTAAGCTGCACAGTTATTTAAAGAAATTTGGCCTGTATGAGCCTGCTAACACACTGCTGCTGTGTGCATATATACTGATCTCAAGTCAGCTTTGGGTCATCCCATTCTGTAACATACCATTAGCCTCTGCATTTACTGTAAGCTGCACAGTTATTTAAAGAAATTTGGCCTGTATGAGCCTGCTAACACATTGCTGCTGTGTGCATATATACTGATCTCAAGTCTGCTTGTGGCATCCCATTCTGTAACATACCATTAGCCTCTGCATTTACTGTAAGCTGCACAGTTATTTAAAGAAATTTGGCCTGTATGAGCCTGCTAACACACTGCTGCTGTGTGCATATATACTGATCTCAAGTCTGCTTGTGGCATCCCATTCTGTAACATACCATTAGCCTCTGCATTTACTGTAAGCTGCACAGTTATTTAAAGAAATTTGGCCTGTATGAGCCTGCTAACACACTGCTGCTGTGTGCATATATACTGATCTCAAGTCTGCTTGGGGCATCCCATTCTGTAACATACCATTAGACTCTGCATTTACTGTAAGCTGCACAGTTATTTAAAGAAATTTGGCCTGTATGAGCCTGCTTACACACTGCTGCTGTGTGCATATATACTGATCTCAAGTCTGCTTGGGGCATCCCATTCTGTAACATAACATAACCTACCTACCATACTAAGCAGCTCTCTTATTTAAACTAAGCAGGCCTCTTGGAGGCTGATTGTCCACTTTTGGGTGTGCATTTATATTCGGTTTCATATACAGTGGGGTATCCCAATTTGTAAGATAACCTACCCCAACCATGTAAACTAAATAGGCCTGTTGCAGCCTGAGTTTCTCTGCTTGCGCATGGCCTGCATTACAATCTGTCTCTTTCAATGACACTGCTGCCTGGGGTATCCCAATTTGTAAGATAACCTACCCCAACCATGTAAACTAAAGGTTACGTCCTTCCAGAAGGAAAACTTATGCCGAACACTATTTTTGTTAGGGGCATTGACCTTTGGATTGATCAGCATGAAATTAATTTTTTTTTTCAAAGTATGGCGCTGTAAAGAAGGTCAAAATTATGTCTCATACTTGGATTATTGTTACTTTTTGTTCAGCTTGAAATATAACAGGCCACACGGGCATCCCAAGGCACATGCTATTTTAAACCTATCTGTTATACAACATAAGCGTTGATCAGCATCAGCTGCTTTATTAAGCTACTTCAGTTTGCACTTGTTTTTGACTGCTTTTAATAAACCAGGCCGCAGG
Source organism: Gastrophryne carolinensis (assembly GCA_027917425.1). Lineage (NCBI taxonomy): Eukaryota > Metazoa > Chordata > Amphibia > Anura > Microhylidae > Gastrophryne > Gastrophryne carolinensis. The sequence goes on from CM051238.1 coordinate 246,680,037, forward strand.
GCACCCCAAAGCTGCACCTTGCACCCTATCTGGTATACAACATAAGCGTTGATCAGCATCAGCTTCATTAAGCTACTTCAGTTTGCACTTCCTTTTTGACTGCTTTCATTTAACCAGGCCACAGGGCACCCCAAAGCTGCATCTTGCACCCTACCTGTTTATACTAAATAAGCATCTACAGCCTCAGCTTTATTAAGTTATTGCATTTTGAATTGGTTTTGGTCTGCTTTAAATACACCAGGCCGCAGGGCATCCCAAACCTGCATGTTGCACCCCATCTGTTATACTAAATAAGCGTTGATCAGCATCAGCTTTATTAAGCTATTGCATTTTGCATTGGTTTTTGTACTGCTGCCAAAACACTAGCCCATATGGGCATCCCAAACCAGCACATGTCACCCTATCTGTTATACTAAATAAGCTTCTACAGGCCCTTTTTTTATTTATTTATTTTTATTTATATAGAGCTGCAATAGCTTATATTGTGAGGTAAATTTGCCATTTTGCAGCATAATATAGAGCAGCCCCTGTGTAAATCTGAGGGGCAATAGCTTATATAGTGAGGTAAATTTGCCATTTTGCTTCGTTATATAGAGCAGCCCAGTTGCCATCTAAATCACCTACTGTCCGGCCAGTACAGCTTTTCCAGGGCAAACTCTGCTAGTTGCGGGCACAAGTCAAGTTTGGCTTCCCAGCAAATCCAGTGGATCCTGAAGGTGTGTTGGCATGGTCATGTCAAGGTATGACATGACCTGCTGTTTGAGGTCCAGCTCCAGGTCTTCCTGCTGCTCATGAGTAGACTCACTATGCGGGTGTAGAAAGCTACTCACTAGCAACTGAAGACTGAGGCTGCTGCTGATGGAGCTGCTGCTGCTGCTCCTTCCACCCCCCCAGCAGCCATGGCAGTGGAAGGTGATCGCAGAGGTCCCCCCGAGTCAGACCTGCGGGAGTATGGGCCATGGCGCAGATAGACATCGCCCAACTGACTACGTGGGATGTCTCTGTAGTAGGTCAGTTTGTCCCCCCTCTCAGTGGGCGTAAAAAATGCCCCCATTTTGTGCCGGAAGCGAGGGTCCAATAAGTTGGAGAGCCAGAAGTCTTCCCGCTGACAAATGGAGACAATTCTGCGCTCACTAGTACGCAAGCATGTGAGCATGCATCGTGCCATTTGTGCAAGTGACTCGGAGGGACTACCTGTCTCCATCTCCACTGTAAACTGCCACGGTGTGTCTGGGTCCTCTGTCTCGCCTTCCTCACAACCCTCTAGCTCCTGTGGCTGCTCCTGCTCCTCCTCTCCTGTCAGATGACTAGATAAAATGGTCATTTTGTGAAACCTAAACTGTGGTTTGCTGTGCCCCACCCCCTCCTCCTCCTCCACTTCAGCCCCCACAGGCTTCATGTGGCTGTGAAATGTATGTGCCATGTCTCCAGTGCCCTGACCAGCCATGGTTTCCAACATGTGTTGTAGTACATGAAGCAGTGGAATCTCATCGTTCATCTCATAGTCCTGGCAACTGACTAATAACGTAGCTTCCTCAAAGGGCCTGAGCAAACGGTCGGTGTCACGTATGAGCTGCCAATGGTTTACATTGAATTTACACAGGGGTGTCCCCCTATCCGTTTGGATCATCCAGAAATCCGTGATGGCTTTTCTCTGTTCCTATAGTGCAGTGGTCCTCAACCCTGTCCTCAAGGCCCACCAACATGTCATGTTTTTTGGATCTCCAAATAGCCAGCTCTATTGCTCTGCAGCTGCACTAATTACTCCACCTGTGCATCTTTGTGGAGATCTGCAAAACCTGGCCTGTTGGTGGGCCTTGAGGACAAGGTTGGGGACCACTGCTATAGTGGATCCTGCATATGGAGGGTGGAATTCCAACGGGTGGAAACATCGCAAATCAGACTATGGTGGGGTACACCGTTGTGACGCTGAGGCTCAATAAGGTTGTGCTTAGTGGTGTAGTAGTGCCAGAAGTGCATGCTAACTTTCTTTCCTGTTGTTCTTTCAGATGGAGGCAAGACTTCAAAACTAGACTGAACACGTGTGCCATGTCAGGACGCATGACTCTGGCTTCCTTGTCGCAGCGCAAACAAGATGTTCTTCCAAGTGTAATGCAGCAGGCTGGACTTAGGGTGACGCTGTCTGAGAGGAGAAATCCCTCAGACATCAAGATTAAAAATTCCAAGAATTTTTGAGGGCTAATTATTCAGAGGCAAATGATAGCTAGTTGTTTCTGATTTAATTACAAGGTGGAAACACACCCTCAAACAAAACTTCACTTTGGCAATACTATTGCATTTGTCTATTCATAATTTTTTGTATATATACTAACTAACCTACTTTTTCTCCACAGGATTGTGGATGCAACATGAAAAACTGACACATCGCTGAGTAGCTGATTTTTCCTATCAACAGTCCCCAATAATTCACTGCTGCTGCTGCCGCCACCACCGCAGACTCCAGGGACCCTCTTCCACTACCTCGGCTTGCAACACCTCCTCCCACAACACTCTCCTCATCACTAATTGCCGGCTAGTGGAAGAAGAGGCGAGTGTCTCCTCCACTTCTTGGCTGGGCAGTAGCTGCTGAATTTTATGATTATCAGATCTTCATCAATGGATAGTGGAGCTGAACCCAAAGCATAACAGACAGACAACAGACAGTTGACTGGGGGTGTCAGATGCCACTTGTGATGCAGTGGACTGCTTTTGCAGCACTTCCAGACAAAGTTGCTTCATTGGCTGACACAATGACTGGTAAAGCTGTGGAACATATGGTTTAAAAGCAAAAATAACCATTTGTTTTTATATGAAAAAGACCCTGGTTTATACATAGTTTTTTTTTTTCCAGAGACTGCCCTGCGTGGAAATGAATGGCGCATGGATCATCCAAGCTTTCCTCCCAACAATGCCTGATGTATTCCAGTAGATTGATGACGGGGCCAGACCTACACTAAAGAAAGATGGATCGTGCAAACCAGATTTAAGGCGCTGCTCTCCAGTTACAGACATTCCTCCGCATCGGACCACAAGTAAGTGTTGATAAAAAATCCTTTACGTTACTCTTACTTTTTATTAATATTCTTCGGATAAGACGGATCAGACATGATTCCAGATTAAAAATTCCAAGAATTTTTGAGGGCTAATTAGTCAGAGGCAATGATACCTTGTTGTTTCTGATTCAATTAAAAGGTGGAAACACACCCTCAAACAAAACTTCACTTTGGCAATACTTTTGCATTTGTTTATTCATAATTTTATGTAGATATTACTAACTAAGCTACTTTTTCTCCACATGACTCTCCACAGGGTGTGATTCATCCAATTTTTGGGCTCCTGAAGCCAACCGCAGTGTCTCTTTAAAGTAATGTTTGGGCTCCTGCTGCTGCTGCTGCCAACTCCAGGGTGTGATTCATCCAATTTTTGGGCTCCTGAAGCCAACTCCAGTGTATATTTGGGCTCCTGCTGCTGCTGCTGCCAACTCCAGGGTGTGAATCATCCAATTTTTGGGCTCCTGAAGCCAACCCCAGTGTCTCTTTAAAGTAATGTTTGGGCTCCTGCTGCTGCCAACTCCAGGGTGTGATTCATCCAATTTTTGGGCTCCTGAAGCCAACCCCAGTGTCTCTTTAAAGTAATGTTTGGGCTCCTGCTGCTGCTGCTGCCAACTCCAGGGTGTGATTCATCCAATTTTTGGGCTCCTGAAGCCAACTCCAGTGTATATTTGGGCTCCTGCTGCTGCTGCTGCCAACTCCAGGGTGTGAATCATCCAATTTTTGGGCTCCTGAAGCCAACCCCAGTGTCTCTTTAAAGAAATATTTGGGCTCCTGCTGCTGCTACTGCCAACTTCTGCCAACTCCAGGGTGTGATTCATCCAATTTTTGGGCTCCTGAAGCCAACCCCAGTGTCTCTTTAAAGTAATATTTGGGCTCCTGCTGCTGCTACTGCCAACTTCTGCCAACTCCAGGGTGTGATTCATCCAATTTTTGGGCTCCTGAAGCCAACCCCAGGGTCTCTTTAAAGTAATATTTGGGCTCCTGCTGCTGCCAACTCCAGGGTGTGATTCATCCAATTTTTGGGCTCCTGAAGCCAACTCCAGTGTATATTTGGGCTCCTGCTGCTGCTGCTGCCAACTCCAGGGTGTGATTCATCCAATTTTTGGGCTCCTGAAGCCAACCCCAGTGTCTCTTTAAAGTAATATTTGGGCTCCTGCTGCTGCTGCTGCCAACTCCAGGGTGTGATTCATCCAATTTTTGGCCTCCTGAAGCCAACCCCAGTGTCTCTTTAAAGTAATATTTGGGCTCCTGCTGCTGCTGCCAACTCCAGGGTGTGATTCATCCAATTTTGGGGCTCCTGAAGCCAACCCCAGTGTCTCTTTAAAGTAATGTTTGGGCTCCTGTTGCTCCTGCTGCTGCTGCTGCCAACTCCAGGGTGTGATTCATCCAATTTTGGCCTCCTGAAGCCAACCCCAGTGTCTCTTTAAAGTAATATTTGGGCTCCTGTTGCTGCTGCTGCCAACTCCTGCCAACTCCAGGGTGTGATTCATCCAATTTTTGGGCTCCTGAAGCCAACCCCAGGGTCTCTTTAAAGTAATGTTTGGGCTCCTGCTGCTGCTGCTGCTGCTGCCAACTTCTGCCAACTCCAGGGTGTGATTCATCCAATTTTTGGGCTCCTGAAGCCAACCCCAGGGTCTCTTTAAAGTAATATTTGGGCTCCTTCTGCTGCCAACTCCAGGGTGTGATTCATCCAATTTTTGGGCTCCTGAAGCCAACCCCAGGGTCTCTTTAAAGTAATGTTTGGGCTCCTGCTTCTGCTGCCAACTCCAGGGTGTGATTCATCCAATTTTTGGCCTCCTGCTGCTGCCAACTCCAGTGTCTCTTTAAAGCAATGTTTGGGCCCCTGCCCCTCATAGTGATGCCACTTCAACTCTCTTGAATTCAATTGTGCCGCTCTGCGATTCTATTAGCGATGCCTCTGATCTGCATGTGATATTTATTCAAAGTATTATTTAACTAACCCAGCACGCATCCTGTGCGTGTTACAGCAAGGCAGAATGGTTTGCAACCCTAATGAGGCTCTAGGAGGCTCAGAAATAGCCGTTTTTAATAGCGATTCATTGCGAATTTATTCGGGTCGAAGCGATTTTTGTCGGAAAATTCGGCGAATCAGTCGAATCGAATTTTTCAAAAGTTCGCTCATCTCTAACTGAGACCCCTGTTGGGGGTGATCCAACGTCAGGGGGCCTCCTACCACTGGGGGTTCCCCTTTCACCTTATTGTTCGACGGAACAGCAGAACATTTGCTTTGAAAACCCCTGACCAACTTCCTCAGCTTTTTGCCTTCCTGGATGCTGATCCGGTACAGGTTCCGAACTGGTTCGCACCGACCCTGGAGGCCCAGCCTGGTGGGCCTATGGTGAGGAGACGACGCGGACTGCCTGGGGGAGCGGGGGGAGGTCCGGGACGCCGGAGACCCCCACTCGATAACAGAGACTGAAAGCCAATCCGTCGCTGAGCCGTGGCCCCCCCTTGCTGCGTTCCAACTTGAACTACTAACCGATACCCGTCCCCCTCGGCTGGGCCCGCTGGGGCTGATTGTCTTCTGGGCCTCCTCCCCCGGGGGCGAGCTGCGCCAGCTGGGGATGTGGGGCCCCGTGAGGTTGGAGGCGGGGGCCCGGGTGGGTTCGGGGGGCCCTTGGGGGGCCCTTGGGGGGGGGCCCGTGGTAGGTTTGTCGGGCCTTAAGCGGTTCGCATGTCCTGGGGGGAGCCCGGCCCAAATTGTTCTACCAGTTATAATGTTGTAGTTAAGTGCTTCATTACTCTTGGTCCGCAACCATGTGTTGGACCCGATGGGCGACCAAAGATGTGGGTGCCGTATGTGTGTGGGGGGGCCCGCGGGGTCCGGGGCGCCGCCGCGGCCACCGGGCCCTACACGGGGGTTGCCCTGTGGGGGGTGCGGGTGGCCGCGGGGGCGCCTGGCCCGGCGCAGTGCCTGGGCTGGCTCCTGGGTGTACCCCCTCGCGTAGCTGGCGCCTCCGGGTCCAAAACTGTAGTGGTTTGAGAGTTTGGAATGTTGCCTGCGCCTGCTCCGGGGCTGCTACTCAGCCGCGGAGCACGCCATTAATGACGTATAGATATGGGTGTCCTCTGGGTTCGGGGCCTTGCGACCTGAATTGGGCCGGGGCAGTGCCTCCTGCCCCCAGGATCGGGCAGGGCCCGAGCCTCCCCTCTCTGTCCTCCCACCCAGATTGGAGGGGGACGGAAGACGGGAGCTCGGCCACGGTTGCACCCCCGCGCCCATACGTGGCGACCGCGGGCGCCCCCTTTGGGCCCCGAGCTTACAGGACACCATAATTTTGCACTGTTGTTTCTGCCTTTTATAAAGTTATAAAAATGTTTCCTCTCGTTGGTCCTTCTACGATGTGACAATGTTTTTCAGTGTGTGGGATAAACCAGACAAGGACCCCTCGGCGTGTGGCAGTTACAGGTCCATCTCCCTGCTCAATGTGGACGTGAAATTATATGCAAAAGTATTAGCTACCAGGCTTAAACCATTGCTCCCTCAACTAATACATTTGGATCAAGCGGGCTTTGTCCCTGGCCGTGAGGCCAGAGACAACACCAATAAATTGCTAGAATAATAACATACCAGCCTGTCTTCTGTCCTGCGACGCCGAGAAGGCATTTGATAGGGTAAGCTGGCGCTTCCTCAGAGCAACCCTCTGCCAGATTGGCTTGGGCCCTATCATCATCTCCAAGATACTGGCACTGTACCAGGAACTCTCGGCCCGTGTCAGAGCCAACGGGGTGCTGTCAAGCCCCTTTACAATCTCAAATGGCACTCGCCAGGGATGCCCTCTCTCGCCCCTGCTGTACATATTGACCATGGAACACTTAGCGATAGCAATAAGAAACAACCCAGATGTCAAAGGGATTGAATGCGGAGGCAGGCATTACAAGGCCTCAATTTTTGCAGACGACTTGCTCCTCCGCCTGACATCTCCAGCCATATCCTTCCCGGCGGTTCTCAGGGAGTTTGAGAGGTTCGGTCAGCTGTCCAATTTCCGCATTAATTATGCAAAGTCGGAAGCGCTGAACCTTACTTTACCGCAACCCCTAGTGGAGAGACTCCGGAGCAGCTTCGCCTTTAAGTGGCAACCCACCGCAATAAAATATCTGGGCGCCCTCATACCATCTGACTTGGATAATCTATACGAGCTAAATTTCAAGACACTGCAGGCTAAAGTTCATCAAGACCTGACGAAGTATGACAGAGGTCGATATTCATGGTTTGGTAGGATCAATATCCTGAAAATGGATATACTCCCCCGGTTTTTATACCTCTTCCAAACCATACCAATCACACTCCCCAGACATTTTTTCAAAGCAATACAGATGGATTTCCTGAAATTCATATGGGGCTCGCGGAGGCCACGCATCAGATTCAATATACTGGCCAGACCGAAAAGCGCAGGCGGAACTGGGGCCCCCGACCTAAAGCATTACCATGCTGCGGCGGTCATTGCAAGGATGGCGGACTGGATGTACAGGAGAGAGGACAAGCTCTGGGTCCAACTGGAACACGATATCATGGGATTTGACCCGTGCTCCCTCCCATGGGTCTCCACCGCAGGGGATGCCAGCAAAAAAGGATTCCCTTACTTGACCCGACACTTTCTCTCCAGCTGGGACAGATTGCAACGGCGGGGAGAGTTGATGAACAGGCCTGGACCTCTCACTCCTCTGTTTAACAATCCGGAGTTCGTACCGGGACAGAACGCCTCCCGATTCCTGATCTGGAGAGCAGCCGAGGATGTCAGGCTACGCGACATCTTGGTGAGGGGGAGACTGCCTACCCTGACAGAGCTGAGGGCGCGGGCGGAGGGCGGCCACCTGTCTTGGCTACACCATTGGCAGTTGGAGGCGTTCCTTTCTTCAGAGGGGCGCCTCAGAAGTGCGTCCCTACCCTTAACGCCCCTGGAGGAATGCCTGACACAGGCGCAGCTGCTGGAACATGTGGTATCAGCTTTCTACAGTATATTGGTGGCTGCCAGACATATTTCAGAGCTGGAGTTCATGTCCAGGTGGGAGAGGGACCTGGGCACGACGATTACAGAGGAAGAAACTCAGAAGATCTTTACGCTGACACATAAACTAGCGGGGGCCAGTAAAGCCCAGGAGAAAAACTACAAAGTTCTCACCAGGTGGTACAGATGCCCGCTGGACATTGCTTTGTACACACCGGGGGGATCGGACGCGTGTTGGAGATGCGGGGCACCCCGGGGAGGAATCCTGCACATCTGGTGGGAATGCCCCCCGATTAGACAGCTCTGGGAGACCCGGAGGTTGCCCTGCTCTCCCTGATCCCTGGCCCCATTGCCAGGGCTAAGAAGGGAGTCCTCAAATTCTTTCTGACAGCTGTACGGTCAATTATCCCCAGACATTGGAAGTCCCCCCTCCCGCCAAGCCTAGCGGAATGGTTTGCTGAAATGGATCACATTTTAAGGATGGAGGAGCTGGTGACGGAAGGTGATGGGGAGCATTGGACAACCTGGATGAATTGGATCAGATTCAGGGAGTCAGACGAGGCTAGGGCCCTCCTGGCACTGGAAGGGGGCCGGAGCTGACGCGACCTATGGGCGGGGTCATGGCTGGCTGGTGGCAGGGGGACTTTCCTATAGCATGGCCCCTCTCCCCGGCCCACCTTCTCCCTCCTGTCCCCCTCTCCTCCTCCCCATCTCCCTCTCCCCCCTCGACCCCATCCCTCTCTTGTCCTGTCCTCTTCCACGCCCCCCTCATTCCTTACTCACCTCTTCTCCACATGATGGGTTCCCGGTCCTTCCCCGTCCCGCCTTGGGCCTTCCCCTGGTCTCGCTTTGAGCGGGAACTCTGCCCCTTGAAGAGGCGGACGAAGGGACTTGTACGCCCCGGGTCCTTAGCCCTTAGCCCTCTGTCAGGCTTCGGGTGGGGAGGCCGGGGGTTCGGCCCAATGTGACGCGACATAGGCGGCCCCCTTTCACGGGCTCTGAACATGATGCTGATTACTCCCCCGTGAGATTGCCCCTGCCCATCGAGGCCTGGCTACCTTCCTCTCGGGAAATTCTAACTCTCGCCATTAGGGGTAAGAAATGCAAAACAAGTGTGAAGTTTATGGGGCGTTCGCTGGGGGGTGCTGCCTGGGGGTGGGGGGGGGGACCTGGGGTGGGCTGCTGCCCCAGCTGCACCTAGGAGCGAGGGGATGCGGGAACCCGGATTGACTCCATCTTCATGTCTGTACTGCCTTTCCTTGTGTACCTTTATTGTATTAATTTTCGAAAATCTTAATAAACAAGAGTTTAAACAAAAAAATATCGGACCTCAAGTATGCAGCACGGAAGAAAGAAAATAAACGGCGTCATTACAGGTACATATATACTTTGTGGATTTGTCTTCGTCTTGTATTGGCAACATTTAACTAAATGTGTCCAACTTTCTTTTTCAGCTTGCAAACTGGCGGAGGATTCCCCACTAAACTGCAATTTACCCGAGCTGAGGAGATGGTGCTGGGCCTGCTACATCCTGTGGCCTTAGAGGGACAATCGGCACGACAGGACACGGACATTCCGACTATTCCTGCCGGTTAGTAATGTTAGTGTGTATGTGAAATGTGATCTACGTGTAAAATGAGGCACAAGGCCATATATTAACACATAGAAACATAGAAGGTTGATGGCAGAAGGAGACCATATGGTCCATCTAGTCTGCCCTTATGTGTATACTGTATGTTCTATTTATCTTAGGATAGATGTGTGCTTATCCCAGGCATGTTTAAATTCAGTGACTGTTGATTTTTCAACTACCTCTGCTGGAAGTTTGTTCCAAGCATCTACTACTCTTTCTGTAAAATAATATTTTCTAACATTGCTCCTGATCTTCCCCCCGACTAGCTTCAGGTTGTGCCCCCTTGTTCTATCATTAAGCTTCTTCTTAAAAACACTTCCCTCCTGAACCTTATTCAATCCTTTCACATATTTAAAGGTCTCAATCATGTCCCCCCTCTCCCTTCTTTCCTCCAGACTGTACAAATTAAGTTCTTTAAGTCTCTCCTGATAAGTTTTAAGTTTAAGTCCTTCCACCATTTTCGTTGCCCGCCTTTGGACCCGTTCTATTTGAATAATGTCTTTTTGCAGGTAAGGTCTCCAGAACTGCACACAGTATTCTAGCTGTGGCCTCACCAGGGCTCTATACAGCGGCATCACAACCTCCCTCTTCCTACTGGTGATGCCTCGAGCTATGCAGCTGAGCATCCTGCTTGCTTTTCCCACTGCCTGGCTACACTGTCCACTCATCTTGCAGCTATCAGTAATCAGTACCCCTAAATCTCTCTCCTCCGAGGTCCTGGATAACACAGTACTGCCCATACGGTACTCAGAGCAGGGATTCCTTCTACCCAAGTGCATGATTTTACATTTAGAGACATTAAACTCTAGTTTCCACAGTTTTGACCATCTATCCAGTAAAGCTAAATCATTTTCCATGTTGCAGACACCTCCCGGAATATCCACCCTATTACTAACCTTTGTATCATCAGCAAACAGACAAACTTTTCCTACCAAGCCTTCTCCTATGTCACTTACAAATATATTAAAAAGAATGGGGCCCAGGACAGAGCCTTGTGGCACACCACTTGTAACTCGCCTTTGTTCAGATTGCACACCATTTACAACAACGCTCTGATACCGATCCCTCAGCCAACTGGAAATCCACTGAACTATCCAGGGATTGAGTCCTACCTTCAATAACTTATCTATGAGCTCCTTATGTGGTACAGTGTCAAAGGCTTTGCTAAAATTCAGATTGGCGATATCCACAGCACCACCTTCATCTAACACTTTAGTGAAATTGTCAAAGAAATCAATAAGATTGGTCTGACATGATCTGCCTCTAGGGTGTGCCTTGTAGTGGAGGTAACAATTTAAACAGGTTGTGTTATGTGTGGCGACTCATCATTTGCTTATTTCCTTGGCCATACATGAGTTTGGAGAGTCTTGAGGAACACTATTGAGATTAGCAAAGGACTGCCTGTTATGTATTTAGAGTCAATTACATACAACACTTCCATCTTTATCTGTAGCCAATTTGGGTTTGAGCTGTGCTTTGCGCAGAAAGACTTGATCTGGGGTGCTTGAAAGTTTGACCTAGAAAGAATGGCAACCAGCCTAATCTAATGGCAAATGCTATTTGCAAGCTGAGTGTGGTCCCATAATGGGCTTTTAGGGATGTGTGAAGCCTCAGAACAGCCAGTACATGCATGTTTATTTTGGTTAAGGAGACCAATGTGTATGTACTTGTTGACTAATACATCTAGCAGATAATTGCATACATAGTCAAGTTAAACTTGGTCCGTTGGGGGAGTTACCATTCATGCATGGGCCCGTGTTTTAGTGAACCATATGTGTTATTATACATCAGCAATGCCTAGGTGTGTGTTAACACGCATTCTTTTCCACAATGCAGCCCAGCATCATCCCTCAGCTAGTGGGGAATCCTCAGCCAGTTTGACCATGCCGTCTACTTCCTTGCTGCCTCGGGCCCGGGATCCGATATATACGGTAAGTGTCTTTTTCTGATGTTGCTTATGCATGTGCCTTGCCATGTTTCTTTTTGCTGAATTACATATGTATTCCCCAAATTGAACCTTTTTTATTTACATGTCCCAACAGACCCACACATTGATGGAGGAAATCCAGGAGCTGGAGGAGGATGGACCCTTCATTGGACCTTCTGAACAGCTCCCCCTGGGACAGAATCTGCAACTGTCCCAACATGTTTCTACACCAAATCCTCAGCAGCATAGTGAAGCTGGCTGCATGCTGCCAGCCCATCGTGGGCAGCATGCAGAGACTGAGCCGACAGTCCCCAGTGTTAGCTCTGCTGCTGAGGATTTGCCAAGCAGACCTGTGGCTGTTGGTGGACCTAGAGGCACATCATTTGCACGTCCCCCAACCCGGGGAATTGGGAGGCGTAGTCGACTATGTCGCCCAGTTTCCCAGGGGAGGGGCGCGCCGATGATGGAGTCAGCATGGCACCATGAGAGGTGGCTATTTCGCCTCCAAAATCAACAAAACCACGAGCATCTTCATGGGCAGTTAGAGACATTAAACAACACCTTAAACTCCATGATGACAGAATTTAGGTCCAACAACAGCCACATGGCCACTTTATCCAATTATTACAGTGCCATGCTTGAGGGAGTTCGAAATAGCAACAGCCACATGGCCACCTTAACTAACAATCTCAGTGCCATGATGGCTGAATTTCGAACTTCAAATAGAAACATGTTGGAACAGTTGCAGATTCTGAATGCCACACAGGCCCAGGTGAGGGCCCACCTCCAAGGGCCCCAACCTGGGTTTTATGGGCATCCCCCATTTTAGGGCCTATTTGGCCTGTATCTGCTCCACATCTTTGCTCTACATCCCCACTGTATTGACCTGTCTGGTGAGCCCTACCAATATACCCTTTTGGTATGGCTTTGCTTGTTTGCTTTGGATTTGCGCCCATATAGCTCATTAGAGTGCTGAGGTAGCCCACTAGCCAATGCCGGAGGTGGAGCCTCAATGAACCTGCCACTCAAGCTGTTGCGCTGCATGCTTGTGATGAATTACATTGGTTCTGGCTCCTCCTGTTTGTAGGCATGATTGGGGAACATTCTGGCCTGGCAAACTACTACCTTGACCCCTGGCTGAGATTGACCCCTGGCTGAGATTGAACTGGACTTGGATTGGGACTGGGGGTTCTTGTTTGAGTGGCCCACTGAGTAACAGGTGTAGATGTGGCATAGGTTTGGCTGCTTTACACCTGTGCCTGTGGCAAATGTGGCCAAGCTGGAGAGGGTGTGTCTGTGGGCCTATTTGTTTGCTGACAAATCTGGACATGGCAATGCTTGTCACGTATATTTTATTTTTTTACATTTGTATGAAACTTTTGACAGGAGTGCCTTACTTTTAAACAAAAAGTTTCATTTGTGGATTGACCATGTATTTTCTGGAACTATGGGAGTGACCATCAACTCCAATGTTTGCTTTTTAAATAAACAACCATAACATTTTAATTAACCTGTTGTTGACTACGTTTATGCCTTTATGTTTTTGGTGAATAAAGATGACTTAAAGTAGGCACTAACAAATTGGGGAAAAAAAAATCTAAAATCAGGTGTGAGGTTCTTTGTCATAAATTTGTTACTGTTTGTAAAAGTAAGAAACAAACATACAAACACAAAGGTCCAAAAACACAAATAACAAACAATAAAGGGACAAAACAAACAAAGGAACACCAAATTAAGCAAAATGTGTGTCTATTAAATTAGACCGCACGGCTTGGGCAGACTCGGTGAGCCACGATAGTCCTCCTCTGGGTCATCGGTGGGTGGAGAGGGGGGCAAATCCACATACCGGGGACACGCTGCCATATAGCAAAATTATGCAACACTGCACAGGCCATTATAATATCTATGACCTTTTTGGGGTCATACTGAAGTGCTCCCCCGGTATGGTCCAATCATCGGAAGCGGCTCTTTAATAGGCCAAACGCCCTCTCCACCACAGCCCTGGTCTTCCTGTGCGCCCTATTAAATGCCTCCTCGGTTGCATTCTGGGGCCGGAGGACGGGTGTCAACAGCCACGGAAGGAGTGGATAGCCGGAATCACCTGCCAAAATGTATTATTAAAAACATAAATTACACATTACTCAATAATAGGAATCCCCAAAACGGGCCATCAACATGACTAAGAGGCTAGGTCACATTTGCAAAACAGCATGAGCATACATATTGCACAGGCAAAAAACAAAAACAAAAAAACATCAAATAGATGTGGGAACAAATTAAACATCCAAGATGGCGGATGAGGACCAATCAGCCAGACTGGTAACAGGTATTGGTTTAGGACTGTGCTGCTCAGCATTCTTGGATGTCTTCACTTTTCAGGACCCTGTATCTGCTTTGTGTGAGTCCAAAACAGCTCTTACCCGCCCCCTGCACTTTATCCCGCTCTCCTCTACTCAGTAAGTGTAATGCATCTAATCAAAGATGGCGCAGACCCTATTATAAATTCAAGGACAGAATTTCAGCAGAGTGTGGGGAAGACTAATTCATACTTTACTCTAAATTCAATTTTAACATTTTGCTAATGCAGGACTAACACTTGGCAAGGATTTGTTGTTTGAAAAATCTAATGGTTAAGGTTGTGTTTCACATGTAAACAAGGTGTTCAAATTCATAGCCATACATCTACCAAAAACTTACGTTATTGGCGTCAACTTACCAAGAAGCCATCCACCCCAAAATTCCCCAGACTCAAACCGACCGTACAATCCAGATCTTCGAAGAATGTAGGCATCATGGGATGACCCTGGGAACCCGGCGAGCAGACTAAGGAACCGCATGTCCGGGGCCATCACTGCTTGGACATTCATTGAGTGGCCCATTTTGCGGTTCCTGGGATAAAAAACAAAACAAAAAGCATTAGCAAGGCAAGGAAAACAAGGGAAACACTAACTAATCACACCCTAAGCAAAACATGTGGCCCAATGCAAATAACAAGTACATAAGTATTTTGTTTAGCCAAAAAGAATATGTATGTTTGAAAAAGGAAATATTAACTTTGAAGTGTCTATTTCAGGTACACATTAAAATGTTTCCTTGGTGAACACATGTGAAATTTTTATGCAACTAAATATGGTTCATTGTTCCACAGGGACTCTTTACCAGGAGGGAATAATTAAATGGAGGGATAAATTACAAGGAGGGAATAATTACAAGGAGGGATAAATTACAAGGAGGGATTAATTACAAGGAGGGAATAATTATAAGGAGGGACATTTTACATGGAGGGACTTTTTCAAATTTTTATTCCATATAAAAAAATTTAAAAAACAATTTTAAAAACAAAAAAATATGACAGATTGGACTTGCCCGTGGATATACTCGTCAGCTGCCGGAGGCACCAGGGCAACGTGGGTGCAGTCAATGGCACCCATGACTTTGGGCATGTCGGCGATGTTATAAAATGCCTGCTTAATCACGTTTCTGGCTACCATGTCATCAGGAAAACAAATATATTTCTGAGTAATGGTAGCCACGCCTTCCAAAAACTTGGATAGCGCGCGGCTCAGCGTAGGCTGAGAGATCCCCATGGAGAGGGCACCCAGCCTCTGGAACGAGCCAATCGCCAAAAATTGCAGGCAGCCAAACATCTTGGTCATACCTGAACTTGCTTGCCCCTTCCTTGTGGTGCGGGCTAACCATGGCCGCAGCTCACTATACAATTTGGAGGGATACAATATTATGGAGGGAAGCGCGATTAAGTCTGGTGAGCTCGAACAGCTCAACGTCATGCATGCCATCGATGTGCATGCGTCGCTGGTGCAATCTGGTCTCAGCCCTACGGACAATTTCTATGTCCATGAGCTGCAGATTCTCATGCTCCTCAAATGCATGAGTCGTACATAGCTGCTAGTCTCGAGGTCAAAATGGTCCCGTAAGGGGATTGCAAAGGAAACGGCTTTATAGGGTGGTGGTCCGTCGGCAATCAGCTCTCTGAATGAGACGCAAGGCCATACCAATAACGTAAGTTATCTGAACAAACGAAAAATATCAGATTTGGTTGGGAAAACGACCCGAACTAACGCAAATGTTCCGATTTGCATTCGTTCATCGAAAGCGCATATACGCATTTGCCCAAACGTTCGTACGAATGAAAAATGGACGAAAAAAAAAAAAAAAAGACAAACAACCACAAAAACTTTCACAGACAGCTACGGAAGTCCAGACGAATGTGTCTCTGAATCGAGCCCAGTGTGAGTGGCATCCCAAATACAGGCAGTCTGAGTGGCATCCCAAATACATGCTGTGTGATTGGCATCCCAAATACAGGCAGTGTGAGTGGCATCCCAAATACAGGCAGTGTGTATGCCATCCTTAAATCAATAAACTACAATGTTGAATAAGAGCACACCAGCCAAAGGTTCTTTCAAATTGCAATTAAGAAGTTTATTAAAGGTGATAAATAAAGTACCTAATACAAAAACCCAACCCTCACACACTGGGTGATGGCTGTTCAATTCATAAAGATAGTCAAGAATCATATATAACAATAGGTATCAAGGAGACATTTGCTGCAATATAGTTCATGGCCACCAGGTGGCGTAGGTACTCGGTCAGCGTTAGTTTCAATGGGCACAATAGGCAGCAAATAAATGTCCACAGCAGATTATGCAGATGCAATCATCAAGAGGCCAATGCAGAGAAAAGTGCAAGATTAGGATAATTACGTTACAGCATGAGCAGTCACAGATATTCCAACGTTTCAGACCCCACTGGGTCTTTCCTCAGGGAGGCTGAGCGATGCTGGTGTGAGGTTGCGAGGAGGGCGTTTATATGCAAACTGGACGGCGGGCTTTCCGGGTCGGGCGGCCTGTGACGTCACCGGGGGCGCACGTGCGTGCGCCAACCAGCGCTGTCACAAGGAGGCGGAGTGGGTCCCGGCCTGCCAACCCCATTATGGCGATTGCGCAGACACCATTGAACTATGGGGAAGGCGGCGCATGGGGCCACAATGCCGTCTCCTAGGAGATGGAAGGTTGCCTCTGATTGGACCAGAGGCTGACAGGGGCAGAGTTGTGAAACATCTACTGATTAGCTTGTTCATTCCTGTTGCATTCGGCAGGGCAATAGCCGCAGCTGCAGTTACAAAATACATTCAGTGTCTATGCGTGATTTTAAAGGAGTCTCCTAGGTAATCCATATCCTTTGCATTGCCAATGGAGCACATCTATCCTGTTTATCTATTTCTTTTACAAAAATTTTATTGGGTTTTCATATAAAATATACATGAATCAGACATTACTTATGCATCAATGTTGACAGGTGAACAGGCTTACAAAATGTGCATTATGACACAGTATTAAATCGTTATCAAAAAAGATATTGAACTTCCTGAGTATGTTTACTCTTGCATAATAAACAATAGGTATTAAACAGGTTGTAAAGGTTCCTGAGTGTTATTTCTCTGAAATTTGGTATTAGCTATTAAGATCAGCTTCTGGCACAAAACAACAAGTGCTTGAGGTACCATGAGTTACAGTCTGAGCTGGATAGCCTGCACCAGAGGAGAATGTCTATCTTTACAATTCTCAGCTGGTGCTAAGGATCCATGTTCAAGGTTTAACATTAATGCATAGTCGATAGAAATGATTGACGGTAGAATAGGAAGAGAAGAAAAAGGCGGGGCAGAGAGGGAGGAAGAGAAGGGAAGGGACTAAGGAGAGGGAAGAGGGGTAGGGGTGGGTCCCAGGTTGGGGGCCAAGCCCGAGGTGAAATTAGGTATTTTTTTTATACTCAAACTGGGTGGACCGGGTCTGTCTGGTGGTGGTCAACATCTATATATTCAAGCCAAGGGGTCCATATGTCAAGGTATCTTTTATAAGCGTCGCTATTTATTGCTGTAATTTTTTAATTACACAGTGTATCTGAGATTCTGTTCAGGATCTCTTGCCAAGGGATTCTAGGCGATTTCCAGTTTCTGGCAATGGTGAGGCGAACAGAAGCCAAGATATGCTGAGTTAATTTCCAGTGGTTTTTATAGTATTTGCCTGATTTGTGAGAAAGTAACGCCTCTTTAGGGTTCTTGGTCATCGGGAGATGGAGAATATCAGAAAGCAGTCTATACACCCTGTTCCATGTGGCCGAGACTATAGGGCAGTCCCACCAGATGTGAGCCATTGATCCCACAGAAGGGCATCCCCTAAAGCAGAGCGGGGAAGTCGATGGGGAAAACTTATGGATCCGGTCGGGCGTGAGATACCATCTGAAGAGTGTCTTGTAAGCATTTTCTAACACTACTGTGTTACAGGAAATCTTCTTTGTGTTATCCCATATTCTTTGCCACTCGTCTTCCTCCACATCGCACCCCAGCTCTCTCTCCCACTGAGCCATGTAATTATGCCCAATAGGTGATGGTGGGGACACCAGGGTTGCATAAAGGCTCGATATCAAGCCCCCACTGAAGTGGTTCCTGATACACCGGGACTCAAAGTCAGTACTCTGATATGGAGGAGGAGAGCGGGCCAGCATGCTGTTAACAAAATGTTTGATCTGTAAGAATCTAAAGGTTTCAGACGGGGGCAGGTTCTCTCCTGAGTTAAAGTCTTGAGCTGTTTTCATCCCCCGTGTGGTGCAGAAGTTTTCCACCATGGTATAGCCCCTCTTCACCCACCATCTAAAGTTATTGGAATGAGTAACACCTGGGGGGAACAAGGGGTTCCCGAGTAACGGGGAGGCCGGTCCCAAGGAGGAGGTAAAGTGGGTTTTCACCCCATCCCAGACAGAAAGGGAAAACGCCAAGGTAGGAGGCAGGGACTTAGGTCGGGAAGTCTTCGGAATCCATAATAGCGAGGCTGGGGAGATGGGTGAGCATTTAAGGAAGTCATTCGATACCCAGATCGGCCTATCATGTGTCGCATGGAGCAAGACCAGAGGCGCCACCTGGGCTGCTAAATAATACTTTTTGATTGAGGGGAACGCCAGGCCCCCCTTCTCCCTTTTACACATCAGGGTTGCTTTATTAATTCTGGGCCTAGCCTTGTTCCACGCGAAGTGCATGAATTTTTGTTGAAGAGAGTCCAATGTTTTTTGGGGGACACGGACTGGAAGTACTCTGAATAGATATAGAATTTTGGGTAGAATCGTCATTTTAAGAGCAGCAATGCGGCCCAGCCAGGAGAGCTTTACATAATGCCAGGCATGGAGCAGGGAGTCAATTTTTTTAATAATTCCCGGGTAATTTGCTTTAAAAATGTCATTAATATTTGCTGTCAGAATGATTCCCAGGAAAGGCAGGCGCTGTGTCCATGTCCATGAGAAGTTGTGTGAAAGGGTTTGTTTAGTGGTATCAGACAGGGATATGTCAAGCGCCATGGACTTGGAAGTATTCAGCCTGAGCCCAGAGATCCGACTAAACTCAGCCAAATCCTGCAGTGCATTCGGGGCTGAGATGTGGGGGTTAGACAGCATAAGTAACATATCGTCTGCGAACAGCGAGATTTTTTGTGGAGCCCATTGGGATGCCCTTAACCGTCGGGTTCTGTCTAAGTTTTTGGGCAAGGGGTTCGAGTGCTAATATAAACAGGATGGGGGAAAGGGGGCAACCCTGTCTAGTCCCCCTCTGGATTGAGAAAGTGGTCGAAGAGAAGCCAGCATATTTGACACAAGCAGTGGGGCAGGAGTAAAGCGCCCCTATCCAAGAAAGGAAGCCTGTGCCAAATCCCCACCTTTCAAGGGAACAACGGAGATATTGCCAAGATAGGGAGTCAAATGCCTTCTCTACGTCCAGAGAAAGAAGCATTGACTCAACCCCACTATCCTTCGCCCCCTGTATTAACTGCATGACCCGTCTCACCCCATCCCCCGCTTGTCTCCTGGGCACAAAACCCACTTGGTCTTTATGAATCATCTCGGACAAGAACATGTTAATTCTGGTGGCTAGGATTTTGGTAAGGATTTTGAGATCTATGTTCAGTAAAGAGATGGGTCTAAAATTAGTCCACTTTCGGTGGTCCTTACCGGGTTTCGGAATCATGACTATGGATGCTCTAAGCATCTCTGGGTCAAAGTGGTTCCCCTTTTTGACATGGTTGAAAACTGCTGCTAATCTGGGGGCCACTATGGGGCCATGTTTTTTATAGAATAGAGCGGTAAATCCGTCCGGCCCGGGCCTCTTATTATTTTTCAGGGTTTTAATAGCCTTCAGGACCTCATCTGTGGTGATGTCTCCATCTATAAAAGATCTTTGATCTTCCGAGATGTGTGGGGTATTAATGCCATCAAAAAATGTATGCGCCCGTTGTAAATCCAGGGGCGGGGGGGCCTCATATAAGCTGGCTAATCCCTCTGAGAACTCCCCCACCACTGCCAGGGGGTTACTGGTCTCTATACCCTCCCTGGTTTGTAATTTGACAGGAGCTATGTATTGGTCCTGACATTTCAGCTGTGAGGCTAGGAGTGTCCCTGGTTTGTTGGCGGAGGTGTAGTAAAGATGTTTGGAGCGCCTATATCGCTTCTCGGCCTGTTCTGTTTGTAAGAGATTTAATTTCGTTCTGGAGGTCTCCAGCTGACGAAGACGCTTTGGGGAGGGGTTTGCCTTAAAGGCCTGAGCGTCCGCTAAGTATTGGTCATTAAGTGCTGTTGCTAGCGCCATCCTCTCTTTCTTTTTCCGAGAGGAGAGAGCTATGTAGTGGCCTCTCATTACAGCTTTAAAGGCGCCCCAAACCATTGTTGGGGGGGAGTCTGGGGACTCATTCAACATGAAAAAGTCTCTAGCTCGTGTACAGGAATCTTCCACCAGGGTGGCTGAGGAAAGCAAAGAGTCATTAAGCGACCACGAGGAGGATCTGGATCCAGAAATCAGCGATTTACAAGAGATTGAGACCAATTCATGGTCAGACCAGGGTATAGGATGGATTCTAGCAGCAGTGATCTGGGGGAGAAAAGAGGTCTGCACAAAAATATGGTCTATTCTCGTAAAAAGTTTATGGGGGGCAGAATAGTGAGTGAAGTCTTTCTTATGGGGGTGTTGGTCTCGCCAGGGATCCACTAAGTTAGAATTATTAATTATGTCCTGGAATTGTTTTCCCTCCTGCCTGGACTGTGTATTTGGGGGGAGAGATCTATCTATATCAGGTTTTAAAGTTAGATTTGAGTCTCCACATAGGAAGATAGTACCTTTCCCATGTGTCTGGATCATGGAACACATTTGTGATATAAAGGGTAGCTGCTTAGTGTTGGGAGCGTAATAGTTCAGAAAGGTTACCTCTGAATCTTGAAGTGTTCCCTGGAGAAGAATGTACCTGCCGCCAGGGTCTGCGATTTGTTTGTGGCAAATAAAGGGGACCTCTTTACGGAAGGCGATGAGAACACCTCTCTGTTTGCTATGCCCCACTGCTTGGAAGAAGAGAGGAAATTTGTAGTTAAGAATTTTAGGTGTGGAGGACTTCGTATAATGGGTCTCCTGAAGACATACCACGTCTGCATGGATGGAGTTAAAGTGTTTAAAAGCTCTAGACCGCTTATTAGGTGAGTTCAGACCCTGAACATTGAGTGACACTACTTTAAGTGACATTTTTGGGAGGATAGGGCAGCTGCCCCCAAATATATGCTAGGATTTGAGCCCAAAACCCCGGCTGGGACGGGACAGGAGGAGGGGGGGTAGGAAAAGAGGGGAGGGGAAGGAAGAAAAGGAGAGAGGGGGGGGGGGAAAGAGGGAGGAGAGAAGGAAGTACATAGAACATTTAAAATTAACATACAATTTAAAGCTCTATTGAAACTGCACAGCCGTGCAGGGTGGTGTCCCTGAGGCTCAGACCACAAAAAGGTCGAAACCAAAGGGAGTTGGGGGTGCGCCAGAGTGAGTCGGGAGGCAAAACTGGCACAAACATATGAACATATAACAACACAACAACATATTTCAATACAGTAAAAAGTGCAGAAGGCTACAGTTAGAACACAGGTGTCCCCCTTCTCCGTGGACACGCAGGGGGCGCACAACCCGAAGTCCCGGGAGGGCCCACCTCACGGTCCCAGGAGCGGAGGAGACGTAACTACTTATGGGAAAGGGGTGGCCATATAATGACAGGGAGCAGGAAGGGAGCTATCCACCGTTATATGCCAGCTTGGGGGCCTGGAGGTGGAGAAGCTCTCCAGGACCTGTTAGGGTACTCCCGCTTCCGGCCATACAGCCAGTGATTAAGGGGGAATAGGGCCCTGCTATTGCCCCAGGGGGGGCATGTAGTGGCAAGTATAAGTTTTTTCTGTTAATTAACTACAGGGGTTTCCGCTACTGGGGAGATCCGTTTTCAAGGAGTGAGTTAAATAAGTTCACTGTTATAAAAAAGTGAAGTCCCCTGCAGCGGCCCAGTTTTGACAGCTAGTGTTGGCCAAAGTATTCCAGCTGTAAGGCTGGTAGTTCACTGGTTGAAGGGCAACAGCAGCAACGACAGCATTAAAGTTACAGAGGGGGTTCCCACAGTGACATATTTCAGCTCATGAGGATTTTAGTATTAACCAAAGCATTTCAACTGTAAGGCAGGTAAATCACTGATTGAAATATAACAGCAGCAATAACAACATTAAAGATACAGAAGGGGCTCCTACAGTGACATGTTTCAGCTCGCGGAGAGCAGCAGTGACTGCTCATGACATGAGGGGAAATGGTCTGCAAGAGGTAGAGATACAAACAGGGTGAATCTGAGCATATTTTATAGGGAGCAGATAGGTGTTAATAAGCATAGTATGACCCCAGTAATTGGGGCAATGCGCAGTGATCAACTACTGGATCATACCAGGCGTGGGGGCTAATACAAAGAAACCTGTTGCAGGGGTATGTTTCAAACTTTGGAGACTAGGTAGGAGGGCTGAGGTGGGGGTCACTTTTATAGCTGGTCCCCTTGCTAAAGGTATTGAACACTGTGTGGTCTTCTACAGCAACATGTTTCAGCTCTTGAAAGTGACAGTGGCTACGCCTGGCATGAAGGGGAGCAATAACAGATCAAAAACAATGCAATGCAAAAAGAGTCCAAGTATGGTCTGTAAGGATCAAAAAATGTGAGTAATCATAGCTTGAATCAGATAACTGGGTTTTTGTACAGTGGTAAGATATTAGACCTTAACTAGCATATAGGTGAATACAAAAGGATATTGCGGGGGCTTATCAGCCCTTGGAGACCGGCTGAAATGACTGAGATAGTAGTCGCTTGATTGCTTGGTTGATTCTCGGATGAGGTTCCACTCTTGGAGAGGGGGTGGCCTGGGGGGTAGATCTGCGGGGCAGTCCTGGGGTTCTCGGCGTAGTGGGGAGTGATGAGGTTGTAGGATCCATGTCTGGGATTCTAATGTCCAGGGCTTTAAGCTTGGCCAGGAGTTCTGGGGGCGAAGAGACCTGGATCTGCTTGGATTGATATGTAAATGATAGTTTAAAGGGGAATCCCCAGCGGTAGCGGATCCCCTGCGCTTGCAAGACTTGGAGTAAGGGTCTGAAGCCCCGCCTCTTCAGGATAGTGGTCTGGGAGAGATCTGCAAAAATTTGGTAGTTGTGCTTCTGAAAGTATAGGGGAGATTTTTCTCTAGAGGCCTTGAGTACAGCTTCTTTTGTTAAGTAGTGATGGAACTTGACGATGATGTCTCGCGGTGGGCCCTCTGTGGGTTTTCTTGCTAGGGCCCTGTGTGCTCTGTCCAGCTCAAGCCTGGCTACTGGTATATCTGGGACCAGCTCCTGGAGGAGAGCGGTGATAGTGGCTGTGGCGTCCTCCATCGTTTCAGGGAGGCCGCGGAATCGCAAGTTAGATCTGCGATTTCTATTCTCGAGTTCCTCGTTTAAACTTTTAAGTGAGGTAATCTCGTCCTGCATTTGGCCCAGCAGGGAATTGTGATTATCAAGGATCAATGTGGAGTCATCCATGCGGGATTCTAGGGCGTCAGTGCGGGTCCCAATGTCCCTGATTTCTTTTAAGAGTGTCTCTGTGTGCTTTGCTGACACTGCTGTGACCTCTTCTCTGATAACAGCTCTGAGCTGTGTGATCAGGGTCTGATTTTCTGAGGAGAGCTGAGCTGGGGCTTTGTGAGCTGAGCTGTGTGGGGAGGAGGGGAATTGTGGCCAGCTATCATTAGATTCTTGGGAGAGATCATCTGCACTCACCCTCAGGGCTTCATCTCTGTCCTCTCTAGCTCTGGAACATGCTGCGTCCTCAGAAGCTGCAGTCTCCTCAGCTAGCTGCCTTGCTGCGGCCGCCATCTTGGATCCTGGGGCTGCCGATTTCCGACCTTCCTTGTGGCCTCTCCTTTTAGCTGGAGTGGCAGACATCTGGTCCAGGTAAGTCCTGGGGTCCTCCGCAGTCGACCTGGGTGCAAATTTGGGGGTCTGGCGATGTTGGTTGGGCTCTGTGCCTCCCGACTGCACGGAGCTCACTCAGCAGACGTCCATGCTGCGCGGTCACGTGCGCGCGCCCCCACCCCTGTTTATCTATTTCAATCCAAAAGGTGCATAGTCCTTCCATGCAGGGGTGCCAGCAAGGCAGTGGCCTCAGCAGTATTTACATCGTATATAGACACGGTCATACAGGAGTCTCCTAGGCAGTCCATAACCTTTGCATTGCAAATGGAACACATCAATCCTGCTTGTCCAGTTTAATTCATATATAGGGTGCATAGTCCTTCTATGCTAGGTTATGCCGCCAGGGTCCAGATTTAAGGAGGAAAGCCGCCAGGGTCCAGATTTAAGGAGGAAAGCCGCCAGTATTCTCCTCTGTGTTATACATAGAACAGAATATATAATCTTAGATAATGATGCATATTTAGCAGACCCCTACCCGCAAACCCTCAGCACCAATTAAGGTGGTATAACGAAAAAATTGTAACAGCCAATTAGTGAAGTGAAACAAACTGTTTAAAATATATATACATATATTTACATTGATAACCTCTTACTGAGAGATAATATGCAACGGTTAATGCCTAACTTTATATGGGGAACCCACTAGATAATAGCAGGACAGAATAGATACATATAAAGAATGAGGTATACACGTGATTGCGGGATATCATTTAGATAAGATAGACCTATATAGGGTTGAAAGGGAGATACCATAGTGTGTTATCCCCACAGGGGATTAAAGGTAAAGGTCACAATCCTCATTGAGCCCTGCTGGTTGAATTGTATCCAGCTTATATATCCAATATGTTTCCCATTGTAGTAATTTGCGTGTCATATTTCCACCCCTCCGGGGTCGTAGTACCTTCTCAATTACAGTGAACCTTAGCTGTGAGATTTGATGTCCCATTTCAAAGAAATGTTTAGTAATGGATGAATCAGGGTTTCCCCTTCTGATATCGGACCTATGCTCACCAATGCGTACTTTGACAGCTCTTGAGGTTTGCCCCACGTATACCAGCCACAGGGGCATTTGATCATGTAGATGACATTTTTGCTGTTACAATTGAAGAAATCTTTCAATACAAATTTTTGTCCTGAACGGGGGTGGCTGATGGTGTTAGTCCATAGGACAAAGCTGCATTGGGCGCATTGGCCGCATGGGTACATGCCTTGCGGTTTGGTTAATGTTGATAGCCATGTGGGGTCGGGGATAGTACCTTCTTTAGAAGAGAAGTCAGCATGTACCAATCTGTCCCTAATACTCCGAGACTTTCTATAGGCCATCATTGGGGGGTCCTTGAACACAGTTTCAAGTTTGTCATCACTAGATAAAACCGACCAGTGTCGTCTGACTATGTTCTTTATCTTGTTTGATTGCTCGGAGTATGTAAGGACTAAAGGTATACGTGCTTCACTTTTCTTTGGATTAAATTTTGGGAGATCTGCTCTCATTTTGGCCTTTGCCCTTTGTTGGTTCACTTCAACTTTCGATTTCTTATATCCCCGGGCCAAAAAGTCTTGTTTCATTTCATCAGACCTCAAATCAAACAGGTCATCGGTATCCTTACCCTCAAGAATTGACTGTAGGGTAAGTTCTCAATCAGTTCTTTAGGGTGGAAACTAGCTGCTTGTAGGTAAGTATTTTTGTCAGTTGGTTTCTTGAATATATCTGTTCTGATATGCCCGTCAACCAATTTGACGGAGACATCAAGGAAATGAACTTCCTCGCTGCTAGCTTCCAGAGAGAATGTTATAGTGGGTCTGGCCTGATTTAAAGATAAATGGAAATTCTCTAGGGAGGATATAGATCCATGGCAAATCAAGAATATGTCGTCTATAAAACGACGCCACAGAAGTATATGTACCTGAAATTCGGTCGAGCTGTACACGTGCTCACTTCCGAAGTCTGCCATATAAAGATTCGCATAACTAGGGGCCATATTGGCCCCCATTGCGGTTCCTTGTCGTTGTAGATAAAATTGATTGTTAAACATGAAGTAATTTTTCTTCAAAATGATACTTAATAGTGTGATCACAAAGGTACAAAGCCCTTCCGGGATGTCTAGATCCCTTAGGCATTTTTCAATGACCCCTATTCCTTCTTCATGAGGAATGGCCGTGTACAGGCTGGTGACATCCATAGTTGCTAAAATGCAAGGGCTCGGCAATCGGTCCAATGTGGAGATATGTTTTTAGAAATCAGTCGTGTCTACAAGATATGATGGTATAGTTAATACAAGCTGTTGCAAGATTTGATCAATAAAGATGGCAAGCGGTTGGAAGATTGAATCTGTTCCTGCCACTATAGGATGGCCAGGTGGGTTGATAAGATTTTTGTGAATTTTTGGTAGGCAGTAGAATAATGGGATAAGCGGATGTTTGTTCGTCAGGAAGGAATGAAGTTTGTTATCTATAATATGGTTCTCTTTTGCTTGAGTAAGTATAACATCAATCTCTTCCTTGATAGCCAATGTGGGATCGTCCCGAATCCTTTCATACACCGCTGTATCATTCAACTGTCGCATGATCTCATCATGATATTTGCATTTGTCTAGGATGACAATGGCACCTCCCTTGTCTGCTTGTTTGATCACTATATTCTTATCCTGGTACAGTTGTTTTAAGGCCATTGATTCTTGTTTAGTAAGATTCAGATGAAAGGGGCCATGGGGGTTTGGTTTATTCCATTGTAATCTCTTAATGTCCCTCTGGACTAATTTAATGAATGTTTCAACACTATGTGGTGTGGTGGGTGGTGACCATGTGCTCTTAGGTTTACATTTGGAGAGATCCACCCCTGGGATTACCATTGGTTCGGATCTGTCTATGTCCTCCATATTGGCAAAAAAGGCCTTTATTCTAAGTGTTCTGAAGAACTTTTGGAGGCTAATGTCTGTATCCAGTCTATCACCCCTATAAGTTGGAACAAAGCCCAGGCCCCAGTTTAATACCTTCTCCTCTTTCTCTGTTAATCTCCTTGACGATAAGTTGACGACTAGCGTGGCTGGGATGACTGACTCCGTGTCTCGTACCGTTTCCGAGATGTTTGTCGGGTGTTGCCGTTTATTGGATTTGCCGCGCCGGGTCCTTTTGGGTCGAATCGAACCCGGCGTTTGGGCCCTAAAAAAGGTGGAGCTGAGGAAGTAGAGGCACTACTATCAGTGTCAGACTGTTGTTCTTGCTGGTTCTGTGGTGTGGGGCTAGGAAAGCGCCTCTGTGTGGACTTTTTCCATGAATACACCCTCCCTTCCTGATAGTCCAAGGCGTCTCGTTTATATTTATTCAATTTGAATTGGAAGGTAGCTTGGCAATATTTATCTAGTGTTGCTTTACAGCTATCCAGATATTCTTTAAACTCATCTGTTTTAAGGCCAAATTCTAATTTTGACCTCAATGTTTCAATCGTCTGTTCAAAAGTTCTTAATTCACTTTTATACCTTTAATGGTTAGGGTAATAAGGTCTAAACTACACTTGTTTAAAATCTTCTGCCAGTTTTCAACAAATTCCTTGTTGTTCTGGCAGAAGGTCAGTTTAATTGCTAACCTTAGGCCTCTAGGTATCCTCTTAACCCGTAAATATTCAATTAAGGTATCAGAGTGAAGCTGTTACTGTATTTTTTTACGTTCTATCACCTCAAATTGTTTTTTAACCGATGTAAGATCTAATAGGAACGGACTATCCGTCCTAGTATACTCAGCTAAGAGGTTGTCAATATCCTCCTGGCTATATGCCAGAGGATATTGAATTTATAAAACATTATAAATTAGAATGCCAAGTAAAAAACATTAGGCCTCGGGGTCTTGAGCCTGTGGTTTTCTTGTATCTGTGAATGATAAACAACATTAGTTTAGCATTGTTTGTATGGTTTTGTTTGTCGTGGTTTTTTTGGGGCCCTTTTTAAACCGGACCTTCAGCGTGATTTAATGAAAAGCACAAACTCTTAAAAAACGATTCAGCAGCATCTAAAATTAATATTTTGTAAGTTTTTAGTAAATAACTTATTATTCTTTCCCCCACTGGGCTGCAACTCTGTTCAGGAATTTAGGATACGTGCGCCGCCATCTTGACTCAGAAGCATCACACTTACTGAGGAGAGGAGAGTGGGATAAGGTACAGGGGGTGGGTTATAGCTGTGCTTTGCTCAGACAGAGCAGAGCTGTGCTCTGGAAAAGGTCAGCAATCCCAGAATGCAGAGCAGCACAGTTAGAAGGCACTTCCTGTTTGCAGGCTGCCTGATAAGATGGCGGCTTCCATAATCCGCCATCTTGGATGTTTAAAGGCTCATAACATGCACTAGGTGCAGGTAGGATGATTTTTAATGTGGGCAATCTGTATGTATAGGGTGTGGGAAACATATAAGATAGACTATTATTTAGAGTAAAGGTCCGCTTTAAGGGCTTTTTTAACAAAGTCTTTTGGTCATTTTTTGTTTTTATTTGTTTGGGCCAATGGAATTGTTTGTTCATTTACTTTTGAAAAAAAAAACACCACAAGGTTTTTGGCGCACATTGTGTCGGGGGCGGAGTCTCCATTCTTCCTCCCTGGGTTGCTGCTGTGAATCTGTTTGGATGACAAACACACTGATATTAGAGACTGTTGTTGTATCATGAATATCATATTAAGTTAGGCTTCTAGGTATCAATCTACTCACCTTCCCCAGCCACCTCTTCCTCGTCGCCCCCTTCCTCGCTCATCCCTTGGGATGTCCCTGCGACGTCTGAATCTACAACTAACAATAGTGCACATGAGTATCTGTATTTAATGCATGTATTACCACATATCTAACTATATTTCCCTTACCGGAGTCAGGTTGAGGGTCAGTTAGGCTCGACTCCCTGCCGTCAGATTCCCCCCTCCCCTGCATGCTGAGGTCCAGTGGCTCCTCATAGTCACTTACAGAGGAGGGGGTGGCCGTTGACACAGGCGGGTGGACCACCTACACCTTCACCTGTTTCGCCCAACACTGGGCTGCGTGTCCTGGTCCGGGTGGGATGGAACCGCATATTCCATTCGTGTGCTGAAATACAAACACAATCATTAAACCACGCCCAGGCGAGGCCAGGGTTATAGGTGCATTTACATTTTCCACACTTACATGGGAAATGTTTTGCAAAGTACCACCTCACCCGGGGCTTATTCCTTCTCTTCAAATCAGACCAGTGTTGGGTGATCTGGGTGAAGGTATAGGTGATTTGGGATCGTCGTGCGATCGCGTCCACCACCGCCAGGGCCAACGTGCGCTTGTCATAATCTGACGGCAGGAAGTAGTAGCGATTCCTCAGCATCATCTGTTAAAAAAAGATACAAGGACCCACCATTAATACACAAAATACATTAACAAGTTTCCTGGCCTAACTAAAGTCACTTTATTAACCTCTTGCTGCCTCACATTGCCCTAGTTCTTCTATCTGCATCTAGCCTAGTTTGTAGCTGCGTACATGTGTTAAACTAAGGTGGGCTTGTATTTAACGTGACAAACTAAGTTGTTTCAGACTATTCTTGCGCTTTGTTTTTTTTTTATTACAAGAAATGTGTGCGCGCACACAAACGCACGCTCACATACTCACATCCATGATGATGTTGTCCTGCTCCTGTGTGAAGATGGCGGGCGACATCTTTTCTGGCTTTTGCTGGTTTAGCTCTGACGTTCCCCCGCGGTGCGTGCGTGCGTGCGCGCAGGTGCGCAGCCGCTGTTGACCACGCCCACACGGGAAACATATTAAAAGCACAAGGTACTCAGCTCTGTGTTGGATACCACATCAATATGGGCAGACCTAAAGGGAGCAAAAAGAGCCAACCAAGGCCCGAGGCACATAGCAGCCGCACACATGCCTCATCCTCAAAAATTCAGAAGAGCAGGCACAAGACACATGCAGAACATGCCCCAACTAAAATGGTGGATACTCCACAGACACAGGCACATTCCAAAAAACGCAGGACCAAGGAGACATTAACCCATTCACCACCTGCCAAAAAAACACGACCACACAAGGGTGGCAAATCTAGTAAGACCCTGCAGCATCCTCAACCTCAACACACCAAGCATACCCACAAAACAAAACACATCAGCAAAGGTAAGCGTATTGCAAAACCCACCACCCCACCAAGGTCACCCACCCCTCCACCTCAACCCTCTGGTTCTCCCAATTCCAGTACCTCACATTCCACATGCAGCTCAACATCTGATAGCTCAACAGGAACCCAGACATTAAGCCATAGCAGCACACACACAACATCACCCTCCCCCATAAGCCCCAGAACCACACACGACTCACCAGAAAGCCAACCATCAATTTCCACAGATGCAGGGGATACCACACACCCATGTGGCCGACAACTACGCCGTGGCTCACTAACTGCACGTTTTTGCGATGCTCAAAACATGGCTGCTGCAAATGCAGTTTGTGAGCATTATGATGCCCTATTTGGCCGGACCTCCAAATCAACCACTAAGCAGGCTAAGCAGGAGATCTGGACTAATATTTGCCGGCAAGTAAATAGTGTGGGATCTGTCCGGAGAGATATTCAGCAAATCAAAAGGAAATTTGGGGGCCTGAAATATTACAGCAAAAAAAAAAAATGGACATGCGCTCTCAGCAGAGGTAAAGGGCAATTTAAATGCATTTATAGTCACATTGGTAACAGGATGTAACACTTATTAGGTGTGATTTAATCTTCCCCAGCCAACAGACAGGGGGTGGCTTACCCACTAAAATAATCCTTACACCCGCCGAGGAACATGTATATACATACATACACCCGGCCAGCATCCAGGGCCTGGCAGAGGCACAAGACACAGACCGGAATGTAAGGTCCCAAGGTGAGTCTGAATTTGCCATGACCTATTAAATAAAGATCCAAAAGGCAGTGTTATGCTACACAACACAACGTACTTGGCCATTTAGCTAATCTTACAATCTTCACTCAAAGGACCAAGTCAACAGGACACACAAGGCCCCCAAACCCCTGCGTTAGCACCGAGGCCAAGGGCACACCAGGATTCTACACAACGAACCCAAATTGTGGATTGCGATGAGGTAAGTCAATGGTCCTTGGTGTGTACTTTTAACATTGATCTTTGAGAGCTTTTGTTGACAATAATAAACTAAAATCAACCTATATTTATTTCCAGAACACAGGAAGCCCACCCATAATCGAACATATACGAGATTTGGAGGAGGACACAACACATATGTCACTAACCACTACTGAACCAGTGGCAGCAACGCAGTCAACCCCGGCACAACCACCACATCCACAACCACCTTCAGAACCAGAACCAACCACCCGTCCCACTGCTCGAACCGAGTCCAGACGCCATATTAGCCAAAGAAGGCAACTACAAATTTTGGAGGAAGCGTGGAAGCAGGAAAATATAGCCTTTTCGGCTACCACACAGCAATTCAATGACACTGTGTGCACCCAACTCACAAACCTCAACGCCCAATTAGAGGTATTAAACAGAAATGTCTCTGCCCTAACCAGCCATATGGGTGAGATCGATCAAAGCCTGGCTCACATTGCAGTCAATTTTCCGTCACAACATCATTCATCGGCACCATCCAACCCAACATACCACTAATTTTTTGGGAATACATTTTCTGACCCCACGTGTAATTTTTCTTTGGTTAAAAAAATAAACAAATGACACACCAAAATTTGTTTGTAAAAAAAAAAAAAAGTTAAATAAAAATTTTGTTCTCTGAAAAAACATTAAACACTAGTTGTGCACGGATGGTTTGCGCGGTGCCACTTTGGGGGCTAGAAAAATGAGGGGTGGGGACGTCTGAAACTAAAGGTTGTGGAGTAGCCCACAAGCCATGATTATTTTTAGGACCTTTGAAGGCGTATATTGTAGTGCCCCCCCAGTCTCATCAAGACAACGGAACCACCAAAGCCTTGCTCCACCACAGAGCGAGTCCTCCTGTGGGCAGTATTGTAGCGCTCCTCTGCCTGTGAAGATGGGTGCAGGATGGGGGTCAGCAGCCAGGGAGCAAAGGATAGCCAGAGTCTCCTGCCAAACCAAAAAAAAAATATGTCAAACTAACAATAACAAAAGGTGTGCATTGCAACAATAGAAAAGAGGGACAAATAGGTGAGCGGGGTAGGGTGGGAGGAAAGGACATTTCTAATGAGCCTACATGCACATCCAACCTGTACACTCATTAAAAAAGTCTGGGGAATACTACTTACATAAGAGGGCAAGAACATGACACAATAGGGTACAATCACTTAACCCATTTAATTTGTAGTTAAAACATTAGGCTCAAAATATACTAAGAAAATAGTTACAAAATAGTGTGTTAAGGGAAAAAACACAGTCAGACAGGGTGGGCAACCAATACAAGTTTCATACACATACCCAGTAGCCAGCCACCAAACAGATCGCCAGATTGGAATCGCTCATATAGGCAGGAATTCCTCAAGATGTGCGCATCATGCGTCGAGCCTGGAAATCCAGCAAAAAGACTCCCAAAAACCAAATCAGGGCCAGCCACTGCCTGCACATTTATGGAATGTCCCATCTTCCTGTTCCTGCACACAGGCAATAAAAAATAAATTAGGTAGACCCTTAAAAAAGGACAAAAAAACAAAAAGACCAAAAAAATAAAAAATACTCATGCAATCGATGTCCAAAGGCGTGCGGTGCAGCCTGGTTTCTGCCATACTCAGCAGGACAGGACCGCGGAGCAGGCGCCGCTGATGTGCTCCAACAGAGGACTGCATATTATTGCCTGAGTGCAAATACGGCTGCTCTGACTGCCCGTAAGTGAAGGCTCGGCGGCCCCGTTTGATTAGGCTGATTTCCATCGGAAAGCAAGGCTCTGCATCACTGAAAAAAACGGAACAATGAACGAGGCGTCAGTTTTCACGGGAAACAGCCTCGTGCGAGCCGACAAACGGAAAGGCAGCTAAGCGCACATCTGAGCACATAAACGCACACTATAATCAACGTAGCACCCTTTCCTGACCCGATCAAAGCCCAAAACCAACGGGAAAACGCACGGCATAGCTGAATGGGGAGGCTCTGCATCAAGCCAATGGTCACCACCCACCACATCACATAGTGTTGAAACATTCATTAAATTAGTCCAGAGGGACATTAAGAGATTACAATGGAAAAAAACAAACCCCCATGGCCCCTCTCATCTGAATCTTACTAAACAAGAATCAATGGCCTTAAAAGAACTGTACCAGGATAAGAATATACTGATCAAACAAGCAGACAAGGGAGGTGCCATTGTCATCCTAGACAAATGCAAATACCATTATGAGATCATGCTACAGTTGAATGATACAGCGGTGTATGAAAGGATTCGGGACGATCCCACATTGGCTATCAAGGAAGAGATTGATGTTATACTTACTCAAGCAAAAGAGAACTTCATTCCTTCCTGACGAACAAACATCCGCTTATCCCATTATTCTACTGCCTACCAAAAATTCACAAAAATCTTATCAACCCACCTGGCCATCCTATAGTGGCAGGAACAGATTCAATCTTCCAACCGCTTGCCATCTTTATTGATCAAATCTTGCAACCGCTTGTATTAACTATGCCATCATATCTTGTAGACACGACTGATTTCTTAAAACATATCTCCACATTGGACCGATTGCCGAGCCCTTGTATTTTAGCAACTATGGATGTCACCAGCCTGTACACGGCCATTCCTCATGAAGAAGGAATAGGGGTCATTGAAAAACGCCTAAGGGATCTAGACATCCCAAAAGGGGTTTGTACCTTTGTGATCAAACTATTAAGTATCATTTTGAAGAAAAATTACTTCATGTGTAACTATCAATTTTATCTACAACGATAGGGAACCGCAATGGGGGCCAATATGGCCCCTAGTTATGCGAATCTGTATATGGCGGACTTCGAAAGTGAGCACGTGTACAGCTCGACCAAATTTCAGGTACATATACTTCTGTGGCGTCGTTTTATAGATGACATATTCTTGATTTGGCATGGATCTATATCCTCCCTA
This sequence comes from Gastrophryne carolinensis, assembly GCA_027917425.1. Classification (NCBI taxonomy): domain Eukaryota; kingdom Metazoa; phylum Chordata; class Amphibia; order Anura; family Microhylidae; genus Gastrophryne; species Gastrophryne carolinensis. Next base: position 246,713,986 of record CM051238.1, read on the forward strand.
GAGAATTTCCATTTATCCATTCTCTCTGGAAGCTAGCAGCGAGGAAGTTCATTTCCTTGATGTCTCCGTCAAATTGGTTGACGGGCATATCAGAACAGATATATTCAAGAAACCAACTGGCAAAAATACTTACCTACAAGCAGCTAGTTTCCACCCTAAAGAACTGATTGAGAACTTACCCTACAGTCAATTCTTGAGGGTAAGGCGCATTGTGGATACCGATGACCTGTTTGATTTGAGATCTGATGAAATGAAACAAGACTTTTTGGCCCGGGGATATAAGAAATCGAAAGTTGAAGTGAACCAACAAAAGGCAAAGGCCAAAATGAGAGCAGATCTCCCAAAATGTAATCCAAAGAAAAGTGAAGCACGTATACCTTTGGTCCTTACATACTCCGAGCAATCAAACAAGATAAAGAACATAGTCAGACGACACTGGTCGGTTTTATCTAGTGATGACAAACTTGAAACTGTGTTCAAGGACCCCCCCAATGATGGCCTATAGAAAGTCTCGGAGTATTAGGGACAGATTGGTACATGCTGACTTCTCTTCTAAAGAATGTACCCATGTGGCCAATGCGCCCAATGCAGCTTTGTCCTACGAACTAACACCATCAGCCACCCTCGTTCAGGACAAAAATTTGTATTGAAAGATTTCTTCAATTGTAACAGCAAAAATGTCATCTACATGATCAAATGCCCCTGTGGCTGGTATACGTGGGGCAAACCTCAAGAGCTGTCAAAGTACGCATTGGTGAGCATAGGTCCGATATCAGAAGGGGAAACCCTGATTCATCCATTACTAAACATTTCTTTGAAATGGGACATCAAATCTCACAGCTAAGGTTCACTGTAATTGAGAAGGTACTACAACCCCGGAGGAGTGGTAATATGACAAGCAAATTACTACAACGGGAAACATATTGGATATATAAGCTGGATACAATTCAACCAGCAGGGCTCATTGAGGATTGTGACCTTCAGTGTTACCTTTAATCCCCTGTGGGGATAACACACTATGGTATCTCCCTTTCAACCCTATATAGGGCTATCTTATCTAAATGATATCCCGCAATCACATGTATACCTCATTCTTTATATGTATCTATTCTGTCCTGCTATTATCTAGTGGGTTCCCCATATAAAGTTAGACATTAACCGTTGCATATTATCTCTCAGTAAGAGGCTATCAATGTAAATATATGTATATATATTTTAGTTTTTTTCACTTCACTAATTGGTTGTTACAATTTTCTTGTTATACCACCTTAATTGGTGCTGAGGGTTTGCGGGTAGGGGTCTGCTAAATATGCATCATTATCTAAGATTATATATTCTGTTCTATGTATAACACAGAGGAGAATACTGGCGGCTTTCCTCCTCAAATCTGGACCCTGGCGGCTTTCCTCCTTAAATCTGGACCCTGGCGGCATAATTAAGATCCCCCGACATTTTTCAAAAAAGGAACCTATAACCTAGCATAGAAGGACTATGCACCCTATATATGAATTAAACTGGACAAGCAGGATTGATGTGTTCCATTTGCAATGCAAAGGTTATGGACTGCCTAGGAGACTCCTGTATGACCGTGTCTATATACGATGTAAATACTGCTGAGGCCACTGCCTTGCTGGCACCCCTGCATGGAAGGACTATGCACCTTTTGGATTGAAATAAATAAACAGGATAGATGTGCTCCATTGGCAATGCAAAGGATATGGATTACCTAGGAGACTCCTTTAAAATCACGCATAGACACTGAATGTATTTTGTAACTGCAGCTGCGGCTATTGCCCTGCTGAATGCAACAGGAATGAACAAGCTAATCAGTAGATGTTTCACAACTCTGCCCCTGTCAGCCTCAGGTCCAATCAGAGGCAACCTTCCATCTCCTAGGAGACGGCGTTGTGGCCCCGTGCGCCGCCTTCCCCATAGTTCAATGGCGTCTGCGCAATCGCCATAATGGGGTTGGCAGGCCGGGACCCACTCCGCCTCCTTGTGACAGCGCTGGTTGGCGCACGCACGCGCGCCCCCGGTGACGTCACAGGCCGCCCGACCCAGAAAGCCCGCCGTCCAGTTTGCATATAAACGCCCTCCTCGCAACCTGACACCAGCATCGCTCAGCCTCCCTGAGGAAAGACCCAGTGGGGTCTGAAACGTTGGAATATCTGTGACTGCTCATGCTGTAATGTAATTATCCTAATCTTGCACTTTTCTCTGCATTGGTCTCTTGATGATTGCATCTGCATAATCTGCTGTGGACATTTATTTGCTGCCTATTTTGCCCATTGAAACTAACGCTGACCGAGTACCTACGCCACCTGGTGGCCATGAACTATATCAATGTCTCCTTGATACCTATTGTTATATATGATTCTTGACTATCTTTATGAATTGAACAGCCATCACCCAGTGTGTGAGGGTTGGGTTTTTGTGTTGTGTACTTTATTTATCACCTTTAATACACTTCTTAATTGCAATTTGAAAGAACCTTTGGCTGATGTGCTCTTATTCAACATTGTAGTTTATTGATTTATGTATGTTGGTCTAAGTGAGGAATAGACCTTGTTGAGGTAGCACCCGAATACAGGTTATCATATGTAAGCATTATATGATGGTGTGCGGGCATGCCAAATTAATTGGTTGTACAGTGTGTATGCCATCCCAAATACAGTCAGTGTGAGTGGCATCCCAAATACAGGCAGTGTGTGAGGCATCCCAAATATAGGCAGTGTGTATGGCATCCCAAGTACAGGCAGTGTGTATGGTATCCCAAGTACAGGCAGTGTGTATGGCATCCCAAGTACAGGCAGTGTGTATGGCATCCCAAGCACAGGCAGTGTGTATGGCATCCCAAGCACAGGCAGTGTGTGTGGCATTCCAAGTACTGGCAGTGTGCCGCATGCCCCCAAAATAAAAACTGTACATGGGACTCTGCCTCTCTGTATGCTGCCTCTCCGTGGCCTGTAGGCTGTCACAGGGCGTGCCCACCTAGTTGCTGTGGAGGCAGCGGGCAGGGGAGGCAATGGCAGTGGGAGGCGGGCGATGGTAATGTATGTTTTTTAACATTTGTCTGATAAGACACACTGACATTCCCCCTTTTCGGGGTGAAAGTGTGTCTTATATGGCGAAAAATGTGATAATTTAAAGAATTTAATACCAGTTTCAAAGTTTATAACAACTGTTATTGGTCAGTGTCAAATACCTTAGTTGTCACACAGCAAAAAACAATAAAACAATATAAACAAACAAAACAATATAACTGAAAACCTAGATGACGCAAAGTATAAACCAAGTGATGGCAGTTTAAAATCACATTGTTTGAAAAGACCATTTACAAGATGTCCAAAAGTAATGTAAGGTTAACCAGCAGCAGTCACCATCAGCTTTAATCTCTAATCCAAAGTATGTCACGGTGCCGCTGGGTTCACTCTCTCTGTGCAACTCAGTGCTGCTCTGCTGGCACTGTAGCCATTAGAGATGAGCGAACTTTTGAAAAATTCGATTCGACTGATTCGCTGAATTTTCCGACAAAAATTGATTCGAGAAAAGGAGAGATCCCTCCATGGGGTATAGTAGACCCTCTCCCCAGTTCGGTAATAGTTGAGACAGGGCTCATGGGAAGAGACCACGCCTTCAATGATATATAGAAGATTATTATAATATATTAAAAAAGTATTTAATTAATTATTAAAACACCAACATTTAATTACAGACACAGTGCAATTTACCAGTCTGTGCTCCGGCCGAAGCACAGGCCAGTTAACATATATCCGACAAAAAAAGGTATTTTTTCTTGTATTACAACATTACACATTTAGTTTTTCCAATTAGCGGCGAAATGTAGGTTTAGCCTTACAGGACAGACTAGTTTCGCTGTTTATCAGCTTCCTCAGTGTCTGCTTGGCCTTATTTATCCGCAAAAGTCTAATATACAGAAGAAAAATCATAATTCTAACATTTGCACCAATCAGTAAAAAACACCACAAAAACGGTAAGGGTATACATAAATAATAATTACCTAAAGGTGCGGGGCAGCTGCTTTGGAGCATTCGGAAATTCTGAGCAAGTCTCTGTTGCAGAGATTAATGACATGTAGTTAGAGTAAGTTCCCAACAATTAGGCTTATGGTTATAGCCTGTAAGGAAAGTATATATCAACCAAATATTATATATCTTAATCTCCTTAGTGGAGAAAGATCCCCTTCGCCATAATCACCCATGACCACATAAGTTACCCACAGCTGTCTTGGAGGTAGGATGTGTAAGGTAGCCAAGGTGCTCCATGCAAGGTTTCTCTTCTGGGAAATATATATATTCCATTAAATAGAAGAAGTATGCAATACTAAGTATTACAGCCATTGGCTGTTTGGAAAATGAGGGAAAAGAAACCTCAGAGAACCGATATACTTGCTATGTATGTATAGTACAGGACATACCTGTGACAATGTACCCATATCGTTGGCTCTTTCAGACACATCCTTGGGTGCCGACGGAAGCGGACGTCCAAATCCCCTCTCCCGCTCACCGTGTGTTAAGCCGGGCAATAGTCAAACTGCCCTGGCGGCGGGAAAAAAGGCTCACCTCCGCCTCCTCTTCAAACGCGCTCCCACCTCGCCGCCGGCCGCTGATGTGTGGCTCGGAAGGCTAAATTATACTAGATTCATCTAAAAGGAGGGTGCCAGTAATGTACTAACGACACTCTCCTAGTTTGATCTGTCTCTACTTATATGATTATACCTGGTGACTATTGGCTTGATGCAGAGCCTCCCCGTTCAGCTACCCCGTGCATTTTCCCGTTGGTTTTGGGCTTTGATCGGGTGCTACATTGATTTCAGTGTGCGTTTATGCGCTCAGGTGTGCGCTCAGCCGCCTTTCCGATTGTCGGCTCGCACGAGGCTGTTTTCCGGGAAAACGGACGCCTCGTTAATTGGCCCGTTTTTTTCAGTGATGCAGAGCCTTGGTTTCTGATTGAAATCAGCCTAATAAAACGGGGCCGCCGAGCCTTCACTTACGGCAAGTCTGACCAGCCGTATTGGAGCTCCGTGCTATTTGGGAATGCATTCCTCTGTGGGCCAACATCAAAGGCGCCAGCTACGCCGTCTGGTAGTTCTGAGTATGGCAGAAACCAGGCTGCAGCGCACGCCTTTGGACATCGATGGCATGAGTGACGTTGACCTATTCGAGCTCACCCGCCTTAACCGTGTTTCTCTCCATGCCTTGTATAGCGAGCTGCGGCCATGGTTAGCCCCCACCACAAGAAAGGGGCATGCAATTGCAGGTATGACCAAATTGGTTGGCTGCCTGCAATTTTTAGCGAACGGCTCGTTCCAGAGACTGGGTGCCTTCTCCCTGGGAATGTCCCAGTCTACGCTGAGCCGCAGCCTAACCAAGTTTTTGGATGGCATGGCTACCCTGGCACAGAATTACATTTTTTTCCCTCAAACAGGGGATGCCTGGAATGCGGTTAAGTTGGGCTTTTATAACATAGCCGACATGCCCAACGTCCTTGGTGCAATCGATTGCACACATGTCTTGCTCATCCCCCCTGCGGACCAGGAATATCTGTTCATGTATGTGGTTTGGGTCTGCTTTTTTTCTGGTTATCACACATTTTTTATGGCTCACACTAATTACACTTGTGTTTTGCTTGGTGCAGGAACAGGAAGATGGGCCATTCCATCAATGTTCAGGCAGTGGCGGGCCCTGATCTTCAATTTTTCAGTCTGTTTGCTGGCTTTCCTGGGTCCACGCATGATGCGCACATTTTGAGGAACTCCAGCCTCTATCAACGGTTTCAATCTGGAGATATTTCTGGAGGATGGTTACTGGGTATGTGTATTAAAGTTGTATTTCTTGGCCCCCAGGTTTGAATGTGGATTTGCCACTACCCCACTAATCTGTGAGACCTTTCCTGGAAACTTGAAAAGGTTTTTGGTTTAATTAATGGGTGAAAGTATTCTCCACTATTGGCTTATGTTCTGGCCCTCTTATCTCAGTAGCATTACGCAGACATTTTTAAGGAGTGTACAGGTTGCATGTGTTTGTAGGCTCAGTAAAAATGTCAATTCCTCCCACCATACCTAGCTCACCTATTTGTCCCTGTGTACTAATGTTTCTATGCACACCTAAACCTTTTTTTAGGCATCCACCTTATGTTTGTGTTTTGTATTTTTGCAGGTGACTCAGGCTATCCCTTGTTACCATGGCTGCTCACACCCATCCTGCACCCATCTTCCCAGGCACAGGAGCGCTACAACACAGCCCATAGGAGGTCTCGCTCTGTGGTGGAACATGCCTTTGGGTTGTGGAAGATGTGTTTCCGATGTCTGGATCACAGTGGGGGTTCTCTTCAGTATCAGCCTGGCAAGGTTATCAAAATAATTATTGCTTGTGGGGTCCTGCACAACCTTGCCATTAGAAGCAGGATTGCTCGATATACTGACCTGGGTGCAGAACCTTTCCCTATTTCTGATGAGCAGACCCCTCCTTACATTGGTACACCAAGTGGGCCAGCACACACAATCCGTGCTGACCTTGTGGCCAATGTATTTTCTTGAAACCACCCCCTGTCTGCAGGCTGGGGAAGATTAAATCACACCTAATAAGTGTTACATGCTGGTCACAAAGCGACTCTAAATGCATTTGGGCTTTACCTCTGCTGCCGGCGCATGTCCATTTTTGGGCAACTATATGATTTCAGGTCCACAACTGTCCGCTTGATCTCGATGGACAGAACACCATAATGTACCCAAACAGCATTGGCAACAGCCATGCTTTGTGCTTATCAAAAACGGCCTGTTAGGGACTCACGGCGTGGTTATCGCCCACATGGGTGTGTGTTGTCCCCTGCATCACTTGAAATAGATGGTTGGCTATCTGGTGAGTCGTGTGTGGTTTTTGGGCCGGTGGTTGAGAATGGGTTAATGTCTCCTTGCTCCTGCGTTTTGGGGAATGTGCCTGTGTCTGTGGAGTCCCCACCGTTTTAGTTGGTGCATGTTCTACATGTGTCTTGTGCCTGCTTTTGTGTTTTATTTAGGATGAGGCATGTGTGCGGCTGCTATGTGGCTTTGGCCTTGGTTGGCTCTTTGTGCTCCCTTTAGGTCTGCCCATATTGATATGGTATCCCACACCAAGCGGAGTGCCTTGAACTTTAAATATTTTTACAACTGCGGTTGCGCGCCTGCGCGCACGCACGCACGTCACCGCGGGGGAACGTCAGAGCTAGAATTTGAAAAAGAAGCCAAGATGTCCCCCGCCTTCTTTACAACGGAGCAGGACGAGCTCATCATGGATGTGAGTATGCGAGCGAGCGAGCGTGCGTTTATGTGCGCGCACACATTCCTTGTAATAAAAAAAGAAAAAAATGCAAGAATAGTCTGAAACAACTTAGTTTGTCACGTTACAGACCAGCCCACCTTAGTTTAACCCATGTACGCAGCTACAAACTAGCCTACATGCAGATAGCAGAACTAGGGCAATGTGAGGCAGCAAGAGGTTAATAAAGTGACTTGATTTAGGCCAGGAAACTTGTTAATGTATTTTGTGGATTAATGGTGTGTCCTTGTCTCTTTTTCTAACAGATGATGCTGAGGAATCGCTACGACTTCCTGCCGTCAGATTATGACAAGCGGACGTTGGCCCTGGCGGTGGTGGACGCGATTGAAAGAAGATCCCAAACCACCTATACCTTCACTCAGATCGCCCAACACTGGTCTGATTTAAAAAGAAGACATAAGCCCCGGGTGAGGCGGTATTTCGCAACACATTTCCCATGTAAGTGTAGAAAATGTCAATGCACCTCTAACCCTGGCATCGCCTGGGCGTGGTTTAATGATTGTGTTTGTATTTCAGCCCATGAATGGAATTTGCGGTTCCGCCCCACCCGGACCAGGACACGCAGCCCAGTGTTGGGCGAAACAGGTGAAGGTGTAGGTGGCCCACCGCCAGGGTCAACGGCCACCCCCTCCTCTGTAAGTGACTCGGAGGAGCCGCTGGACCTCAGCATGCAGGGGAGGGGGCAATCTGACGGCAGGGAGTCGAGCAGAACAGAGCCTCAACCTGACTCCAGTAAGGGAAATATAGTTAGATATGTGATAAGACATGCATTAAATACAGATACTCATGTGCACTATTGTAGATTCAGACGTCGCTGGAACATCCCAAGGGATGAGTGAGGAAGGGGGCGAGGAGGAAGAGGTTGCTGGGGAAGGTGAGTAGATTGATACCTAGAAGCCTAACATAATATTATATTAATGCAAGAACAACAGTCTCTAATATCAGTGTGTTTGTCATTCATACAGATTCCCAACTGCCACAGAGGGAGTATGAATGGAGACTCCGCCCCCGACGCAATGTGCGGCCTAAACCTTGTAAGTGGTGTTTATTTAAACTAAGTAAATGAGCAAACATTTCCATTTTAAACATAAAAAACTTTAACAGTTCCCTCAAAATGTATCCAAAAAAGCCCTTAAAGCGGACCTTAACTATGAATAAGAGGCTAGCTTAGATAGTTCCCACATCCTGTACATACAGATTGTCCACCTTACAAATCATGTTACCAACCTTTTCCATAGCACATCTCGGCTCTGTGTGAGTAAAGCACAGCTATAACCCACCCCCTGTACCTTATCCCACTCTCCTCTCCTCAGTAAGTGTGATGCTTCAGAGTCATGATGGCGTTGCACGTATCCTAAATTCCTGAACTGAGTTGCAGCCCAGTGGGGGAAAGAATAATAATTTATTGACTACAAAATTAATATATATTAGTTTAAGATGCTGGGGCAACGTTTCTGAAGAGTTTGGCCTTTTCATTAAAACACGCAGAAGGTCCCATTTAATAAGTGCACAAACAATCAAAAAAAAAAAACCCCAAAAAAATGCTAAAGTAATGTTGTTTTTCATTCACAGATCAAAGAACACAGGCTACAGACCCCGAGGTTTAGATATGGGACAATAAAAAGAAAAAAAAAAAAATAAAGGTATGCATTAAGGACAAGGGAGAAGGAACTACTAGATGATTTAGGTATGCATTATGGACAAGGAAACCCCCACCAAAAAAAGCAACCAAAAAAAAAATTTGTCTCAAATTTGCATTTGTGGCCATATGCATATTCCAATGGAGTTTGCGGGATGTGTGCTTGCGTGTAGCCAGATTGGCAACTGAAGAGCCATGGAGATGTAAGTATACTTGCTAAAACCACCAAAATGGAAGGTCAAATACGACGGAAACCAAGCAGGTATGTTCAAAAAGGCAGGAAAAATCAGGGAAAAACGGGCCGCCCGTGTGAACATGAACGGGAGCCCCGATCAAATTGAAGGCACCCGAGAGAGCAAAAAAAGCTTTCCGAGTAAAGTGAAATTGACGGATCAGTTAGGGAGCCATTCCGACGGAGGCTCTGCATCACATTTGAGCCACAATTCAAACGGGAGACCCGGACAATCGGAAGGTTTTAAGGGCAGTTCAGAGGAGGCTCTGCATCAGGCCCTATGTGTCTATGGCGATGGTGCCAAACGGACAGATGATGGCATTCCTCCAAAGATGACAGCTGTGTAGTCCTAAATGTGTTAGGGATAAGGGAGGCCAATTAAATGAATTTATACCATTTTTATGGGAACAAAATAAAATAAATACATATGGGCGATCCTCACCTTTAGTCAGATAATTCCATGCTCCAAGTCACATACCCCTCACCTGAACAACAGATGAGAAAATGGGGAAACACACAGGATTTATAGATCTAGGATCACACCCTATAACGGACCCATGTTGATCTCTTTAAGCATATATTCGGTATTAACAGTTGTTAATATATGGGATCATGTGAAAAAGGAAAGAAAACGAGGAACAGAGAAAAACCTCCCTTTTCTTTATCATTAATCTTTTCTAAAGGAAGGGCATGAAACGTATGGCTCATTGAGTCCCGGGGGACGATGGGATTTAAAGTGGTATATCCACTTGGTTTCCCTTTCTAGGGTGATCCTCTCTACATCTCCTCCTCGGATATTAACATGGATGCGGTCTAATCCCACTACTTTTGTGCCCTCTGGATTTTTATTATAATGAGTGGCATAATGTCTACCTATAGGTGTTTTGAGATTCCCTGTGTGTATGTCGTATGTATGTTCATATATCCGTCTCCTTAGTTGACGATTTGTCTTTCCAATATAGAATTGTTTACACGGGCAAGTCAACACATAAATGACATGGCATGACTTGCAGTTAATGAAGTGTCTTAATTTCAAAGGGGGTCTGTCACCCAAGATCAAAGTTTTAGTGGTATGGACAAATTTGCACATAGTGCAACTTTGGCACTGATATGTGCCGGGAGTAACACAGCATGATTTTTTCAATGCCTCATCATAATGACCGTGGACCAAATGGTCCTTAAGGTTTCTTGCTCGCCTGAAGGTAAGCATAGGATGTTTGGGGATTAGTGGAGCAAGACTCTCGTCATTGGTAAGGATATGCCAATGGCGAGTCAAAATAGATCTTATTTCCGCTTGATGTTCCGTGTAATCACATATCATAGAAATAGGAGTTTCATCCTTTTGAGGTTTCGGCTTATATAGCAATTCTTGACGGGACCTGGACCTGGCCCGTGCTTTTTTATAGGCTTTCCTAAGGGTATCCGATTTGTAACCTCTGTCCCTTAACTGAAGCCTGATGTTTGCGGCTTCCCTTTCAAAATCAGAATCCAAGGTGCAATTACGACGGGCACGTAAATATTCCCCATAGGGGATACTAGAAAGAAGGTGCTCCGGATGGGCACTAGAGGCCCTCAGTATGGTATTAGCTGCTGTTTTTTTTGCGAAAAAAATCTGTGGTAATTTGGCCTAAATAATCTATAGTAATCAGAAGGTCCAAAAAGGTAACCCTCTGGGGGCGCTAGTGAGCAGCCGACGAAGATGGCAGCAGCCTAAATCGGCTCCTTGCTGCACGGGGCTTTTACCTGCTTAGCAGCAAAATTAAGCAGCAGTTCCGGGCTGGTTGGGTCCCTGGAGAGTCAGGGAGGACCCGCTGGCCGTCAGAAGAGGAGAGGAGAGCCGATCCGGCGGAGGTGCAGCCCGTCCTCCACAGCGCGTCTCGGATCCAAGATGGCGGCCGCAACCTGCGCACCTCAGCCATCTGCAGCCTAGAGGAGGGGAATTCCTAGCCTGCTCATCCCACGTGCAGCTCTGTAGCGTGGGGTCGGGAGCCAAGACGAGAGGAGAGAGCCGCCAGCAAGCCAGGCTACTCGTCGCAGGGAGAAGGAGACGGAGAACACATCTCACAAAGTAAGCAGGGGCCCTGGGGAGAGACTTCCTTAACCAGGAGAGGTCACCACTATAACGGATGGGGGGCAGGGAAAGGGGGAAGCCACCAACCACCCCTAGGCGTTCAGCGCACCCAGCTAGCCCTAAGATGGCAGCCTTATCTGGGCACCAGCGTGATCTGCATCCCTTATCCTCACCCATACCATCCCCATACCTGCTGGACTCACAGCCTGAGCCCCAGCAAGCGACCCCTCACCAGCCCAGCAGCCTGACCCAGGCATCAGAGACGCAGAGCTCCTAGCAAGATTTCAGGCTGTGCTACATCAAGAGCTGGAAACAGCCACTAACAAAATCTCAGCCACATTTAAAGCTGAATTAAGGGACCTGAGAGCCCGCACTTCTAAACTGGAGCAGCAAGCGAGCTGCACCACCACCGTACTGGAGGAGCACGAATCAGAGATCCAAAATATTAAATCAGACCTCTCCCTGGCCCATCAAAAAATAGAGGACCTTGAAAACCGATCTAGGCGCTGCAATCTGAGATTCAGAGGGTTGCCAGAATCTATTATTGATCTAAAATCCACCGTGACAGCTTTGGTGCAAGAGCTGACGCCGTCTATCCCTATTGAAAGGCTGGAGATGGACAGGATCCATAGAGCCCTGGGTCCACCCCGAGCAGATGGCCAGCCCAGAGACATTGTAGTCAAGTTCACATTCTACAATACCAAAGAGGCAATTGCTCAAGCGGCTAGATTGCGCCCTAATTTGACCTTCCAAACCCACAAGTACCAGGTCTACTCCGATCTGGCCCTGGCTACCCTGCAGCGGCGACGTCAGCTAAAACCGTGCCTCTTAACCCTTCAGTCGCATCGAATTGCTTACAGATGGGGCTACCCATTTAAATTGCTCTTTACTTATGGGGGCCGTACCCACATAGTAACAAACCCGGAAGAAGCAATGGAGACACTTGATCGTCTTAATTTGTCTGGGCCTACCGACCGCCCGCCTCCAGTGGATCAGCCCCGGGAGCAACGTCCCAGGCTCAACCGAAGGGACCAGAGAGCTGACGACCAACGACCTTATCCCGCGCCTACGCCCTCCCGGGCATCTAGAATCCATCAGCTGGAACTGGGGTGAGAGACACCCATCAACCATGTTTTTTCTCTTCTCCTTTTTTCCTGACATGTGCGTGAATTGGCGTTTATCGGACACTCCGGGACACTTTGTTTTTTCTTGCAGTTCTGAAAGATGGCATCCCTTTTTTCTCTCTCTGCGTTCCCCAGGGTCACCGTCAGATAAGTTATATTGCCACGTTATTGGTTTATGGATACTTTGCAGTTCATTTTATTTGAAGGTTTATGCAATGTTGTATTAGGCGATTGGGCCTCTCTCCCCCCCCATGGCGGTAACCCGACTGGGAGATCGTGGCCGGCCTAGTGATTCAGTGGGACGGTCGGAGGCTGTTCTATACCGTCGGGACCACCCCACAATTTTTGTCTGGGCCTCCTTCTGCGGACGTGACTATTTTGCACGCGTCTGTGGGGGGTGGTCCGGAAGGGGGGGGCAGCTCCTATCACCGCCCTGCATGGGGTTTTGGGGCCACCGGTGAGACTGCGAGAGGCCACTGGGGCCACCCGACTTGAGTACTTCTGTATCTCTGATGATAGCTCCATTTGGGTCGCAATGCTCTGCAAAGTTTGTTAAATGTTCTAGTTTATAAATCTTCCTTATGGCTGTGTCAGCGTTACGGCCACTATTGGCCTTGCGGGAGCATGCCCTCTGGTCTGGGCACCAGCCCGCAACGCACAACGACCTGGTTGGGGCGATGAAAACGCATTTTCCCCTCCCCTATGGGATCACCAGCTAAGTTATCTTAATTGTTTTTTTTTATTTTTAATGTCTTAATATGTTAAGCTACATTAGCGCAGGCTTTACCCCGTGCAGAGGCGACCCCCTTAAACCCCAAAGACTTCCGGTAGTGAGGTTTTTTTCCCCCGGAAGGCAAACCACTGACTGTTGAGTGGTCAGGACCTACACAACACCTATCCCCACCTTGTGAGGTACCCAGCCTAGGCTGCCCACAAGGAGGGGCTTTGCTACACCCCTGATTCCCATACGCCCATCCCTTTCAAACCATTACTGTCTTTACCCTTAGCATACCCTTACACCCCCCCCTCCATTCTCTCCTTTCTCTCCTTTCTTCCCCTCCTTTTCTCTTTTCTTCTGTTCCTTTAACACGCTTCTCCTCCTCTCAAGGCACCAACTTTTTCAGCAAGATGAGCCAGTCGCAGAATTCATTGGCTGGAGCTAACCTTAACTTCAAATTCTTGACGCATAACATCCAAGGTTTCAATTCGCAATCAAAGAGGGCAAAGGCATTCCACTGCTATAAGCAATTGCAAGCAGATATCTTATGTCTTCAGGAGACCAGATTCTCGTCCATGAGCTCCCCCCGGTATCTACACCCGCATTACCCAATATTTTTTAAAGCATGTTTTAAGGAAAAGACCCGGGGGGTGCTAATCGCATTCAGGCGGAACCTCCTATTTAAATGTGAGGCCCAGATTGCAGACCCAACAGGCCGTTATCTCATATTAGTGGGTTTTTTGGATGATACCATGGTAACAATTGTATCCTATTACGCGCCCAACACCCACCAGACTAACTTCTTCTATCACCTAATGAAAAAGGTCAGGGAACATGGTAAGGGTGCGATAATCATGGCCGGTGACTCTAATATTACTCTAGATCCAAAACTGGATAGATCTGGTCCGCAGGGCAGAAGCCCCTCACCTGCCTCCCAACCTACCCAACACCCCCGCACTGAATTAACACACTGCTCAAAGAAGCATCTCTAGTAGATGTTTGGCGCGAGCTGAATCCAAGAACACGGGACTACACCTTCTATTCTAACCCTCATGACTCATTTAGCAGAATAGATCATATCCTGGTAGCGCAGACCCTAGTCCCCTTGGTTCAAAAGTGCCAAATACTATCAGCTCCCTGGTCGGACCACACACCGGTTCTGATGGGATTTAGTACTTCACCCCCGACTCCCAAACCCTTTAAGTGAAGGATCAACGATTCACTGCTATCGCATAAAGACACCCAAGAGCAGGTCCTTCAATCTATAAAAGCCTATTTCATAGCCAATAGAGGTACAGCCTCGGCAGTGAGCATTTGGGAAGCTCACAAGCAGTTATGCGGGGCAATCTTATTGCGCTGGCCTCGGCCATCAAAAAACGTAGGAACGACAATGTGACCCGACTCACTGCGCAGCTAGAGCAACTGCGAAGGGACTGGGTCGCAAATCCGACAAGAGAGCTTAAGAAGAAGGTGGATGCGATCAGCATTCAGCTTAACATGGTATTGGATGAGATGGCGGAAAAGAGGCTTAGGTGGGGCAAACAGAGGTACTACGCGAGAGCTAATAAGCCTGATACCCCCCTGGCTAACAAACTGCGATGCTCGTGGCCGCGGCAGTCCTTGATCTCGCTTAGGACCCCTGAGGGGAACCTCACAGCTAACCCTCTCAAGATCATACAAATATTCAGAAACTTACTAGGCAAACTTTATAAGCCCCCCCCATGTGTTCCCCCGAGAGGAAACAGCGAGGTTTCTAGATTCCATCTCACTCCCCAAGCTTCAGGATGCCCACAAGGAGTGTCTTGACGCAGACATTATGATCCCGGAAGTGCTTGGGGCCATTAGGCGCCTTAAGACATCCAAAGTGCCCGGACCAGACGGATTCTCAGCCCTATACTTTAAAAAATACGCCACAGCATTGGCTCCCTACCTAACTGCCATGTTTAACTCCCTTACAGATCAAGGCTCTTTACACCAGTCCTCGTTGGAGGCCTACAGCAGTATGATTCCGAAACCTGATAAAGATCACTCAGACGCACAAAATTATAGACCTATCTCTCTACTCAACGTAGATGTGAAAATCTTAGGGAAAGTCCTGGTCACTAGAATTAATGAATTCCTGGGCACTATAATCGGGAAGGACCAGGTGGGATTTATTCCATGTAGACAAGCACCGGACAACATTCGCAGGCTGCTCCACCTGATTGAGCTCGCTCAACAAAGAGATATCCATAGCCTTTTGCTGTCTCTGGACATGCAGAAAGCTTTCGACTCCCTCTCGTGGGATTATATGCACTGTGCTCTCCAGAAATGGGGCTTTGGTGATAATTTTTTGGCTATTTACTCCTCCCCCTCAGCTAGAGTGCAATACAATGGTTACCTTTCTGAGCCAATCTCAATAGGTAGAGGCACCCGGCAGGGATGCCCGCTCTCTCCGGTGCTGTTTGTGCTGGCATTGGAACCCTTGGCCCTTGCTATTCGGGCAAACCCGAACATAAGGGGCACTGAAATGGCAGGATATCATCATAAAGTGTGCTTGTTTGCCGATGACATCTTATTGACTCTTTCGCAGCCCCATATCTCACTACCTAATCTGCTCCAGCTCCTGGAAACCTTCTCGAAGATTTCGGGTCTTAAGGTTAACAAGGAGAAATCGGTGGGGTTCAACTTAAATGTCCCCGCCCCAGCTTTAAATATCCTTCAATCCAACTTCCCATTTCGCTGGGCCCCAGGAGCCCTATCCTACCTAGGCGTCAAGATCACGCCACACTACCAGTCTTTGTATCAGGCAAACTACACCCCCCCCCTTTTTAGAAGATTGAAGGCGATGCTGGATTCTTGGCGGGGTCATGAGATATCCTGTATCGGGAGGGTCAACGCAATAAAAATGACCTTGCTTCCGAAGCTCCTATATCACTTTAGAACTCTCCTGGTGTTTATCCCGCAGTTTCAGCTTAAAAGTATGCAAAATAGCATAATGAAATTTGTATGGGGGAGGACTAGGCCGAGAGTTGCTAGAGCTACCATGACTAGGCATAGGAATGAGGGAGGCTTGGGGGTCCCGTGTATTTGCAAATACTATCACGCAGCCCAGATAGGGCAGCTTCAACAGCTACATGTTCAAATGGAGACGCCTCTGTGGGTGGCGTTAGTGGCCTCATCGTGCGACCCAGTCCCGGTTGACAGTTTAATGTGGTTGCCGCCGCAACATAGACCACAAATCTTGTGCCCCATCCTGAACCATTCTCTTTGAATCTGGGATGGGACAAAATATTCAGGGAATTTAATTTCTCCACACCTTCCATTAATGCGAATTGCTAAGAACCCGATGTTTCCTCCGGGGTTAGACCCCAAAGTGTTTAGTTGGTGGGAGCGTGTGGGGATTAGCAAACTCTACCACCTCCTGATCAGAGGCGAGATAATCTCCTGGCCCACACTACAGGAAAGGGAGAATGCTCCGCCATCAGAGCAATTCAGATACTTGCAACCCCCACTACGGGCCTTGTATCCACTATTTACTCGAGCCTTGTAGCATTACCCCCAACTCAAAACATGGGTACATGGCCAGATGGGAGACTGATTTGGGTCTGGTTAGAGATAGGAGGGACTGGGAGGAGATATGGACTGGAATAAACAGATGCTCTATTAATGTCACAACCCTAGAAGCAGCATATAAGATGCTCACCAGGTGGTACCTGGTACCCGCGCGTATAGCTAAGGCGATTCCGGGCTACCCCGCCCAATGCTTTAGAGGTTGTCCTGTGGAAGGTTCCGTCTTGCATATATGGTGGGAGTGCCCGAAGGTTAAGAGATTCTGGTCACGAGTTTTTGGTCTCCTGAGTACTCTTCTACAAACCCACATACGTCAGGATCCTTGGGTGGCACTATTGCAGGTGAAACCGGAGGGCGTCACCAGAACCCAGCACACCCTGCTTACTCAACTTATGCTGGCAGCCAAGCTAACGATCGCTAGCTCCTGGAAGAAGCCGGGAATTCCTTTCCAGGCAGTAAAGGACAGGCTCAATGGCATTTTGATTAATGAGAAATTGACTAGCATCCTGAGGGACTCGCACACCAAATTTATAAAAGTATGGAAGCCTTGGGTGGATTACGCCTACCCGGAAGCATGTAATGCTTTGCTACAATGAGCAACGATCTGTCTTCTTTCTCTTCTCTCTCTCTTTCTTTTCTTCTTCTCCTTTATCTCCCTCCCCCCTCCATTGTCTTAGGCCACCCCACCCCGTTGCCTTTCCCCCCCCCCTTGTACCCACCCTATTCCCTCCCCTTCTCCCCACCTGGCTTAGCGCTCAGCAATGTTTGATAATGAACCTCTCTGCACGCTAGGTTGGCAGGTGGAGGGTTAGGGCTCAGCGCAGTGGATGCTACTAGAGTTAGGCCATTCAGGCCGACACACTGGCGATAGACAAACGGCTATGTTGTGCAGACGCATATATATTGTGTTGGAAATGCTAACTGTTACTCTGTACTGTTTTACCATGTACCAGTTTGAGAATTTGAACATCTATATGTTGTACAACAAATGTATGCCATTGTCACCCGTATACCTTTGGAAAAAAAAAAAAAAGAAAAATCTTAATAAAAAGATTGAAACAAAAAGGTAACCCTCTGCGAACTATATTCGCAAGTAAATTTAAGATTCAAAGGATTGATGTTTATAGCAGATACTAGATCCAATAGATCCTTTTCTGGCCCTGTCCATATAATGAAGATATCGTCTATGTATCTGTGCCACGTGGCTACCTTGCAAGATCATCCTCAGCCAGCAACCTCCTCTCCCAACCACCCAGATACAGGTTAGCGTACGATGGGGCACATGTAGTCCCCATCGCAGTTCCCTGTATCTGGTGGTACAATTGATGGTCAAAGAGAAAGAGGTTGTGGGTGAGGATGAATTGCAATAATCGTAGTAAAAAAAATTGTGCTCATGCTGTTCTAACTCAAGTTCATTTTGAAACATACGGGTCATGGCCAGCCATGCTTCGTGGGGAATGCTTGAATACAGGGCCTCCACGTCCAGGGTGACCAAGATTGAACCCGGAGCCACCGATAGACCATCCAAAATGCGCAACAAATGACTCGTATCCTTAACATACGAGGGGAGTTGTTGGACCAGTGGCTGGAGGTGGTGATCGACATAGCGACTGGCCGCGTCCGTAAGAGATCCCATGCCCGACACTATTGGCCTCCCAGGAGGTGCCGTGATCGATTTGTGCACCTTGGGTAAGGCATAAAAGGTGGGAATAGTTGGGCATGGGACCTCCAGGAAGGACCCAGTCACCCGGTCGATCACCCCTCCCTCCACTGCCTCCCTGATCAAGCGGTGATATGCTCCGGAGTCCTCACCCACCCTGGACATGGGGGCCCTGGCATACCACTTCCCGTTATCCAAAATAGCTCTACACATTTTCACATATAGATCCTTATCCATAACTACTATATTCCCCCCCTTGTCCGCCGGTTTGATGATGATGTCATGTTTCTTCTCTAATTCCTCCAAAGCTCCTGAGAGCTCAGCGGATAGGTTAGTTGTCTTCTTATGTTGAAACCTTTCGACTTCAGAGGACACTAGGTCCACGAAAGTCGTGACATGAGGATTGGTGGACAAGGGGGGGGAAGTATGTGGATTTCTTTTTGAAAATAGTTTTTTTCGGCTTCATCAAAGGGGCTGTTCCTGTTGCCTCATTGGCCAAATCCAGTAAGTCCTGCATTACCAGACCATCATCCGGAGATTGTCGACATAAAGGAGGAGCTTCTTGGTCAGGTTGTTTCTGAAACTGTTGACGGCAAATCAATTTACGGGCAAATAAGTGTAGGTCCGTAATGACCCCAAAAATATTAGTGTGGCTTGTTGGGCAGAAATTAAGACCTAGTTTTAACAAATCACTTTGATCATCAGTAAGAGTTTGGTTGGATAGATTTATAATGTCAACACCCGGTGTGATCTGGGATGTCATTATGGGCGATATTTCGTCCTTTGTCTTCCTTTGGGGATTCATCCTAGGGGGAATTTTTTTGGGACAGTTGCGGCGTCTCCTAAGGTTTCTCTTCCTATTACGTTTGAGCCTAAAAAATCCCTGTCAGATCGTGAGTTTTCACTTATTCCTTCCTTTACTAGAGATTCCCCCTCCCTATATCTCGACTTGGATCTAGTTTCCCGGTCTGAGGTTGTCTCTGAAACAGAGGGGCCTTTCGGTCTCATGTTTCTGTTTAATCTCATATGTGTTTGTTTGTTCCGGGAAAAATCATTTGTACCAGTTTTTGTGCATTCTCTAGAGGATGAAGATTCTGAGGATGGATATAATCTTGGTCCTAAGTCTCTCCTGGTGGGCCGAGAATTATTATTAAGTGGCCAGATGTATGCATGTTTATTCTTGTATGCAATTTTATCTCTCTGAAGTTTATGGTCCTTATTCTGTATTATTTCCTTATTCACTTTCTCTATTGATTCCTTTATATGTTTATCTCTGTTAGTGAAATACTCATCCCTTTTAAGTTTCTTTAAATCCTCTATGGTGTTTTGAATAGTAAGTTCAAGAGCCTGTATTTGTGATTTGTGATGGTCTAACAATAATTTCATCAGTGTTAACGAGCATGTTTGCAGAGTGTCCTCCCATTTTTTCTTAAAATCATCTGAGATCTGTCCAACCTGAGGAAATAATCTCAGGCGCAAGCCCTTAGGTACTAGCTTGTTTTCTAAGTATTCTTCTAAATAGTGTATGTCCCACCATAACTTTGACTTTTTAAACAACAGATTATGTAAAAAGTTAAAGGTGATTTGGGTACACTCTTCATGTTCGATGGTGGTCTTACTTTCCAATCGGCATTGTGTAAGGTCTTGAATCATGGATTGCCAATTAATGCTCGTTAAGTCAGTCATGTTGAGCCAGCAATGAGACACAGAAACCTGCTGGTACTCAGAGCTGACGTTTAACTATGACTGGTCTATAAAGGTATGACGTCCGTGTGATCCCCAAATATGTAATAAGTGTGTGTGGGGGTACCAGCGCGGCCTACTTGGCCATGGTCCTAGTTATCTATGCTGAACTCAAAAGTCTGGGTACACCCCTGGAAGTTGGGGTTTAACCTGGGTTTGCTTAACCCACCACTTAAACCAAAATTTGAGCTGTAAGTCTCTAGAAAAGTGAGCAGAACTATGGCTGGTCTACCCCTTAATCCTCAAAGGCCCTCTTTAGTTGCAGAAAAGGAAAGATCCCTCCCTGGGGTATAGTAGACCCTCTCCCCAGTTCGGTAATAGTTGAGACAGGGCTCATGGGAAGAGACCACGCCTTCAATGATATATAGAAGATTATTATAATATATTTAAAAAGTATTTAATTAATTATTAAAACACCAATATTTAATTACAGAGACAGTGCAATTTACCAGTCTGTGCTCCGGCCGAAGCACAGGCCAGTTAACATATATCCGACAAAAAAAAGGTATTTTTTCTTGTATTACAACATTACACATTTAGTTTTTCCAATTAGCGGCGAAATTTAGGTTTAGCCTTACAGGACAGACTAGTTTTGCTGTTTATCAGCTTCCTCAGTGTCTGCTTGGCCTTATTTATCCGCAAAAGTCTAATATACAGAAGAAAAATCATAATTCTAACATTTGCACCAATCAGTAAAAAACACCACAAAAACGGTAAGGGTATACATAAATAATAATTACCTAAAGGTGCGGGGCAGCTGCTTTGGAGCATTCGGAAATTCTGAGCAAGTCTCTGTTGCAGAGATTAATGACATGTAGTTAGAGTAAGTTCCCAACAATTAGGCTTATGGTTATAGCCTGTAAGGAAAGTATATATCAACCAAATATTATATATCTTAATCTCCTTAGTGGAGAAAGATCCCCTTCGCCATAATCACCCATGACCACATAAGTTACCCACAGCTGTCTTGGAGGTAGGATGTGTAAGTTAGCCAAGGTGCTCCATGCAACCCAGACTTTTGAGTTCAAAAATTGATTCGACCCAAATGTATTCGCGACAAATCGCTGTTAAAAACGGCTATTTCTGAGCCAATAGGATTGAAAACCATTCTGCCTTGCTCTAACACGCATAGGACGCGTGCTGGGTTATTGAAATAATACTGTAAATAATTATCACATGCAGATCGGAGGCATCGCTAATAGAACAGCAAAGCGGCACAATTGCAGAGAGTTGAGGTGGCATCACTATGAGGGGCCCCTATAGTGCCTGAAAAACACACCCTGGAGCTGGCAGCAGCAGGAGCCCCAAAATTAGCTGAATCACACCCTGGAGTTGCAAGCAGCAGCAGCTGCAGGAGCCCAAACATTGCTTTAAAGAGACACTGGAGTTGGCTGCAGGAGCCCAAAAATTGGATGAATCACACCCTGGAGTTCCAAGAAGCAGCAGCAGGAGCCCAAACATTGCTTTAAAGAGACACTGGAGTTGGCTGCAGGAGCCCAAAAATTGGATGAATCACACCCTGGAGTTCCAAGAAGCAGCAGCAGGAGCCCAAACATTGCTTTAAAGAGACACTGGAGTTGGCTGCAGGAGCCCAAAAATTGGATGAATCACACCCTGGAGTTGCAAACAGCAGCAGGAGCACAAACATAGCTTGAAAGAGACACTGGAGTTGGCAGCAGGAGCCCAAAAATTGGCTGAATGACACCCTGGAGTTGCAAGCAGCAGAAGCAGCAGCCCAAACATAGCTTGAAAGAGACACTGGAGTTGGCAGCAGGAGCCCAAAAATTGGATGAATCACACCCTGGAGTTGCAAGCAGCAGCAGCAGGAGCCCATACATAGCTTGAAAGAGACACTGGAGTTGGCAGCAGGAGCCCAAAAATTGGATGAATATCACCCTGGAGTTACAAGCAGCAGCAGCAGCAGCAGCAGGAGCCCAAACATAGCTTGAAAGACACACTGGAGTTGGCAACAGGAGCCCAAAAATTGGCTGAATGACACCCTGGAGTTGCAAGCAGCAGCAGCAGCAGCAGCCCAAACATAGCTTGAAAGAGAAACTGGAGTTGGCAGCAGGAGCCCAAAAATTGGATGAATCACACACTGGAGTTGCAAGCAGCAGTAGCAGCAGGAGCCCAAACATTACTTTAAAGAGACACTGGAGTTGGCTTCAGGAGCCCAAAAATTGGATGAATTACACCCTGGAGTTGCAAGCAGCAGCAGGAGCCCAAACATAGCTTGAAAGAAACACTGTAGTTGGCAGCAGGAGCCCAAAATTGGATGAATCACACCCTGGAGTTGCAAGCAGCAGTAGGAGCCCAAACATAGCTTGAAAGAGACACTGGAGTTGGCAGCAGGAGCCCAAAAATTGGATGAATGACACCCTGGAGTTGCAAGCAGCAGGAGCCCAAACATAGCTTGAAAGAGATACTGGAGTTGGCTTCAGGAGGCCAAAAATTGGATGAATCACACCCTGGAGTTGCAAGCAGCAGCAGCAGCAGGAGCCCAAACATAGCTTGAAAGAGACACTGGAGTTGGCAGCAGGAGCCCAAAAATTGGATGAATGACACCCTGGAGTTGCAAGCAGCAGCAGCAGGAGCCCAAACATTGCTTTAAAGAGACACTGGAGTTGGCTTCAGGAGGCCAAAAATTGGATGAATCACACCCTGGAGTTGCAAGCAGCAGCAGCAGGAGCCCAAACATAGCTTGAAAGAGACACTGGATTTGGCTGCAGGAGCCCAAAAATTGGATGACTCACACCCTGGAGTTGCAAGCAGCAGCAGCAGGAGCCCAAACATAGCTTGAAAGAGACACTGCAGTTTGCAGCAGGAGCCCAAAAATTGGATGAATCACACCCTGGAGTTGCAAGCAGCAGCAGGAGCCCAAACATAGCTTGAAAGACACACTGGAGTTGGCAGCAGGAGCCCAAAAATTGGATAAATCACACCCTGGAGTTGCAAGAAGCAGCAGGAGCCCAAACATTGCGTGAAAGAGACACTGGAGTTGGCTGCAGGAGCCCAAACATTGGATGAATCACACCCTGGAGTTGCAAGCAGCAGCAGGAGCCCAAACATAGCTTGAAAGAGACACTGCAGTTGGCAGCAGGAGCCCAAAAATTGGATGAATCACACCCTGGAGTTGCAAGCAGCAGCAGCAGCAGGAGCCCAAACATAGCTTGAAAGACACACTGGAGTTGGCAGCAGGAGCCCAAAAATTGGATGAATCACACCCTGGAGTTGCAAGCAGCAGCAGGAGCCCAAACATTGCGTGAAAGAGACACTGGAGTTGGCTGCAGGAGCCCAAAAATTGGATGAATCACACCCTGGAGTTGCAAGCAGCAGCAGGAGCCCAAACATAGCTTGAAAGAGACACTGGATTTGTCTGCAGGAGCCCAAAAATTGGATGACTCACACCCTGGAGTTGCAAGCAGCAGCAGGAGCCCAAAAATAGCTTGAAAGAGACACTGGAGTTGGCAGCAGGTGCCCAAAAATTGGATGAATCACACCCTGGAGTTGCAAGCAGCAGCAGGAGCCCAAACATTGCTTTAAGGAGACACTGGAGTTGGCTTCAGGGGGCCAAAAATTGGCTGAATCACACCCTGGAGTTGCAAGCAGCAGCAGCAGGAGCCCAAACATAGCTTGAAAGAGACACTGGAGTTGGCAGCAGGAGCCCAAAAATTGGATGAATGACACCCTGGAGCTGCAAGCAGCAGCAGCAGGAGCCCAAACATTGCTTTAAAGAGACACTGGAGTTGGCTTCAGGAGGCCAAAAATTGGATGAATCACACCCTGGAGTTGCAAGCAGCAGCAGCAGGAGCCCAAACATAGCTTGAAAGAGACACTGGATTTGGCTGCAGGAGCCCAAAAATTGGATGACTCACACCCTGCAGTTGCAAGCAGCAGCAGCAGGAGCCCAAACATAGCTTGAAAGAGACACTGCAGTTGGCAGCAGGAGCCCAAAAATTGGATGAATCACACCCTGGAGTTGCAAGCAGCAGCAGCAGCAGGAGCTCAAACATAGCTTGAAAGACACACTGGAGTTGGCAGCAGGAGCCCAAAAATTGGATAAATCACACCCTGGAGTTGCAAGAAGCAGCAGGAGCCCAAACATTGCGTGAAAGAGACACTGGAGTTGGCTGCAGGAGCCCAAACATTGGATGAATCACACCCTGGAGTTGCAAGCAGCAGCAGGAGCCCAAACATTGCTTGAAAGAGACACTGCAGTTGGCAGCAGGAGCCCAAAAATTGGATGAATCATACCCTGGAGTTGCAAGCAGCAGCAGGAGCCCAAACATTGCTTGAAAGAGACACTGCAGTTGGCAGCAGGAGCCCAAAAATTGGATGAATCACACCCTGGAGTTGCAAGCAGCAGCAGCAGGAGCCCAAACATAGCTTGAAAGACACACTGGAGTTGGCAGCAGGAGCCCAAAAATTGGATGAATCATACCCTGGAGTTGCAAGCAGCAGCAGGAGCCCAAACATTGCGTGAAAGAGACACTGGAGTTGGCTGCAGGAGCCCAAAAATTGGATGAATCACACCCTGGAGTTGCAAGCAGCAGCAGGAGCCCAAACATAGCTTGAAAGAGACACTGGATTTGTCTGCAGGAGCCCAAAAATTGGATGACTCACACCCTGGAGTTGCAAGCAGCAGCAGGAGCCCAAAAATAGCTTGAAAGAGACACTGGAGTTGGCAGCAGGAGCCCAAAAATTGGATGAATCACACCCTGGAGTTGCAAGCAGCAGCAGGAGCCCAAACATTGCTTTAAGGAGACACTGGAGTTGGCTTCAGGGGGCCAAAAATTGGCTGAATGAAACCCTGGAGTTGCAAGCAGCAGCAGCAGGAGCCCAAACACAGCTTGAAAGAGACACTGGATTTGTCTGCAGGAGCCCAAAAATTGGATGACTCACACCCTGGAGTGGCAAGCAGCAGCAGCAGCAGGAGCCCAAACATAGCTTGAAAGAGACACTGGAGTTGGCTGCAGGAGCCCAAAAATTGGCTGAATGACACCCTGGAGTTGCAAGCAGCAGCAGCAGGAGCCCAAAATTGCCAGAAAAACACACCCTGGAGTTGGCAGCAGCATGAAAAGAACATATACAGATTTTCGGCACATATATCTTATCCGAAGAATATTAATAAAAAGTACGAATAACGTAAAGCATTTTCTCAATAATTACTTGTGGTCTGATGCAGAGGAATGTCTGTAACTGGAGAGCAGCGCCTAAATCTGATTTGCACGATCCATATTTCTTTAGTGTTGGTCTGGCCCCATCATCAATCTACTCTAATGCATCAGGCATTGGTGGGTGGAAATCTTGGCTGATCCATGCCCGATTTATTTCCACGCAGGCCAGTCTCTCAAAAAAAAAACATGGAGAGTGACAGATTAGTAACATATTAGTAACATAGTCACATATTAGTAACATATAAGGCCTCATTTCATCAAGCAGAGGTCTCTGCAGAATAGGGGTGAGTGGCAGCAGGAGTCTCAGTGAGAGGCCTGATCTCCCGGGATCAGCTAGCGGTTGTGTCTTGAACAGCAACCCATCTGCCGTCATCCATTGGTTAACACGATCATCCACTGCATCACAAGTGACATCTGACACCCCCAGTCAACTGTCTGTTGTATTTTATGCTTTGGGTTCAGCTCCACTATTCAGTGAGGACGATCTGATAATCAGAAAAATCAGCAGCTACTGCCCAGCCAAGAAGTGGAGGAGACACTTGCCGCTTCTTCCACTAGGCGGGCAAGTAGTGATAAGGAGAGTGTCATGGGAGGAGGTGTTGCAAGCATTTTGGCTCCTTAAGCAGACACTGTTGAGGAACCTGAGGAGGACATCAGTGAGTTTTGAGGGCACTTTTAAAGGCTTGGAGTGATGGAGAGTGACAGATTTAGCGGCCAGCATGGTGGCAGAAGGGGAAAGTATGGAGGCAAATGTGCTCGGGGTAGACCACTCGCGCAGCAGGCTATCTTCCCAGGAGGTAGTGGAAGAGGGTCCCTGGAGTGGATGGCGCCAGCAGCATCAGTGAATTAGTGCGGACTGTTGGTAGGAGAAATCAGCTACAAGCCCATGTTGCAGTTTTTCATCAAGCATCCGCAGGAGGTTAACATGGCTATATGAAAGATGTGTAGGCAGAAGGTGAAGTGTGGCCAGGGTCCCAATGTTGGACCCACAGCCCTGCGTCAACATTTGCAGCGTCACCATAAAGCGGCCTGGGAGAGTTGGCTCCAAAGTGGTGGTCCAGCCTGCTGCATTACCCAGTGGCACACCGCTCTCTGTTACAGCCAGCCAAGGCTCCACCACCTCCTGTGTGTCATACCCATCCTCTGTCACTCCAGATGCTCCTCCTCCTCTTAATTCGAGTCAGTCATCCCGCCAGCAATCCATTGCCAAGCCATGTCCAAGAGACAACAGTATGTGCCCACTCATCCAACGTGCAGAAGCTACATGTGCTCCTGTATAAGTTGCTGGTGCTGCAGTCCCTCCCTTTTGAGTTGGTGGACCTTTCAGAGAACCGATGGCTTGTGCCGAGCCGAGGTGGAGAGTCCCATGCTGTCATTTCTTTGCGAGGAAGGCAGTACCAGCCCTGTACAATTTTGTTGAACAGAAGGTGGGGCAGTCCTTTAGCCTGTCAGTGTGTACCAAAGTGCACAGCAGTGCCTATGTCTGGAGCTGTAACTATGGTCAGGGACAATAAATATCCTTTTAGGACCACTGGGTGATTGTGGTTCCTGCACAACCACAAAAGCAACTTGGACAGGTCCCTCCGCTGTGGCCTCCACACTCCTAGGCCTTTGTGCCTGTGACAGTGCACTTGCACTTAGCAATGGTGTCACAGAGAAAAGTGTCAAATTGTCAATTACATATTAATAGTTAACATTTATCTTATTTGAACATATTTATAATAATAACATATAATTAGAGATGAGCGAACTTTTGAAAAATTCGATTCGACTGATTCGCCGAATTTTCCGACAAAAATCGTTTCGACCCGAATAAATTCGCGACGAATCGCTATTAAAAACGGCTATTTCTGAGCCTCCTAGAGCCTCAATAGGGTTGTAAACCATTCAGCCTTGCTGTAACACACACAGGATGCGTGCTGGGTTAGTTAAATAATACTTTGAAGAAATATCACATGCAGATCAGAGGCATCGCTAATAGAATCGCAGAGCGGCACAATTGCAGAGAGTTGAAGTGGCATCACTATGAGGGGCAGAAGGAGCCCAAATATACACTGGAGTTGGCCTCAGGAGCCCAAAAATTGGATGAATCACACCCTGGAGTTGGCAGAAGTTGGCAGCAGCAGCAGCAGGAGCCCAAATATACACTGGAGTTGGCTTCAGGAGCCCAAAAATTGGATGAATCACACCCTGGAGTTGGCAGGAGTTGACAGTAGCAGCAGCAGGAGCCCAAATATACACTGGAGTTGGCTTCAGGAGCCCAAAAATTGGATGAATCACACCCTGGAGTTGGCAGGAGTTGACAGTAGCAGCAGCAGGAGCCCAAATATACACTGGAGTTGGCTTCAGGAGCCCAAAAATTGGATGAATCACACCCTGGAGTTGGCAGGAGTTGACAGCAGCAGCAGCAGGAGCCCAAATATACACTGGAGTTGGCCTCAGGAGCCCAAAAATTGGATGAATCACACCCTGGAGTTGGCAGAAGTTGGCAGCAGCAGCAGCAGGAGCCCAAATATACACTGGAGTTGGCTTCAGGAGCCCAAAAATTGGATGAATCACACCCTGGAGTTGGCAGGAGTTGACAGTAGCAGCAGCAGGAGCCCAAATATACACTGGAGTTGGCTTCAGGAGCCCAAAAAATGGATGAATCACACCCTGGAGTTGGCAGAAGTTGGCAGCAGCAGCAGCAGGAGCCCAAATATACACTGGAGTTGGCTTCAGGAGCCCATAAATTGGATGAATCACACCCTGGAGTTGGCAGAAGTTGGCAGCAGCAGCAGCAGGAGCCCAAATATACACTGGAGTTGGCCTCAGGAGCCCAAAAATTGGATGAATCACACCCTGGAGTTGGCAGGAGTTGACAGCAGCAGCAGCAGGAGCCCAAATATACACTGGAGTTGGCCTCAGGAGCCCAAAAATTGGATGAATCACACCCTGGAGTTGGCAGAAGTTGGCAGCAGCAGCAGCAGGAGCCCAAATATACACTGGAGTTGGCTTCAGGAGCCCAAAAATTGGATGAATCACACCCTGGAGTTGGCAGGAGTTGACAGTAGCAGCAGCAGGAGCCCAAATATACACTGGAGTTGGCTTCAGGAGCCCAAAAATTGGATGAATCACACCCTGGAGTTGGCAGAAGTTGGCAGCAGCAGCAGCAGGAGCCCAAATATACACTGGAGTTGGCTTCAGGAGCCCAAAAATTGGATGAATCACACCCTGGAGTTGGCAGAAGTTGGCAGCAGCAGCAGCAGGAGCCCAAATATACACTGGAGTTGGCCTCAGGAGCCCAAAAATTGGATGAATCACACCCTGGAGTTGGCAGCAGCAGCAGGAGCCCAAACATTACTTTAAAGAGACCCTGGGGTTGGCTTCAGGAGCCCAAAAATTGGATGAATCACACCCTGGAGTTGGCAGAAGTTGGCAGCAGCAGCAGCAGGAGCCCAAATATACACTTGAGTTGGCCTCAGGAGCCCAAAAATTGGATGAATCACACCCTGGAGTTGGCAGCAGCAGCAGGAGCCCAAACATTACTTTAAAGAGACCCTGGGGTTGGCTTCAGGAGCCCAAAAATTGGATGAATCACACCCTGGAGTTGGCAGAAGTTGACAGTAGCAGCAGCCCAAATATACACTGGAGTTGGCTTCAGGAGCCCAAAAATTGGATGAATCACACCCTGGAGTTGGCAGGAGTTGACAGTAGCAGCAGCAGGAGCCCAAATATACACTGGAGTTGGCTTCAGGAGCCCAAAAATTGGATGAATCACACCCTGGAGTTGGCAGGAGTTGACAGTAGCAGCAGCAGGAGCCCAAATATACACTGGAGTTGGCTTCAGGAGCCCAAAAATTGGATGAATCACACCCTGGAGTTGGCAGGAGTTGACAGCAGCAGCAGCAGGAGCCCAAATATACACTGGAGTTGGCCTCAGGAGCCCAAAAATTGGATGAATCACACCCTGGAGTTGGCAGAAGTTGGCAGCAGCAGCAACAGGAGCCCAAATATACACTGGAGTTGGCTTCAGGAGCCCAAAAATTGGATGAATCACACCCTGGAGTTGGCAGGAGTTGACAGTAGCAGCAGCAGGAGCCCAAATATACACTGGAGTTGGCTTCAGGAGCCCAAAAATTGGATGAATCACACCCTGGAGTTGGCAGGAGTTGACAGTAGCAGCAGCAGGAGCCCAAATATACACTGGAGTTGGCTTCAGGAGCCCAAAAATTGGATGAATCACACCCTGGAGTTGGAAGGAGTTGACAGCAGCAGCAGCAGGAGCCCAAATATACACTGGAGTTGGCCTCAGGAGCCCAAAAATTGGATGAATCACACCCTGGAGTTGGCAGAAGTTGGCAGCAGCAGCAGCAGGAGCCCAAATATACACTGGAGTTGGCTTCAGGAGCCCAAAAATTGGATGAATCACACCCTGGAGTTGGCAGGAGTTGACAGTAGCAGCAGCAGGAGCCCAAATATACACTGGAGTTGGCTTCAGGAGCCCAAAAATTGGATGAATCACACCCTGGAGTTGGCAGAAGTTGGCAGCAGCAGCAGCAGGAGCCCAAATATACACTGGAGTTGGCTTCAGGAGCCCAAAAATTGGATGAATCACACCCTGGAGTTGGCAGAAGTTGGCAGCAGCAGCAGCAGGAGCCCAAATATACACTGGAGTTGGCCTCAGGAGCCCAAAAATTGGATGAATCACACCCTGGAGTTGGCAGGAGTTGACAGCAGCAGCAGCAGGAGCCCAAATATACACTGGAGTTGGCCTCAGGAGCCCAAAAATTGGATGAATCACACCCTGGAGTTGGCAGAAGTTGGCAGCAGCAGCAGCAGGAGCCCAAATATACACTGGAGTTGGCTTCAGGAGCCCAAAAATTGGATGAATCACACCCTGGAGTTGGCAGGAGTTGACAGTAGCAGCAGCAGGAGCCCAAATATACACTGGAGTTGGCTTCAGGAGCCCAAAAATTGGATGAATCACACCCTGGAGTTGGCAGGAGTTGACAGTAGCAGCAGCAGGAGCCCAAATATACACTGGAGTTGGCTTCAGGAGCCCAAAAATTGGATGAATCACACCCTGGAGTTGGCAGGAGTTGACAGTAGCAGCAGCAGGAGCCCAAATATACACTGGAGTTGGCTTCAGGAGCCCAAAAATTGGATGAATCACACCCTGGAGTTGGCAGGAGTTGACAGCAGCAGCAGCAGGAGCCCAAATATACACTGGAGTTGGCCTCAGGAGCCCAAAAATTGGATGAATCACACCCTGGAGTTGGCAGAAGTTGGCAGCAGCAGCAGCAGGAGCCCAAATATACACTGGAGTTGGCTTCAGGAGCCCAAAAATTGGATGAATCACACCCTGGAGTTGGCAGGAGTTGACAGTAGCAGCAGCAGGAGCCCAAATATACACTGGAGTTGGCTTCAGGAGCCCAAAAATTGGATGAATCACACCCTGGAGTTGGCAGAAGTTGGCAGCAGCAGCAGCAGGAGCCCAAATATACACTGGAGTTGGCTTCAGGAGCCCAAAAATTGGATGAATCACACCCTGGAGTTGGCAGAAGTTGGCAGCAGCAGCAGCAGGAGCCCAAATATACACTGGAGTTGGCCTCAGGAGCCCAAAAATTGGATGAATCACACCCTGGAGTTGGCAGCAGCAGCAGGAGCCCAAACATTACTTTAAAGAGACCCTGGGGTTGGCTTCAGGAGCCCAAAAATTGGATGAATCACACCCTGGAGTTGGCAGAAGTTGGCAGCAGCAGCAGCAGGAGCCCAAATATACACTGGAGTTGGCCTCAGGAGCCCAAAAATTGGATGAATCACACCCTGGAGTTGGCAGCAGGAGCCCAAACATTACTTTAAAGAGACCCTGGGGTTGGCTTCAGGAGCCCAAAAATTGGATGAATCACACCCTGGAGTTGGCAGAAGTTGACAGTAGCAGCAGCAGGAGCCCAAATATACACTGGAGTTGGCCTCAGGAGCCCAAAAATTGGATGAATCACACCCTGGAGTTGGCAGGAGTTGACAGTAGCAGCAGCAGGAGCCCAAATATACACTGGAGTTGGCTTCAGGAGCCCAAAAATTGGATGAATCACACCCTGGAGTTGGCAGGAGTTGACAGTAGCAGCAGCAGGAGCCCAAATATACACTGGAGTTGGCTTCAGGAGCCCAAAAATTGGATGAATCACACCCTGGAGTTGGCAGGAGTTGACAGCAGCAGCAGCAGGAGCCCAAATATACACTGGAGTTGGCCTCAGGAGCCCAAAAATTGGATGAATCACACCCTGGAGTTGGCAGAAGTTGGCAGCAGCAGCAGGAGCCCAAATATACACTGGAGTTGGCTTCAGGAGCCCAAAAATTGGATGAATCACACCCTGGAGTTGGCAGGAGTTGACAGTAGCAGCAGCAGGAGCCCAAATATACACTGGAGTTGGCTTCAGGAGCCCAAAAATTGGATGAATCACACCCTGGAGTTGGCAGAAGTTGGCAGCAGCAGCAGCAGGAGCCCAAATATACACTGGAGTTGGCTTCAGGAGCCCAAAAATTGGATGAATCACACCCTGGAGTTGGCAGAAGTTGGCAGCAGCAGCAGCAGGAGCCCAAATATACACTGGAGTTGGCCTCAGGAGCCCAAAAATTGGATGAATCACACCCTGGAGTTGGCAGCAGCAGCAGGAGCCCAAACATTACTTTAAAGAGACCCTGGGGTTGGCTTCAGGAGCCCAAAAATTGGATGAATCACACCCTGGAGTTGGCAGGAGTTGACAGTAGCAGCAGCAGGAGCCCAAATATACACTGGAGTTGGCTTCAGGAGCCCAAAAATTGGATGAATCACACCCTGGAGTTGGCAGGAGTTGACAGCAGCAGCAGCAGGAGCCCAAATATACACTGGAGTTGGCCTCAGGAGCCCAAAAATTGGATGAATCACACCCTGGAGTTGGCAGAAGTTGGCAGCAGCAGCAGGAGCCCAAATATACACTGGAGTTGGCTTCAGGAGCCCAAAAATTGGATGAATCACACCCTGGAGTTGGCAGGAGTTGACAGTAGCAGCAGCAGGAGCCCAAATATACACTGGAGTTGGCTTCAGTAGCCCAAAAATTGGATGAATCACACCCTGGAGTTGGCAGAAGTTGGCAGCAGCAGCAGCAGGAGCCCAAATATACACTGGAGTTGGCTTCAGGAGCCCAAAAATTGGATGAATCACACCCTGGAGTTGGCAGAAGTTGGCAGCAGCAGCAGCAGGAGCCCAAATATACACTGGAGTTGGCCTCAGGAGCCCAAAAATTGGATGAATCACACCCTGGAGTTGGCAGCAGCAGCAGGAGCCAAAACATTACTTTAAAGAGACCCTGGGGTTGGCTTCAGGAGCCCAAAAATTGGATGAATCACACCCTGGAGTTGGCAGGAGTTGACAGTAGCAGCAGCAGGAGCCCAAAAAATGGCCTAAAGACATAAATATGTTTTGCACCATTTGGAAAGTGTAAAACGTGGCACCATGCTGAATCTAGTCGCATGCATCAGGCATTGGTGGGTGGAAATCCTGGCTGATCCATCCCTGATTCATTTTGACAAAGGTGAGTCTCTCCACATTTTTAGT
The DNA here is from genome assembly GCA_027917425.1 of Gastrophryne carolinensis. Taxonomy (NCBI): domain Eukaryota; kingdom Metazoa; phylum Chordata; class Amphibia; order Anura; family Microhylidae; genus Gastrophryne; species Gastrophryne carolinensis. The sequence goes on from CM051238.1 coordinate 246,746,818, forward strand.
TGACAGACGAGTTCTCCTCGCCGTAACTATGGCCCCCGCCGCACTAAACACCCGCTCAGATGGCACGCTACTTGCCGGGCAGGACAGCTTTTCCAGGGCAAACTCTGCTAGTTGCGGCCACAAATCAAGTTTGGCTGCCCAGAAGTCCAGCGGATCCTCAAGGTGTGTTGGCATGGTCATGTCAAAGTATGACATGACCTGCTGGTTCAGGTCCTGCTCCAGGTCTTCCTGCTGCTCATGAGTAGCCTCACTATGCGGATGTAGAAAGCTACTCATTAGCGACTGAAGACTGAGGCTGCTGCTGCTGATGGAGCTTCTGCTGCTGCTGCTGCCAACCCCCCCAGCGGCCATGGCAGTGGAAGGTGAGCGCAGAGGTCCCCTCGAGTCAGACCTGCGAGAGTATGGACCATGGCGCAGATAGGCATCGGCCAACTGCCTACGTAGAATGTCTTTGTAGTAGTTGAGTTTGTCCTCCCTCTCGGTGGGTTTAAAAAATGCCCCCATTTTGTGCCGGAAGCGAGGGTCCAATAAGGTGGACAGCCAGAAGTCATCCCGCCGACAGATGGAAACAATTCTGGGGTCACTACGCAAGCATGTGAGCATGCTTCGTGCCATTTGTGCAAGTGACTCGGATGGACTACCTGTCTCCATCTCCACTGCATACTGCCACGGTGTGCCCGGGTCCTCTGTCTCTCCTTCCTCAAAAACCTCTAGCTCCTATGGCTGCTCCTGCTCCTCCTCTCCTGTCCGCTGACTAGATAAACCAGCCATTTCGCCAAGCCTAAACTGTGTTTCGCTGGGCAACTCCTCCTCCTCCTCTTCCTCCTCCTCCAGTTCAGCTCCAACGGGGTTCATGTGGCCGTAAGATGTAAACGCCATGTCTCCAGTGCCCTGACCAGCCATGGTTTCCAACATGTGCTGTAGTACATGAAGCAGTGGAATCACGTCGTTCATCCCGTAATCCTGCCGACTGACAAATAAAGTGGCTTCCTCAAAGGGCCTGAGCAAACGGCAGGTGTCACGTATGAGCTGCCACTGGTTGACATTGAAGTTACACAGGGGAGTCCCCCTATCTGCTTGGATCATCAGGAAATCCGTGATGGCTTTTCTCTGTTCATATAATCGGTCCAACATGTGAAGGGTGGAATTCCAACGGGTGGAAACATCGCAAATCAGACTATGTTGGGGGATACCATTCTGACGCTGTAGCTCAAGAAGGGTGTGTTTGGCGGTGTAGGAGTGGCTGAAGTGCATGCAAAGTTTCCGTGAAGTTGTTAGGATGTCCTGCAGATGGGGGGAACACTTCAGAAACCGCTTGACAACCAGATTGAAGACGTGAGCCATGCAGGGGGCATGGGTCAGGCTTCCTTGGCGCAGCGCAGACAAAATGTTCTTCCCATTGTCGGTAACCATGATTCCCATTTTAAGTTTTCTCGGAGTAAGCCATGTTTGGATTTCCTGATGAATACATTGAAGCAGTTCCTCCCCTGTGTGACTCCGTTCGCCAAGACAAACCATGTGAAGCACTGCGTGACACCTCCGTGCCCTGCACACATGGTAGACTGGAGGGGCACTGAGACTTGAGCCTACAGTGGAGGGTGAGGAGATGGCGGAGGATGAGGAGGCCGAGTCGCACGGTGTCACAGGCCCAATGGGCAGAGAGCGCGGAGGCCGAAGCGGCGTGACCTGTCCAAGTTGCTGCTGCAAAGGGACCACATTCACCCAGTGGGCCGTAAACGACATGTACTGCCCCTGACCGTAGTTACAGCTCCAGATGTCGGCGCTGCCATGTATTTTGCTACACACCGACAGGCTCAAGGACTGGCCCACCTTCTGTTCAACAAAAGTGTGCAGCGCTGGTACTGCCTTCTTGGCAAAGAAATGACGGCTTGGGACTCTCCACCTCGGCTCGGCACAAGCCATCAGTTCTCTGAAAGGTGCAGATTCCACCACCTGAAAAGGGAGCGACTGCAGCACCAGCAACTTGGACAGGAGCACATTCAGCTTCTGCGCCGTAGGATGAGTGGGCGCATACTGCTGTCTCTTGGACATGGCTTCGCTGATGGATTGCTGGCGGGATGCATGACTTGGAGGAGGAGGAGGAGGAGCAGGAGCGACAGAGGATGGGTATGACGCACAGCTGCCTTCGGCTGAGGTGCTGGAGCCTTGGCTGGCAGAAATTGGGAGCTCACTTGGTGAGGAAGCAGACTGGACCACCCCTTGGGAGCCTCGGTTCTCCCAGGTCGTTTTATGGTGACGCATCATATGTTGACGCAGGGCCGTGGTGCCAACATTTGGACCCTGGCCACGCTTCACCTTTTGCCTACATATCTTGCATGTGGCCATGTTACCCTCCTGCGGATGCCTCAGGAAAAACTGCCACACTGCCGAGTAGCTACTTTTCCCACCCCCTGGCCTCACTGATTCACTGCTGCTGTTGCCAACTCCAGGAACCCCTGCTCCACTACCTCCCGATAAGGTAGACTGCCGCACAGCAGGTGCTCTACCCCGGCCCCGGCCCCGGCCGGCTCCAGCCTTTGGAATTGTGCCCCCATGCTGACTGCTACCACCTTGCTGCCTCAGCTGCTGACTCCGGGGCAACCTGCGCCCCTCTTCTCCTGATGATGACGATGAAGCCCCTTCATCACCCGGCTCCCAAGTGCGATCGGCTTCATCGTCATCATCATCATCACCGAGTTGTGGCTGTACGTCACTGATGTTCGTGGATTCGTCAACAGTGTCTGGCGCAGGAGCTGGAACGCTCGCAGCACCCACGACACTGTCCACATCACTATCTGTCTGCCTAGCTAGAGAAGCCACCTCCATTTCTTGGCTGGGCAGTAGCTGCTGACTGTCCTCTATCTGATGGTCCTCCTCACTAAAGAGTGGAGCTGAACCCAAAGCATAGGATACGTCGCTGGGGGAGGGAACGGCGTAGGACAGAGGCAATGGGAGGACAGGGACTGCTCTCGGGGCATGCCAACTCAGGGTTGTGTCAGAGGAACCTACCGACCCTAGACTGGGGGTCTCAGACGTAAGTTGTGATGATGTTGTTGATGAGCGCGTCAACCAATCTACCACGGCAGATGCGTTACTGGTGGAGACCCGACCGCTAGCAGATACTGGCAGATTAGGTCTCTCAGCGTGACTCCTGCTGCTACTGGCCCCCAGTCTGATGCGAGCTCTGCCTGCGGAATCTTGGCCTCTGCCACTCCTCTTTTCACTTCCAGGCACTTGTCTGCCCGACATAGTCTAACTGGCGTGGGAGTAGGTGATATTTTAAGATCCCCCGGGCAGCGGTGGGTCTATATGAAACAGAATATAATGCACACCAAAAGTGAGCAGTAACACTCAGCCTCCAACAGGCCTGCTTAGTGTAAATAAGAGAGCTGCTTAGTGTAAATAAAGAGGGGTATGCTATGTTACAGAATGGGATGCCTCAACAGAAGTGCACCTGGCAGGCAGCAGTAAGCCTATGCCCAGCAAAAGTGTCTTATAATATAAATATAATAAGAGCAAATGCTTATATGGTCTTAAACAGAGGCTGCTTTAGTCACAGAATGGGATGCCCCCAAAAAAGATCCAGTAGTGCTATGCCCAGCAAAAGTGTCTTTATCAGGCCTAATTTCAAATATGATAAGAGCAAATGGTTATATGGTCTTAAACAGAGGCTGCTTTAGTCACAGAATGGGATGCCCCAACAGAAGTGGACCTGGCAGGGTCCAGTAGTGCTATGCCCAGCAAAAGTGTCTTTATCAGGCCTAATTTCAAATATGATAAGAGCAAATGGTTATATGGTCTTAAACAGAGGCTGCTTTAGTCACAGAATGGGATGCCCCAACAGAAGTGGACCTGGCAGGGTCCAGTAGTGCTATGCCCAGCAAAAGTGTCTTTATCAGGCCTAATTTCAAATATGATAAGTGAAAATGGTTATACGGTCTTAAACAGAGGCTGCTGTAGTCACAGAATGGGATGCCCCAACAGAAGTGGACCTGGCAGGGTCCAGTAGTGCTATGCCCAGCAAAAGTGTCTTTATCAGGCCTAATTTCAAATATGATAAGAGCAAATGCTTATATGGTCTTAAACAGAGGCTGCTTTAGTCACAGAATGGGATGCCCCAACAGGAATGGACCTGGCAGGGTCCAGTAGTGCTTTGCCCAGCAAAAGTGTCTTTATCAGGCCTAATTTCAAATATGATAAGTGAAAATGGTTATACGGTCTTAAACAGAGGCTGCTGTAGTCACAGAATGGGATGCCCCAACAGAAGTGGACCTGGCAGGGTCCAGTAGTGCTATGCCCAGCAAAAGTGTCTTTATCAGGCCTAATTTCAAATATGATAAGAGCAAATGGTTATATGGTCTTAAACAGAGGCTGCTTTAGTCACAGAATGGGATGCCCCAACAGAAGTGGACCTGGCAGGGTCCAGTAGTGCTATGCCCAGCAAAAGTGTCTTTATCAGGCCTAATTTCAAATATGATAAGAGCAAATGCTTATATGGTCTTAAACAGAGGCTGCTTTAGTCACAGAATGGGATGCCCCAACAGGAATGGACCTGGCAGGGTCCAGTAGTGCTTTGCCCAGCAAAAGTGTCTTTATCAGGCCTAATTTCAAATATGATAAGTGAAAATGGTTATACGGTCTTAAACAGAGGCTGCTGTAGTCACAGAATGGGATGCCCCAACAGAAGTGGACCTGGCAGGGTCCAGTAGTGCTATGCCCAGCAAAAGTGTCTTTATCAGGCCTAATTTCAAATATGATAAGAGCAAATGGTTATATGGTCTTAAACAGAGGCTGCTTTAGTCACAGAATGGGATGCCCCAACAGAAGTGGACCTGGCAGGGTCCAGTAGTGCTATGCCCAGCAAAAGTGTCTTTATCAGGCCTAATTTCAAATATGATAAGAGCAAATGCTTATATGGTCTTAAACAGAGGCTGCTTTAGTCACAGAATGGGATGCCCCAACAGGAATGGACCTGGCAGGGTCCAGTAGTGCTTTGCCCAGCAAAAGTGTCTTTATCAGGCCTAATTTCAAATATGATAAGAGCAAATGGTTATATGGTCTTAAACAGAGGCTGCTTTAGTCACAGAATGGGATGCCCCAACAGAAGTGGACCTGGCAGGGTCCAGTAGTGCTATGCCCAGCAAAAGTGTCTTTATCAGGCCTAATTTCAAATATGATAAAAGCAAATGCTTATATGGTCTTAAACAGAGGCTGCTTTAGTCACAGAATGGGATGCCCCAACAGAAGTGGACCTGGCAGGGTCCAGTAGTGCTATGCCCAGCAAAAGTGTCTTTATCAGGCCTAATTTCAAATATGATAAGAGCAAATGCTTATATGGTCTTAAACAGAGGCTGCTTTAGTCACAGAATGGGATGCCCCAACAGAAGTGGACCTGGCAGGGTCCAGTAGTGCTATGCCCAGCAAAAGTGTCTTTATCAGGCCTAATTTCAAATATGATAAGAGCAAATGCTTATATGGTCTTAAACAGAGGCTGCTTTAGTCACAGAATGGGATGCCCCAACAGAAGTGGACCTGGCAGGGTCCAGTAGTGCTTTGCCCAGCAAAAGTGTCTTAATCAGGCCTAATTTCAAATATGATAAGAGCAAATGGTTATATGGTCTTAAACAGAGGCTGCTTTAGTCACAGAATGGGATGCCCCAACAGAAGTGGACCTGGCAGGGTCCAGTAGTGCTATGCCCAGCAAAAGTGTATTTATCAGGCCTAATTTCAAATATGATAAGAGCAAATGCTTATATGGTCTTAAACAGAGGCTTCTTTAGTCACAGAATGGGATGCCCCAACAGGAATGGACCTGGCAGGGTCCAGTAGTGCTTTGCCCAGCAAAAGTGTCTTTATCAGGCCTAATTTCAAATATGATAAGTGAAAATGGTTATACGGTCTTAAACAGAGGCTGCTGTAGTCACAGAATGGGATGCCCCAACAGAAGTGGACCTGGCAGGGTCCAGTAGTGCTATGCCCAGCAAAAGTGTCTTTATCAGGCCTAATTTCAAATATGATAAGAGCAAATGGTTATATGGTCTTAAACAGAGGCTGCTTTAGTCACAGAATGGGATGCCCCAACAGAAGTGGACCTGGCAGGGTCCAGTAGTGCTATGCCCAGCAAAAGTGTCTTTATCAGGCCTAATTTCAAATATGATAAGAGCAAATGCTTATATGGTCTTAAACAGAGGCTGCTTTAGTCACAGAATGGGATGCCCCAACAGAAGTGGACCTGGCAGGGTCCAGTAGTGCTATGCCCAGCAAAAGTGTCTTTATCAGGCCTAATTTCAAATATGATAAGAGCAAATGGTTATATGGTCTTAAACAGAGGCTGCTTTAGTCACAGAATGGGATGCCCCAACAGAAGTGGACCTGGCAGGGTCCAGTAGTGCTATGCCCAGCAAAAGTGTCTTTATCAGGCATAATTTCAAATATGATAAGAGCAAATGCTTATATGGTCTTAAACAGAGGCTGCTTTAGTCACAGAATGGGATGCCCCAACAGGAATGGACCTGGCAGGGTCCAGTAGTGCTTTGCCCAGCAAAAGTGTCTTTATCAGGCCTAATTTCAAATATGATAAGTGAAAATGGTTATACGGTCTTAAACAGAGGCTGCTGTAGTCACAGAATGGGATGCCCCAACAGAAGTGGACCTGGCAGGGTCCAGTAGTGCTATGCCCAGCAAAAGTGTCTTTATCAGGCCTAATTTCAAATATGATAAGAGCAAATGCTTATATGGTCTTAAACAGAGGCTGCTTTAGTCACAGAATGGGATGCCCCAACAGGAATGGACCTGGCAGGGTCCAGTAGTGCTTTGCCCAGCAAAAGTGTCTTTATCAGGCCTAATTTCAAATATGATAAGTGAAAATGGTTATACGGTCTTAAACAGAGGCTGCTGTAGTCACAGAATGGGATGCCCCAACAGAAGTGGACCTGGCAGGGTCCAGTAGTGCTATGCCCAGCAAAAGTGTCTTTATCAGGCCTAATTTCAAATATGATAAGAGCAAATGGTTATATGGTCTTAAACAGAGGCTGCTTTAGTCACAGAATGGGATGCCCCAACAGAAGTGGACCTGGCAGGGTCCAGTAGTGCTATGCCCAGCAAAAGTGTCTTTATCAGGCCTAATTTCAAATATGATAAGAGCAAATGCTTATATGGTCTTAAACAGAGGCTGCTTTAGTCACAGAATGGGATGCCCCAACAGGAATGGACCTGGCAGGGTCCAGTAGTGCTTTGCCCAGCAAAAGTGTCTTTATCAGGCCTAATTTCAAATATGATAAGTGAAAATGGTTATACGGTCTTAAACAGAGGCTGCTGTAGTCACAGAATGGGATGCCCCAACAGAAGTGGACCTGGCAGGGTCCAGTAGTGCTATGCCCAGCAAAAGTGTCTTTATCAGGCCTAATTTCAAATATGATAAGAGCAAATGGTTATATGGTCTTAAACAGAGGCTGCTTTAGTCACAGAATGGGATGCCCCAACAGAAGTGGACCTGGCAGGGTCCAGTAGTGCTATGCCCAGCAAAAGTGTCTTTATCAGGCCTAATTTCAAATATGATAAGAGCAAATGCTTATATGGTCTTAAACAGAGGCTGCTTTAGTCACAGAATGGGATGCCTCACAGCAGACTTAAGATCAGTTCAGTATATATGCACAGTTAGTTACTATAAGCAGCCTGAAAACGCTAACAAAGCCTGTCAGCCAGCTAGTAACACTCAGGCTGGATGAAAAAAAAAAAAAATCTCCCTGTGACAGCCTCCGTTTTTCCTACCTTTCCCTGGCTTTCTGTCTGTCTCCTGTCTGTCTCCTGCCTGTCTCCAGCCTGTCCCTGTCTGTCCCTGTCTGTCCCTGCCTGTCTAACTGCCTCAGCTACACAGCGTCCTGTCTCTCACGAATGCAATAGAGAAATGAGGAAAAGCAAGATGGCCGCCGTTAAATACCGCTGTGACGTCACCGGGCTTGCTGGCTGCTGATAGGCTGCATGTGACTGCCCCAGCTTGCACTGGCGCGGGATACATGTCCAGACATGTCCCGTCCGCCATCTTAGAATGCCTGTAAATGTAAATGAATGGATGTTAAAGGAAAACTTCGAGTGATCGAATCACGGGGAAATTCGGATTCGATCCGAATCGAATTTTTCCTGAAATTCGGATCGAATCCGGGTTCGTCCGGATCGATTCGCTCATCCCTACATATAATAACAAATAACATAGCAACAATAACATATAACATAATAACAGTAACATATAAAATGTATCAACATTTTTTTTTTGGTTAATTTTGTATTGTTTTTTTCTTTTTTAATATTTTGTATTTTTTAGAAACATATATATATATATATATATATATATATATATATATATATATATATATATATATATATATTATTTTTTTTCCATTGCCTTTTAATATTTAGTGAATTTGTACACATTTTTTTTTCATTTTTAATTTTATTTTTTACTTTTTTTTCTAAATATTTATTTTTTCTCTTTTTTTCACGCTGTTCTTCACATGGTTTGCCTTGAGCAACAGAGTCACACATGGGAGGAACTGCTAAAAATGAGAACTCAACACATGAAATCATGGCTTACTCATGGTGACTGACACTGGGAAGAACATCTTGTCTGCGCAGCGACAAGGAAGCCTGAGCCATGCGTCCTGCCATGGCACATGTGTTCAATCTAGTTGTCAAGCGTTTTCTGAAGTCTTCCCCCCATCTGAAAGACATCCTAACAACGGGAAGGAAACTTTGCATGCACTTCAGGCACTCTCACACCGCTAAGCACACCCTTCTTGAGCTTCAGCGTCAGAACAGTATCCCCCAACATAGTCTGATTTGCGATGTTTCCACCCGTTGGAATTCCACCCTCCATATGCAGGATCGACTATAGGAACAGAGAAAAGCCATCACGGATTTCTTGATGATCCAAACGGATAGGGGGACTCCCCTGTGTAACTTCAATGTAAACCAGTGGCAGCTCATACGTGACACCTGCCGTTTGCTCAGGCCCTTTGAGGAAGCTACTTTATTAGTCAGTCGCCAGGACTATGAGATGAACGATGAGATTCCACTGCTTCATGTACTACAACACATGTTGGAAACCATGGCTGGTCAGGGCACTAGAGACATGGCGCATACATTTCACAGCCACATGAAGCCTGTGGGGGCTGAAGTGGAGGAGGAGGAGGGGGTGGGGCACAGCGAAGCACAGTTTAGGTTTGACAAAATGACCATTTTATCTAGTCATCTGACAGGAGAGGAGGAGCAGGAGCAGCCAGAGGAGCTAGAGGGTTGTGAGGAAGGCGAGACAGAGGACCCAGACAAACCGTGGCAGTTTGCAGTGGAGATGGAGACAGGTAGTCCCTCCGAGTCACTTGCACAAATGGCACGATGCATGCTCATGTGCTTGCGTAGTGACCACGGAATTGTCTCCATTTGTCAGTGGGATGACTTCTGGCTCTCAACCTTATTGGACCCTTGCTTCCGGCACAAAATAGGGGCATTTTTTACACCCACTGAGAGGGAGGACAAACTGACCTACTACAGAGACATCCTACATAGTCAGTTGGGCGATGTCTATTTGCACCATGGTCCATACTCTCGCAGGTCTGACTCGGGGGGACCTCTGCGCTCACCTTCCACTGCCATGGCTGCCGGGGGGGGGGGTTGGCAGGAGCAGCAGCTCCATCTGCAGCAGCCTCAGTCTTCAGTCGCTAATGAGTAGCTTTCTACACCCGCATAGTGAGTCTACTCATGAGCAGCAGGAAGACCTGGAGCAGGACCTGAACCAGCAGGTCATGTCATACCTTGACATGACCATGCCGACACACCTTGAGGATCCGCTGGACTTCTGGGAAGCCAAACTTGACTTGTGGCCGCAAGTAGCAGAGTTTGCCCTGGAAAAGCTGTCCTGCCCGGCCAGTAGTTGATTTAGATGGCAGCTGGGCTGCTCTATATTATGCTGAAAAATGGCAAACTTACCTCACAATATAGGCTCGATTCAAAGAGACAAAAAAAACCTTCCGTTTTAGTGCCGATCTGTTTTTTTGTGTGAAATGTTTCCGTTCTCGTATGAGTGTACGAGCGATTCTATGCATGCATTGAAAACCTTCTGTAAAGTTTCCGTCCGTTCGTACGGCAGATTACGAATACGAGGATGTCATTTTCCAGCGTGACTTTTCCGTTTCATTTTCACGTTACAACGTAGGCTTTCGTTTTTGCCCTTTTCCCATCGTATGCTCCAACAAATCCTTTACGTTTCCCGTTCAATTCTGTTTCTCTTTTTCAATAAATATTCGTCCAGATGGAAATCCTTATGATCTAGCGCCTGCGCACTACAAACTTAACTCATTAAAGTGCTCGCCTACATATTTGCCACCCTCACTTCTACTACAATGTTTAGCTAAATCACTTAGCACTATCCTCCATCTTCCCTTTTGGACCCTTAAAGCTCACCCAAACCACTTAGCACTATCCTCCATCTTCCCATTTGGACCCTTAAAGCTCACCCAAACCACTTAGCACTATCCTCCATCTTCCCTTTTGGACCCTTAAAGCTCACCCCAACCACTTGTCACTATCCTCCATCTTCCCTTTTGGACCCTTAAAGCTCACCCCAACCACTTAGCACTATCCTCCATCTTCCCTTTTGGACCCTTAAAGCTCACCCAAACCACTTCTCGGTCATGTGAATATTCATCTTTAAATATTTCTGGGCCCATTAGTTTTGTGTTAATGTATTTTGTAAATGAAATGACACTGTAACATTTTTTTTTTGGATTCTATCATAAAATATACAATTTTTAAAAATTAAGAAAATTTCTAATTTTTACAACTATAAAAACTACAAAATACATAGCAATGACAGGCCACATAACATTATTCTTCATCTGTGGTCCCCAACGAGTTGCACAGCTCTTGCATCTTGCCCACCAACTGAAGGACCCTGACACTCAGTTTTGCCACTCTGGCACGTGTGGTCCCTGTTATAAAACGTAAATTAAAATATTGTTATAACCTTGTTGGGGTAATACTGCAGTGCCCTCTGCCAGAGGGCCCTCGCCACCACGGCCCGGGTTTTGCATAGTGCCCGATTAGAGATCCCCTGACCTGCATTCTGCAGGCAAAGAACAGGCATCAGGAGCAAGGGCAGGAGTGGATATCCAGAATCCCTTGAAAGAATTTAAAAATGATAACATAAAATACACATTCTAAGCTACAATATTGTTTAACATGTCATCAAGGACTAAAAACAGCAATAGGTTAAGTCATGAGTCATCAACTATATTCATTGCCATACAGTGAAAATGGATTGATGGAATGTGAGCAAACTTACCCAGGAGCCATCTACTAGATAATTCTCCTGACTCAAACTGATGAAATAAGCCGGAGCTCTGCAATATATAAGCATCATGGGACGACCCTGGATGCCCTGCAAGAACACAGAGGAATCGCATAGCTGGACCAAACAATGCTTGTATGTTGTGCGAGTGGCACATCTTGCGGTTCCTGCAACCAAATATAAAATAATTACACAAAGCAAAGGTAACCAACTAAAACAATAACTCCTACAACAAATTAAGATTCAAGTTCAACAATCCAAATATAATTCACAAAGGACATAAGTCTAAAAAAATATAGCAATTTTATGGATGTGTGGGAAAATAAATGTTTACATGCTAAGGACCAATTAAGGTCAGCACTAAAATGCATCTAGAAGGCATACATGAAATGTATTGATTCAGGTAGGCATTGCTATACAATTTATGGCCTCGGCCATGCTGATACATGCAATGCCTTGGTGCTAAAGACGCGCAGACTCCTCTACATAGCCGCAAAACATGTTCAACAATAGCAATCCGAACCCTCGAAGGTCCCGTAAGTGGATCTGAAATGAAACGGATTCATAGGGTGGTGGTCCGTCGGAAATCAGCTCTCAGACGGAAACCCATCCCAACAACGGAAGTTATCTGAACGAACGAAAAATTTCCGATTATGTTTGGAAAATGATCCGAACTAACGGAAATGTTCCGATTTGCTTCCGTTCATAGAAAGCTCATATACACATTCTCCCTAACGTTCGTACGAATGAAAAATGAAAGAAAAAAAGCAAAAAGAAGACTAACACCCACCCAAACTTTCACAGACAGCTACGGAAGTGCAGACGAATGTGTCTTTCAATCGAGGCTTATAAGCTATTGCCCCTCAGATTTACACAGGGCCTGCTCTATATTATGCTGCAAAATGGCAAATTTACCTCGCAGTATAAGCTAAAGCCCCTCAGATTTACACAGGGGCTGCTCTATATAATGCTGCAAAATGGCAAATTGACTTCACTATATAAGCTATTGCCCCTCAGATTTACACAGGGCCTGCTCTAAATTATGCTGCAAAATGGCAAATTTACCTCACAGTATAAGCTATTGCCCCTCAGATTTACACAGGGTCTGCTCTATATTATGCTGCAAAATGGCAAATATAGCTCACAGTATAAGCTATTGCCCCTCAGATTTACACAGGGCCTGCTCTATATTATGCTGCAAAATGACAAATTTACCTCACTATATAAGCTATTGCCCCTCAGATTTACACAGGGCCTGCTCTATATAATGCTGCAAAATGGCAAATTTACCTCACTATATAAGCTATTGTCCCTCAGATTTACACAGGGCCTGCTCTATATAATGCTGCAAAATGGCAAATTTACCTCACTATATAAGCTATTGCCCCTCAGATTTACACAGGGCCTGCTCTATATTATGCTGCAAAATGGCAAATTTACCTCACAATATAAGCTATTGCCCCTCAGATTTACACAGGGATTGCTCTATATTATGCTGCAAAATGGCAAATTTACCTCACTATATAAGCTATTGCCCCTCAGATTTACACAGGGACTGCTCTATATTATGCTGCAGAATGGCAAATTTACCTCACAATATAAGCTATTGCCCCTCAGATTTACACAGGGCCTGCTCTATATAATGCTGCAAAAGGGCAAATTGACCTCACTATATAAGCTAATGCCCCTCAGATTTACACAGGGCCTGCTCTATATAATGCTGCAAAATGGCAAATGTACCTCAAAGTATAAGCTACTGCCCCTCAGATTTACACAGGGCCTGCTCTATATAATGCTGCAAAATGGCAAATTTACCTCACAGTATAAGCTATTGCCCCTCAGATTTACACAGGGGCTGCTCTATATTATGCTGCAAAATGGCAAATTTACCTCACAGTTTAAGCTATTGCCCCTCAGATTTACACAGGGGCTGCTCTATATTATGCTGCAAAATGGCAAATTGACCTCAAAATATAAGCTATTGCTCCTCAGATTTACACAGGGCCTGCTCTATATAATGCTGCAAAATGGCAAATTTACCTCACAATATAACCTATTGCCCCTCAGATTTATACAGGGCCTGCTCTATATTATGCTGCAAAATGGCAAATTTACCTCACAGTATAAGCTATTGCCCCTCAGATTTACACAGGGCCTGCTCTATAGAATGCTACAAAACCAAGAGCGGATTTAACTCACACAATATAACCTATTTCTCAGGTTTATATAGGGACTGCTCTATTCAATGGTGCAAAACCATGAATTTACCTCATAATATAAACTATTGCCCCCCAGATTTACTCAGGGGCTGCTCCATATAATGGTGCAAAACAGGGCAAATGTATTGTCAAATATAAACTATTGCTGCTCTGATTTACACAGGAGGGCCACTCTAAAGAATGGTGCAACATGGTGAATTTAGCTCACAATGTAACATAGATTGCAAAATGAGATTTTCAGACAGGGCCTGCTCTATAAAATGGCAATTTTACCTCACAATATAAACTATTGCTCCTCAGATTTACACAGGGATTTAGGTTGATATATATAATAGTGCAAAACAGCGAATTTACCTCACAATACTGTATAAACTATTGCTCCTCAGATTTACACAGTGGGCTTCTCTATATAATGGTGCAAAATGGTGAATTTACCTCACTATATAATCTATTACAGCTCTATATAAAAAAAAAATATATAAATTAAAAAAAGGGCCTGTAGAAGCTTATTTAGTATAACAGATAGAGTGACGTGCCGGTTTGGGATGCCCATGTGGGCTGGTGTTTTGACTGCAGGACAAAAACCAATTCAAAATGCAATACTTTGATTAAGCTGAGGAAGGATCAACAAGCATATTTAGTATAACAGGCTGCCTAATGCAGGTTTGGGATGCCCTGCGGCCTGGTGTTTTTTTGTTAAAGGCAGACCAAAAACCAATTCAAAATGCAATAGTTTGATTCAGCTGAAGAAGGATGAACAAGCGTATTTAGTATAACAGATAGGGTGCAACGTGGTGGTTTGGGATACCCTGCGGCCTGGTGTATTGACAGCAGGACAAAAACCAATTCAAAATGCAATAGCTTAATAAAGCTGATGCTGAACAACGCTTATTTAGTATAACAGATAGGGTGCAACGTGCAGGTTTGGGATACCCTGCTGCCTGGTGTATTTAAAGCAGACCAAAACCAATTCAAAATGCAATAACTTAATAAAGCTGAGGCTGTAGACGCTTATTTAGTATAACAGATAGGGTGCCACGTGGTGGTTTGGGATACCCTGCGGCCTGGTGTATTGACAGCAGGACAAAAAACAATTCAAAATGCAATAACTTAATAAAGCTGAGGCTGTAGACGCTTATTTAGTACAACAGATAGGGTGCCACATGGGGTTTTGGGATACCCTGCGACCTGGTGTATTGACAGCAGGACAAAAACCAATGCAAAATGCAATAGCTTAATAAAGCTGATGCTGAACAACGCTTATTTAGTATAACAGATTGGGTGCAACGTGCAGGTTTGGGATACCCTGTGGCCTGGTGTATTGACAGCAGGACAAAAACCAATTCAAAATGCAATAACTTAATAAAGCTGAGGCTGTAGACGCTTATTTAGTATAACAGATAGGGTGCCACGTGGTGGTTTGGGATACCCAGCGGCCTGATGTATTGACAGCAGGACAAAAACCTATGCAAAATGCAATAACTTAATAAAGCTGAGGTTGTAGGCGCTTATTTAGTATAACAGATAGGGTGCAACGTGGTGGTTTGGGATACCCTGCGGCTGGTGTATTGACAGCAGGACAAAAACCAATTCAAAATGCAATAACTTAATAAAGCTGAGGCTGTAGACGCTTATTTAGTATAACAGATAGGGTTCCATGTGGTGGTTTGGGATACCCTGCGGCCTGGTGTATTGACAGCAGACCAAAACCAATTCAAAATGCAATAACTTAATAAAGCTGAGGCTGTAGGCGCTTATTTAGTATAACAGATAGGGTGCCACGTGGTGGTTTGGGATAACCTGTGGCCTGGTGTATTGACAGCAGGACCAAAACCAATTCAAAATGCAATAACTTAATAAAGCTGAGGCTGTAGACGCTTATTTAGTATAACAGATAGGGTGCAACGTGGTGGTTTGGGATACCCTGTGGCCTGGTGTATTGACAGCAGAACAAAAACCAATTCAAAATGCAATAACTTAATAAAGCTGAGGCTGTAGACGCTTATTTAGTATAAACGATAGGCTGTTAAGTGCAGGTTTGGGATGCCCATGTGGCCTGGTGTATTTAAAGCAGACCCAAAAATATTAACACTAATCCAGTTATTTAAATGCTTGTGTGTAACAGATAGGGTTACATAAGGCACTGCATAGATGCCATTCACAGTGGCAAGGCAGATTACGGTTTACAGCACAAAGAAATCAAATTGAATTGAAAACTGATCAGGCAAATCACCCTGTCACTGTCACTTTTATGCTGTCCCTGGATTGTTCCGGTTTTCCACTATCTTTCCCTGGCTCTGTCTGCCTCTCTAAATCTCCCTACCTATCTGTAAATCTCCCTACCTATCTGTAACTCTCCCTACCTATCGCTAACTGTCTGTCCCTGTCTGCAGCAACCACCGCTGTCTCACGAATGCAAGTCTGAAATGCGCACAAGCAAGATGGCCGCCGCTTTATATAGCACGGTGACGTCACCGGGCTTCCTGCCTGCTGATAGGCTGCATGTGACTGTCCCATCATACCTTGTCCCAGGGTACATGTCTGGACATGTGCGTCCACCATCTTAGAATGCCTGTCATTGAAATGAATGGAGTTTAAAGGAAAACTTTGATCGATCGAGTCGCGGGGAAATTCGGATTCGTTCAAAATCAAATTTTCCATGAAATTCTGAACAAATCCGGGTTCGTCCGGTTCGATACGCTCATCCCTAGTAGCCATGTCTTCTTACTCGATTCCAACTGCATTCTTGGCTCTCTCTGCAATAGCCCCAGCTGACGTCTTATGCAGGAGGCTACATCGATCAGATATCCGATCAGCGGCTTTTCGAATTTACCTGACTGAACAGCCTTTCTCTTGAGAAGCTTTACTCAGAGCTGCGGGCATGGTTGGCCCCTGCCACAAGAAAGGGGCGTGCAATCGGAGCTATGACCAAACTGGTTAACTGCCTTAAATTTTTAGTGAATGGCTTCTTTCAGAGGCTGGGGGCACTGTCAGTTGGCATGTTTCTGCCTTCGCTGA
Organism: Gastrophryne carolinensis; assembly: GCA_027917425.1. NCBI lineage: Eukaryota > Metazoa > Chordata > Amphibia > Anura > Microhylidae > Gastrophryne > Gastrophryne carolinensis. Next base: position 246,763,396 of record CM051238.1, read on the forward strand.
GCCATGCCCTAACTAAATATCTCCATGGCATGGCTGTCCTGCGGGAAAAATACATCTCTTTTCCTGATAGCATCGCAGCCTGGGGCTTGGTGAGTTCAAATATGTCAAGTGTCATAGGCCCCATTGATTACGCACACATGGCCCTGGTTCCTCCAGCTGCTCAGGAGTATATGTTTCGGTATGCATGTAGGTTCACATTGCTCCTCTTTCTTGCCCACCCTTGGGTATTTATGCTAGCCTTGCTTCAGCTCCCCTAAACCATCTTCCATGTGTTCCTGTAACCCCTGTATTTTTTTGTTGTGCCTTTTCTTGTTGCAAGTTTATTAACCTGACACTTTTCTGCATTTGTTTTAGCAACCACAAGATGGGCCACTCTCTTAATGTCCAATATGCCATGGGACCGAATCTGCCTTTTTTTTTTTTTGTTTTGGCTGAATTCCCTGGCTCATCCCACTGTGCATTCATCTTGAGGAGTTCCTGCTTGTATACTCATTTTGAGAGTGGTGAGCTGAGTGGCAGGTGGCTTCTGGGTAAGTGTGTCTATTCTTGTATGTGTTCTGCGTTTCTATTGTTATCTTTTCATTTGCCCTGTTTTTGCCATTTGGAATTAGTGCACCCTTTTTTTGTGCTAGTTTCAAAATCCTTTGTTCTAGCATTGTGCCTTACCTTTAGCTTTCTGTCCCAATGGTCTGTTTAATGCCCCACTAAATTGGTGCCTCCTTTAAACTGTTTGCCCCAATTCCCTCCTGTTTCCACTTACTAGTTGCTGTATGCTGTTTGGCTTAGGTTTGTCCTTTTTTGAGTTTAAAATTATTTTATTTTACCTTGTAGGTGATTCGGGTTAACCCTGGACCCCCTGGTTATTAACACCCTTTTTAAGGACAGCTTGCCGGGAGGCCTTTAATAGGGCCCACCACCACACCAGGGCAGTTGGAAAGCATGCCTTTGGCCTATTAAAATTTAGGTTCTAGTGCCTGGACCACACACTCCAGTATAAGCCAGAGAAAAGTGGTGAAAATCATCTAGGCCTGCATCACCTTCCACAAGTTTGCCCTAATGGAGAGGGGGGCAGCGTAGGTGAAGGGGCAACCTCTGATGCAGCTTCAGAGGTTCCCAGCCAAATCTATTCTGGTTCACAGCTGCCCAATCCATTCATCAGCATTTGGTGGACTCCTCTTTTTCATAGTTAGTTATGGTTATTTTGGTGTTCCTTTCTTTTGCTTCTGTGCCCCCTTTACAGTTTTTGGGTGTGAATAGGAACACCCAACCCAAGTTATAGGGTCTGGTAATTTTCCAGAAAATAAATACACTGTCACCCAACTTGGGTGGCTCCAACCCAACACAGGGCCAAAGGTTGCTTAAATTAAAATGGGGAGGGGGCCTGGTCCACACTGGTTGTTGGCTGACAGCCCTCCAGCAGTGCCAGCATTCTTGCATTAATCTGGTTGGCCTCCACTATTTGTCCCAGCAGCGCCTCCAACCCTGTAGCCAGGGCAGCCCTGCTGGCCCAACAAACTACTTTAAAATAGCAGGAGAAATTTCACTTAAAAGTGGTGCTATTGGTCCACCAGTTTGCCACCATAATTTGGCACCACCTTAACAAAGACAGGTGCTTCTTGGCCTTCCCCAGGCACTCAAGGAATCTACTGGAAAACTGAAATGGCTGGTCCCTGCTCTGGGAGGTGGTGTTTGGCCCAGTGGCAGATGTGACAGCATGTGGTGGAGGTGTTGCCGGCAGATTGGCTATTAGTTCAAGACTCTTCTGCGTGGGCTCTCTTGTTTTCCATCCAGTAGAGGTGCGGTCTGTGTGTAGCAAGAGAAACATTAGTGGTTGCTTGGGTCAACCGTCTCATATAGCCCAAACATTTTCCACAACCCCTTCCTCCCCTCTGCCCATTGCCATTTTGCCCACAAATTTACCTAATCTGTGTTTGGGCTCCTCTCATTGGGTGGGTGACTAGTGGATGGACCAGGTCTGGACAATGGGTCCGGGGAAGGCAAGCCAGATGGTGCAGCTGTTGGCACCAACATCAAACATTTGTTACCTGGCCTCCTTCCTATTCTTAACATGGGTTACACATCTAAGTGTGGCCAAGACCACTTTTCCACTACTTACTGGCCTGGCTTCCATTTAAATAGTTGGCTACATCATTTTGTGTTATGTTGCCCAACATGTTTGTCCCAGCCAATCCCTCCCAGTTTGGGTGTGCATGTGGGCACAATCAGTCCAGCACCAGATTGTTACTCCTCAGCCTGTCTGGCACTGATTTTCTTCCGGACCACTGTCTTAAGATCTTTCCACTTTTTTTCGCCTGCCTCCAGTCCTTGGGTTCCGGCCCTGCACCTAACATGCTGCGGGCAATCTGTGCCCAGATGTCCCCCTGCACAGCTTTGGGTGTGGAGCGGGACCAAGACCCAGCCAACCTGTTGCAATTCTCACACACGCCATCCAGCAGGGCCTCCAGTTGGGCATCATTAAAGGTTCCTCTACCTCCGAGGAACTATAAGAAAAAAATGGGTGAGCCTCTACCTCAGAGGAACCCTAGATTACAGGGCATGGTAAATAAGAAAAAGCAAGTACTCGCCTGTAGAATTGTTTTTGTTCTTGCATGGCTCGGCCCTCTTCGGTATTCATAGCTGATGGGCATTCCACCACCAGGTGGCACAGCAGCACTGCAGAAAGCTGTGGCAGCTCCCGGCTCCCTATAAAAATGGAACCAACCATCAAGTTCCCAGCGTAGACGAGCAGTGAGACAAGAAGCCGGGAGAGAATAAAGGTAAGAATGTAAAAAAGGTAAAAAACCCTGACAATCACCAGAAAGAGGCAACCAAGAACAACTTAACAAGGGTGGGGCGAAGCGGGCTGTGCCATGCAAGAACAAAAACAATTCTACAAGTGAGTACTCACAGAATTGCTTTTTTCTTTAATGCATGGCACGGCCCGCTTGGTATTCATAACTGATGGGACATCCAAAAGCAGTGTCCAAAGTAGGGCGGGATCCCCAATGAGTAACAGCCAGTAGTTCAAGTCACTACCGCCTGAAAACCTTGCGGCCCAAAGCAGCATCAGCTGAGGCCTAAATATCAACCATGTAAAAAACGTAAGGGTTTATTTATCAAGGGCTAGCGCCAGGTAGTGTCTGACGAGCGCCAGGTACCGCCAGCTAACGGCGGCTACCGACTCAAGTACTCCCGGCGGCGGTCACAATGACGCATTTATCACGCTAAATGAGGCTAGCGCCTGCGAGAGCGTCAGCTAGCGTGGGATTCATCATGTAGCCGACTGCAACGAACAGCGCCGCTGATAATCCCATCACAGCGACAGGTATGACCTGGCGCTCCCTGGCGTTGTCCAATGCATTTCAATGGAGCAATCTTTAAATAATCATAATTAATTGCTATTTTTTTTTTTTTTTAATGTCAAAAATTCTGTGACCACTTCTGCAATGTTAGGTTTTTTTTTTAAGTAAAAAAAAATTAAAAAAAAAAATTGTGCAGAATTGATATTACAGGTCTGATATTAATGTATTCATATTACAAAATGTTTAGAAAAACTTGCATAATTTTTACATTTAAAAAAAATGGTTGTTTGGGGGTTAAAAACTACTTTACACACATCGCCGCCAGCGCTCTGGGGTTTAAACAAGGAATTCACAGCGCGAGAAATTTTTGAGCGTGATTTGTTAATGAATCTGCAGCAAGCCGTTCGCTCTGGCCATTGGTTGTCAGGCGCACCCATACAACGCAGAACCTGTGAAACATCGACCCCTAACCCCGTATTCAACATTACCACACACCGACTGAGTCGCTGTCAACAAGCAAACCCCGGCCAAGCACAGCGAATACTAGCTGGCGCTGTGAAAATCACGCTACTGACGCTCATCTGTCGCTACCTGGCGCTATTAATGAATCGGCCTCTTAGAAAAAGTATGAACAGAAGCCCAAAAAACGGCCTTAAAAACTTTTTCCACAGAAGCTTGGTGCTGGCAAAGCACGCATGAAAGCAGTCACCCTAAAGGGAGGAGTCTACCCCTTAGCAGAATAGGTTTGAACCATTACCTGACGTATCCACTTACCAACAGTGGATCCAGCAGGAGGCAAACCATTCCCAGTCTCAAAGTGAAACAAACAGAAAATTAGACTTCCCAAAAGTCTCCATAGCACCAAAAAGAACATCAGAGCCCTTTTAGGCAAGTGAAACACGCACATGTGCAGACTCTCATCCAAGCAGCACTGTATGCAGTGCTGTCTGTTGGGAAACAGAGCTACTGCATAGTGAAGAGGAGCACATCCCCAGCCTGTCTGTAGTCTGTGGCAGGCTCCAGACCCTAGTCTATCTGAATAGCTGGGTACAGGAGTGCACCTCAGCCACAAGATGCAGGGGATGGGGTTGCAGCCCACAATGCCCAGAATGGTGAGTTATTAGGGTGATCAGCTGGGTTTCTAGCAGTGGGGCATCTTACAACGGGATGCCCCATGGTTAGATAATCTGCTGGCTCTAAAGTCTAGTAAATACAGTGAATGGTACACTTTAATCCACTGTGTTGTCTGTTGTCACAATGTCATAATTTTAATTATTTTAATTGGCTGTAGATGCAATTTCCTTGTGTGTGACCAGGGTTGATTTGGGCATTGAGCATCAGCTTGAGGTACGCTGGATACAATACTCACAAGTCTTGGCTTTTATCTATAGGTTTCTATGCATCAGTGGTCATGGGGGAGCTGCAGGCATATGCAGGCATATGCTGGGACCTGATTTTTTTGGCATATCACCCTAGTGCTCACTCTGAATCCAGCGCTTAGCTGCATCCCCTGTACTGCAGCTATTGTTTTTGCAGCCACCCTGGCCCTAAACAGACCATCAGATGGGACACGACAGGATAGTCCCCAGCAAAACAGGAAATTTAAGAGCCCACAGTGACCTGATGGGGACAGAAGGACATAAGCCGCCAATTCAGGACTGTCCCACCATTAGCATGACCATTGGTCATTTCAACTATGTAGTGAAAGGAGAGAAAGCTTGAAACAATAAGGGGTTAAAATTCTTACTGTTCAAGCAATTCTCACTACAGGCGCGCTAAAATGTTTGACATAGGAGGGTTTCCAAAGTCAGTGATGTGACCTGACTACCTTTGCCATTCAAGTTTAGAATGTTATTAATATCGGCTAAAGTCTGATCAAAAGAGCAGAAATACAGCCAGAGGTTGAGTTACAAAAGGGCTACTAATCAAATGAGATAATAGTAATAAAGTAAGGACACTTACCTGCCCAGCCCGGAGGTGTAAAACCTGACCTGGGCCTCTGAATGACTTCACAGGATAGTTATTGCCGTTGTCTGTGGTGTATCCAGCTCAGAATGAATGCGGTTGTTTCATGAAAAGAGAATCCGGAGGGTTTTGCAATGTCCTTAAAAAGCTTTATTAGAAATATTCTAAAACATAAAAATGGAAATAAAATCCAAGACGAGTTTTGTCATTCCTCAGTGGTTCAAGGATTGTGCAAGTTGCAACACATGTGTGTGCAAATTATATCAAAAGCACAGTTTGTTTAAAAAGGATTCAGTTATTTCTTGGTTCCACTCTCCGCTGGAAAGGATGTCCAGATATGTACCCTGGGGCAAGGTATGATGGGACAGTGACATGCAGCCTATCAGCAGCCAGGAAGCCCGGTGACGTCACTGTGCTATATAAAGCGGCGGCCATCTTGCTTGTGCGCATTTCAGACTTGCATTCGTGAGACAGCGGTGGTTGCTGCAGACAGGGACAGACAGTTAGCGATCGGTAGGGAGAGTTACAGATAGGTAGGGAGATTTACAGATAGGTAGGGAGATTTAGAGAGTCAGACAGAGCCAGGGAAAGATAGTGGAAAACCGGAACAATCCAGGGACAGCATAAAAGTGACAGTGACAGGGTGATTTGCCTGATCAGTTTTCAATTCAATTTGATTTCTTTGTGCTGTAAACCGTAATCTGCCTTGCCACTGTGCATGCCATCTATGCAGTGCCTTATGTAACCCTATCTGTTACACACAAGCATTTAAATAACTGGAATAGTGTTAATATTTTTGGGTCTGCTTTAAATACACCAGGCCACTGTGCTTGCCATCTATGTAGTGCCTTATGTAACCCTATCTGTTACACACAAGCATTTAAATAACTGGATTAGTGTTAATATTTTTGGGTCTGCTTTAAATACACCAGGCCACATGGGCATCCCAAACCTACACTTAGCAGCCTATCGGTTGTACTAAATAAGCATTGTTCAGCCTCAGCTTTATTAAGTTATTGCATTTTGAATTGTTTTTTGTCTGCTTTAAATACACCAGGCCGCAGGGTATCCCAAACCACCACGTGTGGCACTCTATCTGTTATACTAAATAAGCGTCTACAGCCTCAGCTTTATAAAGTTATTGCATTTTGAACTGGTTTTGGTCTGCTTTAACTACACCAGGCCGCAGGGTATCCCAAACCACCACGTTGCACCCAATCTGTTATACTAAATAAGCGTTGTTCAGCATCAGCTTTATTAAGCTATTGCATTTTGCATAGGTTTTTGTCCTGCTGTCAATACACCAGGCCGCAGGGTATCCCAAACCACCACGTGGCACCCTATCTGTTATACTAAATAAGCGTCTACAGCCTCAGCATTATTAAGTTATTGCATTTTGAATTGGTTTTTGTCCTGCTGTCAATACACCAGGCCGCAGGGTATCCCAAACCTGCACGTTGCACCCTATCTGTTATACTAAATAAGCGTTGCTCAGCATCAGTTTTATTAAGCTATTGCATTTTGCATTGGTTTTTGTCCTGCTGTCAATACACCAGGCCGCAGGGTATCCCAAACCACCACGTTGCACCCTATCTGTTATACTAAATAAGTGTTGTTCAACATCAGCTTTATTAAGCTATTGCATTTTGCATAGGTTTTTATCCTGCTGTCAATACACCAGGCCGCAGGGTATCCCAAACCACCACGTGGCACCCTATCTGTTATACTAAATAAGCGTCTACAGCCTCAGCTTTATTAAGTTATTGCATTTTGAATTGGTTTTGGTCTGCTTTAAATACACCAGGCCGCAGGGTATCCCAAACCACCACGTTGCACCCAATCTGTTATACTAAATAAGCGTTGTTCAGCATCAGCTTTATTAAGCTATTGCAGTTTGCATTGGTTTTTGTCCTGCTGTCATCACACCAGGCCGCAGGGTATCCCAAACCACCACGTGGCATCCTATCTGTTATACTAAATAAGCGCCTACAGCCTCAGCTTTATTAAGTTATTGCATTTTGAATTGGTTTTGGTCTGCTTTAAATACACCAGGCCACAGGGTATCCCAAACCTGCACGTTGCACCCTATCTGTTATACTAAATAAGCGTTGTTCAGCATCAGCTTAATTAGCTTTTGCATTTTGAATTGGTTTTTGTCTGCTTTAAATACACCACTCCGCAGGTTATCCCAAACCACCACGTTGCACCCTATCTGTTATACTATATAAGCGTTGTTCAGCATCAGCTTTATTAAGCTATTGCATTTTGCATTGGTTTTTGTCCTGCTGTCAATACACCAGGCCGCAGGGTATCCCAAACCACCACTTGGCACCCTATCTGTTATACTAAATAAGCGTCTACAGCCTCAGCTTTATTTACTTATTGCATTTTGAATTGGTTTTTGTCCTGCTGTCAATACACCAGGCCGCAGGGTATCCCAAACCTGCATGTTGCACCCTATCTGTTATACTAAATAAGCGTTGTTCAGCATCAGCTTTATTAAGCTATTGCATTTTGAATTGGTTTTTGTCCTGCTGTCAATACACCAGGCCGCAGGGTATCCCAAACCACCACATTGCACCCTATCTGTTATACTAAATAAGCGTTGTTCAGCATCAGCTTTATTAAGCTATTGCATTTTGAATTGGTTTTTGTCCTGCTGCCAAAACACTAGGCCGCAGGGCATCCCAAACCTGCACTTAGCAGTCTATCTGTTATACTAAATACGCTTGTTGATCCTTCCGCAGCTTAAGCAAACTATTGCATTTTGAATTGTTTTTTTGTCCTGCTGCCAAAACACTAGGACGCAGGGTATCCCAAACCTGCACTTAGCAGCCTATCTGTTATACTAAATACGCTTGTTCATCCTTCCTCAGCTTAATCAAACTATTGCATTTTGAATTGGTTTTTGGTCTGCTGCCAAAACACTAGGCCGCAGGGTATCTCATATTGCCAATTTACATAGTATCTGGTGCAGAGAAGCAGTTCCTCACTTTATTTAGCTTCTTTTTAAAGTAAACACATTTTTATCATACCTATTGCGCATTTCAAATACATAAAAATGTCAGGCAGACAAATGCAAGGATGTTCAAAGAGGAGTGGCAGAGACCAAGATTCAGCAGGGAGAGGTCGCAGCAGACTAGGAGCGAGTGGCAGCAGGAGTCACGGTGAGAGACCTGATCTGCCAGGATCTGCTAGCGGTCGTGTCTCCACCAGTAACGCATCTGCCGTGGTAGATTGGTTAACGCGCTCATCGACATCATCACAAGTTACATATGAGACCCCCAGTCTAGGGTCGGTATGTTTCTCTGACACAACCCTGAGTTGGCATGCCCCGAGAGCAGTCCCTGTCCTCCCATTGCCTCTGTCCTACGCCGTTCCCTCCCCCAGCGACGTATCCTATGCTTTGGATTCAGCTCCACTCTTTAGTGAGGAGGACGATCAGATAGCGGACAGTCAGCAGCTTCTGCCCAGCCAAGAAGTGGACATGGCTTCTTTAGCTAGGCAGACAAATAGTGATGTGGACAGTGTCATGGGTTGCGAGCGTTCCAGCTCCTGCGCCAGACACTGTTGAGGAAACCGAGAACATCAGTGACGTGCAGCCACAACTCGGTGATGATGATGATGAAGCCGATCGCACTTGGGAGCCGGGTGATGAAGGGGCTTCATCGTCATCATCAGGAAAAGAGGGGCGCAGGTTGCCCCGGAGTCAGCAGCTGAGGCAGCAAGGTGTTAGCAGCATGGTTGGCAGTCAGCATGAGGGCACAATTGTAAGGCCTGGAGCCAAATGGGGCCGGGGTAGAGCAACTGCTACGTGGCAGGCTACCTTATCGGGAGGTAGTGGAGCAGGGGTTCCTGGAGTTGGCGACAGTAGCAGTGAATCCGTGAGGCCTGTTGGTGGGAAAAGTAGCTAGTCGGCAGTGTGGCAGTTTTTCCTGAAGCATCCGCAGGAGGGTAACATGGCCACATGCAAGATATGTAGGCAGAAGGTGAAGCGTGGCCAGGGCCCAAATGTTTGCACCACGGCCCTGCGTCAACATATGATGCGTCACCATAAAGCGGCCTGGGAGAACCGAGGCTCCGAAAAGTTGGTCCAGCCACCTCACCAAGTGGCACGCCGCTCCCAATTTCTGCCAGCCAAGGCTCCAGCACCTCAGCCGAAGGCAGCTGTGCGTCATACCCATCCTCTGTCGCTCCTGCTCCTCCTCCTCCAAGTCATGCATCCCACCAGCAATCCATCAGCCATGTCCAAGAGACAGCAGTATGCGCCCACTCATCCTACGGTGCAGAAGCTGAATGTGCTCCTGTCCAAGTTGTTGATGCTGCAGTCGTTCCCTTTTCAGGTGGTGGACTCTGCACATTTCAGAGAACTGATGGCTTGTGCCGAGCCGAGGTGGAGAGTCCCAAGCCGTCATTTCTTTGCCAAGAAGGCAGTACCAGCGCTGCAAACTTTTGTTGAACAGAAGGTGGGCCAGTCCTTGAGCCTGTCGGTGTGTAGCAAAGTGCATGGCAGCGCCAACGTCTGGAGCTGTAGCTATGGTCAGGGACAGTACATGTCATTTGCGGCCCACTGGGTGAATGTGGTCCCTTTGCAGCAGCAGCAGCAACTTGGACAGGTCACGCCGCTTCGGCCTCCGCGCTCCCTGCCATGTGTGCAGGGCGCGGCGGTGTCATGCTGTGCTTCACATGGTTTGTCTTGGCGAACGGAGTCACACAGGGGAGGAACTGCTTAAATTTATTCATCAGGAAATCCAAACATGGCTTACTCCAAGAAAACTTAAAATGGGAATCATGGTTACCGACAATGGGAAGAACATTTTGTCTGCACTGCGCCAAGGAAGCCTGACCCATGACCCCTGCATGGCTCACGTCTTCAATCTGGTTGTCAAGCGGTTTCTGAAGTGTTCCCCCCATCTGCAAGACATCCTAACAACTTCAAGGAAACTTTGCATGCACTTCAGCCACTCATACACCGCCAAACACACCCTTCTTGAGCTACAGCGTCAGAACGGTAGCCCCCAACATAGTCTGATTTGCGATGTTTCCACCCGTTGAAATTCCACCCTTCACATGTTGGACCGATTATATGAACAGAGAAAAGCCATCACGGATCTCCTGATGATCCAAGTGGATAGGGGGACTCCCCTGTGTAACTTCAATGTCAACCAGTGGCAGCTCATACGTGACACCTGCCGTTTGCTCAGGCCCTTTGAGGAAGCCACTTTATTTGTCAGTCGGCAGGATTACGGGATGAACGACGTGATTCCACTGCTTCATGTACTACAGCACATGTTGGAAACCATGGCTGGTCAGGGCACTGGAGACATGGCGTCTACATCTTACGGCCACATGAACCCCATTGGAGCTGAACTGGAGGAGGAGGAGGAGGGGCACAGTGAAGCACAGTTTAGGCTTGGCGAAATGGCTGGTTTATCTAGTCAGCGGACAGGAGAGGAGGAGCAGGAGCAGCCAGAGGAGCTAGAGGGTTTTGAGGAAGGCGAGACAGAGGACCCGGACACACCGTGGCAGTATGCAGTGGAGACGGAGACAGGTAGTCCCTCCGAGTCACTTGCGCAAATGGCAGGAAGCATGCTCACGTGCTTGCGTAGTGACCCCAGAATTGTTTCCATTTGTCGGAGGGATGACTTCTGGCTGTCCACCTTATTAGACCCTCACTTCCGGCACAAAATGGGGGCATTTTTTAAACCCGCCGAGAGGGAGGACAAACTGAACTACTACAAAGACATTCTGCGTAGTCAGTTGGCCGATGCTTATCTGCGCCATGGTCCATACTCTCGCAGGTCTGACTCGGGGGGACCTCTGCGCTCACCTTCCACTGCCATGCCTGCTGGGGGGGTTGGCAGGAGCAGCAGCAGCAGCTCCATCAGCAGCAGCCTCAGTCTTCAGTCGCTAAAGAGTAGCTATCTACACCCGCATAGTGAGGCTACTCATGAGCAGCAGGAAGACCTGGAGCAGGAACTCAACCAGCAGGTCATGTCATACCTTGACATGACCATGCCAACACACCTTGAGGATCCGCTGGACTTCTGGGCAGCCAAACCTGGCTTGTGGCTGCAACTAGGAGAGTTTGCCCTGGAAAAGCTGTCCTGCCCGGCAAGTAGCGTGCCATATGAGCGGGTGTTTAGTGCGGTGGGGGCCATAGTTACGGCGAGGAGAACTCGTCTGTCAACTAAAAATGTGGAGAGACTCACCTTTGTCAAAATGAATCAGGGATGGATCAGCCAGGATTTCCACCCACCAATGGCTGATGCATGCGACTAGATTCAGCATGGTGCCACGTTTTACACTTTCCAAATGGTGCAAAGCATATTTATGTCTTCAGACCAATTTTTGGCCTCCTGCTGATGCCAACTTCAGGGTTTGCCTTTCAACCAATTTTTGGCCTCCTTCTGCTGCTGCTGCTGCCAACTCCAGGGTGTCTTTCAAGCGATGTTTGGGCTCCTGCTTATGCTGCTGCCAACTCCAGGGTGTGCCTTCCAGCTCATGTTTGTGCTCCTGCTGCTGCCAACTTCAGGGTGCCTTCCAGCCAATTTCTGGGTTCCTGCTGCTGCTGCCAACTCCAGGGTGTCTTTCAAGCAATGTTTGTGCTGCTGCTGCTGCTGCTGCTGCTTGCAACTCCAGGGTGTGATTCATCCAATTTTTGGGCTCCTGCAGCCAACTCCAGTGTCTCTTTAAAGCAATGTTTGGGCTCCTGCTGCTCCTGCTGCTGCTGCTCCTGCTGCTGCTGCTGCTTGTAACTCCAGGGTGTGATTCATCCAATTTTTGGGCTTCTGCAGCCAACTCCAGTGTCTCTTTAAAGCAATGTTTGGGCTCCTGCTGCTGCTACTCCTGCTGCTTGCAACTCCAGGGTGTGATTCATCCAATTTTTGGGCTCCTGCAGCCAACTCCAGTGTCTCTTTTAAGCAATGTTTGGGCACCTGCTGCTGCTGCTGCTGCTTGCAACTCCAGGGTGTGATTCATCCAATTTTTGGGCTCCTGCAGCCAACTCCAGTGTCTCTTTAAAGCAATGTTTGGGCTCCTGCTGCTGCTGCTCCTGCTGCTTGCAACTTCAGGGTGTGATTCATCCAATTTTTGGGCTCCTGCAGCCAACTCCAGTGTCTCTTTAAAGCAATGTTTGGGCTCCTGCTGCTCCTGCTCCTGCTGCTGCTTGCAACTCCAGGGTGTGATTCATCCAATTTTTGGGCTCCTGCAGCCAACTCCAGTGTCTCTTTAAGGCAATGTTTGGGCACCTGCTGCTGCTCCTGCTGCTGCTTGCAGCTCCAGGGTGTGTTTTATCCAATTTTTGGGCTCCTGCAGCCAACTCCAGTGTCTCTTTAAAGCAATGTTTGGGCTCCTGCTGCTGCTGCTTGCAACTCCAGGGTGTGATTCAGCTAATTTTTGGGTTCCTGCCGCTGCCAGCTCCGGGGTGTGTTTTTCAGGCACTATAGGGGCCCCTCATAGTAATGGCACTTCAACTCTCTGCAATTGTGCTGCTCTGCGATTCTATTAGCGATGCCTCTGATCTGCATGTCCTAATCATTTACAGTATTATTTCACTAACCCAGCACGCATCCTATGCATGTTACAGCAAGGCAGAATAGTTTACAACCCTATTGAGGCTCTAGGAGGCTCAGAAATAGCCGTTTTTAATAGCGATTCTTCGCGAATAAATTCGGGTCGAAACGATTTTTGTCGGAAAGTTCGCTCATCTCTAGTTATTATAACCGTGAGGCTGGGTTCTATTCAACATTAAATGTAAAAATGCTAAAATTACTATCAAAAGAAATTGAATTATAATTAAGGACTACAAATTGTATTGACTTTATGTTAAAAGTTATACTAACAATAAGTTAAAAAACTGTTGTAGGACAGATTTATATACATAAATTGTAGTAAGTGCCCTTACTTTATTACTATTATCTCATTTGATTAGTAGCCCTTTTGTAACTCAACATCTGGCTGTATTTCTGCTCTTTTGATCAGATTTCATCCGATATTAATAACATTCTAAACTTGAATGATAAAGGTAGTCAGGTCACATCACTGACTTTGGCAACCCTCCTATGTCAAACATTTTAGCGCGCCAGTAGTGAGAATTGCTTGAACAGTAAGAATTTTAATCCCCTAATTGTTTCAACTTTTCTTTCTTTCACTTTAACCTTTTACAAATCTCACAGCCTAGCCACCTGTTCAGGTCGCAGCTCCATATATACTAAGCGTCGCTCTCCCTAACTTCCCTATTATATAGTGCAAAGAGTTATTGATGCTGTTGAGACCAATGTACTCACAAGTGGTGCCTGCCACATTTTCGATGTTGGATGGTCAGTGGAAAGAAGTTGTGTTTGTAACACGTGATTCCTATTTTGGAGCCCTATAGCCGTGACCCAGTTGAAAACTGGAAGAAAGGTAGACTGGGGTGCATTGAGTCCTGGATGATTTTGAGAGCTCAGGATTCCAGTCTGAAATTATATATTTCCTGTATATATAAAAGAGGTGTGCTTTTCTTTTCAGCAATTCTCACTGATCCCTGAAACTGGCTTTTGTTGTTTTGGTAGCATTACCAATGCCGGTTAAGGAAGGATTTATTTAGGGCTGATGCAAGAAAACCACTATAAGAAAGGGTCAACAATCTTTTAGCTAGCACATCCCTCCTGCGAAGGTGCAAGAGGTGAAGTCGTGCTGAGTCTTTTTTTTATACTGTCACAATGTTTATATTGTCACAATCTCAGGGCTTGTGAGAGGATGGTACACAGAAACAGCTCACTGCTGTTATGAGTATATTATTAGGACTTAGGGCCTTGTTTAAAAAATGCTAACGCGACGTAGCGGCACGCTGCAAGGCGCTATTGATAAATTGTCCTCTAAACATACAATAATAAATGGCCACCATATTTTTATAAAGTATGACCCTCACCTTCTCCCACCTCCCATGCTTCCTGCCAACCAAATTCATGCAGATGCTTTAGAATGTTTTGATGTCCGGGGGTAATTGCTGTCACTTTTATTGGCAACTGCAATGAAATCCAAAAAACAATAGTTCATACTGTAGATTGAAAAAGTGTTTTTTCCCCTAAACCCATTCAGGAGTCCTGGGTCACCTTCATCTCCAGGGAATTTTAAATCAGTATTACTTAGGCCCTTATTTAACAAGGGATAGCGCCAGGTAGCAAATGGTGAGTGAACGGTAATGACGCTCACCGCCATGAGAACGCCGGCTCCCCTCCGCAATCACACACTTATCAAGCCGATCCTGCTTAGCGACTGATAGAGCGCCAGATAGCGAATCATTCATCATTATTCCAGCCTCACCCCACAGCGCCAGCGAGCGACCTTGAACAGCGACAGGTATGACCTCTCGCTACCTGGCACTCTCCAATGCATTTCAATGGAGCAATCTTTAATTATTCATAATTAATTGCTATTAATTATTATTTTTTTTTTTAAATGTCAAAAATTCTGTGACCACTTCTGCAATGTTAGATTTTTTTTTAAGGTAAAAAAAATATATAAATAAATTTGTGCAGAATTGATTTTACAGGTCTGATATTAATGTATTCATATTACAAAATGTTTTGAAAAACATGTTTTTTTATTTTTCTAAAAATATGTTTGTTTGGGGGTTAAAAAACTACTTTTAACCCATCGCCGCCAGCGCTATGGGGTTTAAACAAGCATTTCACAGCGCGAGAATTTTTGGAGCGTGATTTGTTAATAAATATGCTGGGAGCCGTTCGCTATGGCCGTTCGCAGTCATGCGCTCCCATACAGCCCGTATTCAACATTACCGCACACCGACTGAGTCGCTCTCAACAGCTGAACAACGGCCAAGCACAGCGAATACTACCGGGCGCTGTGAAAATAACGCTACTGTCGCTCATCTGTCGCTACCTGGTGCTATTAATGAATCGGCCTCCCAATGTTGCCTTTATGTTCACAGATAGTTCTATTCATTATTATGGTTCTAAATTTTCTTTCTTTCAGTGTTTCCATGTGCAAGACAAAAATGCAATGTATGATGCACACTACCTTTCTAATAAGTAATGTTGAGAGAAACCGAACTGCAAAGTTTGGATTTGTACCGAATTTTGCGAGTACAGGGCCCCGAAAATGGACTTCAGCCAGAAGTCCATACTGGGGTTTGGAGTTTGGCGTGAACAAGGAAAAGCTGGTTGATGGGCTGCTTTTTTGGTAATTCTTGGGATATTTTTCATTAGATACAATTTTTATCTCACGTTTTACCGTATATACTCGAGTATAAGCCGAGTTTTTCAGCCCACTTTTTGGGCTGAAAAAAGCCACCTCAGCTTATACTCGAGTCAGTGTAAATTTCCCGCCCCCGTGCCGGCTCCCGCACTCACCCTTGTGTTGTGGAGCAGGCGGCTGGGAGCGGAGGAACGGCTGTGTCGGCCACGTGGTGAGGTGCGGGTGGCTGCGGATCTGCGAGGGTGGCGGAGGAGCAGGGAGGAGGCGGCTGTCCCCGGCGGGCGGCAGCACAAGACTGCTCCGGACGGCGTCGGAGGAGCGGAGAGGAGGCGGCTGTCCCCGGCGGGCGGCAGCACAAGACTGCTCCGGACGGCGGCGGAGGAGTGGGGAGGAGGCGGCAGAAGAGCCGGTGACACTGCAGCGCCGGGAGGTGAGAGCGGAGATACACCCACACAGTGCTGGGTGTAGCAAGATGGCGGCCGCCGAGTTCCGCACTAGCTCGCTGCCACAGAGAGGTCAGATGACGTGGGAGGAGGAGGGGCAGGAGCAGGGAAACAACACAGCCCCCGTGGTAAGCGTGTGTGTGTGTGTGTATGTCTCTCTCTCTTTGTGTTTTGTGTCTCTGTCTTTGTGTGTGTGTGTATTTCTGTGTGTGTTGTGTCTGACGTTCTTTCCAGCCATGAAGAGAAATAGAATGGGGCATGAAAGGGGGGGGAGAGAATATTATGGGGCATGGTGTGTGAGAGGGGGGGTGGAATAGTATGGCACATGGTGTATGAGGGGGGGGGGGAGAAAATAGTATGGCACATGGTGTATGAGAAGGGGGGTGGAATAGTATGGCACATGGTGTATGAGAAGGGGGGTGGAATAGTATGGCACATGGTGTATGAGAAGGGGGGTAGAATAGTATGGCACATGGTGTATGAGGGGGGGGAAATACCGTAAATACTCGAGTATAAGCCAAGTTTTTCAGCCCACTTTTTGGGCTGAAAAAAGCCGCCTCGGCTTATACTCGAGTCAATAACTTTTTCCATTTTTTTGTGGTAAAATTAGGTGCCTCGGCTTATATTCGGGTCGGCCTATACTCGAGTATATACGGTAAGTGTTTTACTAAATGCCACTTTGAAAGTCAACCCATTTAACATTGAAACTGTTCATTTTTTTATATTTTTTGGTAACTATTTTTGGCATTTTTCATTAGATACAATTTTTATCTAATGAAGAATAGCCGGACTTTTTATATTTTAATTGCATTTTTTGTTTTAAGTGTTTTGCTAAATTCCGCTTTTAACTCTTCTAATGTCAGCCATGTAAATTTTACTTACCTGCCTTTCCCCCCTGCTAGCTGGCAAAAAAAAAAAGCCACTCAACTGACCCCTTAATCCATCCGGCCGGGTCTCCTCTTCCCCCGATGGGTCTCCTCTTCCCCCCAGGCTGCTTGGGCTTCAGGAGAGGGCCCGGAATAGGCCGTCCTCCTGCTTTAGCTGCCACTAGCATTTGCTGTAAAAAAAATAAATAAAAATGACATTCACTCACCTCTGTGCACGATCCCTCTCGCCGGGTTTCCTTTTCACTGGGGGGGGGGGGCTCTGATCTCCCCTCCCCAGTCTCTTCAGTCTACAGGAGAGGGCCAGACAGGCCCCCTACCCCTCTTCCACCGTCACCAATACCATCTTCACCAATAGCCCCTCCCCATCATGCTGACATCATCTTTCTCCTAGTCTGACAGTTGTCAGATACTGTGAACGCTGGAGAGAGGGATGGAGGGGCGTTTGGATTCTCTAGTCTTCTGCCTCCCCCCCTGCAATCACCAGGGAGGGACACAGGAGTTGATGTTTGAAGGTGAGTAAAGACATTTTTCTTTTTTAATAAAGTAATTTTCTCTGAGTGTGTGGTGTCTAACCTTAACCTTTTGTGAACTGGTAAGGGATCCGTAAGACCCCTATACCAGTTAACAATAGCTTTGAATTGCTTTGATTGTTGCATTAGGTATTGGCTGGTCTATGTCAGCGCTTGTTGGACCCGGCTGCCGATCATTCCAGCACCAGTGAGCGCCACTTTGGGCAGCATTTCATCATTACAGTTACAATAAATCACTGCTGGTGAAAAGGGAACAGACTTTCCAGTGCATTTTGGCGGAATTTTAGTTGTTGTCCAAACTACAGCACCAAGTTTTTATCTGGCGCTGCTTCAGCCAGATCTCCCGATGCTGCATCTTTTTTGGCACCAGTGTTAAATAAGATGCTAGCTGGCGGCGGAATCAGAGATGCCGTTTTTTTTCCTTAAATCAGACACTGAGGCCAAAAAAAAAGAAAAAGTGGTGCTGTTTGGTGCTGATGATTCCTAAATAAGGCTCACAATTAAAGAATAAAAAGAAGGCTATTCTTCCTTAGATAAAAATTGTATCTAATGAAAATTCCAGAAAAATTACCAAAAAATATTGAAAATATTGAAAAATACAATTAAAAAAATAAAACGGCTGTTTTCATTAGATAAAAATTGAACAAATGAAAAATAGAAAAAACTCCTTTTTTTATGTATTTAATAATTTTTTGTGATTATTCAGAGCACTTTCCCTACTCCATTGTGTGCAGGGTAATATCCCTGGTGTTACCCCCTGATTTGCCTTCTGTAAAAAATATTTTAATTATTTTTATTTATGTATTTATGTATTTCTTGTTCTCTTTTTTGTTTTCTGTTATTACTTTGAGTAATTTCCCTACCCTATTTTGTGCAGGGCAATCCCCCTGGTGTGCCCCCCCCCCCCCATTTGCAGTTCTCTAGGCTTGTTACTTCCATTTTACAGGCATTTTTTGACCCTCAGTTTAGGGTCTCCATTGACTTCAATGGGTTTCAGGGTTCCTAACTTTTGCGGCAAGTTCGGCTTCAGCTGGTTTGCTCATCCCTACTAATAACTTTTTCAAAAAATGTTGTTTTCTGGTAGAAATGATTTATTCTTTGCAACTCTTCTCCATGTAAAATCTAACAATTATCAGTTTTCTTTAAACCTCAAGCACAATGTCATTTGTATTATGCATTATATGAGGATAAATATTTCTGATGAATAGCACAGATACAAATAATGGACAAGTAAATAAAACAATGCAATTGCTCCTGCAGATTAATACACATGCATGCAATGATTCCACAAGTTCTAACTATCTCCCAACTATCTCTGATATGCTACATTATATGACTATGTGCAATTATACTTATCTATAATTAAGGACAATTATAGCTTTTATTCCTTTACTTGTTCTTTTAAAGCACATTTTGCAATAAACCTTTTTAAAGGTGAAAAATGTAATTGCAGTTCTATAAACTATACTAAATAATTGCTTAGTTTTTTTCTTTGACTAGTTTGCATTTTGACTTTCAGACATATCTATTATAATCAGTGGAATATTCATTCTAAGTATTCTGTCATTAACCTTTTTAGCCTAATAATCTGAATCTAGCAAAACTTTTTCTTAAAATTTGCTTCAATTTCCCTTTGAATTAGCAAGCAGTTTGGCTACTTTACGTCCCCGTCCAAGCACACACTAACTTCACCCCACCTTATCTACCTTGGGAACATTGTAAAATAACCATCTCAAAATCTCTAATTATATGTAAATATCTTATATCTTTTAAGGAAAGTATTTTTTTTTCGTTTCAGTTTATGTGTCATGGCACGTCATAGAGCAGCTTTTTGTGTCATGCCTGAACTCTGCTGTGGTCAGAGCCAGCTGTGGGACCACTGTGGCTTGCCAAGCTTGTTCACCCTGAGAGCACCAAGGAACATAAGGGTCGATTCTAAATGCAAAAGTTAATTGATTTCGGATCGGGAATCGGAAGTTTGAGTGGGTGTTAGTCATTTTTTCCTTTTTTTTTTGGCCATTTCCGACTCGCGCGAACGTTCGAACGAATTCGTATATGCTCTTACGATCATCGGAAGTTTTACTAACAAAATCGGAAGTTTTACAACCAAATCGGAAATGTTCCCAACCAAATTGTAATTTTTCTGTTCGTTCCTAAAACTTCGGTTATTTGGATGTGTTTCCATGTGATTCAGAGAGTTGATTCCCACCCTAAAAATCCGTTTAATTGAAAATCCACTTCCGACACCTTTGAGGACTCGGATTTGCTATTGTAGAACATGTTTTGTGGCTATGTGGAGGAGTCTGCGCGCCTTCAGCTCCAATGAACTGCATGTATCAGCATGGCCGAGGCCATAAATTGTATAGCAATGCATACCTGAATCAATACATTTCATGTATGCCTTATAAAAGCATTTTAATGTGGACCTTAATTAGTCCTTTGCATGTAAACCTTTATTTTGCCACACATCCATATAATTGCGATTTATTTTTAAACTTATGTCCTTTGTTATTTATTTTTTGGATTGTTGTTGTACTTGAATCTTAGAGGCCGATTCATTAATAGCGCCAGGTAGCGACAGATGAGCGCCAGTAGCGTGATTTTCACAGCGCCAGCTAGTATTCGCTGTGCTTGGCCGGGGTTTGCTTGTTGACAGCGACTCAGTCGGTGTGCGGTAATGTTGAATACGGGGTTAAACTTGTTTAAACCCCACAGCGCTGGCGGCGATGTGTGTAAAGTAGTTTTTAACCCCCAAACAACCATTTTTGTAAATGTAACAATTATACAAGTTTTTCTAAACATTTTGTAATATGAATACATGAATTTCAGACCTGTAATATCAATTCTGCACAATTTTTATTATTTTTTTTTTTTTTTACTTAAAAAAAAATCCTAACATTGCAGAAGTGGTCACAGAATTTTTGACATTAAAAAAAAAAAAAATTACTAGAAATGAATTATGATTATTTAAAGATTGCTCCATTGAAATGCATTGGACAACGCCAGGGAGCACCAGGTCATACCTGTCGCTGTGATGGGATTAGCAGCGGCGCTGTTCGTTGCAGTCGGCTACATGATGAATCCCGCGCTAGCTGACGCTCTCGCCGGCGCCAGCCTCATTTAGCGTGATAAATGCGACATTGTGACCGCCGCCGGGTGTACTTGACTCGGTAGCCGTCGTTAGCTGGCGGTACCTGGCGCTCGTCAGACACTACCTGGCGCTAGCCCTTGATAAATAAGGCCGTTAATTTGTTTTCGGATTTATTGTTGTAGTTGGCAACCTTTGCTTTGTGTAATTATTTTATCTTATCTTTGGTCAGATGCATCACACTTACTGAGGAGAGGAGAGTGGGATAAAGTGCAGGGTGCGGGTTACAGCTGTGTTTTGCTCAGAGACAGCAGAGCTGGGGGCCTTGAAAGGTCAGAAATCCCAGAATGCAGAGCAACACAGTCACAAGGCCCTTTCTGTTTGCAGGCTGCCTTATATTACCTGACCCGCCATCTTGGCTGTTTCAAGGCTCATAACATGCAGAAGATGTTGGGTGTTTTAAAAATTTGGAGAGCAATCTGTATGTACAGGGTGTGGGTAACAACACAAAAAATTTAAAGTTGTACCATTTGAAACCAAAAATTTTAATTAAACAACGCAAGTAAAAAATGCCAGTTCAAAATAAAAAAAAAATGTATGATTTACTTTTAGAAATACATTCATTAATGGTTGGTTACCACAAAACGAATGAAATAAAGAAAAAGCAGAAATGAAGATTCGCCTGAGCGCACAGTGGTTTGGGTCACTTTTAGGGGTGAGACATGGAAGATGTAAGAAAGTGCAAAGTGATTTAGATAAGCATTGTAGAAGAAGTGAGTGAGCCAAATATGTAGGCAGCACTTTAATGAGTTAAGTTTGTAGTGCGCAGGCGCAAGATCATAAGGATTTTCGTCCGGACAAAAAAGGAAAAAGGGCAAAATCCAAAACCGACTTTGAAACCTGAGAAATGAAACGGAAAAGTCAGAATGGAAACTGACATTCAACTGATTCACTAACTGCCATACGAACGGACGGAAAACTTACACACGGTTTGAAATGCATTATAGAATCGCTCGAATGTTCATACGAAATCGGAAAATTTACACCAAAAAACACAGATCGGAAAAAATACTAACGTTTTTGGTGTTTCTCTGAATCGACCCTTAAGTGTCTGTTAGTCCTGGAGAAATGAAAAAGAGCCCTGCTACAGCTTCAGCTAGGACTGTTATCAGGTAAGCTGCTTACTTTCCTATTATTCCTGTTTAGTGTACAGTCCCTTTAAGTAAATTTAAATTATGGTATGAGCTATATGCCTACACTGGGCATGTTCCAGGTTGGCCATCTGTGATATAACAGGGGACTGTCAGCAGAGCAAGGTGGCACCCAAGGTGTGGCTATGACTAACCCAGGGTGAGCGACCAAACTAAGGGGCCTGGGAGGTCAGACTGCACTGCAGGCATGACGACGGTGGCTCCCCAGAAAGCTGGAAGCTCCCTAGGTCACAGAGGAAAGTACCTAAGGGATGCAGCAGAATATAAGTGAGGCAAGCTGAGGTGGGGAGTCACAGATAGAGGTTGTGGCAAAGGTCCAAGCCGGAGGTCAAAAGGAGGTCAGCACAAAATTCCAAGTCCAAGCCGGGGGCAATACAAATGTCTATCCAAAAGAGATAATCCAAAGCCATACTTAAGGAGGAGAAACCAGCTCAACACTGAAGAACAGTCAAGAAGCAAGTATGCAGGAAACAAGAACCAGGATGCCAAGGAAGTCAGCTGATTTGACAACAGTGTGCTACTGCCAGTTCCTTTCTTTTTCGGGGGGAATAGGACTAGTGCATGGCCATACTTGGCTATGTAACAGCTGCGCAGTTTTCAGAACACCCCTGATGTGATTGCATGCAAGGATATTTGCGCCTTAGTGCAGAAACCTGCCAGTGCATGCTAACATTTTTGGGTAATATATAAGATTTTGGTTGTGAACTGAAACTTGCATCTGCATGAACAAAAAAAAGTGCAATACATTTTTTTCACAATATCCTTACCCACTTGAAAAATTATGGATCAAGTGATTTTTTGGGGAGAAAAAAATGAGAACAAACATTTTTAAACTTGCTTGACCAAATAATTATTATGACCCCAAATAATTCTCTATTTACCACTATTGAACTTTTTGGGTGCAATTTATTTTAATGAGAAGTAGCATTTAATTGGTATTTATTAAAGGCAGGGAATAAAGTGTGATAAAGGCGTTCTTCAGTAAGGGTGCAGAAGGTTTCCAATGAGGGAGAGAACATTTTTCACAAATTAGAAACCCTCTATGCATCGTCCATTAAAATTTGACGAGCCTGATTGGAAGGCTCTATATTTTAATGAATAAAACAAATACTCATGAACTGAAGATGGAGAGGCTCTGAAAACTTGGAGAGCCTCTACAAATTGTAATATATTACCATATGTGTTTTCTTATTCCTTATAGGCATAATTAAATTACTTACACATTCAAAGACAATGCAAAATACAGACAGATTTAGACAGAGGTATGCTCTGCTTTAACACAATGGCCTGCAATTCACTGTTTTACTGTTTTACTATCCATTAAAAAGTCCTGTTCGTTCTGTACAGTTCTCTTACAGTACAGCAGCCGCACCACAGGATGGTTGAGGAGGGGGCAGAATTTTTGCCTAGAAATTGCCCTGCTCATATGTAACTCTGTGGGCACTCCCCGTGGGTCTTTGTTTATTCCTTAGAAGGAACTAATAAAGCATCTAGTTTGAAGATGGGAGATACACACAGAGTTGATTTACATTACTGTATGTATGGAATGTGTGACAACATCTGTTATGCTGTTTGGGCACTATGTGATTGCACCTATACCACAGAGTCTGCCTACCCTTACAATTTGTTTTGGACACCTTATTAAATGTTTGCCCGGTATTGTAATTAGGGGTGCAGCTTTAATGGAACCATGTGAGGAGGCTGTGTGGGGCAGCACTGAAGTACCTTTTTGTGTTTTAGAGTTATGAGTTTACTTTATAAAATAACCACCACCTGAAGCAGATGGCATACCATGCTTTGATAAATAACCCATTAGACACAGGCAAATGTAAAACTAATTTGTAGAATCTTTGGGACCGAATTACTAAAAAATGAATGTGAGAGCATGCACACAAGGAATGGGTCGAGCACCAGTCTGCGCTGTTCCATAAGCACATGACAATTGGGGGAAGCAGTTCAATGAGTGGACCCTGGGAGGAAGGTTTTGTTTTTGATGACAGACTACCTAAGGGGACTGCATACTGATTTCCTACAGACTTTTAACATACCGGGGGGTATGTTAATTTGGCCATCACTCATGCTCCATAAGGTGGCGGGGCCCTTCAGTCTGCCAAGAGAGGCCTTTTGTATGTATCGTGTCATGTTGACATGCATGAAAGTTATCATCATAGTGCTCTTCCCTGAATATAGCATGTAGGTTCAGAGCCACTCTGCACCCTTGGAGCCAAAAGTGCCACCCTTTAACTATCACACAATATACACTAAATAACACAGCCATTAAGTGATGATAATTATAATAATATTGTATTAAATATACACAGCTCAATGAAAAACCCACATGTTACTACTGTTAAAATCTAGGAATACAACATATGCACCAAAGAAGGACCCCTGCAATAATATAAACAAGTTAAATATAATATGTAAATAGATGTCAGTATAAAAATATTATGTATCCTCTCTTTTATATATGACCCTCTTTAATTCTTCAATTCTAAAGTGCAATTGTGCAACAGTTTTAAATAAATATATGCAGTGAATGTTAAAGTGCTACAAATGCATACAGTTCAAAAATAATAGTGCAAATGTTCAATAAATCACTAAGCAAAGCACAGCCACATATGGCTTTTAGGTCCTGCTGTTAAACATTTTTAAGTGACAAAACATGCATCTAGTATCAAAAAAAGATTTTTAAGTGACATACCAATGCTCTGTGTTATGTTATGAGGAAACCTTAGAGCAAAAAGAAAATAGAAGTTTAGGAGAATACTAACAAGTATGCAGCAGTCCCCAGAGCAGGTCCCAAACCTCTGTGGTCTTGCACCTCTGCTTCAGAAGATATAGGATTAGATCATTTTCTTAAATCATATGACCATGTTCAGACATCCTTGTGGTAGGCCTGGCCATTATCACTATTATTAAAGCTGACAATAGTGGAATAATCTGCGACTGTAACCATCTTGACTGTTTCTTCAGTGGACATGCAGTCATTGGTGAAGAAAGAGAACAAGGTAGGGGATAACATACATTTTTGGGGCACTCCAATATTGGTGAACAATGTGTTATAGTATACAGCCCCTCACCCACATCAGCGCCCTCCAGTTCAGTGCTGAGGACTGGGCTGGGGAGAAGGCTGGGTGGCCTGCAGAGAAATTGGATGGAGTCTCTTTAAAGGATCTCTTTAATGGTCCAAGTGTAAAAATTCATTTCTGTTTGATTCCCTGCCATGCAGAAGATTCATCTTGGTTAGTTTTCTGTAGTGTAAATTAAGTACCTTAAGGCAGTACAAAACCCAGGAATTTGACTATCCCAGGTTTTGTTCCTCCACCCCTCAGATCTCCCAGTAAAAACTCATCTTTCCCTGGTGCTTGGCAAGGGGCTCTGCACTCGTCAGTTGACGAGCTGTTCCCCATTGTTTACAGTGCCAAGGGAGCTGCCAGGAAAGGTGAGTTTTGCAGGGACCAGGAGAGATTTCACATTGCAGGGCATCCCAATTTGGGATGCTGCATGGTAAGGCCAGTGGCCATCCCCGAAATCTTTTTAGGGCTGGCCACATTGGGTTTTGTTCCTCTTTAAAAGATCTGTATATACTAAAAAAAGTTTCCCTTTCTCTTCTGTTGTACCTTTTTTGGTTTTTAATAAGTACTTACTTATTTATTTTTCCATCAAAATACCAATTCTTTACCTATGAAAATGATGCTTTGCTTGTAATCAAAAACAGATAATGCGGTACATGAAACATTTTTGTTTGCTATTTTACTCTTGGCCTAAACAAGTTAGAAATTGCCATCTAAATCAGGGGTTCCCAACCTTTCTTTTAAAATATAGTTATAAATAGTTGTTGTCACCTTCTAGAGCTTTTGTAAAGCATTTTTATGTGGCCCTCTAACAGATGCCAGACAGTGGCAGCTGTTAGTGTTCCTTCTAGCTGGCCCAATCACTTCAAGGCTCCTGACTGTGTGTGGTGCTGCCGAGTGCTACCCTCCACTGTGAAGCACAGCACTAGCTCCAATCCTGTCCCCAGATGCAGTGCCTAAAAAATCAGCTGGTGTGCGCCTTGTTAACATTATGAAGGAGAAGTTATTAGTGCCTGCAACTGTTCTCAGTTTGTGTGCAACCAGCTCACGCAACACAAGGGAGGCCCGCCTAACCCATCTAATTTACTGACACAGCAGAGGGTGCAATAGCTGCTGCAGGGGTTTTGCTAGCTTTTGAGAGGTGTTGTGGGAAAAAAATGATTGTAGGGCTGCCCTGGTCATAATCAATTCAGCATCTGTTTTTATTATTAAATTATGTAGTTGTCCTGGGGAAAATAAATATGCACCTGCATCTCTCCTGGGCAAGCTCTGCATCTGTCCTGGGCAAAAAAATTGGAACTCCTGGTCTAGACAGGTGCCAAATAAAAAGTACCTGTATCACTCATTTGCATCACCTGTTTAAAATATTCAGGAATATTATTGAAAGGTATTATATGAAACTATCAGGCTGATTCATCATTAGCGGCAGGTAGCGACAGATGAGCGTCTGTAGCAGGCATTTTCAAAGCGCCCGCTAGTAGTCACTGTGCTCAGCTGTGGGTCGCTACTTTATAGGAGTCGCTATTTGACCAGTACAGCGCTGTATGGGAGCGCATGTTAGCGACTGCTCATAGCGACCGACTCACACCATATTCAGCAAAAAAACTGCCTCACAAATCTCTGGTGCTGAAAAATACTTGTTTGAAGCCAAGAGCGCAGGAGGCGGTGTGTTTAAAGTGTGTTTTCAAGCATCTATCAACTAGTAACAAAGCGAAAACATATGGAATTACATTGTAACAACATTGTAACATGAACACTTTAATGCCAGACCTGTAATGTCATTTCTGAGGAAATATATAAAAAAAATGAAAAAATTATGAAAAAACTGCTATTTCAATGCCAGAAGAGGTCACAGAAGTATTTGTGATTTTTTGGAAAAAAAAAACAAATACCCCGTTTAAAGAGAAGAAAAGTATTGTCCATTGAAATGTATGGGAGAGCGACAGGTAGCGAGAGGTCA
Organism: Gastrophryne carolinensis; assembly: GCA_027917425.1. Lineage (NCBI taxonomy): Eukaryota > Metazoa > Chordata > Amphibia > Anura > Microhylidae > Gastrophryne > Gastrophryne carolinensis. The sequence continues at coordinate 246,790,062 of CM051238.1, forward strand.
TACCTGGTGCTGTGCAAGGCTGAACGCCGGCGCTGTTCACTGAGGCTGGGAAAATGATGAATCAGACGCTACATGGTGCTATCCCAGTCGCTAAACAGATTCTGCTTGATAAATGTGTAATTGCGTGCCGTGTCTGACGTTCACCAGTCGCTACCTGTCGCTACCTCTCATTAACCAGCCACTACCTGACGCTATCCCTTCTTAAATAAGGGCCTCAGTCATGAAAAACCATGTAACAAATATTTATATGATATTTTTTCATAAAATACCAGTCCTACATGTATTACAAATAACTGTTGCTTTCCTGGGTCCCTTGTTAAAAAAATCTATAAAACATACTATAGGAAAGGGTTATTTAGAGTATTTCTACTTTTATATAAAGTGATTACTAACAGGATAAAAAAGAATGTACAACTAAATAGCTAGACCAAGAAAAATGATTTCCATATTATTTTTATCTTCAGTACATAATGTAATTATTTATCTATTGTGAATTTCAGGAGGGCTATCACATTGCTTGTAAATTAAATTCCCCCACTGTTGAAATGAAGAACTGGTGAAATATTAGCACTAGGTTTGACAGTTTGCAATAAAACTACTTAAAAGTACAGCAGAGCACAATGCAATATATCACCATAAAAAAATGGAAAATACAGTAGACTCCTGCCGTTTCTGATCAGCAACAATTATATTATATTTGTAAGCTCGTGGGTATGTTTGTCTTTATATTAAACACTTGGAACTATTGTAAAACTTTGTTTGCCATCACATCCTGATAGGTACACTGCTATGTACCTAGATCTTCTTCACGTGATATGAAAAACAAGGTTCAAACAGAGGTTTACAATAATGTACTTCCAATAGATTTATGAGGTGACAGTGTCCCATTTAACATAAATATACAGATTTGTTTAACCTTACCATCATGTGTAACATTTACTATAGATTACTTGGCAACAGTTATGAGCAACTGCTATGCTCAGTGGGGCAGATTTGATTTAAGTTCTAGTAACAATTGTTTAGCAAGACCAATGTGTATTGTTAAAACAGCATGGAAAGTGAATGCTTATAGAAATGCTAAAGTCCAAGAGAGGAGCCAGCACACAAACCATTTAAAGGACATTGTGGGCCATATCTATGCAGATATGTGGTGTCAGGATTAGAGTTGCTATCTGCAATGACAGAAACAGTTCTCAGGTGAAATAACAAAGGGTTTATTGAACACAAAGTCCAACATAAAGTCTCTTCAATTCAGAATATAATGACAGATGCAATAAATCCAGTAGTCCTTTTTGTTTAGGCATGCAGCAAAGTCTCTCACACTTGACTGTATCAACACATTGCTTCACCACCATCAACAGCAGGCTTTTCTATCCACTCATGAACAAGACCCAGCCGCCTGTGCAGCTGAGACAAAGCAGGCAAACCCTAGCCTGGAAGGAAAGGGAATGTCCCACTACCAACCTTTCCTGCTGTTCCATAGAAATCCAGGCCCCAGTAAAAATGTAAAAAAATTCTTCAGTGCTTTAAAGCACTAAAGTGAACAGCCTCCTAGATTTCTCATCTCACCCAGACTAGCATCTGGGAGTATAGCCTGCTGCATGCCTACATATCCCCTCCTTGTTTCCTGAGCCGAGGCAGGGGAACTCTAGCCCACATGCAATAAACTCTGAAGAGAGCATCCGCATTCACCTGGATCCTTCCCGAACGATGCTCCAGTGTGAAATTGAAGTTTTGGAGAGACAAGAACCATCTGGTCACTCTCGTATTTCTCTCCTTATTCTGCTTCATCCACGCCAGGGGTACATGGTCTGACAGCAGTTTAAACCTTCTACTCAGGAAATAGTCTCTTAGCGATTCAAATGCCCATTTCACTGCTAGAGCCTTCTTTTCTACGATAGAGTATTTTTTTGGTGGGACTGAGTTTTCAACTTACATATAGAACTGGATGCTCTTCTCCATTCACAAGTTGGTACAGTATGGCTCCTAAACCTGAATCTGAAGCATGCATTTGTATCAAGAACTCTTCCTTGAAATCAGGAGTGACCATCACTGGCTTTTGGCACAACACAGACTTCAGGTCCTGGAAGGCTTTCTCTGCTTCTGGGGATCCCTTTATCATCACAGCTTCAGTTAAGTATGTCAAAGGGGCTGCAATTGAGGCAAATTTCGATACAAACCCATAATAGTACCCATTCGATACCTAGGACGGCTCTGACTTGCTTCTTAGTCACTGGCTTAGGCCAGTTCTGTATTGCCTCAACTTTGTTTACCTGGGGCTTAACCAACCCACTGCCAATGATGTACCTCAGGTATTTGGCCTCTTCAAGGCCCAGGGCACACTTCTCTGGATTGATGGTGAGGCCTGCATCTCTGATGGCATCCAGTGTTGCCTGTACCTTACAGAGGTGACTTTCCCAACCGACAATTATCACATCATCCAAGCAGGCAGCTGTGCATTCCCAATGTGGTCGCAAGATCCGGTCCATCAACCTCTGAAAGGTGGCAGTCAAACCATGCAGTTCAAACAGCATTACCAGGCAATGAAACAGGCCATCTGGGACTAAAAAGGTAGTTTTCTGCTTTACTTTCTCTGTCAGGACGATCTTCCAATAACCCTTAGTGAGATTCAAAGTTTAATAAATTTTGCCCCTCCCAACTTTTCAATCATTTCATCCACTCTGGGCATGGGGTAGGTGTCATGTTTTGAAACCTCATTTACCGTTCTTTAAGGTTCATTACAGAACCTCAAAGTACCATTAGGTTTTGGAACCAGAACAATTGGGCTTACCCATTCGCTTTGGGATGCCAAAATTACCCCCAGCTTTAACATCCGTTTAACCTCTGCTGAAACAACCTGTATCTGGGCCTCTGGTATTCTGTATGGCTTAAGTTTGACCTTACACCTGAGCTCAGTCTCTATGTGATTTTTAATGAGGTGGGTACACCCTGGTAGTTTAGAAAAAATGCTTCTATTTTGCTGCAGAAACTGTTTAGCTTCCTGTTTCTGTGAAGTGGAAAGGGATTCACCAATTTTAACAGTAGGGATTGCTGGCCTATTACATTTCTCTGCATTAGATGCCATCAGCTACTCCCAAGGTTTGAGCACATTTACATGATAGATTTGAAAAGGCTTCGGTCAGGTTAGGGCACCTTGTAATTTACTACACTAACCTTCTTGACAATTTCATATTGGCCTTGCCACTTTGCCAAAAGTTTACTTTCTGGTGTGGGGACTAACACCAGGACCCTATGCCCAAGATTAAAGTTCCTAAACCTTGCAGAGCAATTATATATCCGGCTCTTGTCCTCTTTTGCTCTCTGCAGGTGTTCCTTTACAATCAGCATTACTGTAGCAATACGGTCTTGCATTTGGGCCACATGCTCTATGACATTTCTAAGGGATGGCTTCTGTTTCCCAGGTTTCTTTAGCTATATGCAGTAAACCCCATGGATGACGACCATAGACCAAGGGGTACCTCCCGGATTGCAAACATCAGATAGGGTAGCAGACAATCCCAAACCCAGCCATCTTTCTTTACTATCTTCTTTAACATATGCTTTAGGGCAGTGGTTCTCAACCTTTCTAATGCCGTGACCCCGCAATACAGTTCCTCATGTTGGGGTGACCACAAACCAAAAAATAATTTTTGGTGGCTACTTCAAAACTAATTTTGCTACAGTTATGATTCGGAATGTAAATACCTGATATGCATTATGTATTCTCATTGCTACAAATCAAACATAATTTAAACATAGTGATTAATCATAAAAACAATATTTAATTATATGTTGAGAAATATTTATTACTAATTCCAATAAATAACATTTCACCATGGCATAGCATGTGTCGGAAACTGTCATTTCTCCGCCTCTTATTGAAAATAATAGGAGGCTGCGGCGGATTGTGTGGTAACTCGAGATTCTCTGGAGCTCTCTTCCACAAAATCCGCCGCACTCACAATGAAATCAATAGGAGGCAGATTCAATGCCGGAAACAGCTGATTTCAGCAGCTTCTCCATTCAAAATATGGGAAAATAGTGGGAGATATAGGAGATAATTATACATTGGGGAACAGTGTGAACTACATCTTATAGTGGTCTCTTATAGTATAAGATCGATGTAGTTCACACTGTGTAAATGTATGGTGCTTTGTGTAAGTGTAAGCTGCTTTGTGTACTGTGTAATGATTACACACAAAGCACCTTACACTTACACAGTATTGTGTGTATGGTGTGTGTACTGTTCTTACATTATTAACCTTTTTTACATCAGCAGGCTGTCTCGCAGGCTCTCTTGCCTCTCCGCCTCCTAGACTTCTGTCCTCCAGCGCTTGCTGCGTAATGTAATGCGCTGCTATGGACTGTGGAGCGTTCCTCCAGCGCGCAGGTATTCAGTTTGGAACCTGCATCCATAATGGCGTGCGTTCCAGCTGAATAGCGCTGCTGCAGACGGTAGCGCGACTTCTCATCGGCTTAAGCCATCGGAAATATGCATTTTCCAATGGCTTTAGGCTACCCCTGTGTTTTGGTCATTCGACCCCACCGAGGTCTCGACCCACAGGTTGAGAACCGCTGCTTTAGGGTCTTATTGAAGTGCTCTACTAAGCCATTTGCCTGTGGGTGGTAAACAGAAGTGCCTATCTGGGAGACTGTAAGCAGCTTACATAGCTCTTTCATAATCTTTGACATAAAAGGAGTCCCCTGGTCTGTAACAATATCAGATGGGATGCCCGTATGGGAAAACATATGTAACAAATATTTTGCAATATTTATAGACATAGTGTTCCCCAGCGGCACCTCTTCTGAGTAGCGGGTGCCATAGTCCATTACAACTAAAATGTATTGGTGCCCCCCCAGCTGACTTTATCACTGGCATCCCCATGGATGCAAAGGACACTCAAATGCTTACCGGGCACATAGTTCCCAGCTATCAGGCTGGCATGCAACAGGGACACAAGGCTACTAGAGTCCATCAAAGCTGTGATAAGGTGGTTGTTCACAAGATTTTTGCACACTTGGGGTTCATTCTTGCCCCCTGGACAGCAAACAGTGATTGGCGCCGCCCTGCATCACATTCCATAGGCCCTGGGGGCAGTGTGTAGAAATATGTCCCAGCTCACCACATCTCCAGCATCAAGCGACCCGGAAGAAGACAACAGTCTGGCAGTTCAGGGAGGTGATTGAGTGGCAGGAACCTCATGGAGATAGTGGCCGCTCGTAAGATATCTCTTGACCATGCCGACAAGTTAATCTGCATCTGTTGGGGCCACCCTGACCAATGCAGTGCTGCAGTTTAATAGGTAGGGCTGACGTGTAGCGATCCATGACCACCTTTTCAGCAATCTGAGCTGGTGTAGAGGTATGGGTTCCAACCATCTCCTAGTCAGGTGTAACAAGTCAAACATCTTGGATCTTGCAAACTTATCCACCTTGAAGTGCCAGTTAGTCAGTGGAATAGTAACTCAAACTGAAATGCAATCAAGGCTTCACATATTTTCTTTTACTGCTGCCTCACTAATGCTAGGTGAAACATTGGCCAGGGTGCATCAATAACATAATCCATATTTTGTGTGGTCAACCTTGTCTTTCTCCACTAGACGCTTATGAAAAACTCATTGATATTCTACTGACCTATACAAGTTGCATATTGTTGTAATCATTGTATACGAAGTCGCAAAGTTTTTTTTTTATGTACAAAAAATTTACAGGCACATTGCAATAGCTCATTCATTCAACATTCCTCATTCACTTGAATGACAACAAGAAAGTAAAATACAGTATAATTTGGACATTATAATTTACACTTTCTTTTTGTTGTACAATACTAAATAGGGCCGGTTGTTCATGGCTGTAAAATGTGCATCCTAACAAATTTAGTGACCATTTTCATTAAATGTAATTACATGCAAAACAAAACTACACAAAGTTGTCAGGCTTCTAGTCTATTCTACTACTTAATTACACTATAAACTGCAGAAGAGATAAACCTTTGGATTTCAGCCTCTTTCAGCCTATTATAACATGAGTCAGATAACACATTCAATACATGAATCAATAATCGCCCCAATGTCATTTGTAATCCATTAATTGCATACTTGACATATAATCAACGCAAGAGAAGAACTAAAATCTAACTAAAGAGTTATTGCTTTGCACACGAGGGACAGAATATAAATGTTCACTTAGCATTTATACTAAATAAGGTGAAGAGTGGAAGAAAGAAATTTAGCCTTCCTCAGAGTTTCAATAAGAATTATTCTCTCACTCACTACGATATAATAGACAACATGCAAATTATTTAGTGAAGCAAATTTAACTTTAGGTAAAAAAACTGCAACCTGCATCTCAGTGAGGGAGCTTTTACCTTAAAGTGGTACAAAACCCAGGAATTTGACTTTCCTGTGTTTTGTTCCATTCCCCTGGGACCAGGGCTGTGGGGTTGGAGTCGGAGTCATGGCGTTGAAATGGAGTCGGAGCTACTGTTGTATAATATTGTATAATGAATGTAACTTTCTTAGGAAGTTTAAAAGCATAAATATATGTCATGTTCTTTCAATCGAAGGCCCTTGTTTATAACAATCAGTAATAAACGGCGTGTGTGCTGATAGATGGATAGATGGATAGATGATTCTCTATCTCCCCTGTTCCTTATACTCTGTGTCTTCATGCTGCTCCAAGACATGATTTTTACTGTCCCATTAGCGGTTCAGTGGGAATCAGGGGTGCTCTGTACGCAATTATGTATTTAAGCCAATCATTGGTGGTTTAGCAGCCTCAGCCAGACCTCGCTCCATGGATTGCTCTATTGAGTAGTTTAGCTAAATGTATTTGGGGCATCTTTCTATAGTTTGCCTCAGACAGCAGAGAGACTAGGAGGCCGATTCATTAATAGCGCCAGGTAGCGACAGATGAGCGACTGTAGCGTGATTTTTACAGCGCCAGCCAGTATTCGCTGTGCTTGGCCGGCATTAGCTTGATGACAGCGACTCAGTCGGTGTGCGGTAATGCTGAATACGGGCTGGGGGGTCGCTGTTTCACAGGTCCAGCGTTGTATGTGAGCGCCTGACAACGAATGGCCAGAGCGAACGGCTAGCTTCATATTCATCAACAAATCACGCTCCGAATGTGCTGTCGCTGTCCATTCCTTGTTTAAACCCCAGAGCGCTGGCGGCGATGTGTATTAACTAGTTTTTAACCCCTAAACAACCATATTTTTTGAATGTAACATTATACATGTTTTTATAATTATTTTGTAATATGAATACATTAATCTCAGACCTGTTAGATCAATTCTGCACATATTTTTTTTAATTTTTTTTTTTACTTAAAAATAAATCCTAACATTGCAGAAGTGGTCTCCGATTTTTTGACATTAAAAAAATAAAAAAAAAATTATTACCAATTAATTATGGATAATTATAGATTGCTCCATTGAAATGCATTGGACATCGCCAGGGAGCGACAGCTCATACCTGGCACTGTGAGGGAATTTGCAGCGGCGCTGTTCGGTCCAGGCGGCTTCATGATGAATGCCGCGCTAGCCGGCGCTCTCGCCGGCGCTAGCCTCATTTTGCTTGATAAATGCGTCATTGTGACCGCCGCCGGGCGTACTTGAGTCGGTAGTCGCCGTTAGCTGCCGCTACCTGGCGCTCGTCAGACACTACCTGGCGCTATCGCTTGATGAATAAGGGCCTAGGTTTACCCCTGCTCCAAGGCCCTTAATTACAATGGCTAAACTTACAGTAATGTAAAGAAATTGTCAAGGCGGAAACAAAAAAAGTATACAGTCACCTGCAGCTCCTCCGTGCAGGTCAGGTGTTCCCCCGCAGGTCCTCCATGCAGTGTTGGCATCTTCATAATTAACAATGGTGAAGAGCAAGTGACCCACTGTCTGTTTACAGCCCCACAAGCCTATTCCATTCATTGCAATGTACAGGTCATCCCAATGGGGATTAAGCACATCTGGCCTTGGCACGCATCCTCCATTACAATAAATGGAGTAGGATTTGGGATGCTCCAGGAGAAAGCCAGCGGTTGGCTAAAAGATTCCAGGGTGGTGGCTTGTGGGATTTGTTTAAAACGCATAAAATGTATTCTATTACAGACAAAGTAGGGTCAGTTAGAAGCAAAAAAATATCAGCTGCAAAGAGGCTTATTTTTGGGGTTTTGCTGGCTACCTCCAGACCCCTTACATCAGGCCTTTAAGTGATCCACTGGGAAAGAGTTTCAATTGTAAGAGCAAAGAGTAATGAAAACTGGAAGCACCCTTGCCTGGTATCCCTAAGCATAGATAAATTATCCGACTGATAATCAGAGTATTTCACAAAGGCAGCCACTGGAGTATAGAGAGAATCATCCCACCTAATGAAGGAATCACCAAAGCCCCAATGACGCAAGACATAAGGGTCGATTCAAAGAAACATGTAACAGCTTTGATTTTGGTGCCGATCATCCTATTTTTCCCGTACGCTCGTGCGTTCGTATGAACTTGCGAGTGATTCTATAAGCAAATACGCTTCTATCCTAAAATGTACGTCCGTTCGTATGGCAGTTCGGGAATCAGACCTATGTCAGTTTCCATCCTGAATTTTCCGTTTCATTTCTCAGGTTGCAACATTGGTTTTGCCCTTTTTCCTTTTTTGTCTGGACGTAAATCCGTCTGATCTTGTGGCTGCGCACTACAAACTTACCTCATTAAAGTGCATTCTAAATATTTGGTCTTTTATTTTTCCTTATTTCATTCATTTTGTAGTAACCAACCATTAATGAATGCATTTGCATAAGTAAATCTTACTTTGTTTAATTTTTAGTTAACTTGCATTTTTTACTTGTGGATTTCATTTTAATATTTTGGCTTCATATGGTACAACTTAAAATTTTGGGTGTGGTTACCCACACCCTCTACATACAGATTTGCTCTCAAAAATTAAAAAACACCCAGCAACCTCAGCATGTTATGAGCCTAGAAACAGCCAAGATGGCGGCTCAGGTATTCTCGGGCAGCCTGCAAACAGAAAGGGCCTTGTGACTGTGTTGCTCTGCATTCTTTGATTTCTGACCTTTCCGTGCCCCCAGCTCTGCTGTGTCTGTGCAAAATACAGCAGTAACCCACATCCTGCACTTTATCCCGCTCTCCTCTCCTCAGTAAGTGTGATGCATCTGACCAAAGATGTGCTTAAATAATTAAACAAAGCAAAGGTAAACAACTACACCAATAAATGCAATCTAAAAATATTATTCTAGTACATCAATTTAAAAATAAATAACAAAGGACATAAGTTTCTTTAATTAACGCAAATATATTGCAAAATAAAGGTTTACATGCAAAGGACTAATTAAGGTCCACATTAAAATGCTATTATAAGGCATACATGAATCAGGTATGCATTGCTATACAATTTATGGCCTCGGCCATGCTGATACATGCAGTTCATTGGAGCTCAAGACGCGCAGACTCCTCCACATAGTCAAAAAAACTTGTTCAAGAACAGCAATCCGACTGCTAAAAGGTGTCGGCAGTGGCTTTCTTTTAAAACGTATTTAGAGGTTTGAAAACTGTTCTCTGAATCACACCTAAACACATCCGATTATCCTAAGTTTTAAGAGTTTTAAGAGGCCGATTCATCAATAGCGCCAGGTAGCGACAGATGAGCGACTGAAGTATGGCGCTAAGAGCGCCGCTAGCGTCAGCCGCGGGCGGTAGCGATTCGCTATAGCAGGCCTCCTCAGTCGCTACCTGGCGTTGTTGCGAACAACGCCTACATTGCTGAATATGATGTTGGCCCTCAGCTTTGTAGGCGCTGTCAGTCAGTGTGACCACGCTATTCTACACAGCGCCTGTTAGCTTTGCTGTGTCCTGGCCATCCAGTACCTTCACAATAAAACACATTGCCACATTTGTTAAAAATTTAAAGAGTTTTTATTTTGTGTTGAAAAGGAAATTAAATTCAACCAGATATTCTAATATAAATGCAAAATAAAACATAATTTAACACATAGCCACAATTTTTTTTTTTTTTTTTATTTGTTAAATAAAAAGGAAATACAATTAAACCACCAATGAGAAAGAAAATGAAAAGAAAAACAGAACAGAGAAAAATGGAAAATCGAAAAAGAAAATAAAAACAGAAATGAGAAAGGAAAATAGAAAAAAGAAAAACAGAAATGAGAAAGGAAAATAGAAAAAAGAAAAACAGAAATGAGAAAGCAAAATATTAAAAAGAAAAACAGAAATGAGAAAGGCAAATAGAAAAAGAAAATAAAAACAGAAATGAGAAAGGAAAATAGAAAAAGAAAATAAAAACAGAAATGAGAAAGGAAAATAGAAAAAAGAAAAACAGAAATGAGAAAGGAAAATAGAAAAAAGAAAAACAGAAATGAGAAAGCCAAATATTAAAAAGAAAATAAGAAATGAGAAAGGAAAATAGAAAAAGAAAAGAAAAACAGAAATGAGAAAGGCAAATAGAAAAAGAAAGTAAAAACAGAAATGAGAAAGGAAAATAGAAAAAGTAAATAAAAACAGAAATGAGAAAGGAAAATAGAAAAAAGAAAAACAGAAATGAGAAAGCCAAATATTAAAAAGAAAATAAGAAATGAGAAAGGAAAATAGAAAAAGAAAAGAAAAACAGAAATGAGAAAGGCAAATAGAAAAAGAAAATAAAAACAGAAATGAGAAAGGAAAATAGAAAAAAGAAAAACAGAAATGAGAAAGGAAAATAGAAAAAGTAAATAAAAACAGAAATGAGAAAGGAAAATAGAAAAAGAAAATAAAAACAGAAATGAGAAAGGAAAATAGAAAAAGAAAAGAAAAACAGAAATGAGAAAGGCAAATAGAAAAAGAAAATAAAAACAGAAATGAGAAAGGAAAATAGAAAAAATAAAAACAGAAATGAGAAAGGAAAATAGAAAAAGAAAATAAAAACAGAAATGAGAAAGGAAAATAGAAAAAGTAAATAAAAACAGAAATGAGAAAGGCAAATAGAAAAAGAAAATAAAAACAGAAATGAGAAAGGAAAATAGAAAAAGTAAATAAAAACAGAAATGAGAAAGGAAAATAGAAAAAAGAAAAACAGAAATGAGAAAGCAAAATATTAAAAAGAAAATAAGAAATGAGAAAGGAAAATAGAAAAAGAAAAGAAAAGCAGAAATGAGAAATAATATGAAAATGGAAAAGGGAAATAAAAACATAAATCAGCCAGAAAAATATAATTACTATAGGAAGTCGAATGCCAAGGAAACGTTCACCAGAATTAAACACATAGCCACATGTATCTATAGTAGATTTTTTTATTCAAATCTACCTAAAATAAAAAATTAACAAAAGAGAAATGGTAAAGTAAAATTAAAACAGAAAGGAAAAAGCAAAGTAAAGTAAAATAAAGTAGGGAAAGTCCGAAATATAGATCACGGTGCCCGTGTTTGTGCCTGAAAAAATAAGAAAAGTGCAGTTAGTATAGATATTTAAAGTAGTATAGTTGTAGCAAATACAAAAATGCATTACTTGATAACCAACATTGGCGTCTTACACCCCCCTTAGAGTGGTTTTGGTCATCTTACACCCCCCTTAGAATGTTTTGGGTCATCTTACACCCCCCTTAGAGTGGTTGGGGTCATCTTACACCCCCCCTTACAATGGTTTGGGTCATCTTACACCCCCCTTAGAGTGGTTTGGGTCATCTTACACCCCCCTTAGAGTGGTTTGGGTCATCTTACACCCCCCTTAGAATGTTTTGGGTCATCTTACACCCCCCTTAGAGTGGTTGGGGTCATCTTACACCCCCCCTTACAATGGTTTGGGTCATCTTACACCCCCTTTAGAGTGGTTTTGGTCATCTTACACCCCCCTTAGAGTGGTTTTGGTCATCTTACACCCCCCCTTAGAGTGGTTTTGGTCATCTTACACCCCCCTTAGAATGGTTTTGGTCATCTTACACCCCCCCTTAGAGTGGTTGGGGTCATCTTACACCCCCCCTTAGAATGGTTTGGGTCATCTTACACCCCCTTTAGAGTGGTTTGGGTCATCTTACACCCCCCTTAGAGTGGTTTTGGTCATCTTACACCCCCCCTTAGAGTGGTTTTGGTCATCTTACACCCCCCTTAGAATGGTTTTGGTCATCTTACACCCCCCCTTAGAGTGGTTGGGGTCATCTTACACCCCCCCTTAGAATGGTTTGGGTCATCTTACACCCCCTTTAGAGTGGTTTGGGTCATCTTACACCCCCCTTAGAGTGGTTTAGGTCATCTTACACCCCCCTTAGAGTGGTTTTGGTCATCTTACACCCCCCTTAGAGTGGTTTTGGTCATCTTACACCCCCCTTAGAGTGGTTGGGGTCATCTTACACCCCCCTTAGAGTGGTTTGGGTCATCTTACACCCCCCTTAGAGTGGTTTGGGTGATCTTACACCCCCCTTAGAGTGGTTTTGGTCATCTTACACCCCCCTTAGAGTGGTTTTGGTCATCTTACACCCCCCTTAGAGTGGTTGGGGTCATCTTACACCCCCCTTAGAGTGGTTGGGGTCATCTTACACCCCCCTTAGTGTGTTTTTTTGCTCATTTTGATGGGAGGTCAAATACATTTAACCAGTAGTGCAGTACTTGCATTAGAGTGAAGGGTAGTTAGCTTACCGCAAAAAAAGAAGTGATCAGCCTTTCCCTTAGCTCATCGCCAGTCTGGGTGTCCTCACTTCTATCTGCGGGCAGGTTGGGGATTTCTGGCACCAGTGCTGTCTCCTCGGGGGCTTGGATTCGGTGACAAATGCAAATGTTGTGTAGCACACAGCAGGCAAGGATGATCTTGGAAACCTTCTGTGGGCTGTAGAGCATCTCTCCTCCTGGCCGTGCCAAACAGAGAAAGCGTGCTTTCAGCAGGCCGATGGTTCTTTCCACAATGCTTCTGGTCTTGCGATGCGCTGCATTGTAGCGTTCATGGGCAGAGGTCCGTGGGTTCCTGACCGGAGTCATGACCCACGTTCTCTGCCCATATCCCTTGTCCGCTGTAGAAAAAACACAAGGAGAGAGACAGCAATTAGTACTAGTACATGTTTTTTGGTGGCAGTTTGGTTAAAATTGGCTTACTAGGCCACATATTAGCAAAATACATTGACATGGTTAATTTATTACCCAGTAGCCAGCCAGCTGGCATTTCGTTGTTATCAAACTTCCGGCACAGGACTGTCCGCTGCAAGACGTAAGAATCGTGGCATGAGCCGGGGAACCCCGATCTCACCGCCCGCAGCCTCATGTCTGGGTCACAGACCACCATCACATTCATTGAATGGAATTGTTTCCGGTTTCTGTAGGACAGCTCCTGTGCACGGGGAGGGCGGAAAGGGATATGTGTACCATCAACGCACCCTAGCACATTCGGGATCCCTCCCATCAGATAGAAAGCATGTTTTATTTTGGCAACCTCTTCCTCATCCTCAGGAAACCTGATGTAAATTGGGATTAAATCACAAATTGCCAGAACTACCTGGATTAGTATGCGGCTCATAGTAGCCTGGCTTATCCCGCTGAGGAGGGCTGAGGTTGCCTGGAAGGTCCCTCGTGCCAAAATATTAAGAGTGGCACACAGGCGTACTATGCCTGGAATGGAATGAGTGCGTTTGGTGGATGGCTCGATTTTGGTCTTAATCTGATCATATAGGGACTGTAGTGCAGCACGATTCAGACGGAAGCGGCTCCTGATCTGCTCGTCACTTAAGTCCCATACTGAAAGGCGGATTGCAAAGGAGCGGGGTGCCCTAAGCCTCACAACACCCCGCTCCCTTTCCTCCTGCTCTTTCAGCATACACATACATCCATCCACCCAGACACCATACATCACCCTCTTATCCATCACACACACTAAAGATATATACAAAAACAAAAATAAACAAAAAAAACCACTAACACACAACACACACACAAACAATCACACTCCACACACACCCGCTACAATGCAGCTCACCACAAAACCAGAACTATAGTGGTCCAAACCACCAGCCTGCTGAAAACCAGCTTTCTAAGTTAGGCACAACCAAGAGGGGAGTTGCTGCACAGCCCACAAAAGGCCCCAAAATCAAGCCTCACTTGCTGTATGCTACACAATATTTGCAGATGCCACCAAAACCAAGCTCCTAAAGAAACAGCACTGATGTCAGAAATCACCCAACAAGCCACAGAGAGTGAGGACAGAAACCAGACAGAGGCTCAAATGAGCTAAGGGAAGCGAGCACAGCACCACACCACAGCCTTTGCCACAGTGTAAGAATAGCAGAAGCTAGAACATTCCTTCCTTTTATACTTCATTTTCTAAAGTGACAGGTCCGCTTTGCCGCCTTTTGCGTCGCTCTGCTATTTCCGGGCGCCAATTAGCCGACCCAGGTGTGCGTAAAACAGAGTGCGCACGCGCACGCTAGTAGCGCTACTAGCGTACTTGAGCCGTAACTTGCGTGCATTAACGGACATGGCCCAAAAATCAGGGGTGGACCAATGAAAGGTAAGCTGCTGTTTTTTTAAATAGCCGTTAGGCTAACCACATGTCACAAGGGTTTGAGATACATCAGTCCATTGTTGGATTTGGGTGTGTGTTGTTTGTTTAATGAGGTCTGTAATGAGTTAATTGGCTAACACACATGCTTCTGTCAGTGCAGTGGAGGTGTGCCTAGAAGGAACTGGGCTGTATGTGTGAATCAATTAAGTGGGCTGCTTTTGGATTGGCTGTTAGAGCACATAAAACCTGACCAAGCCTAACAGATTGCGATGCCATTCTGTAGTCTGCATGCGTGCTTGTTGGGTGTGTATTTGTGTGTGTGTGCAGCTACAGGATGGAGCCAAATTCAGGACATCTGCCGGCCACAGCAGGCCCGAGTAGGAGTTTGGTGGGTGCTGTGCGCAGACCTCCCTTACAGAAAAGGGCACAGCCTGAAGGTGGGGCAGCACCCCAGGCTAAGCGCCCAGGTGCCAAGAGGGAGCCTGAATTTAATTTGGCGGAGAATAATCATCTTGTGCGCCTTACACTTGCTAAATGGGAGCTACTCTTTGGCTCCCAAAGCAAGTCCATAGGCAAACAAGAAAGAAGCAAACTGTGGGATGCCATTGGTGTGGAGCTTAGTAGCACAGCTCAACACCCACGTAGTGGCCCATCCTGCAGGAAACGCTTCTACACTTTGCGAGGGGCCCTTATGAAAAAGATGAATCACGATCTTGATGTGGACAGTGGGTTCATCCAGGCTCCAAAGAGTACCTACAGGCCGTATGAGGAGATGCTGAAGGCCAAAATCCCACTGGCTCGGCTGCAGGGTGTGGATCCTGGGGATGACACCACCGGTTGGACTGAAGGTACATATTTTCTGGCTTTTATAATAACCTAATGTAAATGTATGTGATTTGCATTTTTACATTCTGAACAACTAACAGTAGGACCTGTGAAGTATTACATTACAGCTCAAACATTTGTAACTTTTCTGTCTGTTGCTTTATGCATAGGTGCACATGCTGCTGTCCGGGATGTGCCTCAGGACACCCAAGCTCCTGCCCTTCCAGCAACCTCAAGGCTACCCCAGTCTGCCATTGAAGGTATTTACCCATAATTTGGTTGCTGGTTGTTTTGTTAACAAATGGGTGTGGGAGCAGCTCAAACAATCAAGGTTTGCCCTGTTGAGTATTAATAATATGTGCGTGCGCCCTAATTGCACGCCCACTGTAAAACTCACAGCAACTAACTAACAAGGCCCTAACATGTGTAGATATGTAGGACGCCAGAGATGTGTAGCCATATATCGGCATATCAATGTGGGAGCCACACTGGGCTTGATTAGTGAATATTAGTGAAAGAGCTGCTCACACACCTTAATGCATGTTGTATTTTGCCACGCACATTAACTATGGCTCAATGTTGGGTTTATTTTGGCCTAGCTCCCATGCCCTTGGCCCCAGCATCTCCTCCGGATCCCACCTACTCTTTGGATGTCGGTAAGTGCATGTGTTCACCTTGCTTGATCCACTTTTACTCAAGTGCATGTGTCTCATTCCTCTTTTTTCTTGGTAGGCCAAGTGACTGGTTCATCTTTGGACCCCACTTCCGATGTTGCCGGTCAACAGGACCCTGTTGGTGTGTAGAGCAATACATAATGTATCCTTTATGCTGTTTATGTTACACTGGTTCAATTTGGTTAGTCTACTAAGCTACATGTTTGCTTGGTAAACTTGAAGATGCCTCTTGGGAGTGCTGGTTGCCTCCCCAGGGTCAGTCTATTAGTTATTTGAGTGATAGCAATGTATTTTTGCGGTCATCTGTTTAGCCAAACATTCCCTGTAGTAGTTTGCTGATTATTTAGAGACATTCCTTTTTCTTTTTAGTTGACCCGAATATCGGAAGTGGCTGTCCAGAAAGGGCCCCTCAAGTTCCGGCTGCCAGAGATGAGGGTAAGTGGTTTGGCCTTGCTCTAGTCTGTATTTTGGCTCTACTTTTGATGCACTTGCTTCTGGCAACTTGTGTGTCCACATGTATTTTCAAGGTCCAAGCTCGAGTGAGGACCCCACTCCAGACATCTGGGAGATTGCGGGTATGTGTAATTTAAGCAATGTTTCTGATGTGATTAGCAGAAATTAGTGCGTCTTAGTCCTGTAACATACATGTTAACAATCTGAGTTTAACAGAGACCTTTGGTCTAGTGTGTATTTTGGAACTTTTTAGAGGTATGGCCTCGATAGCCTAACCAGGTTACATTTGAGTTTGGCCCACAGACCTACTAACCTGATTTTCCTGTTTAGCATATGGCAACTTGCCGGACATCTCGGATGTTGAATTGCCACTCTCTGGCAGCGAAACCTCGAGCCTACCTGTGCCGGAGGACACGCAGGTAACATGGCTGATGTAGACGACCTAGAACCACATTGGCATCTTCGTGGGTAGTGGAAGAAGCAACATGTCACATTTCCTTTCATTGTTGTTTTGGCAGGAGGCGGAACCAGAACCCCAAGCTGGGACCTCTTCCCAAGTCCCATGTGGCCAAGCTTCCGAGGCTCAGACAAGGGTAAGTTGTATAGTGACTGTTTATGGGAATTATTTTGAGGGCCATAACTGCATTGGTTCTGTTTGACTAAAATGTGGTTTACTATTTGTTTAGCCTCAAGCCACAGCAAGAGGAGGTGTGGCACCAACCAGTGCCGATTTCTACGAGCTAGGGGTCCGGATGCTGGAGGACTACAGTCGCCAACAGCCGCGTGATGGAACTAATGAGCGCATTGCGGCGTTGGAAAATCAGGTGCTGATGTGTCAGCAACAAAATGAGGCCCTGCAGCGCCAGGTGGACCAGTTACGCCAAAACCAACTACAGAACCAGGAACTTGGTCGGCTGGCAAATGTAATTGAGCAATCTGTACAGCGCCAGGAAGAAGCAATACAGCGGCAGGACCAAACTTTGTTGTTGCTACAACAGCTCATACAACAGCAGTCTATATTTTTTACTGCACTGTTGTCCCCCAACACCGCCCCTAGCAATGACTCCCAACCTCCCCGGCCACCCAGCCAAGAATATTAATTTTGTATCTTTTTGGTTATGTAAATATATTTGCTTCACCCAACTCTAAATTGTGTGTTTCCTAAGACCTCGCTAATAACACAGTCAGGGATGAGTATCTGGATCTACATATGTCAATGTATTGGTCAATTTAGCCCACACATTGGAGCCCATAGCTTACTATGGTTAACACCTGAAATGGCTCAAAAGGTATGGCTACATTGACCCACAAATGTTTTGGGAGACAGCTAAACTATGCTTTGCAATGCAACACACTGTAATGATGTGAATCAAAAATTTTTTAATACAAACAATGGCCAACACGGCCAACCTTGGCCAACAACGGCCAGCAAGATACCAGCCTTCCCCCCACCCTAACGACGCCGTCGGCGCCTCTTCCTGGCCAGCAGCATCAGCTTCAGGAGCCGGATCTCCCGCCACAGTCTGCGATGCTGGTTTTCACAAGCTGTAGAAATGTAGAAACAACAATTTATTAATAATTTGGCAGTGACCTCAACAGACACAGATGTAGCAATGTAATGTCAGTGTGTCCAATTAGGTGACACTCACATTAACATTGTTGACCACTGTGTGCTTATTGGTTAACATTATATGAGTACTATTGACTGGCAGGAATGTGAACAACACATCCCAAGCATACATTTTAGCTTAAAGTGTACCAACACCCACGGGTGATCGGCCCGGGAATCTATCAGATTCCCTGCCCCATCACCTCCCTCCCCGCGGGACATCCAAGATCGGGATGTCCCTGGGTGTGAAACCCCCCCCAAACCCCAAAATACCTACCTCAGTTTCTGTGTGGCAGTGCCGCTGGGCCCTCCCTGGTGCCCCTCTAGACGTGTGCGTGCCTGCGCCGGCCGTCTGTGAATTGCCGGCGCAGGCACGCCCCCGTAAAAAGGGGCGCGGGGGAGGCGGAGGAGGAGGCAATTTGCAATGGCTTGTACATTTTTTGGAGTCAAAGTGAGTTCTGGGGGTTGTCACACAGCGGTGCCGATCAGGGGTGCCCCACCGTAGTGGAACAACACCCAGGAAAGTCAAAATCCTGGTTGTTGTTCCAGTTTAACTCTTGGGAAGCAAAGAAGGTCTAATTCCCTGTGTGTCCATTTTTGTGTTTAGTAACAGCCAAACATCAGGGCCTAAGTCCGAACGAGTCCACGAGTTTACCCTATAATGTTACAGGTCCAGACCTAATCGGGCCCATTTGGTTGTGTCTAACGCAAAAATAGTCTCTATGGGGCCTAATGAAGGATGTGAGCCAACAATCAAGCATGCAAACAGGCATGTTGGATTATTGTGCCAACACATTGAATAGAGATGTGTGTGAAATTAACACATAGGTAAATTTGAATTGGCTGCTGATGTGACTAGAAGACATAGGTTTCACAAGTCTTTAGGCATATGAAGTGGGATGTACTCACCATCGCAGCTGTGGCGGGGGCCCATGCTGCTGGCCGTCCCTGGAGCTGGGGTGGGGAGGAGGGTCTCTGGCTCCGTCTGCGTCGCAACATCTGTCAACATAAAGCAAAAGGCAAAAACAAAATTAGTGGGCAAATGACACATGACTATTTGACATCCATCTGGTTATTGAGTCTGAAAATGCAAAGGCTTGCATGGTTACATACAGGTTGACCTAAATTAGCATATTTCCAGGACCATGAGTTAATGTCAATTTGTAAGGCTTCACACATGTATCCCTAAAGAGAATGTGCAAATAACATAGACAGTGCTATTTAAAGGAATCATTTGCAGTTGTTTGGCTAATGTTAATAGTGGGCCACATGTTGGAGCGGGAACAACTTAACCCAAGAAAAGAAATGCAAACACCCATCATGGTGTTGGCAGAAACATAGGGGTGGTTGACAGTTGGCTAGCACTGTAGTGGGGTTTGTGAGGTTAGGGTACCTTATCAAACCAGCTGTGACAATGGACCAGGAAACATGTGTCTGTTACAAGTGGGCCTATACACAGGATTGCTGCTAATCTTGGTTTGGGTCCACTTTGGCCGAGCCACACAATTTGCATGAGCCAACTTACTCCGCGCCCGCTGCCTTCAACACATCACTCCTCGAGTGTGTGCGGATGCGCAGGCCATTTTGAAAAAGAGCGCAGGCGCACACACATCTACAGTGTCACACAGGAGGCTTGGACGGTGGCTTTGCCAACCCCCAAAGAGGTAAGGAGTTTTGTGGTTTTGTTTGGGTGTGGGGGGCCCTGGGTGAGGGATGTGATTGGTCCTGGAAGCTTACAGAAACCGAGCACCATCAATGTTTTTGGGTGCACTTGAATGAATGTAATAACATTGGGAATGTGATGGGTAACCAATAACACTTACCATGACTATGCCCGTGGAGAATCCTACGCCAAAATGCCATGGAGGTGCCGCCTATATGATGCCCTGCAAATTAGAGAGGAATGGCAAGGGCTAAGGACACATTGCAAGATGAAACCTGTCACAGACTAACAATTAAAAAATGTACACTCACCAGGGGATGAAGCGCCACTTGAAGCCCAGGGAGGGCTCTGAGGAGGAGGCGGGGAGCCTCGGCTCCTCACACTCTGGTCGGAAGATCCACCAGGCAAATGGCCACCCTCCTCCCTCTCACTCCCTGCTTGAGAGTGGCCCCTTGCCTGGTGAGATTCCTCACACTCAGAGTGTGAGGAGCTGAGGCTTGATCCAGCCAGCCCCCCAGCAGCACACTCCTCTGGGGCGTCATCCCCTTCCTCCCCTGGGTCCTCTAAATAGGACCCGCGGGAGGGACCCTCCCCCGATGACTCCCCCGAGTCCGCCTGCCTGGTTCGGGGGAGGAATCCCTTCCCACGTTTCCCCAGGGGAGGACGCTTATCTGTGTGGAGGGGGTGAAAGAAAATAATTAATCTAAAGAGCACAAATGGACAGAGCTTAGCAGATGATTCTGCCCAAAGGCAAAACATAACATAAGCTTTCACTTACCTAATGCGTAGGCATCATATAGGCGGTACACGCCTTCAGGGTCCCGGCGCTTGAAATCGGACCACTTTTGTTGGATCGAGCGTATTGTGAGCTCGGTCTGGAAGCGCCGGGACACTGTGGCCTTCACCTCCATGGCTATGCGTTTCTTTCCTCCACGGGCATAGTCATATTCGGCGAGGCAGAAGTCCTATGAAAAAACAACAAACAAAATAACATAAATACATGACATCAGAAAACAGTCATAAACAGTTATACATAGACCACATCAAAGTGGACCCACACCCAGGATTATGACTATTCTGGGTTTGTGTGCACTTTGGTGGGCCACACCAATTGTGGGTGCTCCGCTGTCTGCAACCCCCTTGGAAGGCCACAAATACACCACTGAGGCCACTCCCACGTCACTCCCCCAGCAAAACACAGGGCTATGCGCCGCTGTGGCATGCGCATACAAGGCCGTTGGGACGTGCATACCAGCTCAGCTGGGTATGCACGGCAAAGTTGGCATGTGGCGTTTGACTCTAACAGGGAGTGCGCCTGCACCCAAAATTACAATATGTCTGGCGCAGGGGTACACCCTGCTAGAGGTAAGCGCAATAGGCATCCGCAGCTAACGCATGCACAGATGGGACGGGACTGAGGTAATATTTAGGGCCCTCCAGGGGGGGCATCCCAGCAGGACATCCACAATGGGGATGCCCCACGGGGATTGCTCAAATGTGTTATTAAAAGCAAAATTTTTCCTAAACAATCCCCCCTGTGTGTTCTGAAACTTTTCAGCTAAAAAGACAAACAAAAAAATACTCACTTTTACCACCTGGCCATTGACACGACTATCCACCCGGGTGCGCTTGGCCTTAATAGGCCCAGGAGGGGAAGGGGTGGGAGGGGTGGTGCTTGAGGAAGGTGAGGTAGGTTGGGGAGGTGGGGGAGGGGTGGTGGGGTCGGAGTCTGAGGAGGAGCTGGGGAGGCGCATGACTCGCCTTCTGGGCATCATATTGGAAACGCTAAGGAGGAAACAGGAACCGGAAATGACCCAAGCGACATTGGGAAAAAGTTTAAAAAAAAAAAACGCTCCGCGCACCAGCAACAAGCTATTCGCAGCTATGTGCAAGCTAAGTGGCGGAAAAACTAAAATGACGCTTGAAAACAAGCTAGTGGCATAAGCGCTAGACAGTTTTACCTTAAGGTGGCGTTGAAACGCAAAGGAGGAGCCCGGAACCGGATATGACGCTAGCAACTGTGCTTCAAAATTCAAACACAAACATGCGCGCAACAGGGCCAAGCTAATATCAGCTATGTGCAAGCTAAGTGGCGGAAATACATTAAAATGACGCAGAAAAACAAGCTATTGGCATAAGCGCTAGACAGTTTTACCTTAAGGTGGCGTTGAAACGCAAAGGAGGATCCCGGAACCGG
Source organism: Gastrophryne carolinensis (assembly GCA_027917425.1). Classification (NCBI taxonomy): domain Eukaryota; kingdom Metazoa; phylum Chordata; class Amphibia; order Anura; family Microhylidae; genus Gastrophryne; species Gastrophryne carolinensis. The sequence continues at coordinate 246,811,959 of CM051238.1, forward strand.
ATATGACGCAAGCAACTGTGCTTCCAAATTCAAAAGCAAACATGCGCGCAACAGGGACAAGCTAATATCAGCTATGTACACGCTAAGTGGCGGAAATACATTAAAATGACGCTGCAAAACAAGCTAGGGCCAAAGGCGCCAAGAATTCTTAGCTTGATTTAGCAGGGGATTCTACATACTGTAATGCATAGGTCCTTCTAAAGCATACACCGTGGGCCTTACATATACAAATCTGAATCAATCCAAAAGTCATCACACAATCAAAGTAGACAACTACCTGAAAATGTGGTACACATGAGAATGCATAACGGGTTGTTATGAGCTGGTACGACTGAATGTTATCCTGCAATCTGTGGGCAGCCACGCTCACAACTACAGTGTATTCATTAACAACGACTGGGGTCGCGGGAAGTGAATTCCTTGCAAATGGCAGAAGGGCACATGTATGAACAGCACAGCGCCGCACAACGCAGCGCAGCGAGGCACAGCGACGCTTGCGCCGCCACATAGCGAATTAAAACAGCGACTGCACAAACACTGACCAACACAGATTCATCAAAGACAGGGCTGCCGAATAGCTTGGGCGCTGACAATTTCGAAGAGCGAACGTGACCGCCCAACCTGACAGGCTTTACAAGCCCCGTTTGTGTTGAAAACAAGCGATTTTGATGCCAATGAGTTTGGGTGGAGGAGATGCAATACCCATGTCACTCACAACATTACATTGTGAAAAATAATAAAAACTTCAAATACATAAAAATAACCAGCCAGATTATTAAAACATATCAATATAAACATGTGTTGAATTTGGGACCAAAGAAAAAACCACAAAAACCACTAAAAACAATCATTGCAGCGTCTGCCATTGAAATGTATGGGAGAGCGGCAGGTAGCGCCAGGTAATACGTGTCGCTGTGAAGGAATTTGCAGCGGCGCTGTTCGGTCCAGGCGGCTTCATGATGAATGCCGCGCTAGCCGTCGCTCTCGCCGGCGCTAGCCTCATTTAGCTTGATAAATGCGTCATTGTGACCGCCGCCGGGCGTACTTGAGTCGGTAGTCGCCGTTAGCTGCCGCTACCTGGCGCTCGTCAGACACTACCTGGCGCTATCGCTTGATGAATAAGGGCCTAAGTTTTAGGATTTGATCCTAAGTTTTACGTTTTGATCCTAAAATTTAGGAACGAACTTCCGATGATCGTAAGAGCATATACGAATTCGTACGTAGGCTCGTGCGAGTCGGAAATGGCCAAAAAAACAGGAAAAAATGACTAACTCCCACCCAAACTTACGATTCTCGATCCGAAATCAATTAACTTTTGCTCTTTGAATCGAGGGGATAGAGTAAAAAAAATGCATGGCACAATGTCAAAGGCTTTCCTTATATTGAGTGCTAACAACATAGCTTTTGCTTTGGCAATATGAATTAAGTGGGTCATCTTTTCATCTGTATGGGTTGCTTTTCATCTAAATGAGTGGACTCACTTACAGATCTATGTGTCCTACCTTTAGAAAATATTTTTCACCGGTCTAAGTTCAAAAATAAGATAAAATCATCAATTTCAATGCCAAGAGAAACTAGTTGCATGTATATAGTACCTATCTTTTTGTTTATATTTTTACTAAATCCTCAAAATTGCTAACTCCCATATTTCCACCGATCTTGTTCTGTCCCTCTATTATTGCCCACTGTTTTTTCATGTTGTTATGTCCCTTTGGAAATGCAAACAGAGCAAGGGAGAGGAATAATACTATGCTATTTTCTGCTAGGAGTGCACTCCAAATATTCTGTTGTGGCCCCCAATGCATTTTGGGATTGTCCCATCACCAAATTTAAAGTACAGCTTTCATTTACATGTTAAAGAAAATGTTCTGCTATCAAGGTAAACTGTGAATTGACTGGAGGACGGCTCACCCTTACAGCGATTTGGCATGCTCCATCTTGCTGACAGTAAGAGGATGTCTGATATGATATGATCTACCTGCTTCTGCATTCCCTCGCTATCTGGCACCCCACATGGCTGGCAAACCCTGATGGCTACCGATGGGCTGCTTTAAGTAATGACTCATTCTAATATTCACAATTGAGTTTATCAAAGATTGCTAATGAAATCTTCATAGGAAAATATTTTTTATGTTCTTATTCATCCAGGTTGTGCTTTATCTGTAGTGATAAATTTAAGCAACTGGACTTCCTGTGTTTTTCTTGAGGGTGTTTCAACAGTCATCCGAAAAATATTATACAGATCCAGTTGCTTGGATTTGTCATTGTAGACATTACTATGAATATATTCCCCAATAAGCTTAAAATGGTGTTGTCATGCATTGGATCATCATGAGTTATCATGTTTTATGTTATTAAAAAAACTGATATTTTAGCTGTTAAAAAAAAATGTTCAAAATAAAAATTATGCCAGACGTCATTGAAAAATTGTCAGAAGAAGCTAATGAATTTTGCCACTGCTCTTACAGTGCCCCCCTTTAATCCCCTAGCTACAAGTATTTGTTTGTAAAGGAACTTAGTCTGTGAGGAGGAAGTAGAGCTAATGGATTAAAGTTTATGTTTGTAAGCTCTAGATTAGAACTGAAATACTTTGAAGCAAGAGTGTTGATATGGAAGAAATAAGGGCAATCTTGAAATTGATCTAGGATTTGTCAGAGAGGATTTGTGGATGGTGATGTAGGTAAACTGAAGCATTTGTTGGATAAAGTAAAGCTAAATCTGTCAATAGTGCTTTGAATAGATTGCAAATGTTGACTTCTACTTTTATAAATCATAATAATCCTTTGAGCAAGGTGGTAAACTTACAAACCTAGGTTTGTTAGTTGTAACCTAGAAATCAAATTTTCATCTAATAAAAAGCATTTTGAAAGTGGGAAACATGGACGTTTTATGCTAATCAATTTTCTCTAAAAAGAAACATTTATCCAGGCATATTTATACAGTAGTAACACATTTAAAGCAATAGATACTTTTTGATGAGTGAAGTAAAATAGATTGGACTTACCAGTGCTCCCCAAAAAATAAATGTACTAACTTGAGCCCAAATTCCAAGCAGCAGATTTCTGTGTAGGTACATTCAGATGCCCTGCACTATTACATAGGCTACCATATTTTGACTGAGAATAGGATGAATATGGAGTCAAGATTTAGTAGTTACTTATATAGCGAATCTGATACAGAGAGGAATTCAATGGCTTAAATATAGGGATGAAATGTGGGTGAAGATAGGGAATATATCCCCGGGGGATATATAAATGCTGCATACATGAATCTCTTCAACCATAATATAAGGCAAAACCATTACCCAGTAGTGCGTGCAGTACTGATGACCTTCAAAGGTATGATTCAGGATCGCCATACCTGAATTGATGATGACTGTAGAGAGCATTTTATCACCTTCAAGGATTCAAAAAAAGGGTTAGCAAACCTCAAAAAAGGGTCGGCATTTAAGTTGTGAGTCTGCATAGGTCAGAATGGAAAGATAGACTGGGATAAAGTAGATCAGATAAAAATGAATGAGGGGGATTCTATGAATCCGATAAATCTTGTACAAAAGAAACACATACAAGTCTTTCTGAAATCTGTAAAAATTCAGTGTACAAGGCCATATGCACAATCCTTATTTGAACAAGGCTTCATACAACCAATTCCAGATAAAATACCCTTGTCTATCTGGTATGCAAGCTAGTAGAACTGAAACACCGAATCCCGAGGAAATTGATAGATAAATGGGAAAAAGGTCTGGGTTATACTCTCTCTAAAGCATAATAGGAACAGGCAGGCAAAACACAAGCATCCCGTAACACAGATAAACTATCAATATTTAACTTTTATTTATTTAATAGGTGTACTGAGGGCAAACAGATAATTAATAGGCATCAGGTGATTTACTATATTTGGAGTTAGTCCACTTTTGAAGATGCATGTAGGAAAGATAACCATCAGAGAGAAAAAGGGAGGCTGAAATAAATAAGAATCTAACATCAGAGAAACACAACAGGTAAGAAGATGACCGTAGATAGAAATGTCAGCAGAGAAGTTGACAGCCAGTGGTCGAGATAAGCTTCACAGCAAATGTGAGAGCTGGGGTGGAAGCCAAGTGGCTGGGGAGAAGATGACTGTAGAGAAGCTATAGAGTGGAGCAGTACTGCCGTCATTTTGTGCATAAAAGTAATGCGTAATGTATTCGCAAAGTATAATTTTCAGAATACATATACATAAATTAAGCAGTAAATTATTTGCTTTAAATACAACTTAAAAAAATTAGATTAAATAATAGCTGTCACTTTACATTAATCACTGTACATCATTTGAAAAGCACTGACGAAAGTTCTAAAATAGAGCCTTCTAAGAGTGTTAATTTATTTCCTATTGAAACCTTGTTATGGATGTTTAATCCTTCAGATAACACCCGTTGGTGAAGAGAGGTAGGAAATTAATTGGACACAGAATGAAATACTAGAAATGTCAGAATATTAAACTCAATTGCACACACGGGACCTATTCACTGAAGCTTTGCTTGAATATTTCCCAGGTGTTTCCATCCAATTTAATTGTGTATGAAATTTTTTGAAGCAAGAAGACAAATGGTGACAAAAAAGAGAATATACTGTATGTATAAAGGGATCACAAAAGCCAATTCAAATAAGTTTCACTTACAGGTCATGGTTTGGCCTACTAGTCTACAAAATGTGCAGAAAGGTGCTCTTGTGAATTGCTTGTGACATATAATTTCTCACTTTTTCGACATAAGTGCTCCTTACTACAGTTGACTGAAGCATGGGAAAAAAAGAATTTTCAAGCGAGTATAAAAGTATTGCAGTCAACACTGTTCCTTACATTTAGCTTAATTCATGCTGTAGAACAAAGTGCAGGATGCTTGTATAAATAAAAGACTGCAGCGCTTATCCTAATACTTTTGACAACCTCTGCAGTTATTGCAGATGGAAAGGTTGGGAGACTTTCCAAAAACACGCAATAAAATGAAAAGTAAAATATTTTCCATATAACTTTTCTTTCCTTTTTCTAGAACTCCCCCTTCACCTGTCATAGGGGAGGTTCTACAGTTGACTTACAGAGTACAGATATTTTATTTCAAGTAGAATGAGTCCCCTATGGTGTATTAAAACACATACAACATTAGCCTCTTTAAACATTTTGATATTTATTGTTGTAACATTGTGACATTAATACTTTAGTGTCAGACCAGTAATGACATTTCTGCATAAAAAAACCCTGTTTAAACAGAAGAAAAGAAACGTCCGTTGAAATGTATAGGAGAGCGACAGGTAGCAACAGGTAATACCTGGCGCTCTGGAAGCTAGAGTGCTGGCGCTATACGCTAAGCCACCAGACGGTGCCTGCTGCTACGAGGCACTACCTGCCGCTATCCCTTGATGAATAAACACCTATATAAACATATCAGTCAATATTGTTCTACTTTAACACTTTCAGTGCCAATTAAACTGTGTTTTCATAGAGATTTCCATAGAGTTTGGGCTTTAACATGAAATGCCTTTGTAATTTTTTGAGTGTATTCTTAATATTTTTGGGAGAAATATGTGCAAAAAATGTTTACATTTCGCTGTGTTGTATTGTTTTTCAATAAAATTATTTTGGGTGTAAAAGCCCTATTAAAAACCAACGGTACCACGTATGTATAAGTAGACACTCTTTCCTGAAAACTGCAATCTTGTAGTTTTTTAAGAAAAACAACCCTTTACATTCAAAATCTCCCCTCCCCCCCACACAATCTGTATATATTCTGAAAGTACACACCATAAGTTTTCCAGGCATACCACACTTGTGGCCGTGTATGCAGTTTTCTGGACGCAAACCCTCAAGGAACTTATTGGTTGCAAAATGTTTCCCTAAAGAAATTCTTTAAAAGCAGAATAAAAACTCCATTTTCATAAAATAGCAATGTTCAAACAGGAAAAAACAAGGTAAATCTGAAAGGGCAAGGTCAAAAGAACAGAAAAATACCCAACATGCATAGGTAAATTTAACCCTTTCATTTCCAACATTCAATCGACATTTTTCACCATTTTGTACTATGTGTCTTTAACTGTGATTTTTGCAGGAATTTCCATGAAAAATGACATATTCAGCCTGATTAAGAGCCTGCCCAGGAATGCTCGTTTTTTTCAGGAGCTGATCTCGGAAACTGGGACATTGCAAACGATCTTATCATTAACAGTCCTGTTCCGAGAAAAGCTTGTTCATGCGTGTGGCCATATTTGCTTTGCGTATGTATACGTTTTAGCTGAGCATTTATGTTATTTGCTGCCAAATTACTCCCTGAAGCAATGTTTTTACCTGTTTCCAGATGTTAGTTGCTATGGATCCCATTGTTCTCTGTGTGCCGTGTCCTTTGGGTTGCCTTCTGGCGTACGCCTTTTATAGTTTTTTCCAGCTATTTTAAGGTGCTTCCAACTGTCCCCCACCAGTATATCCATGGTAGTCTACATGTCCTTGCACATTCTTACCTTTTTTCCCCCCTCCTAGCATCTAGGGCATTCCATGTGGTCTGCATGTCCTTGCACATACTTATCTTTGTACCTTGGTTGCCATGTCGTCTACTTCTACCCACCGTTCACCTCACCTCCTACTTCGACCACCTTCTGTTTTAGTGTTGTTTTACAACGTTGTTTGGTTTGCGTCTATTTTATGTAGTTGCATAGAAAACATGCCACTACACTTCATACTGCATTCTTCTTTCTCAAAATATTTATTTACATAAAAATAAAATACATATTTACCCAGACTGGTTGATGCATACTTTTAGAGGCCCACCCTCCTCCATGGCACCATCCCTTCTTCAGGGTCTGGAGAAGGAAAGAACCTGAGTTAGTATTTATGGGCATGTGTTGTTTGTGTAATGCTTGGGTATTGTTCTGCTTCACTGTCTTTACACCCACCCGAGTCCTCTCGCCACTCACATGTGCTGCCACTTACACCAACGTCCTCTTTTCTGTGTGTTGGACTTGTCGTACTTATGCTCCATGAAGGTCTGCAAAGAACAAACAGATTTGCATTGTTAACTTATGTCATCTGCTTTGGTCTCCTTTAGCTTCACATGCACGCCCCTTCCCATTTTCTGGGACAGTGCAAGCACCCAAGCTTCATATATGCTAGTGTATGTCAATGCTACCTAAGCCAGCTATCCCAACGAAGAAGTGGATTGCACGTGCAGACGCACTTAGGCCAAAGGGTGCGCCTATTTCCCCACTCTGCTCCTACTGTTGGGCTAGGGCTCTAGCCCAACAGCCAGCAACAAGTCGAAGCCAGCTCTCCCATCCCATAGTAGTAGCAGATCGCATAGCAATGTCAAACATAAATCACTTAGGCAACCCTGCGTCATATACAAACATGCCAGAGTGGCCCATGTGACAGTGGCAGCATAGTACTGTGGGCCTGTAACGTTGGAAGGCCAGGCCTCCACCATTATTGTGTCACCCTGTGCCTTGCTTGGATTTTGCTGCCACTGTCACCTTTTGGCACTTTGGCAGGAGTGTAATGTGGCACACATGCTGTAAGGGACTTACCTCTGTCAGGGGGCCCTCGGCGAGTGTCTGCTGGGTGACGCGGCGCTCGGCGCGGTGCTCCTGCTGCTGAGCGTGGTCGCCGCTCCTGGATGACGGAGAGCGCAGCTCGTCACTCTGGCAGCCTTCCCCGTCCTTCTCTAGCTATGCAAAAGTCTTAAAGGAGCCACAGCACTAAAACAAGTTAGCTTACCAACCTACAATCTGTCTCTAAACTTGGTTAAAAACAGAGGGCTCGGTCACACACATCTGCAGAAGTATGCTTAAGCTGCACCACCAGCGCCAAGGTGCCCCTGTGAGGTGCAGTCCTAACTCTAATCTCTGAGAGCCCCATTTGGGACATACAATGCAACAGATAAATTGGGAGCAGGCTTACCTGAGGTTGCCCTAAACCTCAAGTGCAAGCCATGGGGTGGAAGGGTCAAAGACCTTGCAATACAGCCTAGACCCCACACCCCATGTGTTTGCACAAATTCAAAAGAAACAAAGGAGGGGTGGCAGCCGCTCAGACCATTTTATAACTAACCTGGGAGGTGCACGTTAGCAGGGCAATTAGGATACAAAAGTCTTAAAGGAGCCACAGCTCTGGCAACCATGGCCACAGCTCTGAGTAAAGCTTCTTAAGAGAAAGGCGGTTCAGTCGGGTCAATACAAACACCTGCTGATCAGACATCTGATCGATATCCAGGTGACTGTGGGGTATGCCTAAGTTAACTGGTTAACAGCCCCCGCTGCTGCAGACACTCATACTCTTCACATAACTTGTCAAGAAGCTTCATCGTTAGCACATATGGTCGTTCCAGCTTGCAAAAAAATGGGCGTAATTTTGAACCAGAAATGTACGCTTTTATAGGGCCGAAAAGGGGCCATTCGGGGCTGAGAAAGCAAAGAAAGCAAAGCAAAGAAAAAAAGGAAGCAAAGCAAAGAAAAATCTAGGCACCTACTGGAATAATTCGGCGAGTCCTCGGATTGGTGTGTATGTACCATAAAGTCCCGCAAAACAGCTAATTCAGACAAAAAACATGGCACAGGATCACCCAATGTGGAAAAAACCCAGATGCGGGACTTTCATATCATTCCCGCATGCTGAAATGTATGTGCGAGGCTTTGAATCAGGACGATTGTTTTTATTAACCTGAAATATCTTGTTTATATTTTGTTCCATGCCTTCATAATTTTGTATAAAAATAAAAAAATTATTAAAAATGTATTTTTTTTAAATTTGTCGCTTAAAAAAAATATGTCAGGTAGGCATGGCCATGACAGTGGAAAAAACTGTTTTTGCTAAAGTGGACCACTACCAAGGCATCATCATTGCTTGAGGTACCACATAAAGAGCTCATAGATTATTAGTTATTTAGTTAGATTAGTTATTGAAGGTAGGACTCAACCCCTGGATAGTTCAGTGGATTTCTAGTTGGCTGAAGGATCGTTATCAGAGTGTTGTTGTTAATGGTGTGCAATCTGAACAAAGGCGAGTTACAAGTGGTGTGCCACAAGGCTCTGTCCTGGGCCCCATTCTTTTTAATATATTTGTAGGAAAAGTTTGTCTGTTTGCTGATGATACAAAGGTTAGTAATAGGGTGGATATTACTGGAGGTGTCTGCAACTTGGGAAATGATTTAGCTTTACTGGATAGATGGTCAAAACTGTGGAAACTAGATTTAATCTCTCTAAAGGTAAAATAATGCACTTGCGTAGAAGGAATCCCTGCTCTGAGAACCGTATGGGCAGCACTGTGTTAGCCAGGACCTCGGAGGAGAGAGATTTAGGGATACTGATTACTGATAGCTGCAAGATGAGTGGACAGTGTAGCCAGGCAGTTTGGAAAAGCAAGCAGGATGCTCGGATGCATAGCTCGAGGCATCACCAGTAGGAAGAGGGAGGTTGTGATGTTGCTGTATAGAGCCCTGGTGAGGCCACAGCTAGAATACTGTGTGCAGTTCTGGAGACCTTACCTGCAAAAAGACATTAGTCAAATAGAACGTGTCCAAAGGTGGGCAACAAAAATGGTGGAAGGACTTAAACTTAAAACTTACAGACTTAAGACTTAAACTAAATTTGTACAGTCTGGAGGAAAGAAGGGAGAGGGGGGACATGATTGAGACCTTTAAATATGTGAAAGGATTCAACAAGGTTCAGGAGGGAAGTGTTTTTAAGAAGAAACTTAATGATAGAACAAGGGGGCACAACCTGAAGCTAGTCGGGGGGAAGATCAGGAGCAATGTTAGAAAATATTATTTTACAGAAAGAGTAGTAGATGCTTGGAACAATCTTCCAGCAGAGGTAGTTGAAAAATCAACACTGAATTTAAACATGCCTGGGATAAGCACACATCTATCCTAAGATAAAGAGTACATACAGTATACACATAAGGGCAGACTAGATGGACCGTATGGTCTCCTTTTGCCGTCAACTTTCTATGTTACTCGACAAGGAGGGTGGGTGGTGTTGTGGGGGACCCTTTATTGGGTTTTGGCCTGCTTTCTGGTTAAGTCTTCCAGCTTCAGTTCTTTTGTATTCAATAAAAGCCTTTCCAACTCAATGCACATTAAAATTGAATGTAAAACTGCTGGACCTGTTGGGGTTCTTAATGTGAAGGTAAACGTTTCTGAACATGAAAGAAACATTTTCTTTCTTTTTTTTTTTAAATGAGAGATTCCTAAGTGATATTTATTCATTAAAATGATGGAGACAGTCTGTGATCTTTAGTGAATTCTGGTGGACTGAGGTGGTGGAGGCTCAAGAATATTATTCAAATATTTACATTTTAATGAATTACCATCCCCTTAATGCTTCTCACATATTGACGCAAATGATCTTTTTATTCAAATACACAAGAAAGTATGTAACTGAAAAGGTTTCCCTCTGACTGTTGAAATGTAAAATGTACTGTAATCAATGAATGAAAATAAAATAGCTTGCTCTTTTCTGATATTGAACTTACATTAGAAAAGGTCACAATAAGTTAGTTACAGTTAGCAGGTTGCAGCCGCACACATTGAAAACAAAATTTAAATCGCCAGGGAACTGATACAATATATAAGGGAGGTTGGAGTACCAGGAATTTTACATGACATGCAAGCAATTTTGCATGAGAATGTGATGGTGGAAATTTGCAATTGTCATTTACAATATTTGATAGCTGACAGGTCTTTTAGAACTGACTTGCTTCAGAGATTCTTTGAATTTTTTTGACAGGTTTTTCGAAAAGAATACGGCTTTAACTCCTTATGGTATATATTTTACAAATTCTTCAGGCAACCACAGTTATCCAACTATCCACTATGGGCACACTACTAAATTATACGTGGAGGCTGATTCACTACTAATGCCAGGTATTGCCAGATGAGCGTCTGTATAGCAGCGTTTGGAGCGACCGCTAGTATACGCTGTAAGCGGGTATTGAAGAATGTGATGTATGTTGGGAGCTGTAACAACAGTATTGCATTGCAGAGAGAGAGGTAGCGCCAGCTCAGTGCGTCCGGCCCTCGGCGCTCCACCCCATATTTAACAAAACACTAGACACAAAGAGCGTCGGCGCTCTAAAGCTGGGCGCTGTAGCACAGAGTGCCAGGCGCTGTGTGATTAAAGTCTGTACCATAACAAAGTGAAAACACATGGAATTACATTGTTTTAAAACTGTGACAATAACACTGTAGTGCCAAACCTGTAAATGCATTTCTGCATATAAATATTAAAAGTCAAAAAAGTTTCTAAAAGGCCAAGAGAGGTCACACAATGATTTGAGCATGAAAAAAATTGAAATAGCCAAACACAGTATTTATAATGAAGCCCCATTAAAATGTATAAGAAAGTGCTACAGAGCAACAGGTACTACATGGTGCTCTGGAACCTAGAGTGCTGGAGCTATACGCTGAGCCGTCTGTAATAATACATGTGACGCTACATGGCGCTGTTAGAGGTGATCACCAGATTCGCTTTCTTAAATGTGGTTTTGCGTACAGCGCTGGCGTTCACCAAACGCTGCCTGCCACTACGAAGCACTACCTAGCGCTATCCCTTCTTAAATAACCCCCATAGTGGAAAGGTGCTACACCGACTAAGAGTGACATTATGGGTCTTATGGGATTTAATTGCACCAATGTGGCAATGGGGACATGCTAAAGATTTAGTGAAGCAACGTTAACTGTGGGTCTACTTTGGGGTGTGACTTGCCACGTGTGTGTGTGTGTGTGTGTGTGTGTGTGTGTGTGTTTTAATTTTAACACACAAAAAATAAAAAATATTTGTTCTAATTTTTCCTAAAAAAAAGGTAAGAATTGTTTTGAAAGTTTGGAAACAAGAGCAGCCTACGCTAAATATTTTTTTTTTCTGCACACCCTGCATAGGATGCGGTTGTTTTCAAACTTTTAAACAATTATTCTTAACTTATTGGAAAGATGATGGACCTCACATGTAAAAAATGCACATATGCAAGTGATTTTGTTTTAGCAAAAATTGGAAGAAATATTTTTATTTGCCTTTTTTGTTTATTAAATTAAAAAGCTCTTCAGGATGCATGCACCAATTCACACAAATTGCACCAAGAGTTGAACTTCACTAAATCTTTAGCATGACCCTCATTGTCTGTCAAAAGTGCTTCTGGCAAGTCATATATTTTACTGTGTCATTTTTAATTGTTAACCATAAAAGCATTTGCAGTAGAATGGATTACAGTGAGGGTCATGCTATTTATTTTGAGAAGCACTTAACTTTGGATGTGAATTGAAACTTACACCTTTAACCCTTTCAATGCCAGCCTACCTGGAGAGTTTGTTGCAAGACCATTTTTCACTATTTTGCACTATACATGTTTTGCTGTGATTATTGTAGGAATGTCAGACAATTCCCAAGTTTATATATTGTTTTTTTCAGCTGCGTTTGGGCTTTAACGTGAAATGTCTTGTTTGTAATGTTTTCAGTGCTTTTTCAATATTTATGGGTGAAATATGTGGGAAAAAAATGCAAATGTTTACATCTTGTAGTATATTTACAGAAAAACATATGTAAAAGCCCAACTCCTCCCGGTTACAACAGTACCACCTGTGTATTGGTAGACACCCGTTCCTGCACAGGAGACACCTCAAACTGAAACAGCTCTTTAAGAATTATTTTAAGAAAATACAACTACTATGTGTATCTTGCAGTTTTTCAAGGAACTACAACAATTTACATTTGAAATACCCTTCACAAACTATATATTTCCTCAAAGTACACACCTCAAGCTTTCTAGAATTACCAACTTTTCTACGCTTTCATGGGCACAGTTTTTTGGATGCAAACATTCGGGCAGTACTGCACAGAGTTTCCCTAAAAAAATAATTAAAAAGCCGAAAAAATTACAGCCATCCTACTTGAGATTTTTTTGCCCTCTGTTGCCAGGCCATTTCTCACCATTTTGCACTATGTTTAACTGTGATTTTTGCAGGGATTTCCAGAAAAATTAATTATTTGTGCTGTTATTACCACCAACCTAGGTGGTCACATGTATATATCTACATGTCTATAATTAGGCTCAACAGCAAAAGGGGTGAGGCCCCACACACTGTATAGAATTATACAAAATATGTCCCTCTAATAAATATTTGTCTTTCTGACCTGGAAACATAATTAAATAAAATAAAAAAAAGAGTTTGGGCTTTAAGTGTCAGGCTATCTAGAGATTTTGGCACCAGCCCATTTTCACTATTTTGTGCTATATGTGTTTAAATGTGATTCGAGAAGGGATTTCCCAGGAAAATTATACGTTGTTTTTCTCAGCGGGCTTCAACATGAAATGTTTTGTTTTCCATTTTCTTAGTGTTTGCATAAAACTTTTGGGTAAAATATGTGCAAAATATATATATATATATATACTTTTTATAATTTGTAGTGTTTTTTTAAATAAAAAAAATCTATGGTAAAGGGCCAAATCCCAGGATAGTCAAAATCCTGGGTTTTAGTCCACTTTAATTAGCCTAGCTAAGGGCTCATTGACTAAAAAGAAGCAGGGAGAGGGGGCAGCCCTGCCTTGTTCTGCTCCCTACCTCGAATCTTTGGGAGCGGTACCCCACATACTTGATAAAGCACCTGGGTTGAAATATAGGGAGGACACCCACTTGTTAAGTTGATACCCAACCCCCAACACTGGAGCACCAATTAAATGTCATATATCTAAGGCCAAAAGCATTGCCTCTTTCTCCTCCCTTTTAGCAATATGTACCAGATTGATCATTTTCGGGATATCCCCTGCTTGCCAAGCTGGTATGAAGCCGACCTGCTCCCTTGCTAACAGCATGTTAATATGAAGGTGATATGAAGCTGCCTATGAAGGCGATCAGCCAAAACCTTGGCCAGTATCTTAACATCAATGCTCAGTAAAGAGATGGGCTGGAAGTTAGACCATATACTAGTGTCTGTATTGGGCTTTGGTAACGTGGTAACTCCGGCAAGCAGGGTATGGGGGCCCGAGTTGTGGGCAGCCAAGTAAATCATTGGATAAATTCAAATGTATTGTGCCCTTTGATTTATATAACTCTTCCAGGTGAGTACAGAAAGTAGCTACAATTTTGATTGCAAGACAAGATACTCTCTCTGGTCTTCAGATGGATAGGCTCTTAACTTTAATGTCAAGCCCCCAAAGTCTCCACACCAGTGGGTTGTTTTGTTTATTGTTTAAGTGGTACCAGTGGAGCCAAGTCCACCTTATCTGACATTCTACGTCATTGGGGATGCATAAGTTCAACTCAAGTTTCATAAGTGATTTTTATTACTCATAGAAGGTGTCAGTAACCGCTTACCTGTACCCCGTTCAAGCGTCGTCTCCAGGCGGCCAGCCACAGCTGTCTCTGTGCGGCGGCCGCTCTCCTCCCTCTCCCCCGCGTCACAGCCTCTCGTGCTCGCGTGCGGGAGCACGTGACTCCTTTGTCCTCCAGCGGCGCTGTACACAGCGTGCCCGCCGGAGGCTGTGATAGGGCCAATGAGCCCAAGGTTCTTGGTTGGGCCAATGAGCCCAAGTGCAGGGGTTTTGGGCCATGAGCCCAGGGGAGGTTCTGGGCTATACGCCCTTCCATAGTGTATAGCCAATTAGCTGCTTAGTCCTAAGTGCACCAATCGCACACACCTTCCTTTTCTAGTCTGTCCCTATAAAGGTTCTCCCCGTCAGTTACCCGGTGCCTGTGATAGCGCCTTGTACCTTGCTTTGTCTTGTGATTGTTCCGTGATTGATTTTCGTTGCCGACCCCTGCCTGAACCGGCCATTCTTTGTCTGATCCCCGTTGCCGACCCCTGCCTGAATTGACCATTCTCCGTCTGATCTCTGTTGCCGACCTCTGCTTTGTACCCTGACCTCGAGCTGCCTCATCCCTCTGTACCGCTGCGATCTCTGACTTCCCGGTGTCGACCTCTGGCCTGTCTTTGGACTTCCGCTATACTCGCTCTAAGTCATTGGTTCTTCAGACCTCCAACCAGTAAGCTCTCATCCTTTGAGCCATTGAAGTCCTGGGGGCAACCGATCCCGGGAAGGCGTATTCTGCGTCCCGGCAAGCGGGGGCTCCTACAGGTGAAGCTGGCTGCGGAGATTGGAGGTTGAGGGCTTACCTGGAGGGCTGGAGTTACCCGAGCGTGACATTATCACAGGCCAAAAAAGAAATGGATCACCTGGTACAGCAAGTGCAGGCTATGGCCACTGCCATTAATCAACTAGCCCAAAGTGGCCACTCAAGAAACCAGGCAGACTCCTGCATCCTCTGTACCACCTCACATATCGGAGCCGAAGGTCCCGCTACTGGAGACATTTTTTGGAGACCGAGCCAAATTCTCCAATTTCAAAAATTCAAAAATTCCTGCGAACTTTATTTTAAGTTGAGGCCCGTATCCTCGGGCACCGAGACCCAGCGAGTGGGTTTGATAATTTCTCTTCTACAAGGAGATCCTCAGTCTTGGGCCTTTAGTTTGCCTTCCCATGATGCTGCTCTACATTCTGTTACGGCCTTCTTCTTATGGGAGTTTTGTATGCTGACCCGGACCAGCAATCTACGGCCGAAAACAGGCTTCGGTCCTTGAAGCAAGGGCAGAACACGGCTGAAGATTACAGTGCTGAGTTCCGCCGTTGGGCTGTAGAGTCCAGGTGGAATGACCCTGCTTTGTTTAGCCAATACCGGGTGAGCCTGTCAGAGAGCATCAAGGATGCGCTTGTAAATTTTCCTCCACCGTCGGACCTAGACCAACTTATGCAGGTCACCATTAAGATAGACCGACGCCTTAGGGAGAGAGCTAGGGAGAGAGCTAGGGCCCCCATGTCTCTCAAACCCTTCCATGACCCTAACCCACCGGCTTCCCGTAGGGAAAATTTACCTTCCACCTCTCAAGAGGAACCCATGCAGCTAGGGAGAACCCACCTTTCTCAGGATGAGAAGCAGCGAAGGCGCTCCATGGGGTTATGTCTTTATTGTGGGAACCCGGGACATTTCGCTAGGTCCTGTCCTAACAAGGGAGGCTCGGCGGGAAACTTCCACACCTAGATCAGGGGGAGAGTGCTGATCTAGGTGAGTCCGTTTGCTACTCTCGCCTGAATAAAATGCTAATCCCTGTAGACCTTTCCTGGGGCTCCTCCAAGCAGTCAGTTTCCGCTTTTATTGACAGTGGAGCTGCAGGTAACTTTCTGGATAGGAGCATGATCTCCATTTTGGGAATCCCTTTGGTACCCCTTGGGAAATCGCTGCAGGTTCTGGCCATTAATGGGAAGGCCATACAGGGGGGTCCAGTCAATACTAAGACCTCACCTCTTAATCTAGTCGTTGGGTCCTCCCACTCAGAGTTCATAGAATTTTTTGTTTTTGATTGCTCTGAGACTCCGGTGGTTTTGAGATACTCTTGGCTACAACTCCACAACCCCATTTTAGACTGGCAGGCTGGGGAATTGGAGCAAATTTTGTAAGAGTCATTGCTTCTCCACTGCCCTCAGAAGTTTCCAAATGCTGCCCCAGGGGTTACCTCAGCTGTACGCGGATTGGGCTGACGTTTTCTCTGAGCGGTCTGCTGACACTCTTCCCCCACATCGGGCCTATGACTGCCCCATTGACTTGCTCCCTGGGACTATTCCTCCTAGAGGGGAAATGTATAACCTTACCCGGCCCGAGGAGCAAGCAATGAGGGATTACATCTCCGAGAATTTGAGCAAGGGGTTTATCCGCCCTTTAACGTAGCCTTCTTTGTGGAAAAGAAGGATGGTGGTTTGAGGCCTTGTATAGACTACAGGGCCCTGAACAAGATTACTGTAAAAAAACGGTATCCCCTTTCCTTGATTGGGGATTTATTCAATCAAGTTGTTGGTGCTCTTTGAAGTTTTTCCAAGTTAGATTTAAAGGGGGCCTACAACTTGATTCGTATTTGGCAAGGGGATGAGTGGAAGACGGCATTTAATGTTAAAGATGGCCATTATGAATATCTGGTCATGCCCTTTGGCCTTTGTAACGCTCCAGCCGTCTTCCAAGACTTTGTGAATGATGTGTTCCAACACTATTTGGGTAGATTCGTAGTCATTTATTTAGACGATATTCTCAATTTTTTCTAACTCTCTGTCTGAGCATAGACGTCATGTAAATATGGTTCTGCAAAAATTTAGGGAAAACTATTTGTATGCCAAGATCTCTAAATGTATGTTCGAGGTCACCACTGTCCCCTTCTTGGGGTATGTGATTTCTAACCAGGGTCTGGAGATGGATGCGGAGAAGGTTTCGGCAGTGCGGGATTGGGTTCAACCCAAAACATTGAAAGAACTACAGCATTTCTTAGGATTCGCAAACTTCTACCGACGCTTTATCAGGGGCTTTTCCCATGTGGTGCCACCTCTTACTAAGCTTACCCGTAAGGGCGCCTTTACTGCGAGGCCTTCCTGACTTTAAAACGGGCCTTCACCTCGGCGCCTGTGTTAGTTCATCTTGATATAAATAAGCCTTTTATCATTGAAGTTGATGCTTCCGAGTTGGGTGTGGGGGCAGTTTTATCACAATACTCTGGTCATCCTGAGCGTCTACATCCTTGCGCTTACTTTTCGTGGAAAATTAGCAACGCGGAGCAAAACTACGATGTAGGAAACAGAGAATTATTGGCAGTTAAACTGGCCTTTGACGAATGTCGTCACTGGTCGGAGGGTTCATTGCATCCGATCACGGTCTATACTGATCACAAAAACCTCGAGTACATCAGTTCAGCTAAGAGACTGAACTCTCGTCAGGCACGCTGGGCATTGTTTTTCTCGCGGTTTAATTTCATAATCAAATTTATTTCAGGAGTTAAAAATACTAAGGCGGATGCCCTGTCCCGCATGTTCGGGGAATGCAAAGATAAGAGTGATATGGGTGAACCAATTTTGCCTTTGGGCTGTGTGGTGGGGGCATTGCTTCCTGATCTTTCTAATACCCTGGCGCCATTTCAGAATGAATCTCCTGTAGATGTACCTTTGGGGTGTCAGTTTGTTCCGCCGCACCTGCATCCTGATGTAATCCGCGAATTTCATGATGCTAAAACTGCTGGTCATCTGGGAAATCGTAAGACGTTTATTTTAGCCCAACGCCATGTATGGTTGCCTACTATGCGGCGCATATATCTACCTTTATCAATGCATGTACTGTTTGCGTGCGAAGTAAAGGGGTACACAAGGCCCCTAGTGGGTGTTTGGTTCCATTAGAGATTCCTAAAGAACCATGGACTCATATCTCTATGTACTTCATAGATTTGCCACCATCACATGGGAACACTGTGATTTGGGTGGCCATTGACCGTTTTAGTAAGATGGCACATTTTATTCCATTGCCTAAACTACCGTCGGCTCCTGAGCTTTCGTGATTATTTATCGTGCATATTTTTCGTATCCATGGCATACCGTCTAATATAATATCCGATCGGGGTGTACAATTTACTTCACATTTTTGGAAGAATTTTTGTTCGCGGTTTGGGATTCAGATATCTTTGTCGTCGGCGTACCATCCCCAGACCAATGGGCAGACTGAAAGAACTAATCAGAGTCTGGAACAGTACTTAAGGTGTTACATTTCTGACGCTCAAGAGCAATGGTCAGAATTCTTTGATTTTGCAGAATTTGCGTACAATAATGTGCCAAGTGAAAGTACTAAGGTGTCCCCATTCTTCTGCAACTTGGGGAAAAATCCCAGAGGTTCTTCCCTCTCGGTGTCACCTTCCGATTTACCGGCATTGGAAGAGTGGCTCCAAAAACGGAAAGACATCTGGGCCTGCGTCCAAGAGACTTTGAAAACTACTGTTTTAAGATATAAGATTCGCCGACCGCCGCAGATCTCAGGAACCCGCCCTTCAGGTTGGGGACCTCGTTGGGGTTTCCACTAAGAACATTGCCCTCCAGCAACCTTCCAGTAAGTTGGGTCCCAAGTTTATTGGGCCTTTTCCCATTATTCGGAAGTTGAACAATGTAACCTTTAAGGTCCAACTTCCTCAAACTATGAGAATCCCAAACTCCTTTCATGTGTCGCTGCTAAAACCAGCTAAGAATGTAAAACTTTCATCCCCATCACCAATCCTAGTGGATAACGAACCGGAATATGAGGTTAACAAGATTTTAGACTCGCGTAAGATCCATAACTCGTTACAATATTTGGCTGACTGGGTTGGTTACGGTCCTGAGGAGAGGTGCTGGGTTGCTGCGAAAGATGTACATGCTAGGATTCTTGTTGAAAGATTCCATTGTGACAATCCAGGGAAACCTGGTAAGGGTCCGGAGGCTCCTCGTGAAGGCGGGGTAGTGTCAGTAACCGCTTACCTGGACCCCGTTCCAGCGCCGTCTCCAGGCGGCCGGCCACAGCTGTCTCTGTGCAAGTTTATTGGGCCTTTTCCCATTATTCGGAAGTTGAACAATGTAACCTTTAAGGTCCAACTTCCTCAAACTATGAGAATCCCAAACTCCTTTCATGTGTCGCTGCTAAAACCAGCTAAGAATGTAAAACTTTCATCCCCATCACCCATCCTAGTGGATAACGAACCGGAATATGAGGTTAAAAAGATTTTAGACTCGCGTAAGATCCGTAACTTGTTACAATATTTGGCTGACTGGGTTGGTTACGGTCCTGAGGAGAGGTGCTGGGTTGCTGCGAAAGATGTGAACGCTAGGATTCTTGTTGAAAGATTCCATCGTGACAATCCAGGGAAACCTGGTAAGGGTCCGGAGGCTCCTCGTGAAGGGGGGGTAGTGTCAGTAACCGCTTACCTGGACCCCGTTCCAGCACCGTCTCCAGGCGGCCGGCCACAGCTGTCTCTGTGCGGCGGCCGCGCAGAGCGGCGGCTCGGGCGGCGCCGAGCACGGCCGCTCTCCTCCCTCTCCCCCACGTCACGTGACTCTTTTGTCCTCCGGCGGTGCTGTACACAGCGCGCCCGCCGGAGGCTGTGATAGGGCCAATGTGCCCAATGTTCTTGGTTGGGCCAATGAACCCAAGTGCAGGGGTTTTGGGCAATGAGCCCAGGGGAGGTTCTGGGCTATACACCCTTCCATAGTGTATAGCCAATTAGCTGCTTAGTCCTAAGTGCACCAATCACACACACCTTCCCTTTCTAGTCTGTCCCTATAAAGGTTCTCCCCGTCAGTTACCCGGTGCCTGTGATAGCGCCTTGTACCTTGCTTTGTCTTATGATTGTTCCATGATTGATTTTCGTTGCCGACCCCTGCCTGAACCGACCATTCTTTGTCTGTTCTCCGTTGCCGACCCCTGCCTGAATCGACCAATCTCTATCTGAACTCCGTTGCCGACCCCTGCTTGAATCGACCATTCTCCGTCTGATCTCTGTAGCCGACCTCTGCTTTGTACCCTGACCTCGAGCTGCCTCATCCCTCTGTATCGCTACGATCTCTGACTTCCCAGTGTCGATCTCTGGCCTGTCTTTGGACTTCCACTATACTCGCTCTTAGTAATTGGTTCTTCAGACCTCCAACCAGTAAGCTCTCATCCTTTGAGCCATTGAAGTCCTGGGGGCAACCAATCCCGGGCAGGCGTATTCTGCATCCCGGCAAGCAGGGGCTCCTACAGGTGAAGCTGGCTGCGGAGATTGGGAGTTGAGGGCTTACCTGGAGGGCTGGAGTTACCCGAGCGTGACAGAAGGGTTCTGTTTAGTTCCGGTCTGGAGTGCTGTGATGCTCTATAAGGTCAAAAAGCTTATTTTTCCATCTGGTAGCTATTTGAGTCAGGGTACCTCAAAGCACTGCCTTATGTGCCTTCCACAGCATAATTGGTGAGTTGACTGAGCCCATGCTTTGGACAAAGAAAGTCCTTCAGCAAATGATCATCCACAGTGGCATTTAGGACCACTTTTTTGCATGGTCCTGGAGGAATGAGATTGAAAGGGAGTAAACTTTGGAGCCCTGTTACTGCTTTACAGCAAGAAATGGAGGAGAAGCACATGGGACAGACCATGGTGAGCTACTTGCTGGCTAATTCTTGCCATTGGGTTTAGAGTCTCTTTAACATGAATTGTCTAGTTTGTAATTTTTCTCAGTGCTTTCATAATATTTTGGGGTAATTTTTTTTTCTTTTAAAAATTAAAATCTTTTCAGATTTGTTGCATGGAACATGGAAATAACCTGCCTGGGTGAACTGCCTGGGTGACTTGCAGCAAACAGGGGGAAATGCCAGGCACGTGAAATTCACGTGGCTGACAGTTAACGGTCAGAGACGCAACCATGTAAATTTAACATGCTTGGAATTTAAAGGGCTTATACGCAAAATGTTTGTTCTAATTTTTCTAAAAAAAAACTTGTCTGTGTTGTGGAATTTTTCCAGGTGAGGTACAATACATTTTTCTAATGAGTGCACTGGCAGTAGCCGACAAACACTCAAAAAATTATCCAATTTTTAGAGGGGTAGCAACAGGATTGGGTTCCTGGAAATTGAAGAAGGACATTTTCAGCTTTGTGATGTCGCTCCAGGGGCCTATGTAGAGCCTTAATTCCTTGTCCTGTGCTAGGTTTTGTTCTCGAGGATAGTTCTCATCACTATCCATAACAACCAGGCTGCTGAGAAATGCTGGTGCCCCACTAGGAGGGGGCAGTAAAGAGACAGATGATGGAAGAGAAAGGCTTCTTTTACTGTGACGTGTAGCTGTAGTGGAGGAAAGATCAAAGTGATCAAAGCTTCAGAGTCTTCCTTCTCCTGAGATGAGCGAGAGCTAGTCAACCAGTCCACAATTAATGCATTGTCCGAAATAGAATGCCCACTGGAGGTAATGGACTACTCTGGCTTGCTGATGCTGCTACTACTACCACATACATTACTTCTGCTGCTACTACTACTGTGGCGGGCCTGGGCAAATGGATGCTGCCACTACTATAGCTGGTGCTACATTTACTGGGCCTGGGCACATGGCTGCTGACCACAATGTTGGTACTGACACCAACATCCTTATCCTTAGTGGCAGAAGGAATTGCAGGGATGTCTTTTAATTTTTGACAAATAGGCACTGTGTACCCCAACTTAGAGAGGGTGGGGGCCTGCAAAGTTAAAACAGAGCTGCCCCCCTTGTTTTTTTACTGTATGTATGTAACTCTATTTAACTCTATTTAACAAAGAGGCACCATGGACCCCGACTTAAAGAAAGACGAAATGATGGTGTGGTAGGCACTGGCGGGCAGAAGAAAGACATCATAATTCAGCTTCCTTATCATCACCAGGAAGAACGGAAAAGTACCAACATGACGTAAGCTGTCTGAGGTTCTGTCTGCTGGGTAGACAATCCTATTAAACTTGCTTCACCAAATAATCACATTGACCCCCCCATTGTGCACTAAAACATATTGCCTAGAAAACAAAATGTCCTCAGTTGCACAATAATCATTGCTATATGCACTCTTCCTCATCAAATATTTGCACCAGCAGTGTAAAAAACAAAAAAAAAAAGCAGAAGACCCATCCCAAAAAAACATCTGTATTCTGTATGCAATAATATTTAAACAATGACACATCTTCACCTCACCTTGGCTGTTAGAAAAACTACAACCCCGCCCAAAAGATCAAGGAATCATTCGGCTACACTGATTAAAACTCAGAAAGTTATGGTGGCTGGAAAACAAAGAGGGGTAAAGTTTATCAACACAATTTAGTCTAAAATACCCAATCTTGAAGCTTACAAAGATTAGACAAAAAACACATTTTATCATGTATCTTTATGGAATTGCACATATCTAGATATAACCATGACATCTTTTTATGAATATTGTAACTGTTGGCCACTGATTTTTCTACAAAAGCAAGTATCAGCTTTGTGTGTTGTGGCTTCTAGCTCTCTAGCATCCTAAAATGCTAAATCCATCCATTGGATATAAATATGTAGAACAGCAAAAATGGGTATGGCAAGAGATTAGAAGTTGCGCCAAGGAAGCCTGTCCCACAGGGTGGAATTCTAAGTTGCCCATATATATCATTTTTCTTAAATACAAAATAAAAAAATATGCTATTACATCTCATGAATCATTTAAAGCATTAATATAGTCAATGTTTCTTTTGAATGTAGGAATAAAAATCCTGCTAAGGTCAGATTTTTTGTGTCAAATTTTGATGGCTTTCTGAGACAGGTAAAAAGGTACAAAAGTTACTAAATCTAAAGAAAAAAACTTGTTGTCCTGGTAACACCCATGACTCATGCTATGAGTACAAATGTTTTAGTGACAACACGAATCACAACAGGACATGAAAGTAACTCTAAAATAATTATTTGACAGAAGTTCATTTTTAAGCCAGGAAAGGTTTTTAATCTGTTTAGAGATGAGCGAACTTTTGAAAAATTCGATTCGACTGATTCGCCGAATTTTCCGACAAAAATCGTTTCGACCCGAATTTATTCGCAACGAAACGCTATTAAAATCGGCTATTTCTGAGCCTCCTAGAGCCTCAATAGGGTTGTAAACCATTCTGCCTTGCTGTAACACGCATAGGATGCGTGCTGGGTAAGTGAAATAATACTGTAAATAATTAGGACATGCAGATCAGAGGCATCACTAATAGAATCACAGAGCAGCACAATTGCAGAGAGTTGAAGTGCCATCACTATGAGGGGCCACCATAGTGCCTGAAAAACACACCCTGGAGTTGGTGGCAGCAGGAGCCCAACAATTAGCTGAATCACACCGTGGAGTTTCAAGCAGCAGCAGCAGGAGCCCAAACATTGCTTTAAAGAGACACTGGATTTGGCTGCAAGAGCCCAAAAATTGGATGAATCACACCCTGGAGTTGCAAGCAGCAGCAGGAGCCCAAACATTACTTTAAAGAGACACTGGAGTTGGCTGCAGGAGCCCAAAAATTGGATGAACCACACCCTGGAGTTGCAAGCAGCAGCAGAAGCAGCAGCAGCAGGAGCAGGAGCCCAAACATTAATTTAAAGAGACACTGGAGCCCAAAATTTGGATGAATCACACTCTGGAGTTGCAAGCAGCAGCAGCAGCAGCAGCTGGAGCAGGAGCAGGAGACCAAACATTGCTTTAAGGAGACACTGGAGTTGGCTGCAGGAGCCCAAAATTGGATGAATCACACCATGGAGTTGCAAGCAGCAGCAGGAGCCCAAACATTGCTTTAAAGAGACACTGGAGTTGGCTGCAGGAGCCCAAATATTGGATGAATCACACCCTGGAGCTGCAAGCAGGAGCAGCAGCAGCAGGAGCCCAAACATTACTTTAAAGAGACACTGGAGTTGGCTGCAGGAGCCCAAAAATTGGATGAATCACACCCTGGCGTAGCAAGCAGCAGGAGCAGCAGCAGCTGGAGCAGGAGCCCAAATATTGCTTTAAAGAGACACTGGAGTTGGCTGCAGGAACCAAAACAATTGATGAATCACACCCTGGAGTTGCAAGCAGCAGCAGCAGCAGGAGCCCAAACAGTGCTTTAAAGGGACACTGGAGTTGGCTGCAGGAGCCAAAAAATTGGATGAATCACACCCTGGAGTTGCAAGCAGCAGCAGCAGGAGCGGCAGCAGGAGCAGGAGCCCAAACATTGCTTTAAAGAGACACTGGAGTTGGCTGCAGGAGCCCAACAATTGGATGAATCACACCCTGGAGTTGCAAGCAGCAGCAGCAGCAGGAGCCCAAACATTGCTTTAAAGAGACACTGGAGTTGGCTGCAGGAGCCCAAAAATTGGATGAATCACACCCTGTAGTTGCAAGCAGCAGGAGCAGCAGCAGCAGGAGCAGGAGCCCAAACATTGCTTTAAATAGACACTGGAGTTGGCTGCAGGAGCCCAAAAATTGGATGAATCACACCCTGGAGTTGCAAGCAGCAGCAGCAGCAAGAGCCCAAACATTACTTTAAAGAGACACTGGAGTTGGCTGCAGGAGCCCAAAAATTGGATGAATCACACCCTGGATTTGCAAGCAGCAGCAGGAGCCCAAACATTGCTTTAAAGAGACACTGGGGTTGGCTGCAGGAGCCCAGAAATTGGATGAATCACACCCTGGAGTTGCTAGCAGCAGCAGCAGGAGCAGCAGCAGCAGCAGGAGGAGCCCAAACATTGCTTGAAAGAGACACTGGAGTTGGCTGCAGAAGCCCAAAAATTGGATGAATCACACCCTGGAGTTGCAAGCAGCAGCAGCAATAGCAGCAGCAGCAGGAGCCCAAACATTGCTTTAAAGAGACACTGGATTTGGCTGCAGGAGCCCAAAAATTGGATGAATCACACCCTGGAGTTGCAAGGAGCAGCAGCAGGAGCCCTAACATTGCTTTATAGAGACACTGGAGTTGGCTGCAGGAGCCCAAAAATTGGATGAATCACACCCTGGAGTTGCAAGCAGCAGCAGCAGGAGCAGCATCAGTAGCACTAGGAGCCCAAACTTTGCTTTAAAGAGACACTGGAGTTGGCTGCAGGAGCCCAAAAATTGGATGAATCACACCCTGGAGTTGCAAGCAGCAGCAGCAGGAGCAGCAGCAGGAGCAGGAGCCCAAACATTACTTTAAAGAGACACTGGATTTGGCTGCAGGAGCCCAAAATTGGATGAATCACACCCTGGAGTTGCAAGCAGCAGCAGCAGGAGCCCAAACATTACTTTAAAGAGACACTAGATTTGGCTGCAGGAGCCAAAAAATTGGATGAATCACACCCTGGAGTTGCAAGCAGCAGCAGGAGCACAAACATTGCTTGAAAGACACCCTGGAGTTGGCAGCAGCAGCAGGAGCCCAAACATTTACTTACACACCCTGGAGTTGGCAGCAGCAGCATGAACCCAGAAATTGGCTGGAAGGCTCCCTGAAGTTGGCAGCAGCAGGAGCACAAACATGAGCTGGAAGGCACACCCTGGAGTTGGCAGTAGCATAAGCAGGAGCCCAAACATTGCTTGAAAGACACCCTGGAGTTGGCAGCAGCAGAAGCAAGAGGCCAAAAATTGGCTGAAAGGCACACCCTGAAGTTGGCATCAGCAGGAGGCCAAAAAGTGGTCTAAAGACATAAATATGTTTTGCACCATTTGGAAACTGTAAACCGTGGCACCATGCTGAATCTAATCGCATGCATCAGCCATTGGTGGGTGGAAATCCTGGCTGATTCATCCCTGATTCATTTTGACAAAGGTGAGTCTCTCCCCATTTTCAGTAGACAGACGAGTTCTCCTCACCTTAACTATGGCCCCCGCTGCACTAAACACCCGCTCAGATCTCACGCTACAGTTAGTTGCGGCCACAAGCCAAGTTTGGCTGCCCAGAAGTCCAGCGGATCCTCAAGGTGTGTTGGCATGGTCATGTCAAGGTATGACATGACCTGCTGGTTGAGGTCCTGCTCCAGGTCTTCCTGCTGCTCATGAGTAGCCTCACTATGCGGGTGTAGAAAGCTACTCATTAGCGACTGAAGACTGAGGCTGCTGTTGATGGAGCTGCTGCTGCTGCTCCTGCCAACCCCCCCAGCAGGCATGGCAGTGGAAGGTGAGCGCAGAGGTCCCCCCGAGTCAGACCATGGCGCAGATAGGCATCGGCCAACTGACTACGCAGAATGTCTTTGTAGTAGTTCAGTTTGTCCTCCCTCTCGGCGGGTTTAAAAAATGCCCCCATTTTGTGCCGGAAGCGAGGGTCCAATAAGGTGGACAGCCAGAAGTCATCCCTCCGACAAAAGGAAACAATTCTGGGGTCACTACGCAAGCACGTGAGCATGCTTCCTGCCATTTGCGCAAGTGACTCGGAGGGAATACCTGTCTCCATCTCCACTGCATACTGCCACGGTGTGTCCGGGTCCTCTGTCTCGCCTTCCTCAAAACCCTCTAGCTCCTCTGGCTGCTCCTGGTCCTCCTCTCCTGTCCGCTGACTAGATAAACCAGCCATTTCGCCATGCCTAAACTGTGCTTCACTGTGCCCCTCCTCCTCCTCTTCCTCCTCCAGTTCAGCTCCAACGGGGTTCATGTGGCCGTAAGATGTAGACGCCATGTCTCTAGTGCCCTGACCAGCCATGGTTTCCAACATGTGCTGTAGTACATGAAGCAGTGGAATCACGTCATTCATCCCGTAATCCTGCCAACTGACAAATAAAGTGGCTTCCTCAAAGGGCCTGAGCAAACGGCAGGTGTCACGTATGAGCTGCCACTGGTTGACATTGAAGTTACACAGGGGTGTCCCCCTATCCGCTTGGATCATCAGGAAATCCGTGATGGCTTTTCTCTGTTCATATAATCGGTCCAACATGTGAAGGGTGGAATTCCAACGGGTGGAAACATCGCAAATCAGACTATGTTGGGGGATACCGTTCTGACGCTGTAGCTCAAGAAGGGTGTGTTTGGCAGTGTATGAGTGGCTGAAGTGGATGCAAAGTTTCCTTGAAGTTGTTAGGATGTCTTGCAGATGGGGGGAACACTTCAGAAACTGCTTGACAACCAGATTGAAGACGTGAGCCATGCAGGGGGCATGGGTCAGGCTTCCTTTCCGCAGCGCAGACGAAATGTTCTTGCCATTGTCGGTAACCATGATTCCCATTTTCAGTTTTCTTGGAGTAAGCCATGTTTGGATTTCCTGATGAATAAATTTAAGCAGTTCCTCCCCTGTGTGACTCCGTTCGCCAAGACAAACCATGTGAAGCACAGCGTGACACCTCCGTGCCCTGCACACATGGTAGACTGGAGGGGCACTGAGACGTGAGCCTACAGTGGAGGGTGAGGAGATGACGGAGGATGAGGAGGCAGAGTCGCACGGTGTCACAGGCCCAACGGGCAGGGAGCACGGAGGCCGAAGTGGCGTGACCTGTCCAAGTTGCTGCTGCTGCTGCAAAGGGACCACATTCACCCAGTGGGCTGTAAACGACATGTACTGTCCCTGACCGTAGTTACAGCTCCAGACGTCGGCGCTGTCATGCACTTTGCTACACACCGACAGGCTCAAGGACTGGCCCACCTTCTGTTCAACAAAATTGTGCAGCGCTGGTACTGCCTTCTTGGCAAAGAAATGACGGCTTGGGACTCTTCACCTCGGCACAAGCCATCAGTTCTCTGAAAGGTGCAGAGTCCACCACCTGAAAAGGGACAGGACCACATTCAGCTTCTGCGCCGTAGGATGAGTGGGCGCATACTGCTGTCTCTTGGACATGGCTTCGCTGATGGATTGCTGGCGGGATGCATGACTTGGAGGAGGAGGAGCAGGAGCGACAGAGGATGGGTATGATGCACAGCTGCCTTCGGGTGAGGTGCTGGAGCCTTGGCTGGCAGAAATTGGGAGCAACGTGCCACTTGTTAAGGAAGCAGGCTGGACCACCACTTTGGAGCCTCGGTTCTTCCAGGCCGCTTTATGGTGACGCATCATATGTTGACGCAGGGCCGTGGTGCCAACATTTGGGCCCTGGCCACGCTTCACCTTCTGCCTACATATCTTGCATGTGGCCATGTTACCCACCTGCGGATGCTTCAGGAAAAACTGCCACACTGCCGAGTAGCTACTTTTCCTACCAACAGGCCTCACTGATTCACTGCTACTGTCGCCAACTCCAGGAACCCCTGCTCCACTACCTCCCGATAAGGTAGCCTGCCGCGCAGCAGGTGCTCTACCCCGGCCCCGTTTGGCTCCAGGCTTTACAATTGTGCCCCCATGCTGACTGCCAACCATGCTGCTAACACCTTGCTGCCTCAGCTGCTGACTCCGAGGCAACCTGCGCCCCTCTTCTCCTGATAATGACGATGAAGCCCCTTCATCACCCAGCTCCCAAGTGCGATCGGCTTCATCATTATCACCGAGTTGTGGCTGCACGTCACTGATGTTCTTAGTTTCCTTAACAGTGTCTGGCGCAGGATCTGGAATGCTCGCAACACCCATGACACTGTCCACATCACTATTTGTCTGCCTAGCTAAAGAAGCCACCTCCATTTCTTGGCTGGGCAGTAGCTGCTGACTGTCCTCTATCTGATCGTCCTCCTCACTAAAGAGTGGAGCTGAACCCAAAGCATAGGATACGTCGCTGGGGGAGGGAACGGCGTAGGCCAGAGGCAATGGGAGGACAGGGACTGCTCTCGGGGCATGCCAACTCAGGGTTGTGTCAGAGGAACCTACCAACCCTAGACTGGGGGTCTCAGATGTAACTTGTGATGATGTTGATGAGCGCGTTAACCAATCTACCATGGCAGATGCGTTACTGGAGGAGACACGACCGCTAGCAGATACTGGCAGATCAGGTCTCTCACCGTGACTCCTGCTGCCACTCGCTCCTAGTCTGCTGCGACCTCTGCCTGCTGAATCTTGGCCTCTGCCACTCCTCTTTGAACATCCTTGCACTTGTCTGCCTGACATTTTTATGTATTTGAAATGCGCAATAGGTACGATAAAAAATGTGTTTACTTTAAAAAGAAGAAGCTAAAAAAAGTGAGGAACTGCTTCTCTGCACCAGATACTATGAAAATTGGCAATATGAGATACCCTGTGGCCTAGTGTTTTGGCAGCAGACCAAAAACCAATTCAAAATGCAATAGTTTGATTAAGCTGAGGAAGGATGAACAAGCGTATTTAGTATAACAGATAGGCTGCTAAGTGCAGGTTTGAGATACCCTGCGGCCTAGAGTTTTGGCACAGGACAAAAACCAATTCAAAATGCAATAGCTTAATAAAGCTGATGCTGAACAACGCTTATTTAGTATAACAGATAAGGTGCAACTTGGTGGTTTGGGATACCCTGCGGCCTGGTGTATTGACAGCAGTACAAAAACCAATTCAAAATGCAATAGCTTAATAAAGCTGAGACTGTAGATGCTTATTTAGTATAACAGATAGGGTGCAACGTGGTGGTTTGGGATACCCTGCGGCCTGGTGTATTGACAGCAGGACAAAAACCAATTCAAAATGCAATAGCTTAATAAAGCTGATGCTGAACAATGCTTATTTAGTATAACAGATAGGGTGCAACGTGCAGGTTTGGGATACCCTGCGGCCGGGTGTATTGACAGCAGGACAAAAAACAATTCAAAATGCAATAACTTAATAAAGCTGAGGCTGTAGACGCTTATTTAGTATAACAGATAGGGTGCCACGTGGTGGTTTGGGATACCCTGCGGCCTGGTGTATTGACAGCAGGACAAAAACCAATGCAAAATGCAATAGCTTAATAAAGCTGATGCTGAACAACTCTTATTTAGTATAACAGATAGGGTGCAACGTGGTGGTTTGGGATACCCTGCGGTCTAGTGTATTTAAAGCAGACCAAAACCAATTCAAAATGCAATAGCTTCATAAAGCTGAGGCTGTAGATGCTTATTTAGTATAACAGATAGGGTGCAACGTGGTGGTTTGGGATACCCTGCGGCCTGGTGTATTGACAGCAGGACAAAAACCAATGCAAAATGCAATAGCTTAATAAAGCTGATGCTGAACAACGCTTATTTAGTATAACAGATAGGGTGCAACGTGGTGGTTTGGGATACCCTGCGGCCTGGTGTATTGACAGCAGGACAAAAACCAATTCAAAATGCAATAACTTAATAAAGCTGATGCTGAACAACGCTTATTTAGTATAACAGATAGGGTGCAACGTGGTGGTTTGGGATACCCTGCGGCCTGGTGTATTTAAAGTAGACCAAAACCAATTCAAAATGCAATAGCTTAATAAAGCTGATGCTGAACAACGCTTTTTTAGTATAACAGATAGGGTGCAACGTGCAGGTTTGGGATACCCTGCGGCCTGGTGTATTTAAAGCAGGCCAAAACCAATTCAAAATGCAATAACTTAATAAAGCTGAGGCTGTAGACGCTTATTTAGTATAACAGATAGGATGCCA
Organism: Gastrophryne carolinensis; assembly: GCA_027917425.1. Classification (NCBI taxonomy): domain Eukaryota; kingdom Metazoa; phylum Chordata; class Amphibia; order Anura; family Microhylidae; genus Gastrophryne; species Gastrophryne carolinensis. Next base: position 246,842,712 of record CM051238.1, read on the forward strand.
CGTGGTGGTTTGGGATACCCTGCGGCCTGGTGTATTGACAGCAGGACAAAAACCAATTCAAAATGCAATAACTTAATAAAGCTGAGGCTGTAGATGCTTATTTAGTATAACAGGTAGGGTGTAACGTGGTGGTTTGGGATACCCTGCGGCCTGGTGTATTTAAAGCAGACAAAAAACAATTCAAAATGCAATAGCTTAATAAAGCTGATGCTGAACAACGCTTATTTAGTATAACAGATAGGGTGCAAAGTGCAGGTTTGGGATACGCTGCGGCCTGGTGTATTGACAGCAGGACAAAAACCAATTCAAAATGCAATAACTTAATAAAGCTGAGGCTGTAGATGCATATTTAGTATGACAGATAGGGTGCCACGTGGTGGTTTGGGATACCCTGCGGTCTGGTGTATTGACAGCAGGACAAAAACCTATGCAAAATGCAATAGCTTAAATTAGCTGATGCTGAACAACGCTTATTTAGTATAACAGATAGGGTGCAATGTGCAGGTTTGGGATACTCTGCGGCCTGGTGTATTGACAACAGGACAAAAACCAATTCAAAATGCAATAACTTAATAAAGCTGAGGCTGTAGACGCTTATTTAGTATAACAGATAGGATGCCACGTGGTGGTTTGGGATACCCTGCAGCCTGGTGTATTGACAGCAGGACAAAAACCAATGCAAAATGCAATAGCTTAATAAAGCTGATGCTGAACAATGCTAATTTAGTATAACAGATAGGGTGCAACGTGCAGGTTTGGGATACCCTGCGGCCTGGTGTATTTAAAGCAGACAAAAACCTATGCAAAATGCAATAGCCTAATAAAGCTGATGCTGAACAACGCTTATTTAGTATAACAGATAGGGTGCCACGTGGTGGTTTGGGATACCCTGCGGCCTGGTGTATTGACAGCAGGACAAAAATCTATGCAAAATGCAATAGCTTAATAAAGCTGATGCTGAACAACGCTTATTTAGTATAACAGATAGCGTGCAACGTGGTGGTTTGGGATACCCTGCAGCCTGGTGTATTGACAGCAGGACAAAAACCAATTCAACATGCAAAAGCTTAATAAAGCTGATGCTGAACAACACTTATTTAGTATAACAGATAGGGTGCCACGTGGTGGTTTGGGATACCCTGCGGCCTGGTGTATTGACAGCAGGACAAAAACCAATGCAAAATGCAATAGCTTAATAAAGCTGATGCTGAACAACGCTTATTTAGTATAACAGATAGGGTGCAACGTGCAGGTTTGGGATACCCTGCGGCCTGGTGTATTTAAAGCAGACCAAAACCAATTCAAAATGCAATAACTTAATAAAGCTGAGGCTGTAGATGCTTATTTAGTATAACAGATAGGGTGTCACGTGGTGGTTTGGGATACCCTGCGGCCTTGTGTATTGACAGCAGGACAAAAACCTATGCAAAATGCAATAGCTTAATAAAGCTGATGTTGAACAATGCTTATTTAGAATAACAGATAGGGTGTCACGTGGTGGTTTGGGATACCCTGCGGCCTGGTGTATTGACAGCAGGACAAAAACCTATGCAAAATGCAATAGCTTAATAAAGCTGATGCTGAACAACGCTTATTTAGTATAACAGATAGGGTGCCACGTGGTGGTTTGGGATACCCTGCGGCCTGGTGTATTGACAGCAGGACAAAAATCTATGCAAAATGCAATAGCTTAATAAAGCTGATGCTGAACAACACTTATTTAATTTAACAGATAGGGTGCAACGTGGTGGTTTGGGATACTCTGCGGCCTGGTGTATTGAAAGCAGGACAAAAACCAATTCAAAATGCAATAGCTTAATAAAGCTGAGTCTGTAGACGCTTATTTAGAAAAACAGATAGGGTGCAACGTGGTGGTTTGGGATACCCTGCGGCCTGGTGTATTGACAGCAGGACAAAAACCAATTCAAAATGCAATAGCTTAATAAAGCTGATGCTGAACAACGCTTATTTAGTATAACAGATAGGGTGCAGCGTGGTGGTTTGGGATACCCTGCAGCCTGGTGTATTGACAGCAGGACAAAAACCATTTCAAAATGCAATAGCTTAATAAAGCTGATGCTGAACAACACTTATTTAGTATAACAGATAGGGTGCAACGTGGTGGTTTGGGATACCCTGCGGCCTGGTGTATTGACAGCAGGACAAAAACCAATTCAAAATGCAATAGCTTAATAAAGCTGATGCTGAACAATGCTTATTTAGTATAACAGATAGGGTGCAACGTGCAGGTTTGGGATACCCTGCGGCCGGGTGTATTGACAGCAGGACAAAAAACAATTCAAAATGCAATAACTTAATAAAGCTGAGGCTGTAGACGCTTATTTAGTATAACAGTCAGGGTGCCACGCAGTGGTTTGGGATACTCTGCGGCCTGGTGTATTAACAGCAGGACAAAAACCTATGCAAAACGCAATAGCTTAATAAAGCTGATGCTGAACAACGCTTATTTAGTATAACAGATAGGGTGCAATGTGGTGGTTTGGAATACCCTGCGGCCTGGTGTATTTAAAGCAGACCAAAACCAATTCAAAATGCAATAACTTAATAAAGCTGAGGCTGTAGACGCTTATTTAGTATAACAGATAGGGTGCCACGCGGTGGTTTGGGATACCCTGCGGCCTGGTGTATTGACAGCAGGACAAAAACCTATGCAAAATGCAATAGCTTAATAAAGCTGATACTGAACAACGCTTATTTAGTATAACAGATAGGGTGCAACGTGCAGGTTTGGGATACCCTGCGGCCTGATGTATTCAAAGCAGACCAAAACCAATTCAAAATGCACAAACTTAATAAAGCTGAGGCTGTAGACGCTTATTTAGTATAACAGATAGGGTGCCACGTGGTGGTTTGGGATACCCTGCGGCCTGGTGTATTGACAGCAGGACAAAAACCAATGCAAAATGCAATAGCTTAATAAAGCTGATGCTGAACAACGCTTATTTAGTATAACAGATAGGGTTACATAAGGCACTGCATAGATGGCATTTACAGTGGCAAGGCAGATTACGGTTTACAGCACAAAGAAATCAAATTGAATTGAAAACTGATCAGGCAAATCACCCTGTCACTGTCACTTTTATGCTGTCCCTGGATTGTTCCGGTTTTCCACTATCTTTCCCTGTCTCTGTCTGCCTCTCTAAATCTCCCTACCTATCTGTAAATCTCCCTACCTATCTGTAACTCTCCCTACCTATCGCTAACTGTCTGTCCCTGTCTGCAGCAACCACCGCTGTCTCACGAATGCAAGTCTGAAATGCGCACAAGCAAGATGGCCGCCGCTTTATATAGCACGGTGACGTCACCGGGGTTCCTGGCTGCTGATAGGCTGCATGGGACCTTCCCATGATAACTTGCCCCAGGGGATATGTCCAGACATGTCCATCCACCATTTTACAATGCCTGTAATTGAAGTAAATGGAGTTTAAAGGAAAACTTCGATCGATCGGATCGCGGGGAAATCAGATTCGTTCAGAATCGAATATTTCCTGAAATTCGGAACGAATTCGGGTTTGTCCGGATCGATTCGCTCATTCCTAAGTCTGTTGTTAACTAAGACAAAGATATTTATTTTTCTCTTGTGTGCCTAGCATCTGCAATGAATTCGCTCTTATACCACTGTATTACCAGGTAAATACCTTTTTAAGAATTTAATCAACCAGTATATTAGTTGCTATTCTAATTGTTTTGTGTTGTCTGTCTGAAAAGTTGCCAGGGAAATAAAAAATAAAAAATGTTCACCTGCAGGCAAAACAAAACAAAAAAGCCTGTGCTCACCTGACCTTGAGGCATCATAAAAAAACGCTTCTATATTTCCCCTCTCTTCTCGCATCTTCTCTTAGCAGGCTCTCTTGCTCTTTAGGGGTAGCAACTCCCAAACCGCTAGTGCTAAAGGCTATGAGATTAGCATTGTCCTTCAGGTGGCCCAAGGGGAATACTTACTATTGGGCTTTGCTAGAATTAGATTAGGGTTGGAAAATATAGCAAACTGACTACTTTGTAAATACACATAATTATTTGGTCATGTTTTGTTAACCCAGAAAATTGGCCTTAAATGTCCTAAAGTATAAAGTTCCTAATCCGGGAAGCAGTGTGGTGTTAAAGTAAAGAGAAGGTTAATATTGGACCTAGTTTCTTGTTTTCTTATCTCACGCTTTCCGTTACCATGTCCTGTCTGTATGAGTGTGTGATTGTGGTGTTTGGGTTAACACACAGGACAGAGAAAGAGAGAGGCAGGGCATGTTATAGGAATGCCTTTCTGTGCAGAAAATGGCACATGTTACATTGCTGGAAAGAGGTGAGATATTTAGCCCTTTCTCGGAACAGGGCTATGCAGTTTACAAAACATCAAGGTGGAAGAGTACCAGCATTATTTAGTGTTCCTAGAGTACCTGACACAATTAAAGCCAATGGGAGAAGAAATCAGGCAAGAATAATTAGGTCCCATTTTTTTTACCTAGGTCCTTGGTACCCCTTACCAGTTTACATACCGGAGATCTTTAAACAAGCTGCTAGGAAAGTGTCCCCAATGGATTCTGACCTCCGGAGTCCTGTGGCAGTGTCTTCAGCATCCTACTGTGGTTTTCTGTAGCTTTCCCATCAGAATTTTTCTTGGGGGGAACTTTTTATAATGCCTTTGGCATCAGTCACGCTAGAGGAATTGCCACAAGCCATGTCCCTGAGGAATAAAAGCCTCTTTGTGGTTACTTAATTTCTGTGGCCGGGAGCAAGACATGAAAAAGAGGGGTCATGTGCCCCTTCCAAAGAAGTCAGAAACCACCAGGGGAAGTGAGTGGGTGGCTCCCCACCTTTACCTCACAAACCGATAGAAGAGTCTGGGTTTGGCAAATGCTGGGAGAACATTCCCTGCCTGACTGAGGTGGACTAACTTTATAGTTTGGTGGAGAAGGGATGATGCTATAGGGTTGTCAGTGGTGGGACTCGACCTACTAGTTCCTATGAGTGAAAATAGCAAAAATACCACACACAATCCATCTATCTCTATTTTCCATATTTAAAAGAAACAAAGGGGGGGTGGCAGCCGCTCAGACCATTTTATAACTAACCTGGGAGGTGCACATTAGCAGGGCAATTAGGATACAAAAGTCTTAAAGGAGCCACAGCACTCAACCCTGTTAGCTTGCAGGCCAGCCTATAATCTGTCTCTAAACTTGGTTAAAAACAGAGGACTCTGTCACACACATCTGCAGAAGTATGCTTAAGCTGCACCACTACGCCAAAGTGCCTCTGTGGGGTGCAGTCCTAACTCTAATCTCTGAGAGCCCATTTGGGACATACAGTGCAATAGATAAATTGGGAACAGGCTTACTTTAAGCTCCTTTAAGACTTTTGTATCCTAATTGCCCTGCTAACGTGCTCCTCCCAGGTTAGTTTTAAAATGGTCTGAGCGGCTGCCACCCCCCCTTTGTTTCTTTTGAATTTGTGCAAGCACATGGTGTGTGGGGTCTAGGCTGTATTGCAAGGTCTTTGACCCTTACACCCCATGGCTTGCGCTTGAGAGGTTTAGGGCAACCTCTGGTAAGCCTGCTCCCAATTTATCTATTGCACTGTATGTCCCAAATGGGCTCTCAGAGATTAGAGTTAGGACTTCACCCCACAGAGGCACTTTGGCATAGTGGTGCAGCTTAAGCATACTTCTGCAGATGTGTGTGACCGAGTCCTCTGTTTTTAACCAAGTTTAGAGACAGATTATAGGCTGGCCTGCAAGCTAACAGGGTTGAGTGCTGTGGCTCCTTTAAGACATTTGTATCCTAATTGCCCTGCTAACGTGCACCTCCCAGGTTAGTTATAAAATGGTCTGAGCGGCTGCCACCCCCCCCTTTGTTTCTTTTGAATTTGTGCAAGCACATGGTGTGTGGGGTCTGGGCTGTATTGCAAGGTCTTTGACCCTTACACCCCATGGCTTGCGCTTGAGAGGTTTAGGGCAACCTCTGGAAAGCCTGCTCCCAATTTATCTATTGCACTGCATGTCCCAAATGGGCTCTCAGAGATTAGAGTTAGGACTGCACCCCACAGAGGAACTTTGGCATAGTGGTGCAGCTTAAGCATACTTCTGCAGATGTGTGTGACCGAGTCCTCTGTTTTTAACCAAGTTTAGAGACAGATTATAGGCTGGCCTGCAAGCTAACAGGGTTGAGTGCTGTGGCTCCTTTAATACTTTTGTATCCTAATTGCCCTGCTAACGTGCACCTCCCAGGTTAGTTATAAAATGGTCTGAGCGGCTGCCACCCCCCCTTTGTTTCTTTTGAATTTGTGCAAGCACATGGTGTGTGGGGTCTGGGCTGTATTGCAAGGTCTTTGACCCTTACACCCCATGGCCTGCGCTTGAGAGGTTTAGGGCAACCTCTGGTAAGCCTGCTCCCAATTTATCTATTGCACTGTATGTCCCAAATGGGCTCTCAGAGATTAGAGTTAGGACTGCACCCCACAGAGGCACTTTGGCGTAGTGGTGCAGCTTAAGCATACTTCTGCAGATGTGTGTGACCGAGTCCTCTGTTTTTAACCAAGTTTAGAGACAGATTATAGGCTGGCCTGCAAGCTAACAGGGTTGAGTGCTGTGGCTCCTTTAAGACTTTTGTATCCTAATTGCCCTGCTAACGTGCACCTCCCAGGTTAGTTATAAAATGGTCTGAGCGGCTGCCACCCCCCCTTTGTTTCTTTTGAATTTGTGCAAGCACATGGTGTGTGAGGTCTAGGCTGTATTGCAAGGTCTTTGACCCTTCCACCCCATGGCTTGCGCTTGAGAGGTTTAGGGCAACCTCTGGAAAGCCTGCTCCCAATTTATCTATTGCACTGCATGTCCCAAATGGGCTCTCAGAGATTAGAGTTAGGACTGCACCCCACAGAGGAACTTTGGCGTAGTGGTGCAGCTTAAGCATACTTCTGCAGATGTGTGTGACCGAGTCCTCTGTTTTTAACCAAGTTTAGAGACAGATTATAGGCTGGCCTGCAAGCTAACAGGGTTGAGTGCTGTGGCTCCTTTAAGACTTTTGTATCCTAATTGCCCTGCTAACGTGCACCTCCCAGGTTAGTTATAAAATGGTCTGAGCGGCTGCCACCCCCCCTTTGTTTCTTTTGAATTTGTGCAAGCACATGGTGTGTGGGGTCTAGGCTGTATTGCAAGGTCTTTGACCCTTCCACCCCATGGCTTGCGCTTGAGAGGTTTAGGGCAACCTCTGGAAAGCCTGCTCCCAATTTATCTATTGCACTGCATGTCCCAAATGGGCTCTCAGAGATTAGAGTTAGGACTGCACCCCACAGAGGAACTTTGGCGTAGTGGTGCAGCTTAAGCATACTTCTGCAGATGTGTGTGACCGAGTCCTCTGTTTTTAACCAAGTTTAGAGACAGATTATAGGCTGGCCTGCAAGCTAACAGGGTTGAGTGCTGTGGCTCCTTTAAGACTTTTGTATCCTAATTGCCCTGCTAACGTGCACCTCCCAGGTTAGTTATAAAATGGTCTGAGCGGCTGCCACCCCCCCTTTGTTTCTTTTGAATTTGTGCAAGCACATGGTGTGTGGGGTCTAGGCTGTATTGCAAGGTCTTTGACCCTTCCACCCCATGGCTTGCGCTTGAGAGGTTTAGGGCAACCTCTGGAAAGCCTGCTCCCAATTTATCTATTGCACTGTATGTCCCAAATGGGCTCTCAGAGATTAGATTCAGGACTGCACCCCACAGAGGCACTTTGGCGTAGTGGTGCAGCTTAAGCATACTTCTGCAGATGTGTGTGACCGAGTCCTCTGTTTTTAACCAAGTTTAGAGACAGATTATAGGCTGGACTGCAAGCTAACAGGGTTGAGTGCTGTGGCTCCTTTAAGACTTTTGTATCCTAATTGCCCTGCTAACGTGCACCTCCCAGGTTAGTTATAAAATGGTCTGAGCGGCTGCCACCCCCCCTTTGTTTCTTTTGAATTTGTGCAAGCACATGGTGTGTGGGGTCTAGGCTGTATTGCAAGGTCTTTGACCCTTACACCCCATGGCTTGCGCTTGAGAGGTTTAGGGCAACCTCTGGTAAGCCTGCTCCCAATTTATCTATTGCACTGTATGTCCCAAATGGACTCTCAGAGATTAGAGTTAGGACTGCACCCCACAGAGGCACTTTGGCGTACTGGGGCAGCTTAAGCATACTTCTGCAGATGTGTGTGACCGAGTCCCCTGTTTTTAACCAAGTTTAGAGACAGATTATAGGCTGGCCTGCAAGCTAACAGGGTTGAGTGCTGTGGCTCCTTTAAGACTTTTGTATCCTAATTGCCCTGCTAACGTGCACCTCCCAGGTTAGTTATAAAATGGTCTGAGCGGCTGCCACCCCCCCTTTGTTTCTTTTGAATTTGTGCAAGCACATGGTGTGTGGGGTCTAGGCTGTATTGCAAGGTCTTTGACCCTTCCACCCCATGGCTTGCGCTTGAGAGGTTTAGGGCAACCTCTGGAAAGCCTGCTCCCAATTTATCTATTGCACTGTATGTCCCAAATGGGCTCTCAGGGATTAGAGTTAGGACTGCACCCCACAGAGGCACTTTGGCGTAGTGGTGCAGCTTAAGCATACTTCTGCAGATGTGTGTGACAGAGTCCTCTGTTTTTAACCAAGTTTAGAGACAGATTATAGGCTGGCCTGCAAGCTAACAAGGTTGAGTGCTGTGGCTCCTTTAAGACTTTTGTATCCTAATTGCCCTGCTAACGTGCACCTCCCAGGTTAGTTATAAAATGGTCTGAGCAGCTTCCACCCCCCCTTTGTTTCTTTTGAATTTGTGCAAGCACGTGGTGTGTGGGGTCTAGGCTGTATTGCAAGGTCTTTGACCCTTACACCCCATGGCTTGCGCTTGAGAGGTTTAGGGCAACCTCTGGTAAGCCTGCTCCCAATTTATCTATTGCACTGTATGTCCCAAATGGGCTCTCAGAGATTAGAGTTAGGACTGCACCCCACAGAGGCACTTTGGCGTACTGGGGCAGCTTAAGCATACTTCTGCAGATGTGTGTGACCGAGTCCTCTGTTTTTAACCAAGTTTAGAGACAGATTATAGGCTGGCCTGCAAGCTAACAGGGTTGAGTGCTGTGGCTCCTTTAAGACTTTTGTATCCTAATTGCCCTGCTAACGTGCACCTCCCAGGTTAGTTATAAAATGGTCTGAGCGGCTGCCACCCCCCCTTTGTTTCTTTTGAATTTGTGCAAGCACATGGTGTGTGGGGTCTAGGCTGTATTGCAAGGTCTTTGACCCTTCCACCCCATGGCTTGCGCTTGAGAGGTTTAGGCCAACCTCTGGTAAGCCTGCTCCCAATTTATCTATTGCACTGTATGTCCCAAATGGGCTCTCAGAGATTAGAGTTAGGACTGCACCCCACAGAGGCACTTTGACGTAGTGGTGCAGCTTAAGCATACTTCTGCAGATGTGTGTGACTGAGTCCTCTGTTTTTAACCAAGTTTAGAGACAGATTATAGGCTGGCCTGCAAGCTAACAGGGTTGAGTGCTGTGGCTCCTTTAAGACTTTTATTTTCCATATTTCTTACATCTTTTTCCCTTTTCAAATTTCCCCTTTCATTTATTCATTTCCACATTTTCTCCTTCATTTATTCTTTTCTAATTTCCCATTTATCCCCCTCTTTTCTATCTTCTCCCTGGCATTACCATGATCCCCTTTTCCTATACTTTTTCCCGAATTTCCCTTCATCTTTCTCCATTTCTTTGACATAATAAACTCCCTGTGCACAAAAATCCAAAAAATATGTTATTAAAAATAAGCTCAATATCTCTAAATTCAAAATCCTGAATTTGGCTAGAAGGAGCCCCTGCACTCAGTATCGTATGGGCAGCACTGTGTTAGCCAGGACTTCGGAAGAGAAAGCTGAAACTGATTACCGGTGTTAGCGAGGTAGTGGGGAGATCAAGCAGGATGCTTGGCTGCATAGCTCGAGGCATCACCACTAAGAAGATGAAGGTTGTGATGCTCTGGTGAGACCACATCTGGTGGGCTATAAAATGGTGGGAGGATTTAAACAATAAACTTATCAGGAAAGACTTTAAGAACTTAATTTGCACAGCTCGGAGAAAAGAAGAAACAGAGAATATTTGACTGAATCCTTGTGTTATGTGTTGTGCATGGAACCAGCAGAGGTGGTTAGATTATAAACAGTGAAGGAATTGAAGCATACTTGAAACATACTACTAAAAGTATAGATCTGTCTTAAGATAAAGAGATAATATACACAAAAGGGCATACTATATGGGCTATGGTCTCCTTCTACCGTCAACCTTTTATGTTACTAGAGCACTGCTATAATTGCACTGCAATATTCACTATTAAAATCAACCCTTCACCATAACATTTTATAGTTCTAGAAGCATATCTTCCCCACACCTATTGAAGGTCCTCATAATCTGTATAGGCTGATCAAATTTGGCCTTTTGAAGCCCACATTATTCCCAACACAGATCTCAGTTTAATCTCACTTTATCAACATCATTCTCCTTAGCTTTCCTTTCGAACAAATACAGGTCAAGCTAGAAGCCTCTAGACTTTTCCAGGAATCATTTACAGATTACTGCAAACTACATGTTTCTTTTTTTGGTATGGCTGATGCTTGTATGTCATTTCACCATTATATTTTTTTTCAGGTAACTTTAAGTGCTACTGCAAGCAAAAGTTAAACTGCAAGCAAAAGTAATAGTTACTCCTTTGCTTCAGGCTATGTTTGGCACTGTGTAACCCTTTTGTTGCCAAGCACATAACACCTACATGCTCGCTTGTCCAGGCATTGTCCAAGTGGCAACCATGTAGGTGTTACGTGCTTGACTTTCGCCTCAACTAGTTAAAAAAAAAATGACCGGACCCCTCGTTCGATCCGCCCGGGTCTCTTGGAGAAATGGGGCATGAAATATGGCTTTCTTTAATAAAACAAATGTTTTATTTAAAATAAAGGAGACAATTTTCTAAAAAACATATATATTTTTTTTTACGCAAAAATATTTTTAAAAAGTAGAAAAATTACAAACAAGACATTTCATTTTAAAGCCTAAACTCTGCTGCAAAAAAATATATATATATAATTTTCCTGGAAATTTCTGCAAAAACCATGGTTAAACATGGTGCAAAATAGTGAAAAATTAAAAGCGTTAATAATAGTACCTATGCATGGGGGTTTTTGTTCTGCTAGCGGGGACTTTGCACGTTCCAATGTAGCTTGTTTTTCCTTGTTTGCTTATTGTTTTTTCTAAGAAAATGTGTTTTTTATTCTGCTTTTTAATAATTTTTTTAGGGAAATCCTGTGCAACCTAAGAATTCTTCGAGGGATTACTTCTAAAACGATGATCCCACTACAACAAACTGGGTACGCTTAGAAAGCTTAACATGTGTTCTTTCAGGGTATATATGGTTTGTGGGGGTATTCCAAATGTAAAGGGTTGTTTTAGTTGAAAAATTGCAAGGTGTGCACTTTGTCTGCAGAGCTGAAATTTTCAAGTAAAATTATCCTTACACGTATGCTTTACTTTGGGGTGCTTGACAACTCTTCCCTTGAGAATGTGCATGTTGGGTATCGTTCTGTTCTGGGGACCTTGCTTTTTCAGATGGAACTTGTTCTTCTTGTTTGCATATTTTTTTATAGGAAAATATGAGTTTGATTCTGCTTTTTTATTCTTTTTTTAGTGAAACTCAAAGCATTTATTGAGGGATTACTTCCAGAAAACCGCACCCATGTCAACAAGTCTGGTACACCTAGAAAGCTTGAGGTGTGTACCAGAAAATATTGTGGGGGTATTTCAAATGTAAAGAGTTGATTTTCTTGAAAAAGTGCAAGGTGTGCATAGCACATAGCAGTTGTATTTTATCTGAAAATCTACGCAGCGCTGTTTCAGTTTAGGGGAGTCTCCTGGGCAGGATGTCTACCAATACACATGTGGTACCGCTGTAACCGGGAGAAATTAGGGTTTTACACAAAATGCGATTTTATTGACAAACATACTTTTTTTTATTACAATAAACACTAAAAATTGTAACAAATAGACATTTTTTAATTTTTGCACAAATGTCACCCCAAAATATGGAGAATACACTTAAAAAATGTCAAACAGCACATTTCATGTTAAAGCCCAAACTTTGTTGAAAAAAACATTATATAATTTTCCTTTGAAATCTCTGGAAATCCCTTTAAAAATCACAGTTAAACAGTAGCAACAAAATAGTGAAAAATGGTCTGGCAACAAAGGGTGAAAAAATCTCCAGGTAGGCTGGCAGTTAAAGGGTTAAAATGTTTTCTGTTTTTAAAATGAAGAAGAAATGGCTGAGATATCGAGGTTTACGGGTTAAGCTTATGATTTTTCATCTGAAAAAAGTGTGCGTGGCCCTTGGATGTGTGATGCTGCATAATAATCAGCTTTCTGCGCTGAAAGAATTGTGATGAATTTGGAGGGGAAGGCGGAGGAGGCAGGGACCCGCAATCCTGTCCCGCTCTGCTGAGCTGATTGGAAAACTGGATAAAAAAGAGAATGTCATTGGCTAAACCTGTAAACCCCAATATCTCAGCCATTTCTGCTTCAATTTAAAACACTGTTTAGGACAGTGCCAAATTTAGCCCGGCGCAATGGTGTGACAATTACCTTTGTTTGCAATATCCCTTTATGGTTTAAATCCTTTAAATTTGTAAGCTCAAGAGGGCAGGTCCCTCTCTTCCAGTGTACTCCTGCATCTATTTGTTTAGCACCCTTCTGTTATATTTGACTCAAAATGCAGCGTGTATTACTCAATATACATTTTCGTCATTGTACAATACATTTTTTACTTGTCTTACCTTGTACTATGTCATGGTCTATCGTGGTGCTCTATGAACAAACATTAATAATAATAAAATTCTCATATTTCCTAAAAAGCCTCTTATAGACCTGCAATCCATAGAGTCCTGAGATATATTTAGCTCTGAACACAGAAGCCATTGAAAAGCATTTCAGATTATTAGATAGCATTGTTTACTTAAAGTGGTCCTCCTTTTCAGTAAACTGCTCCTGTAAATCTCCCTCTGGTGTTCAGTGGCATATACTGTTTGAGAGGGCTTAATGCCATGCAGATATTGTGAAAAATGTTTGCAGATTATGTGTTCCTGAACTGCAAGGAAGCAGTCATCTTTCTACAGCCTTAAGAGCTGTGCTTACACATGAGCATGGTGTGGAGGGATATATGAAAAAGGGGTAGCATCCCTGTCATGCACACACACACTCACACAATCTATAGTTGATGTAGGAAAGGAATTCTTTATGTGTAAAGGAAGCTATATAACTATAAATCTTTATGTATATTTAAGCATTGCCAGTCGCAGAGAAATTGCTACTTTATACTTCTGCTTCTGGGATGATTGTACAGAGATTTAGGGCAATTTTGACTGTGGAAATTTTTCAACATCTGGGGCATCAGGTGTGTAGCAAAAATGGCGCTCCCATGCAGTTCAAGAACGCAGCATCTGCATGGGGTTAGGCCCTCTCATATAGGTTACATTGCCAAAGGTTGGCTTTAGGGGAAAAATTTACTAAAGGTCCGCTATACTGTAAAAGGCACTTTTAAGTCTTTAACCCCCTTGGCGGCGATCCCGAGCGTGACTCGGGGTTAATTTGCGCTGTAAGTGGCGGTAACCCCGAGTCACGCTCGGGATCGATTTGGGAGCAGGGGCGGGCGGCGCAGCCTCCTTACCTTCTCCCTGCGATCCAGCGATGTCTCCGCCGCGATCGCAGGTGAGAGCCGCGGCTGCGGCGTCCGTCTCCGCTTCCGGGTTCCGTCTCTGTGAGCCGCAGAGGCTCATGGGGGCGGAGCCGTGTGTCAGAGACAAATGCAATGGTAACGCTTTCGTTACCATTGCATTTGTCTTTTTCACAACGCCAGGGAGGTTAAGTTATTTGTACATATTGTTGCTAACTAGTTGAATTCTGAAACTCTCGTGATTAAATATACTAAACTATAGTACATAGCCATTAATGCTAATATTTGGTTCTGGTCAACCTAAAACAAATCCCCAATGATTGGGTTGAATTAAGTTCTGACCACCGAAGCAGAAGTGCAACACTAATAACAGCTCACATGTATTTACTCAAAATAGATTGTTGGGTATAAATATTAACAGCAATCTATTCTGATGGGCTTGAATTCTGCACATGCACTATGGGAGCATGATAAGAATATGGTTACATCTGAAATGCACATGTGCAGACCCCTGACATCATCCCTGGTCTGCATGCTCACTGCACCAGACAACACTGCGCCCTCGGCTCTGCATGCACCTGCTGCAACCATTTAAGTTTGCCTGGTGAGGTGAGTGCGCAGACCTGGGTTGCTACTGGAAGTTGAAACAAGCACCTTGGGGTAGCAAGATAAAGGGTATTATAGGGTAAACTGGGGAAATTTACAATGCGGGTGTCAATGCAGGACCCCCGCCTTCTTGGTGAGTCCACAACCCCCAATCTCCACTGCTAGCTTCACCTATAGACAAGCCCCCATTTTGCCTCACTGAAAACTGTTGCCCCCATGACTTGCTAGCACAAAGGTTGTGAACTTACAGGAGTGAATGCGGATGAACCAGAGGTAAGACTGTGTGTTATCGAGCACCAAGGGAGAAGCACGAGAAGGGTCAAAGGTCAAGCAGGGTGGTCAGAGGGTATGCAGTGCAAGGGATGAGACAGGTTCGTAGTTGGAGTCCAGGCAGGCATTGGTCCAGGAGGCAGTCACGGAATGGTCGGGCAAGCTAGGTAGGCAATGGTAATCAGAAGTCACATGAACATTAGCACCCAGCAAAACGCTATCACAGGCAGTGAGAGAGTGAGGAAGGAAAACCTTTATATGGCCGGAACAAACAGGATTGGCCAGGGGGGAAATGAGGTCATTAGACCACAACATATGGGCTAATTGCCCAGATAACTCTTAGGACGTTTCGCCCACAGTAACATTAGGGCTCATTGGCCCTTAAAACTAACTTCCGGCGACCTGCAGTGCCACCGGAGGGCATAAGACAGCCATGCTTGTGCACGAGCTTTGTCAGTCGAGCAGGAGATGTGGCTGCAAGCAGAAGAAATGCTCAAAAAACACTTGAGCCAAAGCTGCCCAAGCCAGCGCCTGTCGCTGACGCAGCTGCCAGGCAATAAAAGCCCCAGCATGCCACCTGAGCAGCTGACCAGGAGCACCGTGGGACCGAGCAGGTAAGTGTATTGTGGCAGTGGGGGAATCAACGAGTACAAAATCCTAGAATTGGGTCTGCTTTACAGAGGAACAATTCTTTGATATGTCTGGAGTTTAGTTCCCACTTCAAAGGCCCATTATTATACTATATTTTAAATAGCTGGGAATTCCCCATAAGTTAAATGTTTCCTATATAAACTTGCCCACCAAACAAATGTCGACTCTGATTTTTAATCCAATGGGATAAATGGCATTTCATTATAACATAAAGATTCAGGAATGTAGATAATTATATTTCTTGGAAAATAGAAAACACTTGAAGTAAAGTTAAATGCTGATGACATATAATACTAGAGCACTGCTCAAAGAAGCTCCTTGAGACGCTAAAGTCCGCCAGATCCCCAGAAGTCTCAAACCTTCATAGCCCTGTGTGCTAAAGCTGCCCTGTTTCGAGGCTGCCAGTTTTATTTAACTCCCCCCAAACTCCCCAGGTGGCTTCAGAGCATGCCCCTGCTTCAGATCAAGGGAATGTGGGTTCTCTCACTGATCAGCAGCAGCAGAGCACCACATAAACATCCAAGCACCAAACTGTACTGTCTGTGTGTGCACTTGAGATGACAAAAATAGGCTATATGTAGTACAGGGTTGCTATATAATAAAGAAAGAGTGACACAATAAAAGATAATACTCCAATTATTACCATAACAACAATATAAATGATACCGCACCAGCGCATAATATATGAATACATTAAAATATACAAAATAGAAAGAAAAAAGGCATGGATCTGTAATAGTCCCAATTCTTATACACAGTAAAAATATGTCCTAAATTGGACATCAGATTATCCTCCACCATGCCTCTTAGGTGCTCAGTTGAGATGAGTGAACTGATTCGAATTTGCTCCAAATTTCAGGGATAATTTGATTCAGCACAAATCTAAATTTCTATGGGAATATCCTTATCGAATTTTCCCTGAAATTTTCCCTTATCGAATTTTCCCCTGTCCCACAGCGGGCGACCCAAAGCGGGTGCTTTAAGGAATGCTGGAAGCCTACTCGCACAAGTGTATCAGCCCCCCCCCCCCCCTGCATGCACATACCTCTGCACTACCTGTCAGGAGGGGAAGGACGGAGGCTGGCATTTTGGGATGTGGGTAATGTGGCAGGGGGCTATCTGCAGTAACTTTCCTCTCCTTACCCTTTGAACTAGTATAGAGGTCCCTTATAGTGATGTTTTAAATAAAAAGAACATCACTGTAAATTGACACTATCATTACATCTGCACATCATCCAGTGCTAGGCAGTGTCTGCAGTACTGAAGTATAGCACTCCCCTTCTGTAGTAATGGCAGTGGCAGCATGTGTACAAGTTTTTATAGTGTGGTGTGTGGCCACAATTTACCCAATCCTTGCATCTAATCAGATTCCTCTCTGAATCCAAAATGTGGCATGTTGATGACGTATATAGCTAACAGGGACACTGTAAGTTTTAACCTGGGTTAAGCGCATTCCCCCTCCCCTGCCACTCTCTCAATGGTTCACTATTTCCATGGTGACCGTTACATTTCCTCATCTCTGTCTTCTCTGAGCCCCAGTGAGGCAACTTCTTTGCTCCAAAGATCCAGGATCCAAAACAGCCTGAGTTTCTTTTCTTTTTACTAAAGCCTTTGCTAAAGCCTTTGCTGAATAAAAACACTAAGAGGAAGCAGTATGATGAATGGCAGCCACATGCTAATTCATTCCATTCCAAGGTAAGCTGTCACATAATGGCAGTTAGGTTGTAGTGTTTTTAGATTTATTGCAGTTATAACTGACCATAATTCTGAGCCGTGTGTACTGTAACTGAATGTTGCATTGGTGGAAAGCACCAGTAGGCGGGATTGCTCGGCCAGGGAGCAACATGGCCAAATGCATCTGGTTCATGTTTTTATGACTATTAGGCAAAGCCTTTAGTAAAAATAGGAACAGAGGCTGTTTTGGGACACTGGGCTGGGGATAGAAGGTGAGGACATAAACTTCCTTTCTTGGTATAGGATCACTTTAAAATGCATACCTGAAAGTGAAGCAACCATTTTATGTATGATACTATCATGTATCATTTTGCAAATATTTTTACTACAAAAACACAATTTTCACATAGTTTTACTTGCTTTGCAACTGGACTTTCAATATATTTGTTTTGTCACTCTTAAATGATAAATAATGGAAAACATTGTAACTGCATTGTAAGATGCATGCATTAAAAAATTGTGGCAGGTGTCATTTAGGAATGTATTTTTACTTTGCTGCAATTTTACCAGGCTTAAATTAATCGCAGTCAGTTATGTAATAGTTCATACTCAGTATAGGTGTAGTAATTATAGATGAGAGAAATTCTTGAACATTTGATTTAGGCTATTCACTAAATTTCTTTAAAAAATTGGTTCATCCAAATTGAATTTACATGAACTGCTCTTAAAACAATAAAAAAAAGCTTATCTGTCCATGTTCCAGTGTCGGGCAATGTTCTCATCTTCTGGTGTAACAGATGTCTTCAATGGGAAGAACACAGATACTTGGCTCCCAGCATCTCGCTCCCTGACGCCAGCTCCCTCCTCACCTCTAAATAGCCCCTCCCTGTGGCGGGACTGAGCAAACAAAGAAGGGCGGCAGCAGAGAGCAGCACGGAACAGTAGGCAGACACCGTCTGGCATTGGATAGGGAGGAAGGAGTATTGGTGTTACAACATTTTGAAAGAGATTTGTTCTGGTGTGGTTTTCCTACATTTAACCCTTTGTGAACTTGTAAGGGAACTTTGAGAACCCTATACCAGTTCAAAGGGCAAAAGGGGCAAAAAAGTCACCTGCCCTCTCTATTACCTGCCAAAGGCCAGGGGGGTTGCAGAAGAGCCCAGTGCCCATGTGGGCTGGTAGCCTTCAGGGCCAATGGGCCGGATCCCCAGCCTCCGCACCCTGGGCTACAAGTCCACATAGCTGTTGCCTGGGCTGGTTTTGCTTTACAGAGGGGACCGCACACATAAAAAAACATTTTAAAGCGATCCAAAACTCACCAAGCTTGTGAAATAATTGCCACACACAACAGTGGCAATGAATGGAGGAGGCGGAGCTTTACAGCTAAAACAAGCAGCATTAGTGGAGATTTAAGTAGCAGCGGGGAAAATTGCCAAAAGGTACTCCTCACGGAGGTAGCAATTCAGGGAATTCTACTTACAAATGTGGGTTTTGGTCCGCATTAAGGGTTTAACCCAGAAATAAAGAAAATCCTAGCTCCCCCTCCTGGAGTGGCGGGACCTTTGTCATTATTTTTTAATTTATAAGTGGTTGACCCTTACAAATTAAAAAAAAAATTTGTGGAGTCCCCCCTGTTCAGCAAAACCAGCATGGCCACCAGCTATGTGGGCTTGTAGCCCAGGGTGCAGATGCCAAGCAGCCAGCCCCTGACCCTGAGGGATACCAGCCCACATAGCTCACGTGGACATCGGCACTTCTGCCTGTCCCTCGCCTTTGGGGGTGCAGGTAATTGTGGATTTGGCAAGTGACTCGCTTGCCATAAGGTGGCTTGCTGGCCCCCTTGCCATTTGAACTGGTATATGGGTCACACACCAGAACAAATTCCATTATTAAAATGTTTTTACACCATTACTTAACACCTTCCTTCCTATCCATCACCAGGCAGTGTCCTAATCTCTCCCGTTGTACTGCGCCACTCTCTGTTGAAGACAGTGGGGCATAGGAAATAGAGCCTACGCCCCACTCCCCCAACCTCCCTGCCTATTGCAGGGAGGGGCTATTTATAGGCGGAGGTGGATGTAAAAGCCCTACATACCTCCATGTCACTCACAGTGATGTCAGCCATATTGCCCCTTCCTGTGGCACGGAGCAATGTGCCTGGAGCCCACTGTGAGGGCTTAGGATGTCTGAAGAGAGCAGCATGTGACAGCGTGGAAAATTTGGATTCGTAATGGATCAAGTTTTCCCTGAAATTAAGAGTGATCTCTGATTTGGAAGAATCGGTTTACTCATCTCTAGTAGTAATTTGTTTCACTTAAGATACTGTACTGTAAGGTCTTATTTTGGCAGCTTGGGATGTTTTACTTTAGTGCATTTGTGTAAATTAAGTATTATCACTTTGGTATGGTAAGAATTGTTAAAAATAACATATACAAGCAGTGGTGTAACTACATGTGACCTGGCCCGGGTGCAAACATTGAATGGGGCCCCATCATGGCTCATACAGTAAACCTGTCATTTTATCTAAGCTGAATACAACTAGATAGCTGAGACAAATAATTCCATAAGAACACTAATCTAAGGAATAAGGTGCAGGAACAATGATGTAGCTCCCTGGCCTTATGATCCTCTGTTTACTCGCAACCTCTGCACCCCCTGTAGTTATGCCCCTGTATATCTGTTTTCTGTTGAAATTTCTCTAGTGATAGTGAACTGGTCCCAGCTGTATTTGCTTTATGTTTATTAGCTGTCAAGAGCAAATCAAACCCAACACGCAAGAGATATATTTCACAGTGTTCAAGCTAAAAATGAATAAAAAACAACTGTACTCCCCTTTTGTTCAGTGCAGCTCCACCACCCAAGCAGAGAACAAGCGCCCCATCGTTCCTCTTTCAGTAGTAGCGGGTCCGGGTGGTGGAGCTGTTTTTTTTTTATTTGCCTGGACAATCTCTTTAAAGTGAAAATCCAGTCTCCTGTAACCCCCACTCTGCCACCCTTCCCTGGCACTGAGGCAAGGGTGCGTTATAAAAACAACACAAGCAAAAGGTGCCAGCACAGTGCAACCAATGTACATTTCTGAGTATATACACTGTAGCGTGCTATAGTTTGTAGCGTGCTGTAGCCCAGATCCTGCACTGCCCCCCCGGGAAAGGTCGGCTGCCACACAGATTGTGCAAAGAGTGTCCAGAGTGCATTGGTAGGTGAACCCACTTTGTGCCTTCACTTCTCCATTCACAAGATGGTGTCGCCCAGGACGCAAAGCACGGGAGGAACAGGGCTGGATTCTGGGTGAGATTTTCTTTGTTTCCCCCCATCCTTCCTCAGCACCAGGAGAGGGCTCCAGGAAACTGGACTTTTACTTTGAAGGGACTGTCCAGGCTAAATAAACAGCTAAATTCACCATTCGCATGCAAGCATGTTTAACCTCCTTTCATGGATCATGTGAAAGTTGCTGTAATAGTTGCAGCCTCAGGCTGTATATACTACTTGCTTAAAATGTCTACAACTACAACAAGCAGTCAATTACATCAATTACATTTTACATGTTCTGACATTTACTTACTAATCACTGTGTTTTCTGTGTTTTCACCTTCTACTTGTGATCAGGGGTGGACTGGCAATCAGAAGTGATGGGAGATTTCCCAGGGCTGCGTAGCTTTTGGGGTTGGCTGGGCTGGAAGTAGCCCCCAGCAAGCAGTCCGCCACACCCAGAGCATGTGCTAGATTCACTCATTCCACTTAAAACCCCCTCCTCCACTCTCTGCCTGCCTGCCTAGAGAGAATAAATTGAAACTTATTGAAAGTAACACTTTTAATGCTGCCTGGAGGGAGAATTTGTTTCCACTGTTGTCAACCAACAGAGAATGATAAAATGTTAAAACTTCAAAAAAATAGATAAAGAAAATGTAAGTGCACATGTTATTCTTGCATACTGTTACTGTGATGCAGTAAAGTCAGTAGTACTGCAACATTTGCTTGGTTGCTTGTATCTACCTCTGGTATTTTATTTAGTAAAAAATACAATAAGAGGAGGTCCAAGTATTTGGCAACACTACACCCTCTAAGACAACACTAAAAACAAATCACGGGGGGGGGGGGGGAATTGCACAGGAACTGAAGTCTGTCACTAAAGTCCAACTGCACCAAGATCCTTACAAGAAACAGTGCTTATATTTATCCCGTCCCAGGGCAATTCAGATTGCTGCACATAAAAATTAATTTACCCTTCCTGCCGTGGTCAATTTTCCCCCTTCAATGGCATCTTATGGACCTGCCAGTAGGCTGCAGAGAGGGAGTACTGCTGGGTTTCCTGCCGCTGTGCATTGTGGGTCATGTTGAATAAAGACAGGCATCAGCATGGGTGCTCCAAGATGGCTGCGACCAGGAGAATATCAGTAAGGTGGTGTTTCACCTTTGAGTGAATGAAGGTGCAAGTGCTGACAATGATTCAGTATCATACATGCAGATGGGGCAAGTGAGTTTGGGGAGTTTTGTTTTTCAACAGTTCATGGTTGTTGGGCCAGTTTAAGTCTACAACTCCCCCCCACCAGCATCATGGGAGGATTTCATTGATCAGGTGAGATGTTTTATTAAAGTCATCCTGCAGCTAACAACATAAAACTATACTTCAAGGCAATTGCTGCTAGTCTGGTGTGTGGACAATTACTGGTAGGTCTGATTGCCCACTGTTCCTTTCATTGTATCCTCAAGCCACTCTACTGCTG
The DNA here is from genome assembly GCA_027917425.1 of Gastrophryne carolinensis. Classification (NCBI taxonomy): domain Eukaryota; kingdom Metazoa; phylum Chordata; class Amphibia; order Anura; family Microhylidae; genus Gastrophryne; species Gastrophryne carolinensis. The sequence continues at coordinate 246,864,350 of CM051238.1, forward strand.
GCAACATCTGCCCCTGCCATTCGTCAAAGGAACTATGGCAGAGTTCCCTCCATTGCAGTAAATGGAGGGGAGCATGCCATAGTTTTGGTGGCACAGTGGTGGTCTATCGTTTATGGCAAGGAGAAGAGTGGCTTGACAATGCCACATGGGTGGCCTGGGATGAGATCAGACATTCCAGATAGTGTTGCGCACTGGACTAGCAGCAATCACCTGTGGGGGATAAAAGGTGAGTCTAAACTTGCTTCATCTCTGCGGCCGCTAGAGACAGAAAAGGAAGCAAATCTCACCACCACAGGTCCCAGGACCAATACTCTCCTGCAGGATAGATAGACTTCCTATTGGTTTTTAGATACCTCTGACCTTAAAAGGGCATGTCTTTGTACACGGGCCCAGCAGGGTTCTTAAAGCGGCAACGTGCGCCTCCGCTAAAATCCACTATATTAGACAAACTATCTAGGGATGAGCGAATCGATCCGGACGAACCCGGATTCGATCCGAATTTCATCAAAAAAATTTGATTCGGATCGAATCCGAATTTCCCCGTGCTTCGATCGCTCAAAGTTTTCCTTTAACATCCATTCATTTACATTACAGGCATTCTAAGATGGCGGACGAGACATGTCCAGACATCTACCCCGCACCAGTGCAAGCTGGGGCAGTCACATGCAGCCTATCAGCAGCCAGCAAGCCCGGTGACGTCACATCGCTATTTAAGGCGGTGGACATCTTGCTTTTCCTCATTTCTCTATTGCATTCGTGAGAGACAGGACGCTGCTGTAGTCAGGGAGAGACAGTTAGACAGACAGGGACAGGTAGGAGACAGGCAGGAGACAGGCAGGAAGTCAGCGAGAAGCAGGGAAAGTTAGGAAAAATCGGAGGCAGTCACAGGGAGATTTTTTTTTTTTTTTCATCCAGCCTGAGTGTTACTGGCTAGCTGACTGGCTTTGTTAGCGTTTTCAGGCTGCTTATACACTTACTGTGCATATATACTGAACTGATCTCAAGTCTGCTGTGAGGCATCCCATTCTGTGACTACACCAGCCTCTATTTACTACAACCCTTTGCACTTATTCTAAAAGTCATTTGGCCTGATAAAGACACTTTTGCTGTGCATAGTACTACTGCTCCCAGGTGCACTCTGGTTGGGGCATCCCATTCTGTGACTACACCAGCCTCTATTTACTATAACCCTTTGCACTTATTCTAAAAGTAATTTGACCTGATACAGACACTTTTGATGTGCATAGTACTACTGCTGCCAGGTGCACTCTGGTTGGGGCATCCCATTCTGTGACTACACCAGCCTCTATTTACTATAACCCTTTGCACTTATTCTAAAAGTAATTTGGGCTGACAAAGACACTTTTGCTGTGCAAAGTACTGCTCCCAGGTGCACTCTGGTTGGGGCATCTCATTCTGTGACTACACCAGCCTCTATTTACTATAACCCTTTGCACTTATTCTAAAAGTAATTTGGCCTGATAAAGACACTTTTACTGTGCATAGTACTACTGCTGCCAGGTGCACTCTGGTTGGGGCATCCCATTCTGTGACTACACCAGCCTCTATTTACTATAACCCTTTGCACTTATTCTAAAAGTAATTTGGCCTGATGAAGACACTTTTGCTGTGCAAAGTACTACTGCTGCCAGGTGCACTCCGGTTGTGGCATCCCATTCTGTGACTACACCAGCCTCTATTTACTATAACCCCTTGCACTTATTCTAAAAGTAATTTGGCCTGATAAAGACACTTTTGCTGTGCATAGTACTACTGCTCCTAGGTGCTCTGCTGTTGGGGCATCCCATTCTGTGACTACACCAGCCTCTATTTACTATAACCCTTTGCACTTATTCTAAAAGTAATTTGGCCTGATAAAGACACTTTTGCTGTGCATAGTACTACTGCTGCCAGGTGCACTCCGGTTGTGGCATCCCATTCTGTGACTACACCAGCATCTATTTACTATAACCCTTTGCACTTATTCTAAAAGTAATTTGGCCTGATAAAGACACTTTTGCTGTGCATAGTACTACTGCTGCCAGGTGCACTCTGGTTGGGGCATCCCATTCTGTGACTACACCAGCCTCTATTTACTATAACCCTTTGCACTTATTCTAAAAGTAATTTGGCCTGACAAAGACACTTTTGCTGTGCATAGTACTACTGCTCCCATGTGCTCTCCGGTTGGGGCATCCCATTCTGTGACTACACCAGCCTCTATTTACTATAACAATTTGCACTTATTCTAAAATTAATTTGGGCTGATAAAGACACTTTTGCTGTGCATAGTACTGCTCCCAGGTGCACTCTGGTTGGGACATCCCATTCTGTGACTACACCAGCCTCTATTTACTATAACCCTTTGCACTTATTCTAAAAGTAATTTGGCCTGATAAAGACACTTTTGCTGTGCATAGTACTACTGCTCCCAGGTGCTCTCCGGTTGGGGCATCCCATTCTGTGACAACACCAGCCTCTATTTACTATAACCCTTTGCACTTATTCTAAAAGTAATTTGGCCTGATAAAGACACTTTTGCTGTGCATAGTACTACTGCTGCCAGGTGCACTCCGGTTGTGGCATCCCATTCTGTGACTACACCAGCCTCTATTTACTATAACCCTTTGCACTTATTCTAAAAGTAATTTGGCCTGATAAAGACACTTTTGCTTTACATAGTACTACTGCTCCCAGGTGCACTTCAGGTTGGGGCATCCCATTCTGTGACTACACCAGCCTCTATTTACTATAACCCTTTGCACTTATTCTAAAAGTAATTTGGCCTGATAAAGACACTTTTGCTATGCATAGTACTACTGCTCCCAGGTGCTCTCCGGTTGGGGCATCCCATTCTGTGACAACACAATCCTCTATTTACTATAACCCTTTGCACTTATTCTAAAAGTAATTTGGCCTGATAAAGACACTTTTGCTGTGCATAGTACTACTGCTGCCAGGTGCACTCTGGTTGGGGCATCCCATTCTGTGACTACACCAGCCTCTATTTACTATAACCCTTTGCACTTATTCTAAAAGTAATTTGGCCTGATAAAGACACTTTTGCTTTACATAGTACTACTGCTCCCAGGTGCACTTCAGGTTGGGGCATCCCATTCTGTGACTACACCAGCCTCTATTTACTATAACCCTTTGCACTTATTCTAAAAGTAATTTGGCCTGATAAAGACACTTTTGCTATGCATAGTACTACTGCTCCCAGGTGCTCTCCGGTTGGGGCATCCCATTCTGTGACAACACCATCCTCTATTTACTATAACCCTTTGCACTTATTCTAAAAGTAATTTGGCCTGATAAAGACACTTTTGCTGTGCATAGTACTACTGCTGCCAGGTGCACTCCGGTTGTGGCATCCCATTCTGTGACTACACCAGCCTCTATTTACTATAACCCTTTGCACTTATTCTAAAAGTAATTTGGCCTGATAAAGACACTTTTGCTGTGCATAGTACTACTGCTGCCAGGTGCACTCTGGTTGGGGCATCCCATTCTGTGACTATTCCCTTTGCACCTATTCTAAAATTAATTTGGCCTGATAAAGACACTTTTGCTGTGCATAGTATTACTGCTGCCAGGTGCACTCCGGTTGTGGCATCCCATTCTGTGACTACACCAGCCTCTATTTACTATAACCCTTTGCACTTATTCTAAAAGTAATTTGGCCTGACAAAGACACTTTTGCTGTGCATAGTACTACTGCTCCCAGGTGCTCTCCGGTTGGGGCATCCCATTCTGTGACTAAACCAGCCTCTATTTACTATAACCCTTTCCACTTATTCTAAAAGTAATTTGGCCTGACAAAGACACTTTTGCTGTGCATAGTACTACTGCTCCCAGGTGCTCTCCGGTTGTGGCATCCCATTCTGTGACTACACCAGCCTCTATTTACTATAACCCTTTGCACTTATTCTAAAAGTAATTTGGCCTGACAAAGACACTTTTGCTGTGCATAGTACTACTGCTCCCAGGTGCTCTCCGGTTGGGGCATCCCATTCTGTGACTAAACCAGCCTCTATTTACTATAACCCTTTCCACTTATTCTAAAAGTAATTTGGCCTGACAAAGACACTTTTGCTGTGCATAGTACTACTGCTCCCAGGTGCTCTCCGGTTGGGGCATCCCATTCTGTGACTACACCAGCCTCTATTTACTATAACCCTTTGCACTTATTCTAAAATTAATTTGGCCTGATAAAGACACTTTTGCTGTGCATAGTACTACTGCTGCCAGGTGCACTCCGGTTGTGGCATCCCATTCTGTGACTACACCAGCCTCTATTTACTATAACCCTTTGCACTTATTCTAAAAGTAATTTGGCCTGATAAAGACACTTTTGCTGTGCATAGTACTACTGCTGCCAGGTGCACTCTGGTTGGGGCATCCCATTCTGTGACTACACCAGCCTCTATTTACTATAACCCTTTCCACTTATTCTAAAAGTAATTTGGCCTGACAAAGACACTTTTGCTGTGCATAGTACAGCTCCCAGGTGCACTCTGGTTGGGGCATCGCATTCTGTGACTACACCAGCCTCTATTTACTGTAACCCTTTGCACTTATTCTAAAAGTAATTTGGCCTGATAAAGACACTTTTGCTGTGCATAGTACTACTGCTGCCAGGTGCACTCCGGTTGTGGCATCCCATTCTGTGACTACACCAGCCTCTATTTACTATAACCCTTTGCACTTATTCTAAAAGTAATTTGGCCTGATAAAGACACTTTTGCTGTGCATAGTACTACTGCTGCCAGGTGCACTCTGGTTGGGGCATCCCATTCTGTGACTACACCAGCCTCTATTTACTATAACCCTTTCCACTTATTCTAAAAGTAATTTGGCCTGACAAAGACACTTTTGCTTTGCATAGTACTGCTCCCAGGTGCACTCTGGTTGGGGCATCCCATTCTGTGACTACACCAGCCTCTATTTACTATAACCCTTTGCACTTATTCTAAACGTAATTTGGCCTGATAAAGACACTTTTGCTGTGCATAGCACTACTGCTGCCAGGTGCACTCTGGTTGGGGCATCCCATTCTGTGACTACACCAGCCTCTATTTACTATAACCCTTTGCACTTATTCTAAAAGTAATTTGGCCTGATAAAGACACTTTTGCTTTACATAGTACTACTGCTCCCAGGTGCACTTCAGGTTGGGGTATCCCATTCTGTGACTACACCAGCCTCTATTTTCTATAACCCTTTGCACTTATTCTAAAAGTAATTTGGTCTGATAAAGACACTTTTGCTGTGCATAGTACTACTGCTCCCAGGTGCACTGCGGTTGTGGCATCCCATTCTGTGACTACACCAGCCTCTATTTACTATAACCCTTTGCACTTATTCTAAAAGTAATTTGGCCTGATAAAGACACTTTTGCTTTGCATAGTACTACTGCTCCCAGGTGCACTTCGGGTTGGGGCATCCCATTCTGTGACTACACCAGCCTCTATTTACTATAACCCTTTGCACTTATTCTAAAAGTAATTTGGCCTGATAAAGACACTTTTGCTGTGCATAGTACTACTGCTCCCAGGTACACTCCGGTTGGGGCATCCCATTCTGTGACTACACCAGCCTCTATTTACTATAACCCTTTGCACTTATTCTAAAAGTAATTTGGCCTGATAAAGACACTTTTGATGTGCATAGTACTACTGCTCCCAGGTGCACTGCGGTTGTGGCATCCCATTCTGTGACTACACCAGCCTCTATTTACTATAACCCTTTGCACTTATTCTAAAAGTAATTTGGCCTGATGAAGACACTTTTGCTTTGCATAGTACTACTGCTCCCAGGTGCACTGCGGGTTTGGGCATCCCATTCTGTGACTACACCAGCCTCTATTTACTATAACCCTTTGCACTTATTCTAAAAGTAATTTGGCCTGATTAAAGACACTTTTGCTTTGCATAGTACTACTGCTCCTAGGTGCACTTCGGGTTGGGGCATCCCATTCTGTGACTACACCAGCCTCTATTTACTATAACCCTTTGCACTTATTCTAAAAGTAATTTGGCCTGATAAAGACACTTTTGCTTTGCATAGTACTACTGCTCCCAGGTGCACTTCGGGTTGGGGCATCCCATTCTGTGACTACACCAGCCTCTATTTACTATAACCCTTTTCCCTTTTCTAAAAGTAATTTGGCCTGATAAAGACACTTTTGCTGTGCATAATACTACTGCTCCCAGGTGCACTGCAGGTTTGGGCATCCCATTCTGTGACTACACCAGCCTCTATTTACTATAACCCTTTGCACTTATTCTAAAAGTAATTTGGCCTGATAAAGACACTTTTGCTGTGCATAGTACTACTGCTCCCAGGTGCACTGCGGGTTTGGGCATCCCATTCTGTGACTACACCAGCCTCTATTTACTATAACCCTTTGCACTTATTCTAAAAGTAATTTGGCCTGACAAAGACACTTTTGCTGTGCATAGTACTACTGCTCCCAGGTGCACTCCGGTTGGGGCATCCCATTCTGTGACTACACCAGCCTCTATTTACTATAACCCTTTGCACTTATTCTAAAAGTAATTTGGCCTGATAAAGACACTTTTGCTGTGCATAGTACTACTGCTCCCAGGTGCACTTCGGGTTTGGGCATCCCATTCTGTGACTACACCAGCCTCTATTTACTATAACCCTTTGCACTTATTCTAAAAGTAATTTGGCCTGATAAAGACACTTTTGCTGTGCATAGTACTACTGCTCCCAGGTGCTCTGCTGTTGGGGCATCCCATTCTGTAACATACCATACCCCTCTTTATTTACACTAAGCATCTCTCTTATTTACACTAAGCAGGCCTGTTGGAGGCTGAGTGTTACTGCTCACTTTTGGTGTGAATTATATTCTGTTTCATATAGACCCACCGCTGCCTGGGGGTTCTTAAAATATCACCTACTACCATGCCAGTTAGACTATGTCGGGCAGACAAGTGCCTGGAAGTGAAAAGAGGAGTGGCAGAGGCCAAGATTCCGCAGGCAGAGCTCGCAGCAGACTGGGGGCCAGTAGCAGCAGGAGTCACGCTGAGAGACCTAATCTGCCAGTATCTGCTAGCGGTCGGGTCTCCACCAGTAACGCATCTGCCGTGGTAGATTGGTTAACGCGCAACAACATCATCACAACTTACATCTGAGACCCCCAGTCTAGGGTCGGTAGGTTCCTCTGACACAACCCTGAGTTGGCATGCGCCGAGAGCAGTCCCTGTCCTCCCATTGCCTCTGTCCTACGCCGTTCCCTCCCCCAGCGACGTATCCTATGCTTTGGGTTCAGCTCCACTCTTTAGTGAGGAGGACGATCAGATAGAGGACAGTCAGCAGCTACTGCCCAGCCAAGTAATGGAGGTGGCTTCTTTAGCTAGGCAGACAAATAGTGATGTGGACAGTGTCGTGGGTGCTGCGAGCGTTCCAGCTCCTGCGCCAGACACTGTTGACGAATCCATGAACATCAGTGACGTTCAGCCACAACTCGGTGATAATGATGATGACGATGAAGCCGATCGCACTTGGGAGCTGGGTGATGAAGGGGCTTCATCGTCATCATCAGGAGAAGAGGGGCGCAGGTTGCCCTGGAGTCAGCAGCTCAGGCAGCAAGGTGTTAGCAGCATGGTTGGCAGGCAGCATGGGGGCACAATTGTAAAGCCTGGAGCCAAACGGGGCCGGGGCCGGGGTAGAGCACCTGCTGCGCGGCAGGCTACCTTATCGGGAGGTAGTGGGGCAGGGGTTCCTGGAGTTGGCGACAATAGCAGCGAATCAGTGAGGCCTGTTGGTGGGAAAAGTAGCTACTCGGCAGTGTGGCAGTTTTTCCTGAAGCATCCACAGGAGGGTAACATGGCCACATGCAAGATATGTAGGCAGAAGGTGAAGCATGGCCAGGGTCCAAATGTTGGCACCACGGCCCTGCGTCAACATATGCAGCGTCACCATAAAGCGGCCTGGGAGAACCTAGGCTTCGGAGAGGTGGGCCAGACTGCTTCCTCACCGAGTGGCACGCCGCTCCCAATTTCGAAGGCAGCTGTGCGTCATACCCATCCTCTGTCGCTCCTGCTCCTCCTCCTCCTCCTCCAAGTCATGCATCCCGCCAGCAATCCATCAGTGAAGCCATGTCCAAGAGACAGCAGTATGCGCCCACTCATCCTACGGCGCAGAAGCTGAATGTGCTCCTGTCCAAGTTGCTGGTGCTGCAGTCGCTCCCTTTTCAGGTGGTGCACTCTGCACCTTTCAGAGAACTGATGGCTTGTGCCGAGCCGAGGTGGAGAATCCCAAGCCGTCATTTCTTTGCCAAGAAGGCAGTACCAGCGCTGCACAATTTTGTTGAACAGAAGGTGGGCCAGTCCTTGAGCCTGTCGGTGTGTAGCAAAGTGCATGGCAGCGCCGACGTCTGGGGCTGTAACTACGGTCAGGGACAGTACATGTCGTTTACAGCCCACTGGGTGAATGTGGTCCCTTTGCAGCAGCAGCAGCAACTTGGACAGGTCACGCCGCTTCGGCCTCCGCGCTCCCTGCCCGTTGGGCCTGTGACACCATGCGACTCGGCCTCCTCATCCTCCGCCATCTCCTCACCCTCCACTGTAGGCTCAAGTCTCAGTGCCCCTCCAGTCTACCATGTGTGCAGGGCACGGAGGTGTCACGCAGTGCTTCACATGGTTTGTCTTGGCGAACGGAGTCACACAGGGGAGGAACTGCTTAAATGTATTCATCAGGAAATCCAAACATGGCTTACTCCAAGAAAACTTAAAATGGGAATCATGGTTACCAACAATGGTAAGAACATTTTGTCTGCGCTGCGCCAAGGAAGCCTGACCCATGCCCCCTGCATGGCTCACGTCTTCAATCTGGTTGTCAAGTGGTTTCTGAAGTGTTCCCCCCATCTGCAAGACATCCTAACAACTTCAAGGAAACTTTGCATGCACTTCAGCCACTCATACACCACCAAACACACCCTTCTTGAGCTACAGCGTCAGAACGGTATCCCCCAACATAGTCTGATTTGCGATGTTTCCACCCGTTGGAATTCCACCCTTCACATGTTGGACCGATTATATGAACAGAGAAAAGCCATCATGGATTTCCTGGTGATCCAAGCAGATAGGGGGCCTCCCCTGTGTAACTTCAATGTCAACCAGTGGCAGCTCATACGTGACACCTGCCGTTTGCTCAGGCCCTTTGAGGAAGCCACTTTATTTGTCAGTCGGCAGGATTACGGGATGAACGACGTGATTCCACTGCTTCATGTACTACAGCACATGTTGGAAACCATGGCTGGTCAGGGCACTGGAGACATGGCGTTTACATCTTACGGCCACATGAACCCCGTTGGAGCTGAACTGGAGGAGGAGGAGGAAGAGGAGGAGGAGTTGCCCAGCGAAACACAGTTTAGGCTTGGCAAAATGGCTGGTTTATCTAGTCAGCGGACAGGAGAGGAGGAGCAGGAGCAGCCAGAGGAGCTAGAGGTTTTTGAGGAAGGCGAGACAGAGGACCCAGGCACACCGTGGCAGTATGCAGTGGAGATGGAGACAGGTAGTCCATCCGAGTCACTTGCGCAAATAGCAGGAAGCATGCTCACGTGCTTGCGTAGTGACCCCAGAATTGTTTCCATCTGTCGGTGGGATGACTTCTGGCTGTCCACCTTATTGGACCCTCGCTTCCGGCACAAAATGGGGGCATTTTTTAAACCCACCGAGAGGGAGGACAAACTGAACTACTACAAAGACATTCTACGTAGGCAGTTGGCCGATGTCTATCTGTGCCATGGTCCATACTCTCGCAGGTCTGACTCGAGGGGACCTCTGCGCTCACCTTCCACTGCCATGGCCGCTGGGGGGGTTGGCAGGAGCAGCAGCAGCAGCAGCCTCAGTCTTCAGTCGCTAATGAGTAGCTTTCTACACCCGCATAGTGAGGCTACTCATGAGCAGCAGGAAGACCTGGAGCAGGACCTGAACCAGCAGGTCATGTCATACTTTGACATGACCATGCCAACACACCTTGAGGATCCGCTGGACTTCTGGGCAGCCAAACTTGATTTGTGGCCACAACTAGCAGAGTTTGCCCTGGAAAAGCTGTCCTGCCCGGCAAGTAGCGTGCCATCTGAGCGGGTGTTTAGTGCGGCGGGGGCCATAGTTACGGCGAGGAGAACTCGTCTGTCAACTAAAAATGTGGAGAGACTCACCTTTGTCAAAATGAATCAGGGATGGATCAGCCAGGATTTCCACCCACCAATGCCTGATGCATGCAACTAGATTCAGCATGGTGCCACGTTTTACACTTTCCAAATGGTGCAAAACATATTTATGTCTTTAGGCCAATTTTTGGGCTCCTGCTGATGCCAACTCCAGGGTGTGATTCATTCAATTTTTGGGCTCCTGAAGCCAACCCCAGTGTCTCTTTAAAGTAATGTTTGGGCTCCTGCTGCTGCTGCTGCTGCCAACTCCAGGGTGTGAATCATCCAATTTTTGGGCTCCTGAAGCCAACTCCAGTGTCTCTTTTCTTTTACAAAGAATTTATTGGGTTTTCATATAAGGTATACATGGATCAGACATTACATATGCATTAATGATGACAGTTGAACAGGTTTACAGAATGTACATAATGGTACAGTATCAAAAAGTTATCAACAGAAATATGAAGATTCCTGAGTGTACTCGCACTAAAACATGGTGCTAACTATTAGGGTCAACTTCTGGCACAGGACAGCAAGTGCTTGGGATGCGGTGGGTTGTAGTCTGGACTGGGGGGCTTGTACTAAAGAGATGTGTATAACACATCCATTCTTTATTGGTACTAAGGATCAGTGGTTGGAGCTGAAGATTAATGCATAGTTGATAGGATTGATTGACAGTGGGATGAGAATAGAAAAGGAAAAGTAGAAGAAGGGAGAAGAGAAGGGAGTGGGACGGGGAGAGGGAACGGGGATGGATCCGGGGCTGGAGGCCATACTTGAAATAGAATTGAATTTCACTATATTCAAACTGGGTGGACTGGGTCTGTCTGGTGGTGGCCGACATCTATATATTCTAGCCAAGGGGTCCATACATCAAGGTATCTTTCATAGGTGTTGCTTTTAATCGCTGTAATTTTCTCGTTACACCGGGTATCTGAGATTCTGTTCAAGATCTCCTGCCAGGGGATTCTGGGGGATTTCCAGTTTCTGGCAATGGTGAGGCAGACGGTGGCTAGGACGTGTTGAATTAATTTCCAATGGTTTTTAGAGTATGTACCTGATTTGTGGGAAAGTAAAGCCTCCCTAGGGTTCTTAGTCATTGGGAGATGGATGATGTCAGAAAGCAGTTTGTATACCCTGTTCCATGTGGCCGAGGCTATAGGGCAGTCCCACCAGATGTGAGCCATAGATCCTACGGAAGGGCATCCCCTAAAGCAGAGTGGGGAAGTTGATGGGGAAAACTTGTGAATACGGTCTGGCATGAGATACCATCTAAAGAGTGTCTTGTAGGCATTTTCCAAAACTACTGTGTTACAGGAAATCTTCTTTATATTGTCCCACGTTCTCTGCCACTCTTCCTCCTCCACGCCGCACCCCAGCTCTCTCTCCCACTGAGACATATAATTATGTTTAATAGGGGATGGTGGGGACACTAGAGTTGCATAAAGGCTCGATATCAAACCCCCACTGAAGTGGTCTCTGATGCACCGGGATTCAAAATCAGTACTTTGATATGGAGGAGGAGAGCGGGTCAGCGTGCTATTAATAAAATGCTTGATCTGTAAGAACCTAAAGGTTTCAGATGGGGGCAGGTTCTCACCTGAGTTGAGGTCCTGGGCTGTTTTCATCCCCCTTGAGGTGCAGAAATTCTCCACTTTGGTATGACCTTTCTCTACCCACCATCTGAAATTATTGGAGTGGGTAACGCCCGGAGGAAACAGGGGGTTCCCAAGCAGCGGGGAAGCTGGCTTTAAAGAAGAAGTAAAATGGGATTTCACCCCATCCCAAACGGAGAGGGAAAACGCCAGGGCAGGAGGTTGGGATTTAGGTCGGGAAGCTTTCGGGAGCCATAACAACGAAGCTGGGGAGAAGGGTGAAAATTTTAAGAAGTCATTAGATACCCAAATCGGTCTGTCTTTTGTCGCATGGAGCAAGACCAGGGGTGCCACTTGGGCTGCTATGTAATACTTTTTAATTGAGGGAAACGCGAGGCCCCCCCTCTCTCTTTTACATATCAGGGTGGCTTTATTAATTCTGGGCCTGGCCTTGTTCCACGCGAAATGCATACATTTCTGTTGGAGAGAGTCCAGTGTTTTTTGGGGGACACGGACTGGAAGTACCCTGAATAGGTATAAAATTTTAGGTAAAATCATCATTTTAAGGGCAGCAATGCGGCCTAGCCAGGAGAGCTTTACATAGTGCCAGGCATGGAGCAGGGAGTCAATTGTTTTGATGATTCCCGGGTAGTTTGCCTTAAAAGTATCGTTAATGTTTGCTGTCAGAATAATTCCCAGGAGAGGACATGAGAAGTTATGAGAAAGGGTTTGCTTTGTGGTTTCAGATAGAGATATGTCAAGCGCCATGGACTTGGAGGTATTCAGTCGGAGTCCAGAGAACTGGCTAAAGTCAGCCAGATCCTGGAGTGCATTTGGGGCCGAGACATGGGGGGTAGACAGCATGAGTAACATGTCATCTGCGAATAATGAGGTTTTTTGTTCTGTGGGGCCCATTGGGATACCCTTAACCGTCGGGTTCTGTCTGAGTTTTTGGGCTAAGGGTTCAAGTGCCAATATAAATAAGATAGGGGAAAGGGGGCAGCCCTACCTAGTTCCCCTCTGGATTGGAAAAGTGGCTGAGGAGAAGCCAGCGTACTTGATGCAGGCAGCAGGGTGGGAATAAAGTGCTCCTATCCAGGAAAGAAAACCCGTGCCAAATCCCCTCTTTTCAAGGGAAAAGCGAAGGTAGTGCCATGATAGGGAGTCAAATGCCTTCTCCACATCCAGAGAGAGAAGCATTGATTCAACCTTACTATCCCTTGCCTCCTGCATCAGCTGCATGACCCGTCTCACCCCATCCCCTGCTTGTCTCCTAGGCACAAAACCTACCTGGTCTTTATGGATTATCTCAGACAGAAACTCATTAATTCTGGTGGCCAGGATTTTGGTGAGGATTTTTAGATCTATGTTCAGTAAAGAGAAGGGCCACTATAGGACCTAGTTTTTTATAAAATAGAGCGGTAAATCCGTCTGGCCCAGGCCTCCTATTGTTTTTCAGGGTTCTGATAGCCTGCAGGACTTCGTCAGTAGTAATGTCCCCATCTACAAGAGATCTTTGATCTTCAGAAATGTGTGGGAGGTTAATGTTATCAAAAAAGGTCTGTGCCCGATGGAGCTCCAAGGGCGGAGGGGCTTCATACAAGCTGGCTAAGCCCCCTGAGAACTCCTTTACCACCGATAGGGGGTTGCTGGTCTCTGTACCCTCCCTGGTTTGTAGTTTGACGGGAGCTATGTATTGGTCCTGACATTTCAGTTGGGAGGCTAGGAGTGACCCTGGTTTATTGGCTGAAGTATATTAATGCTGTTTAGAGCGTCTGTATCGACTTTCAGCCTGCTCTGTTTGTAAGAGGTTTAATTTCGCTCTGGAGGTCTCCAGCTGGCGAAGGCGCTTTGGGGAGGGGTTAGCCTTAAAGGCCTGAGCATCTGCTAAGTATTGCTCGTTAAGTTTTGTTGCCAGCGCCATTCTCTCTTTTTTCTTCCGAGAAGACAGGGCTATATAGTGGCCTTGTTGAGGGGTTAATAGTGAGCAGGTCTGTCTGTCTGTGTGTATGTATCTTTCTCTCTCTTTTCTATCTGCTGGCCAGCAAATCTTCATCTCTGTCCACTATCCTTTCACAGATAAACTAGTTCACTATTCCCCACCAACACACACACAGCATGACCAGCTACTTACCTGCAGAGATCAAACCAGAGCAGAGGGTGTGCTGGGTTTATATAGGATGCTGCTAATTTCTGCCAGGTGAGGAAAAGCTGCAGCCAAACCTAGTGTGTTTATGTTCCTGTGTATAATTTGTTAATATGTATATAGATTATAAGCTCCTATTTATTTTTAAAGGAGACAGCTGGATGCTTTGTTTCATGTGGTTTAATGTATGATTTATATGTAATATTTCTATTTAAAAACCAGATGTATATTCCTTTAAGAATAAAGGGCTGTTGGAAACTGGTAATTGGTAGATAAGTGCACCTGTATGTAGGTGGAGGTTTTTTTTTTTTTTTTTAGTTCAGTCAGGACGAGCTGAGAGCTGGGGTGCTACATGGTCCTACGGAAGCTATAACATAACCCCTTATTTTCATGAATTTTGTTTTTTGTTTATTTGTTTTTTGTTTTTGCTCAAAATAAACCTAAGCCTATTTTTGCCAAGACTTGAGTGAGGACTGTTTTTACCGGCAACGACTCCCACGCCCCAACATATGGTCTGTACTATCCTGTCAGAATGTCACCCAAATATACTCGAGCAGGCCTACTCTGTATTGTCTCCTAGTTCTTCACAAATCTCTAAGATTAAAAGAGGTGGAGAACTTTCTGAAAAACAAAATAGAGATGTAGATCTATTAATTCAGAAATATAAACACACATTTGTTACTACACCAGGGCATACTAACTTAGTCCAGCATGTCATTGACACTGGGGATGTAAAACCAATACGCCAAAAACCCTACAGAGTACCAGAAAAACTCAAACCAGTGACAGACATAGAGATCCAAAACATGCTAAAATTAGGAGTCATTGAGCCATCTTCTAGCCCCTGGTGTTCTCTAGAGATGAGCGAGTAGTGAAATATTCGAAATTTCGAATTTCGTTTCGAATAGACCGCGTTACTCGACTACTCGACCGAATATCGAATCCCATTATAGTCTATGGGAAAAAAATGCTCGCCACTTGGAAATCTCAATTCGACCACTTGGAGGTCACCAAGTCCACCCTGCAACATCAGAAAATGATGCCAACACTGCTGGAATGCAACTGGGACAGCAGGGGAAGCATGTCTGGGTGCATATAACGCGCCCAAGTCGCACTATTACGCCACTATCACAGCCACTCAACAATACACTCCAAACACAATATAACTTCTACGTAAAGTGAGACAAGACAAGGAAACCTTCTTTCCTCTACATTGCCATGGACCCCAAGCCAAACTGTACAAAAAAGAACAAAATTCTGCACCCCTTAAAATCACGTTGCCTAATGACAACCACAGATGACATAGGCAAGGGGGAAAATAAATAGACCCCACCCCTAATTGTCATTGTGTGTGTGTGTGTGTGTGTGTGTGTGTGTGTGTGTGTGTGTGTGTGTGAGAGATGTGGTCAGACATGTCCTCTTGTGTCATTGTGTCACCCCAGCAGTAAGGGAAGCTTAAAGGAGGAGGTTTGTTACAGTGTGTTACCCCAGCAGTAAGGGAAGCTTACAGGAGGAGGTTTGTTACAGTGTGTCACCCAAGCAGTCAGGGAAGCTTACAGGAGGAGGTTTGTTACAGTGTGTCACCCCAGCAGTCAGGGAAGCTTAAAGGAGGAGGTTTGTTACAGTGTGTCACCCCAGAAGTAAGGGAAGCTTACAGGAGGAGGTTTGTTACAGTGTGTCACCCCAGCAGTCGGGGAAGCTTAAAGGAGGAGGTTTGTTACAGTGTGTCACCCCAGCAGTAAGGGAAGCTTAGAGCTGAGACCTCTTAAAAATTGTGTGGAGGCCCAAGAGCTGAGACCTTTTAAAAACTGTGTGGAGGCCCAAGAGCTGAGACCTTTTAAAAATTGTGTGGAGGCCCAAGAGCTGAGACCTTTTAAAAATTGTGTGGAGGCCCAAGAGCTGAGACCTCTCAAACATTGTGTGGAGTCCCAAGAGCTGAGACCTCTTAAAAATTGTGTGGAGGCCCAAGAGCTGAGACCTCTTAAAAATTGTGTGGAGGCCCAAGAGCTGAGACCTTTTAAAAATTGTGTGGAGGCCCAAGAGCTGAGACCTTTTAAAAATTGTGTGGAGGCCCAAGAGCTGAGACCTCTCAAACATTGTGTGGAGTCCCACGAGCTGAGACCTCTTAAAAATTGTGTGGAGGCCCAAGAGCTGAGACCTCTCAAACATTGTGTGGAGTCCCAAGAGCTGAGACCTTTTAAAAATTGTGTGGAGGCCCAAGAGCTGAGACCTTTTAAAAATTGTGTGGAGGCCCAAGAGCTGAGACCTTTTAAAAATTGTGTGGAGGCCCAAGAGCTGAGACCTTTTAAAAATTGTGTGGAGGCCCAAGAGCTGAGACCTTTTAAAAATTGTGTGGAGGCCCAAGAGCTGAGACCTTTTAAAAATTGTGTGGAGTCCCAAGAGCTGAGACCTCTTAAAAATTGTGTGGAGGCCCAAGAGCTGAGACCTTTTAAAAATTGTGTGGAGGCCCAAGAGCTGAGACATTTTAAAAATTGTGTGGAGGCCCAAGAGCTGAGACCTTTTAAAAATTATGTGGAGTCCCAAGAGCTGAGACCTCTTAAAAATTGTGTGGAGGCCCAAGAGCTGAGACCTTTTAAAAATTGTGTGGAGGCCCAAGAGCTGAGACCTTTTAAAAATTGTGTGGAGGCCCAAGAGCTGAGACCTCTCAAACATTGTGTGGAGTCCCACGAGCTGAGACCTCTTAAAAATTGTGTGAAGGCCCAAGAGCTGAGACCTCTCAAACATTGTGTGGAGTCCCAAGAGCTGAGACCTCTTAAAAATTGTGTGGAGGCCCAAGAGCTGAGACCTCTTAAAAATTGTGTGGAGGCCCAAGAGCTGAGACCTTTTAAAAATTGTGTGGAGGCCCAAGAGCTGAGACCTTTTAAAAATTGTGTGGAGGCCCAAGAGCTGAGACCTCTCAAACATTGTGTGGAGTCCCACGAGCTGAGACCTCTTAAAAATTGTGTGGAGGCCCAAGAGCTGAGACCTCTCAAACATTGTGTGGAGTCCCAAGAGCTGAGACCTTTTAAAAATTGTGTGGAGGCCCAAGAGCTGAGACCTTTTAAAAATTGTGTGGAGGCCCAAGAGCTGAGACCTTTTAAAAATTGTGTGGAGGCCCAAGAGCTGAGACCTTTTAAAAATTGTGTGGAGGCCCAAGAGCTGAGACCTTTTAAAAATTGTGTGGAGGCCCAAGAGCTGAGACCTTTTAAAAATTGTGTGGAGGCCCAAGAGCTGAGACCTTTTAAAAATTGTGTGGAGGCCCAAGAGCTGAGACCTTTTAAAAATTGTGTGGAGTCCCAAGAGCTGAGACCTCTTAAAAATTGTGTGGAGGCCCAAGAGCTGAGACCTTTTAAAAATTGTGTGGAGGCCCAAGAGCTGAGACCTTTTAAAAATTGTGTGGAGTCCCAAGAGCTGAGACCTTTTAAAAATTGTGTGGAGGCCCAAGAGCTGAGACCTTTTAAAAATTGTGTGGAGGCCCAAGAGCTGAGACCTTTTAAAAATTGTGTGGAGTCCCAAGAGCTGAGACCTCTTAAAAATTGTGTGGAGGCCCAAGAGCTGAGACCTTTTAAAAATTGTGTGGAGGCCCAAGAGCTGAGACCTTTTAAAAATTGTGTGGAGGCCCAAGAGCTGAGACCTTTTAAAAACTGTGTGGAGGCCCAAGAGCTGAGACCTTTTAAAAATTGTGTGGAGGCCCAAGAGCTGAGACCTTTTAAAAATTGTGTGGAGTCCCAAGAGCTGAGACCTCTTAAAAATTGTGTGGAGGCCCAAGAGCTGAGACCTCTTAAAAATTGTGTGGAGGCCCAAGAGCTGAGACCTTTTAAAAATTGTGTGGAGGCCCAAGAGCTGAGACCTTTTAAAAATTGTGTGGAGGCCCAAGAGCTGAGACCTTTTAAAAATTGTGTGGAGGCCCAAGAGCTGAGACCTTTTAAAAATTGTGTGGAGTCCCAAGAGCTGAGACCTTTTAAAAATTGTGTGGAGTCCCAAGAGCTGAGACCTCTTAAAAATTGTGTGGAGGCCCAAGAGCTGAGACCTTTTAAAAATTGTGTGGAGTCCCAAGAGCTGAGACCTTTTAAAAATTGTGTGGAGGCCCAAGAGCTGAGACCTTTTAAAAATTGTGTGGAGGCCCCAGAGCTGAGACCTTTTAAAAATTGTGTGGAGTCCCAAGAGCTGAGACCTCTTAAAAATTGTGTGGAGTCCCAAGAGCTGAGACCTTTTAAAAATTGTGTGGAGGCCCAAGAGCTGAGACCTTTTAAAAATTGTGTGGAGGCCCAAGAGCTGAGACCTTTTAAAAATTGTGTGGAGTCCCAAGAGCTGAGACCTCTTAAAAATTGTGTGGAGGCCCAAGAGCTGAGACCTTTTAAAAATTGTGTGGAGGCCCAAGAGCTGAGACATTTTAAAAATTGTGTGGAGGCCCAAGAGCTGAGACCTTTTAAAAATTATGTGGAGTCCCAAGAGCTGAGACCTCTTAAAAATTGTGTGGAGGCCCAAGAGCTGAGACCTTTTAAAAATTGTGTGGAGGCCCAAGAGCTGAGACCTTTTAAAAATTGTGTGGAGGCCCAAGAGCTGAGACCTCTCAAACATTGTGTTGAGTCCCACGAGCTGAGACCTCTTAAAAATTGTGTGAAGGCCCAAGAGCTGAGACCTCTCAAACATTGTGTGGAGTCCCAAGAGCTGAGACCTCTTAAAAATTGTGTGGAGGCCCAAGAGCTGAGACCTCTTAAAAATTGTGTGGAGGCCCAAGAGCTGAGACCTTTTAAAAATTGTGTGGAGGCCCAAGAGCTGAGACCTTTTAAAAATTGTGTGGAGGCCCAAGAGCTGAGACCTCTCAAACATTGTGTGGAGTCCCACGAGCTGAGACCTCTTAAAAATTGTGTGGAGGCCCAAGAGCTGAGACCTCTCAAACATTGTGTGGAGTCCCAAGAGCTGAGACCTTTTAAAAATTGTGTGGAGGCCCAAGAGCTGAGACCTTTTAAAAATTGTGTGGAGGCCCAAGAGCTGAGACCTTTTAAAAATTGTGTGGAGGCCCAAGAGCTGAGACCTTTTAAAAATTGTGTGGAGGCCCAAGAGCTGAGACCTTTTAAAAATTGTGTGGAGGCCCAAGAGCTGAGACCTTTTAAAAATTGTGTGGAGTCCCAAGAGCTGAGACCTCTTAAAAATTGTGTGGAGGCCCAAGAGCTGAGACCTTTTAAAAATTGTGTGGAGGCCCAAGAGCTGAGACCTTTTAAAAATTGTGTGGAGGCCCAAGAGCTGAGACCTTTTAAAAATTGTGTGGAGTCCCAAGAGCTGAGACCTCTTAAAAATTGTGTGGAGGCCCAAGAGCTGAGACCTTTTAAAAATTGTGTGGAGGCCCAAGAGCTGAGACCTTTTAAAAATTGTGTGGAGGCCCAAGAGCTGAGACCTCTCAAACATTGTGTGGAGTCCCACGAGCTGAGACCTCTTAAAAATTGTGTGAAGGCCCAAGAGCTGAGACCTTTTAAAAATTGTGTGGAGGCCCAAGAGCTGAGACCTTTTAAAAATTGTGTGGAGGCCCAAGAGCTGAGACCTTTTAAAAATTGTGTGGAGGCCCAAGAGCTGAGACCTTTTAAAAATTGTGTGGAGTCCCAAGAGCTGAGACCTTTTAAAAATTGTGTGGAGGCCCAAGAGCTGAGACCTTTTAAAAATTGTGTGGAGGCCCAAGAGCTGAGACCTTTTAAAAATTGTGTGGAGTCCCAAGAGCTGAGACCTCTTAAAAATTGTGTGGAGGCCCAAGAGCTGAGACCTTTTAAAAATTGTGTGGAGGCCCAAGAGCTGAGACCTTTTAAAAATTGTGTGGAGTCCCAAGAGCTGAGACCTTTTAAAAATTGTGTGGAGGCCCAAGAGCTGAGACCTTTTAAAAATTGTGTGGAGGCCCCAGAGCTGAGACCTTTTAAAAATTGTGTGGAGTCCCAAGAGCTGAGACCTCTTAAAAATTGTGTGGAGGCCCAAGAGCTGAGACCTTTTAAAATTGTGTGGAGGCCCAAGAGCTGAGACCTTTTAAAAATTGTGTGGAGGCCCAAGAGCTGAGACCTTTTAAAAACTGTGTGGAGGCCCAAGAGCTGAGACCTTTTAAAAATTGTGTGGAGGCCCAAGAGCTGAGACCTTTTAAAAATTGTGTGGAGTCCCAAGAGCTGAGACCTCTTAAAAATTGTGTGGAGGCCCAAGAGCTGAGACCTCTTAAAAATTGTGTGGAGGCCCAAGAGCTGAGACCTTTTAAAAATTGTGTGGAGGCCCAAGAGCTGAGACCTTTTAAAAATTGTGTGGAGGCCCAAGAGCTGAGACCTTTTAAAAATTGTGTGGAGGCCCAAGAGCTGAGACCTTTTAAAAATTGTGTGGAGTCCCAAGAGCTGAGACCTTTTAAAAATTGTGTGGAGTCCCAAGAGCTGAGACCTCTTAAAAATTGTGTGGAGGCCCAAGAGCTGAGACCTTTTAAAAATTGTGTGGAGGCCCAAGAGCTGAGACCTTTTAAAAATTGTGTGGAGGCCCAAGAGCTGAGACCTTTTAAAAATTGTGTGGAGGCCCAAGAGCTGAGACCTCTTAAAAATTGATTGTATTAAGCCCAAGAGGTGAGCCATAATTTTTTTTTATTAATACAGCAATTCTACGGCGGTTAAGGAGGAGGAGGAGGAGGAGGAAATGGCACTTCATACAGATGGCACTTCACTCTTGGCTGCTTTCCACTGTTGTACAAGCAAAGTCAGGGTCAATCCACTTGCTGTTCATTTTGATTAGCGTCAGCCTGTCGGCACTGTCGGTTGACAGGCGGCTGCACTTATCGGTTATAATGCCCCCGGCTGTGCTGAACACCCTTTCTGATAGCACGCTGACGGCAGGGCAGGCAAGCACCTCCAAGGCGTACAGGGACAGTTCCAGCCACGTGTCCAACTTGGAGACCCAGTAAGTGTAGGTCGCCGAGGGATCGGGGAGGACAGGGGTGTGGTCTGCCAGGTAGTCCCGCAACATCCGCCGATACTTGTCCCTCCTGCTGATAGCGGGCCCCGCAGTGATGGAAGTTGCACGAGGGGGTGACATGAACGTGTCCCACACCTTGGAGAGTGTTCCCCTGGTGGCTGTGGGCCTGATCGATGTTGTCAGACTCTGGGAGACACTCTCCTCTCTGCCGCCAGCGATGCTGGGTGGGAAAATCTGCATCATGTTCTGCAAGAGTTCCCTCTGGTTTTCCAGTAATCGATTCGTCCTCTCCTCTACCGGAATAAAAGAGGAGAAGTTATCTTTATACCGGGGGTCCAGGAGTGCGAAGACCCAGTATAGTTTGTTCTCCAATATCCGGACAACACGTATGTCCCGGGAAAAGCAGCCCAGCATGAAGTCAGCCATGTGTGCCAGACTGAGTAGGCATGACCTCACTGCCCCCACCAGAAGGATCATTTTCCATTTCCTCCTCTTCCTCCTCCTCTCCGCCCCATCCGCGCTGAACCAATGGGACGCACACAGCCTGACTGCTACCCTCGCCGCCAGCATCCTCTTCCACAGCCACCTCCACGTTGTCCTCCTCCTCCTCATCCTCCTCCTCCTGCAACTGCCACCGAGCAGCAGACAAAAGTGTGGTCTGACTGTCTACCTGCGTTGCGTCTCCTCCTACCCCCGTCTCCTCTGTGTGCAATGCGTTCTCCCTTATTGCGATGAGCGATTCTTTAAGGACGCATAGGAGCGGGATGGTTACGCTCACTATAGCGTCCTTGCAGCTGACCTTCTTAGTGGACTCCTCAAAGATACGCAATACATCGCATATGTCTGCCATCCATGGCCACTCGTGGTTGGCAAACTGAGGGAGCTGAGTTGCATGCACGCGTGGATGCATCATCTGGTACTCCATCAATGCTCTCTGCTGCTCACACACCCTGGCCAACATGCAATAGGTGGAATTCCAGCGAGTGGGCAGGTCGCACAACAGCCGATGTTGAGGCAAATGGAGGCGTTGCTGGATTTTTTTTAAGCTAGCAGCAGCTACAGTTGACTTCCGAAAGTGAGCGCACAAGCGCCGCACTCTCGCCAGTACCTCTGCCAGGTTGGGGTAAGTCTTTAGAAACTTTTGAACTACCAAATTAAAAACGTGGGCCAGGCATGGTACGTGATTGAGTTCTGCAAGCTCCAGAGCCGCCACCAGGTTACGGCCGTTATCGCACACGACCATGCCTGGTCCTAGCTGCAGCGGCGACAGCCACATCTCTGTCTGCTGCAATATGGCGTGCCTCACCTCTGCGGCGCTGTGCTTCCTGTCGCCCAAGCTGATGAGCTTAAGCACCGCCTGCTGACGTCTCCCCGCGCCAGTGCTGCAACGCTTCCAGCTAGGGGCTGAGGGCGATGTTAAGGCAGAGGAGGAGGAGGAGGAGGAGGAGGAGGAGGAAGAGGAGGAAGAGGAGGGGGGTCTATCAGAACCCGTGCTGGCAATCTTGGGCGGGGGTGGTATGTAGGCCGTCCCTGTTTGCGACCCCGTCCCCGCTTCCACAACATTCACCCAGTGTGCCGTCAAAGAGATGTAGCGTCCTTGGCCGCAAGCGCTTGTCCACGAGTCGGTGGTCAAGTGGACCTTTGCGCTGACTGCGTACCTCAGGGCCCGCCTGATGTTACGCGACACGTGCTGGTGCAGGGCGGGGACGCCACACCGGGAAAAATAGTGGCGGCTAGGGACGGAATAGCGAGGTGCGGCAGCCGCCATCAGGTCGCGGAAGGCCTGCGTCTCCACAAGCCTAAACGGCAACATCTCCAGGGCCAGCAGTTTGGAGATGAGGCAGGTTAAAGCTTGGGCTTGGGGGTGACTGGAGGCGTACTTCCGCCTGCGGTTGAACGCCTGCGAGATGGACAGTTGATGGGACGAGGAGATGGAAGGTGCAGACGAAGATGCGGGGGAAGGGGGGGCTGAAGGAGAAGGCCCCAAAGTAGCCGAGGCAGAGGCAGATGTGGAGGTGTCCTGGCTGGAGGTCTGGACCGCAGTGGCAGCACACAACAAAGGGGAAGAGGCAGTGGCAGCAAGACCGGGCGCAGGTTGTATTGCGTTTGCTCTCTCCCACTCAGCCCAGTGCTTGAATTCCAAGTGACGGCGCATGCCTGAGGTGGTAAGATTGCTCTTCTCAGAGCTCCTACTCAGTTTTGAGTGGCAGATTGCGCAAACCGCGCTCAGTTTGTCATCCACGCAAACATTAAAAAATCTCCATACCACAGAAGTACGAGGCCTCGATGGGGGAGCTTCGCGCGACTGCCTGCTGCCGGGAAGAGCTTCGGCCCTGCTGGCTGTGGCCTGCCTTCTCTGTCTGGACTGTCCTCTGCCTCTGGACTGTCCTCTGCCTCTTGCTGCCTTATTCGGTGATGCGCAGACCGCATCTCCACTGCTTTCCCCGCTGGACATCACCCCTGTCCAAGTGGGGTCGGTCATTTCGTCGTCCACCACCTCCTCTTCCACTTCCTCTCTCTGCTCCTCCTCCTGCCCACTGGACATTCCAACAGCCTCCCTTGATGGCAACTGCGTCTCATCATCATCATCGCTCATGATAGCAGATGCTGGTTCCGGGTCCACATCACTAGCAGATGGCGGATACTCAAGTGTTTGGGCATCACTACAAACAAATTCCTCTGCTAGCTCCTGGGATTCTTGCAGCACATCTGGAAAAGGACCCGAAAAGAGGTCCTGGGAGGGGTCAAGGGTGGGCTGACTCTGTTGGCCAGGTTGGGAGGAAGGAGGGTCAGAGTGAGACTGTGTGGATGACTGGGTGGTGGACAAGTGACTGGAAGCGTTATCGGCCATCCATTGCACCACCTGTTCACGCTGCTCAGGCTTTAACAGAGGTGTACCCCGCCCCCCGCATAACTGTCCCATAAAGGCAGGGAAGCTGGATGAGCGTAATGCTGGCTGCCCCTCACCAGCACGCATTGTATCCCCACTGGCTTCAACGCGGTTTGTGCCCCCACCAGCATTTCCGCGCCCCCGTCCTCGTCCACGTCCCTTTGCGCTATCCCTCCGCATTTCAGACGTTTTACTTTTTTGGCCATGCGTTATGCCAAATATAAAAATATTTTTAAGAAGAACACCTGGCTATACAGCCGTATACTGCCAGAAGGTGAAATGGTGCCTATACGCACCGTGTATAAAACAGTGTTTTGTTGGCACAGAGGACACAAAACAGTAGTGCCAAATATAAATATATTTTTAAGAAGAACACCTGGCTATACAGCCGTATACTGCCAGAAGGTGAAATGGTGCCTATACGCACCGGGTATATAACAAGGTTTTGTTGGTAAAGAGGACACAAAACAGTAGTGCCAAATATAAAAATATTTTTAAGAAAAACACCTGGCTATACAGCCGTATACTGCCAGAAGGTGAAATGGTGCCTATACGCACCGGGTATATAACAAGGTTTTGTTGGTAAAGAGGACACAAAACAGTAGTGCCAAATATAAAAATATTTTTAAGAAAAACACCTGGCTATACAGCCGTATACTGCCAGAAGGTGAAATGGTGCCTATACGCACCGGGTATATAACAAGGTTTTGTTGGTAAAGAGGACACAAAACAGTAGTGCCAAATATAAAAATATTTTTAAGAAAAACACCTGGCTATACAGCCGTATACTGCCAGAAGGTGAAATGGTGCCTATACGCACCGGGTATATAACAAGGTTTTGTTGGTAAAGAGGACACAAAACAGTAGTGCCAAATATAAAAATATTTTTAAGAAAAACACCTGGCTATACAGCCGTATACTGCCAGAAGGTGAAATGGTGCCTATACGCACCGGGTATATAACAAGGTTTTGTTGGTAAAGAGGACACAAAACAGTAGTGCCAAATATAAAAATATTTTTAAGAACACCTGGCTATACAGCCGTATACTGCCAGAAGGTGAAATGGTGCCTATACGCACCGTGTATAAAACAGTGTTTTGTTGGCACAGAGGACACAAAACAGTAGTGCAAAATATAGTTTTGTATATAGGTGCTAATACACCACTGAAGTCTTTCTGTCCCTATTCCAGCATCAGCAGCTACCCCTCACTAAAGCAGCCGTTTTGAGCAGAGTGTATATAGTTTTGTATATAGGTGGTAATACACCACTGAAGTCTTTCTGTCCCTATTCCAGCAGCAGCAGCTACCCCTCACTAAAGCAGCCGTTGTGTGCAGTGTGTATATAGCTAGAATGAGCTATATACTGTTCAGCATAGTAGCCCTAATAAGGACTCTCAATGACTCTCTTGTCTTCTGGTAGCTGGTATATATGGTGGTAAAAGCGAAATCTGAGCTTCTGGGGCCCTGCCTGCCTACATATGAGCTATATACTGTTCAGCGTAGTAGCCCTAATAAGGGCTCTTAATGACTCTCTTGTCTTCTGGTAGCTGGTATATATGGTGGTAAATGCGAGATTCTGAGCTTCTGGGGCCCTGCCTGCCTACATAGGATATGAGCTATATACTGTTCAGCATAGCAGCACTAATAAGGGATTAAGGACTCTCTTGTCTTCTGGTAGCTGGTATATATGGTGGTAAATGCGAGATTCTGAGCTTCTGGGGCCCTGCCTGCCTACATATGAGCTATATACTGTTCAGCGTAGTAGCCCTAATAAGGGCTCTTAATGACTCTCTTGTCTTCTGGTAGCTGGTATATATGGTGGTAAATGCGAGATTCTGAGCTTCTGGGGCCCTGCCTGCCTACATAGGATATGAGCTATATACTGTTCAACATAGCAGCACTAATAAGGGATTAAGGACTCTCTTGTCTTCTGGTAGCTGGTATATATGGTGGTAAATGCGAGATTCTGAGCTTCTGGGGCCCTGCCTGCCTACATATGATATGAGCTATATACTGTTCAACATAGCAGCACTAATAAGGGATTAAGGACTCTCTTGTCTTCTGGTAGCTGGTATATATGGTGGTAAATGCGAGATTCTGAGCTTCTGGGGCCCTGCCTGCCTACATATGATATGAGCTATATACTGTTCAGCATAGCAGCACTAATAAGGGATTAAGGACTCTCTTGTCTTCTGGTAGCTGGTATATATGGTGGTAAATGCGAGATTCTGAGCTTCTGGGGCCCTGCCTGCCTACATATGATATGAGCTATATACTGTTCAACATAGCAGCACTAATAAGGGATTAAGGACTCTCTTGTCTTCTGGTAGCTGGTATATATGGTGGTAAATGCGAGATTCTGAGCTTCTGGGGCCCTGCCTGCCTACATATGATATGAGCTATATACTGTTCAGCATAGCAGCACTAATAAGGGATTAAGGACTCTCTTGTCTTCTGGTAGCTGGTATATATGGTGGTAAATGCGAGATTCTGAGCTTCTGTGGCCCTGCCTGCCTACATATGAGCTATATACTGTTTAGCGTAGTAGCCCTAATAAGGGCTCTTAATGACTCTCTTGTCTTCTGGTAGCTGGTATATATGGTGGTAAATGCGAGATTCTGAGCTTCTGGGGCCCTGCCTGCCTACATATGAGCTATATACTGTTCAGCGTAGTAGCCCTAATAAGGGCTCTTAATGACTCTCTTGTCTTCTGGTAGCTGGTATATATGGTGGTAAATGCGAGATTCTGAGCTTCTGGGGCCCTGCCTGCCTACATAGGATATGAGCTATATACTGTTCAACATAGCAGCACTAATAAGGGATTAAGGACTCTCTTGTCTTCTGGTAGCTGGTATATATGGTCGTAAATGCGAGATTCTGAGCTTCTGGGGCCCTGCCTGCCTACATATGATATGAGCTGTATACTGTTCAGCATAGCAGCACTAATAAGGGATTAAGGACTCTCTTGTCTTCTGGTAGCTGGTATATATGGTGGTAAATGCGAGATTCTGAGCTTCTGGGGCCCTGCCTGCCTACATATGATATGAGCTATATACTGTTCAGCATAGCAGCACTAATAAGGGATTAAGGACTCTCTTGTCTTCTGGTAGCTGGTATATATGGTGGTAAATGCGAGATTCTGAGCTTCTGGGGCCCTGCCTGCCTACATAGGATATGAGCTATATACTGGTCAACATAGCAGCACTAATAAGGGATTAAGGACTCTCTTGTCTTCTGGTAGCTGGTATATATGGTGGTAAATGCGAGATTCTGAGCTTCTGGGGCCCTGCCTGCCTACATATGATATGAGCTATATATTGTTCAGCATAGCAGCACTAATAAGGGATTAAGGACTCTCTTGTCTTCTGGTAGCTGGTATATATGGTGGTAAATGCGAGATTCTGAGCTTCTGGGGCCCTGCCTGCCTACATATGAGCTATATACTGTTCAGCGTAGTAGCCCTAATAAGGGCTCTTAATGACTCTCTTGTCTTCTGGTAGCTGGTATATATGGTGGTAAATGCGAGATTCTGAGCTTCTGGGGCCCTGCCTGCCTACATATGAGCTATATACTGTTCAGCGTAGTAGCCCTAATAAGGGCTCTTAATGACTCTCTTGTCTTCTGGTAGCTGGTATATATGGTGGTAAATGCGAGATTCTGAGCTTCTGGGGCCCTGCCTGCCTACATAGGATATGAGCTATATACTGTTCAACATAGCAGCACTAATAAGGGATTAAGGACTCTCTTGTCTTCTGGTAGCTGGTATATATGGTGGTAAATGCGAGATTCTGAGCTTCTGGGGCCCTGCCTGCCTACATATGATATGAGCTATATACTGTTCAGCATAGCAGCACTAATAAGGGATTAAGGACTCTCTTGTCTTCTGGTAGCTGGTATATATGGTGGTAAATGCGAGATTCTGAGCTTCTGGGGCCCTGCCTGCCTACATAGGATATGAGCTATATACTGTTCAACATAGCAGCACTAATAAGGGATTAAGGACTCTCTTGTCTTCTGGTAGCTGGTATATATGGTGGTAAATGCGAGATTCTGAGCTTCTGGGGCCCTGCCTGCCTACATATGATATGAGCTATATACTGTTCAGCATAGCAGCACTAATAAGGCATTAAGGACTCTCTTGTCTTCTGGTAGCTGGTATATATGGTGGTAAATGCGAGATTCTGAGCTTCTGGGGCCCTGCCTGCCTACATATGAGCTATATACTGTTCAGCTTAGTAGCCCTAATAAGGGCTCTTAATGACTCTCTTGTCTTCTGGTAGCTGGTATATATGGTGGTAAATGCGAGATTCTGAGCTTCTGGGGCCCGTCCTGCCTACATAGGATATGAGCTATATACTGTTCAACATAGCAGCACTAATAAGGGATTAAGGACTCTCTTGTCTTCTGGTAGCTGGTATATATGGTGGTAAATGCGAGCTTCTGAGCTTCTGGGGCCCTGCCTGCCTACATAGGATATGAGCTATATACTGTTCAACATAGCAGCACTAATAAGGGATTAAGGACTCTCTTGTCTTCTGGTAGCTGGTATATATGGTGGTAAATGCGAGATTCTGAGCTTCTGGGGCCTTGCCTGCCTACATATGATATGAGCTATATACTGTTCAGCATAGCAGCACTAATAAGGGATTAAGGACTCTCTTGTCTTCTGGTAGCTGGTATATATGGTGGTAAATGCGAGATTCTGAGCTTCTGGGGCCCTGCCTGCCTACATATGAGCTATATACTGTTCAGCGTAGTAGCCCTAATAAGGGCTCTTAATGACTCTCTTGTCTTCTGGTAGCTGGTATATATGGTGGTAAATGCGAGATTCTGAGCTTCTGGGGCCCTGCCTGCCTACATATGAGCTATATACTGTTCAGCGTAGTAGCCCTAATAAGGGCTCTTAATGACTCTCTTGTCTTCTGGTAGCTGGTATATATGGTGGTAAATGCGAGATTCTGAGCTTCTGGGGCCCTGCCTGCCTACATAGGATATGAGCTATATACTGTTCAACATAGCAGCACTAATAAGGGATTAAGGACTCTCTTGTCTTCTGGTAGCTGGTATATATGGTGGTAAATGCGAGATTCTGAGCTTCTGGGGCCCTGCCTGCCTACATATGATATGAGCTATATACTGTTCAGCATAGCAGCACTAATAAGGCATTAAGGACTCTCTTGTCTTCTGGTAGCTGGTATATATGGTGGTAAATGTGAGATTCTGAGCTTCTGGGGCCCTGCCTGCCTACATATGAGCTATATACTGTTCAGCGTAGTAGCCCTAATAAGGGCTCTTAATGACTCTCTTGTCTTCTGGTAGCTGGTATATATGGTGGTAAATGCGAGATTCTGAGCTTCTGGGGCCCTGCCTGCCTACATATGAGCTATATACTGTTCAGCGTAGTAGCCCTAATAAGGGCTCTTAATGACTTTCTTGTCTTCTGGTAGCTGGTATATATGGTGGTAAATGCGAGATTCTGAGCTTCTGGGGCCCTGCCTGCCTACATATGAGCCATATACCGTTCAGCATAGTAGCCCTAATAAGGGCTCTTAATGACTCTCTTGTCTTCTGGTAGCTGGTATAGATGGTGGTAAATGCGAGATTCCGAGCTTCTGGGGCCCTGCCAGCGACAGCCTGTCTTTCCCTGCTGTGAGCGTCTGTCCCTCACTAAGTTCAAGCTGCTAATGCTGACGAAGAGGAAGTGCTGAGTTTTGTATATTCGAGGTCACATGGTTTTTCCAGCCAATGCGTGTAGACGCCGTTCTCGCGATGCCAGCGTCCTCCCAGGACCTGTCCCACCCCCCCCTGCATGGTGATTGGTGTAAAAAACGCGCCAGGGAAGGTGGGAGGAGAAACGAATTGTGAGTGCGCCATCGCTGCTGTACTCGATCGAAATCGAGTATGACGAACAGCGTAGTATTCGATCGAATACCGGCTCGGTCGAATACTACTCGCTCATCTCTAGTGTTCTCCCATTGTGAGAAATTAGATTTTGTATTGATTTTAGAAAACTCAATCAGATCTCTAAATTTGATACTTACCCTATGCCCCATATAGAAGACTTGATCACTAGGCTGGGTGATGCCCAATACATTTCCACATTTGATCTGACTAAAGGCTATTGGCAAATACCACTTGCAGAAGATTCCCGTGAAAAAACAGCTTTTGCCACCCTACAAGGTTTGTTTCAGTTCACACGTATGCCTTTTGGTTTACACAATGCCCCTGCTACATTTCAGAGGTTAATAGATACAGTCATAAAACCACATAGCTCATACTGTGCGGCATATCTGGACGATGTCATTGTCTTTAGTTCTGATTGGAAGTCTCATCTGTTGCATTTAGGCAATGTAATTTCTGCCATAGCAAAAGCCGGGCTGACAATCAATCCCACAAAATGTACAATAGCTCAGAGAGAAACATCTTATCTTGGCTATGTTATAGGTGGTGGGATAATTAAACCAGAAATGTCCAAGGTCACAGCAGTGATGGATGCCCCAATCCCAAAAACAAAAAAAGAGGTAAGATCATTTTTAGGACTGGCTGGCTATTACCGCCGATTTATTCCAAATTGTTCAAATTTGGCAGCTCCACTAAGTGATCTTACCAAGAAAACCAAGAGAAACCTTGTGGAATGGACTCCTGAATGTGAAAATTCATTTAATAAACTAAAAGAGAAGCTTTGTTCTGCTCCGGTATTAAGAAATTCAAACTTTTCTCTGCCATTTCTAGTCCAGGTGGATGCGTCAGAAAGAGTTATCGGAGCTGTTCTATGTCAGTTTCAGAATGGAGAGGAACACCCAATTCTGTACATTAGTAGAAAATTGTTTCCCAGAGAGGAGAAATATTCTACTATAGAAAAAGAATGTTTAGCTATCAAGTGGGCCGTAGAGTCTTTACGTTATTATCTATTGGGGAAAGAATTTGTGTTAATCTCTGACCATCATCCTTTATTTTGGTTGAACACAATGAAAGGTAACAATGCCCGCCTGACAAGATGGTACTTAAGCCTACAACCATACAGATTCTTGGTCCAATACAAACCGGGAAGTCAGCATAAGAATGCAGATCACCTGTCCCGATTCGGTACCCAGGTCCAGGAGATGTGTTCTGTGGAAGGACAAGCTTCCACTTGAGTTGGGGGGTATGTTGAGGGGTTAATAGTGAGCAGGTCTGTCTGTCTGTGTGTATGTATCTTTCTCTCTCTTTTCTATCTGCTGGCCAGCAAATCTTCATCTCTGTCCACTATCCTTTCACAGATAAACTAGTTCACTATTCCCCACCAACACACACACAGCATGACCAGCTACTTACCTGCAGAGATCAAACCAGAGCAGAGGGTGTGCTGGGTTTATATAGGATGCTGCTAATTACTGCCAGGTGAGGCAAAGCTGCAGCCAAACCTAGTGTGTTTATGTTCCTGTGTATAATTTGTTAATATGTATATAGATTATAAGCTCCTTTTTATTTTTAAAGGAGACAGCTGGATGCTTTGTTTCATGTGGTTTAATGTATGATTTATATGATTTTATAATATTTCTGTTTAAAAACCAGATTTATATTCCTTTAAGAATAAAGGGCTGTTGGAAACTGGTAATTGGTAGATAAGTGCACCTGTATGTAGGTGGAGGGTTTTTTTTTTTTTTTTAGTTCAGTCAGGACGAGCTGAGAGCTGGGGTGCTACATGGTCCTACGGTAGCTATAACTTAACCCCTTATTTTCATGAATTTTGTTTTTTGTTTATTTGTTTTTTGTTTTTGCTCAAAATAAACCTAAGCCTATTTTTGCCAAGACTTGAGTGAGGACTGTTTTTACCGGCAACTACTCCCACGCCCCAACAGGCCTCTCATCACGGCTTTAAAGGCGCCCCAAACCATAGTTGGGGCGGAGTCTGGGGTCTCATTTAATGCAAAAAAGTCTCTGGCCCGTGCACAGGATTCCTCCACCAGGGAATTTGAGGAGAGTAAAGAGTCATTAAGCGACCATGAGGAAGATCTGGACCCAGCAATCAGTGATTTACAAGAAATTGAAGTCAAGTCATGGTCAGACCAGGGTATAGGATGAATTCTGGAGGCAGTGACCTGGGGGAGGAAAGAGGTCTGCACAAA
The DNA here is from genome assembly GCA_027917425.1 of Gastrophryne carolinensis. NCBI lineage: Eukaryota > Metazoa > Chordata > Amphibia > Anura > Microhylidae > Gastrophryne > Gastrophryne carolinensis. The sequence goes on from CM051238.1 coordinate 246,896,202, forward strand.
AATATGGTCTATTCTTGTAAAAAGTTTATGGGGGGCTGAATAGTGGGTGAAGTCTTTCTTGTGAGGGTGCTGATCCCGCCAAGGGTCTATTAGATTAGAATTATTGATTATGTCCTGGAATTGTTTCCCTTCTTGTCTGATTTGTGTATTTGGGGGGAGGGACCTGTCTATATCAGGTTGTAGATTTAGATTTGAGTCTCCACATAAGAAGATAGTGCCCTTCCCGTGTGTCTGGATCATGGAGCACATTTGTGATATAAAGGGTATCTGCTTAGTGTTGGGAGCATAATAATTTAGAAAGGTTACCTCAGAGTCTTGGAGTGTTCCCTGGAGTAGAATAAACCTGCCACCAGGATCTGCGATTTGTTTATGGCATGTGAAGGGGACCTCCTTACGGAAGGCGATGAGAACACCTCTTTGTTTACTATGTCCTACTGTTTGGAAAAAGAGAGGAAATTTATAGTTAAGAATCTTAGGTGTGGAGGACGTTGTGTAATGGGTCTCCTGGAGACATACCACGTCAGCGTGAATGGAATTAAAGTATTTGAAAGCTCTAGACCGCTTATTGGGTGAATTCAGACCCTGAACATTGAGTGACACTACTTTAAGGGCCATATCTGGGAGAATGGGGTAGCTGATTCCAAATATGTGCTAGGCCTCGAGCCAAGGGCCCCAGTGAGGATGGGACAGGGGATGGGGGAATAGGGAAAGGGGGGAAGGGGAGAGGGAATTAGAGAAGGAGAAAGAGGATAGAAAAGGAGAGAAGAGAAAAAAGTACATAGGACATTTAAGATTAACATACAATTTAGAGCTCTTTTGAAACTGCACATCCGTGCAGGGTGGTGTCCCAGAGGCTCAGACCGGAAAGAAGTCGGAACCAAAGGGAGTTGGGGGTGCGCCAGAGTGAGTCGGGAGGCAAAACTGGCACAAACTTGTAAACATTCAACAACACAACAACAGTCCGGTAGGGCCCGCATTGCGGTACAAGGAGCAGAGGAGGAACATCCACTTACAGAGAAGAGGTACCGATTTAATAACGGCCAGCCGGGAAGGGACTGTTCCAGGTTGTGTACCATCTCGGGGGCCTGGAGGTGGAGGAGCTCCCCAGAATCAATAAGGGTCCACCTACTGCCGGCTATATGACCAGGGGCAGGAGGGAGTCCAGGCACCACTATGGCCACAAGAGGAGTTCCCGCTGTGGCATATTTAAGTGTTCCAGTAAATACCTGCAGGGGATTCCGCCTTGGGAAAGAATGGTTCTCAAGAAAAGGGTTAAACAGGATAGATGAGACCTGCCGTGTTCACTGGTGAGCGAAAGGCCCTAAAGAGTGTGGATGGCATCACCGGGGCTCCAGTTAAACTAGGGTCTCTCGGCGGCCATATGTTATAAATATGATCATGCCCACCAGTGAGCAAGGGTGTGCTAATAAGTTTAAATGTCAGGGCAGGAGGGTCAGTCGGCTCAAGGATTTTCAGTGGCCGAAAGCTGTCCCAAATACACAGAGGAGCGACGTCCCCCCACCAGGGGGAGCAGGAACACTCGCCTGCCCGGTGGAATGATCCGGAAAAGCTCACGGCCAGGGACCTGCTGTTTTCACCATGCAGTATAATAAGGTCTCTTGCAGCAGCATATTTCAGGCAGTTAGCCTTGAGAATAGTATTTCAGCTGTAGGGCAGGTAGTTCAGGGGTTGAAAGACAACAACAGCAACAACATTAATGTAAATACAGAATACAAATACAAACTATAAAAAAGTCTCCTGCAGTGGCATGTGTCAGCTCAAGAGGGTTATCAGTAGCTGCTCATGGCATGAAGGAGAGTGATCATCAAGATAAAAACATTGCAATCAGAGTGAATATGAGCATGTTCCATAGGGAGCTAAGAGGTATTAATAAACCTGGTGTGATCCAGGTAACTGGGGCTTTGCAGTGGTGAATTACTGAACCATAACAAGCATAACAAGCATGGGGGCTGATACGAAGGAAATTATTACAGGGGTTTGTCTCAGCCCCCTGAGACCGGCTGAAGGGGCTGAAACAGGGGTCGTTTTGTCACCTGGTCCACCCTCAGGTGAGAATGCACCGAGAGGTCTCCTGCAGTTACATGTTTCAGCTCTTAAGGGTAACAGCAGCTGCTCATGTCATGAAGGGGAGCAATAACAGAGGGAAAGAACATTGCAAACAGAGTGAATCAGAACATGCTCTGTAGAGAGCAAACAAGATGTTAATAAACATAGTATGATTCAAGTAAATGGGTCTTTGCGCAGTAGTGACTTACTGGACCTTGACGAGCATGAAGGTTAATACAAAAAGTTATTGCAGGGGTATGTCAGCCATTGAAGGCCGGCTGAAAGGACTGGGACAGGAGCCGTTTTATCGCCTGGTTGATTCTCGGGTTCCATCCTTGGAGAGGGGGTGGTTTGGGGGGTAGATCTGCGGGGCAGTCCCGGGGTTCTTGGAGTAGTGGGGAGAGACGAGGTTGTAGGATCCATGTCTGGGATTTTAATGTCCAGGGCTTTAAGCTTGGTCAGGAGTTCTGGGGGCGAAGAGGCCTGGATCTGCTTAGATTGGTATGTAAACGTGAGTTTAAAGGGGAATCCCCAGCGGTATCGAATCCCCTGAGCTTGTAAGACTTGGAGTAAGGGTCTAAAGGCCCACCTTTTTAGGATGGTGGTCTGCGAGAGATCCGCAAAGATTTGGTAATTGTGCTTTTGGAAGTATAGGGGGGATTTCTCTCTAGATGCCTTGAGGACCGCTTCTTTTGTTAAGTAGTGATGAAACTTGACGATGATGTCACGCGGTAGGCCCTCTGTGGGTTTTCTTGCCAGGGCCCTGTGCGCTCTATCCAGCTCAAGCCTGGCTACTGGTATATCTGGGACCAGTTCCTGGAGGAGGGCGGTGATAGTAGCTGTGGCATCCTCCATGGTCTCAGGGAGGCCACGGAATCGCAAGTTAGATCTGCGATTTCGATTCTCGAGTTCCTCGTTTAAATTTCTAAGTGAGGTAATCTCATCTTGCATTTGACCCAGCAGGGAGTTATGGTTATCAAGGATCAGTGTGGAGTCATCCATGCGGGATTCCAGGGCATCAGTGCGGGTTCCAATGTCCCTGATTTCTTTCAAGAGTGTTTCTGTGTGCTTAACTGACACTGCTGTGACCTCTTCTCTAATAACAGCTCTAAGCTGTGTAATCAGGGTCTGATTTTCTGAGGAAAGCTGTGCTGGGGCTTTGTGAGCTGAACTATATGGAGAGGAGGGGAGTTGCGGCCAGCTATCATTAGATTCCTGGGAGAGATCATCAGCACTCACCCTCAGGGCTTCCTCTTTGTCCTCTCCTGCTCTGGAGCAAGCTGCGTCCTCAGATGCTGCAGTCTCCTCTGCTAGCAGCCGTGCTGCGGCCGCCATCTTGGATCCTGGGGCTGCCGACTTCCGACCCTCTCTGTGGCCTCTCCTTTTGGCTGGGGTGGCAGACATCTGGCCCAGGTAAGTCCTGGGGTCTTCCGCAGCCGCCTTGTGTGGAAATTTAGGGGTCTGGTGGTGTTGGTTGGGCTCTGTGCCTCCCAACTGCACGGAGCTCACTCAGCAGACGTCCATGCTGCGTGGTCACGTGCGCGCGCCCCCACTCCAGTGTCTCTTTAAAGTAATGTTTGGGCTCCTGCTGCTGCTGCTGCCAACTCCAGGGTGTGATTCATCCAATTTTTGGGCTCCTGAAGCCAACCCCAGAGTCTCTTTAAATTAATGTTTGGGCTCCTGCTGCTGCTGCTACCACCTCCAGGGTGTGATTCATCCAATCTTTGGGCTCCTGCTGCCAACCCCAGTGTCTCTTTAAAGTAATGTTTGGGCTCCTGCTGCTGCTGCCAACTCCAGGGTGTGATTCATCAAATTTTTGGGCTCCTGAAGCCAACTCCAGTGTCTCTTTAAAGTAATGTTTGGGCTCCTGCTGCTGCTGCTGCCAACGCAAGGGTGTGATTCATCCAATTTTTGGGCTCCTGAAGCCAACTCCAGTGTCTCTTTAAAGTAATGTTTGGGCTCCTGCTGCTGCTGCTGATGCCAACTCCAGGGTGTGATTCATCCAATTTTTTTGGCTCATGAAGCCAACTCCAGTGTCTCTTTAAAGTAATGTTTGGGCTCCTGCTGCTGCTGCTGCTGCTGCCAACTCCAGGGTTTGATTCATCCAATTTTTGGGCTCCTGAAGCCAACTCCAGTGTCTCTTTAAATTAATGTTTGGGCTCCTGCTGCTGCTGCTGCTACCACCTCCAGGGTGTGATTCATCCAATTTTTGGGCTCCTGCTGCCAACCCCAGTGTCTCTTTAAAGTAATGTTTTGGCCCCTGCTGCTGCTGCTGCCAACTCCAGGGTGTGAATAACCAATTTTTGGGCTCCTGAAGCCAACTCCAGTGTCTCTTTAAAGTAATGTTTGGGCTCCTGGTGCTGCTGCTGCTGCTGCCAACTCCAGGGTGTGAATCATCCAATTTTTGGGCTCCTGAAGCCAACCCCAGTGTCTCTTTAAAGTAATGTTAGGGCTCCTGCTGCTGCTGCCAACTCCAGGGTTTGATTCATCCAATTTTTGGGCTCCTGAAGCCAACTCCAGTGTCTCTTTAAATTAATGTTCGGGCTCCTGCTGCTGCTGCTGCTACCACCTCCAGGGTGTGATTCATCCAATTTTTGGGCTCCTGCTGCCAACCCCAGTGTCTCTTTAAAGTAATGTTTTGGCCCCTGCTGCTGCTGCTGCCAACTCCAGGGTGTGAATAACCAATTTTTGGGCTCCTGAAGCCAACTCCAGTGTCTCTTTAAAGTAATGTTTGGGCTCCTGGTGCTGCTGCTGCCAACTCCAGGGTGTGAATCATCCAATTTTTGGGCTCCTGAAGCCAACCCCAGTGTCTCTTTAAAGTAATGTTTGGGCTCCTGCTGCTGCTGCTGCTGATGCCAACTCCAGGGTGTGATTCATCCAATTTTTGGGCTCCTGAAGCCAACTCCAGTGTCTCTTTAAAGTAATATTTGGGCTGCTGCTGCTGTTGCTGCCAACTCCAGGGTGTGATTCATCCAATCTTTGGGCTCCTACTGCCAACCCCAGTGTCTCTTTAAAGTAATGTTTGGGCTCCTGCTGCTGCTGCTGCCAACTCCAGGGTGTGATTCATCCAATTTTTGGGCTCCTGAAGCCAACTCCAGTGTCTCTTTAAAGTTATGTTTGGGCTCCTGCTGCTGCTGCTGCCAACTCCAGGGTGTGATTCATCCAATTTTTGGGCTCCTGAAGCCAACTCCAGTGTCTCTTTAAAGTAATGTTCGGGCTCCTGCTGCTGCTGCTGCCAACTCCAGGGTGTGATTCATCCAATCTTTGGGCTCCTGCTGCCAACCCCAGTGTCTCTTTAAAGTAATGTTTGGGCTCCTGCTGCTGCTGCCAACTCCAGGGTGTGATTCATCCAATTTTTGGGCTCCTGAAGCCAACTCCAGTGTCTCTTTAAAGTAATGTTTGGGCTCCTGCTGCTGCTGCTTGCAACGCAAGGGTGTGATTCATCCAATTTTTGGGCTCCTGAAGCCAACTCCAGTGTCTCTTAAAGTAATGTTTGGGCTCCTGCTGCGGCTGCTGATGCCAACTCCAGGGTGTGATTCATCCAATTTTTGGGCTCCTAAAGCCAACTCCAGTGTCTCTTTAAAGTAATGTTTGGGCTCCTGCTGCTGCTGCTGCTGCTGCTGTTGCTGCCAACTCCAGGGTTTGATTCATCCAATTTTTGGGCTCCTGAAGCCAACTCCAGTGTCTCTTTAAATTAATGTTTGGGCTCCTGCTGCTGCTGCTACCACCTCCAGGGTGTGATTCATCCAATTTTTGGGCTCCTGAAGCCAACTCCAGTGTCTCTTTAAATTAATGTTTTGGCCCCTGCTGCTGCTGCTGCCAACTCCAGGGTGTGAATAACCAATTTTTGGGCTCCTGAAGCCAACTCCAGTGTCTCTTTAAAGTAATATTTGGGCTCCTGCTGCTGCTGCTGCTGTTGCTGCCAACTCCAGGGTGTGATTCATCCAATCTTTGGGCTCCTACTGCCAACCCCAGTGTCTCTTTAAAGTAATGTTTGGGCTCCTGCTGCTGCTGCTGCTGCCAACTCCAGGGTGTGATTCATCCAATTTTTGGGCTCCTGAAGCCAACTCCAGTGTCTCCTTAAAGTTATGTTTGGGCTCCTGCTGCTGCTGCTGCCAACTCCAGGGTGTGATTCATCCAATTTTTGGGCTCCTGAAGCCAACTCCAGTGTCTCTTTAAAGTAATGTTCGGGCTCCTGCTGCTGCTGCTGCCAACTCCAGGGTGTGATTCATCCAATCTTTGGGCTCCTGCTGCCAACCCCAGTGTCTCTTTAAAGTAATGTTTGGGCTCCTGCTGCTGCTGCCAACTCCAGGGTGTGATTCATCCAATTTTTGGGCTCCTGAAGCCAACTCCAGTGTCTCTTAAAGTAATGTTTGAGCTCCTGCTGCTGCTGCTTGCAACGCAAGGGTGTGATTCATCCAATTTTTGGGCTCCTGAAGCCAACTCCAGTGTCTCTTAAAGTAATGTTTGGGCTCCTGCTGCGGCTGCTGATGCCAACTCCAGGGTGTGATTCATCCAATTTTTGGGCTCCTAAAGCCAACTCCAGTGTCTCTTTAAAGTAATGTTTGGGCTCCTGCTGCTGCTGCCAACTCCAGGGTTTGATTCATCCAATTTTTGGGCTCCTGAAGCCAACTCCAGTGTCTCTTTAAATTAATGTTTGGGCTCCTGCTGCTGCTGCTACCACCTCCAGGGTGTGATTCATCCAATTTTTGGGCTCCTGCTGCCAACCCCAGTGTCTCTTTAAAGTAATGTTTTGGCCCCTGCTGCTGCTGCTGCCAACTCCAGGGTGTGAATAACCAATTTTTGGGCTCCTGAAGCCAACTCCAGTGTCTCTTTAAAGTAATGTTTGGGCTCCTGGTGCTGCTGCTGCCAACTCCAGGATGTGAATCATCCAATTTTTGGGCTCCTGAAGCCAACCCCAGTGTCTCTTTAAAGTAATGTTTGGGCTCCTGCTGCTGCTGCTGCCAACTCCAGGGTGTGAATCATCCAATGTTTGGGCTCCTGATGCCAACTCCAGTGTCTCTTTAAAGTAATGTTTGGGCTCCTGCTGCTGCTGCTGATGCCAACTCCAGGGTGTGATTCATCCAATTTTTGGGCTCCTGAAGCCAACTCCAGTGTCTCTTTAAAGTAATATTTGGGCTCCTGCTGCTGCTGTTGCTGCCAACTCCAGGGTGTGATTCATCCAATCTTTGGGCTCCTGCTGCCAACCCCAGTGTCTCTTTAAAGTAATGTTTGGGCTCCTGCTGCTGCTGCTGCCAACTCCAGGGTGTGATTCATCCAATTTTTGGGCTCCTGAAGCCAACTCCAGTGTCTCTTTAAAGTAATGTTTGGGCTCCTGCTGCTGCTGCTGCTGTTGCTGCCAACTCCAGGGTGTGATTCATCCAATCTTTGGGCTCCTGCTGCCAACCCCAGTGTCTCTTTAAAGTAATGTTTGGGCTCCTGCTGCTGCTGCTGCCAACTCCAGGGTGTGATTCATCCAATTTTTGGGCTCCTGAAGCCAACTCCAGTGTCTCTTTAAGGTAATGTTTGGGCTCCTGCTGCTGCCAACTCCAGGGTGTGATTCATCCAATTTTTGGGCTCCTGAAGCCAACTCCAGTGTCTCTTTAAAGTAATGTTTGGGCTCCTGCTGCTGCTGCTGATGCCAACTCCAGGGTGTGATTCATCCAATTTTTGGGCTCCTGAAGCCAACTCCAGTGTCTCTTTAAAGTAATATTTGGGCTCTTGCTGCTGCTGCTGCTGTTGCTGCCAACTCCAGGGTGTGATTCATCCAATCTTTGGGCTCCTGCTGCCAACCCCAGTGTCTCTTTAAAGTAATGTTCGGGCTCCTGCTGCTGCTGCTGCTACCACCTCCAGGGTGTGATTCATCCAATTTTTGGGCTCCTGCTGCCAACCCCAGTGTCTCTTTAAAGTAATGTTTTGGCCCCTGCTGCTGCTGCTGCCAACTCCAGGGTGTGAATAACCAATTTTTGGGCTCCTGAAGCCAACTCCAGTGTCTCTTTAAAGTAATGTTTGGGCTCCTGGTGCTGCTGCTGCCAACTCCAGGGTGTGAATCATCCAGTTTTTGGGCTCCTGAAGCCAACCCCAGTGTCTCTTTAAAGTAATGTTTGGGCTCCTGCTGCTGCTGCTGCTGATGCCAACTCCAGGGTGTGATTCATCCAATTTTTGGGCTCCTGAAGCCAACTCCAGTGTCTCTTTAAAGTAATATTTGGGCTCCTGCTGCTGCTGCTGTTGCTGCCAACTCCAGGGTGTGATTCATCCAATCTTTGGGCTCCTTCTGCCAACCCCAGTGTCTCTTTAAAGTAATGTTTGGGCTCCTGCTGCTGCCAACTCCAGGGTGTGATTCATCCAATTTTTGGGCTCCTGAAGCCAACTCCAGTGTCTCTTTAAAGTTATGTTTGGGCTCCTGCTGCTGCTGCTGCCAACTCCAGGGTGTGATTCATCCAATTTTTGGGCTCCTGAAGCCAACTCCAGTGTCTCTTTAAAGTAATGTTCGGGCTCCTGCTGCTGCTGCTGCCAACTCCAGGGTGTGATTCATCCAATCTTTGGGCTCCTGAAGCCAACCCCAGTGTCTCTTTAAAGTAATGTTTGGGCTCCTGCTGCTGCTGCCAACTCCAGGGTGTGATTCATCCAATTTTTGGGCTCCTGAAGCCAACTCCAGTGTCTCTTTAAAGTAATGTTTGGGCTCCTGCTGCTGCTGCTTGCAACGCAAGGGTGTGATTCATCCAATTTTTGGGCTCCTGAAGCCAACTCCAGTGTCTCTTAAAGTAATGTTTGGGCTCCTGCTGCGGCTGCTGATGCCAACTCCAGGGTGTGATTCATCCAATTTTTGGGCTCCTAAAGCCAACTCCAGTGTCTCTTTAAAGTAATGTTTGGGCTCCTGCTGCTGCTGCTGCTGCTGTTGCTGCCAACTCCAGGGTTTGATTCATCCAATTTTTGGGCTCCTGAAGCCAACTCCAGTGTCTCTTTAAATTAATGTTTGGGCTCCTGCTGCTGCTGCTACCACCTCCAGGGTGTGATTCATCCAATTTTTGGGCTCCTGAAGCCAACTCCAGTGTCTCTTTAAATTAATGTTTTGGCCCCTGCTGCTGCTGCTGCCAACTCCAGGGTGTGAATAACCAATTTTTGGGCTCCTGAAGCCAACTCCAGTGTCTCTTTAAAGTAATATTTGGGCTCCTGCTGCTGCTGCTGCTGTTGCTGCCAACTCCAGGGTGTGATTCATCCAATCTTTGGGCTCCTACTGCCAACCCCAGTGTCTCTTTAAAGTAATGTTTGGGCTCCTGCTGCTGCTGCCAACTCCAGGGTGTGATTCATCCAATTTTTGGGCTCCTGAAGCCAACTCCAGTGTCTCCTTAAAGTTATGTTTGGGCTCCTGCTGCTGCTGCTGCCAACTCCAGGGTGTGATTCATCCAATTTTTGGGCTCCTGAAGCCAACTCCAGTGTCTCTTTAAAGTAATGTTCGGGCTCCTGCTGCTGCTGCTGCCAACTCCAGGGTGTGATTCATCCAATCTTTGGGCTCCTGCTGCCAACCCCAGTGTCTCTTTAAAGTAATGTTTGGGCTCCTGCTGCTGCTGCCAACTCCAGGGTGTGATTCATCCAATTTTTGGGCTCCTGAAGCCAACTCCAGTGTCTCTTAAAGTAATGTTTGAGCTCCTGCTGCTGCTGCTTGCAACGCAAGGGTGTGATTCATCCAATTTTTGGGCTCCTGAAGCCAACTCCAGTGTCTCTTAAAGTAATGTTTGGGCTCCTGCTGCGGCTGCTGATGCCAACTCCAGGGTGTGATTCATCCAATTTTTGGGCTCCTAAAGCCAACTCCAGTGTCTCTTTAAAGTAATGTTTGGGCTCCTGCTGCTGCTGCCAACTCCAGCGTGGGAATCATCCAATTTTTGGGCTCCTGAAGCCAACTCCAGTGTCTCTTTAAATTAATGTTTGGGCTCCTGCTGCTGCTGCTACCACCTCCAGGGTGTGATTCATCCAATTTTTGGGCTCCTGCTGCCAACCCCAGTGTCTCTTTAAAGTAATGTTTTGGCCCCTGCTGCTGCTGCTGCCAACTCCAGGGTGTGAATAACCAATTTTTGGGCTCCTGAAGCCAACTCCAGTGTCTCTTTAAAGTAATGTTTGGGCTCCTGGTGCTGCTGCTGCCAACTCCAGGATGTGAATCATCCAATTTTTGGGCTCCTGAAGCCAACCCCAGTGTCTCTTTAAAGTAATGTTTGGGCTCCTGCTGCTGCTGCTGCCAACTCCAGGGTGTGAATCATCCAATGTTTGGGCTCCTGATGCCAACTCCAGTGTCTCTTTAAAGTAATGTTTGGGCTCCTGCTGCTGCTGCTCATGCCAACTCCAGGGTGTGATTCATCCAATTTTTGGGCTCCTGAAGCCAACTCCAGTGTCTCTTTAAAGTAATATTTGGGCTCCTGCTGCTGCTGTTGCTGCCAACTCCAGGGTGTGATTCATCCAATCTTTGGGCTCCTGCTGCCAACCCCAGTGTCTCTTTAAAGCAATGTTTGGGCTCCTGCTGCTGCTGCTGCCAACTCCAGGGTGTGATTCATCCAATTTTTGGGCTCCTGAAGCCAACTCCAGTGTCTCTTTAAAGTAATGTTTGGGCTCCTGCTGCTGCTGCTGCTGTTGCTGCCAACTCCAGGGTGTGATTCATCCAATCTTTGGGCTCCTGCTGCCAACCCCAGTGTCTCTTTAAAGTAATGTTTGGGCTCCTGCTGCTGCTGCTGCCAACTCCAGGGTGTGATTCATCCAATTTTTGGGCTCCTGAAGCCAACTCCAGTGTCTCTTTAAGGTAATGTTTGGGCTCCTGCTGCTGCCAACTCCAGGGTGTGATTCATCCAATTTTTGGGCTCCTGAAGCCAACTCCAGTGTCTCTTTAAAGTAATGTTTGGGCTCCTGCTGCTGCTGCTGATGCCAACTCCAGGGTGTGATTCATCCAATTTTTGGGCTCCTGAAGCCAACTCCAGTGTCTCTTTAAAGTAATATTTGGGCTCTTGCTGCTGCTGCTGCTGTTGCTGCCAACTCCAGGGTGTGATTCATCCAATCTTTGGGCTCCTGCTGCCAACCCCAGTGTCTCTTTAAAGTAATGTTTGGGCTCCTGCTGCTGCCAACTCCAGGGTGTGATTCATCCAATTTTTGGGCTCCTGAAGCCAACTCCAGTGTCTCTTTAAAGTAATGTTTGGGCTCCTGCTGCTGCTGCTGCCAACTCCAGGGTGTGATTCATCCAATCTTTGGGCTCCTGCTGCAACCCCAGTGTCTCTTTAAAGTAATGTTTGGGCTCCTGCTGCTGCTGCTGCTGCTGCCAACTCCAGGGTGTGATTCATCCAATTTTTGGGCTCCTGAAGCCAACTCCAGTGTCTCTTTAAAGTAATGTTTTGGCTCCTGCTGCTGCGGCCAACGCCAGGGTGTGATTCATCCAATTTTTGGGCTCATGAAGCCAACCCCAGTGTCTCTTTAAAGTAATGTTTGGGCTCCTGCTGCTGCTGCCAACTCCAGGGTGTGATTCATCCAATCTTTGGGCTCCTGCTGCCAACCCCAGTGTCTCTTTAAAGTAATGTTTGGGCTCCTGCTGCTGCCAACTCCAGGGTGTGATTCATCCAATCTTTGGGCTCCTGCTGCCAACCCCAGTGTCTCTTTAAAGTAATGTTTGGGCTCCTGCTGCTGCTGCTGCCAACTCCAGGGTGTGATTCATCCAATTTTTGGGCTCCTGAAGCCAACTCCATTGTCTCTATAAAGTAATATTTGGGCACCTGCTGCTGCTGCCAACTCCAGGGTGTGATTCATCCAATTTTTGGGCTCCTGAAGCCAACCCAAGTGTGTCTTTAAAGTAATGTTTGGGCACCTGCTGCTGCTGCTGATGCCAGCTCCAGGGTGTGATTCATCCAATCTTTGGGCTCCTGAAGCCAACCCCAGTGTCTCTTTAAAGTAATGTTTGGGTTCCTGCTGCTGCTGCTGCTGCTGCCAACTCCAGGGTGTGATTCATCCAATTTTTGGGCTCCTGAAGCCAACTCCAGTGTCTCTTTAAAGTAATGTTTGGGCTCCTGCTGCTGCCAACTCCAGGGTGTGATTCATCCAATTTTTGGGCTCCTGAAGCCAACCCCAGTGTCTCTTTAAAGTAATGTTTGGGCTCCTGCTGCTGCTGTCAACTCCAGGGTGTGATTCATCCAATTTTTGGGCTCCTGAAGCCAACCCCAGTGTCTCTTTAAAGTAATGCTTGGGCTCCTGCTGCTGCTGCTGCAAACTCCAGGGTGTGAATCATCCAATTTTTGGGCTCCTGCTGCCAACTCCAGTGTCTCTTTAAAGTAATATTTGGGCTCCTGCTGCTGCTGCTGCCAACTCCAGGGTGTGATTCATCCAATTTTTGGGCTCCTGAAGCCAACCCCAGTGTCTCTTTAAAGTAATGTTTTGGCTCCTGCTGCTGCTGCCAACTCCAGGGTGTGAATCATCCAATTTTTGGGCTCCTGAAGCCAACTCCAGTGTCTCTTTAAAGTTATGTTTGGGCTCCTGCTGCTGCTGCTGCCAACTCCAGGGTGTGATTCATCCAATTTTTGGGCTCCTGAAGCCAACTCCAGTGTCTCTTTAAAGTAATATTTGGGCTCCTGCTGCTGCTGCTGCTGCTGCCAACTCCAGGGTGTGATTCATCCAATCTTTGGGCTCCTGCTGCCAACCCCAGTGTCTCTTTAAAGTAATGTTTGGGCTCCTGCTGCTGCTGCTGCCAACTCCAGGGTGTGATTCATCCAATTTTTGGGCTCCTGAAGCCAACCCCAGTGTCTCTTTAAAGTAATGTTTGGGCTCCTGCTGCTGCTGCCAACTCCAGCGTGGGAATCATCCAATTTTTGGGCTCCTGAAGCCAACTCCAGTGTCTCTTTAAAGTAATATTTGGGCTCCTGCTGCTGCTGCTGATGCCAACTCCAGGGCGTGATTCATCCAATTTTTGGGCTCCTGAAGCCAACTCCAGTGTCTCTTTAAAGTAATATTTGGGCTCTTGCTGCTGCTGCTGCTGTTGCTGCCAACTCCAGGGTGTGATTCATCCAATCTTTGGGCTCCTGCTGCCAACCCCAGTGTCTCTTTAAAGTAATGTTTGGGCTCCTGCTGCTGCTGCTGCCAACTCCAGGGTGTGATTCATCCAATTTTTGTGCTCCTGAAGCCAACTCCAGTGTCTCTTTAAAGTTATGTTTGGGCTCCTGCTGCTGCTGCTGCCAACTCCAGGGTGTGATTCATCCAATTTTTGGGCTCCTGAAGCCAACTCCAGTGTCTCTTTAAAGTAATGTTTGGGCTCCTGCTGCTGCTGCTACTACCTCCAGGGTGTGATTCATCCAATTTTTGGGCTCCTGTTGCCAACCCCAGTGTCTCTTTAAAGTAATGTTTTGGCCCCTGCTGCTGCTGCTCCCAACTCCAGGGTGTGAATAACCAATTTTTGGGCTCCTGAAGCCAACTCCAGTGTCTCTTTAAAGTAATGTTTGGGCTCCTGGTGCTGCTGCTGCTGCCAACTCCAGGGTGTGAATCATCCAATTTTTGGGCTCCTGAAGCCAACCCTAGTGTCTCTTTAAAGTAATGTTTGGGCTCCTGCTGCTGCTGCCAACTCCAGGGTGTGATTCATCCAATTTTTGGGCTCCTGATGCCAACTCCAGTGTCTCTTTAAAGTAATGTTTGGGCTCCTGCTGCTGCTGCTGATGCCAACTCCAGGGTGTGATTCATCCAATTTTTGGGCTCCTGAAGCCAACTCCAGTGTCTCTTTAAAGTAATATTTGGGCTCCTGCTGCTGCTGTTTCTGCCAACTCCAGGGTGTGATTCATCCAATCTTTGGGCTCCTGCTGCCAACCCCAGTGTCTCTTTAAAGTAATGTTTGGGCTCCTGCTGCTGCTGCTGCCAACTCCAGGGTGTGATTCATCCAATTTTTGGGCTCCTGAAGCCAACTCCAGTGTCTCTTTAAAGTAATGTTTGGGCTCCTGCTGCTGCTGCCAACTCCAGGGTGTGATTCATCCAATTTTTGGGCTCCTGAAGCCAACTCCAGTGTCTCTTTAAAGTAATGTTCGGGCTCCTGCTGCTGCTGCTGCCAACTCCAGGGTGTGATTCATCCAATCTTTGGGCTCCTGCTGCCAATCCCAGTGTCTCTTTAAAGTAATGTTTGGGCTCCTGCTGCTGCTGCCAACTCCAGGGTGTGATTCATCCAATTTTTGGGCTCCTGAAGCCAACTCCAGTGTCTCTTTAAAGTAATGTTTGGGCTCCTGCTGCTGCTGCTTGCAACGCAAGGGTGTGATTCATCCAATTTTTGGGCTCCTGAAGCCAACTCCAGTGTCTCTTTAAAGTAATGTTTGGGCTCCTGCTGCTGCTGCTGATGCCAACTCCAGGGTGTGATTCATCCAATTTTTGGGCTCCTGAAGCCAACTCCAGTGTCTCTTTAAAGTAATGTTTGGGCTCCTGCTGCTGCTGCTGCTGCTGTTGCTGCCAACTCCAGGGTGTGATTCATCCAATCTTTGGGCTCCTGCTGCCAACCCCAGTGTCTCTTTAAAGTAATGTTTGGGCTCCTGCTGCTGCTGCTGCCAACTCCGGGGTATGATTCATCCAATTTTTGGGCTCCCGAAGCCAACTCCAGTGCCTCTTTAAAGTAATGTTTGGGCTCCTGCTGCTGCCAACTCCAGGGTGTGATTCATCCAATTTTTGGGCTCCTGAAGCCAACACCAGTGTCTCTTTAAAGTAATGTTTGGGCTCCTGCTGCTGCCAACTCCAGGGTGTGATTCATCCAATCTTTGGGCTCCTGCTGCCAACCCCAGTGTCTCTTTAAAGTAATGTTTGGGCTCCTGCTGCTGCCAACTCCAGGGTGTGATTCATCCAATTTTTGGGCTCCTGAAGCCAACACCAGTGTCTCTTTAAAGTAATGTTTGGGCTCCTGCTGCTGCCAACTCCAGGGTGTGATTCATCCAATCTTTGGGCTCCTGCTGCCAACCCCAGTGTCTCTTTAACGTAATGTTTGGGCTCCTGCTGCTGCTGCTGCCAACTCCAGGGTGTGATTCATCCAGATTTTGGGCTCCTGAAGCCAACTCCAGTGTCTCTTTAAAGTAATGTTTGGGCTCCTGCTGCTGCTGCCAACGCCAGGGTGGGATTCATCCAATTTTTGGGCTCCTGAAGCCAACCCCAGTGTCTCTTTAAAGTAATGTTTGGGCTCCAGCTGCTGCTGCTGCTGCTGCCAACTCCAGGGTGTGATTCATCCAATCTTTGGGCTCCTGCTGCCAACCCCAGTGTCTCTTTAAAGTAATGTTTGGGCTCCTGCTGCTGCCAACTCCAGGGTGTGATTCATCCAATCTTTGGGCTCCTGCTGCCAACCCCAGTGTCTCTTTAAAGTAATGTTTGGGCTCCTGCTGCTGCTGCCAACTCAAGGGTGTGATTCATCCAATTTTTGGGCTCCTGAAGCCAACTCCAGTGTCTCTTTAAAGTAATATTTGGGCACCTGCTGCTGCTGCTGATGCCAGCTCCAGGGTGTGATTCATCCAATCTTTGGGCTCCTGAAGCCAACCCCAGTGTCTCTTTAAAGTAATGTTTGGGCTCCTGCTGCTGCTGCCAACTCCAGGGTGTGAATCATCCAATTTTTGGGCTCCTGAAGCCAACTCCAGTGTCTCTTTAAAGTAATGTTTGGGCTCCTGCTGCTGCTGCTGCTGCCAACTCCAGGGTGTGATTCATCCAATTTTTGGGCTCCTGAAGCCAAATCCAGTGTCCCTTTAAAGTAATGTTTGGGCTCCTGCTGCTGCTGCCAACTTCAGGATGTGATTCATCCATAGTTTGGGCTCCTGAAGCCAACTCCAGTGTCTCTTTAAAGTAATGTTTGGGCTCCTGCTGCTGCTGCTGCCAACTCCAGGGTGTGATTCATCCAATTTTTGGGCTCCTGAAGCCAACTCCAGTGTCTCTTTAAAGTAATATTTGGGCTCCTGCTGCTGCAAACTCCAGGGTGTGAATCATCCAATTTTTGGGCTCCTGCTGCCAACCCCAGTGTCTCTTTAAAGTAATGTTTGGGTTCCCGCTGCTGCTGCTGCCAACTCCAGGGTGTGAATCATCCAATTTTTGGGCTCCTGCTGCCAACTCCAGTGTCTCATTAAAGTAATATTTGGGCTCCTGCTGCTGCTGATGCCAACTCCAGGGTGTGATTCATCCAATTTTTGGGCTCCTGAAGCCAACCCCAGTGTCTCTTTAAAGTAATGTTTTGGCTCCTGCTGCTGCTGCCAACTCCAGGGTGTGAATCATCCAATTTTTGGGCTCCTGAAGCCAACTCCAGTGTCTCTTTAAAGTAATGTTTGGGCTCCTGCTGCTGCTGCTGCCAACTCCAGGGTGTGATTCATCCAATTTATGGGCTCCTGAAGCCAACTCCAGTGTCTCTTTAAAGTAATGTTTGGGCTCCTGCTGCTGCTGCTGCCAACTCCAGGGTGTGATTCATCCAATTTTTGGGCTCCTGAAGCAAACCCCAGTGTCTCTTTAAAGTAATGTTTGGGCTCCTGCTACTGCTGCTGCTGTTGCTGCCAACTCCAGGGTGTGATTCATCCAATTTTGGGCTCCTGCTGCCAAATCCAGTGTCTCTTTAAAGTAATGTTTGGGCTCCTGCTGCTGCTGCTTGCAACTGCAGGGTGTGATTCATCCAATCTTTGGGCTCCTGATGCCAACTCCAGTGTCTCTTTCAAGCTATGTTTTGGCTCCTGCTTCTGCTTGCAACTCCAGGGTGTGATTCATCCAATTTTTGTGCTCCTGCTGCTGCCAACTCCAGTGTCTCTTTAAAGCAATGTTTGGGCTCCTGCCCCTCATAGTGATGCCACTTCAATTCTCTGCAATTGTGCCGCTCTGCGATTCTATTAGCGATGCCTCTGATCTGCATGTGATATTTATTTACAGTATTATTTAACTAACCCAGCACGCATCCTATGCGTGTTACAGCAAGGCAAAATGGTTTACAACCCTATTGAGGCTCTAGGAGGCTCAGAAATAGCCGTTTTTAATAGCGGTTCGTCGCAAATAAATTCGGGTCGAAACTATTTTTGTCGGAAAATTCGGCGAATCAGTCATTTTCAAAAGTTCGCTCATCTCTAAAACTATCTGACAGGCCAGAGGCAATTATTATATTACTGTACAGACAAATTGTTAACTGTGCCCCCTTAGTTCTTCAATATAGGCAGAATGAGGTCACTAGAAATAAAAATCATTTAATCTAATATCAACCTATAAGCCCAGTGGTCACATAGATAAAGCAGACCAGAAGTCACCAGCATGGCTACACTACACAGTATAATTCAACATACCACTAATTAACATTATTAAATACTTCATATGTGCACAGATGATCAAATGTTACACAATGAATGATACACAAATATTATTAATAAACAATAATGAATAATAAAATATAATAATGATATTATATATCCCAAATTAGTAAATCCTTAGTCTTAGGTGCCAATAATGCCCCCCTGTCTCATCTGGTTTTTCATAGTCAAGACCTGTTTCTTAAAAGTTTCAGCACTAGTACAATTTTGTTTGAGACAGGTAAATTGTTCCCTGGATATTGATTTTAACCACATATGGTGGTGGCAGCTCCCCTTTGGAACAAACCTGATTCAATCTGTGGATTTAAAATAAGTGGAGGTAGCTAGATTGTGACCTTCCGTTTTAATATCCAAAATGTGTCTTCTCAGTACTAATTTCTGCAGTGAAAATTAAATTAAATGTGTTAGAATTAATAAACAAAATGAACTGTTCAAGTTCCTTATAAGGCCCCTGCCATAAAAACCGCACGTCATCAATATATCTTTTCCAAATCCATAACCTAGGCCATGCTCCTGTAAAAATACATAAATGCTCTCACCACCCACCATGTAGATTTTCCGTACTGGGGGCAAATTTCACATAGGGCATAGCTCAGGGGGAGGAAGAAGTTGCTGGAAGGTTTCAAAAAGCTTGAATTTTCTCTTCCTTGTTACACTTATGTTTTGCCATTATGCTATTTCAGCTGCCTTGGAGGTCTATATAATTACATTGTGAATCACAGCATTTTTTTTGCTTTGACATTTTAACCCTCTATTTGCAGTCACTTGGAGGATTATGGACCTGACCCTTCTAGATGCACATGCTAGGTAACAACATAATTACCACTGACATAGATTCTTTAATGAAATTGTCTTTGTCTACACAAATAAAATGAAAAATAGAAAACAGTATCCTAAATAATAAACCATAAAAATAAGCAAGAGTAACATTTTATTATTCACTAAAAGGGAACTTTGTTCCAAAGTTTTGTCAAAGGTAAGTGACAATTTAAAGTAAATGTGAAGTTGGTGTGGTTGAAAACCCATATAAAAAGGGCTTGCAAACTTTATATGACTTATTGGAAAGTACAAATATTACTTTACAATTGAATTTGCAATCATACAAGCAAAACTATTCAAAGTCACTTATCCATTTTAAAAACTCATTGTCCAATATTGTTTTCAAATCCTTACAAGGCTTTTTTTTATTTTACAGTTCCTGCACATTTTAAATTCCTTTATGTCATTTTTATCAGCTCACAAGTTATTATAAAGCTTTATCTGTACTTTTGTAGTCTGTATACCTTTCTAATAGTAGTATTTAGAGATGAGCGAGTAGTGAAATATTCGAAATTTCGATTCGAATAGACCGCGTTACTCGACTACTCGACCGATTATCGAATCCCATTATAGTCTATGGGAAAAAAATGCTCGCCACTTGGAAATCTCAATTCGACCACTTGGAGGTCACCAAGTCCACCCTGAAACATCAGAAAATGATGCCAACACTGCTGGAATGCAATTGGGACAGCAGGGGAAGCATGTCTGGGTGCATATAACGCGCCCAAGTCGCACTATTACGCCACTATCACAGCAACTCAACAATACACTCCAAACACAATATAACTTCTACGTAAAGTGAGACAAGACAAGGAAACCTTCTTTCCTCTACATTGCCATGGACCCCAAGCCAAACTGTACAAAAAAGAACAAAATTCTGCACCCCTTAAAATCACGTTGCCTATGACAACCACAGATGGCATAGGCAAGGGGGAAACCAAATAGACCCCACCCCTAATTGTCATTGTGTGTGTGTGTGTGTGTGTGTGTGTGTGTGTGTGTGTGTGTGTGTGTGTGAGATGTGGTCAGACATGTCCTCTTGTGTCATTGTGTCACCCCAGCAGTAAGGGAAGCTTAAAGGAGGAGGTTTGTTACAGTGTGTCACCCCAGCAGTAAGGGAAGCTTACAGGAGGAGGTTTGTTACAGTGTGTCATCCCAGCAGTAAGGGAAGCTTAAAGGAGGAGGTTTGTTACAGTGTGTCACCCCAGCAGTCAGGGAAGCTTACAGGAGGAGGTTTGTTACAGTGTGTCACCCCAGCAGTAAGGGAAGCTTACAGGAGGAGGTTTGTTACAGTGTGTTACCCCAGCAGTAAGGGAAGCTTACAGGAGGAGGTTTGTTACAGTGTGTCCCCCCAGCAGTCAGGGAAGCTTACAGGAGGAGGTTTGTTACAGTGTGTTACCCCAGCAGTAAGGGAAGCTTACAGGAGGAGGTTTGTTACAGTGTGTTACCCCAGCAGTAAGGGAAGCTTACAGGAGGAGGTTTGTTACAGTGTGTCACCCCAGCAGTCAGGGAAGCTTACAGGAGGAGGTTTGTTACAGTGTGTTACCCCAGCAGTAAGGGAAGCTTACAGGAGGAGGTTTGTTACAGTGTGTTACCCCAGCAGTAAGGGAAGCTTACAGGAGGAGGTTTGTTACATTGTGTCACCCCAGCAGTAAGGGAAGCTTACAGGAGGAGGTTTGTTACATTGTGTCACCCCAGCAGTCAGGGAAGCTTACAGGAGGAGGTTTGTTACAGTGTGTCACCCCAGCAGTAAGGGAAGCTTACAGGAGGAGGTTTGTTACATTGTGTCACCCCAGCAGTAAGGGAAGCTTACAGGAGGAGGTTTGTTACATTGTGTCACCTCAGCAGTAAGGGAAGCTTACAGGAGGAGGTTTGTTACAGTGTGTCACCCCAGCAGTAAGGGAAGCTTAAAGGAGGAGGTTTGTTACAGTGTGTCACCCCAGCAGTAAGGGAAGCTTACAGGAGGAGGTTTGTTACAGTGTGTCACCCCAGCAGTCAGGGAAGCTTACAGGAGGAGGTTTGTTACAGTGTGTTACCCCAGCAGTAAGGGAAGCTTACAGGAGGAGGTTTGTTACATTGTGTCACCCCAGCAGTAAGGGAAGCTTACAGGAGGAGGTTTGTTACATTGTGTCACCCCAGCAGTCAGGGAAGCTTACAGGAGGAGGTTTGTTACAGTGTGTCACCCCAGCAGTAAGGGAAGCTTACAGGAGGAGGTTTGTTACAGTGTGTCACCCCAGCAGTCAGGGAAGCTTACAGGAGGAGGTTTGTTACAGTGTGTCACCCCAGCAGTAAGGGAAGCTTACAGGAGGAGGTTTGTTACAGTGTGTCACCCCAGCAGTAAGGGAAGCTTACAGGAGGAGGTTTGTTACATTGTGTCACCCCAGCAGTCAGGGAAGCTTAAAGGAGGAGGTTTGTTACAGTGTGTCACCCCAGCAGTAAGGGAAGCTTAAAGGAGGAGGTTTGCTACAGTGTGTCACCCCAGCAGTAAGGGAAGCTTAGAGCTGAGACCTCTTAAAAATTGTGTGGAGTCCCAAGAGCTGAGACCTCTTGAAAATTGTATTAAGGCCCAAGAGCTGAGACCTCTTAGAAATTGTGTGGAGGCCCAAGAGCTGAGACCTGTTAACAATTGTGTGGAGGCCCAAGAGCTGAGACCTCTTAAAAATTGTGTGGAGGCCCAAGAGCTGAGACCTCTTAAAAATTGTGTGGAGTCCCAAGAGCTGAGACCTCTTAAAAATTGTGTGGAGGCCCAAGAGCTGAGACCTCTCAAACATTGTGTGGAGTCCCAAGAGCTGAGACCTCTCAAACATTGTGTGGAGTCCCAAGAGCTGAGACCTCTTAAAAATTGTGTGGAGTCCCAAGAGCTGAGACCTCTTAAAAATTGTGTGGAGGCCCAAGAGCTGAGACCTCTCAAACATTGTGTGGAGTCCCAAGAGCTGAGACCTCTTAAAAATTGTGTGGAGGCCCAAGAGCTGAGACCTCTCAAACATTGTGTGGAGTCCCAAGAGCTGAGACCTCTTAAAAATTGTGTGGAGGCCCAAGAGCTGAGACCTGTTAACAATTGATTGTATTAAGCCCAAGAGCTGAGACCTCTTAAAAATTGTGTGGAGGCCCAAGAGCTGAGACCTCTCAAACATTGTGTGGAGTCCCAAGAGCTGAGACCTCTTAAAAATTGTGTGGAGTCCCAAGAGCTGAGACCTCTCAAACATTGTGTGGAGTCCCAAGAGCTGAGACCTCTTAAAAATTGTGTGGAGGCCCAAGAGCTGAGACCTCTTAAAAATTGTGTGGAGGCCCAAGAGCTGAGACCTCTCAAACATTGTGTGGAGTCCCAAGAGCTGAGACCTCTCAAACATTGTGTGGAGTCCCAAGAGCTGAGACCTCTTAAAAATTGTGTGGAGGCCCAAGAGCTGAGACCTCTTAAAAATTGTGTGGAGGCCCAAGAGCTGAGACCTGTTAACAATTGATTGTATTAAGCCCAAGAGGTGAGCCATAATTTTTTTTATTAATACAGCAATTCTACGGCGGTTAAGGAGGAGGAGGAGGAGGAAATGGCACTTCATACAGATGGCACTTCACTCTTGGCTGCTTTCCACTGTTGTACAAGCAAAGTCCGGGTCAATCCACTTGCTGTTCATTTTGATTAGCGTCAGCCTGTCGGCACTGTCAGTTGACAGGCGGCTGCGCTTATCGGTTATAATGCCCCCGGCTGCGCTGAACACCCTTTCTGATAGCACGCTGGCGGCAGGGCAGGCAAGCACCTCCAAGGCGTACAGGGACAGTTCCAGCCAAGTGTCCAACTTGGAGACCCAGTAAGTGTAGGGCGCCGAGGGATCGGGGAGGACAGGGGTGTGGTCTGCCAGGTAGTCCCCCAACATCCGCCGATACTTGTCCCTCCTGCTGATAGCGGGCCCGCAGTGATGGAAGTTGCACGAGGGGGTGACATGAACGTGTCCCACACCTTGGAGAGTGTTCCCCTGGTGGCTGTGGGCCTGATCGATGTTGTCAGACTCTGGGAGACACTCTCCTCTCTGCCGCCAGCGATGGTGGGTGGGAAAATCTGCATCATGTTCTGCACGAGTTCCCTATGGTATTCCAGTAATCGATTCGTCCTCTCCTCTACCGGAATAAAAGAGGAGAAGTTATCTTTATACCGGGGGTCCAGGAGTGCGAAGACCCAGTATAGTTTGTTCTCCAATATCCGGACAACACGTATGTCCCGGGAAAAGCAGCCCAGCATGAAGTCAGCCATGTGTGCCAGACTCTGAGTAGGCATGACGTCACTGCCCCCACCAGAAGGATCATTTTCCATTTCCACCTCTTCCTCCTCCTCTCCGCCCCATCCGCGCTGAACCAATGGGACGCACACAGCCTGACTGCTACCCTCGCCGCCAGCATCCTCTTCCACAGCCACCTCCACGTTGTCCTCCTCCTCCTCATCCTCCTCCTCCTGCAACTGCCACCGAGCAGCAGACAAAAGTGTGGTCTGACTGTCTACCTGCGTTGCGTCTCCTCCTACCCCCGTCTCCTCTGTGTGCAATGCGTTCTCCCTTATTGCGATGAGCGATTCTTTAAGGACGCATAGGAGCGGGATGGTTACGCTCACTATAGCGTCCTCGCTGCTGACCTTCTTAGTGGACTCCTCAAAGATACGCAATACATCACATATGTCTGCCATCCATGGCCACTCGTGGTTGGCAAACTGAGGGAGCTGAGTTGCATGCACGCGTGGATGCATCATCTGGTACTCCATCAATGCTCTCTGCTGCTCACACACCCTGGCCAACATGCAATAGGTGGAATTCCAGCGAGTGGGCAGGTCGCACAACAGCCGATGTTGAGGCAAATGGAGGCGTTGCTGGATTTTTTTAAGCTAACAGCAGCTACAGTTGACTTCCGAAAGTGAGCGCACAAGCGCCGCACTTTCACAAGTAGCTCTGCCAGGTTGGGGTAAGTCTTTAGAAACTTTTGTACTACCAAATTAAAAACGTGGGCCAGGCATGGTACGTGATTGAGTTCTGCAAGCTCCAGAGCCGCCACCAGGTTACGGCCGTTATCGCACACGACCATGCCTGGTCCTAGCTGCAGCGGCGACAGCCACATCTCTGTCTGCTGCAATATGGCGTGCCTCACCTCTGCGGCGCTGTGCTTCCTGTCGCCCAAGCTGATGAGCTTAAGCACCGCCTGCTGACGTCTCCCCGCGCCAGTGCTGCAACGCTTCCAGCTAGGGGCTGAGGGCGATGTTAAGGCAGAGGAGGAGGAGGAGGAAGAGGAGGGGGGTCTATCAGAACCCGTGCTGGCAATCTTGGGCGGGGGGTGGTATGTAGGCCGTCCCTGTTTGCGACCCCGTCCCCGCTTCCACAACATTCACCCAGTGTGCCGTCAAAGAGATGTAGCGTCCTTGGCCGCAAGCGCTTGTCCACGAGTCGGTGGTCAAGTGGACCTTTGCGCTGACTGCGTACCTCAGGGCCCGCCTGATGTTACGCAACACGTGCTGGTGCAGGGCGGGGACGCCACACCGGGAAAAATAGTGGCAGCTAGGGACGGAATAGCGAGGTGCGGCAGCCGCCATCAGGTCGCGGAAGGCCTGCGTCTCCACAAGCCTAAACGGCAACATCTCCAGGGCCAGCAGTTTGGAGATGAGGCAGGTTAAGGCTTGGGCTTGGGGGTGACTGGAGGCGTACTTCCGCCTGCGGTTGAACGCCTGCGAGATGGACAGTTGATGGGACGAGGAGATGGAAGGTGCAGACGAAGATGCGGGGGAAGGGGGGGCTGAAGGAGAAGGCCCCAAAGTAGCCGAGGCAGAGGCAGATGTGGAGGTGTCCTGGCTGGAGGTCTGGACCGCAGTGGCAGCACACAACAAAGGGGAAGAGGCAGTGGCAGCAAGACGGGGCGCAGGTTGTATTGCGTTTGCTCTCTCCCACTCAGCCCAGTGCTTGAATTCCAAGTGACGGCGCATGCCTGAGGTGGTCAGATTGCTCTTCTCAGAGCCCCTACTCAGTTTTGAGTGGCAGATTGCGCAAACCGCGCTCAGTTTGTCGTCCGCGCAAACATTAAAAAATCTCCACACCACAGAAGTACGAGGCCTCGATGGGGGAGCTTCGCGCGACTGCCTGCTGCCGGGAAGAGCTTCGGCCCTGCTGGCTGTGGCCTGCCTTCTCTGTCTGGACTGTCCTCTGCCTCTGGACTGTCCTCTGCCTCTTGCTGCCTTATTCGGTGATGCGCAGACCGCATCTCCACTGCTTTCCCCGCTGGACATCACCCCTGTCCAAGTGGGGTCGGTCATTTCGTCGTCCACCACCTCCTCTTCCACTTCCTCTCTCTGCAATCTGACCACCTCAGGCATGCGCCGTCACTGGACATTCCAACAGCCTCCCTTGATGGCAACTGCGTCTCATCATCATCGCTCATGATAGCAGATGCTGGTTCCGGGTCCACATCACTAGGAGATGGCGGATACTCAAGTGTTTGGGCATCACTACAAACAAATTCCTCTGCTAGCTCCTGGGATTCTTGCAGCACATCTGGAAAAGGACCCGAAAAGAGGTCCTGGGAGGGGTCAAGGGTGGGCTGACTCTGTTGGCCAGGTTGGGAGGAAGGAGGGTCAGAGTGAGACTGTGTGGATGACTGGGTGGTGGACAAGTGACTGGAAGCGTTATCTGCCATCCATTGCACCACCTGTTCACGCTGCTCAGGCCTCAACAGAGGTGTACCCCGCCCCCCGCATAACTGTCCCATAAAGGCAGGGAAGCTGGATGAGCGTAATGCTGGCTGCCCCTCACCAGCACGCATTGTATCCCCACTGGCTTCAACGCAGTTTGTGCCCCCACCAGCATTTCCACGCCCCCGTCCTCGTCCACGCCCCTTTGCGCTAGCCCTCCGCATTTCAGACGTTTTACTTTTTTGGCCATGCGTTATGCCAAATATAAATATATTTTTTAGGAGACCTGGCTATACAGCCGTATACTGCCAGAAGGTGAAATGGTGCCTATACACACCGGGTATATAACAGGGTTTTGTTGGCACAGAGGACACAAAACAGTAGAGCCAAATATAAATATATTTTTTAGGAGAACACCTGGCTATACAGCCGTATACTGCCAGAAGGTGAAATGGTGCCTAATACGCACTGGGTATATAACAGTGTTTTGTTGGCACAGAGGACACAAAACAGTAGTGCCAAATATAAATATATTTTTTAGGAGAACACCTGGCTATACAGCCGTATACTGCCAGAAGGTGAAATGGTGCCTAATACGCACTGGGTATATAACAGTGTTTTGTTGGCACAGAGGACACAAAACAGTAGTGCCAAATATAAATATATTTTTTAGGAGAACACCTGGCTATACAGCCGTATACTGCCAGAAGGTGAAATGGTGCCTATACGCACCGGGTATATAACAGGGTTTTGTTGGTAAAGAGGACACAAAACAGTAGTGCCAAATATAAATATATTTTTTAGGAGAACACCTGGCTATACAGCCGTATACTGCCAGAAGGTGAAATGCTGCCTATACGCACCGGGTATATAACAGGGTTTTGTTGGTAAAGAGGACACAAAACAGTAGTGCCAAATATAAATATATTTTTTAGGAGAACACCTGGCTATACAGCCGTATACTGCCAGAAGGTGAAATGGTGCCTATACGCACCGGGTATATAACAGGGTTTTGTTGGTAAAGAGGACACAAAACAGTAGTGCCAAATATAAATATATTTTTTAGGAGAACACCTGGCTATACAGCCGTATACTGCCAGAAGGTGAAATGGTGCCTATACGCACCGGGTATATAACAGGGTTTTGTTGGTAAAGAGGACACAAAACAGTAGTGCCAAATATAAATATATTTTTTAGGAGAACACCTGGCTATACAGCCGTATACTGCCAGAAGGTGAAATGGTGCCTAATACGCACTGGGTATATACCAGTGTTTTGTTGGCACAGAGGACACAAAACAGTAGTGCCAAATATAAATATATTTTTTAGGAGAACACCTGGTTATACAGCCATATACTGCCAGAAGGTGAAATGGTGCCTATACGCACCGGGTATATAACAGTGTTTTGTTGGCACAGAGGACACAAAACAGTAGTGCAAAATATAGTTTTGTATATCGGTGCTAATATACCACTGAAGTATTTCTGTCCCTATTCCAGCAGCAGCAGCTACCCCTCACTAAAGCAGCCGTTTTGTGCAGAGTGTATATAGTTTTGTATATAGGTGCTAATACACCACTGAAGGCTTTCTGTCCCTATTCCAGCAGCAGCAGCTACCCCTCACTAAAGCAGCCGTTTTGAGCAGAGTGTATATAGTTTTGTATGTAGGTGGTAATACACCACTGAAGTCTTTCTGTCCCTATTCCAGCAGCAGCTACCCCTCACTAAAGCAGCCGTTTTGAGGAGAGTGTATATAGTTTTGTATATAGGTGGTAATACACCACTGAAGTCTTTCTGTCCCTATTCCATCAGCAGCTACCCCTCACTAAAGCAGTCGTTTTGAGCAGAGTGTATATAGTTTTGTATATAGGTGGTAATACACCACTGAAGTCTTTCTGTCCCTATTCCAGCAGCAGCTACCCCTCACTAAAGCAGCCGTTGTGTGCAGTGTGTATATAGCTAGAATGAGCTATATACCGTTCAGCATAGTAGCCCTAATAAGGGCTCTCAATGACTCTCTTGTCTTCTGGTAGCTGGTATATATGG
Source organism: Gastrophryne carolinensis (assembly GCA_027917425.1). Taxonomy (NCBI): domain Eukaryota; kingdom Metazoa; phylum Chordata; class Amphibia; order Anura; family Microhylidae; genus Gastrophryne; species Gastrophryne carolinensis. The sequence continues at coordinate 246,923,087 of CM051238.1, forward strand.
TGGTAAATGCGATATTCTGAGCTTCTGGGGCCCTGCCTGCCTACATATGGGCTATATACTGTTCAGCATAGTAGCCCTAATAATAAGGACTCTCAATGACTCTCTTGTCTTCTGGTAGCTGGTATATATGGTGGTAAATGCGATATTCTGAGCTTCTGGGGCCCTGCCTGCCTACATATGGGCTATATACTGTTCAGCATAGTAGCCCTAATAATAAGGACTCTCAATGACTCTCTTGTCTTCTGGTAGCTGGTATATATGGTGGTAAATGCGATATTCTGAGCTTCTGGGGCCCTGCCTGCCTACATATGGGCTATATACTGTTCAGCATAGTAGCCCTAATAAGGGCTCTCAATGACTCTTGTCTTCTGGTAGCTGGTATATATGGTGGTAAATGCGATATTCTGAGCTTCTGGGGCCTGCCTACATATGGGCTATATACTGTTCAGCATAGTAGCCCTAATAATAAGGACTCTCAATGACTCTCTTGTCTTCTGGTAGCTGGTATATATGGTGGTAAATGCGATATTCTGAGCTTCTGGGGCCCTGCCTGCCTACATATGGGCTATATACTGTTCAGCATAGTAGCCCTAATAAGGGCTCTCAATGACTCTCTTGTCTTATGGTAGCTGGTATATATGGTGGTAAATGCGATATTCTGAGCTTCTGGGGCCCTGCCTGCCTACATATGGGCTATATACTGTTCAGCATAGTAGCCCTAATAAGGGCTCTCAATGACTCTCTTGTCTTCTGGTAGCTGGTATATATGGTGGTAAATGCGATATTCTGAGCTTCTGGGGCCCTGCCTGCCTACATATGAGCTATATACCATTCAGCATAGTAGCCCTAATAATAAGAACTCTCAATGACTCTCTTGTCTTCTGGTAGCTGGTATATATGGTGGTAAATGCAATATTCTGAGCTTCTGGGGCCCTGCCTGCCTACATATGGGCTATATACTGTTCAGCATAGTAGCCCTAATAAGGGCTCTCAATGACTCTCTTGTCTTCTGGTAGCTGGTATATATGGTGGTAAATGCGATATTCTGAGCTTCTGGGGCCCTGCCTGCCTACATATGGGCTATATACCGTTCAGCATAGTAGCCCTAATAATAAGGACTCTCAATGACTCTCTTGTCTTCTGGTAGCTGGTATATATGGTGGTAAATGCGATATTCTGAGCTTCTGGGGCCCTGCCTGCCTACATATGGGCTATATACCATTCAGCATAGTAGCCCTAATAAGGACTCTCAATGACTCTCTTGTCTTCTGGTAGCTGGTATATATGGTGGTAAATGCGATATTCTGAACTTCTGGGGCCCTGCCTGCCTACATATGAGCTATATACCATTCAGCATAGTAGCCCTAATAATAAGGACTCTCAATGACTCTCTTGTCTTCTGGTAGCTGGTATATACTGTGGTAAATGCGATATTCTGAGCTTCTGGGGCCCTGCCTGCCTACATATGGGCTATATACTGTTCAGCATAGTAGCCCTAATAAGGGCTCTCAATGACTCTCTTGTCTTCTGGTAGCTGGTATATATGGTGGTAAATGCGATATTCTGAGCTTCTGGGGCCCTGCCTGCCTACATATGAGCTATATACCATTCAGCATAGTAGCCCTAATAAGGACTCTCAATGACTCTCTTGTCTTCTGGTAGCTGGTATATATGGTGGTAAATGCGATATTCTGAACTTCTGGGGCCCTGCCTGCCTACATATGAGCTATATACCATTCAGCATAGTAGCCCTAATAATAAGGACTCTCAATGACTCTCTTGTCTTCTGGTAGCTGGTATATACTGTGGTAAATGCGATATTCTGAGCTTCTGGGGCCCTGCCTGCCTACATATGGGCTATATACTGTTCAGCATAGTAGCCCTAATAAGGGCTCTCAATGACTCTCTTGTCTTCTGGTAGCTGGTATATATGGTGGTAAATGCGATATTCTGAGCTTCTGGGGCCCTGCCTGCCTACATATGGGCTATATACTGTTCAGCATAGTAGCCCTAATAATAAGGACTCTCAATGACTCTCTTGTCTTCTGGTAGCTGGTATATATGGTGGTAAATGCGATATTCTGAGCTTCTGGGGCCCTGCCTGCCTACATATGGGCTATATACTGTTCAGCATAGTAGCCCTAATAAGGGCTCTCAATGACTCTCTTGTCTTCTGGTAGCTGGTATATATGGTGGTAAATGCGATATTCTGAGCTTCTGGGGCCCTGCCTGCCTACATATGAGCTATATACCATTCAGCATAGTAGCCCTAATAATAAGGACTCTCAATGACTCTCTTGTCTTCTGGTAGCTGGTATATATGGTGGTAAATGCGATATTCTGAGCTTCTGGGGCCCTGCCTGCGTACATATGAACTATATACCATTCAGCATAGTAGCCCTAATAATAAGGACTCTCAATGACTCTCTTGTCTTCTGGTAGCTGGTATATATGGTGGTAAATGCGATATTCTGAGCTTCTGGGGCCCTGCCTGCCTACATATGGGCTATATACTGTTCAGCATAGTAGCCCTAATAAGGGCTCTCAATGACTCTCTTGTCTTCTGGTAGCTGGTATATATGGTGGTAAATGCGATATTCTGAGCTTCTGGGGCCCTGCCTGCCTACATATGAGCTATATACCATTCAGCATAGTAGCCCTAATAAGGGCTCTCAATGACTCTCTTGTCTTCTGGTAGCTGGTATATATGGTGGTAAATGCGATATTCTGAGCTTCTGGGGCCCTGCCTGCCTACATATGAGCTATATACCGTTCAGCATAGTAGCCCTAATAAGGGCTCTCAATGACTCTCTTGTCTTCTGGTAGCTGGTATATATGGTGGTAAATGCGATATTCTGAGCTTCTGGGGCCCTGGCAGCTACAGCCTGTCTTTCCCTGCTGTGAGCGTCTATCCCTCACTAAGTTCAAGCTGCTAATGCGGACGAAGAGGAAGTGCTGAGTTTTGTAGATTCGAGGTCACATGGTTTTTCCAGCCAATGCGTCTAGACGCCGTTCTCGCGATGCCAGCGTCCTCCCAGGACCTGTCCCACCCCCCCTGCATGGTGATTGGTGTAAAAAACGCGCCAGGGAAGGTGTGAGGGGAAACGAATTGTGAGTGCGCCATCGCCGCTGTACTCGATCGAAATCGAGTATGACGAATAGCGTAGTATTCGATCGAATACCGACTCGGTTGAATACTACTCGCTCATCTCTAGTAGTATTGTTTGCAAGCTCCTGCCATTTTATGAACCTTTTGTATAACACTTTCAACTTTTTACAACATCTAAAAAAATACCATTTTGTGAGTACTCACCTGAAAAATGGATATTGTTGGTGTGCCACACACCCCGCTTCACTTTTAAATATTCTTCACTTAATGGGTTAACTCACCGCCAGGTGACGCAGTGCAGAGAGGAAGTCTTGTAACGAGCCCCCTTCCGGCCTATATATACCTGGTACCTCCCTTCAATCACCAGTATATTAAAAAGCAGAAAGACAAGGTACCAGTATTCCACCGGCAACCTCAAAATCAATTTGATATAAATAAAAAGCTTCACCCTATAAAGGCTTCGGAAATACCGAAAAGGGTGGGAGTGAAGCGGGGTGTGTGGCACACCAACAATATCCATTTTTCAGGTGAGTACTCACAAAATGGTATTATTCTTGGTGTGCCACACACCCCGCTTCACTTTTAAATATTCTTCACTTAATGGGACATCCAAAAGCAGTGTCCACAAGGGATGGGCATCTCAAGGCCAGGTGAAGCATAACTTAAATGACTGCAGTCTGCAGAACTTTGCGGCCAAAAACAGCATCCGCTGAGGCTCGCACATCAACTCTGTAAAACTTAGAAAAAGTATGAACAGAAGACCAAGTGGCGGCCTTACAAACTTGTTCAACAGAAGCTTGGTGCTGAAAAGCCCAAGACGCCCCAACGGCGCAAGTAGAATGAGCAGTGATACGAAAAGGGGGAACTGCCGCAGTAACGGCATGACGTATCCACTTGCTAATGGCAGATTTGGCTGGTGCCAAACCCTTCTTAGGCCCATGGGGCACAACAAAAAAGGAATCCGTCCTACGAAAAGGAGACGTGATAATCAAGTAGTACTTAACACAGCGTACTACATCCAAACAATGCAAAACCCTCTCTTTGTCATTCTTAGGATTAGGACACAAGGAGGGAAGAACAACATCTTGGTTCAAATGAAAAGCAGAAACAACCTTAGGAAGAAAGTCTGGCTTGAACCGAAAGACCACTTTATCCTGATGCCTCTCAAAGTAAGGCGCCTGGATAGACAAGGCTGCCAACTCCGAGACACGCCAGACCGAAGTGATCGCTACCAAGAAGACAATCTTCTGAGTCAGGGTAGACAAAGCAATATCTTGCAAAGGCTCAAAAGGGGGAGCCTGAAGAGCAGACAGAACCAAATTCAAATCCCAAACCGGGAGTAATGGTTTCCTGGGAGGCCGCACATGCGTAACCCCCTGGAAAAAAGTTTTAACTAAAGACTTAAGCGCAACACGCTTCTGAAAAAAGATAGATAAGGCAGAGACCTGCCCTTTCAACGTACTTAGCTGGAGACCAGAATCCAGCCCTGATTGTAAAAACTCCAGAATCCTGGAGACCGAAAAGACCCTACAAGGAAAAGATCTTATCTCACACCAAGCGATATAGGCTTTCCAAGTCCTATAGTAGGTGATGGAAGAAGACCTCTTCCGGGCACTGATCAGAGTCTTAATGACTGAATCCGAAAGACCCTCCTCCTTCAGGATGGAGGTTTCAGCAGCCAGGCCATCAAACCCAGCGCTGGTAAATTGGGGTAACACAATTGACCCTGAGTGAGCAGATCGGGCCGAAGAGGCAGAACGAACTGGTCCACTGCCAGCCGAACGATGTCTGCGAACCTCACTCGCCTTGGCCACCTTGGGGCCACGAGAACGGCGGACACCTTTTCCAGAGCCAACTTCCGAAGCACCCTGCCCAGCATGGGCATCAGAGGAAACAGGTATAGAAATCCCAGAACTCCCCAGCTCAGGGACATGGCGTCCACTGCCAGAGCCAGAGGATCCTGGGAGAGCGACACGAAGTTCGGGAGCCTGCGAGAGGCAAACGGGTCCACCTCCGGGGTCCCCCATCGGAGACACAGTGAGCGAAACACCCAAGGATGAAGAGCCCATTCTCCCAGATGGGGAGAGCCCCTGCTCAACCGGTCCGCTACCTGGTTCTTCACCTCTGGAATGTAAACCGCCGAGAGACAAGGAACATGGGATACCGCCCAGGTCAGGATCAGGGACACTTCTCTGAGAGCACTCAGACTGCAAGTCCCTCCCTGATGACCGATGTAAGCAACCGCTGTTTGACTGTCTGAACGCACCTGGACCGGAAGGCCCAGAACGTGCTGAGTCAGGAGAGCAAGCACCCGACGGATGATTCTCAGTTTCAGAATATTGGTGGGTAAATGGGCCTCTTGAGCTCCCCACTGCCCCTGAAACTGCAGCTCCTTCCAGAATCCGCCCCATCCCGACAGACTGGCATCCACGGTGACAATTTTCCAAAGGAGGGTCAGGAAAAACCTGCCCTACACCAGATTGGTCGAGACCAACCACCACAGGAGGGACTGCTGGACCCGGGAGGACAACTGGAAGGACTGATCCAGCGACCGAGGCTGCTGGTCCCAAGACGCTAACAGAAAAAGCTGAAGCGTTCTCGTGTGAATTTGGGGAAAAGGAAGAAACACTCTGTGTTGATGAGAGTCCAGGCCGGGACGAACCGACCCATCTTTCTCGGGGACTCGAATTCCAGGTCGTAACCGGCCGACACTACCTCCTGGATCTATCTGCCTGGAACCACTTGGTTCCAAACCTGGGAGAAGTGTCGCAATAGACCCCCCACCCGCACGGGTGAGGGCAGCCCCTCATTGCTGAGAGGGCTTATCAGCAGGTTTGGGCTTGGTGCCCCAGGACTGAGTGGGCCGGCCACGGCCCCTCCCCCGAGTCTGCTGGACCCGGGAGGACAACTTGAAGGACTGATCCAGCGACCGAGGCTGCTGGTCCCAAGACGCTAACAGAAAAAGCTGAAGCGTTCTCGTGTGAATTTGGGCAAAAGGAAGAAACACTGTTTTGATGAGAGTCCAGGCCGGGACGAACCGACCCATCTTTCTCGGGGACTCGAATTCCAGGTCGTAACCGGTCGACACTACCTCCTGGATCCATCTGCCTGGAACCACTTGGTTCCAAACCTGGGAGAAGTGTTGCAATAGACCTCCCACCCGCACGGGTGAGGGCAGCCCCTCATTGCTGAGAGGGCTTATCAGCAGGTTTGGGCTTGGTGCCCCAGGACTGAGTGGGCCGGCCACGGCCCCTCCCCCGAGTTCAACCTGCACCTCTGGTAGCGGGAAAGGAAGCCCCCCTGCCCGCTCTGAATCCTCGAAAGGAAGGCCTACCGGAACCTGCCCCCCTAAAGGGGCCACGAGGCCTCTTGCGTTGTGGCATCTTACCACCCTTTGCGACTGAATCAATTTTCTCCCTAAACAGACGCAACCCCAAAAAGGGGAGAGCTGTGAGCACCTTCTTAGAAACTGCGTCCGCCGACCACTGACGCAGCCATACTGACCGGCGAATAGCCACCAGCATAGCCGCTGCCTTGCTACTCATAGCCAGCGCATCGTCCTGAGCGGATAGGACACAAAAGATTCACACTGCTTAAGCGCAGTAAACTGTTTACAAGCAGGATTGAGATCCTCATATAGCCCCTGAATTAAAGACCTAATTGCCAATAGAAGAAGGGCTGAAGCACACACCGGGCGCAACGCTGACCCGGAATAAATAAAACCATGGCGTGCGTATTGGTCAATCCGACGATCTTCCCCACCTTTAGGGACAGTGGTCTCAGCAGACTGTACCATAGCCGTGCTGGAGAGCCCCAGCACAGGGGTATCGACGTCAGGAGGGACAGACCAAAGCTTTACCAACTCTGGCGGAAAAGGATAACGCTTTTCCCAACTGGAAGGGATTCCAGATAACCCCGTGGGATGTCCCCATTCCTTAAGGACCACCCTCTCAAAGTGGTGTCTGGGAAAAACCCAACGCGGCTGAGGCTCCTTAAACAACTGACCCTTTGGCAGGGTGACAGCCTCAGGTGGATCTAAATTCAAAATTTTAAACATTTGAGCCAGAATGGAGGGGGTGTCAAAAACAACCCCCTCCGACCAATCGCATCAGCCTCAAGCTGATCTGCAGGCTCATATGACTCCAACAGGAATTCTTCCTCAGTCGGGGATCCATCGGACCATTCCACAGGCTCACATAACTCGTTCTGTGGAGCCGAAGGTACCGGAGTCAGGTGCCTCTGTTTTGCAGCGGCCTTTAACCCTGCTTTAACGGGCACTACTTTCCGGGGGCTGGCCGACCGTGCCGCCACCTCGGACTGCGAATCCCCACTTTTGACAGTGTCATGCGGGGTCCGGAACAGGGAGGGCGAGGTAGGCGATGATGAAGGTTGCGATGGGCCAGCAGCCGAAGCAACAGACTGGCGCGCAATGCTCTGCTTTGCACAAGGGATGCAAATAAAGACATCATCAGCTGGGAGTAGAACCCCACAACTTACGCACCCCCCGAATGGCTCAGAAGAACCGTTTCCGGCAATAACGGAAGCCTCCATATGGTGAATTATGGTATTCGCAATTTTTGGGCTTTAAGGCATAAGCCAACCCGGGATGCCCCCTTATTTGTAAATGTCCCGGAAGGGATTATTTTTATTTATATATATATATATATATATTTTTTTTATTTTCAAAAAGGAAGGTCCCCCTTAATAATCTATATATAAATATAGATTGTATATATATATATATATATATATATATTTTTTTTTTTTTTTTTTAAATATATATACGCAAGTATATATAAATAAATATGTCCCAATTTAGGAGAAAAAGAGACTAGCCAGGCAATAAAGAACTGGGAGGCTACTAATTGAAGGAATCCCAGGATCTGTGGGGAAAAAACAACCAACAGTAAAAACCCCCAGAAACCAATGGCAACATGCAATATAACATACATACACAGCACCAAGTGCTTTGAAGAGGCAATAAAACTGGCCTCTGATTTTTCCCCTTTTTTTTTTTTCAAAACAAAAGTATATTTCCATTAAATATATTACTTTTTAACAAACAGTCAAACCCATAAAAATATAGACGGCCCCACCAGGTGAGGCCGCTTACCTGCCCCAGTAAGGCTTACAAAAGCCCAGCACCCAACCAAAGAGGTGGTGGAGACAGGCAGAAAATGTCAGCGAAGGCGGGAGTGGCCGATTAAAACAAAGGAGAAAAGTGGAGGGGGGAGGGGAGCTGGATAAGGTGAGAAAAGCGCAGGCAGCCAAAAGCAAGCCTGACACCATACAGCCTGCCCCGGTCACCCCTAAAGCTCTGGCTCTACAGGCCAGCAGCAGCAGCCTGCAAAACAGAGACTGCCATATAAGGAGGAATCAAAGTCAGGCCATATGCACACTCACTTGCAGTGCAGCCTGACAACGTTGAAATAAGCAAAACACATGAACATACAGTAAACCATACACACAATACACATCCCTCTACCCCCCCCCCCCCCATAGTGAAGGGAGAAGGGACCGTAACGGGAGAGAAAGGGGCTACGGGGACCCTCGGGACAGGGGCATCCCATTTCCGGATCACCATGCCGGATAGCCCCACGCATGAGGTCGAGCGGAGGAGATAAGCTCCTAGGCACTTAAAGTGCCATCTACCATTTGCCCAGTGAGCAGCCTAGGCTGGGAGGCTTCCATTCCACCATCAAGGTATAAACACTCAAACCGGGCAGAAATAGACCAAAAAGGGGGTGCCGGGGTAAGATACTGGTGATTGAAGGGAGGTACCAGGTATATATAGGCCGGAAGGGGGCTCGTTACAAGACTTCCTCTCTGCACTGCGTCACCTGGCGGTGAGTTAACCAATTAAGTGAAGCATATTTAAAAGTGAAGCGGGGTGTGTGGCACACCAAGAATATTGGCTTTTGTAAAAAGCAACTTTTATATTCAAAATTTTAGCTGTATTCTACTTATCAAATGCCACTTATGTAATGAATGAGTGTGTGTGCGGAGGGGCGAACATATTGAGGAGGAGGGCATTCCCTTTCACCTTCTTTGGGAATGGAGTATATCGCTGTACAGAGAGCGCTATCACGGCATCTGGTAAGTTTTTGAATACCAGAGAAAAAGAACATCTGCTGATGACAAAAAGTACCGGTAAATATATATATTTTTTGTTGTTGTCTGGACAGGGCAAAAACAACCAGATGAATGACACCGAGCACTATTATTCTTAAAACATTTTGGCTTTGAAATCTGGCTGCCATTTGAGATTTGATATTTTTTTAAGGATTTTAATTTTGCCTTTCCATGGATCAACATAAGTAGGTTGAACAATGCACCATGAACAAAATAAACATACTATAGGCTGACAAATGGTTCAACTAATTATTTTTTAATACTAAATGGTGATTCACTTCTGATGTCCCACAGATTTTATTTAAACTCTAAATAATTGTTTTTTGGCATCAGGGTTGACAATAAAATGAATATAATCATTGAGCACACTATTGAGGCAAACCACCTGCTCAGTTTCTCATTGCTACAACCGTCTTCCTTTAATTGCATACTTGCACCCTTTATTTAACCTAACAGTTTTTTTTTGATTTGCTAATAATAGTGATACTGAAGTAGATATACAAAGAAAAAAATAAAGCAGAATTTTCACTGAATTTTGATAATGGAACCAAAGCAATTGTAAACTAGCTCTCAATGAAATGTTTAACATTTTTTATTTATCAATTAAAATATTTGAATGTTTACTTTTTGGCATGTGTTTCGATATAAATGTGCATGCATAAATTTAGGGCCTTATTTATGGTATGCTCTGTTGAGCATCTTTCTGGTGGCTATCCACTACCCAATCTAATCAAATTGCTTAAGACTTTTGGAAAGTTTCAGGTCTGAAGCTAAATAGTTCTAAATCGGAGGCTTTAAATCATTTGATATTAGATGGAAACCTGATTTACAGATTTACAGCAGGACATAGATGAGAAGCAGTGGTATGCATTGGGGGGAGTGGTACATGGTCCCAAGCAAGCTAGCTTATATATATCCTAATGTACCGTTGACATGTTTTAGAAATTGTGTACAGATACACTTACCATATTTGGTCATTTTGGACATGTCCGAAGGTGGCACAATTTTGGAATCAAGCATTAGTTATCATGAGCAAGGTTACAGGAATTTGGGTCCCCAAATCACCCCTAACAGCCCTCTTAAATAAGCCAGCAATAGATGTGCCCAAAGTGGTCATGAAATGTATCTTTTTTGTCTGTATGGCAGCCAAATGACCATAGCCAAGGCATGGCTCATACCCTGAATAAACAACAACTCCTTGAAAATAATAACTGGGTAATGGTGAAAACATTTGTAGCATTCTACTAAATAGGGAGATTCAATTCCAGGAGATCTGGAATCCTTGGATGCAGTTCTGGTGGAACAGGGGGGGGGGGGGGAGTAGGGCGGGTCCCGGGACATGGTGCAAACTCTTTTTTTCTTTCTTTCCTTTAATCTTCCTTCTATTCAATCCCTTTTTCCTTTGAAATATGGTCTAATGATATGAGGGTAAAAGTAGGGATGGTTTCTTTTTCTTTTTTGGATAACTTGAAGTTGGTAATGAATATCCGTTCAATTAATTAATTATCTATTATTAAATATTATTGTATACATTTTAATGTACTTTGCAAAAAAATATTAAAATAAAATAAATCATAAAATACACAAAACATGTTCTGGTGAATACACAGATTTTCAAATGTTGGACTCATGGGCTAAACTGACAAAATACGGTTCTTACAAATATTATTAAGCTAAAAGGGTAGTAGACCCAAGGTTGGTAAGCTTTCTGCTTACTTTTATCTGACTTGCAAATCTTCCTTTCATCAATACACTAGTTAGATGAAAGGTTCTGTTACACCAGAATGAATATTGAGGTCACATTTTAAAACAATGTTTCTTCATGCTTTAATAAACAACCAACAAAGTGATATCCTTCCTTTTGGTGGTATGTAATTGCGACTGTTTGCACCAATAATGTTTCATTGTAACTTGATTGTGGTTGGATTTTTAAAATTACAGGTTCATTAATTTAGTATTGACCTGCCACCATCAATGTTAACCTAAACTAACCTAAATTGAAAAAAATAACTTAGGACATTAAATGTAATCTATTTTTGGCAAATTCAATAATGATCCAAATAAAATGTCAACTCAATGGACCCCTTTCAGTTCTAGCCAAATTTTATGTTTGAAGATGTAGTTTTCTATTATATTTTTTTTTACTATAAGTTTCCATTGTAGAGAGCTCTGTCTTGTTCATAGTGTCGGTATCTAATTTTAGCTGTCAATTTAAACATCAGTTTCAATCACCTAGTTGGTAATTATGATTTTTCTGCACTTTTCTTCCAGCTAAGTGAGTGGCTTCCAGCATTTGCAGCATTGATGTGAAGTGAATCAGCAGGGACTGAACTGCGGAGCAACAGTTATCTCAGCTGGCACTCTTAAAAACTACTTTGAATCAAACCTCCAGCAAGTGTAAGAATTCACATACATTACCAACAAAAAAATAAAGCAAGATGACAGAAAAGTGCTTTGAAATGACTCTTCCTTTATATATAAATTACATTTCAGCCTAAAGGGGTTAATCTTATCTTACCAGCACAGTATTCACATCCCACTGTCAGTTAATAAAATCTTTTCTTCTGCACACACATATAACAAAGATGCCTCCTACACACCGACACAAATTGTCAGGTTTAAATTGATGTAGATGAGTAGGTGTGAAGTATTTTTGCAATCTTGATAAAGACTACCAGATGAAAGGGGACTTGACTGCAAATACAACTGCTTTTCTTTCTAATTTATTTTCCTTTCGTCTAGTTACTGTAAGCTTTAGATTTCCACATCTACATAGAATACTGTACATAACTTAATGACCCTACAAGTAATTCCAGTATGTATTGAAATGTAATATTATATAAAAACATGGTCTAAACAGTATGTGTATTGAATAGCTATACCCAATAATATCCAATCATTGCACACCCAGTGGTTTCTGGGTGATTGGGAGATAGAAAGGAGATAGAAAGGAGACATAACAAGATGATCTGCATTACCCCACCTACTCATGGTTAATTCTGGAGCTTCTGTTTTGTATGTACCTTATAAATGTAAATAAAAATAAATGACTCTTAACCTTTTACCATTAAATAGGTGGCTATTCAGTCTCTTTTAGTTTTGCATTAGCCTGTGACTACCTATTAGATCAAATCAGCCAACTAAGGGCTTAAGAGTAACTTTTAAAAGAATTCACTTGCTGCTGAAATAAGCCTCTGTCCTGCAACAGTGTAGTGCAACCCCCTATTATGGTTAGGCAGTAGCTGAATTTGAATACTTTTTAAAGTATTTCTCCAGGGGCAAAAAATATAGGGGTATGACCTCACCATGGCCCATAAGGTCAGGGGGACCCATCATTGTTATGAATCCAAACCTTATTTATCAGATTTGTGCTTCCTTACTATCCTTTAGAGAAATAGAGCAACAGTTGTCTCTGCAGCTTTAGTTTTTAGTTGTCTAATTGCATACAACTGAGTTAAAGTAAGACAAAAGTTTACTTTACGAGCCTTGACAGAGCCCCATTTAAAGCGGAACAAAACCCACACAGGCTGTCCCCTGGGGCATACCAAAATTGGAGGCCCCACTGTGTAAACTTAAGCTCTTACCTTTCCCCACTCCAACGGCACATGTGCAGAGGTCTCATTCAATGAGAGCTGTCTGCCTACTGACTATGTAATTTGGCAAATGGCTTTTGCTGTCTATGGGGAATGTGCACTGCCGCATTCCTTGCATTTCTGTCAGCTTGCACGCGCTTCTAAATTTACTCAATTACATAGTCACAGCGGATCGCTTTCATTGGACAAGAACTCTCACAGGCATCATTTGAACAAGGAATAGGTGAATGAATAGCAGCATTCTGGGTGGGGGGTTACACAACAGGGCATTCTAAATTGGAATGCCCTTGGGGAATGGAACAAAATCCGAAATCCGCCATTGATTAAGGAGTGTGAGAGGTCTGCTTATCCCCTTCCTTTCATCCTATCCTGCTGGCATGGCAACGGCTAGAGATGACCGAACTTTTGAAAAATTCTATTCGGCTGATTTGCCGAATTTTCCGACAAAAGTCGGTTCGGTCCAAATTTATTCGCAACGAATCACTATTAAAAACGGCTATTTCTGAGCTTCCTAGAGCCTCAATAGGGTTGTAAAGCATTCTGCCTTGCTGTAACACGCATAGGATGCGTGCTGGGTTAGAGAAATAATACTGTAAATAATTATGACATTCAGATCAGAGGCATCGCTATTAGAATCGCAGAGTGGCACAATTACAGAAAGTTGAGGTGGCATCACTATGAAAGGCCCCTATAAAGCCTGAAAAACACACCCTGGAGCTGGCAGAAGCAGGAAGCCCAAAAATTAGCTGAATCACACCCTGGAGTTGCAAGCAGCAGCAGCAGAAGCCCAAACATAGCTTGAAAGAGACACTGGAGTTGGCTTCAGGAGCCCAAAAATTGGATGAATCAAACCCTGGAGTTGCAAGCAGCAGCAGGAGCCCAAACATTGCGTGAAAGAGACACTGGAGTTGGCTGCAGGAGCCCAAATATTGGATGAATCACACCCTGAAGTTGGCAGCAGCAGGAGCACAAACATAGCTTGAAAGAGACACTGGAGTTGGCAACAGGAGCCCAAAAATTGGATGAATCACACCCTGGAGTTGCAAGCAGCAGCAGCAGGAGCCCAAACAAAGCTTGAAAGAGACACTGGAGTTGGCAGCAGGAGCCAAAAAAATGGCTGAATCACACCCTGGAGTTGCAAGCAGCAGCAGCAGGAGCCCAAACATAGCTTGAAAGAGACACCCTGGAGTTGCAAGCAGCAGCAGGAGCCCAAACATAGCTTGAATGACACCATGGAGTTGCAAGCAGCAGCAGCAGCCCAAACATAGCTTGAAAGACACACTGGAGTTGCAAGCAGCAGCAGGAGCCCAAACATAGCTTGAATGACACCCTGGAGTTTCAAGCAGCAGCAGGAGCCCAAACATAGCTTGAAAGACACACTGGAGTTGGCAGCAGGAGCCCAAAAATTGGATGAATCACACCCTGAAGTTGCAAGCAGCAGCAGCAGCCCAAACATACTTTAAAGAGACACTGGAGTTGGCTTCAGGAGCCCAAAAATTGGATGAATCACACCCTGGAGTTGCAAGCAGCAGTAGCAGCAGGAGCCCAAACATAGCTTGAAAGAGACACTGAAGTTGGCTGCAGGAGCCAAAAATTGAATGAATCACACCCTGGAGTTGCAAGCAGCAGCAGGAGCCTAAACATTGCTTTAAAGAGACACTGGAGTTGGCAGCAGGAGCCCAAAAATTGGATGAATCATACCCTGGAGTTGCAAGCAGCAGCAGGAGCCCAAACATTGCTTAAAAAAGACACTGGAGTTGGAAGCAGGAGCCCAAAAATTGGATGAATTACACCCTGGAGTTGCAAGCAGCAGCAGCAGGAGCCCAAACATAGCTTGAAAGAGACACTGGAGTTGGCAGCAGGAGCCCAAAATTGGATGAATCACACCCTGGAGTTGCAAGCAGCAGCAGCAGCCCAAACATTACTTTAAAGAGACACTGGAGTTGGCTTCAGGAGCCCAAAAATTGGATGAATTACACCCTGGAGCTGCAAGCAGCAGCAGCAGCCCAAACATAGCTTGAAAGAGACACTGGAGTCGGCAGCAGGAGCCCAAAAATTGGATGAATCACACCCTGGAGTTGCAAGCAGCAGCAGAAGCCCAAACATTGCTTGAAAGAGACACTGGAGTTGGCAGCAGGAGCCCAAAAATTGGATGAATCACACCCTGGAGTTGCAAGCAGCAGCAGGAGCACAAACATTGCTTTAAAGAGACACTGGAGTTGGCAGCAGGAGCCCAAAAATTGGATGAATCACACCCTGGAGTTGCAAGCAGCAGCAGGAGCCCAAACATTGCTTTAAAGAGACACTGGAGTTGGCAGCAGGAGCCCAAAAATTGGATGAATCACACCCTGCAGTTGCAAGCAGCAGCAGGAGCCCAAACATTGCTTTAAAGAGACACTGGAGTTGGCAGCAGGAGCCCAAAAATTGGATGAAACACACCCTGGAGTTGCAAGCAGCAGCAGGAGCCCAAACATTACTATAAAGAGACACTGGAGTTGGCTTCAGGAGCCCAAACATTGGATCAATCACACCCTGGAGTTGCAAGCAGCAGCAGCAGCAGCCCGAACATAGCTTGAAAGAGACACTGGAGTTGGCAGCAAGAGCCCAAAGATTGGATGAATCACACCCTGGAGTCGCAAGCAGCAGCAGCAGGAGCCCAAACATATCTTGAAAGAGACACTGGAGCTGGCAGCAGGAGCCCAAAAATTGGATGAATCATACCCTGGAGTTGCAAGCAGCAGCAGGAGCCAAAACATTGCTTTAAAGAGACACTGGGGTTGGCAGCAGCCGCAGCAGGAGCCCAAGAATTGACTGACACACCCTGGAGTTGGCAGCAGCAGCAGCAGGAACCTAGAAATCAAGGTATGACATGACCTGCTGGTTGAGGTCCTGCTCCAGGTCTTCCTGCTGCTCATGAGTAGCCTCACTATGCGGGTGTAGAAAGCTATTCATTAGCGACTGAATACTGAGGCTGCTGCTGATGGAGCTGCTGCTGCTGCTCCTGCCAACCCCCCCAGCAGGCATGGCAGTGGAAGGTGAGCGCAGAGGTCCCCCCGAGTCAGATCTGCGAGAGTATGGACCATGGCGCAGATAGGCATCGGCCAACTGACTAAGTAGAATGTCTTTGTAGTAGTTCAGTTTGTCCTCCCTCTCGGCGGGTTTAAAAAATGCCCCCATTTTGTGCCGGAAGCGAGGGTCCAATAAGGTGGACAGCCAGAAGTCATCTCGGCGACAAATGGAAACAATTCTGGGGTCACTACGCAAACACGTGAGCATGCTTCCTGCCATTTGCGCAAGTGACTCGGAGGGACTACCTGTCTCCATCTCCACTGCGTACTGCCACGGTGTGTCCGGGTCCTCTATCTCGCCTTCCTCAAAACCCTCTAGCTCCTCTGGCTGCTCCTGCTCCTCCTCTCCTGTCCGCTGACTAGATAAACCAGCCATTTCGCCAAGCCTAAACTGTGCTTCACTGGGCCACTCCTCCTCCTCTTCCTCCTCCTCCTCCAGTTCAGCTCCAACGGGGTTCATGTGGCCGTAAGATGTAGAGGCCATGTCTCCAGTGCCCTGACCAGCCATGGTTTCCAACATGTGCTGTAGTACATGAAGCAGTGGAATCACATTGTTCATCCCGTAATCCTGCCGACTGACAAATAAAGTGGCTTCATCAAAGGGCCTGAGCAAACGGCAGGTGTCACGTATGAGCTGCCACTGGTTGACATTGAAGTTACACAGGGGAGTCCCCCTATCCGCTTGGATCATCAGTAAATCCGTGATGACTTTTCTCTGTTCATATAATCGGTCCAACATGTGAAGGGTGGAATTCCAACGGGTGGAAACATCGCAAATCAGACTATGTTGGGGGCTACCGTTCTGACGCTGTAGCTCAAGAAGGGTGTGTTTGGCAGTGTATGAGTGGCTGAAGTGCATGCAAAGTTTCCTTGAAGTTGTTAGGATGTCTTGCAGATGGGGGGAACACTTCAATCTGGTTGTCAAGCGGTTTCTGAAGACGTGAGCCATGCAGGGGGCATGGGTCAGGCTTTCCTGGGGTCAGCGCAGACAAAATGTTCTTCCCATTGTCGGTAACATTGATTCCCATTTTAAGTTTTCTTGGAGTAAGCCATGTTTGGATTTCCTGATGAATACATTTAAGCAGTTCTTCCCCTGTGTGACTCAGTTCGCCAAGACAAACCATGTGAAGCACAGCGTGACACCTCCGTGCCCTGCACACATGGTAGACTGGAGGGGCACTGAGACTTGAGCCTACAGTGGAGGGTGAGGAGATGGCGGAGGATGAGGAGGCCGAGTCTCACGGTGTCACAGGCACAAGGGCAGGGAGCGCGGAGGCTGAAGCAGCGTGACCTGTCCAAGTTGCTTGTGCCCCCATGCTGACTGCCAACTATGCTGCTAACACCATGCTGCCTCAGCTGCTGACTCCGGCAACCTGCGCCCCTCTTCTCCTGATGATGACGATGAAGCCCCTTCATCACCCGGCTCCCAAGTGCTATCGGCTTCATCATCATCATCATCATCACCGAGTTGTGGCTGCACGTCACTTATGTTCTCGGTTTCCTCAACAGTGTCTGGCGCAGGAGCTGGAAAGCTCGCAACACCCACGACACTGTCCACATCACTATTTGTCTGCCTAGCTAAAGAAGCCACCTCCATTTCTTGGTTGGGCAGTAGCTGCTGACTGTCATCTATCTGATCGTCCTTCTCACTAAAGAGTGAAGCTGAACCCAAAGCATAGGATACATCGCTTGGGGAGGGAACGGCGTAGGACAGAGGTAATAGGAGGACAGGGACTGCTCTCGGGGCATGCCAACTCAGGGTTGTGTCAGAGGAACCTACCGACCCTAGACTGGGAGTCTCATATGTAACTTGTGATGATGTTGATGAGCGCGTTAACCAATCTACCACGGCAGATGCGTTACTAGTGGAGACATGACCGCTAGCAGATTCTGGCAGATCAGATCTCTCACTGTGACTCCTGCTGCCACTCGCTCCTAGTCTGCTGCAACCTCTGCCTGCTGAATCTTGGCCTCTGCCACTCCTCTTTGAACATCCTTGCACTTGTCTGCCTGACATTTTTATGTATTTGAAATGCACAATAGATACGATAAAAAATGTATTTACTTTAAAAAGAAATAGCTAAATAAAGTGAGGGACTGCTTCTCTGCACCAGATACTATGAAAATTGGCAATTTGAGATATCCTGTGGCCTAGTGTTTTAGCAGCAGACCAAAAACCAATTAAAAATGAAATACTTTGATTAATCTGAGGAAGGATGAACAAGCATATTTAGTATAAAAGATAGGCTGCTAAGTGCAGGTTTTGGATGTCCTGCGGCCTGGTGTTTTTTTTTTAAAGGCAGACCAAAAACCAATTTAAAATACAATACTTTCATTAAGCTGAGGAGGATCAACAAGCATATTTAGTATAACAGATATGCTGCTAAGTGCAGGTTTGGGATGCCCTGCGACCTGCTGTTTTTTTGTTAAAGGCAGACCAAAAACCAATTCAAAATACAATACTTTGATTAAGCTGAGGAGGATGAACAAGCGTATTTAGTATAACAGATAGGCTGCTAAGTGCAGGTTTGGGATGCCCTGCGGCCTGGTGTTTTTTTTGTTAAAGGCAGACCAAAAACCAATTCAAAATGAAATTCTTTGATTAATCTGAGGAAGGATGAACAAGCGCATTTAGTATAACAGATAGGCTGCCTAATGCAGGTTTGGGATGCCCTGCGGCCTGGTGTTATTTTTGTTAAAGGCAGACCAAAAACCAATTAAAAATGCAATACTTTGATTAAGCTGAGGAGGATCAACAAGCGTATTCAGTATAACAGATAGGCTGCTAAGTGCAGGTTTGGGATGCCCTGCGGCCTGGTTTTTTTTGTTGTTAAAGGCAGACCAAAAACCAATTCAAAATGAAATACTTTGATTAATCTGAGGAAGGATCAACAAGCGTATTTAGTATAACAGATAGGCTGCTAAGTGCAGGTTTGGGATGCCCTGCGGCCTGTTTTTTTTTTTTTTTGTTAAAGGCAGACCAAAAACCAATTCAAAATACAATACTTTGATTAAGCTGAGGAGGATCAACAAGCGTATTTAGTATAACAGATAGGCTGCTAATTGCAGGTTTGGGATGCCCTGCGGCCTGGTGTTTTTTTTGTTAAAGGCAGACCAAAAACCAATTCAAAATGCAATACTTTGATTAAACTGAGGAGGATGAACAAGCGTATTTAGTATAACAGATAGGCTGCTAAGTGCAGGTTTGGGATGCCCTGCGGCCTGGTGTTTTTAATGTTAAAGGCAGACCAAAAACAAATTCAAAATGAAATACTTTGATTAAGCTGAGGAGGATGAACAAGCGTATTTAGTATAACAGATAGGCTGCTAAGTGCAGGTTTGGGATGCCCTGCGGCCTGGTGTTCTTTTTGTTAAAGACAGACCAAAAACCAATTCAAAATGAAATACTTTGATTAAGATGAGGAGGATGAACAAGCGTATTTAGTATAACAGATAGGCTGCTAAGTGCCAGTTTGGGATACCCAGGTGGGCTGGTGTTTTTTTTGTTAAAGGCAGACCAAAAATTATTTAAACTAATCCAGTTATATTATGATAAATGCTTGTGTGTAACAGATAGGGTTGAATAAGCCACTGCATAGATGGCATGCACAGTGGCAAGGTAGATCAAAGAACAGATCAAAGAACTGAAATTGAATTGAAAACTGATCTGGCTAATGAAAAAAATTTCACTGTCACTTCTAAGCTGTCCCTGGCTGGATGGTTCCGGTTTTTCCCTATCTTTCCCTGGCTCTGTCTACCTCTCTGTCTGCCTCTCTGACTCTCCCTACCTATCTCTAACTCTCTGTCCCTGTCTCTAACTAGCTGTGCTCTGGCCGCAATGCAAGGATGAAATGCGCACAAGCAAGATGGTCGCCGCTTTATATAGCATGGTGACATCACCGGGCTTCCTGGCTGCTGATAGGCTGCATGTGACTTATCCATGATACCTTGCCCCAGGGGATATGTCTGGACATGTTCATCCACCATTTTAGAATGCCTGTAATTGAAATAAATGGAGTTTAAAGGAAAACTTCGATCGATCGAATCGCGGGGAAATTCGGATTCGTTCAGAATCGAATTTTCCATGAAATTCTGAACGAATCCAGGTTCGTCCGAATCGATTTGCTCATCCCTAGCAACGGCACTTCACAGCATGCAGCAGGGAGAGTAGCTGCTTTTTGCTATCCTCTCCTTCGATTCTTACTCCCCAGCAGTGAGAATGATGTCACTTGGTACTATGGCTCTCTGTTCTTGTTGAGCTATATCTAATGACGTTCCCTAGCTGGCTGTGGGCAGTGGGCGGTGGTGGCAGCTCCTGCCCTGAAGCACAAGACATTTAGAGAAGTGCATAGCATCCTCCTCTGGCAGGAACCAGGTAGAAGTCGCATAAACTTCACGAACGGCTGCAGCTGCCAGTATAGCCATTACAGTGCAGGAGCAATAAGGGCTAAGAACCAACCATTAGAGTCATAACCCTGAATCAGGAGGTAAGTGGATCAGCTGCATAAGTCATCATCTATAAAAGAAAACCTATGAGGATTTAAGGGATATTCAAGAGAGCTGGGTGAAAGATATATATTTACTTACCCTGAATAGTGTGGAGTCTATATTGTGAAACAGGTTTAAGGATTATATAATTAAACACAATATATATCTAATACATAACTGATACAGTAACCGATACATAACTGATAAAGTATTCATAGAAGATATATACTTGAACAACCACTGAGACTTCTAGTCCTTTCCTATTCACTGCACTACATTTAAATTGTTAAACTTAACTGAATAAGTAATGTATAGGAACTGAAATGCATAAAGTAATTTAGTACTGAATTTTAAAGTGTGTACAGCTATTAATATGAATATTACCTCTAAATCAATGTGCTTGAGAGCCAAAATTGCTGGACAATGTCAACTTCCTTTTTTCCCCTCTCTTTTGTTTCTTTTCCCTACCCCCCCCCCCCCCCCCCCACAATTTCTTGTATCTCATAATCAGTAAAACAGAGGGAAAGGTTCAAGGAGAATCTAAACAAACAATGCTGATACAGTATGCATAGGGGCCAGTGACAAGAACACGCTTGGGGTATGCACCTCTGGCATCTGTCCCATGTGTCAACACAAACTGGGACCTGTCACCTAAACCAGAAACACTTATGCAGACACCAAGATCAAATCGGGGAGATGTGAGGAATGGAACAAGATCACTCACACCGATTGATATTAACTCCCACATGATACAAATATCAACAACTAATCAGCCAGGATGAAGGAAATATGACATTGGCCATAACAAATGAAAACGATCAAGATGACCAGATACAATGGAATACAAATGAAATGTTAGATAGGGAGGAAAAAATCTTTATCTTGTAAGGAAGCTGCTAAATACAGCAGAAGGGAAAACTGGAGAAGAAGATAATACCAAGAAAGATGCTAAAATGGAAGGTGAGCTTAAAACCATGTTGATGAGCTTAGCAATGATCTTTAGATCTCTATGGATAACTCAATGAAGATATTATTTTATGAAAAATTAGCAACAACCTTAAAGGAAACACTAACAAACACAGTGCAACATCAGTGAAAGAGTCTATAACCAACAAATTATATATAATAAATATATTAGAGAGGCAATTACCACTCTCAGGCAACAGGATCAAGTTCTTGATAAAGAAATACACTATATGAGAGAAAAGAACGATGCAAGAGACAAGGAAATAAGCACTATGAAAGAAGAGAGCATGGTGAGTGACACTCAAATTAAATCGCAAAAAGAGGGAATGTGTTCCGACAACTTTGAAAACCGTTCACGTAGGAATAACATTAAAATCAGGGGTCTACCAACGTCTATTAGCAATGAAAGACTGCTTGGCGTGGTCCAGCCACTGTTTGTAAGAATTCTCAGTATTACAGAATATACAATTAAAGTAGAAAAACTTAGGGACGCACACAATCAGCAATCAGGTGGTTGAAAGTAATAAGATCCACCAAAACCTTTTGATGCATACCTTGGCTAAATGCAGGGCACTAAGGCCACTGCTAACAAAGTTAAATGAAAAGAGTATTCAATATAGATGATTATATCTAGTGGCACTGAGTATGAGAATTATTGGGAATCATACAACCTGCAAGATGGAGAACCATTTGCACCCTTCCTGGAATTAATAGGCCTGCCTACATTGACATCAAATTTTTCAGGATGGGAAGCCGTGGGCTGAACAAAATGAAGCATAGCAGACTTTATGGCAGAGGCTTGGTAACATTCTATTGATAGATTGGCTACATGAACCCTTCCTCTTCCCTTTTTTTTTCTTTTTCTCTTAACATGGGAAGAAGATGTACACCTAAAGGGGAAATGAGAAGCTAAGAGAAAGATGTTGCTGGTTCTATGCTACTGAGGCAAAATAGCATGTATGCTGTGCAGTGTTCATTTTTTTCGCTTTACTCTTTCTATATTTTCTCTCTCGTATTTGTTCCTTTTTTTTTAAGCGATGGGTCAGGACTGGGAAAAAGTGTTGAAGAATGGGGGGTTGGCCAGAGTCTATAGTTGTAAAAGCCTCAAACTAGTGCAGAGCCAAGTTGAACGCTCCGCTGGGTATTCACATATGGGGAAGTTGATAAGAATGTAAGAAGGGGTGGGTCTGGGAGAATGGTGGGGGGCACAGTAGGGAAGGCATTAGATGTAAAACAAACATATGTTGGCAGGTCTGTGGATAAGTGAACTAACTTACAAAAATGGCAGTTTGCTACTGCACGTATAACATTAGAGCTGCAAACAAAGTGCTTAAAAGACACAGAACTTTTGATGTACTATGAAGAAATTATGTAACTATAGCATTCCTTCAAGAGACCTTCCTTCAATTAAAGCAGACAGGACCCCTCAAGGGAATTTTCAAGAATTTGGAAAAGTTTTTTAAACTCCAATAAGGAAAAGAGAACCCGCGGGGTGGCAATATTATTAACAGTTCAAACTAACAGACATGCCAAGGAAGATGTTGATAGTCAGAGGGGAAATTAATGGCAAAATATGCACCCTGGTAAACATATACTGTCCCAATACAGGGCAACAAGCCTTTCTTGCTAGAGTCTTAACCAAAGTGGAAAAAAGCAAGAAAGGCATATTTATTAGTCCTGGGTGAGACCGCAGCTTAATAATGATGCAAGGTGTTAGATTCAACAGGCTCCAGGTGACCACATACATTTACCCTAAGGGCAAAAGCACTGGCTTTAACAGATGCATAGAAAATGCTTCATATCAACGACAGAGATTTTACACAATACAATTGTGCACAAGATTTATACTCACGTATAGACAATTTTTATCTGAGACAAGCACATCTTATTGATGTAGAAAGATATGAAATTGGAACGAGATCGATCTCTGATCATGCTCCCCTGTTTATAAACATGAGATGGGTATGTAAAGCAGAGGCGAGAGCAGTATGGACTGACAATTTTAACTTTTTCAACAAGTTCAGATAAATAGCTACTTGAGATGCTTAAATATAGGAAACCAATGTCACCCTTAAAAATGTTATTTAAATTACACAAACCAGTAAAACCATCCATATGGCGGGTATATACAGGTATTATCAATTTGCTGTTCAGCTACCAGGAGAAGACTATAGCAAAATTGGAAGACGACCTGGCAATTTCCCTAAAGGTAGAATGTTGTGCCCAAATATTTCTCTCTCATTTAACCCTTTCACTGCCAGCCTATCTGGATATTTTGTCACACTTTGTTGCCAGACCATTTTGCACTATTTTGCGCTTCACATGTTCAACTGTGATTTTTGAAGAGATTTCCAGGGATTTTCCGGGGATTTCCCAGGGAAATTAAATATTGTTTTTTCAACAGAGTCTGGGCTTTAACATGAAATGTCTTGTTTGTAATTTTTTAGGTGTAATCTCAATATTTTTGGGTAAAATATGTGCAAAAAAATGTTAAAAATCTATTTTTTACAATTTGTAGTGATTTGTTGCAATAAAAAATGTAAGTTTGTCAATTAAATCTTATTGCGTGTAAAATCCCCATTCCTCCCGGTTACAACGGTACCATATATGTATTGGTAGACACCCTTTTCTGCCCAGGAGACCCCCCCCCCCCCCCCCAAACTGAAACAGCGCATTAGGAGATTTTCAGATAAAATACAACTATGCTATGCACTATGCTCACCTTGCAGTTTTTCAAGAAAAACAACCCTTTAAACAAACTATATATTCCCTGTAAGTACATACCTCAAGCTTTCTAGGCGTACCAGGCTTGTTGACATTGGCGCAGTTTTCTGGTCTTAATCCCTCAATTAATTATTTGGTTGCACAGGGTTTTCCTAAAAAAAGAATAAAACAACAGAATCAAAGTCACTTATCCTAACAAAGCAATATGCAAACAAGAAAAAACAAGTTAAATCTGAAAAAGCAACATCCCCAGAACAGAACAATACCCAACATGTATAGGTACTGTCAGGGGAAGAGTTGCCAAACACCCCAAAGTAAAGCATGTGCGTAACGGTAATTTTACTTGACAATTTCAGCTCTGCTGACAAAGTGCGCACCTTGCGCTTTTTCTACCAGAACAACCCTTTATATTTGGAATACCCCCCACAAACCATAAATTCCCAGAAAGTACACATGTTAAGCTTTCTAAGCGTACCCAGCTTGTTGTAGTGGGCTCAACTTTGTGGAAGTAATCCCTAAAAAATGTATAAAAAAGCAGAATAAAAAAAACACCTTTACCTTAAATATCAATATGCAAACAAGAAAAAACAAGTCTGAAAGCGCAAGATCCCCTGAATAGAACAATACCCAACATGCATAGCTACTTTCAACCCTTTTAATTGCCAGCCTACTTGAAATGTTGACGGGTCATTTTTCCCATTTTGCGCCATATTTACCCGTGATTTTTGCCGGAATTTCCAGGAAAAAAAAAATTATATATATATATATTGTAGACATGTCACTGGAGAAGTGGTCGAGGGGGTGTACATTTCACCTAGGTTACTACGCAGGGTGAGATGGTAAGTCCAGGATTGATTCGTTTCTCAGCAGTGATATGCTGCTGAGTTGTTGTTTAATCTTGCCGGGCCTGGATTTATATGGAATGGCAGGTAGGTTTGGTAGAGGGACCTGTCATTCCACACCCCCCCGATCCAGTTTGGGTTTTGGATCAGGTGAGCTCTGATCCTAATTAGCCTGGGAAGGTAAAAACTCTGCAGAGCCTGCAGGTTTTTGCTCTCAGCCAGGAATGAACAGCCTGTGGGTGTTTGGAGGAAGCTGCGAGCGCAGCCACTGCTGGAGCTGAAACTTACCCTGCGATATCCAGGCGAAAGCTGTGCTTTGAAAGTGTCAGATAGGTGAGAAGAACCTGTTAGTAAGCGCCCAGCTGGGCTAGGTCTTTTATTTTGATTGTATAAAAGAAGCACGTTGTTGCTGTATATTTTTGTTTGCTGGACTGTTTATGCCATGAATAAACACCAAGACCTGCTTTTATCAAGTCTACGTCTGCTGTGAACTGTGTCCAAACACACCATCCCCCGGGAGGATCCCTACAATTGGTGGAGGATGCGGGCAAAAACGGTTGCTAGGGGCAATGGTATGGACAGATTTGGCTACAGCTGCTTATGTCCTGGGTGAAAGCTGCAACTACACTCCAAGAACAGCCGGGCAACATGTAGGAGATGCTGAAGCAGTTTATGCAAGTGAGTTTGCAACAACAGCAGGCTCAGATAGAGGCCAATAGACGACATGAACAGACCATGGCTGCCCAACAACAACTTATTGAGCACCTGATAGCAAAACAAGAGGCGCCTGTGGTTGCTATCCCCCAAACAGTGGTGCGAGCCGCTCCAGAGACTTTTGATGTGAGAAGAGCTGTGCAGCGAGCGCTGCAAAAGATGACTGCTGAGGACGATGTTGAGGCCTTCCTAACTGTGTTTGAGCGTGTGGCTGAGCGTGAGAAGTTACCAGTCGCTGAGTGGGCAGAGGTAATTGCGCCCTATTTAACAGGAGAACCTCAAAAGGCCTACTATGACCTCAGTGAGCAAGAGGTTAAGGGCTATACTCGGCTAAAAGCGGAGATACTTGCCCGGCTAGGCGTTACTACTGCGGTTCGTGCCAGGAGGGTACGCAACTGGAGCTACAGTTTGGACAAATCAGCGAGGTCCCAGATGTATGACCTGATCCATTTGGCGAGAAAGTGGTTGGAGCCAGACTCTTCTTCTCCTGCACAGATCCTAGAGAGGGTTGTGATGGATCGCTACCTCCGAGCACTTCCTGCTGACCTGCAACGCTGGGTGGGACAAGGTGACCCTAAGAATGCAAACGAACTTGTCAACCTTGTGGAGAGGTTCCAGGCGACTGAGGACTACCTCCGTGATATTCCTGCAGCATCTTCACCTCCCCGGAGTGCCAGATCTGTGCCATCAGCTGGTAAGAGACTTCCATCTATTGGGGGAGTGTGGAGGGGTGCTGAGGGAGGAAAAAGGGCTCAAGTGGTGTCTCAGGGGCAAAAGACTGGGGATGGTCCCGGGTGGCTAAGTGGCCCTAAAAAGGACTCCTTGCCAAGGAGACCAGGCTCTATCCAGTGCTGGAGATGCCATGAGACGGGACACGTGTCTGCCCATTGCCCTCTTACCACTGAGCCCATGGAGTGTCAGGCTAGTCGGCGTCAGTCGCTATTTGCGGAACCATCTTGTGTTGCAGTTCCTGGACTAGAGACTGAACCGCAAATCTGCAACATTACAATTAATGACTTTCCTGTTAAGGCGTTGCTGGACTCAGGAAGCCTCGTAACCTTGGTGCATGCCAGCCTGGCGGCTGGGGACTTTGAGTGTAAAAAGCATGTGAGTGTTGTGTGTATACATGGGGATACAAAAGTGTACCCTATAGTGCTGGCTAAAGTCGGGACTGAACAAGGCACCGTACAATATGAAGTGGGTGTGGTTAAAAATCTCATGCATAACGTAATATTGGGGCGCGATTTTCCATTATTCTGGGCTCTCTGGGGAAAAAGAAAATCCCCCGAAAGGAGTGAGGATACTCCTAAGGTTGTTGCATTACCCACTGTAAATGATAAAAGTGTGCAGGATGAAAATGATTGTTTTCCTTTGCAGGTCCTGGCTGGAGAGGAGGAGGCTCCTCCCACTGAGCAAAATATACCAGACTTAGAGGTGTCTAGGGATAATTTTGGGACTGCACAGTTACAGGACCCCACTCTCAAAAATGCGAGAGAGCAGGTTGCTGTCATGAATGGGGTACCTCAGGAACCAGATGCTGAGAAAAGATTTCCACATTTTTCTGTGACTAATGATCTTTTCTATAGAGTCACTAAGATTAAGGATGAGATTGTGGAACAGCTTCTGGTGCCTAAGCCGTACCGGCGTCAGGTGCTTGACATGGCACATAACCATGTTCTTGGGGGACACTTGGGGACTGACAAAACACAGGAGAGGGTTCTCCAGAGGTTTTACTGGCTGGCGATATATGATGATATTAAAAAGTACTGCGAGTCGTGCCCCACATGTCAGCTTAGTGCCCCAGTGTCACATTTTCGCAGTCCTTTGGTTTCGCTCCCTGTTATAGAGGTGCCTTTTGAGCGTATAGCCATGGATTTAGTGGGTCCCATTGTAAAATCAGCTAGAGGACACCAGTATATTTTGGTGGTCATGGATTATGCGACCCGCTATCCTGAAGCTGTGCCCTTAAGAAACACCGCATCTAAAACAATTGCACGTGAGTTGTTTTATATGTTCTCTAGGACTGGAATCCCCAAAGAAATCCTGACTGACCAAGGTACACCCTTTATGTCAAAGGTGATGAAGGAGTTATGCAAACTATTTAAAATCTCACCCATCCGTACCTCTGTATACCACCCCCAGACGGACGGATTGGTGGAGAGATTTAATAAAACTTTGAAACATATGTTGAAGAAAGTGGTGGAAAAAGATGGTCGTGACTGGGATCATTTGTTACCCTACCTCATGTTTGCTATTAGGGAAGTGCCCCAAGGGTCCACAGGGTTCTCACCATTCGAGTTGGTCTATGGTCGTCACCCTAGGGGTCTACTGGACATTGCAAAAGAGACATGGGAGAGCGAGTCCACCCCATACAAGAGTGTTATTGAGCATGTAGCACAAATGCAGGACCGTATAGCCACTGTAATGCCCCTAGTAAGGGAACACCTCCAGAGGGCGCAAGAGGCCCAAGGTAGAATTTACAACCGGTCTGCAAGAATCAGGACATTTAACCCAGGCGATAGGGTCCTTATACTAGTCCCCACTGTGGAGAGTAAATTCCTGGCGAAGTGGCAAGGTCCCTATGAAATTGTTGAAAAGGTCAGTGAGGTGAACTACAAGGTGCACCAACCAGGTAGAAGGAAGCCTTTCCAAGTTTACCACATAAACTTGATTAAGCCCTGGAAAGACAGGGAATCCTTGGGGGCGATAAATACTGTTAATAATTTGTCACAACCAATCCCTCCAGTCAAGGTTGGTGATACCCTATCAGTGTCACAGAAACAGGAGGCTCAGGAATTTTTACAGAAAAACAAAGACAAGTTTTCTGACCTTCCAGGGCGTACACACCTCATCTATCATCACGTTGAAACTGAGCCTAGAAGCAGAGTAAACCTCAAGCCCTATAGGATACCGGAAGCACGTAGGGAAGCCGTATCTGCCCAGGTAAAATGTATGCTTGATCTGGGGGTAATTGAGGTGTCGCAGAGTGAATGGTCCAGCCCGATTGTATTAATCCCAAAGCCTAATGGAACTTGGAGGTTCTGTAACGATTTCAGAAAGTTGAATGAGATCTCAAAATTCGATGCTTATCCTATGCCCAGGGCAGATGAGTTGATTGAGAAGTTGGGTAATGCCAGGTACATAACCACCCTCGATCTCACAAAGGGCTACTGGCAGATTCCACTTACTGATGAGGCTAAAGAGAAAACTGCATTCTCCACCCCTGATGGGCTATTCCAGGTATGTAGTGATGCCGTTCGGGTTACATGGAGTACCTGCGACTTTCCAGAGGTTGATGGACTTGATTTTGCGACCACATTGTTATTACTCAGCTGCCTACCTCGATGATGTGGTCATTTTTTGCCCTGATTGGGAAAGTCACCTCTGTAAGGTACAGGCCGTATTCGATACCATAAGTGGTGCAGGGTTGACCATAAATGCCGAGAAGTGTGCAATAGCCCTAGAAGAGGCCAAGTATCTGGGCTACATTATTGTAAGAGGGTTGATTAAGCCACAGCTAAATAAAATTGAGGCAATACAGAATTGGCCTAGACCCCTGACAAAGAAACAGGGCAGAGCTTTCCTTGGTATTACGGGCTATTACCGTAGATTTGTGCCGAACTTTGCCTCAGTTGCTGCTCCACTAACTGACTTGACAAAGGGCGGAAAGAGAGCAATGGTCACGTGGACTCCAGAGGCCAAGAAGGCTTTCCAAAGCCTTAAATCTGCCTTGTGCCAACAACCTGTGTTAGTTACCCCCGATTTCAGGCGAGAATTTCTGGTCCAGACAAATGCTACTAATGCTACTTAATCTTGCGGGGCCTGGATTTATATGGAATGGCAGGTAGGTTTGGTAGAGGGACCTGTCATTCCACACCCCCCGATCCAGTTTGAGTTTTGGATCAGGTGAGCTCTGATCCTAATTAGCCTGGGAAGGTAAAAACTCTGCAGAGCCTGCAGGTTTTTGCTCTCAGCCAGGAAAGAACAGCCTGTGGGTGTTTGGAGGAAGCTGCGAGCGCAGCCACTGCTGGAGCTGAAACTTACCCTGCGATATCCAGGCTAAAGCTGTGCTTTGAAAGTGTCAGATAGGTGAGAAGAACCTGTTAGTAAGCGCCCAGCCGGGCTAGGTCTTTTATTTTGATTGTATAAAAGAAGCACGTTGTTGCTGTATATTTTTGTTAGCTGGACTTGCCATGAATAAACACCAAGACCTGCTTTTATCAAGTCTACGTCTGCTGTGAACTGTGTCCAAACACACCATCCCCCGGGAGGATCCCTACAATATATATATATATATATATATATATATATATATATATATATATATTGCAGCAGAGTTTAGGCTTTAACATGGAATGTCATGTTTGTAATTTTTCTACTGTTTTTTTAAATATTTTTGTGTAAAATTGCAAAAAAATAAATAAATTAATATTTTTTAGACAATTGTTTCCTTTATTTTAAATAAAACATTTGTTTCATTGATGAAAACCATATTGCATGTGAAAGCCCCATTTCTCCCGATTACAACGGTACCACATATGTATCGCTAGCCCCCCCCATTCTTGCCCAGGAGACCCCCCAAACTGAAAAGAGCACTTTATAACATTTACAAATAAAATACTACTATCCACACTATAAACATAAGGAGTTATTTTAAAAAAAAATGACATAGGGTCCCCCCCTCCTGGGGGTGGGGACCCCATTGTTTTTTGAATTTTAAGGGTTAAATAAAATGACGTGGGTTCCTCCTTACCCATCATAACCAGCCCGGGACCAGCTATGGAGGCTTGTAGGAGTAGGGCGAAGGGGCCAGTTTTGGTGCCCCCCCCCGCCCTGCCGGCTACAAGCTCCATGGGCCTGGCTCTTCTGCCCCCCCTGGGCTTTGGGGAGGCAGGTAATTGGGGGTGCCGGGGGTTAATGGCAAGTCATCTGCTAGCCACAGGTGACTTGCCAGCCCCCAGCCTTGTGAACTGGTATAGGGGTCTCATGGATCCCTTACCAGTTCACAAGGGATTAACAGTAAAGAAACACACAGACACATAATTAAAAATTACTTTTATTAAAAAATACTAACTTTTTTTTTTACTTCTTACTTTTTACTTAGCCCCTCTGCTCCTGTGGCCAGCATGATCGCATCTGTATGAACAACAGCCTGGAGCCAGGACGACACCCGGTAAGTGATGTAACAAGCCCCGCCCCCAAAGGGAAGATGGCGGCGCCCGTCGGGAGAGGAGGGGGAGAGGCCTGTCAGTCTCTCCCCTGAAGTTGAAGAGCAAGGGGGGGGTGATCAGAGGCCCCCCTGGTGAAGAGGAGACCCGGGAGCGATCGGACACGGAGGTGAGTAAATGTCATTTAAATTTATTTATTTTTTTTACATGTAATTCCGGTGGGGAGATGGCTATTCTGGGCCCTTCATGTGAGTGTTGTGTGTATACATGGGGATACAAAAGTGTACCCTATAGTGCTGGCTAAAGTCGGGACTGAACAAGGCACCGTACAATATGAAGTGGGTGTGGTTAAAAATCTCATGCATAACGTAATATTGGGGCGCGATTTTCCATTATTCTGGGCTCTCTGGGGAAAAAGAAAATCCCCCGAAAGGAGTGAGGATACTCCTAAGGTTGTTGCATTACCCACTGTAAATGATAAAAGTGTGCAGGATGAAAATGATTGTTTTCCTTTGCAGGTCCTGGCTGGAGAGGAGGAGGCTCCTCCCACTGAGCAAAATATACCAGACTTAGAGGTGTCTAGGGATAATTTTGGGACTGCACAGTTACAGGACCCCACTCTCAAAAATGCGAGAGAGCAGGTTGCTGTCATGAATGGGGTACCTCAGGAACCAGATGCTGAGAAAAGATTTCCACATTTTTCTGTGACTAATGATCTTTTCTATAGAGTCACTAAGATTAAGGATGAGATTGTGGAACAGCTTCTGGTGCCTAAGCCGTACCGGCGTCAGGTGCTTGACATGGCACATAACCATGTTCTTGGGGGACACTTGGGGACTGACAAAACACAGGAGAGGGTTCTCCAGAGGTTTTACTGGCTGGCGATATATGATGATATTAAAAAGTACTGCGAGTCGTGCCCCACATGTCAGCTTAGTGCCCCAGTGTCACATTTTCGCAGTCCTTTGGTTTCGCTCCCTGTTATAGAGGTGCCTTTTGAGCGTATAGCCATGGATTTAGTGGGTCCCATTGTAAAATCAGCTAGAGGACACCAGTATATTTTGGTGGTCATGGATTATGCGACCCGCTATCCTGAAGCTGTGCCCTTAAGAAACACCGCATCTAAAACAATTGCACGTGAGTTGTTTTATATGTTCTCTAGGACTGGAATCCCCAAAGAAATCCTGACTGACCAAGGTACACCCTTTATGTCAAAGGTGATGAAGGAGTTATGCAAACTATTTAAAATCTCACCCATCCGTACCTCTGTATACCACCCCCAGACGGACGGATTGGTGGAGAGATTTAATAAAACTTTGAAACATATGTTGAAGAAAGTGGTGGAAAAAGATGGTCGTGACTGGGATCATTTGTTACCCTACCTCATGTTTGCTATTAGGGAAGTGCCCCAAGGGTCCACAGGGTTCTCACCATTCGAGTTGGTCTATGGTCGTCACCCTAGGGGTCTACTGGACATTGCAAAAGAGACATGGGAGAGCGAGTCCACCCCATACAAGAGTGTTATTGAGCATGTAGCACAAATGCAGGACCGTATAGCCACTGTAATGCCCCTAGTAAGAGAACACCTCCAGAGGGCGCAAGAGGCCCAAGGTAGAATTTACAACCGGTCTGCAAGAATCAGGACATTTAACCCAGGCGATAGGGTCCTTATACTAGTCCCCACTGTGGAGAGTAAATTCCTGGCGAAGTGGCAAGGTCCCTATGAAATTGTTGAAAAGGTCAGTGAGGTGAACTACAAGGTGCACCAACCAGGTAGAAGGAAGCCTTTCCAAGTTTACCACATAAACTTGATTAAGCCCTGGAAAGACAGGGAATCCTTGGGGGCGATAAATACTGTTAATAATTTGTCACAACCAATCCCTCCAGTCAAGGTTGGTGATACCCTATCAGTGTCACAGAAACAGGAGGCTCAGGAATTTTTACAGAAAAACAAAGACAAGTTTTCTGACCTTCCAGGGCGTACACACCTCATCTATCATCACATTGAAACTGAGCCTAGAAGCAGAGTAAACCTCAAGCCCTATAGGATACCGGAAGCACGTAGGGAAGCCGTATCTGCCCAGGTAAAATGTATGCTTGATCTGGGGGTAATTGAGGTGTCGCAGAGTGAATGGTCCAGCCCGATTGTATTAATCCCAAAGCCTAATGGAACTTGGAGGTTCTGTAACGATTTCAGAAAGTTGAATGAGATCTCAAAATTCGATGCTTATCCTATGCCCAGGGCAGATGAGTTGATTGAGAAGTTGGGTAATGCCAGGTACATAACCACCCTCGATCTCACAAAGGGCTACTGGCAGATTCCACTTACTGATGAGGCTAAAGAGAAAACTGCATTCTCCACCCCTGATGGGCTATTCCAGGTATGTAGTGATGCCGTTCGGGTTACATGGAGCACCTGCGACTTTCCAGAGGTTGATGGACTTGATTTTGCGACCACATTGTTATTACTCAGCTGCCTACCTCGATGATGTGGTCATTTTTTGCCCTGATTGGGAAAGTCACCTCTGTAAGGTACAGGCCGTATTCGATACCATAAGTGGTGCAGGGTTGACCATAAATGCCGAGAAGTGTGCAATAGCCCTAGAAGAGGCCAAGTATCTGGGCTACATTATTGTAAGAGGGTTGATTAAGCCACAGCTAAATAAAATTGAGGCAATACAGAATTGGCCTAGACCCCTGACAAAGAAACAGGGCAGAGCTTTCCTTGGTATTACGGGCTATTACCGTAGATTTGTGCCGAACTTTGCCTCAGTTGCTGCTCCACTAACTGACTTGACAAAGGGCGGAAAGAGAGCAATGGTCACGTGGACTCCAGAGGCCAAGAAGGCTTTCCAAAGCCTTAAATCTGCCTTGTGCCAACAACCTGTGTTAGTTACCCCCGATTTCAGGCGAGAATTTCTGGTCCAGACAAATGCTACTAATGCTACTAATGCTACTTAATCTTGCGGGGCCTGGATTTATATGGAATGGCAGGTAGGTTTGGTAGAGGGACCTGTCATTCCACACCCCCCGATCCAGTTTGAGTTTTGGATCAGGTGAGCTCTGATCCTAATTAGCCTGGGAAGGTAAAAACTCTGCAGAGCCTGCAGGTTTTTGCTCTCAGCCAGGAAAGAACAGCCTGTGGGTGTTTGGAGGAAGCTGCGAGCGCAGCCACTGCTGGAGCTGAAACTTACCCTGCGATATCCAGGCTAAAGCTGTGCTTTGAAAGTGTCAGATAGGTGAGAAGAACCTGTTAGTAAGCGCCCAGCCGGGCTAGGTCTTTTATTTTGATTGTATAAAAGAAGCACGTTGTTGCTGTATATTTTTGTTAGCTGGACTTGCCATGAATAAACACCAAGACCTGCTTTTATCAAGTCTACGTCTGCTGTGAACTGTGTCCAAACACACCATCCCCCGGGAGGATCCCTACAATATATATATATATATATATATATATATATATATATATATATTGCAGCAGAGTTTAGGCTTTAACATGGAATGTCATGTTTGTAATTTTTCTACTGTTTTTTTAAATATTTTTGTGTAAAATTGCAAAAAAATAAATAAATTAATATTTTTTAGACAATTGTTTCCTTTATTTTAAATAAAACATTTGTTTCATTGATGAAAACCATATTGCATGTGAAAGCCCCATTTCTCCCGATTACAACGGTACCACATATGTATCGGTAGCCCCCCCCATTCTTGCCCAGGAGACCCCCCAAACTGAAAAGAGCACTTTATAACATTTACAAATAAAATACTACTATCCACACTATAAACATAAGGAGTTATTTAAAAAAAAAATGACATAGGGTCCCCCCCTCCTGGGGGTGGGGACCCCATTGTTTTTTGAATTTTAAGGGTTAAATAAAATGACGTGGGTTCCTCCTTACCCATCATAACCAGCCCGGGACCAGCTATGGAGGCTTGTAGGAGTAGGGCGAAGGGGCCAGTTTTGGTGCCCCCCCCGCCCTGCCGGCTACAAGCTCCATGGGCCTGGCTCTTCTGCCCCCCCTGGGCTTTGGGGAGGCAGGTAATTGGGGGTGCCGGGGGTTAATGGCAAGTCATCTGCTAGCCACAGGTGACTTGCCAGCCCCCAGCCTTGTGAACTGGTATAGGGGTCTCATGGATCCCTTACCAGTTCACAAGGGATTAACAGTAAAGAAACACACAGACACATAATTAAAAATTACTTTTATTAAAAAATACTAACTTTTTTTTTTACTTCTTACTTTTTACTTAGCCCCTCTGCTCCTGTGGCCAGCATGATCGCATCTGTATGAACAACAGCCTGGAGCCAGGACGACACCCGGTAAGTGATGTAACAAGCCCCGCCCCCAAAGGGAAGATGGCGGCGCCCGTCGGGAGAGGAGGGGGAGAGGCCTGTCAGTCTCTCCCCTGAAGTTGAAGAGCAAGGGGGGGGTGATCAGAGGCCCCCCTGGTGAAGAGGAGACCCGGGAGCGATCGGACACGGAGGTGAGTAAATGTCATTTAAATTTATTTATTTTTTTTACATGTAATTCCGGTGGGGAGATGGCTATTCTGGGCCCTTCCCTGCACCCGGGGGGGCCTGGGTGGGGGATCGAAGCCCCCCTGGATGAAGAGGAGACCCGGCCGGTTCAAACGAGGGGTCAGGTGAGTGTTTTTTTTACATTACTGTTACTGTAGCAGAGGGAAAAGTCAGGTACGTAGATTCTACGTGCTTGGCACTTAAGTGGAGTGGAAGCGAGCACGTAGAATCTATGTGCTTGGCACTGAAAGGGTTAAAGCCTAGAGCCCCAGCCCTGAAACTTTCCATGTATAAAGTTATCTCCAGAACATATCTCACCTCAGATTATAACAGGAGAATGCAAACAACACCATCCTGGTGGTGCAAAAAAAACGACCAACTACAGTCTTATGCATTTTTGGTGGGAATGCTCATTCTCCACAAAATTCTGGGTTGACATATACTAAGAATTTTCTTAATATTGATATAAATATTGATATAAAGTACAATGTTTATTAAGCTGAAGTACACACGTCAGTCGAACTAATGGAGTTGTTACTATTCTCTGCAAAGAAATCCATCCCACTGAGATGGGGTCAAACAACAGCACCAGACTGCCTCCTGTGGCTGAAAGAACTGAAAAAAAATCATCATTAAAAAAGAATTTAACTATTTTAAGGGCTCGCCGGGAGGGCACAGAACAATGGAACAGGTAATAACCACAATAGAGGCAGCATTGCAGAGTAATATACAGTATAATTGAGTAGGGGCTGTGGGATGAAATCCATCTAAGGGAAAGACCAGAGATACATAGATTTGACAGGCAGGGATGTGGTGCACGTCAATGTTAAAATACCACCATTTATTTACGCTTTTTGTTATATGCAATACCGCAGATGCTCCGAAGACGAATATGCTGCAAGCTCCCGCAATGGCAGGTTGAGTGAGGTATACTCTGCAATTAAACATGTAGTTAAGGCAATACAAACCACCTTACCAATGAATATGTGTTGGCAAAGAGCATAATCTGAGGGGGAAGGGAGAAGAATGTTGATTTTCCAGGTTTTTATCCACTTTAATGTTCACACCAGGGTCCTGTCACCCCACTGGATTTCTCTGTGATGGTATACATAGATATTCAGAGAACCTATGCATAGTCTGTTGATAACGGACAAGCTGAATTTCGGACAATTTATTGGCTGTATGTGGGCCGAGGCTTGGAAGTGCCATTACTAGAGGTAAATGTACAAAATAAGAATGTGCAATAACTGTATTTTATTATTATTATATGAATAATATTGTTAAAGTTGGCTAATACCCAGCTCGATCGGCCCGGCAATCTATAAGATTTACTCACAGCTTGTACAGATGAAGGGTCAAAGTCCAAAACACGTATCCACAAGTGGGAGACAGTGGTTGTAAAAAAAATAAAAGCTATACTTGTATCTACGCATTGCAAGATTGCAAGAATGAGTAGCAAACATACAGTATAGACATGTGCATGTGTGTGTTCTTTTTTCTTTTTAACTTTGAGGGTGCTTTTCAGTCTCATTTAGTCTATATATAATATATATATTAAACATGCTACCATGTTACTCAATTAGTTAACCCTTTAACCGCCAGCCTACCTTGAGATTTTGTCACCCTTTGTTGCCAGACCATTTTGCACTATTTTGCGCTCCACATGTTCAACTGTGATTTTTGAAGGGATTTCCCAGTATTTCCCTGGAAAATTATATATTGTTTTTTTCAGCACAGTCTGGGCTTTAACATGAAGTGTCTTGTTTGTAAGATTGTCAGTGTTTTTTAAATATTTTTGTGGAAAATATGTTAAAAAAAACCAAAAAAACATTTTTTTTACAATTTGTAGTGCGTTTTCTTAATAAAACATGCAAGTTATTTCAGGAAATCATATTGTGTGTAAAAGCCTTATTGCTCCCGATTGCAACAGTACCACATATGTATTGGTAGACACCCTTTCTTGCCCAGGAGACACGTAAAACTGAAAATAGCGACTGAGCCAATTTTGAAAGAAAACTCAACCATTTTGCTCTCCTTGCAGTTTTTCAACCAAAACACCACTTTTCAATTAAAATACCCCCCACAAACCACATGTTCCCTGAAAGTACACACCTCAAGCGTTCTAGGAGTACCAGGCTTGTTGTTGTAGCTGCAGCTTTCTGGACGCAAGCCTTCCCGAAACTCACTGGTTGTACCGGATTTCCCTAAAAAAATAGCAAAAATGCAGCATTAAGACCAAATTTTTCTATAAAAATCATGCGCTAACCAAAAAAAACTAATCAAATCTGAAATGGCAAGGTCCCCTGAACAGAACAATACCCAACATGCATAGCTACCTCCAAGGGTAAGGTTGCCAATTACCCCAAAGCAAAGCGTATGCATAACGGGCATTTCACTTGAAATTTCCTGCTCTGCAGACAAAGTGCGCACCTTGCGCTTTTTCAACCAAAACACCACTTTTCAATTAAAATACCCCCCACAAACCACATGTTCCCTGAAAGTACACACCTCAAGCGTTCTAGGCGTACCAGGCTTGTTGTTGTAGCTGCAGCTTTCTGGGCGCAAGCCTTCCCGAAACTCACTGGTTGTACCGGATTTCCCTAAAAAAATAGCAAAAATGCAGCATTAAGACCAAATTTTTCTATAAAAATCATGCGCTAACCAAAAAAAACTAATCAAATCTGAAATGGCAAGGTCTTCTGAACAGAACAATACCCAACATGCATAGCTACCTCCAAGGGTAGGGTTGCCAATTACCCCAAAGCAAAGCGTATGCATAACGGGCATTTCCATTGAAATTTCCTGCTCTGCAGACAAAGTGCGCACCTTGCGCTTTTTCAACAAAAACATCACTTTTCAATAAAAATACCCCCCACAAACCACATGTTCCCTGAAAGTACACACCTCAAGCGTTCTAGGCGTACCAGGCTTGTTGTTGTAGCTGCAGCTTTCTGGGCGCAAGCCTTCCCGAAACTCACTGGTTGTACTGGATTTCCCTAAAAAAATAGCAAAAATGCAGCATTAAGACCAATTTTTTCTATAAAAAACATGCGCTAACCAAAAAAAACTAATCAAATCTGAAATGGCAAGGTCTTCTGAACAGAACAATACCCAACATGCATAGCTACCTCCAAGGGTAGGGTTGCCAATTACCCCAAAGCAAAGCGTATGCATAACGGGCATTTCCATTGAAATTTCCTGCTCTGCAGACAAAGTGCGCACCTTGCGCTTTTTCAACAAAAACATCACTTTTCAATAAAAATACCCCCCACAAACCACATGTTCCCTGAAAGTACACACCTCAAGCGTTCTAGGCGTACCAGGCTTGTTGTTGTAGCTGCAGCTTTCTGGGCGCAAGCCTTCCCGAAACTCACTGGTTGTACCGGATTTCCCTAAAAAAATAGCAAAAATGCAGCATTAAGACCAAATTTTTCTATAAAAAACATGCGCTAACCAAAAAAAACTAATCAAATCTGAAATGGCAAGGTCCCCTGAACAGAACAATACCCAACATGCATAGCTACCTCCAAGGGTAGGGCTGCCAATTACCCCAAAGCAAAGCGTATGCATAACGGGCATTTCCATTGAAATTTCCTGCTCTGCAGACAAAGTGCGCACCTTGCGCTTTTTCAACCAAAACATCACTTTTCATTAAAAATACCCCCCACAAACCACATGTTCCCTGAAAGTACACACCTCAAGCGTTCTAGGAGTACCAGGCTTGTTGTTGTAGCTGCAGCTTTCTGGACGCAAGCCTTCCTGAAACTCACTGGTTATACTGGTTGTTGTGGAGGTTGGTCTTCCCCTGGGGAAGGGCGCCGGAACCACCGAACTGGCCAGATTTACTTGTTGGTCATGGGGCACGGGCGCCCCTATGGGCATGCGCTCGGGAGCCCCGTGACCAAACTGAAAAAAAAAACCACACATATACACACACACTTCCTCTCCAAAATCAACATCTATTTTTTTTTAGTTTTTTTTAAATACCTTTTCTTCCGGGGTCTCTTCCTCAGCACTTCAGTCAGTCACACGTCCCTGACCCAGTAGGTGGGCGGAGTCCGGTGGCCTGCTCTCATGTCCCGCGCTGGCAATGCTCTTTAACCAATGGCTGAGGCGGGGCAGGCAGGGCGAGGAGGCCAATCAAGATGCCAGCTGTCAGAGCCGACCGAGATGGAGGCCAGGTGGGTGCGAGCGCGGCCGCCAGGGAGCACATGATCGCCTGGGGGTGACAGGATGGATGGCTGCATGGGAGGGTGATAGGATGGATGGATGGCGGCATGGGGGTGACAGGATGGATGGATGGCGGCATGGGGGTGACAGGATGGATGGATGGCGGCATGGGGGTGACAGGATGGATGGATGGATGGCGGCATGGGGGTGACAGGATGGATGGATGGATGGCGGCATGGGGGTGACAGGATGGATGGATGGATGGCGGCATGGGGGTGACAGGATGGATGGATGGATGGCGGCATGGGGGTGACAGGATGGATGGATGGATGGCGGCATGGGGGTGACAGGATGGATGGATGGATGGCGGCATGGGGGTGACAGGATGGATGGATGGATGGCGGCATGGGGGTGACAGGATGGATGGATGGATGGCGGCATGGGGGTGACAGGATGGATGGATGGATGGCGGCATGGGGGTGACAGGATGGATGGATGGATGGCGGCATGGGGGTGACAGGATGGATGGATGGATGGCGGCATGGGGGTGACAGGATGGATGGATGGATGGCGGCATGGGGGTGACAGGATGGATGGATGGATGGCGGCATGGGGGTGACAGGATGGATGGATGGATGGCGGCATGGGGGTGACAGGATGGATGGATGGATGGCGGCATGGGGGTGACAGGATGGATGGATGGCGGCATGGGGGTGACAGGATGGATGGATGGATGGCGGCATGGGGGTGACAGGATGGATGGATGGATGGCGGCATGGGGGTGACAGGATGGATGGATGGATGGCGGCATGGGGGTGACAGGATGGATGGATGGATGGCGGCATGGGGGTGACAGGATGGATGGATGGATGGCGGCATGGGGGTGACAGGATGGATGGATGGATGGATGGCGGCATGGGGTGACAGGATGGATGGATGGATGGCGGCATGGGGGTGACAGGATGGATGGATGGATGGCGGCATGGGGGTGACAGGATGGATGGATGGATGGCGGCATGGGGGTGACAGGATGGATGGCGGCATGGGGGTGACAGGATGGATGGATGGATGGATGGCGGCATGGGGGTGACAGGATGGATGGATGGATGGCGGCATGGGGGTGACTGGATGGATGGCGGCATGGGGGTGACTGGATGGATGGCGGCATGGGGGTGACTGGATGGATGGCGGCATGGGGGTGACTGGATGGATGGCGGCATGGGGGTGACTGGATGGATGGCGGCATGGGGGTGACTGGATGGATGGCGGCATGGGGGTGACTGGATGGATGGCGGCATGGGGGTGACTGGATGGATGGCGGCATGGGGGTGACTGGATGGATGGCGGCATGGGGGTGACTGGATGGATGGCGGCATGGGGGTGACTGGATGGATGGCGGCATGGGGGTGACAGGATGAATGGATGGCGGCATGGGGGTGACAGGATGAATGGATGGCTGCATGGGGGTGACAGGATGAATGGATGGCTGCATGGGGGTGACAGGATGAATGGATGGCTGCATGGGGGTGACAGGATGAATGGATGGCTGCATGGGGGTGACAGGATGAATGGATGGCTGCATGGGGGTGACAGGATGAATGGATGGCTGCATGGGGGTGACAGGATGAATGGATGGCTGCATGGGGGTGACAGGATGAATGGATGGCTGCATGGGGGTGACAGGATGAATGGATGGCTGCATGGGGGTGACAGGATGAATGGATGGATGGATGGATGGCTGCATGGGGGTGACAGGATGAATGGATGGATGGCTGCATGGGGGTGACAGGATGAATGGATGGCGGCATGGGGGTGACAGGATGGATGGATGGATGGATGGCTGCATGGGGGTGACAGGATGAATGGATGGATGGCGGCATGGGGGTGACAGGATGAATGGATGGATGGCGGCATGGGGGTGACAGGATGGATGGATGGATGGCGGCATGGGGGTGACAGGATGGATGGATGGATGGCGGCATGGGGGTGACTGGATGGATGGCGGCATGGGGGTGACTGGATGGATGGCGGCATGGGGGTGACTGGATGGATGGCGGCATGGGGGTGACTGGATGGATGGCGGCATGGGGGTGACTGGATGGATGGCGGCATGGGGGTGACAGGATGAATGGATGGCTGCATGGGGGTGACAGGATGAATGGATGGCTGCATGGGGGTGACAGGATGAATGGATGGCTGCATGGGGGTGACAGGATGAATGGATGGCTGCATGGGGGTGACAGGATGAATGGATGGCTGCATGGGGGTGACAGGATGAATGGATGGCTGCATGGGGGTGACAGGATGAATGGATGGCTGCATGGGGGTGACAGGATGAATGGATGGCTGCATGGGGGTGACAGGATGAATGGATGGCTGCATGGGGGTGACAGGATGAATGGATGGCTGCATGGGGGTGACAGGATGAATGGATGGCTGCATGGGGGTGACAGGATGAATGGATGGCTGCATGGGGGTGACAGGATGAATGGATGGCTGCATGGGGGGTGACAGGATGAATGGATGGCTGCATGGGGGGTGACAGGATGAATGGATGGATGGATGGATGGATGGCAGCATTCCATAACGATCGCCTTTACCTGGCGGCGGCGACAGACAGATGATCAGCGGCGCGGGCGGGCGGGCGGGGGGGGGGGGGCGGGCGATCGAGCGGGGGGGGGGGGGCGGGCGATCGGGCGGGGGGGGGGGCGGGCGATCGGGCGGGGGGGGGGTCGGGGATCGGTATTACTTACGGTCGCCCTGACCCCCTGGGCTCCGGAAAGGTTTCTGCTCCAGCGTCATCTGATGAGGTAAGCAGGGGGCGCCGGCTGATGACAGCTGCCGTGCGCCCCCTGCTGATTGGTCAGGGGAGCGATCGGGTGACTTGGTTCACACCCAGGTCACCTCCCCCTGACCCCTGGACTCCCTGCAAGCTGCTCCACAGCAACTGGCCCGCTGATGCCCCCCCGATGGCCCGGAAGGTAAGGGAACGCTAGCTACGTGAAATTCACGTAGCTGGCGTTTAACGACAGGAGAGGCAGCTACGTGAATTTTACGTAGCTGGCGCTAGAAGGGTTAAGCATCAAAAACAACAAACAAAGGTAAGAAATACCAAAAGTATAAACAGCAAAAGACCCCCACAATATCAGACATGACAACTGAAAAATTCTGCACCTCATCATATCCCTGTTTGCATCTCATGCTTCAGTGAAAATAAATATTGTCATTCATTACACACATAAGAGTCTTAAAAGCTGACAAGAAGACAGCAGTGAAATATGCACTGTGTGCCTCAACCAACGTCTCAAGCATATGACAAGGCATGTCTAGATTTATCCAAATAAATATAGAAAGGGTAAGATGTTTCATGATTCAAAATGAAGGCTTGCGAAATTATATTTTATTACAAAATAAAAAACTTTATTTCAGTATTATTTATTATCATATTTTGTAATTGAAAATAATTTGTCCCAACACTGTAAAGAGGCTTGCAGTCCAAGCATATGCGCCTGTTTGTGCACCCAGTTTAAGCAAGGATAGAAGAAATTATCTATTTTTATATCTATTGATCAATACCCGTGTAATAAGATAAATATGTGTATTATACCTTATTATGTATTATTAGTATATATTTAATTTAAATAAAGTGATTACATCTCACTGAGAGACTATTACATTTCAGGATATTTTGTCCTGAAAAGGACCAAAGCGTGCGTTAACATCTATCTAACCCTGATTAAAAACACTTTCCCGAAATAAATGTCCTGAAAAGAACAGTTGCTTTAAAATAAAAACTCGCTGGCACAAGCAGCGGAGGCAGCGGGCAAGTGCAGCGAGGAGGTAATGTATTTTCTGTGTGTGTGTGTCTGTCTGTCTTTCTCCCTCTCTCTATGTGTTAAGGCAGGAGATGGCTGCAGCGTGGGAGCTTGGGAATGTTAGTTTTTTCTTTTACATTCACCCGATAAGATGAAATGACATTTCCCACCACTTTTGGAGTGCATCTTACAGAGCTAAAATTACAGTACCTGTTGTTTGGTCTATGGTTTTAAATGAAGTATTTCAATTTATTTCAAGGGAATGTTTCACAAGTAAAAGTGAAGCAATCTTGAAAGTTCATTAAGGATTACACTTGATAGGCAGCAATTAACATTTGGTAAAGTGCATTGTGACTTACATAAACATGTCTCTGCACAATTCATAACTAACTTATTGCAGTTTATTTCTCAATAAACCTGAACTGATTAAATAAATATATAATAATGGCATATTCCAATAAAACAGTCAGCTAGCTGATTCACAGTGTAGTGTTGCAAGCCTCAACTATAAAACCCAGGCAGAGATCAAAACAGGAAACTGCACATTAAAGGAAAATTATATTGGATTTAGCATTGTCAAATGTGTCTAGCTTTACATGAGATCAGCACCAAGCCACCAAGCTAAACAAATCTTGCCTACCTTCTCATGCCATCAATGCCCAGCCTTATAGTAGACACTTCCATTTGATTGGGGGGCAGGGAACAGCTGCACACTCACGAGGCAGCCACTCTTCCTATAAGGAGACATGGTTCATTGCAGTAAGTAGTTATTTTCGACCCAAAATACTACAGAAAAGAAGTGCACCAAAGTTGTTTCGACCCCTCATCATACAGATCATGTCTGATTTTGAATTTCTTAGGATCATTAACTGAAGGGGCATCCCAAATCAGGATTCATCATGAGTGAT
The DNA here is from genome assembly GCA_027917425.1 of Gastrophryne carolinensis. Taxonomy (NCBI): domain Eukaryota; kingdom Metazoa; phylum Chordata; class Amphibia; order Anura; family Microhylidae; genus Gastrophryne; species Gastrophryne carolinensis. The sequence continues at coordinate 246,967,300 of CM051238.1, forward strand.
TGTTGAAAGAAACATTAAGTGGATTTTTGGGCTAAGATTCTCATTGTTTTAGGTAAAGGTGCATGTATGATCCCATTACTGGGCAACCTTCAGGAATAAATAGTCCCAATGGCAGCGCAACCACACCATCACTGCTGGAATGCTGGGTACCAAAAAGAGAGTTTGAGCTTTCCTTTAAGCAGATCTAAATGCTTCCTTGTAGTTCTATGAAAGGGAAGATGGTCCACAGGTACAATGGGGGCTGGAAATACATGCAGCAACTGCACCTCTTCTAATATGCTTCACTGTAGTGTGCAGCTATCTTTATACCCCCCATCATACAAAGGTCCATGCCTTCCTAAGTTTCTTATACTAAATCAGGATCCCATGGATTAGGTTTATTAAGTGCAATAAGAACTATGGTAAACCCATTAATTCTTGTATCCTAGAATTCCTCACTCTGGATTTGACTAGAGCTCAAACAATGTAGGCCATTTTTACCCACACCTAAGCCAATTGTTACCATTGCAATTTCTGCTTTCACCTTTTTATATTTACTTGCTGAAACATAAATAATCCCTTTCCCAAATACTTGGGTCAATGATCCTATCATTCATCCTCTCTCTTCTTGCAAGTCCTATAAAACATTGAAATCAAAGACTGGGCAATAAAATGCCGTGTGAGGTATATGGGAATCTTATAAAAAATAGAATATTAATGGAATGCTTCTGGGATGTGAATATACATGTGTTAATTGAGTTTTTTAAAATAAGTTTTATTAAACACTGTATCAGTGTTTTATTTATTTATAACATTTCTGGTTTGTGGCACATTTTTACTTGCAGAAGCAAGAGGCATACTGAATAAGCACTACTGCATTTTTCCTGTACCTGTGATGGAGCATTTTTACAGGTTAAGTACATCATTTTTCCTATGAGGTAAGGGTGTTATTTTTTAAGTTTGGAAACAACAGCACCCTATGGGCTATGCAGAAAAAATGTGGTGAATTCTTTAGGATAGCCCATAGGGTTCTGTTATTTCCAAACATTAAAGAAAATATCCTTACCTTATTGGATATATGATGTACCTCACCTGAAAAAATGCGCCGATTTTTACCAAAAACATTTTCTTTACATTTTTGGGGTTTTAAGGCTAAAACGCTCACCGAGATGCAGATTGCAATCCACACCGCAACGCACATTGCAAGTCACACTGGCATCACCAAATAGCATGATCCGCAATGTGTTTACAACTCCAGTATACCTGGTTTAAATCTACTGAGAATGCAGTTTTATATTACCTCTTTAACACAGAACATTGGTTCTTAATCATGAAGGCTGCTGCAAAAAGAAGGGAAACTATTCTGAGACTTATGGCAATCCCATGAGCTCTTTAAGGCTCCCAACACAATTATTTGGTAAAGTGATGTTTGTTGGGTCTAGGTTTTTGTGTCAGCTTATATTCTGTCTAGTGTTATGGGCTTTCATAGCTCTGCTGCAGGAAGAAAACATGCAGAATCTCTATTTTACTTAATTTGAAAATAAACTTCTTTAGTACATTTGTCATCATGCATGACATCCTAATAAACAGTCACCCCCAAAAAATGTATTGCTTCCTCCTAAATGCTGGTCTTGGTGACACCACCTGCCACATTTATCTTTTACATTAATATGTTCTTATTTTGTCAAATAGGTGTAACTTTGACATCATGCTGTAAAAACAATAATTTCACTGAATTTTATTGTAAAGCTTGTGTATGCTTTATGTAATTTTATGGGCAGGCTGATTCATCACTAACGCCAGGTAGCGACAGATGATCGCCTATAGCAGGCATTTCAGAGCGCCCGCTAGTAGTCACTGTACTTGACCGTGGGGGACTCAGTCGCTGTGCAGCAATGATGAATACATTGTGATGAGTCACTATTTGACCAGTACAGCGCTGTATGGGAGCGCATGTTAGCGACTGGTCAGTGCGACCGAATTACAACATAATCATTAAAAAAACATCCTCACAAAACTTCGGCGCTGAAAAATGCTTCGCCGAAGCCCAGAGCGCCGGAGGCTGTGTGTTTAAAGTCTGTTTTTCAGCATGTATCCACTATTAACAAAGCGAAAACATATGGAATTACATTGTAACATGAACACTTTAATGCCAGACCTATAATGTCATTTCTGCAGAAATATATAAAACATGAAAAATGTTTAAACAAACTGCATTTTCAATGCTAGAAGAGGTCACAACATTATTTGAGATTTAAAAAGAAAAACAAAAAAACAAAAACCCTGCTTAAAAAGAAGAAAAGGATCGTCCATTGAAATGTATGGGAGAGCGACAGGTAGTGAGAGGTCATACCTGGCGCTGTGCAAGGCTGAACACCAGTGCTGTTCACTGAGGCTGTGATAATGATGAATCGGACTCTACATGGCGCTTTCCCAGTCGCTCAACAGATTCTGCTTGATAAATGTGTAATTGCGTGCCGTGTCCGGCGTTCACCTGTCGCTACCTCCCATTAACAAGGCACTACCTGACGCTATCCCTTCATGAATAAGGGCCCAAGTAAGCATTGGGTTTGGCATGTGAATTTCCTCATTTACCTACATGTAGTGTACATGTATCTGATGGTGGTGGTTAGGGATGAGCGAATCGATCCGGACGAACCCGGATTAGATCCGAATTTCATGAAAAATTCGATTCGGATCGAATCCGAATTTCCCCGTGCTTCGATCGCTCGAAGTTTTCCTTTAACATCCATTCATTTACATTACAGGCATTCTAAGATGGCAGACGGGACATGTCCAGACATCTACCCCGCTCCAGTGCATGCTGGGGCAGTCACATGCAGCCTATCAGCAGCCAGCAAGCCCGGTGACGTCACAGCGCTATATAAGGCGGCGGACATCTTGCTTTTCCTCATTTCTCTATTGCATTCGTGAGAGACAGGACGCTGCTGTAGTCAGGGAGAGACAGTTAGAGAGACAGGGACAGACAGGGACAGGCAGGAGACAGGCAGGAGACAGGCAGGAAGTCATCGAGAAGTTACTGGCTGGCTGACTGGCTTTGTTAGCGTTTTCAGGCTGCATATACACTTACTGTGCATATATACTGAACTGATCTCAAGTCTGCCGTGGGAACATTACCATTTTGTAAAATCTCATTAGCCTCTGTATTTACTGTAAGCTGCACAAGTTATTTAAAGTAATTTGGCCTGTATGAGCCTGCTTACACACTGTTGCTGTGTGCACTGATCTCAAGTCTGCTTGGGGCATCCCATTCTGTAACAACATACCATTAGCCTCTGTATTTACTGTAAGCTGCACAGTTATTTAAAGTAATTTGGCCTGTATGAGCCTGCTTACACACTGTTGCTGTGTGCACTGATCTCAAGTCTGCTTGGGGCATCCCATTCTGTAACAACATACCATTAGCCTCTGTATTTACTGTAAGCTGCACAGTTATTTAAAGTAATTTGGCCTGTATGAGCCTGCTTACACACTGTTGCTGTGTGCACTGATCTCAAGTCTGCTTGGGGCATCCCATTCTGTAACAACATACCATTAGCCTCGGTATTTACTGTAAGCTGCACAGTTATTTAAATAATTTGGCCTGTATGAGCCTGCTTACACACTGTTGCTGTGTGCACTGATCTCAAGTCTGCTTGGGGCATCCCATTCTGTAACAGCATACCACTAGCCTCTGTATTTACTGTAAGCTGCACAGTTATTTAAAGTAATTTGGCCTGTATGAGCCTGCTTACACACTGTTGCTGTGTGCACTGATCTCAAGTCACTTCCTTTTTGACTGCTTTCATTTAACCAGGCCGCAGGGCACCCCAAAGCTGCACGTTGCACCCTATCGGTTTATACTAAATAAGCATCTACAGCCTCAGCTTTATTAAGTTATTGCATTTTAAATTGGTTTTGGTCTGCTTTAAATACACCAGGCCGCAGGGTATCCCAAACCTGCATGTTGCACCCCATCTGTTATACTAAATAAGCATTGATCAGCATCAGCTTTATTAAGCTATTGCATTTTGCATTGGCTTTTGTCCTGCAGTCAAAACACTAGCCCATATGGGCATCCCAAACCAGCACATGTCACCCTATCTGTTATACTAAATAAGCTTCTACAGGCCCTTTTTTTATTTATTTATTTTTATTTATATAGAGCTGTAATAGCTTATATAGTGAGGTAAATTTGCCATTTTGCTTCATTATATAGAGCACCCCCTCTGTAAATCTGAGTGGCAATAGTTTATATTATGAGGTAAATTCATGGTTTTGCACCATTATATGGAGCTGCCCCTGTGTAAATCTGAGGGGCAGTAGCTTATATAGTGAGGTCAATTTGCCATTTTGCTTCATTATATAGAGCAGCCCCTGTGTAAATCTGAGGGGCAATAGCTTATATTGTGAGGTAAATTTGCCATTTTGCAGCATAATATAGAGCAGCCCCTGTGTAAATCTGAGGGGCAATAGCTTATATTGTGAGGTAAATTTGCCATTTTGCTTCATTATATAGAGCAGCCCCTGTGTAAATCTGAGGGGCAATAGTTTATATTATGAGGTAAATTCATGGTTTTGCACCATTATATGGAGCTGCCCCTGTGTAAATCTGAGGGGCAATGGCTTATATAGTGAGGTAAATTTGCCATTTTGCTTCATTATATAGAGCAGCCCAGTTGCCATCTAAATCAACTACTGTCCGGCCAGTACAGCTTTTCCAGGGCAAAATCTGCTAGTTGCGGACACAAGTCAAGTTTGGCTTCCCAGCAAATCCAGTGGATCCTGAAGGTGTGTTGGCATGGTCATGTCAAGGTATGACATGACCTGCTGTTTGAGGTCCAGCTCCAGGTCTTCCTGCTGCTCATGAGTAGACTCACTATGCGGGTGTAGAAAGCTACTCACTAGCGACTGAAGACTGAGGCTGCTGCTGATGGAGCTGCTGCTGCTGCTCCTTCCACCCCCCCCCCAGCAGCCATGGCAGTGGAAGGTGATCGCAGAGGTCCCCCCGAGTCAGACCTGCGGGAGTATGGGCCATGGCGCAGATAGACATCACCCAACTGACTACGTGAGAAGTCTCTGTAGAAGGTCAGTTTGTCCTCCCTCTCAGTGGGCGTAAAAAATGCCCCCATTTTGTGCCGGAAGCGAGGGTCCAATAAGGTGGAGAGCCAGAAGTCTTCCCGCTGACAAATGGAGACAATTCTGCGCTCACTAGTACGCAAGCATGTGAGCATGCATCGTGCCATTTGTGCAAGTGACTCGGAGGGACTACCTGTCTCCATCTCCACTGTAAACTGCCACGGTGTGTCTGGGTCCTCTGTCTCGCCTTCCTCCCAACCCTCTAGCTCCTGTGGCTGCTCCTGCTCCTCCTCTCCTGTCAGATGACTAGATAAAATGGTCATTTTGTGAAACCTAAACTGTGGTTTGCTGTGCTCCACCCCCTCCTCCTCCTCCACTTCAGCCCCCACAGGCTTCATGTGGCTGTGAAATGTATGTGCCATGTCTCCAGTGCCCTGACCAGCCATGGTTTCCAACATGTGTTGTAGTACATGAAGCAGTGGAATCTCTTCGTTCATCTCATAGTCCTGGCAACTGACTAATAAAGTAGCTTCCTCAAAGGACCTGAGCAAACGGCCGGTGTCACGTATGAGCTGCCAATGGTTTACATTGAATTTACACAGGGGTGTCCCCCTATCAGTTTGGATCATCCAGAAATCTGTGATGGCTTTTCTCTGTTCCTATAGTGGATCCTGCATATGGAGGGTGGAATTCCAACGGGTGGAAACATCGCAAATCAGACTATGTTGGGGTACACCGTTCTGACGCTGAGGCTCAATAAGGTTGTGCTTGGTGGTGTAGGAGTGCCAGAAGTGCATGCTAACTTTCTTTCCTGTTGTTCGGATGTCTTTCAGATGGGGGGAAGACTTCAGAAAACGCTTGACAACTAGACTGAACACGTGTGCCATGTCAGGACGCATGACTCTGGCTTCCTTGTCGCAGCGCAAACAAGATGTTCTTCCAAGTATCAGTCACCATGGGTCCAAATTTGCTGTTTTCGTGGATTAAGCAATGATTTCATGGATTGAGTTCTCATTGTTAGTAGTTCCTCCCATGTGTGACTCAAGGAAAACCATGTGAAGAACAGCGTGAAACCACAATCACCAAGGGGGCCTAAAAGGGTTATATATTGTCCACCATGAGTCCATAGTTACAGCTCCAGACGTAGACAATGCTGTGCACTTTGGTACACACTGACAGGCTAAAGGACTGGCCCACCTTCTGTTCAACAACATTTTACAGGGCAGGTACTGCCATCTTCGCAAAGCAATGATACCATGGGACTCTCCACCTCAGCTCGGCACAAGCCATCAGTTCTCTGAAAGATCCACCACTGGGTAATGCAACAGGCTGGACTTATGGTGACGCTGTCTGAGAGGAGAAATCCCTCAGACATCAAGATTAAAAATTCCAAGAATTTTTGAGGGCTAATTATTCAGAGGCAATGATACCTAGTTGTTTCTGATTTAATTACAAGGTGGAAACACACCCTCAAACAAAACTTCACTTTGGCAATACTATTGCATTTGTTTATTCATAATTTTATGTATATATACTAACTAACCTACTTTTTCTCCACAAGATTGTGGATGCTGTATGAAAAACTGCCACATCGCTGAGTAGCTGATTTTCCCTACCAACAGTCCGCAATAATTCACTGCTGCTGCTGCTGCCGCCACCACCGCCGCAGACTCCAGGGACCCTCTTCCACTACCTCGGCTTGCAACACCTCCTCCCACCACACTCTCCTCATCACTAATTGCCCGGCTAGTGGAAGAAGAGGCGTGTGTCTCCTCCACTTCTTGGCTGGGCAGTAGCTGCTGAATTTTATGATTATCAGATCTTCATCAATGGATAGTGGAGCTGAACCCAAAGCATAACAACAGACAGTTGACTGGGGGTGTCAGATGCCACTTGTGATGCAGTGGACTGCTTTTGCAGCACTTCGAGACAAAGTTGCAATGACTGGTAAAGCTGTGGAACATATGGTTGAAAAGCAAGAAAAACCATTTGTTTTTATATGAAAAAGACCCTGGTTTATACATACTTTTTTTTCCAGAGACTGCCCTGCGTGGAAATGAATGGCGCATGGATCAGCCAAGCTTTCCTCCCAACAATGCCTGATGTATTCCAGTAGATTGAAGACGGGGCCAGACCAACACTAAAGAAAGATGGATCGTGCAAAACAGATTTAAGGCGCTGCTCTCCAGTTACAGACATTCCTCCGCATCGGACCACAAGTAAGTATTGATAAAAAATCCTTTACGTTACTCTTACTTTTTATTAATATTCTTCGGATAAGACGGATCAGACATCCAGATTAAAAATTCTAAGAATTTTTGAGGGCTAATTAGTCAGAGGCAATGATTTAATTAAAAGGTGGAAACACACCCTCAAACAAAACTTCACTTTGACAATACTTTTGCATTTGTTTATTCATAATTTTATGTAGATATTACTAAGTAAGCTACTTTTTTCCTCACATGACTCTCCACAGGGTGTGATTCATCCAATCTTTGGGCTCCAGCAGCCAACTGCAGTGTCTCTTTCAAGCTATGTTTGGGCTCCTGCAGCTGCTTGCAACTCCAGGGTGTGATTCATCCAATTTTTGGGCTCCTGCTGCCAACTCCAGTGTCTCTTTAAAGTTATGTTTGGGCTCCTGCTGCTACCAACTCCAGGGTGTGATTCATCAAATTTTTGGGGCTCCTGCTGCCTACTCCAGTGTCTCTTTAAATATATGTTTGGACTCCTGCTGCTGCTGCCAACTCCAGGGTGTGATTCATCCAATTGTTGGGCTCCTGAAGCCAACCCCAGTGTCTCTTTAAAGTAATGTTTGGGCTCCTGCTGCTGCTGCTGCCAACTCCAGGGTGTGATTCATCCAATCTTTGGGCTCCTGCTGCAAACCCCAGTGTCTCTTTAAAGTAATGTTTGGGCTCCTGCTGCTGCTGCCAACTCCAGGGTGTGATTCATCCAATTTTTGGGCTCCTGCTGCCAACTCCAGTGTCTCTTTAAAGTAATATTTGGGCTCCTGCTGCTGCCAACTCCAGGGTGTGATTCATCCAATTTTTGGGCTCCTGAAGCCAACCCCAGTGTCTCTTTAAAGTAATGTTTGGGCTCCTGCTGCTGCTACCAACTCCAGGGTGTGATTCATCCAATTTTTGGGCTCCTGCTGCCAACTCCAGTGTCTCTTTAAAGTAATGTTTGGGCTCCTGCTGCTGCTGCTGCCAACTCCAGGGTGTGATTCATCCAATTTTTGGGCTCCTGAAGCCAACCCCAGTGTCTCTTTAAAGTAATGTTTGGGCTCCTGCTGCTGCTGCTGCTGCCAACTCCAGGGTGTGATTCATCCAATTTTTGGGCTCCTGCTGCCAACTCCAGTGTCTCTTTAAAGTAATGTTTGGGCTCCTGCTGCTGCTGCTGATGCCAACTCCAGGGTGTGATTCATCCAATTTTTGGGCTCCTGAAGCCAACCCCAGTGTCTCTTTAAAGTAATGTTTGGGCTCCTGCTGCTGCCAACTCCAGGGTGTGATTCATCCAATTTTTGGGCTCCTGCTGCCAACTCCAGTGTCTCTTTAAAGTAATGTTTGGGCTCCTGCTGCTGCTGCTGCCAACTCCAGGGTGTGATTCATCCAATTTTTGGGCTCCTGAAGCCAACCCCAGTGTCTCTTAAAAGTAATGTTTGGGCTCCTGCTGCTGCTGCTGCTGCCAACTCCAGGGTGTGATTCATCCAATTTTTAGGCTCCTGCTGCCAACTCCAGTGTCTCTTTAAAGTAATGTTTGGGCTCCTGCTGCTGCTGCTGCCAACTCCAGGGTGTGATTCATCCAATTTTTGGGCTCCTGAAGCCAACCCCAGTGTCTCTTTAAAGTAATGTTTGGACTCCTGCTGCTGCTGCTGCCAACTCCAGGGTGTGATTCATCCAATTTTTGGGCTCCTGCTGCCAACTCCAGTGTCTCTTTAAAGTAATGCTTGGGCTCCTGCTGCTGCTGCCAACTCCAGGGTGTGATTCATCTAATTTTTGGGGTCCTGAAGCCAACCCCAGTGTCTCTTTAAAGTAATGTTTGGGCTCCTGCTGCTGCCAACTCCAGGGTGTGATTCATCCAATTTTTGGGCTCCTGCTGCCAACTCCAGTGTCTCTTTAAAGATATGATTGGGCTCCTGCTGCTGCTGCTGCCAACTCCAGGGTGTGATTCATCCAATTTTTGGGCTCCTGAAGCCAACTCCAGTGTCTCTTTAAAGTAATGTTTGGGCTCCTGCTGCTGCTGCTGCCAACTCCGGGGTGTGATTCATCCAATTTTTGGGCTCCTGCTGCCAACCCCAGTGTCTCTTTAAAGTAATGTTTGGGCTCCTGCTGCTGCTGCTGCTGCCAACTCCAGGGTGTGATTCATCCAATTTTTGGGCTCCTGCTGCCAACCCCAGTGTCTCTTTAAAGTAATGTTTGAGCTCCTGCTGCTGCTGCTGCCAACTCCAGGGTGTGATCCATCCAATTTTTGGGCTCCTGCTGCCAACCCCAGTGTCTCTTTAAAGTAATGTTTGGGCTCCTGCTGCTGCTGCTGCCAACTCCAGGGTGTGATTCATCCAATATTTGGGATCCTGAAGCCAACTCCAGTGTCTTTTTAAAGTAATATTTGGGCTCCTGCTGCTGCTGCCAACTCCAGGGTGTGATTCATCCAATTTTTGGGCTCCTGAAGCCAACTCCAGTGTCTCTTTAAAGTAATGTTTGGGCTCCTGCTGCTGCTGCTGCCAACTCCGGGGTGTGATTCATCCAATTTTTGGGCTCCTGCTGCCAACCCCAGTGTCTCTTTAAAGTAATGTTTGGGCTCCTGCTGCTGCTGCTGCTGCCAACTCCAGGGTGTGATTCATCCAATTTTTGGGCTCCTGCTGCCAACCCCAGTGTCTCTTTAAAGTAATGTTTGGGCTCCTGCTGCTGCTGCTGCCAACTCCAGGGTGTGATCCATCCAATTTTTGGGCTCCTGCTGCCAACCCCAGTGTCTCTTTAAAGTAATGTTTGGGCTCCTGCTGCTGCTGCTGCCAACTCCAGGGTGTGATTCATCCAATATTTGGGATCCTGAAGCCAACTCCAGTGTCTTTTTAAAGTAATATTTGGGCTCCTGCTGCCAACTCCAGGGTGTGATTCATCCAATTTTTGGGCTCCTGCTGCCAACTCCAGTGTCTCTTTAAAGTAATGTTTGGGCTCCTGCTGCTGCTGCCAACTCCAGGGTGTGATTCATCTAATTTTTGGGCTCCTGAAGCCAACCCCATTGTCTCTTTAAAGTAATGTTTGGGCTCCTGCTGCTGCTGCTGCTGCCAACTTCAGGGTGTGATTCATCCAATTTTGGCTCCTGCTGCCAACCCCAGTGTCTCTTTCAAGCTATGTTCGGGTTCCTGCTGCTGCTGCTTGCAACTCCTGGGTGTGATTCATCCAATCTTTGGGCTCCTGCAGCCAACTCCAGTGTCTCTTTCAAGCTATGTTTGGGCTCCTGCTGCTGCTGCTGCTTGAAACTCCAGGGTGTGATTCATTCAATTTTTGGGCTTCTGCAGCCAACTCCAGTGTCTCTTTCAGCCAATGTTTGGGCTCCTGCTGCTGCTTGCAACTCCAGGGTGTGATTCATCCAATTTTTGGGCTCCTGCTGCTGCCAACTCCAGTGTCTCTTTAAAGCAATGTTTGGGCTCCTGCCCCTCATAGTGATGCCACTTCAACTCTCTGCAATTGTGCCGCTCTGCGATTCTATTAGCGATGCCTCTGATCTGCATGTGATATTTATTCAAAGTATTATTTAACTAACCCAGCACGCATCCTATGCGTGTTACAGCAAGGCAGAATGGTTTACAACCCTATTGAGGCTCTAGGAGGCTCAGAAATAGCCGTTTTTAATAGCGATTCGTCGCGAATAAATTCGGGTCGAAACGATTTTTGTCGGAAAATTCGGCGAATCAGTCGAATCGAATTTTTCAAAAGTTCGCTCATCTCTAGTGGTGGTGATAGTAGTTCATGTTTCAGGTAGAAGCTAGATTATCCAGCATGCCATCCATCAGTACAGATGGGTGGCATGCTGGCATGTGTGACCTGATATGGGGGACCCCGTTACCAGTTCACAAACAGTTTTTTTTAAAAAGCTACAACGTGACTTCATTCATCTGTTCCCTGCCAGACGGCGACCTCTCTGCAGGTCAACTGGGTCAGGGTCTTCTTTTGGTCTAGTGGCTGTCATCTTCTTCATGCCAGGAAGGGGTTATTGAAACTGATCCACTGGAATCTGTAGTGCATCCCCTCTTCCTTCCCTAGCAGCCCGTCAAGCTAGTGCGAGGCCCGCCACAGATGGAACCTTTAATACAACAGAGGTGTAGCCTTTGTGGAAACCTCTCCATATGACTAATTACATAACTGAAGGGAAAGATTTTAACTCAGCCATAGAATGGACCATGTCTGTGCCATGCCTCACAAAGAAATGACAGCAGGAGCTTAGAGAGCTAACACATGGCTTAGGTTGGGGTGCAGGGTTGAAGAATTTTTGTTCCTAGAGCTATGAGCTAACTTTCCATTGTGGTGCTAACTGTATTCTGCAGATAATTTGCACTTGCTGTGGGTTTCCCCGCAGCATCACGGGGCTCCATCTCCTGGCAGCTCTGCCATCCCTTGCCAAGTGCAAATACTAAAAAAGCAAGCAGCATTAAATATTTCCAGCCATCCACCCGCCGCATCAGAGCTTAAATCCTCCTCAATAAAAGAGGAGCGGATCAGGTGAAGTTTATGGTTTTTCCATCTCACTATCTGTTTTGTATGTTGACAACTAAAGCCATTGTTAAGCAGAGCACAGAGAGCTAATACCCGCCTTAGACACTACCTTGAAGTAAAATTGATTGCTTAAAACTATAATTCATATAAGGAAAAAAAATAAATAAATAAATACATTTTTTGAAAAAAGTGAGACTTATAAAAGAGATGAATGTCAAAACAAAACATAATGATCTCAAACAGACCTCTATCTTAACCTTTAACCAACGTATACCCACCAGAGCACAGCAAAATACTAATACCATTATGGACCCAATGCTACCAAATCCAGGTACACCACCACGACTACCCCAAGGCTACGAGGCATCTACACCACGCACAACAGCTGACATCCATAACCACCTACAACAAATCCATAAAGCACACGAAAAAATAACATTGATTGAACAGGCAACAGATCCAACCGCCACAGTCTTCAACACCCGCACACAGACTAAACAAAAAGAGAGAATAAAAAAGAGTGTAGCCCAAGAAGCGGAAACAACACCAATAAAGGAAACTGACCAAAAAAATATAGTTAGCGAGATAAAAGAGGCAGGAACCCAAGAATTATGTAAAACAATCCAAAATCTTATGCTAGAAGTCAGAGACTTTAAAAATTTAATGGAAAAGCAAGTAGCAGAGGTTAAACTGTCACAAAGAGCTATGGAATCACAAATGTCGGAGATTGAAAAATCTTTAGTCCAAACGACAGTTAGGGAGTCGATAGCTGAAGAACTAGCCCAAATTAAAGAAGGCCGAAACAGCATTATGCAGAGAATCGAAACCTTAGAGGCAGACGTTGTCACCCTCGCCCGCGACCAGAAAAGAAATCATGAGCAAATAATAAACCACAATAAGACGATTGACTATTTAGTTTCTAAAGTAGATGACCTAGAGATTAGATCAAGACGAAATAATATTTAAGGCATTAACAAAAGGATTACCAGAGAGGAGCTAGCACCACTACTACAGCGCATATTTCAGTTGGTCCTTCAAGAAGAGAACGAGATTAAAATAGATTGATGCCATAGAGTTGGTCTCACACGCACGATGAGTGGAATTAATACACACAATTTCGAATAGCGGATTTCACCACTAAACAAAATATCCTAGAGAGAGCTAGAACCCACAAAGAAATACGAATAGACGATATGAAAATCAATCTGTATCAAGATTTTTCAGCTCGAACCATGCAGAGGCGATTTGTGTTGAAACCATTCACAGATACCTTGATAAAATCCAACATTAGGTACCGCTGGGTAGGACCATTACTACTACAGATTCGCAGAGATGGTAAGTCTTTTTATCTTAAGGATGGCGAGCCACTAGACAATCTCACTACTGTCCTAGGCATACCAAAAATAATGATCCCCGATTGGGAAATTAGACCTGCATTAAAGGAGCTAACCCCACAAAACTTGTTAACGGAAGACTGGTCTAACCATTGACCTGTAATTAACAACACAGAGGATTAATATAGTCGGTGTAAGTAAGCCACATGCACCGGAGTACAGGAGAGCACAAGCAAAAAAAAATAAAAGGAAAGAGGAGTAGGAGATTAAAAATAGAGGAAGAAGGAAAAAAAATATAATAAAATGCATTTGTAGATATATATATTTATATATATATATAAGCCGGACCAGTACTTTAGTATGCATCTACGCCCCTAACCAGGGCCAAAAGCAATTCTTAAATAAGGTAATAAAAAAATTAGATGAGGTTAAAAACTGAACCATAATCTGGGGAGGGTGACCACAATCTTATAAGTGATCATAAGCTGGATACTTCGGGCGGACCACGAAAAACATCAGAAACTCTATATAATCAAACATTGTGGCAAAACTTCAGGAGATTGAAATTAGTTGACGTTTGGCGTACACTCCATACTAACGTTCGAGACTACACCTGCTACAACCGGGCACATAACGTGTACTCCCGTATAGACTACCTTTTCTTTTCTCAATCATTACTTGCAGATGTAGTGACCTGTATACACGGTTCTATAACTTTGTCAGACCACGCACCAGTAAAATACTACCTAATATGGAACAATAGGCCCAGAGAAAAACACAATTGGTCATTAAATCGTAATATATTAGACAACCCTGAGATCAAAGAAAAGATATCAACCGCGATTGCAGAATACTTCAAATTCAATGATAACCATGAAACCTCAACACAAACATTGTAGGAATGCCACAAGTGCTATATCAGAGGTATAGCTATTGTCACGCTCGGGGTAACTCCAGCCCTCTTAATAAGCTCACAACCCCCAATCTCCACAGCCAGCTTCACCTGTAGGAGCCCCCGCTTGCCGGGACGCAAGATACGCCTACCCGGGATCGGTTGCCCCCAGGACTTAATGGCTCAAAGGATGTAAGCTTATATGTGGGAGGACTGGAGAACCAATAGCAAGAGCGTGAGTGACGGAAGTCCAGAGACAGGCAATAGGTCGATAACGGGAAGGCAGAGATCGTAGCAGCACCAGGGGTCAGGCAAGGCGTAGTCGGGGTTCAGGCAGAGGTCAGCAACTGGGGATCAGGATCTAGAAGTGTCAGTTCAGGCAAAGGTCGGCAACAAGGATTCAGGATCGAGAGGCGTCAATTCAGGCAGAGGTCGGCAACAAGGATTCAGGATCGAGAATGGTCGTACAATCAAATCGGCAACAGGCTAGACTTCACAGGAGTAGGTAACACAGGGTTCTGAGCGCTATCACAGGCAATTCACAACTGAGAGGGAATTGCCTTTATAGGAACAGGTCTGAGGGAAGCAGTGTACTGATTGGAGCACATAGGATTCCAAGGGTAATTGGCTGCAGAGCAGAAGAGGGCGAAGCCCTCAATCCCCTAGGATTCATTAACCCTTTAATTGATCCTCCGGTGGGTGCGCGCCGCACAGCGCCGCCGGAGGGCATAACAGACACGTGCTCGCGGCCGCGCGCGAGCACGTCTCCTGGAGGAGGAAGCGGGGGGCGTGGCTGAGCTGGGCGCCGCTCGAGCCGACGCTGCTCGAGCCGACGCCGCTCGGCGCGGCCGCCGCACAGTGACAGCTGCAGCTGGCCGCCTGGAGACGTCGCTGGAATGGGGATCAGGTAAGCGGTTCCTGACACTACCCCCCCCTTCACGAGGGGCCTCCGGACCCTCACCCGGTTTCCCTGGATTGTCACGATGGAACCTTCTTACAAGAGCCTTGGCATGAACATTCCTCGCTGCCACCCAGCATCTTTCCTCCGGACCATAGCCAACCCAATCCACCAAATACTGTAAAGAATTACGCACTTTACGTGAATCCAAGATCTTATTCACTTCATACTCGGGCTCATTATTAAGAAGAATTGGTGCAGGACCAGCAAGAGGAGCATTCTTCGCCGGTTTTAACAGTGAAACGTGAAAGGAATTAGGTATTTTCATAGTTGGCGGGAGTTGAACTTTAAAAGACACATTATTCAACTTCTTGACGATTGGAAAAGGACCAATAAATTTTGGACCTAATTTGCTAGATGGCTGACGGAGCGCAATATTTTTAGTGGAGACCCAAACTAGATCGCCTACTCGAAGAGTAGGTTCCTGTGATCTGCGGCGGTCGGCAAATTTCTTATACCTCAAACCAGTGGTCTTAAGAATCTCCTGAACGCGTGTCCAGATATTCTTCCGTTCTTGAAGCCACTCCTCCAACGCCGGCAGATTGGAAGGTGACCCTGAAAGGGAAGAAGCTCTAGGATTTTTCCCTAAGTTACAATAAAAAGGAGATACCTTGGTACTCTCACTAGGCGCGTTATTGTAAGCAAACTCGGCGAAATCAATAAATTCCGCCCATTGTTCTTGGGCATCAGAAACATAACACCTTAAGTATTGTTCCAAAGTTTGATTAGTTCTTTCTGTCTGCCCATTAGTCTGGGGATGGTAGGCAGAAGAAAGAGAGATCTGTATTCCCAACCGCGAACAGAAGTGTTTCCAAAAACGGGAAGTAAATTGAACACCCCGATCAGAGACTATATTGGACGGAATACCATGAATACGAAAAATATGCGAAGTAAACAGCCGCGAAAGCTCAGGTGCAGAAGGAAGTTTGGCCAAAGGAACGAAATGTGCCATCTTACTGAAACGATCTACGACCACCCAAATGACAGTATTACCATGTGAGAGAGGCAAATCTACAATAAAATCCATAGAAATATGGGTCCATGGCTCAGCAGGAATTTCAAGAGGAACCAAACTGCCACTAGGAGCCTTGTGAACTCCTTTACTTCGAGCACAAATAGCATAAGCGTCGATAAAGGCAGTGATATCGCGTCTCATGGTAGGCCACCATACATGACGACTGGCAAGCATAAACGTCTTACGGTTACCCAAATGACCAGCAGTTTTGGCATCGTGAAATTCGCAAATTACATCCGAACGCAGGTGCGGCGGAACAAACTGGCGCGAGAAGAATAATGCCCAACGTGCCTGACGAGAGTTCAGCCTCTTGGCAGAACCTATGTATTCGAGATTTTTATGATCAGTATACACAGTTATAGGATGTAATGAACCCTCCAACCAGTGTCGCCATTCATCAAATGCCAGTTTAATAGCTAATAGTTCCCTATTGCCAACATCATAATTTTGTTCCGCGGTACTGAATTTACGCGAAAAATAAGCGCATGGATGGAGACGCTCTGGGTTACCAGAATATTGTGACAAAACTGCACCCACTCCCAGCTCAGAAGCATCCACTTCAATAATAAAAGCTTTATGAATATCTGGATGCACTAAGACAGGTGCCGAAGTAAAGGCCCGTTTCAAGGTTAGAAAGGCCTCACAGGCAGAGGGGGACCAGTTAGCAGTAAAAGCCCCCTTGCGGGTAAGGTTGGTAAGGGGTGCAACAACATGGGAAAAGCCTTTTATGAAACGCCGATAAAAATTTGCAAAACCTAGAAAACGTTGCAATTCCTTTAAAGTTTTGGGTTGGACCCAATCCTGAACTGCTGAAACCTTCCCCGCGTCCATCTCCAAACCCTGGTTGGTAATAACATACCCTAGGAAGGGAACTGTAGTGACTTCAAACACACACTTAGACAGTTTAGCAAATAAGTTGTTCTCTCTTAATTTTTGTAGCACCAACTTAACATGGTGTCTGTGCTCCGGTAAAGAATTAGAAAAAATGAGAATATCATCCAAGTAGATGACTACAAATCTACCGAGATATTCCCTGAATATATCATTAACAAAATCTTGGAAAACGGCTGGCGCATTACAAAGACCGAAGGGCATGACCAGGTACTCATAGTGCCCATCCTTCACATTAAATGCAGTTTTCCACTCGTCCCCCTGTCGGATGCGAATCAGATTGTAAGCCCCTCTCAAATCCAATTTGGAGAAAATTCGAGCTCCTGTGACTTGATTGAACAGATCCCCAATCAAGGGTAAGGGGTATCGTTTTTTTACAGTGATCTTATTCAAGGCTCGATAATCTATGCACGGTCTGAAGCCACCATCTTTTTTCTCTACAAAAAAGAACCCGGCCCCAGCAGGCGAGGTAGAGGGACGGATAAATTTTCGGTAATATACTCCCTCATTGCTTGCTCCTCGGGCAGGGTAAGGTTATAAATCTTTCCCCTCGGGGGAATTGTGCCAGGCAGCAAGTCAATGGGGCAGTCATAGGACCGATGTGGAGGAAGAGTATCAGCAGAGCGTTCAGAGAATACATCGATCCAATCAGCGTATGGCTGAGGTAATTCCTGTGGTAAGACTTGAACGCTTCTGAGGCCTGTATTAAAACAGTGACCTTTACAGTGGTCACTCCACTTGACCAACTCCCCAGCCCGCCAATCTAACACCGGGTTATGGAGTTGCAACCAGGGGTATCCCAAAACCACCGGAGTTTCCGGACAATCAAAAATAAAGAATTCTAAGAATTCAGAGTGAGAAGAGCCGACAATTAGTCTGAGAGGTGGGGTCTTGGTATTTATAGGACCTCCCTGGATTGCCTTTCCATTGATAGCTAAAACTTGTAGGGATCTTTCAAGAGGAACTACAGGGATCACTAAGGTGGAGATCATGCTCCTGTCCAAAAAGTTTCCAGCCGCACCACTGTCTATGAAGGCGGAAACTGTCTGCTTAGAGGACCCCCAAAACAAATCAATAGGTACAAGCATCTTATTCTGGCGAGAGTTACAAACTGACTCACCCAGATCAGTACTCTCTACCTGGTCTGGGTGCGGAAGTTTTCCGCCGGTTTCCCCTTGTTGGGACAGGACCCTGCAAAATGACCAGAATTCCCGCAATACAGGCATAACCCCTCGGATCGCCTACGCTGTTTCTCCTCTTGGGATAAGCGGGTTTTCCCTAATTGCATAGGTTCTTCCTGGGAGGATGATGAGGTATTTTCTCCACGGGGAACCGGGGATCTATGACTCTGGACTGGTCTAAAGGACGTGGGAGCCCCGACTCTCTCCCTGGCCCTTTCTCTAAGACGTCGGTCTATTTTAATGGAGACCTGCATTAATTGATCTAGGTCCGCTGGCGGGGGAAAATTGACTAAGGCATCCTTGATGCTATCCGACAGTCCCACCCTGAACTGACTACACAAAGCTGGATCGTTCCACCTAGCTTCGATAGCCCAGCGGCGGAATTCAGCACAGTAGTCTTCAGCCGAATTCCGTCCTTGTTTTAAGGCCCGAAGCCTATTCTCTGCGGTAGACTGTATATCTGGATCGGCGTATAAAACGCCCATAGCATTGAAGAAGGCAGTCACTGATTGTAGAGCAATGTCATGGGACGGTAAACTAAAGGCCCAGGACTGTGGGTCTCCTTGAAGCAAGGAAATGACTAGGCCTACTCGTTGGACCTCTGTGCCAGAGGAGATAGGTCTTAACTTAAAATATAGTTCGCAGGCATTCTTGAAATTGGAAAATTTTGCTCGTTCTCCAAAAAATTTCTCAGGCAGTGGAATCTTAGGTTCGGAGAAATGAGGTGGTACAGAGGAAGTTGGCACTTGACGAGATTCCTGAGTGGCCACTCTTTGAGCGAGTTGGTTGATCGCTGTGGCCATAGCTTGCACCTGCTGTACCAGGTCATCCATTTTTGGGCCTGTGACACGCTCGGGGTAACTCCAGCCCTCTTAATAAGCTCACAACCCCCAATCTCCACAGCCAGCTTCACCTGTAGGAGCCCCCGCTTGCCGGGACGCAAGATACGCCTACCCGGGATCGGTTGCCCCCAGGACTTAATGGCTCAAAGGATGTAAGCTTATATGTGGGAGGACTGGAGAACCAATAGCAAGAGCGTGAGTGACGGAAGTCCAGAGACAGGCAATAGGTCGATAACGGGAAGGCAGAGATCGTAGCGGCACCAGGGGTCAGGCAAGGCGTAGTCGGGGTTCAGGCAGAGGTCAGCAACTGGGGATCAGGATCTAGAAGTGTCAGTTCAGGCAAAGGTCGGCAACAAGGATTCAGGATCGAGAGGCGTCAATTCAGGCAGAGGTCGGCAACAAGGATTCAGGATCGAGAATGGTCGTACAATCAAATCGGCAACAGGCTAGACTTCACAGGAGTAGGTAACACAGGGTTCTGAGCGCTATCACAGGCAATTCACAACTGAGAGGGAATTGCCTTTATAGGAACAGGTCTGAGGGAAGCAGTGTACTGATTGGAGCACATAGGATTCCAAGGGTAATTGGCTGCAGAGCAGAAGAGGGCGAAGCCCTCAATCCCCTAGGATTCATTAACCCTTTAATTGATCCTCCGGTGGGTGCGCGCCGCACAGCGCCGCCGGAGGGCATAACAGACACGTGCTCGCGGCCGCGCGCGAGCACGTCTCCTGGAGGAGGAAGCGGGGGGCGTGGCTGAGCTGGGCGCCGCTCGAGCCGACGCTGCTCGAGCCGACGCCGCTCGGCGCGGCCGCCGCACAGTGACAGCTGCAGCTGGCCGCCTGGAGACGTCGCTGGAATGGGGATCAGGTAAGCGGTTCCTGACAGCTATATCAATCACCGCACGAGAGAAAAAACAACACTATCAACTAATCAATGATACTCTAGATAAAATTGCAAAAATGGAAAAGGAGCATAAGATCTCTCTATCAGACGATACATACAGGAATCTATGTAAAGAAAGACAAAAGTTAAACGACATAATATCAGTAGAGAGAAAAGAAATACTAAGGAATCAATTAAAAAAAAAAGCTAAACATGGATAAAAGTGGAAAAATCCTGGCAGACTATCTCAGAGATCATAGGGAAAATAACTTCATAGAAAAAATCAGCAACGAGAAAGGCGATATTAAATACCTCCGAGAAGAAATCGCCCGTGAATTCACAAATTTCTATAAGAGAATATATACCATTGAAGCATCTGGGGAAATCCCTGATTACGATAAATTTTTCAAAACCATTAATACTCCCAAACTTAAGAAAGAAATAGCAGAAGAAATGGACAAACCATTTACATTAGAGGAAGTGGAGGCCACAGTAAAACAACAAAAGACTGGTAAATCCTCTGGGATTGACGGCCTTCCTGCAGAATACTATAAAACATTTCACTCACAACTGATACCTTACATACTTAGAATGGCAAATGATATCGATATACAAAAACCCCTATCATCGACAATGAATACCGCCATAATCCGACTCATTCCAAAAAACGGTAAGGATCTAGTCCACTGTTCAAATTACCGCCCCATCTCTTTGATTAATATAGACTTAAAAATCCTGTCTACAGTTATTGCAAATAGATTTCACCTATTCGTTCACAATATAATCTCACAATATCAAGCAGGGTTTATGCAAAGTCGCGGGGTTCACCAGAACATAGCCACAGCAATAGCCGCAATAAATCAGATACAAAAACAGAATACGAAAGCGGTAAAAGTGGCCTTGGACGCAGAAAAAGCATTTGACCGTGTATCATGGACCTTCCTCCAGAAATGCTTAACACATATAGGAATCGGTCCAAACTTATGCCATTATGCAAAAACCACGCCGCCAGAATAAATATAAATGATACACTAACACAACCAATAACTATGTCTAATGGAACCCGACAAGGTTGCCCCCTATCACCCGTTCTTTTCAACCTGCACCTTGAGTTGCTGCTTAACATAATAACTAATGACTCTAAAATCAAGGGAATCTCTATAAGCATTTAGCATATGCTGCTGACATTCTCCTAATGCTGCAGGACCCACTATCATCACTCCCAAAAACACTCCAAATAATTAAGGACTTTGGCAGATTTGCAAATTTTAAATTAAACTACCAGAAATCGATTGCATTACCTTTTGCGCTCTCTAAGAAGGAAATCGACATATTAAAACAAACCGATAACCTACAATGGGAAACCTCGCACTTGAAATACTTGGGTATAAACATGCCCAAATCCCTAGACCAACTTTTTAACTTTAACTTTACCCCACTAGAAAAACTACTGAAGGACAAAACTATGAAATGGAAAAACCTTCATTTAAATATACTTGGCATAATCGCTGCAGTTAAGATGTTTTTTCTACCACATTACCTGTACTTAGTGCAAAACATTCCAATACGGATACCGCATACATTTTTGAAACAACTAGATCAATGACTCGCAGCTTTTTACTGGAGCAACGGCCATCACCGAATTGCGTTTAAAAATCTAATCAGACCACCTGATCAAGGAGGCATGGGGGCTCCTGACCTTAGTGCATATCAAAAGGCCTCCCAACTTGAAAAGAATGGATGAATGGTTAACAACATACCAAAATACAAGCTGGCCATCCATCGAGCTGTACCCCATAACTCTGGAGGAAATCACATCTTGTGACTATAAAAGTATAAAGGAAACAATTCTAAATAAGGATTTTGCCAACCCGCTAGTGAATAATATCTGCTCCACAATACTAACAATCATGAAAGATAAAGTATTATTCCCGTTCCCAGATATGTTGCGCTCACTGACAACCAACCGTGACTTTCCCCAGGGAAAGCGTAGCATAACTATATCAAAATATAAACAAGCACACCATACAAGAATAGCACACATTTGGTAGCCAGTAACAGGGCTACTATTAAGTGACAATCCCCACGTATTTACTTTAACAGATTCCCCAAGTTGCTGGTGGTGCAATCAGGCACCGGCAACACTGATGCACCTATGGTGCGACTGTAATTACTCCAAATCACTATGGCAGATCGTTACAGAGAAATTAGAGAGTATGATAGGAGACAAAATAATGCTCACCCCTACATGGGGTCTTTTGAACCTGTTTCCCAAGAACAGGACTACAGAGAAAAGGTGACTAGGATCAGTAGTAATCTGGGCAACAAAAAAAACAACTGTGCTGCGATGGGCTAACACTGACCCCCCAGATAAGGGGCTATGGTACAAAACAATAATATCAGAACTCAAAAGTGAGTTAGCTTTGACAACTTGGCCCAAGTACGGTGACTTGATAAACCAATTCCTAATAAGAATTGGAAATCCCATATAATGATCTTAAAACAATCTTCCTACTAGCATGGGGAGGGGGGAGGGGTAGTGGCTACTGCCTGATCGGAGGTACTTGTTTCGCTCGTCATTGTGGATTAAACAAAAAAAAAAAAAAAGACACTTCATTTTCCACAGCCCATTTATATAGGGGGATTGTTCTATATATATCAAGACTATAATTGTAAACCTACCTAGGGCCATGGAAAATTGGGTATTCAATTTATTTACTTAGTTTAATTGTTGTATTGGGAATCGTAAATGAGCCTCCTGTGCTTGGTTAGAAGGTTAAATCTGATAGCGAAGGCAGACACGGGCTACTCTACATGACGATGGAGATACCAGATCTGAGTGGAGGAGAAAAAAAAGGGACAGGGAAAAAAAAAAAGATAATTTGCACTTGAATGGAGGATCTGTTGTGCTGAGGCAGAGATTACTAGTGGGGGTAGAGGGGTATTTAAACTATGGATAAGGAGGGAGGGCAAAAGTCAAAATGCAGTGATTGATAGCTTTTTTAGGGGACAGGATATGATGGTTGGTGAAGAATTTTAAGATGGAGCATTGAAATAATAGATACAGAGATCCATGTTTTACAAACCTTTTGCATTGTCTGCAAAATCCCTGTGTTGCCAAACCCATACCAAAAGTTGCCAAAGTTAACCTTTTAATGGGTTGCACACTATTTGCATTTAGGCTTGCCATCTTTCCCAACAAAAAAATACTGGCCTTTTCACTGGTACATTGGCGTGGTCTTGTTGGGGGTGTGGTCTTGTGGGGGCATGGTATTGTAAGTTTAATCATACTTTTTTCCTTAAAAATACCTTATTTTCCACTTTCTAAAATGCAACAGCCGACACACAGAACGCTTCCCCAGAATGTCTAAAGTATAAACAGACCGACTGTGATTCGACTCCTGGCTCTGCTGTAACAAAGAGCCAGTAACAAAATATACCGGCAATGACAAAAAATACCAGGCTATGAAAAATACTGGTCATGCCAGGTAAATACTGGTATGGTGGTGACCTTTTTTGCAGTGCAGTACGTGTTCATGTTCAGAGCTTAGAAGCCAGACCAGGGACCGTCGGAGACCACAGTAACAGATGCAGCTTGGGCAGTGGGGGGGGGGGGTACTTTCGAGAGTCAGTCAGATGGGGCTGTTTCAGGAAAGGTTGGGGCATAGAAATACAATGATACCATGAGTATCTAGCTCACAGTGGTGTCCTGTTTTCCTCTCTTCCCCTTGTCGCTCACTCCTTCTCCCGATGCTCAACTTCAAACTGTGATTGTTCCACTGGAACCTGGCTCCTCCCCTCTCAATGTCTGTTCACAAACTCCTGTCTCTCCCACATGTTGCCTGACTCTAGTATAAGCTTTGGTCCCTCTCTCTTTCTCTGTCACGATGGATCCTGGGCTGCCCTTGATGCCTGACTGTCCCCAGCAGCAGAGGCTATGAGCACCCCCAAAGTTGTACCCTAGACCACCTTCACCTTTGGAACTAAATCCCTGGGCACCCCCACTTTCACTTTGGGACCTATCCCCAAGAGGCTAGTATAGGGGGCCTGGTCCTCCTGGTTCTCTTGAGCAATGGACTGGCAATCGCCACAAGTAGAAAGCAAGGAAGTTACTGGGGAGTAAGGTAGGTGTCTTACCCTATATTCTCCACCCCTGCCTATATTTGTTCCTATGCAAGGCTTCTCCTTAAGTATGGTGTCCACTTCTTTCTTTCTAGATGATCAAACCCACCACAATTTCAGTGTAGACTCAACTCTGTCCACTACTGAGTACGTCCGATACACAATCAGCTCCTCCCTGAACCTAATATGGTTTAAGTAATCCATCACCTGGGGACTAACCCTGCTGTTTACCCTTTGTTTCATGTACTTCTCCTAACCTTTCTTCCCCTTCTGACTTGGATTAACTACCCACCACATCCATCTCAAAGAGGTACCCAGTACAGATCTGCTGCTCTGCCACCTGCTCCCACACCCCTGCCCTCTCCACCAATCCCACTCTGACCTCACCACCCTTTCTTCCATCTTGCGCACTCTCCCTCCCCCTTATTCACTCCAGTAAAGATTGTTAGTCTCCTCTTTTCTTCTACGGATAACTCAGGAGTGGTACAAATGGGTTTTTAATTCACGCTGGCTTCCCTAAAGTGCTGCACTGTAAGGAGGTGAAATGCGACGAAACCACCGATTCTTTTGTATCACAAATAGATTATACAGCGTGCTTTTCTTGCTATATGAAGGTGGTAGATGTTTCTCATCCAATCTGGTGGCAAATGTGTTCTAACTTTGACTTTTAATCTCTGGTATTAAGGTGTGTTTTATGAAGAATACGTTTCAGCACAGCTACACCCATACATACAATAAACTTTGACTTATACTATTTATTAGAGAATAAAGTAAATATTAAAACAAGTCACCACTGCCGGGTTTTATGCTGTAGATCCACCCTGGGCATAAGATGGTTACTCCTGTGGGCGTCTAGCTTTGGTGGCTCTCCATTTTCTGTGTCGATGGGGGTCTGTTTGCTCCAATTAGGATAAAAAATGGGACATGCCTGCATTAAAAACTCCACAGCACTTTATTGTAAGCCTGTAGAAGTTATTAAGACCAAAAAAGACGAAACAAAAAACAAGCAAGAACAAAAACAAGTAGGATAACATGAAATAAAGTAAATAATGGCCCAGTCTTATGGGTTATAGTTCCACAATGTAGAAGTAGATTGTCTGCTCGCAAATTTGAGTCCGGGGCAGGACATGGGATATAGCTAGTCTCTAAAGCTGGTTTATGGCTGTATTGAGAGTTCACTCTGTCCCGTTGTTCAGTTTACCAGTTTCCAGTCTCTGCTATGAGCTGTGACCTGTATCTGAAGTCACTCTGTGCCATTGTGTAGGTATTTAGTCTCAGGTTCGGGTACTTGATTGTGCCTGGATACTTTCTGTCCTGCTCAAGGCGCATTTCGTCCCCGTCTGGTGACATCATCAAGGACTGTTGGCTTCCTTCCACATTCTTCCTAAATATACTTGGCTTAGCATCAGGATGGGTGCATGTTCCTCTGTGTCTCCTTCCTCTAGGCATGGTTTTCAGTCCATTTTCTTTCCACCAGGGAAAGTGTTGGGGGCGCTTGGCTCCGACATTGTGTGCATTTCCAAAGGGGTGGAGTTGTTCTGCCCATCTTCTCACAATTGACAATGGACATTGCTGTAAATGTGTCAGCTGTTATAATATGTATGTCTGCTGCCACTGCATATCTCCCATGTACTAACAAAAAGAGGAAAATGAGAAAGACAGCAATATTATTTTTTACATATAATACATTTTCTTGTTCTCAGGTATCGGAGGAAATGTGAGCTTAGATATAAAGTTAAACAACAAAACGGAATTTTAAATTTAACGTTCAGCATAAAAGGGATTTTAAGGCATGTTATACATGGGGGTTCAGTTTAAGGTCTGGATTCTCTAGCTCTATATTCTGGTTTATGGATTGTTCTTTTCTTCAGTATTTTTCTAGAAAACAGTTTAGATCTAATTTGATGTTAAGCCTTTGTGGCTTAGGGTTCAAAAATCATAAACCCAATGGGTCTCTTTTTGTGACAGAATTTTTACAAAATTGCCGCCCCTCCAGTTTTGTTCTACTTTTTCTGTTATCCAAAAATTCAGACCTGTTGGGTCTCTGTTATGTACTTTATCAAAGTGGTTTGAGATGCTGTTAGTTTGCAGGCCTTTGTATATATTTTATATGTGTTCCATTAGATTAATTTTCAAAGGGTCTTATTGTTCTTCCAATGTATTTGTGGCCACAGGGACATTGTAGTGCATAGATAACTAATTTTAAGGTACATGTGACACACTGTTTTATTTTGTATTCCGTATGTTGGTTCTTTCCTTTGAAGGTGGTTCTATTCCTCTTATTTTCTGGGCATAATAGGAAGCCTTTACATCTGCCACAGACATGAAAGCCTATGGTTAATCTGTTTTTTTTTTCTTTTCTGAGGGGGGTTGGTGTAATTTTCTACTAGTTTTTGTGCTAGGTTTGGGGCTTTCCTATTGATGAATTTTGGTTTCACTGGGATCACTTTCCTCAGGTTTTCATATGTCTGTAGTATTGGCCAATGTTTCTTAAGAATTTTTATATTCTCCTATAATCCTTGCAACACAGAGAATAGCAGTAAGGCTGTAAGGGCACCACCAGAATAATTATAAAACTCTA
Organism: Gastrophryne carolinensis; assembly: GCA_027917425.1. Lineage (NCBI taxonomy): Eukaryota > Metazoa > Chordata > Amphibia > Anura > Microhylidae > Gastrophryne > Gastrophryne carolinensis. Next base: position 246,993,766 of record CM051238.1, read on the forward strand.
TATAAACAGTGGGTGCTGCCAACAAACCCCAAAGCTACCACATTAAAAAGTACTTTATATATATGGGGTTTAAAAATGGGCACTACCACTATATATGACAAAGATAATTCAGATAGTTTATTAGGAAATGCTATATACAAGGTTAAAAAACACACATAACACAGGGATACAAGACAACTTAAAAACAAGGAATTAATGGGTTCCCGGTAACCTCTTATTATTACAAATAGTACAGAAAGATTTCTTATTAAATATATATATATATATATATATATATATATATATATATATATATATGTCCTAATATCCAAGATTAGACTAAATAAAGTCTTCCAATGGGCATAAATAAATGCTGCCCCCTAATGTCAAAGCAAGGAGATTGCAGGGAATCAATGTACTAGATATTAAAAGATTATTTGGGCTGTATTAGACCTGAAATGGCGCTATATTAAAGTGACAAGTGCAGAAAAACGAATAAACAATATATAAATACTAAGAATCAAGCCAATACAAGGAGCCAAAATGTGATCTAAAATTCATGTGAAACAAATAAATATATAATTATATCTAAATAAATGAATCAATCAACCCTAAAGTGACTATATGATAAAGTGCTAGGTGCCATATAGGTTCTCAACTCATGAAATGTATAAATCAATATAACAATAAAGACAAATAAATCACATGTGGCTCATAGACATCTAAAGTAACCACAGGGAATTACAAAAATATAAATCACAATATTATAAAGCAGCCACAATCAGTGATACAACCCCCTGTAAATAAAGCACAAAGCTCCCACCATTTAAATAAACAGCCAATAATAATACCACGTATACTTGATCCTCAATAGGCAAAATATACAGTTAAACAATGGCCTATTTAAGGCCGTACTGAGGCTGAGAGCAGGGAGCAAGGAGGGCACAATGAACATGCTACAATATCAAGTTAGTCAATCATCATAAATGAAAATACCGCCAGTGTGGATGTAAGTCCGGGAACCCAGGCTGCCCCGCGCGCTCCGCCGTGCACCCACGGCTTCTTATCGGGGTAATGTGACATCCTTGTTAGCCACTTTTATATTTGCCCGACCGGCTCTCACGTCGCCTGTCCTATAATCCTTAGTATATTGGGCAATAAAGGCTAAGGGGAAGGCTCTTGTTTTTTTCTTTCTTCTGTTTTCTCAGTTTTTTGTTCACCTGTTCTGGCTTCTCTACATTGGTTATTTCTTCAGGCCTTTCTCCACAAATTTGTCTTTCATACAGTACATTCTGCTTGTGTTCTGAATACTGTGAATACTGTGCAGTTCCATCTGATTCTCATCAGTTGTCCATTCAGGATATTTTTTATCCACTTTGGGTGGTGGGCAGCTCTCTGTTGGAATATAGCTGTTCCTATCAAAGTAGGTCTTGTTGTTTTAAGTTTGTTATCTTCTTTATATATTACAATAATCACAAATTGGATTTTTGAGGGACTTTGATTGCATGTGAAACAAATGTTTAGGTTATTATGGTTAAGTGATTTAATGAAATCATCCAAAGATTCTGTGGAATCTTCCTAAAAGAAAGAGCAGTCATCTATGTACCTCAGTGTTTCAGTTGTTTGGGGGCATTTTCATTGATGTTATCCTGTTCCAACTGTCCCATGAAGATGATTGCCAAACTTGGTGCATATTTGCCAGCCATTGCTGCTCCTAATTCCTGCACATAGAATTTATTGAAAAAACAGAAGTAGTTGTGTTCTAATGCAAACTGGAGGCATTTGCCAATGAACTTTGTGTATCTGGAATTGTTGTTTCTCTCTGTAGAGGTGATAACACTTCAATACCTGATGTGGAATTATTGTGTGTAAGGCAGCCACATCTGCTGTAACCAAGAGACAGTTTTCCCATTCTTGTATGTCTTCAATGAACCTTAAAAAATTGCCGGAGCCCTTGCCGAAGTCTATATATTGTCCCAGGGGGCTTGTAAGGGAGTCTGTGCTATTTGGTAGGTGATAAAAAGTCAAAATCCTTGGCTTTTGGATATCCAGATAGTCATGTTCTATTTTACTTGGGCCTTCCTTTAGGAGTATTTATAATAAGGAACAACACACAGGAATTTCACTTTCCTGTGTGTTGCTCTGCACTGCAGTGGCATCCTGAATCGGGAAGCCCCAATCTCACCTCTTTGCAGCTTTTCAGCTCTGGCGAAATCCAGTGCACTGATTGGCTGAGCGCACCGCTCACTGTCACCCGGCTCCTTTCAGCGCTGCTGACGGCTAAGTCGCGTGGACAGCTAAGCCATCTGGATGGCTAAGCAGCCGAGCGGCACCACCAGCCGCCCCCCCCCCCCCCCCCACCCTCCAGGCCTTCTGTGCTCCTCTTTAATCTCTTCTGGAACTTCTATTTTGGATCTAGGTTAAGAGGTTTGTATGTGGTTTGGTTGTTCAATAGGCATGTCGCTTCTTTGAAAAAGCTGTCTTTATTTTGCATAACCAGTCCTGCCCCTATGCCCTCCTGCTTTAGTATCCACTTGTCTTTTTTCTTAAAAATAAAATAGTTCTGTTCAAATTGGTACTTGTTTGGTTCCTTTTTATGATTTATTTTTTCTAAATCAGTTAACATCAGTTTGATGTACTCCGGTAGTTGTGTGAATTTGTATAGTTTCCCCTTGTAGCTCTGTTAATCTATATGGCTTCTAATTTCTGCTTTTTTTCGTTTGATAATTAGTCTTAGTAGGTCAAACCTACAATTTTTAATCTTTTTTTAATGTTATCCCTTCCTTGTCATCCTGTTCTGAGTTTTGGTTCGTTTCAGGTGCCACTTCCCATCTTAGACTTCTCAGTATGATTCCCCTTGAGAGGTACATCTTGAGTGGGGCAATGTGCCACTGTAATGCTTGTTCTTTCATTATGAGGGTTTTAGTTCCCTTGAAATGTCCTTCTAGGCCTCCTCCTTCCTCCATTTGCATTTCTTCTTCTGTAATATCATCCACCTTTATATTATGTTCATTTCTCAATTAATAAATGTCCATTTTTGTTTCACTTAAGCCTGCTGCACTCATTAGATGTAGCCTTTTTATTCGGCTGGCTCCTTTTCTTTAACTCGTACAAATGAGTTTTTAGCTCTGTGCTGCTGCACTCTAAGGGGGTGAAATTGCTATGAAACCACAGATTCTTATGTATCGCAAATAGATTATTCAGCTCGCTTTTCTTTCTATATGAAGGTGGTAGATGTTTGCCATCCAATCTGGCAGCAAACGTTTTCTAACCCTTCACTTTTAATCTCTGGTGTTAGAATGTGTTTTATCTATGAAGAATACATTTCAGCACAGCTACACCCATACATACAATAAACTTTGACTAAATCCTTTGCATGCTGGGTTAGTGAAATAATATTGTAAAGAAGTATGACATGCAGATCAGAGGCGTCGCTATTAGATTCGCTGTCGCAGAGTGACACAATTACAGAGCCTTGAGGTGGCATCAGCATGATGAGCCCATATATTGCCTGAAAGACACACTCTGGACTTGGCAGCAGCATAGGGAGCCCATATATTGCCTGAAAAACACATTGGAGTTGGCATCAGCAGAAGGAGCTCATATATTGCGTGAAAGACACACCCAGGAGTTGGCAACAGCAGAAGGAGCCCATATATTGCCTAAAAAACACACTGGAGTTGGCAGCAGCATAGGGAGCTCATATATTGCGTGAAATACACACCCAGGAGTTGGCAGCAGCATTAGGAGCCCATATATTGCCTGAAAAACACATTGGAGTTGGCAGCAGCATAGGGAGGTCATATGTTGTCTGAAAGACACATTGGAGTTGGCAGCAGCATAGGTAGCTCATATATTGCCTGAATGACACACCCAGGAGTTGGCAGCAGCAGAAGGAGCTCATATATTGCCTGAAAGACACACCTAGGAGTTGGCAGCAGCATTTGGAGCCCATATTGCCTGAAAGACACACCCAGGAGTTGGCAGCAGCATTAGGAGCCCATATATTGCCTGAAAAACACATTGGAGTTGGCAACAGCATAGGGAGCTCATATATTGCCTGAAAGACACACCCTGGAGTTGGCAGCAGCAGAAGGAGCTACCATGCATCAGCTACTCGCATGCATCAGCTATTGGTGGGTGGAAATCCTGGCTGATCCATGCCTGATTCATCTTCACAAAGGTGAGTTTCTCAACATTTTTCGTGGACAGACAAGTTCTCCTTGGCCTTACTATGGCCCCCGCAGCATTAAAGACCCGCTCAGATGGCACACTACTGGCCGGGCAGGACAGCTTTCTCAGGGAAAATTCTGCCATTTGCGGCAGTTTGGCTGCCCAGAAGTCCAGCGGATCCCCAAGGTGCGTTGGCATGGTCATTTCAAGGTATGACACGACCTGCTCGTTCAGGCCCTGCTCCAGGTCTTCCTACCGGTCATGAGTAGCCTCACTATGCGGGTGCAGAAAGCTACTCATTACCGACTGAAGACTGAGGCTGCTGCTGATGGAGCTGCTGCTCCTTCCACCCCCCCCCCTGGCAGCCATGGCAGTGGAAGGTGAGCGCAGAGGTCCCCCGGAGTCAGACCTGCGAGAGTATGGACCATGGCACAGATAGGCATTGGCCAACTGACTACGTAGAATGTCTTTGTAGTAGGTCAGTTTGTCTTTCCTCTCAGTGGGTGTAAAAAATGCCCCCATTTTGTGCCGGTAGCGAGGGTCCAATAAGGTGGAGAGCCAGAAGTCATCCCAGGGACAAATGGAGACAATTCTGCGGTAACTACGCAAGCATGTGAGCATGCATCGCGCAGCATAAGCAGCTCATATATTGCCTGAAAGACACACCCAGGAGTTGGCAGCAGCAGAAGGAGCTCATATGTTGCCTGAAAGACACACCCTGGTTTTGGGAGAAGCAGCAGCAGCAGCATTAGGAGCCCATATATTGCCTGAAAGACACACCCAGGAGTTGGCAGCAGCATTGGGAGCTCAAATATTGCCGTAAAAACACACCCATGAGTTGGCAGCATCATTAGGAGCCCATATATTGCCTGAAAAACACATTGGAGTTGGCAGCAGCATGGGGAGCTCATATATTGCCTGAAAGACACGATCAGGAGTTGGCAGGCAGCATCAGAAGGAGCCCATATGTTGCCTGAAAGACACACCCTAGAGTTGGCAGCAGCAGCAGCATTAGGAGCCCATATTTTGCATGAAAGACACACTCTGGACTTGGCAGCAGTATTAGGAGCTCATATATTGCCTGAAAAACACACCCAGGAGTTGGCAGCAGCATTAGGAGCCCATATATTGCCTGAAAAACACATTGGAGTTGGCAGCAGCATAGGGAGCTCATATATTGCCTGAAAGACACACCCATGAATTGGCAGCAGCAGAAGGAGCTACCAGGCATCAGCTACTCGCATGCATCAGCTATTGGTGGGTGGAAATCCTGGCTGATCCATGCCTGATTCATCTTCACAAAGGTGAGTCTCTCAACATTTTTCATGGACACAAAAGTTCTCCTTGGCTTTACTATGGCCCCTGCAGCACTAAAGACCCGCTCAGATGGCACACTACTGGCCGGGCAGGACAGCTTTCCCATGACAAACTCTGCCAGTTGCGGCCACAAGTCAAGTTTGGCTGCCCAGAAGTCCAGCGGATCCTCAAGGTGCGTTGGCATGGTCATTTCAAGGTATGACACGACCTGCTGGTTCAGGCCCTGCTCCAGGTCTTCCTGCTGCTCATGAGTATCCTCACTATGCAGGTGCAGAAAGCTACTCATTAGCGACTGAAGACTAAGGCTGCTGCTGATGGAGCTGCTGCTGCTGCTCCTGCAACCCCCCCGGAAGACATGGCAGTGGAAGGTGAGCGCAGAGGTCCCCCCCGAGTCAGACCTGCGAGAGTATGGACCATGACGCAGATAGGCATCGGCCAACTGACTACGTAGAATGTCTTTGTAGTAGGTCAGTTTATCCTCCCTCTCAGTGGGTGTAAAAGATGCCCCCATTTTGTGCCGGTAGCGAGGGTCCAATAAGGTGGAGAGCCAGAAGTCATCCCGCAGAAAAATGCAGTCACTACGCAAGCACGTGAGCATGCATCGTGCCATTTGTGCAAATGACTCGGAGGGACTACCTGTCTCTATCTCCACTGCATACTGCCACGGTGTGTCTGGGTCCTCTGTCTCGCCTTCCTCACAACCCTCTAGCTCCACTGGCTGCTCCTGCTCCTCCTCTCCTGTCAGATGACTAGATAAACCGCACATTTTGCCAAAACTAAACTGTGCTTCACTGTGCTGCTCCTCCTCCTCCTCCTCCCCAGCTCCCACGGGGTTTATGTGGCCGTGAAATGTATGCACCATGTCTCCAGTGCCCTGACCAGCCATAGTTTCCAACATGTGTTGTATTACATGAAGCAGTGGAATCACGTTGTTCATGCCGTAATCCTGGCGACTGACAAATAAAGTGGCTTCCTCAAAGGGCCTGAGAAAACGGCAGGTGTCACGTATGAGCTGCCACTGGTTCACATTAAAGTTACACAGGGGAGTCCCCCTATCTGCTCGGATCATCAAGAAATCAGTGATGGCTTTTCTCTGTTCGTATAGTCAATCTAAATATGTTGGGGGATACCATTCTGACGCTGTAGCTCAAGAAGGCTGTACTTGGCGGTGTAGGAGTGGCTGGAGTGCATACAAAGTTTCCTTCCCGTTGTTAGGATGTCTTGCAGATGGGGGGAAGACTTCAGAAAACGCTTGACAACTAGGTTGAACATGTGTGCCGTACAGGGCGCATGGCTCAGGCTTCCTTGTTGCAGCACAGATAAGATATTACTCCCATTGTCAGTCACCATGGTTCCCATTTCCAATTTTTGTGAAGTAAGCCATGTTTTGATTTCTTGATGAATGCATTTCAGGAGCTCCTCCCCTGTGTGACTCCATTCACCAAGGCAAACCATGTGAAGCACAGTGTGACACCACCATGCCCTGCACACATGGTAGGCTGAAGGGGCATTGAGTACCCAATGGAGGCTGAGGAGACGGCGGAGGATGAGGAGGCGGAGTCGCACACTGTGACAGGCAAAACAGCTTGGGAGTGTTGAGGCCTAAGCGGTGTGACCTGTCCAAATTGCTGTGCAGGAACCACATTCACCCAGTGGGCCGTAAAGGACATGTATTGTCCCTGACCGTAGTTACAGCTCCAGATGTCGGCGCTGCTGTGCACTTTGGTGCACACTGACAGGCTCAAGGACTGGCCCACCTTCTGCTCAACAAATTTGTGCAGGGCTGGTACTGCCTTCTTTGCAAAGAAATGATGGCTTGGGACTCTCCACCTCGGCTCGGCACTAGCCATCAGCTCTCTGAAAGTTCCACCACCGTAAAAGGGAGGGACTGCAGCTCCAGCAACTTGGACAGGAGCACATTTAGCTTCTGCGCCGTAGGATGAGTGGGCGCATACTGTTGTCTCTTGAACATGGCTTCGCTGATGGATTGCTGGCGGGATGACTGACTTTTAGTAGGAGGAGCAGGAGCATCTGGAGCGGCAGAGGATGGGTATGATGCACAGCTACCTTCGGCTGAGGTGCTGGAGCCTTGGCTGGGTGAAATTGGAAGCAGCAGGCTGGACCCCCACTTTGGAGCCTCGGTTCTCCCAGGCCGCTTTATGGTGACACTGAATGTGTTGCCCCAGGGCCGTGGTACCAACATTGGGGCCCTGGTTACGCTTGATCTTCTGTCTACACATCTTGCATGTGGCCAGGTTTCCCTCCTGTGGATGCTTGATGAAAAAGTGCCACACTGCCGAGTAACTAATTTTCCCTCCAACAGTTTGCACAAATTCACTGCTACTGCTGCCAACTCCAGGAACCCCTGCTCCACTACCTCCCGGGAAGGCAGCCTGCTATGCAGCAGGTGGTCTACCCCAGCCACGAGGGGCTCTAGACATCCCAATTCTGCCACCATGCTGACTGCCAACCCTACTACCACCTTGCTACCTCAGCTGCTGACTCTGGGGCAACCTGGGACCCTCTTCTCCTGATGATGATAAAGCCCCTTCTGCACCGAGCTCCCAAGTGCGATCGGCTTTATCATCATCATCATCATCGAGTTATGTCTGCACGTCACTGATGTACTCCTCGGTTTCCACAAGAGCGTGTGCTGCAGGAGACGGAACGCTGGCCACACCACCTCCCAAGCCACTCTCCTCCTCAGTGTTTGTCTGCCTAGCGAAAGAAGCGGCGGATGTCTCCTCCATTTCTTGGCTGGGCAGTAGCTGCCGACTGTCCTCTAACACATCGTCCTCACTGAATAGTGGAGCTGAACCCAAATCATAAGATACGTCGACTGGAGGGGCGGGCATAGGACAGAGGCAATGGAAGGACAGGGGCTGCTCCCGGGCCATGCCAACTCAGAGTTGTGTCCGAGGAACCTACGGACTGTTAACTGGGGGTGTCAGATGTCACTTGTGATGAGGTCGATGACCGCGTTAACCAATCGATGACAGCAGATGCGTTGCTGGTCGAGACGTGACCGCTAGCAGATACCGGGAGATTAGGCCTCTCACCGCTACTCCTGCTGCCACTCGCCCCTAGTCTGCTGCTACCTCTGCCTGATGAATCTAGGCCTCTCCTCGGTGCACATCCTGGCACATCTCTGCCTGACATTTTTACTGCATTTAGGAGGGGAAAACAATATACTACACTACACCTACAACAGTATTTTTGTAACAGCAGGTGTGTAGAAAAGTTAGATCAAAATAGGCAGGCACTGTAGCTAAAAGCTAATGCAAAAAGACACTGTCAGATGGTCTTAGAAGGTTAGTAGGCAGGTACTCTTAAAAGATAAGTGCTAGCACTGACAATGGCCTCCGGTGAAAAGCAATGGATGCTTTAAACTTGAAAAACAGTTTTTTTTTAAAAAGGCGAAAGGTAAGTCGGCCGGTACTCTTAAAAGATAAGTGGTAGCACTGACAATTGAAAGGCAATGGGTGCTTTAAACTTGAAAACCAGACTTTTTATACAAAACGCAAAAGGTTAGTAGGCAGGTACTCTTAAAAGACACGTGCTAGTATTTGGGAAGCCCCCTCTTCAAATACACAGGTTGCCTGCCTTGATAGTGGAAAAGTGACTTTGCTTACAAAATGCAACCAATTAATAGACAGGTACTCTTGAAATATTAATGCTAGTGTTTGGGATGCCCCCTCTTCAAATACACAGGTTGCCTGCCTTGATAGTGGAAAAGTTACTTTGATTACAAAATGCAACCAGTTAGTAGACAGGTACTCTTGAAATATTAATGCTAGTATTTGGGATGCCCCCTCTTCAAATACCGAGGTTGGCTCCTTTGACAGTGGAAAAGTGACTTTGATTACAAAATGCAACCAGTTAATAGACAGGTACTCTTGAAATATTTATGCTAGTGTTTGGGATGCCCCCTCTACAAATTAAGAGGTTGGCTCCTTTGATAGTGGAAAAGTGACTTTGTTTACAAAATGCAACCAGTTAATAGACAGGTACTCTGTTTGGGATGCCCCCTCTTCAAATACAGAGGTTGCCGGCCTTCATAGTGGACAAGTGACTTTGCTTACAAAATGCAACCAGTTAATATACAGGTACTATTGAAATATTTAGGCTAGTATTTGGGATGCACCCCCCCCCCCCCCCAGCGAAAGGCAAACTTTGCTTAAAAAGTGACTTTGCTTACAAAATGCAACCAGTTAATGGGCAGGTAGTCTTGAAATATTAATACTAGCATGCTTTTTAAAGAATGTTACCAGGAAATGGAAAAGCTAAATAGGCAGGTGTGTTATTAACACTAAATAGGCTTGAAAGCTAATGAAAACACTTTAAACGTTCCCTGTCTTTCTCTGTCACTGTCACAGCCTCTCTCCTTCTGTCCCTCTGTCCCTCGCTCGGCTTCTTCTGTTCTATCTATCTCTCCCTTGCTGTATCTATCTACCTATCTGTCTGTCTGTCCCTCGCTCTCTCCCTGCCTGATCCGCTCTGGCCACAATACAGTGTCAGAATGATCTTCCGCAAAATGGCCGCCGCTTATATAGGTCTGTGACATCATCGGTAAGCCTGTCTGCTGATAGGTAGCATGTGACACCTACCCAGGATTCCTTGCCCCATGGGACATGTCCTGACATGTGGATCCACCATTTTAGATGGGCTGTATAGCAGTAAATGGAGTTTTAAGGAAGCGATATGACGATCGAATTGCAGCGATATTCGGAATCGTACCAAATCGAATATTTCCTGAAATTCGTAACGAATTCGGGTTCATCAGAATCGATTCACTCCTCTCTAAATATTAGGAGCATTGCACTTTGATTTGGATCCTGACTGTGAGAATTCTGACTAAAAAGTTGCAATAAAGTCTTTCTTTTAAACTGTGAATTTAGAACAGGTACATAGCTAGCAACAAATTGTTATTTGCAATATGTTATATGTATGCACTATAGTATTAGGAGTTCCTATGAGAATATGGGATTGTTTCTAAGTGTATATTAAAAAATAAGAGAAATTATGGTTTATTTCAAATTATTTTCCTTATTTTTCAAGAAATGCTTTAAAGAAAAATTCCTTCCATCAAGGCCTATGGGTATATGTGGTAAGCAGCATCCCAATTAGGCTTTAAAAGAAGGAGAAACAGCAGAAAAAGAAGGTATGCCATACATATGGACATAACTATTTTTCATATAATAATACTTTAAGTGTATAAGAGTGATTATATATTACTGTAGATTTGTTTTTAAATATGTAGTTCTTGAATAATTGGTATCTTATTATATTTCCAAGTTCTCTCAGATTACAATAAAAATGTCAAACATGTATCTCTCTCTGTATTCTCTCCACTAGTTTTCATTGTTTTCTTACACCCCCAAATTTACAATGGATTTTGTTGACAGAATAAATGCAATGACTGTCAAAATGTCACAGGTAAGCTTGGTACAGTGAATGCAAACCTCAAAAAAAGCATTTTTTTGAGAAATGCATTTACCATGGAAAAAGTTAGTACTCCAAATGTCATATCATTAAACACAGTATACTATTTGGAAAGTTTACGTAAACAGATGGGACCCAATTATTTTTGTACCCTTTATCATTTGTAGAGAAATGGTGTGTATTGCATGCATATACTATACCCCTCCCTGATCCCCACTGCCTTAAAAAAATTAGCTGCTTTTCTTTGTAAGCAATGAATCCACTCCCAATGTCAAAGACCACATCCCTTATCTAACTCTGTTAAGCCTACCTTTCACGTAACATAGAGTACCCAACATAAAATTGCACAGAAGTCCATTGTATGAGCAAATGTTCCCCAAGCTTGTGCACACCCCAACACAGATTGACTTTTTATTTATTTTATTGGATGCTATCAGCTCTTATTTTTTGTGCCCTGATTTCTTATTTTCACACTGTCCTCCACTGTAAATTCCATTGTGCAGTTATTCCTGTAAAGGATCTCTGCTGGTCCAGCTGGAGTTAACAGTATTAACCATCACTGGGTGGGTCATTACTGTTTAACTGTGAGCCTTATTTGTTATTATTGATGTTACTGTTACTGAATATATTATCCCTATTGTTTTCACTTTTATTAGGGGTTATGTTCCCTATATGGGTTCTGAGATTTTTAGGTTAAATGGTCATCTAGTCATCTATCCCTACCCAGGGATCGCCCTAGCCCCACATGCTTATAGTGAGCTTGTACCTATAACAGCTTAGATCTTTCTTCCGCCTTGCAGGTAAGGGTTGCTTCCGAGTCAGGAACTTGAAAAATCCATTGGGCCATAAGGCTGGTTAGGGTGAAGTATTGGATTTCAGTTGTTATACACTATTTGAGCAAGTGCCAGGTGTATGGGTTTATTGCTTTGTAAAAGCAGTTTTGTTCTTTTGAGAAGGCATTTGAGGCAGTCCTTCGAGATTCCGGGGCGCATTGCCAGAATTGTATGATTTCCTGGCAATCCCACCATAGATGATGGACCGTAGTAGAGCAAGAATTATACCACCAGTATCTGGTGCTGGGTATACAACTATTATAGTCCAAGGTCCAGCATCTATTTAAGAGTTTTAGATGGGAAAACCTATATAACAGCAAGTATTTTAAGCTGTGTTGCTGTACTATGCTGGTTCATAAGTTGCTGCCCAGCACCACCCCCACTTCCTTCTCCCATTTTGCCATATAATCAGTGTTTCCCAACCCTCTCCTTGAGCGCCACCAACAGAACAGTTTTGCATACCTTCACGCAGATGCACAGCTACAGCAATTAGTGCTTAAGCAGAGCTATAGAGGTACATGGGAGGAGACACATAAAACATGGCCTATTGTCAGGCCAGAGAGCTCTCCAGATGGAGCTCTCCACCAAAGATCAGATTTTTAGCCCAGAGCAATGACACAACACTGAAAAATTCACTTAATACTGTTAAAAACAGATATAAGTCCATCAAATTCTACCAAAGGACGAGGTTGAGGAAAGTAATTTTTTTATGATTTACATATGACAGCTTATAGTAACAGTTGATAGTATTTCTTTCTAAAAAAAAAAAAGCATCTAATGCTTTCTTAAAGCTGTCAGTTGTTGCTGTTGTGAAAGCTTCTGTGGGAGGCTATTCCACAGATTTATAGATCTTATGTTAAAGAAGGATCATATCCTCTGGAGATTGAATGTTTTTTTCTCTAGACACAGAGTGTGTCCCTTGTTTTTAGAGAGGATTTTACATGAAATAGTTTTTCTCCATATTTTTTATTTTAGCCATTTATATATTTATAAAATCAAAAGATTCTCCCATTAGATGTCTCCTTCTAAAAACCGACAGTACCAAAAAGAATAGAAACAAAGTACCTGTATCTGGTGAGCCTCATACCAGTGCCAAAAAAACATGAATTGAGTCCCTAGACTTTGGGAACTTAAAAATTGAGTCAGCTTGAATTCTGTTGGCAAAACAGAAAACTTTTGCCCAGCCTACAGAATACCATTAGAGATGGGCAAGTAAGCCTGGCTTTTTCTAGAAAATCTGGAATGATTGACTCTTTAAATTAAGCCCATGATGGATAAAGCTTAGAGTCCTATTATACTCACATTAACACCTCAAGAAGATACATCCCATAAAACTGCATACACACAAAATAATATGATTAATTTAGCTAGCAGGGAAAAGTATTGCAGATGAGCCTTATGGCCTTTCCATGGCTGAACTGTAGTACATACTACACCTAGTAAATAATACATCTGGTCTTCATACTGCACTGGCTTTAGTACTGTAATTATAGTTATTCATATGTCTGCAGTCATTTTAACAATTGCTAATGCATGTGCATACATCCTCTGGGGATCCTGGCTATCTGTATCTTCCATCTACTGGACATGGAGGGTAAAGGCTGCCAACAATGAGCCACAGAACAAGATAACCCCATTGGCCCTTTTATGTGTGACAAGATATTTTCAATCTTAAAATGTAAGAGGGCCAATAAATACCTCTTGCTTCTTCTGATTGGCTGCTTACCAAATAACATTGGCTGTGCCCGCATCACCAGCGCTCATAATAGCATTTAGTTAAAAGATTGTTCCTAGTGATTTTGGTTTAATTTATGATGTACGCCTTTTAGCATCATTTTTGTGGCTTCTGGCACTGTGTTGTACTACATTGGCACTAGAAGTCGCTGTGCAGAACGCTACTAATTAACTTTGATTGTAACACTTAGGTATTGGCCAGCCAATGTCAGCATCTGTTGGACCCGCTGGCCGATTATCCCAGTGTCAGTGAGTGGCACTTTGTATGCCATTATTCCTGCGCTTAGCATCATTATTATCTTCATTACAGTTACAGGAAATTAATGCTGGGGACAAGGGGGACACACTTTACAGTGTGTTTTAATTGTTGAAGTCCAAATTACACATTGTTAAGCAAAATAAGCCATTGCAATCAATTTTAATAACCCAAAAAACATCTAGGTCCTGCATTCCAATTATCGGCTGTTAAAGTAAATGTGTTTCATATTAATTATAAGCATTAAACACTTCAATTCAGTTCTGCTCATTGTGCTCTATGGGATATTGAGCAACAGTGCCAGGTTTCATCTGGCACTGCTTCACCCACAGTACCGGGTGTGGCATCCTTTACGTTGCTAGTGTTAAATAAGGTGCTAGGTGGGCGCAACATCGGCGTTAGTGTTCTTTTAGTTGTTAAATTTTAGGCTGAGTGCCACTGAGGCCAAAAAAGTGGAATTGTGTGGTGCTGATGCTTCTAAAATAAGGCGTCCGGTCTACCGTTTCCTAACTATCCCAGTTCAATGACTGATCTTTGCCCACCTCTTAATAAGCACTTACTTAGGGCCTTATTTATCAAGGAATAGTGACAGATAGCGACAGATAGCGACTGGAGAGCCGGGCAGTAAAGCCAGGTACCGCAACTAGAACGCCGGCTCCCCTCCACAATCACACATTTATCAAGCCGATACTGATAGCGCCACCTAGCAACTCATTCATCATTATCCCAGCCTCATCCCACAGCGCCAGCGAACATCCTTGAACAGCGACAGGTATGACCTCTCGCTACCTGGCGCTCTCCAATGCATTTCAATGGCAGAATGTATTTTAATTAATAATTATTTTTTCATATATATTTTTTTTTTATACATTTCAAAAGAACACTTCTTCCTTTGAAAATGTATTTTTTGGGGATTTTAAAAAACATTTTTTTTTTTTGCAGAATTGATATTACAGGTCTGATTTTAAACTATTCAGGTTTGAATATTATTTCAAAATCATTCCATTTTTTTTTTTTTTGGGTGGTTAGGGGGTTAAAAAACTACTTTTAACACATCACCTACTGCGCTCTGGGATTTAAACATGCATTTCACAGCGCTAGGAATTTTTAAGGCTGATTTTTTAATGAATATGGTGGGTGCCGGTCGCTATGTCCAGTCGCTATCATGCGCTCCCATACAATAGCGAACCTGTAAAATAGCGACTCAGCATCTTGTATTCAACATTACGGCACACCGACTGAGTCGCTATCATCCACCGAACAATGGGCAAGCACAGCGACTACTAGCTATCACTGTCAAAATACCGCTACAGTCGCTCAACAGTCGCTATCTGTCGCTATTAATGAATCAGCCTCTTTGATGGCTAGTAACAAGGAGAAGTATGTTTGCTGCCAATGTCAACCTTCTTCTAAATTGTTACCCATGTACAGTACTTTTCAGTGTAGATCAGCGTGAGAGAATAACAAGAGTAATTGAATAAAATTCTCCCTGAATTTGGAACATCAAGCAACAAAATATAAATAATGCTTGCCTGAGTGAATAACAGTTTTTATCAGAGACTCTGTGGGATCATAATGTATTCTTTCAATCTGAACCAAAGGTAATAGCAGGAGCTAGGAAGCAATTTTTTATAGATTTCTTAGTAATCTGAGCTGATGGTATACCTGTTACAGAACATTTCCAATAAAATAGAAACACAGCAGGGTAAAAAAGATACAAATGATTTTTTTCTATCAGTCAATAAAAGCATGACTTTGCAGTAATGGAATATATGCTCACAAATTCTGCTGAATCTATAGTAGTATGAAGGACCTAGTTCAAAAAATCCTTTACTTGGAAAACTGAGCAATACATTTATTTATACCAGAGTCTATTTTAAGATGTTACTAAGAAAACAGTTGATATGTATACCAGGCTGCATTCAATGAAGTTCAAGATTTCATCTAAATCTGCATAGTTTGGTTGCAATTGTTTGGCATCTTATACAGTGGAAAAGATATTGACTTGTGTCTGATTTGTTAATTTGTGTTGATAAAATAAACAATACAAAGCAGAAACACAGCATAATTTGGAAATACTGACTAGTTTCTGAAAGTAAAAGTAGACAAAACATTATATGGTCAGGAATGTGCAAAGTTTGGCTTAGAAATTGGTGGTGAGAGGTTGCTTCTGGAATCTAGAGAAGCTGTGGAGAAGCCAAATGCATTGTATGAATTTAAGGTATCTTTAAGGTATAGAATGTAAAATATTTGTAGGGCCATGTTTATAATGAAATGAAGAAAAGACGTTTTCTAGGGTGATGGAGATGGCAGAAACATCAATGACATATATTCATTTGGAGAAAAGATGGGAAGCATTAGAGACAATGAACCTTGATTCCTGTCTCTAGCTGAGTGACATTTATTTAATTAGAGAGATAGCACACTATGCTGTATTGTGCCAGTTACATCTCCTTGGTCTCTTTGGTACTGTAAGAATGATTCTCCTAGAGTGACTTACAGATAGCACAGAAAACCAAACACAGTGGATTTCATGACTTTCACAGACATGAAGAACAAACATTCTTTTTCTTTAAATAGAGACTAGCATTCCACAAGAGCATCACTCTGCATGTTTTCTATTGTGCACATTATGTCCTTACACTTGCCACGTTATCTTTTTTTTTTTCAAAATCAGGCAGGTACATACAATTCTAAATAGATGATTGGGTGTTAGGACTGTATATTGTACATGCACGTTTTTTTGTTTTATTTCTAAAAACAAAAGAAAAATGTCAAAGAAAAATATAATTGCAGTTATGTATGTATTGGTATTGTTCATTTATATAGCACCATCTTCTACCATAGCACAGTATAAAGTACAGTAGTAAGTGAAGACAGGGTAAAGCATACAGTACATAGACATAGACAAACAAGATGATATGGTGTTCAAAGTGATGCTTTTAAAAACAAAAAAACAATTTAAGAGACAGCCCCACTCTTTGGGGTTGTCTAAAGGTAAAAGTGTGGAGACAAAGGGGAATCGTCACAAGTAATCTGTATTGAGATGAGGGGTGGGCACACCAGATGGGAAGGTTACAATGAAAATTGATTAAACCATGTTATTTGCTTCTCTGAAAAGGTGGGGTAGAGGAAATGTGCAAGAAGTGACCAGGGTAAAGGATGAGAGAAATTCAGAGGCAGAGCAGAGGTTGCTGCTAGGTCAATATCAATGGAGATGAAAAGGAGGAGCCTGGCTGTCAGTGGAGGGATTGACAGGCCTGGAAAAGCAAAATGGAAGGTCGATGTGGCAAGCAGAGTACAGAATAGTCTGTTTCTTGGTGAACCACAAAGTAACGTGTTGCTGTCAGACTACCGGGTGTGAACCCTGATTGCGGAGACTAAGAACTGGCTCACCTCTCGCCCGGGAAGCCTGGAATCTAAGGACCAACCTGGTTTTCACTAGAGCCTCTAAAGGTGAGGATAGAAGGCAGATCAGAGCTGGACTGGAAGTGTGGAACAAGCTGAAGTCATGGGCAGGCAGAATAGGATGAAGTCGTAAACAAGCAGAGGTCATGGACAGGCAGATCAGGATCGGAGTCGTAAACAAGCCGAGGTCGTAGGCAGGCAGATCAGGTTCGAAGTTGTAAACAGGCTAAGGTTGTCAGGAGAACAGGAGCGTAGTCAGGATCAAGCCGGGTCGGTACACAGGAATGGACGACTGGAACTCAGGAACAGGCAGGAGAAATGACCAACTGGCAATGGAGCTCAGAGCTCGCCAGTATTTAAAGGCCCCTGCGTATGCGCAAACGTGGGCGCATTTGCAATGCGAATAGGCACGCATAATCGTACATGCGCACAAGTCCATTGAATCATACGGTGCACAAATGCGCGCGCATATTCGCACGCTTACTAGCCCTATTATGTCTAGCGCGAAAATGCAAGTGCATGGGGAACCTTGGCGCCCTCTGCTGGGAAACCAGAGGAACAGCCCTGGTTCTATGACAGTTGCTTAGTCTAGTTGGGATATGATCAGGGCATGCAGGAACATGCTGTTGAGTGTGAGTTGAGCAACTTTAGTGATGATATACTAATCCTCATATAACATTTATGTAAATCTCATAGTAAAATTTAAAATGTATAAGTATACATTGTATTGTTTCATTTTGTCTATCGATATTATCAATATCAAATTGGAAATAATTTCCCTTGAGTTAAAACATTCAAGGCGAAAGGTTTTGTTCCTGCTCTCCCCATGGGGATTAATGGTTTTCCAGGGGAATTCAGCATCCAAAGCATCCAAAATGATGAATGCTAAAACACATATATTTTTATAATTTATAATTGACTGTATTTTCCTAAAATCTGTTAGATTTTCATATTACATTTTCCAGTGCCTCAGTATTACTTTACACTCAGCTTGATTTGAACCACTCCAGTTATCTAAACAATGCCATGTAATCTTATGACTGCAGATGAACCTCAAATGTGCAACAAAGAAAGTAAAATAGACGCAAAATTGGATCAGTTGCCCTGGGCAACCAGTTATACTGCTATGTTTCGTAAAGCCCGATAGGGTGTTTTACAGAGCTGCCCTGGTTTTGGAAAAGTTTTATTGCTCCATTTTGTATTATTCTGTTTTAAAGTGTTTTGCTGTAAAGAAAATGGGTTCCTTGCAGTTTTTGCAATCAAATGCTAAAAAAATGAGCTAACAAGATATAGAGTT
Organism: Gastrophryne carolinensis; assembly: GCA_027917425.1. NCBI lineage: Eukaryota > Metazoa > Chordata > Amphibia > Anura > Microhylidae > Gastrophryne > Gastrophryne carolinensis. The sequence continues at coordinate 247,012,205 of CM051238.1, forward strand.
AAATGAAACATATGCTGCTTGCAATGGCACTTTCTAAATCAATGAAATTACCGTTATAGAACATGTCGACAAATTAGACAAGTACAGGCTGCTTGGAGGAGAAATGTAGTTTGGCTCCATAAAAGAAATTAAATAATAAAATACCAATGACAGATGTAGTTAGCGAAAGGTTTTGAGGTTTAAATACCAATTTGTGAGAAATGTATGCAGCCCAATCAGAACAGAATTTCAATTATCAACCGACAGAGCACCACACTCTGATTTATGTTTTGCAGACCAGATGTTTAGAAACCTTCATAATGTCTTTTATAGGAGTGGAAAATGTATCAACTAGTTCATACAGCTCAGGATGCAGGTTAGCTCAGATGTATTCAATTGAACAGTTGAGTTGTTATTTTTTTATGTGTTTTGGGCTTGATTGCCACAAGTGACTTATCTTCTCCCCCCTTGCAAGCCATGAAAATTCTAAAAAGGAAATGTTTCAGTCAGCAGTCAAGAAAATATTATATCTCAAACCAACAGCTCCAAATTCTAAATATTAAAGAAACATGATTCAAATTACTACTGTAATCCTTTCACCCATTTAAATTCCATTTATTTGTTTTTGAATTCTCTATGAGAGAGAGTAATGATGAGATTAAATATTCAAATGAGGTAAAAAATGTCAATCAAATTGTTTCATTTCTTAAAATTACACACCATGTAATTTCAAATGAACGAGAGTAATACATAAGCTTTCTCTATGATAAAGCTGTTCCATCAGGGAAAAATATGTTAATGTGGTATGTGAAAGATAAATAACTTAATTCATTTTCCCTTGATTTTCTCCTCAGCTAAAACAAGGATTCAAGATCTTTCGCTGACTTCTGACTTACCTAGCATTTTTATCACTATAAACATCAAATAAGGACTCATGTACAATATTATATGGATTCAGAGTCACAAACTCATAACAGGTAGGCAGAGTCATGGACTCCGAACAGTCAGGCATAGACACAATTTGGGAGAGCAGAGTCACAGACTGAGAAAATAAACACAATGGGACAAACAATCTGCTTTGCAAGAAAGGCAAGCGGATTGCTATCAGGGGTGCAAGAAGCTGGTACCCTAAGGCAAGCCTTTACCCAACCTTACCCAATTTTTCAGTTATGCCCCAAATGGTGTGAGGCCCTAGGGAGTCCTCTTATTGTCACTGACTTGAGGAAGAGGAAACAAGTGACAGAAGGACAGGGGGCAGGACAAAGATAGCTACAGCAAAAAGACTTAAAACAGACATGGATATACACATACAGAACTAGGGCACTGGAACCCAAAGAGAACACATAAGGACAAAGGGCAACATACATAGTAACAAGCTCAGTGCATAGGACAGAAGGCCTAGGGCCCACTACAGAGAATCAAATGCCTTAGGCTCAACGCCAGGAAAGGACTGATGTGCTGCTGAGGGGAGCACATGGTCAGTTTAAAGACTTACAAATAATGATCCAGTACAGAATCAGGGGTTATACACAAGCCTCACAGCCACATAATACGAATCTATTGAGATTACTGTTTATTCCCAAGAACATTTTATGACCTTTCAATTCCAAATAATAAATTATATTTAAACTGAATAATTGCTTATTTAAAGTCCCTGCTTAGCAAACACTAACTTCTCTAGAAACTAAACTAAAACTAGTTTGCTGAAGGAACTATTTAATTTCCTATTTATAGGAACTTGGGTCTCACCTTTTTTAACAGGAGGGATTTCTGACGCATTATCTTTCCCTCTGTTAGAGGCAACTAGGGTTTCGCTTGCTCGATTGAGCAAGTTTATTTAAAAAAGATTTCTTCTGTCAGGTTGGTGTACTCTGTAATTTACTTCTCCTATCATTTTAACAATTTCATAGGGGCCTTGCCAACAACTTACTCTATAACATGGGCACCAGAACCCTATCCCAAGGGGTAAAGTTCCTGACCCTTGCACACTGATTATCGACCCTGCTCTTGGCCTTTTGCTCCCTGTAAAGGTGCTCCCTTACATTTGGCACTTCAATACTTAGAAGCGGGACCTTCATTTTACCAGATGAAGGCACTGGTCTGACACAGTAAAAGATCCAATGGTGCACTGTAGCACATTGCATTTAAAGTGGGACAACTGCACTTAATCATGTGTAATCCGCACATTCAAACTACCTTCTGTAACGCATTAGTTGGGTATCCCTCCCCTTGTCCCCAGCACAAACCCAGACAGAAGGAAAAGTTGGGTGCTTATCTGAGTTTAGGTAATCATACAGCTGGAATCGGGTTCAGCTTCGACATCTATGGAAGCATTAAGGGGAAACATCCGCCGGCATTCCTAGCTGCAGAGTATTTCTTGCCATTCATTCAGCAAGTGAGGAACGGTGCATCAGTTTCCCTCAGGTTTTTGCCACACGGAACCTTGACAACCTCCTTGGAGTGCAGGGACGTACAACCCCTAAACTGGTGAAATCTTGTGAGAATATAGTTTTTGATTGGACTCAGTCAGAACCGCAAAAATGATGACACCAAATATGCTAAAACAGACAATAAATCCTAAATACAAAATGAATTGAATGAATATATATATATATATATATATATATATATATATATATATATATATATAAAAAAATTATATATATCACTCCTAAATAGATATAGAGGCTGATTCATCACTAGCGCCAGGTATCGGCAGATGAGCGGCTGTAGCGAGGCGCTCAGAGTGACCACTAGTAGTCTCTGTGATCGGCTATGGTTCGCCGTTACCAAGCGCCTAAGTCGCTGGCCGGCATTGATGAATTTGATGTGTGAGTCGCTATAATAACACCAGTACAGCGCTATATGGGAGTGAACGGTAGCGACTGGTCAGTGTGAGTGACTCAAACCATATTCATAAAAAAAGCAGCCTCACACAGTGCCACCGCTCAAAATTCGGTCGCTGTAGCCCAGAGCGCCAGAAGCTGTGTGATTAAAGTCCATTTTTGAATACATATCCACTAGTACCAAAGAGAAAACATATGGAATTACATTGTTATTACATACCAGGCGCTCTGGAAGCCAGAGCACCAGCATTATACGCTGAGACATTTGTGATGATAAATCGGATGCTATGTACCCTTGATGGGCCACTAAAACTCATTCAAAATTTGGAGGACATGCTTTGTGTCTCTAATGTAGCCTGGTAAACTCTTAACCAATTATAGTACTTGAGATCAGCACCTGCCAGCCGTGGACAGCAGCAGTGACCACAAGGCGACCCAGAATCTCAGTGTTCAACTTTGCATATTCCCAAACATCCTGCTTGCTGAGATCTTCTCTCGCTCTGCAATTCTCTGCATCCTGTCTCCTCACAATCAGCAGCAGTGATTTCTGTAGAGATCATTGCACTGCTTTCCATGGGATATCAATTACAGTGGGGTCTCCTGGGTCCCCCATCTGTCTGTCTGTGCAATGCTGTAATCTGCTTAGCTAGCAGGTGGTTTGTCTCCTATTGTACTATTTTCTGGTATTGAACCAATGCCTACTGCTGCTGAGCCTTAAATAATCATAAATAATCCTACCTAACAAGGGGGGGAGGGGGCAGTGGGGTGGTGAGTAAATCAAGATAAAAAGGGAGGCCCTCTTGCCACCCGATGATGTGACCATCATCAACAGTGGACATTCAGCTAGGGGGATGGTACTGAGTCCACATACAAGCATCCTACCCACACAACTATACAATGGTTGTCACCTAGAAGGGAGGGAGCAGCAGACCCCCACAGCCCCTCTCCACTGAAACAAGAAAAGCTTTTTACTGCAGATGTCAGAAGAATAGCATGATAGCGGTATGTTGCCAATACAAGGTATGGCTAATGTTTGCTGAGAGAGATGTGTGATGTCACACCGCAATGAAGAGATTTCCAGAGCAGTCTGGAGACTGCCGGAAGGGAGACCACCACACGTAACAATAACTCCTAACCACAGAGGAAGAGAAGGGGATCCTCTCTGGGTAGCATATAAGAAAACCCATACATAAAGTATAATAAGTATTCTAGGATACGGCATATGCATATACACAACAAGGATTACTTATATTGATGAATCAAACATCATGAATACTGATTCATAATTATACATATTCATATAGTGGAAAATGCCACAGTGATTATAAATCCCTGATTACTGTTCACCCACAAACTAGCAGTCCAGAGCGTAGCCCAAGAGAGGAATTTGAAGGTTCTATCACGGTGGTACAGATGTCCGGCAGACCTAAATAAGTTTGACACCTCTCACTCTGACAGGTGCTGGAGATTCCTAGTGGGGCATGGGAATATGGTCCATATTTGGTGGAGCTGCCTGCCAACTAAGTCCCTGTGGGGGGAAGTTTTGTCAATTTATAACAACATCACAGGAGAGTCAGTACAGAACTCTCTGCAGTTGGCTCTGTTGTCTTTGCTGCCAGGTCTTCTCTCATATGGTAAGAAGAGGGTCCTGAGACATCTCCTGACAGCGCCGAGAACTGTTATTCCAAGGCGTTGCAAATTTAAAACCCCGCCTTCACTTGTTGAATGGGCACAAGAGGTAGAGGCCATCCACCACATGGAGGAGTTGATCTCAGAATATGAGGGCACGCAGGAGAGGTGCACAATGACACGGGCTGGCTGGGTGGACTATAGGGACAACCACCTACAGGTAGAGGCACAGTAGAGGGTTCTGGGTTTGCGCTCTTCCGCTCCTGCTCCTGTCCCTGTTCCTATCCTTACCCTCGTCCCCAACTCTACTTTATCCTTGTTTCCTTTCTGTTACCCTTTACTTTCTATCCCCCCTATTTTTCCACCCTTTTTCTACATGTCTCTGATATCCTATGTCCTTTGGGCTCCTCTGCCCCCCTCCTGCCTCTTATGGCCACCCCTCCTCTTCAAGTAGAATTTCGGGAGGACTCTGCCACTTCCCAGCTGTTCCACTCCCCCCGGTCCTGGGCCCTTGCGTCTCAGTTTATAGGCTGGCCCGGCTGTTGGGCCCTGTCTGGAGGGGATCAGGGCTGGGGGTGGGGCAGGCCAACTGTATGATGAAGGACAAATGGTATGCTAATTTCTGGTATAATCTGACCCCATCTATGGGGGTCGGGCGAGGTGTGATGATTGATCTTGGCATGTTGTCAATATGTAAATGCCCGTGGGCATGGAACATGACATGTTCTTGCTATTCTTTCCTTTTCTGTTTTAATGCTTTGTACTAGCATATTATATGATGCAAAAATTCAATAAAAAGATATTGAACTAAATCCTGGATTAATCCTGGAAAGCATGAGTACTTAGTTACCAAACTAAGGATAAGGTGCTTCCCTCACTAGAGAGGTATAAACATGTAATAAGATTTAGTCACATGTAAAAAAAAAGCCAAGGTAACTTGGCAATCTATGCATTGTTACTCCATATGCAAAACACACTTCCACAGCCCTGCCCCAAAGACTATAATCGGATCCCGAAATAAATACATGTACGTATGTCTCTGAATAAAAAATGATATGCAAATTAGCAAGTGAATAATATACTATTGAAAATGCATTAAACACATGAAAATAATGTAAATATTAATGTGACCAACCAAATTAACTAAACCCTACAACATGACAAAACAAACCACCTGATGATAAATGTTTAACAATGAATATTAGAGAAAAGGTGCAATATGGAGACTGGTACAGTAAAGCTAAGCTCAATCTTTGTTGAGGCCAATGGGTGAGTGCAGCCAAGGAGGTAGACCCATCTTAACTCCTTACCACCATGGATCGATAAGTTCATCTTCTCCAAGCCAGTGACCCATAGGCACCTAGGTGAAAGTGAGGCAGTATCTACTTACATAAATATTATTCAATCCATTGAATCAGGTATGTATTACCTAGTCCTCTTTTATTTCTACCCCCCCCCCCCTTATAAAGCATTCATTCATTTTAACTTAAATAACTTGCAATTTATGTTTTTCCATTTTTACTGGCCTCTACTATTTGCTGAGGAAGAAAGCAAGGGGATGAGACGGACACGTTTTTTGTGATAGAAATGGTGATAGTGTTGAGATTTGGATTCCCATTCTGAGGATACCATCCCGATTCAGCAGGCATAGGGCTGCCGTAGGGGGTCTTGAGGCCCTGAGGAGCCTAGCATCAAAGTGCATTTCAGTATTCCCAGGGGACTTCCATGAATGCACACTTCCAAGGTATAGATGCCTCTAGCCAAGGTGGTTTCCTCATTTCTCTGGCTGCAGACAGGTGTGATTAAGTTTGCTTCAATCAAAACAGAAGACACAGGGGTAAGCTAAAATGCTGAGAAGATCTTCAATCCAGCTGCCAGAAGTAGATTTTTTAATGAGATGGGCAAGATTTTTTTGCCCTACTTGTAAACTGTTAAAGGGCTACCAAGGACTTTTATACCAAACCAAAGGCTAGTGGGTGCTAGGCAATTTGCCCAACAAGTTGATAGGGGAATTACTAATTGCCTTCAGACACCATGGCCTTGATTCAATAAAGGTAGAAAAAAATTCTCATGGTAGTAAAAGATTCAATTCATGAGAAAAAAGCCGGAGAATTTCACTGTTACTGAATCACCAGATAAAAAGACAATGAAAGTCAATGGCACTTTTTTCTCCTAAGAAAAGTAGAGAACTGTTTACTCTCTACACTGTAGTAAAAGCTGCAATTGACTTTCATTTATTGAATCAAGGCCCATGAGTGTAGAACAGCATGGTGCCAATTAGGGATGAGCGAATCAATCCGGACGAACCCGGATTCGTTCCGAATTTCATGAAAAATTTGATTCTGAACGAATCCGAATTTCCCCGCGGTTCGATCGATCGAAGTTTTCCTTTAAACTCCATTTATTTCAATTACAGGCATTCTAAAATGGTGGAAGCACATGTCCGGACATATTCCCTGGGGCAAGGTATCATGGGAAAGTCACATGCAGCCTATCAGCAGCCAGGAGGCCCGTTGACGTCACCGTGCTATATAAAGCGGCGGCCATCTTGCTTGTGCGCATTTCAGCCTTGCATTGCGGCCAGAGCACAACTCGTTACAGACAGGGACAGAGAGTTAGAGATAGGTAGGGAGAGTCAGAGAGGCAGACAGAGAGGTAGACAGAGCCAGGGAAAGATAGGGAAAGATAGGGAAAAACCGGAACCATCCAGCCAGAGACAGTGAATCTTTTTTTTATCATTAGCCAGATCAGTTTTCAATTCAATTTCAGTTCTTTGTACTGTAAATCTGCCTTGCCACTGTGCATGCCATCTATGCAGTGGCTTATTTAACCCTGTTACACACAAGCATTTATCATAATGTAACTGGATTAGTTTAAATATTTTTTGGTCTGCCTTTAACCAAAAAAACACCAGCCCACCTGGGTATCCCAAACCTGCACTTAGCAGCCTATCTGTTATACTAAATACGCTTGTTCATCCTTCCTCAGCTTAATCAAAGTATTGCATTTTGAATTGGTTTTTGGTCTGCCTTTAACAAAAAAAACACCAGCCCACCTGGGTATCCCAAACCTGCACTTCGCAGCCTATCTGTTATAATAAATAAGCTTGTTCATCCTTCCTCAGCTTAATCAAAGTATTGCATTTTGAATTGTTTTTGGTCTGCCTTTAACAAAAAAAAACACCAGGCCGCAGGGCAACCCAAACCTGCATTAGGCAGCCTATCTGTTATACTAAATATGCTTGTTGATCCTTCCTCAGCTTAATCAAAGTATTGCATTTTGAATTGGTTTTTGGTCTGCCTTTAACCAAAAGAACAACAGGCCGCAGGGCATCCCAAACCTGCACTTAGCAGCCTGTTATACTAAATACGCTTGTTCATCCTTCCTCAGCTTAATCAAAGTATTGCATTTTGAATTGGTTTTTGTCCTGCTGCCAAAACACTAGGCCGCAAGGCATCCCAAACCTGCACTTAGCAGCCTATCTGTTATACTAAATACGCTTGTTCATCCTTCCTCAGCTTAATCAAAGTATTGCATTTTGAATTGGTTTTTGTCCTGCTGCCAAAACACTAGGCCGCAAGGCATCCCAAACCTGTACTTAGCAGCCTATCTGTTATACTAAATACGCTTGTTCATCCTTCCTCAGCATAATCAAAATATTGCATTTTGAATTGGTTTTTGGTCTGCCTTTAATAAAAAAAAAACACCAGGCAGCAGGGTATCCCAAACCTGCACTAGGCAGCCTATCTGTTATACTAAATATGCTTGTTCATCCTTCTTCAGCTGAATCAAAGTATTGAATTTTAAATTGTATTTTGTCCTGCTGCCAAAACACTAGGCCGCAGGGCATCCCAAACCTACACTTAGCAGCCTATCTGTTATACTAAATACGCTTGTTCATCCTTCCTCAGCTTAATCAAAGTATTGCATTTTGAATTGGTTTTTGGTCGGCCTTTAACAAAAAAACCCACCAGCCCACATGGGTATCCCAAACCTGCACTTAGCAGCCTATCTGTTATACTACATACGCTTGTTCATCCTTCTTCAGCTGAATCAAAGTATTGCATTTTAAATTGTTTTTTGTCCTGCTGCCAAAACTCTAGGCCGCAGGGCATCCCAAACCTACACTTAGCAGCCTGTTATACTAAATACATTTGTTCATCCTTCCTCAGCTTAATCAAAGTATTGCATTTTGAATTGGTTTTTGGTCTGCCTTTAACCAAAAAAACACCAGGCCGCAGGGCATCCCAAACCTGCACTTAGCAGCCTGTTATACTAAATACGCTTGTTCATCCTTCCTCAGCTGAATGAAAGTATTGCATTTTGAATTGTTTTTGGTCTGCCTTTAACAAAAAAAACACCAGCCCACCTGGGCATCCCAAACCTGCACTTAGCAGCCTATCTGTTATACTAAATACGCTTGTTGATCCTTCCTCAGCTGAATCAAAATATTGCATTTTGAATTGTTTTTGGTCTGCCTTTAACCAAAAGAACAACAGGCCGCAGGGCATCCCAAACCTGCACTTAGCAGCCTGTTATACTAAATACGCTTGTTCATCCTTCCTCAGCTTAATCAAAGTATTGCATTTTGAATTGGGTTTTGTCCTGCTGCCAAAACACTAGGCCGCAAGGCATCCCAAACCTGCACTTAGCAGCCTATCTTTTATACTAAATACGCTTGTTCATCCTTCCTCAGCTTAATCAAAGTATTGCATTTTTAATTGGTTTTTGTCCTGCTGCCAAAACATTAGGCCGCAAGGCATCCCAAACCTGTACTTAGCAGCCTATCTGTTATAATAAATACGCTTGTTTATCCTTCCTCAGCATAATCAAAGTATTGCATTTTGAATTGGTTTTTGGTCTGCCTTTAACAAAAAAAACACCAGCCCACCTGGGTATCCCAAACCTGCACTTAGCAGCCTATCTGTTATACTAAATATGCTTGTTCATCCTTCCTCAGCTGAATCAAAGTATTGCATTTTGAATTGGTTTTTGGTCTGCCTTTAATAAAAAAAAAAAACACCAGGCAGCAGGGCATCCCAAACCTGCACTTAGCAGCCTATCTGTTATACTAAATACGCTTGTTCATCCTTCCTCAGCTTAATCAAAGTATTGCATTTTGAATTGGTTTTTGTCCTGCTGCCAAAACACTAGGCCGCAGGGCATCCCAAACCTACACTTAGCAGCCTATCTGTTATACTAAATACGCTTGTTCATCCTTCCTCAGCTTAATCAAAGTATTGCATTTTGAATTGGTTTTTGGTCGGCCTTTAACAAAAAAACCCACCAGCCCACATGGGTATCCCAAACCTGCACTTAGCAGCCTATCTGTTATACTACATACCCTTGTTCATCCTTCTTCAGCATAATCAAAGTATTGCATTTTAAATTGTTTTTTGTCCTGCTGCCAAAACTCTAGGCCGCAGGGCATCCCAAACCTACACTTAGCAGCCTGTTATACTAAATACATTTGTTCATCCTTCCTCAGCTTAATCAAAGTATTGCATTTTGAATTGGTTTTTGGTCTGCCTTTAACCAAAAAAACACCAGGCCGCAGGGCATCCCAAACCTGCACTTAGCAGCCTATCTGGTATACTAAATACGCTTGTTCATCCTTCCTCAGCTGAATGAAAGTATTGCATTTTGAATTGTTTTTGGTCTGCCTTTAACAAAAAAAACACCAGCCCACCTGGGCATCCCAAACCTGCACTTAGCAGCCTATCTGTTATACTAAATACTCTTGTTGATCCTTCCTCAGCTGAATCAAAATATTGCATTTTGAATTGGTTTTTGGTCTGCCTTTAACAAAAAAAACACCAGGCCGCAGGGCATCCCAAACCTGCACTTAGCAGCCTATCTGTTATACTAAATACGCTTGTTCATCCTTCCTCAGGTTAATCAAAGTATTGCATTTTGAATTTTTTTTTGTCCTGCTGCCAAAACACTAGGCCGCAGGGCATCCCAAACCTGCACTTAGCAGCCTATCTGTTATACTAATTACGCTTGTTCATCCCTCCTCAGCTTAATCAAAGTATTGCATTTTGAATTGGTTTTTGGTCTGCCTTTAACAAAAAAAATACCAGCCCACCTGGGTATCCCAAACCTGCACTAGGCAGCCTATCTGTTATATTAAATACGCTTGTTCATCATTCTTCAGCTGAATCAAAGTATTGCATTTTGAATTGTTTTTTGTCCTGATGCCAAAACACTAGACCACAGGGTATCTCATATTGCCAATTTTCATAGTATCTGGTGCAGAAAAGCAGTCCCTCACTTTATTTAGCTTCTTCTTTTTAAAGTAAGCACATTTTTTTATCGTACCTATTGCACATTTCAAATACATAAAAATGTCAGGCAGACAAGTGCAAGGATGTTCAAAGAGGAGTGGCAGAGGCTAAGATTCAGCAGGCAGAGGTCGCAGCAGACTAGGAGCGAGTGGCAGCAGGAGTCATGGTGAGAGAGCTGAACTGCCAGTAACTGCTAGCGGTCGTGTCTCCACCAGTAACGCATCTGCCGTGGTAGATTGGTTAACGCAGTCATCAACATCATCACAAGTTACATCTGAGACCCCCAGTCTAGGGTCGGTAGGTTCCTCTGACACAACCCTGAGTTGGCATGCCCCGAGAGCAGTCCCTGTCCTCCCATTGCCTCTGTCCTACGTCGTTCCCTCCCCCAGTGACGTATCCTATGCTTTGGGTTCAGCTTTAGGGATGAGCGAATTGACCCGGATGAACCCAGATTCATTCCGAATTTCATGGAAAATTCGATTCTGAACGAATCCGAATTTTCCCGCGATTCGATCAATAGAAGTTTTCCTTTAAACTCCATTTATTTCAATTATAGGCATTCTAAAATGGTGGATGAACATGTCCAGACATACCCCTGGGGCAAGGTATCATGGGTAAGTCACATGCAGCCTATCAGCAGCCAGGAAGCCCGGTGACGTCACCGTGCTATATAAAGCGTCGGCCATCTTGCTTGTGCGCATTTCAGCCTTGCATTGCGGCCAGAGCACAGCTCGTTAGAGACAGGGACAGAGAGTTAGAGATAGGTAGGGAGAGTCAGAGAGGCAGGCAGAGAGGTAGACAGAGGCAGGGAAAGATAGGGAAAGATAGGGGAAAACCGGAACCATCCAGCCAGGGACAGCTTAGAAGTGACAGTGAAATTTTTTTTTTTTCATTAGCCAGATCAGTTTTCAATTCAATTTCAGTTCTTTGTGCTGTAAATCTGTCTTGCCCCTGTGCATGCCATCTATGCAGTGGGTTGTTTAACCCTATTTGTTACACACAAGCATTTATCATAATACATAACTGGATTAGTTTAAATATTTTTTGGTCTGCCTTTAACCAAAAAAACACCAGCCCACCTGGGTATCCCAAACCTGCATTAGGCAGCCTATCTGTTATACTAAATACGCTTGTTGATCCTTCCTCAGCTGAATCAAAGTATTGCATTTTGAATTGGTTTTTGGTCTGCATTTAACAAAAAAAACACCAGGCCGCAGGGCATCCCAAACCTGCATTAGGCAGCCTGTTATACTAAATACGCTTGTTGATCCTTCCTCAGCTGAATCAAAGTATTGCATTTTGAATTGGTTTTTGGTCTGCCTTTAACAAAAAAAAAACACCAGGCCACAGGGCATCCCAAACCTGCATTAGGCAGCCGATCTGTTATACTAAATACGCTTGTTGATCCTTCCTCAGCTGAATCAAAGTATTGCATTTTGAATTGGTTTTTGGTCTGCATTTAACAAAAAAAACACCAGGCCGCAGGGCATCCCAAACCTGCATTAGGCAGCCTGTTATACTAAATACGCTTGTTGATCCTTCCTCAGCTGAATCAAAGTATTGCATTTTGAATTGGTTTTTGGTCTGCCTTTAACAAAAAAAAAAACACCAGGCCACAGGGCATCCCACACCTGCATTAGGCAGCCGATCTGTTATACTAAATACGCTTGTTGATCCTTCCTCAGCTGAATCAAAGTATTGCATTTTGAATTGGTTTTTGGTCTGCATTTAACAAAAAAAACACCAGGCCGCAGGGCATCCCAAACCTGCATTAGGCAGCCTATCTGTTATACTAAATACGCTTGTTGATCCTTCCTCAGCTGAATCAAAGTATTGGATTTTGAATTGGTTTTTGGTCTGCCTTTAACCAAAAAAACACCAGGCCACAGGGCATCCCAAACCTGCACTAGGCAGCCGATCTGTTATACTAAATACGCTTGTTGATCCTTCCTCAGCTGAATCAAAGTATTGCATTTTGAATTGGTTTTTGGTCTGCCTTTAACAAAAAAAACACCAGGCCGCAGGGCATCCCAAACCTGCATTAGGCAGCCTGTTATACTAAATACGCTTGTTGATCCTTCCTCAGCTGAATCAAAGTATTGCATTTTGAATTGGTTTTTGGTCTGCCTTTAACAAAAAAAACACCAGGCCGCAGGGCATCCCAAACCTGCACTAGGCAGCCTATCTGTTATACTAAATACGCTTGTTGATCCTTCCTCAGCTGAATCAAAGTATTGCATTTTGAATTGGTTTTTGGTCTGCCTTTAACAAAAAAAACACCAGGCCGCAGAGCATCCCAAACCTGCACTAGGCAGCCTATCTGTTATAGTAAATACGCTTGTTGATCCTTCCTCAGCTGAATCAAAGTATTGCATTTTGAATTTTTTTTTGGTGTGCATTTAACAAAAAAAAACACCAGGCCGCAGGGCATCCCAAACCTGCATTAGGCAGCCTATCTGTTATACTAAATACGCTTGTTGATCCTTCCTCAGCTGAATCAAAGTATTGCATTTTGAATTGGTTTTTGGTCTGCATTTAACAAAAAAAACACCAGGCCGCAGGGCATCCCAAACCTGCATTAGGCAGCCTGTTATACAAAATACGCTTGTTGATCCTTCCTCAGCTGAATCAAAGTATTGCATTTTGAATTGGTTTTTGGTCTGCCTTTAACAAAAAAAACACCAGGCTGCAGGGCATCCCAAACCTGCACTAGGCAGCCGATCTGTTATACTAAATACGCTTGTTGATCCTTCCTCAGCTGAATCAAAGTATTGCATTTTGAATTGGTTTTTGTCCTGCAGTCAAAACACCAGCCCACATGGGCATCCCAAACCAGCACGTCACCCTATCTTTTATACTTAGTAAGCTTGTTCAGCCTCAGTTTTATGAAGCTATTGCATTTCGAATTGGTTTTTGTCCTGTTGTCAAAACACTAGCCCACATGGGCATCCCAAACCAGCACAGGTCACCCTATCTGTTATACTAAATAAGCTTCTACAGGCCCTTTTTCTATTCATTTATTTTTTTATATAGAGCTGTAATAGATTATATAGTGAGGCAAATTCGCCATTTTGCACCATTATATAGAGAAGCCCACTGTGTAAATCTGAGGAGCAATAGTTTATACAGTATTGTGAGGTAAATTCGCTGTTTTGCACTATTATATATATCAACCTAAATCCATGTGTAAGTCTGAGGAGCAATAGTTTATATTGTGAGGTAAAATTGCCATTTTATAGAGCAGGCCCTGTCTGAAAATCTAATTTTGTAATCTATGTTATATTGTGAGCTAAATTCGCCATGTTGCACCATTCTTTAGAGTGGCCCTCCAGAGCAGCAATAGTTTATATTGGACAATACATTTACCCTTTTTTGCACCATTATATGGAGCAGCAATAGTTTATATTGTAGGTAAATTCATGGTTTTACACCATTACATAGAGCAGTCCATATATAAACCTGAGAAATTGGTTATATTGTGTGAGTTAAATCCGCTCTTGGTTTTGTAGCATTATATAGAGCAGCCCCTGTGTCAATCTGAGGGGCAATAGCTTATATTGTGAGGTAAATTTGCCATTTTGCAGCATTATATAGAGCAGGCCCTGTGTAAATCTGAGGGGCATTAGCTTATAATGTGAGGTAATTTTGCCATTTTGCAGCATAATATAGAGCAGCCCCTGTGTAAATCTGAGGGGCATTAGCTTATATAGTGAGGTAAATTTGCCATTTTGCAGCATAATATAGAGCAGCCCCTGTGTAAATCTGAGGGGCATTAGCTTATATAGTGAGGTAAATTGGCCATTTTGCAGCATTATATAGAGCAGGCCCTGTGTAAATCTGAGGGGGAATAGCTTATATTGTGAGGTAAATTTGCCATTTTGCAGCATTATATAGAGCAGGCCCTGTGTAAATCTGAGGGGCATTAGCTTATAATGTGAGGTAAATTTGCCATTTTGCAGCATTATATAGAGCAGGCCCTGTGTAAATCTGAGGGGCATTTGCTTATAATGTGAGGTAAATTTGCCATTTTGCAGCATAATATAGAGCAGCCCCTGTGTAAATCTGAGGGGCATTAGCTTATATAGTGAGGTAAATTTGCCATTTTGCAGCATAATATAGAGCAGCCCCTGTGTAAATCTGAGGGGCATTAGCTTATATAGTGAGGTAAATTTGCCATTTTGCAGCATAATATAGAGCAGGCCCTGTGTAAATCTGAGGGGCAATAGCTTATATAGTGAGGTAAATTTGCCATTTTGCAGCATTACATAGAGCAGCCCAGTTGCCATCTAAATCAACTACTGGCCGGGCAAGACAGCTTTTCCAGGGCAAACTCTGCAAACTCTGGCCACAAGTCAAGTTTGGCTTCCCAGAAGTCCAGCGGATCCTCAAGGTGAAGACTGAAGACTGAGGCTGCTGCTGATGGAGCTGCTGCTGCTGCTGCCAACCCCCCCCCCGGCAGCCATGGCAGTGGAAGGTGAGCGCAGAGGTCCCCCCGAGTCAGACCTGCGAGAGTATGGACCATGGCGCAGATAGACATCGCCCAACTGACTACGTAGGATGTCTCTGTAGTAGGTCAGTTTGCCCTCCCTCTCAGTGGGTGTAAAAAATGCCCCCATTTTGTGCCAGAAGCGAGGGTCCAATAAGGTGGAGAGCCAGAAGTCATCCTGCTGACAAATGGAGACGATTCTGTGGTCACTACGCAAGCACGTGAGCATGCATCGTGCCATTTGTGCAAGTGACTTGGAGGGACTACCTGTCTCCATCTCCACTGCAAACTGCCACGGTGTGTCTGGGTCCTCTGTCTCGCCTTCCTCACAACCCTCTAGCTCCTCTGGCTGCTCCTGTTCCTCCTCTCCTGTCAGAAGACTAGATAAAATGGTCATTTTGTCAAACCTAAACTGTGCTTCACTGTGCCCCACCCCCTCCTCCTCCTCCGCTTTAGCCCCCACAGGCTTCATGTGGCTGTGAAATGTATGCGCCATGTCTCTAGTGCCCTGACCAGCCATGGTTTCCAACATGTGTTGTAGTACATGAAGCAGTGGAATCTCATCGTTCATCTCATAGTCCTGGTGACTGACTAATAAAGTAGCTTCCTCAAAGGAACAAACGGCAGGTGTCACGTATGAGCTGCCATTGGTTTACATTGAAGTTACACAGGGGAGTCCCCCTATCCGTTTGGATCATCAAGAAAGCCGTGATGGCTTTTCTCTGTTCCTATAGTCGATCCTGCATATGGAGGGTGGAATTCCAACGGGTGGAAACATCGCAAATCAGACTATGTTGGGGGATACCGTTCTGACGCTGAAGCTCAAGAAGGGTGTGCTTGGCGGTGTAGGAGTGGCTGAAGTGCATGCAAAGTTTCCTTCCCGTTGTTAGGATGCCTTTCAGATGGGGGGAAGACTTCAGAAAACGCTTGACAACTAGATTGAACACGTGTGCCATGGCAGGACGCATGGCTCAGGCTTCCTTGTCGCTGCACAGACAAGATGTTCTTCCCAGTGTCAGTCACCATGGGTCCCATTTGCAGTTTTCGTGGAGTAAGCCATGATTTCATGTATTGAGTTCTCATTTTTAGCAGTTCCTCTCATGTGTGACTCTGTTGCTCAAGGCAAACCATGTGAAGAACAGCAGGAAGCCACCGTGTCCTGCACACATGGTAGGCTGGAAGGGCACTGGAAAAAAAAAAAAAATTAAAAAAGAGAAAAAGTAAATATTTAGAAAAAAAGCTAAAAAAAATAAAAAATAAAAAATAAATGTGTACAAAAGTTAACAAAATATTAAAAGGCAATGGAAAAAAAAAAAAAAAAAAATAAAAAAATATATATATGTTTCTAAAAAATACAAAATATAAAAAAAATAAAAAATACAAAATTAACCCCCAAAAAAAAAAAATGTTGATACATTTTATATGTTACTGTTATTATGTTATATGTTATTGTTGCTATGTTATATGTTATTATATGTTATTATTATAAATATGTTTAAATAAGATAAATGTTAACTATTAATAATATGCAATTGACAATTTGCCACTTTTCTCTGTGACACCATTGCTAAGTGCAAGTGCACTGTCACAGGCACAAAGGCCTAGTAGCGTGGAGGCCACAGCGGAGGGACCTGTCCAAGTTGCTTTTGTGGTTGTGCAGGAACCACAATCACCCAGTGGTCCTAAAAGGATATTTATTGTCCCTGACCATAGTTACAGCTCCAGACGTAGGCACTGCTGTGCACTTTGGTACACACTAACAGGCTAAAGGACTGCCCCACCTTCTGTTCAACAAAATTGTACAGGGGCTGGTACTGCCTTCTTCGCAAAGAAATGACAGCATGGGACTCTCCACCTCGGCTCGGCACAAGCCATCAGTTCTCTGAAAGGTCCACCAACTCAAAAGGGAGGGACTGCAGCACCAGCAACTTATACAGGAGCACATTTAGCTTCTGCACGTTGGATGAGTGGGCACATACTGTTGTTTCTTGGACATGGCTTGGCAATGGATTGCTGGTGGAATGACTGACTCGGATTAAGAGGAGGAGGAGCATCTGGAGCGACAGAGGATGGGTATGACACACAGGAGGTGGTGGAGCCTTGGCTGGCTGGAACAGAGAGCGGCGTGCCACTGGGTAATGCAGCAGGCTGGACCACCACTTTGGAGCCAACTCCCCCAGGCCGCTTTATGGTGACGCTGCAAATGTTGACACAGAGCTGTGGGTCCAACATTGGGACCCTGGCCACACTTCACCTTCTGCCTGCACATCTTTCACATAGCCATGTTAACCTCCTGTGGATGCTTGATGAAAAACTGCAACATGGGCTTGTAGCTGATTTGTCCTACCAACAGTCCACAATTCACTTTGCCTCCATACTTTCCCCTTCTGCCACCATGCTGGCCGCTAAATCTGTCACTCTCCATCACTCCAAGCCTTTAAAAGTGCCCTCAAAACTCACTGATGTCCTCCTCAGGTTCCTCAACAGTGTCTGCTTAAGGAGCCAAAACGCTTACAACACCTCCTCCCACGACACTCTCCTAATCACTACTTGCCCGCCTAGTGGAAGAAGCAGCAAGTGTCTCCTGCACTTCTTGGCTGGCCAGTAGCTGCTGATTTTTCTGATTATCAGATCGTCCTCACTGAATAGTGGAGCTGGAACCAAAGCATAACATACAACAGACAGTTGACTGGGGGTGTCAGATGTCACTTGTGATGCAGTTGATGATCGTGTTAACCAATGGATGACGGCAGATGGGTTGCTGTTCAAGACACGACCGCTAGCTGATCCCGGGAGATCAGGCCTCTCACTGAGACTCCTGCTGCCACTCACCCCTATTCTGCAGAGACCTCTGCTTGATGAAATGAGGCCTTATATGTTACTATGTTACTAATATGTTACTATGTTACTAATATATTACTAATCTGTCACGCTCCATGTTTTTTTTTGAGAGACTGGCCTGCGTGGAAATGAATCGGGCATGGATCAGCCAAGATTTCCACTCACCAATGCCTGGTGCATTAGAGTAGATTGATGATGGGGCCAGACCAACACTAAAGAAATATGGATCGTGCAAAACAGATTTAAGGCGCTGCTCTCCAGTTACAGACATTCCTCCGCAACAGACCACAAGTAATTATTGAGAAAATGCTTTACGTTACTCTTACTCTTTTATTAATATTCTTCGGATAAGATATATGTGCCGAAAATCTGTATATGTTCTCTTCATGCTGCTGTTTGCAACTCCAGGGTGTGATTCATCCAATTTTTGGGCTCCTGCTGCCAACTCCAGTGTCTCTTTCAAGCTATGTTTGGGCTCCTGCTGCTGCTTGCAACTCCAGGGTGTGATTCATCCAATTTTTGGGCTCCTGCTGCAAACTCTAGTGTCTCTTTCAAGCTATGTTTGGGCTGCTGCTGTTGCTGCTTGCAACTCCAGGGTGTGATTCAGCCAATTTTTGGGCTCCTGTTGCCAACTCCAGTGTGTCTTTCAAGCTATGTTTGGGCTCCTGCTGCTGCTGCTTGCGACTCCAGGGTGTCATTCAGCCAATTTTTGGGTTCCTGCTGCCAACTCCAGTGTCTCTTTCAAGCTATGTTTGGGCTGCTGCTTGCAACTGCAGGGTGTGATTCAGCCAATGTTTGGGCTCCTGCTGCCAACTCCACTATCTCTTTCAAGCTATGTTTTGGCTGCTGCTTGCAACTCCAGGGTGTGATTCATCCAATTTTTGGCCTCCTGCTGCCAACTCCAGTGTCTCTTTCAAGCTATGTTTGGGCTGCTGCTGCTGCTGCTTGCAACTCCATGGTGTGATTCATCCAATTTTTGGGCTCCTGCTGCAAACTCTAGTGTCTCTTTCAAGCTATGTTTGGGCTGCTGCTGCTGCTGCTTGCAACTCCAGGGTGTGATTCAGCCAATTTTTGGGCTCCTGCTGCAAACTCCAGTGTCTCTTTAAAGCAATGTTTGGGCTCCTGCTGCTGCTTGCAACTCCAGAATGTGGTTCAGCCAATTTTTGGGCTCCTGTTGCCAACTCCAGTGTGTCTTTCAAGCTATGTTTGGGCTCCTGCTGCTGCTGCTTGCGACTCCAGGGTGTCATTCAGCCAATTTTTGGGTTCCTGCTGCCAACTCCAGTGTCTCTTTCAAGCTATGTTTGGGCTGCTGCTTGTAACACCAGGGTGTGATTCATCCAATTTTTGGCCTCCTGCAGCCAACTCCAGTGTCTCTTTCAAGCTATGTTTTGGCTGCTGCTGCTGCTGTTTGCAACTCCAGGTTGTGATTCATCCAATTTTTGGGCTCCTGCTGCCAACTCCAGTGTCTCTTTCAAGCTATGTTTGGGATTCTGCTGCTTGTGACTCCAGGGTGTCATTCAGCCAATTTTTGGGCTCCTGCTGCCAACTCCAGTGTCTCTTTCAAGCTATGTTCAGGCTGCTGCTGCTGCTGCTTGCAACTCCAGGGTGTGATTCATCAAATTTCTGGGCTCCTGCTGCCAACTCCAGTGTCTCTTTCAAGCTATGTTTGGGCTGCTCCTGCTGCTTGCGACTCCAGGGTGTCATTCAGCCAATTTTTGGGCTCCTGCTGCCAACTCCAGAGTCTCTTTCAAGCTATGTGTGGGCTGCTGCTGCTGCTTTCAACTCCAGGGTATGATTCAGCCAATTTTTGGGCTCCTGCTGCCAACTCCAGTGTCTCTTTCAAGGTAGGTTTGGGCTCCTGCTGCTGCTTGCAACTCCAGGGTGTGATTCATTCCATTTTTGGGCTCCTGCTGCCAACTTCAGTGTCTCTTTAAAACAATGTTTGTGCTCCTGCTGCTGCTGCTTGCAACTCCAGGATGTGATTCATCCAATTTTTGGGCTCCTGCTGCCAACTCCAGTGTGTCTTTCAAGCTATGTTTGGGCTCCTGCTGCATCTGCTTGCAACTCCAGGGTGTGATTCATCCAATTTTTGGGCTCCTGCTGCCAACTCCAGTGTCTCTTTCAAGCTATGTTTGGGCTCCTGCTGCTGCTGCTTGCAACTCCAGGGTGTGATTCATCCGATTTTTGGGCTGCTGCTGCCAACTCCAGTGTTTCATTCAAGCTATGTTCGGGCTGCTGCTGCTGCTTGCAACTCCAGTGTGTGATTCATCCAATTTTTGGGCTCCTGCAGCCAGCTCCAGTGTCTCTTTAAAGCAATGTTCGTGCTCCTGCTGCTGCTGCTTGCAACTCCAGAGTGTGATTCATCCAATTTATGGGCTCCTGCTGCCAACTCCAGTGTCTCTTTCAAGCTATGTTTGGGCTGCAGCTTGCAACTCCAGGATGTGATTCATCCAATTTTTGGGCTCCTGCTGCCAACTTCAGTGTGTCTTTCAAGCTATGTTTGGGCTCCTGCTGCTGCTGCTTGCAACTCCAGGGTATGATTCATCCAATTTATGGGCTCCTGCTGCCAACTCCCGTGTCTCTTTCAAGCTATGTTTGGGCTGCTGCTTGTAACTCCAGGGTGTGATTCAGCCAATTTTTGGGCTCCTGCTGCCAACTCCAGTATCTCTTTCAAGCAATGTTTGGGCTGCTGCTTGCAACTCCAGGGTGTGATTCATCCAATTTTTGGCCTCCTGCAGCCAACTCCAGTGTCTCTTTCAAGCTATGTTTTGGCTGCTGCTGCTGCTGTTTGCAACTCCAGGGTGTGATTCATCCAATTTTTGGGCTCCTGCTGCCAACTCCAGTGTCTCTTTCAAGCTATGTTTGGGATTCTGCTGCTTGTGACTCCAGGGTGTCATTCAGCCAATTTTTGGGCTCCTGCTGCCAACTCCAGTGTCTCTTTCAAGCTATGTTCAGGCTGCTGCTGCTTCTGCTGCTTGCAACTCCAGGGTGTGATTCATCCAATTTCTGGGCTCCTGCTGCCAACTCCAGTGTCTCTTTCAAGCTATGTTTGGGCTGCTCCTGCTGCTGCTGCTTGCGACTCCAGGGTGTCATTCAGCCAATTTTTGGGCTCCTGCTGCCAACTCCAGAGTCTCTTTCAAGCTATGTGTGGGCTGCTGCTGCTGCTGCTGCTTTCAACTCCAGGGTATGATTCAGCCAATTTTTGGGCTCCTGCTGCCAACTCCAGTGTCTCTTTCAAGGTAGGTTTGGGCTCCTGCTGCTGCTTGCAACTCCAGGGTGTGATTCATTCCATTTTTGGGCTCCTGCTGCCAACTCCAGTGTGTCTTTCAAGCTATGTTTGGGCTCCTGCTGCTGCTGCTTGCAACTCCAGGATGTGATTCATCCAATTTTTGGGCTCCTGCTGCCAACTCCAGTGTGTCTTTCAAGCTATGTTTGGGCTCCTGCTGCTGCTGCTTGCAACTCCAGGGTGTGATTCATCCAATTTTTGGGCTCCTGCTGCCAACTCCAGTGTCTCTTTCAAGCTATGTTTGGGCTCCTGCTGCTGCTGCTTGCAACTCCAGGGTGTGATTCATCTGATTTTTGGGCTGCTGCTGCCAACTCCAGTGTTTCATTCAAGCTATGTTCGGGCTGCTGCTGCTTGCAACTCCAGTGTGTGATTCATCCAATTTTTGGGCTCCTGCAGCCAACTCCAGTGTCTCTTTAAAGCAATGTTTGTGCTCCTGCTGCTGCTGCTTGCAACTCCAGAGTGTGATTCATCCAATTTATGGGCTCCTGCTGCCAACTCCAGTGTCTTTTTCAAGCTATGTTTGGGCTGCTGCTTGCAACTCCAGGGTGTGATTCATTCAATTTTTGGGCTCCTGCAGCCAAATCCAGTGTCCCTTTAAAGCTATGTTTGGGCTCCTGCTGCTGCTGCTTGCAACTCCAGGGTGTGATTCATCCAATTCTTGGGCTCCTGCAGCCAACTCCAGTGTGTCTTTCAAGCTATGTTTGGGCTCCTACTTCTGCTGCTTGCGACTCCAGGGTGTCATTCAGCCAATTTTTGGGTTCCTGCTGCCAACTCCAGTGTCTCTTTCAAGCTATGTTTGGGCTGCTGCTTGCAACTCCAGGGTGTGATTCAGCCAATGTTTGGGCTCCTGCTGCCAACTCCAGTATCTCTTTCAAGCTATGTTTGGGCTGCTGCTTGCAACTCCAGGGTGTGATTCATCCAATTTTTGGCCTCCTGCTGCCAACTCCAGTGTCTCTTTCAAGCTATGTTTTGGCTGCTGCTGCTGCTGCTGTTTGCCACTCCAGGGTGTGATTCATCCAATTTTTGGGCTCCTGCTGCCAACTCCAGTGTCTCTTTCAAGCTATGTTTGGGCTGCTGCTGCTGCTTGCAACTCCATGGTGTGATTCATCCAATTTTTGGGCTCCTGCTGCAAACTCTAGTGTCTCTTTCAAGCTATGTTTGGGCTGCTGCTGCTGCTGCTTGCAACTCCAGGGTGTGATTCAGCCAATTTTTGGGCTCCTGCTGCAAACTCCAGTGTCTCTTTCAAGCAATGTGTGTGCTCCTGCTGCTGCTGCTTGCAGCTCCAGAGTGTGATTCATCCAATTTATGGGCTCCTGCTGCCAACTCCAGTGTCTCTTTCAAGCTATGTTTGGGCTGCTGCTTGCAACTCCAGGGTGTGATTCATTCAATTTTTGGGCTCCTTCAGCCAAATCCAGTGTCCCTTTAAAGCTATGTTTGGGCTCCTGCTGCTGCTGCTTGCAACTCTGGGGTGGGATTCATCCAATTCTTGGGCTCCTGCTGCCAACTCCAGTGTCTCTTTCAAGCTATGTTTGGGCTCCTGCTGCTGCTGCTGCTTGCAACTCCAGGGTGTGATTCATCCAATTTTTGGGCTCCTGCAGCCAACTCCAGTGTCTCTTTAAAGCAATGTTTGTGCTCCTGCTGCTGCTTGCAACTCCAGGGTGTGATTCATCCAATTTTTGGGCTGCTGCTGCCAACTCCAGTGTGTCTTTCAAGCTATGCTTGGGCTGCTGCTGCTTGCAACTACAGGGTGTGATTCATCCAATTTTTGGGCTCCTGCAGCCAAATCCAGTGTCTCTTTACAGCTATGTTTGGGCTCCTGCTGCTGCTACTTGCAACTCCAGGGTGTGATTCATTCATTTTTTGGGCTCCTGCAGCAAACTCCAGTGTCTCTTTAACCCTTTAAGTGCCAAGCACGTAACGCCTACGTGCTGGCTTGGCTGAGCCTTAAGTGCCAAGCCCGTAGGTGTTACGTGCTCGAATTTCCCCGCTGCTAGTATAAAAAATAAAAATGAAAAATACTCACCTGACCCCTCGCTGGATCCGGCCGGGTCTCCTCTTTAATTTGGTGCCATCCGATCCCCCGTGGGTCGCGCTGCCTCCCCCCGGGTCTTCTCTTCACTGGGGGGGCCTCCGATCGCCCCCCCAGCCTCTTCGGTGGCGAGGAGAGGGCAGAAAATACCCTCTCCCCCCACTTCCTGCATCGCGACTGCTAGCCTCGCCCCTCGGGGGCAGGGCCAGGTGACATCATTGTGATGTCACCAGCAGCCGACTTCTTCAGTCCAAGCACCGAGACTCTGAATCAGTCTGCTCGGTGCTTGGAGCAGAGAGCAGAGGAGCAGGAGAGGGCTGTGATGGCCCCCCTCCTCCCCAGGCTCTCTCTTCCAAACAGCGAGCAGACTGTCAGCGGAGATCACCGGGGGACACAGGATCGGAGGTGAGTAAAGTTAAAAAAATAAAATAATAAAGATCATTTTTTTTATTTATGTGTCTGAGCTTTTTTTTCAACATGAGACCCCTTATACCAGTTCACAAGGCTGGGGGGGTGGCAAGTCACCTGGCCTAGAGGGTGACTTGCCATTAACCCCCGGCACCCCCATTACCTGCCTCCCCAAAGCCCAGGGGGGGCAGAAGAGCCCGGGCCCACATAGGCTATGTGGGCTCGTAGGCTGCAGGGTGGGGGGCCACAAAAGCTGCCCCCCCCCACTCTGTGCCTACAAGCCCCCATAGCTGGTCCCGGGCTGGTTACTTTGGGTAAGGGGGACCCCACGTCATTTTTTTTTTGGGACTTTTAAGGGTTTTTAACCCTTAAAAATCCCCCCAAAAAATGGGGTCCCCCTCCCCGGGAAGGGGGACCCTATGTCATTTTTTTGTTTAATTAACCCTTTGTGTTCTGTCATCCAGCAGCTATAAAAGGCTTCCAGCAGGTGAGCAGAAGCCAGTGATCGCCGAGGGACACAGTGCTCCAGGATGGATGGGAGGTAAGTATTAAAAAAAAAATAATAATAAAATAAATTTTTCTTTTTGCGTGTGTGTGTGTTTTTTTTTACATTTAACCCATTGTGAACTGGTACGGGGTCCATGGCTGGGGGAGGTGGCAAGTCACCTGTGACTAGTGGGTGACTTGCCATTAACCCCTGGCACCCCCATTACCTGCCTCCCCAAAGCCCAGGGGGGGCAGAAGAGCCCACGGGCTATGTGGGCTTGTAGCCTGCAGGGCCAGGGGCCACAAAAGCTGGCCCCTGTGCCCTGTTTCTACAAGCCCTGCATAGCTGGTCCCGGGCTGGTTACTTTGGGTAAGGGGGACCCCATGTCAATTTTTTGGGGGGGATTTTTAAGGGTTTTAACCATTAAAAATCCCTCCCCCCCAGGGGGGACCCTATGTCATTTTTTTTTATCGATTTAACCCTTTGTAGTGTGGATGGTAGTTTGTATTTTATTTGTAAATGTTATAGATTACTTGTTTCAGTTAGGGGGGTCTCCTGGGCAGGAACGGGGGGCTACCGATAAATATGTGGTACCGTTCTAATCGGTAGAAATGGGGCTTTCACATGCAATATGCTTTTCCTTAATAAAATACATTTTTTATTTAAAATAAAGGAGTCAATTTTCTAAAAATGTTTTTATTTATTTATTTATTTATTTTTTACTTAATAATATTGTAAAAAAACTAAATAAAACAACAAAAAAAATTTTCATGTTAAAGCCTAAACTCTGCTGCAAAAAAATATAAATATAATTTTCCTGAAAATTACAGCAAAAATGGCGCAAAACATGGCGAAAAATGGGGAAAAATGACCTGTCAACAGAGGGTGACAAAATCTCAAGTAGGCTGGCAATTAAAAGGTTTAATAGTACCTCTGCATTTGGGGATTGTTCTGTTCGGGAGACCTTGCGCTTTCAGACTTAGCTTGTTTTTTCTGGTTTGCATATTTATATTTTAGGAAAAGGTGTTTTTTATTCAGCTTTTTTATAAATTTTTTAGGGAAACCCTGCGCAACCAAAGAATTCTTTGAAGAATTAATTCCAGAAAGATGAGCCCACTACATCAAGCTGGGTATGCTTAGTAAGCTTAACATGTGTACTTTCAGGGAATATATGGTTTATGGGGAATATTCCAAATGTAAAGGGTTGTTTTGGTTGAAAAATCGCAAGGTGCGCACTTTGTCTGCAGAACTGAAATTTTCAAGTAAAATTACCGTTATGCTCATGCTTTACTTTGGGGTGTTTGGCAACTCTTCCCTTGACAGAACCTATGCATGTTGGGTGTTGTTCTGTTCGGGGGAATGTTGCTTTTTCAGATTAAACTTGTTTTTTCTTGTTTGTATATAGTTTTTTTTAGGAAAAGGTGGCTTTGATTCTGCTTTTTTATCCTTTTTTTTTTGGGAAACTCTTTGCAACCAAAGAATACATTGAAGAATTACTTCCAGAAAACTATGGGCACATCAACATGCCTGTTACACCTAGAAAGCTTGAGGTGTGTACTTCCAGAGAATATATAGTTTGTTGGGGGGATTTCAATTGTAAAGGGTTGTTTTTCTGGTAAAACTGCAAGGTGCGCATAGCGCATATCACAGTTGTATTTTTTCAGTTTGGGGGAGTCTCCTGGGCAGGAAAGGGAGTCTACCTATACATATGTGGTATTGCTGTAACCGCGAGAAATTGGGATTTCACACGCAATAGGATTTTATTGACAAACTTACATTTTTTATTACAAAAAACACTACAAATTGTAAAAAAATAATTTTTTAAAATTTTTTTTTCACATATTTCACCCAAAAATATTGAGAATATACCTAAAAATTACAAACAAGACATTTCTTGTTAAATCCCAGACTCTGCTGCAAAAAACAATATATCATTTTCCTGGGAAATCCCTGGAAATCCTTTAAAAAATGACAGTTAAACATGTGTAGCGCAAAATAGTGAAACATGGTCTGGCAACAGGGAGTGGCAAATGCTGCAGGTAGGCTGGCACTGAAAGGGTTAAAGCAATGTTTGGCTCCTGCAGCTGCTGCTGCTGCTGCTGCTGCTTGCAACTCCAGGGTGTGATCCAGCTAATTTTTGGACTCCTGCTGCTGCCAGCTCCAGGGTGTGTTTTTCAGGCACTATAGGGGCCCCTCATAGTGATGCCACCTCAACTCTCTGCAATTGTGCCGCTTTGCGATTCTATTAGTGATGCCTCCGATCTGCATGTGATAATTATTTACAGTATTATTTCAGCACGCGTCCTATGCGTGTTACAGCAAGGCAGAATGGTTTACAACCCTATTGAGGCTCTAGGAGGCTCAAAAATAGCCGTTTTTAATAGCGATTCGTCGCAAATAAATTCGAGTTGAAATGATTTCGGAAAATTCGGCGAATCAGTCTAATCGAATTGTTCGCTTATCTCTATTCAGCTCCACTCTTTAGTGAGGAGGACGATCAGATAGAGGACAGTCAGCAGCTACTGCCCAGCCAAGAAATGGAGGTGGCTTCTTTAGCTAGGCAGAAAAATAGTGATGTGGACAGTGTCGTGGGTGTTGCGAGCGTTCCAGCTCCTGCGCCAGACACTGTTGAGGAAACCGAGAACATCAGTGACGTGCAGCCACAACTCGGTGATGATGATGATGATGATGATGATGATGATGAAGCCGATCGCACTTGGGAGCCGGGTGATGAAGGGACTTCATCGTCATCATCAGGAGAGCAGGGAGCAGGTTCAGGGGAGTCAGCAGCTGAGGCAGCAAGGTGTTAGCAGCATGGTTGGCAGTCAGCATGGGGGCACAATTTTAAAGCCTGGAGCAAAACGGGCCAGGGTAGAGCACCTGCTGCGCGACAGGCTTCCTTATCGGGAGGTAGTGGAGCAGGGGCTCCTGGAGTTGGCAACAGTAGCAGTGAATCAGTGAGGCCTGTTGGTGGGAAAAGTAGCTACTCGGCAGTGTGGCAGTTTTTCCTGAAGCATCCGCAGGAGGGTAACATGGCCACATGCAAGATATGTAGGCAGAAGGTGAAGCGTGGCCAGGGTCAAATGTTGGCACCACGGCCCTGCGTCAACATATGATGTGTCACCATAAAGCGGCCTGGGAGAACCGGGGCTCCGAAGAGGTGGTCCAGCCTGCTTCCTCACCAAGTGTCACTCCGCTCCCAATTTCTGCCAGCCAAGGCTCCAGCACCTCAGCCGAAGGCAGTTGTGTGTCATACCCATACTCTGTCGCTACTGCTCCTCCTCCTCCAAGTCATGCCTCCTGCCAGCAATCCATCAGCGAAGCCATGTCCAAGAGACAGCAGTATGCGCCCATTCATCCAACGGCGCAGAAGCTGAATGTGCTCCTGCCCAAGTTGCTGGTGCTGCAGTCGCTCCCTTTTCAGGTGGTGGACTCTGCACTTTTCAGAGAACTGATGGCTTGTGCAGAGCCGAGGTGGAGAGTCCCAAGCCGTCATTTCTTTGCCAAGAAGGCAGTACCAGCGCTGCACACTTTTGTTGAACAGAAGGTGGGCCAGTCCTTGAGCCTGTCCGTGTGTAGCAAAGTGCATGGCAGCGCCAACGTCTGGAGCTGGAGCTACGGTCAGGGACAGTACATGTCGTTTACAGCCCACTGGGTGAATGTGGTCCCTTTGCAGCAGCAGCAGCACAGGTCACGCCACTTCGGCCTCTGCGCACCCTGCCCGTTGGGCCTGTGACACCGTGCGACTCGGCCTCCTCATCCTCCGCCATCTCCTCACCCTCCACTGTAGGCTCAAGTCTCAGTGCCCCTCCAGTCTACCATGTGTGCAGGGCACGGAGGTGTCACGCTGTGCTTCACATGGTTTGTCTTGGTGAACAGGGGAGGAACTGCTTAAATTTTTTCATCAGGAAATCCAAACATGGCTTACTCCAAGAAAACTGAAAATGGGAATCATGGTTACCGACAATGGGAAGAACATTTTGTCTGCGCTGTGCCAAGGAAGCCTGACCCATGCCCCCTGCATGGCTCACGTCTTCAATCTGGTTGTCAAGCGGTTTCTGAAGTCTTCCCCCCATCTGCAAGACATCCTAACAATTTCAAGGAAACTTTGCATGCACTTCAGCCACTCATACACCGTCAAACACACCCTACTTGAGCTACAGCGTCAGAACGGTAGCCCTCAACATAGTCTGATTTGCGATGTTTCCACCCGTTGGAATTCCACCCTTCACATGTTGGACCGATTATATGAACAGAGAAAAGCCATCACGGATTTCCTGATGATCTAAGCGGATAGGGGGACTCCCCTGTGTAACTTCAATGTCAACCAGTGGCAGCTCATACGTGACACCTGCCGTTTGCTCAGGCCCTTTGAGGAAGCCACTATATTTGTCAGTCGGCAGGATTACGGGATGAACAACGTGATTCCACTGCTTCATGTACTACAGCACATGTTGGAAACCATGGCTGGTCAGGGCACTGGAGACATGGCGTCTACATCTTACGGCCACATGAACCCCGTTGGAGCTGAACTGGAGGAGGAGGAGGAAGAGGAGGAGGAGTGGCCCAGTGAAGCACAGTTTAGGCTTGGCAAAATGGCTGGTTTATCTAGTCAGCGGACAGGAGAGGAGGAGCAGGAGCAGCCAGAGGAGCTAGAGGGTTTTGAGGAAGGCGAGACAGAGGACCCAGACACACCGTGGCAGTACGTAGTGGAGATGGAGACAGGTAGTCCCTCCGAGTCACTTGCGCAAATGGCAGGAAGCATGCTTATGTGCTTGCGTAGTGACCCCAGAATTGCTTCCATTTGTCTCCGGGATGACTTCTGGCTGTCCACCTTATTGGACCCTCGCTTCCGGCACAAAATGGGGGCATTTTTTAAACCCGCCGAGAGGGAGGACAAACTGAACTACTACAAAGACATTCTGCTTAGTCAGTTGGCCGATACCTATCTGCGCCATGGTCCATACTCTCGCAGGTCTGACTCGGGGGGACCTCTGCGCTCACCTTCCACTGCCATGGCTGCTGGGGGGGGTTGGCAGGAGCAGCAGCAGCAGCTCCATCAGCAGCAGCCTCAGTCTTCAGTCGCTAATGAGTAGCTTTCTACACCCGCATAGTGAGGTTACTCATGAGCAGCAGGAAGACCTGGAGCAGGACCTCAACCAGCAGGTCATGTCATACCTTGGCATGACCATGCCAACACACCTTGAGGATCCGCTGGACTTCTGGGCAGCCAAACTTGGCTTGTGGTCGCAACTAGCAGAGTTTTCCCTGGAAAAGCTGTCCTGCCCGGCCAGTAGCGTGCGATCTGAGCGGGTGTTTAGTGCGGCGGGGGCCATAGTTACAGCGTGGAGAACTCGTCTGTCAACAAAAAATGTGGAGAGACTCACCTTTGTCAAAATGAATCAGGGATGAATCAGCCAGGATTTCCACCCACCAATGACTGATGCGACTAGATTCAGCATGGTGCCACGTTTTACACTTTCCAAATGGTGCAAAACATATTTATGTCTTTAGACCAATTTTTTGTGCACCTGCTGATGCCAACTTCAGGGTGTGCCTTCCAGACAATTTTTGGGCTCCTGCTGCTGCTGCTGCCAACTCCAGGGTGTCTTTCAAGCAATGTTTGGGCTCCTGCTTATGCTGCTGCCAACTCCAGGGTGTGCCTTCCAGCTAATGTTTGTGCTCCTGCTGCTGCCAACTTCAGGGTGTGCCTTCCAGCCAATTTTTGGGCTCCTGCTGATGCCAACTTCAGGGTGCCTTCCAGCCAATTTCTGGGGTCCTGCTGCTGCTGCTGCCAACTCCAGGGTGTGTCAGTCAATTTTTGGGCTCCTGCTGCGGCTGCTGCCAACTCCAGTACCTCTTTAAAGTAATGTTTGGGCTCCTGCTGCTGCTTGCAACTCCAGGGTGTGATTCATCCAATTTTGGGCTCCTGCAGCCAACACCAGTGTCTCTTTAAAGTAATGTTTGGGCTCCTGCTGCTGCTTGCAACTCCAGGGTGTGATTCATCCAATTTTTGGCCTCCTGCAGCCAACTCCAGTGTCTCTTTCAAGCTATGTTTGGGCTGCTGCTGCTGTTGCTGCTTGCAACTCCAGGGTGTGATTCAGCCAATTTTTGGGCTCCTGCTGCCAACTCCAGTGTCTCTTTCGAGCTATGTTTGGGCTCCTGCTGCTGCTGCTTGCGACTCCAGGGTGTCATTCAGCCAATTTTTGGGCTCCTGCTGCCAACTCCAGTGTCTCTTTCAAGCTATGTTTGGGCTGCTGCTGCTGCCTGCTGCTTGCAACTCCAGGGTGTGATTCAGCCAATTTTTGGGCTCCTGCTGCCAACTCCAGTGTCTCTTTCGAGCTATATTTGGGCTCCTGCTGCTGCTGCTTGCGACTCCAGGGTGTCATTCAGCCAATTTTTGGGCTCCTGCTGCCAACTCCAGTGTCTCTTTCAACCAATGTTTGGGCGGCTGCTGCTGCTTGCAACTCCAGGGTGGGATTCAGCTAATTTTTGGGCTCCTGCTGCTGCCAGCTCCAGGGTGTGTTTTTCAGGCACTATTGGGGCCCCTCATAGTGATGCCACCTCAACTCTCTGCAATTGTGCCGCTTTGCGATTCTATTAGCGATGCCTCCAATCTGCATGTGATAATTATTTACAGTATTATTTCACTAACCCAGCACGCGACCTATGCGTGTTACAGCAAGACATAATGGTTTACAACCCTATTGAGGCTCTAGGAGGCTCAGAAATAGCCATTTTTAATAGCGATTCGTCGCGAATAAATTTGGGTCGAAGCGATTTTTGTCTGAAAATTCGGCGAATCAGTCGAATCGAATCTTTCAAAAGTTTGCTCATCTCTAGTGCCAATGTTTACAAAAAAAAAAAAAAACTCCTGGATCACCCATCACTTTCAGAGCACTTTGTTTAGCATTTAAAGGGACTAGCTCTGAAAAAAAAGCGAACTAGTGGGGGAGTCTCTACCCCGTATAATCAGTGTAAGGAGTGTGCTGCTCTGTTCAATAAAGCACACTTTTACATTCATAGTGAAACAGTAAGAATTCCAGGCACCATCTCTACATGCATGCTCTGTACAATTCACTTTAAGAAGCCAATCAGTTTCTAAACACCAGAGGATGCAATAGCTACTATGATTGACAATAGAGATGAGCGAACTTTTGAAAAGTTCGATTCGGCCGATTCGCCGAATTTCACAAAGAAATTCGGGTTCGGCCGAATCGAACTTTTACGAAGTTCCCCATCATAAATGCCGGCATGGTGGGAGCGGGCCGGCCGGTTCCGCTGTCAGCGGGCCGGCCGGTTCCGCTGTCAGCGGGCCGGCAATCCCGGCCCGCTGACAGCGGAGCCGGCCGGCGGGCCGGTAAAGCCGGCCGGCCCGCTCCCACCATGCCGGCATTTAAAAAACAAACAAAAAAAAAAAAAAGCATTTTTGCCGGCATGGTGGGAGCGGGCCGGCCGGCTCCGCTGTCAGCGGAACCGGCCGGCCCGCTCCCACCATGCCGGCATTTAAAAAAAAAGCAAACACTTACCTGCAGGTCCGGAGCGTGGAGGCCGGCGCCGCTCTCAGCTGTCATCTGAGGGCGCGTCATCAGAGGGCGCTCTGATGACGCGCCCTCAGATGACAGCTGAGAGCGGCGCCGGCCTCCACGCTCCGGACCTGCAGGTAAGTGTTTGCTTTTTTTTGAAATGCCGGCATGGTGGGAGCGGGCCGGCCGGTTCCGCTGACAGCGGAGCGGGCCGGACGGTTCCGCTGACAGCGGAGCCGGCCGGCCCGCTCCCACCATGCCGGCAAAAATGCTTTTTTTTTTTTTTGTTTGTTTATTAAATGCCGGCATGGTGGGAGCGGGCCCGCTGACAGCGGAACCGGCCGGCCCGCTCCCACCATGCCGGCATTTTTTTTTTTTTTAATTTCAGGAAAAATTCGATCAGCACGAACCACAAAATATTCGGGTTCGTGCCGAATCGAATATTTCCTGAAATTCGGAGCGAATTCCGGTTAGTCCGAACCGGTTCGCTCATCTCTAATTGACAAGAGATGAGCAGGAGTGATTTTTACTACAATGGAGGGTCTGCAACCAAACCGAAAACAATGGAGACCTCCCTTGTAGTCTCAAGCACTGCCCTGAATTTAAAACCACCAGGGCGGGCCACCAAACTTTATATTTACACCAAAAAACACATGTGTCGCTGTGAGGTTTTGTAATAACGCTATATATTTATTAACAAAGCACATTATGTAATCTTAATGGAAGGGGGCATTCCTAGCAGCAGTTGCTAAGTTGCTAAGCATGTAGACTGATAGAGGGGGCAGCTCTGCATTGTTGATGCTGCAGCTGGTTCATAGAAAACAAAGTTGATGAGACCAGGGTGACACAAGATTGGCTTATCTAGTGAGTTTTAACACGTCAGCTGCAGGGGATAACAGGTGAGTATCCTTTTGATTTTTTGTGGTACTTTAAAGCATGTACAGAATGATTGTTCCAGAGGAAAAGAGTGGTGCTTATAGCTAGTAGCAGATGTGATCAGTGATTTAAAGGCTTCTAAATTACATCCATGCCAGGTGTTCACAGAAAGGACGCTATATAAAATTTGGTCAATTTGGGTATAATTTTAACATCTAGTTACAGTGGAAATCTATAACCACATTGCTGTCATTTTATATGAATCATGCATCAATTGTTTTTTGTATATTTACAATGTAGACACTTACTATCTCATCAAGCTCATTGCTATTTACTTTAAAGTACAATACAGTTTTTTATTAAAGTGATAACACTGTAGTTCTTCTTTTCTAATCTATTATTGCTTGAAAGGTTAATTTATTCTAAATTAGTAAGGATAATTTCTTTGGCACTCAACTGGAATAAAATAGTCATTTTATAGGTGATTTTACATAGGATTGGCAGAATGATTTTATAAATATTTGCTTCAGAAAAGAGGTAACCTTGGTTACCCAAAGCTCTTCCCGATGGTTTGCCAAATCAATGTAAAACATAAGGGATCTTATTTCTTTTAGTAATTGTTAATGAATTTTAAAAGCTAATAACATTCTATAAAACAGTTTCTTTGCTTACTTGCTTACCTTGAGCTATTTCTGTTTAAATACGTATGTACTATAAAAGGTAACTGGGATTATAGAGGAGAATAGGATATTTTCATGTATATATACTATAAAAGTGCATCAACTCAATTCAAGTAACCAAATTCCTAAAATATGTAACTTACATGACAAAATCATATATTTGTTAAAAGCTGGTCATCTAGCGACACAATTCACAACAATGAGAAAAGTGTCATGTGTGTAAAGTAGGCTGTTCCACTGACAGCCATTTGGTGGCTATTTAAACTTACACCCCTAGAGGGTATGCCATGGAGCTGCCTGACCAGCATGCTTGATAGCTTTATATAAAAGACACGTCCAAAGCCAACTGTCAGCAGGATATTTTCAATCTCTTGTCGGCAAAGGCTCCTTGTTGTGGTACATACATGTGCGGAAATATGTGCAGGCACAGACTGGACACAAGATGTGGACATATGTGCAGGATCACTCTCTAGTGCACCCACACTCCCTAACATTCCAGAGAATGGCACTATGATGTTCGCACGGATGAGCAGTCTCCTGCTCAAAACATTTTCTGCATATGTTCTGTTGTCTGCAAACATGACCTATTGGCACATTAGGAGGGAGCCTTGGCAGTGGCACACCACTGTCTTATCAGCTTATCTGGATCGTTGTGCCTTGTTTTTTTCTGTAGCCTGATCCTGGACTCCCTATTGTGACCTTGGCTATCTATTGGACCTCACATCTTTACCATCTTCAGCCTGTTCATCCTTCTGCAACCTTTGTGCCTCAACCTGGTCTTGCCTGACTGCTCTTTTTGCCTCATTTTCTGTACCTCGCTTCTTTGTGGAAGCTAGCTTATCGGGGAACTGTCCTGGTTATGCCTGCAGCACAGTCTGAACCTCCTTGCAGGGGGCTTCAGTGAATACTGGGCCTGCTAGTAGATTCCAGTCTCAGTGGGCTTGTTACTGGTTTGCGTGCTTAAAACCTGGAGCTCGACCCAATTGCTGATCATCACCACCTTGTTCCAGGGTGGCAACCTGACAGACAGTCGTTGTTGGAATCCTTAGGGCTTCTCTCTTTTTTCTCTTCTCTTTGTCCTGCAAGTTACATTTTTTCCAAGTCCAGGCCAGTAGACCTCCCCTGCCACAACAGAACGGATTTAGAACATAGGACTTAGACTTAGATAGAATTTAGCCTAGGGAAATCAGGTATCAGAAGTACAGCTTAATTGTTGGCTTGAATATTTTTTCTTAATGTTGGCTTGAATAGTGGACTACTGTTCACTGTTGAAATATTACTTACTTATCTTCTCCCTTTACTGTATGTTTTTTGTTGGGATTATTATTTGTGCCTGTGCTAATTATTTAGAAGAAATGTGGATTAAAATGTAATTTGCACTCAGGGAATATAGTGCACTCATATGAAAACTAGTATAATAAAACAAAAGCCTTTCTGTAGCATTTTTCTAGACAGCTGTTCTGGTGATGCAATAACTGATATTGCTAGAATTGCCAATGTATGTGACAATGACAAAAATAAATAAATATATACATTTATATAAAAATATAAATATTCTGAATGGCGAGAGGAGGGGTCACTTATAGACCCAGCTTTTAAAAAATCCAGCCAGGTTTGTATTTTAATGGAAGGCAGAGGAATCAGAAACCTGTTACCCCTAGATTGTATTACATACAGGAGAAATCCATAAGCTTGGCAGGAGCTTTATTCAGTTCGGGTGTATAGGTGACTCCTCTCATTAGCTGACATGTTAATACGGATTTTTAATATTACACAGTTTCGTGATACAGCTACTTTAAATATTCTATTGAATTTATAAAAAATAATCAGTTATTATTTATTACTAAGTGAAAGTAAACTTCTTGGCATTATTTTGTCAATTACAGCCTCTGTGGATGGGTCATTATTACATCTGGTGACCCGCTTACAATTTTATAACCAAAATAAGGAGTTATGAAAGTATGCTTCAGCACAACACACTGTGTCCTTATTTACACTCTTTGCTAATGATTCCCATGCAAAATCTCATTACCAATACAGAAAAGATCATTTAATTCTTAATGACTAATTTAAAAATAAAACAAACTGAATGACAAATACAGCAGCAGCCGTATGATGTATGCACATCATTAGTTGATTTTTATTAATCTTTTCTTTTCCTTTATAAATGCTTTTAAAGTGGACCAAAAGCAACAAAAATAAAAAAAGCTTAGAGGACTTACTTACTTTCCAGGCGCAGGTCCGGATGCTCCCGCAAGTCACAGACAACTGCTGTCGGCTGTGTTGCTGCTTTTGCCAGCCACTTAATGGTTCATGTAGTTAGGTAAAATGTGCTACATGAACCAGTATAAGTTTGCAGATCATTGGCCGGTGACGCCACCAACATCTCAAGCT
Organism: Gastrophryne carolinensis; assembly: GCA_027917425.1. Taxonomy (NCBI): domain Eukaryota; kingdom Metazoa; phylum Chordata; class Amphibia; order Anura; family Microhylidae; genus Gastrophryne; species Gastrophryne carolinensis. The sequence goes on from CM051238.1 coordinate 247,047,959, forward strand.
CCGTGAGAGGCCGGTGCCCAGGTGTGAAGTAAGAGGCCTCACCCAGCAGGATTGAAGGATACATATTTCTGTATCTAGCAAGATGGAGTTGCGGGAGCGAGTGGTCCCAGAGCTGGTGGCCTGGTAAGGTGAGTAGGCCATTATTAGGCATGCAGCAGTTAGCATGTTTATTAATGACCTTTTTATTTTTATGTTTTATTTTTTTTTTTTTTTTTTTAAATGAGCCTGCTTTTTATATACTATAACTTCTAATTTCTGCTTTTCTGCTATACATTTTTTGCCTTTATGAACAAATTGGTAGGCAAATGGGAAGCTATATAATCAACCTAAATGTGGAATATGGTGTCTGTTTTCATAAAGGAAAGTCCTAAAACATCTTTAGCTGAGGTACAAAAAAACATAAAAATAAAATCAGGTGAGCACATAATGATAAGTAGATCTAATCTTACCAGAACTGAGAGACTTGCTTTGAACACATTGATAAGGGGGGATATGGACAGTCAGGACTATGAATCTGAAATTTTGAGACAACTAAGTGATACCCAGAAATATCAGCAGATTTCTTTTACTTCTGAGATCAAGAAAATTTTGAATTCCTTGGTACAAAATGCTTGATGAAAAAGGTTTACTCGATGACAAATTAAAGAATTTTCTTTGCGTAGAAGACCCAATCATCCCCTTGTTTTACAGAAGAGGCTGGACCATCCACCGGGCTCGCCAACTGTTGCTGGCACAGGATCCATTTTCCAACCGTTAGCCATTTTACTTGACCAGATTCTTAAACCCCGAGTAATGCAAACTAAATCGTATCTATTAACTACTACTGATATTCTGAACCAGCTAAAGACATTGGGTACTCTAATTCTGGCTGTATACTCAGCACTATAGATTTCACATTTCACCACATGTGTCAAACTCAAGGTCCGGGGGCCAGATGCGGCCCTCCAAGCCTTTATGTGGCCCTCGGATAGGTACCAGACAGTGGTGGCCCTTTTCAAGGGGGCCTGGTCACTCCAAGGCATCTGATACCGACAGAACATCCTTGTGAAGAGTACAGTATTGCCTCTAATACCGGGTGTGGTGCCTAAAAAAGTGGCTGGTAAAAAAATGTTTTAATGTTTTGGGGGGAGAAGAAAAGTGTGTTTGCAACTGTTCTGTCTCTGTACAACCAGCTCTCGCCACACCTAAGCACCTGCATCTGTCCCATCTGATAGATAGTGTCGCACATGGCAATATTGAGAGGCCTTTGGAAAAATGACGTAGGGTCCCCCTTACCCAGCATTACCGACCCGGACCAGCTATGGGGGCTTGTAGAACAGGGCGCAGTGAAATTAAGTTTGACACCCCTGCTTTACGCAGCTTTACAACATGAAGATTGAGCTCATTTGTTACTTTCTACAACAACATATACCATCTAATTGGCACCCCTTCCTATTAGAAATATTGAGGATGATTCTCACTAGAGATTATTTCTATTGGGTGTTTCTATTTGCAGAAACAGGGCACGGTAATGGGGTCGAATGTAGCTTCCAGCTATGCTAAACTATTTATGGCCTTTTTTGAGAAAACACAAGTATACAAACATGACACATATCAGGTACATGTGATCAAATGGCTTAGGTTTACAGATGATATCAGTGGAATTTGCATGACAGAGAGCTGCTGTTAGCACAAGGAAAGACCTATTAAAAATTTCAGCTCAAACAGGAACAAACAAGGATCCCTTTTGTCCTAACGTATACTGTCAAATATGTCAAACCAGGTACGGTACATAATTGGCATGTCCTGTTTGGAGATTTCAGACAGGGCAACATTTTTGCTAATCCTCCAATGATGGCATATAAAAGGTCCAACAACATCAAGGACAAACTGATTAAAACCAAATATCTTTCACCTACAGATAAACAGTCGCAGGGTACTTGGCTTAGCTAACTACCAAAACCAGTGGGCATGTATTCTTGTGGCAGGTGTGCACAATACAGTTTTGTAAACAAAACGGAGAGCTTCACTCATCCTCATACTGGGCATACCTTTAGATTGAATTTTCTAGCCAACTGCTCTACTTCTAATGTGATTTACCTGATAAAATGTCTCTGTGGCCTGGCTTATATTGGTCAGACCTCCAGGGCCACCCAGGTGAGGATTAGTAAACACCAGTCTAACCTCTGGTGCAGCAATCTGGGATCTCCACTGGCACGTCATTATGTACAGCTAGATTATCTTGTATAACAGCTCAGATTTGTGGTGATAGGCCGGGTGGAGCCCCTGAGGAGAGGGGGCTCTATACAGGTGGCCTTCCTATGAAAATAGAGCACCTGATTATATAGACTAGAGACCCTCCATCCTAGAATTATTTCTTGTCCTGGTAGTGGTACATCCAGTGAATTTTTTTTCCCTTAAAAATTATTTTTATTTGTATTTTTGATTTAACCTACACATTGATTTAATATAGAATCTATCTAGATTCTGTGGCATGTTTAAGGCTATTTCATTCAACTACTCTTATTAGGACTGGGCACTAGGAAAAAGGCACAAATTAGTTTTTCTGTGCTTAGATCTGGGTGTGTTTACAAGGATATATGGGTAACAGTGTAGCAACAGAGTGATCCATGCCCAATTGCATAAAATAATGTTGATTGCCCATATTATATGGCTTTTTGTAACTTAATTCTTTTGTTGTCTCCATCTAGTATGATTCCAAGCACTTCTAATTTTGAGGGAGCTACATATATCAGTGCGACTGGCTGAAAAACAGATCGGTATAATTACAACCATACTTACCTTCCATGGTCTTGGACATTCACCCACCTTATCTGCCTTTGGCAACAGTGTAAAATGAACCATTTCAAAGCCCCTGAAAATCTCAGATTGTTTGTAAATTCTTTTTATGTGAATTCTTTGCTTCAATTTCTGGGTAATGGCTGAGCTGGGAAGGATGTATTATGGAACAGATTTATATGCTTTATAAAGATTTATAAACATGCACTGCTGTGGTCAGTGACAGCTGTTGGACCACTGGGGCTTGCTGTGCTTACTTAAGCTGTGAGCAACAAGGAACAGAGTAGCTGTAGGACCACTTTTTTGCACTGTACCGGAGAAATGAAATTGAATAAATTGCAAACTTAGGATCCCTGTTGTGGCTTCTACTATGCACTGCTGGAAATGGAGGAGAGGCATATGGGACAGACATCAGGTCAGCTGCTTGCTGAATAATTATTGGCATTGGGTTTATAATCCCTTTAACATCAGAGCCACAATCATTAGTGAAAGATGGCTGGAAGCATAATTCTAACTTAATATAACTCTGAAAGAACAGGTAACAGCTGCCAAAAATGTCAAATAGTGATGGAGTACTTGAAAGCATTAAACGTGTTCTCCCCAAGAACCCATAAAATTGAATAAACATGCACACTAATCCCTTCCACTCCATAAAATACTAATCCCCAGCATACAAGAGATGAGAAACATACCAGGTAGAGAAACATGTCAACCTATTATCTGTGTTTACCTGTTTCCACCAACTAAGTTCCCGATGGTACAAATGTGTCTGCCTTCCCAGCATCAGTCACAAAGACTGGCCTTGAGCCAAAGAGGGGGAGTCAGCGGGCTAAATGTGGCTCCCGGCATACAGTTTGGGAATCCCTGCTCTAGAGGCTTTCACACTTCAGTAGTGTCTCTCATAAATATCAGTGCTCAAACATGCATGTGTATAGTCTCCATATAACAATTGATTGTGGGTGAGAGATACATAATTGATAATTAGAGGAAGTTAGCTTCTTTAGACCTGTTGAAAACTGTAGAGTAGCTATATCTTTTTTTGCTGAAAACTGAGTAACTATGCAGATGTCAGTCACAGGTTATTTTTTAGTACCATATCTGATAACCTTTGTACCCGCCTCCTTTAAATGAGCTTTAAACATCCACCCACTGTTAATGATGTCTCAACCAATTTTCTATCAATTTTCCCACTTATGCATATGCTACGAGTTTTTTAGGTTGTTTATAAAATGTGTTTTCATGCCAGTTCATTACTTTTTTTATCCCGTGTTCTTTTCAAATAACATGCTATAAACCAAGTTGCTGTTAGCTACATCATTAAGTTAGATTAGCAAGACACCTGCGCTATGGAACGATCAGCATGGATCCCTCAGTTGCCATAACTAAAATTTCTGTGAGTAACTTGTATACAGTAGCTGTACAATTTAGTCTTTTGACAAAATTCTAAAACTTTTCTTTTGCAGTTCACTTTTGATTTATCAAACAGAATATTTTATGTACTTTTAAATTGAAGATTTTTATATATTTAAATTTTGCATGTAAGTTATCTTTAATTTGGGTTTATGGATCCAAAAGGCATACTCACATATTCAGCATAAATTCTTATTTTTAAATACTTAATTAGGTAATTCATTGATAATGTTTTGTTTCAATACATGTAGAACAAAGCAATTATTTTACTAGAAAAGGATCACTCTCACTTTGGTAAATACCTGTCCTAGATAGATTTGTGGTATTGTGGTATATGCAAAAAATTCCCTACAACCTCAGCCAGTGAGCAGAATCATACAAATAGTGCCTTTACACAGCTCTAATTCACCAATTAGCAGTTTTTGTTTTTCTGCTTCCAAGCCTTGCCAGGATTGTGGGGCTTGGAAATTGCCACATAAAAAGTAACTTCCCAACCGTTCGTGTAGGGTGACTCCCCGTCCTCACACAACTTCTTGTAAACCGTGGCGGTCATCCCCTTCCCAAGGGGTTGTGCACCACAGGCGAATTCGAAAAGGCGAAGACGGACTTGGGACAGCTCCCGATCTAGACTTAGAGGCTATATAATGGGCTATTTGTAGCGAACGGAGGTATTCCCTGTTCGGGATGCCTCTAAGGGATTGGAGCTCAGGGAAGGTTAAGATCCCCCTATGAGTGACGAGATCCTTAATCCTTGTTAAGTTTTGTGATTTACACCAATTAAATGTGTCAGGTTCCAGATAAGCTGGGAGGAATTCAGGACTACCCAATACCGATAGGAGGGGGGAAGGGGGGAGATAAGGTGGCATTTAGAACTGTTAGTTTTCCAGATTCTGAGAGAGTGTCTCAGGACAGGGTTATCAATGCCTTTGTTAGCTGATGGGGGCAGCCATAAGAGATTGGAGATAGCTGTTGGGGAGCAGCTGGCTTGCTCAATGTCTACCCATAATGGTCTAGCACCTCCCGCGTGTATGGCAACCAATTGCGCTACCTGGCATGCAGAGTCATAGCGAGCTATATTAGGGACTCCAAGGCCTCCCTGTTGTTTGGATCTATACAATATATGGTTGACTTTAGGCATGCAGCCTTGATTGGTATCAGCAAAACCTGAAAGACGAATAGAATTTTAGGAAGCTACATCATTTTTAAAGCAACAGGGATGTGACAGGGTTAGATATTAGCATCAAGATGTCGTCGGCAAATAACAAGATCTTGTGATTATATCCCTCGACAGTGACTCCCGCTATGTTGGTGTTGGCTTGGATTAATTTAGATAAAGGTTCGATGGCGAGGGCAAAAAGTAGAGGGGAGAGGGGGCAACCTTGTCTTGTAACTCTGCTCAGAGTGAACCACTTGGAGGAGTACCAAGAGTATCTAAGGCTTGGAGTATGGCGAGGAGATCCATGTGGTGAAGGAAGGACCAAGCCCCCATTTTTTTCAGTATGAATTGTAAGTAGTCCCAGGCTACTGTATCAAATGCTTTACAAATATCAAGGGTTAGTAGCATAGCCTGTCGACCCTCCTTCTTCACATGGTGGACCAGGTTAATGACCTTACGAATATTATCTCCGACTTGACGCTGGGGGATAAATCCTGCCTGCTCTTTAGAAATTAAGGATGCAATATACCTATTGAGCCGTGCCGCAAGGACCTTAGCTAGCAATTTGACATCGATATTTAGCAGGGATATGGGCCTATAGTTAGACCAGAGGGTGGTGTCAACATTGGGTTTAGGTATCATGCAGAAGGCCGCAGTGAGCGCCTCTGTACTCCATCAGTTGCCGTTACTGAGGGAGTTAAACATCCGAACTAGGCGTGGAGAAATTACCTGGGAAAATTTTTTATAGTAAAGGGTGAAGAACCCATCTGGGCCAGGCTGTTTCCCGATCTTTAAACAGGACCTTCACCATGATTTATTGAAAAGCCCAAACCCTTAAAAAACAATTCCCCAGCATCTAAAGTTACTATATTTTAAGTTTTTAGTCACTTACTTATTTTTCTTTCCCCCACTGGGCTGCAACTCTGTTCAGGACTTTAGGATACGGGCACCGCCATCTTGACTCAGAAGCATCACTCTTACTGAGGAGAGGAGAGTGGGATAAAGTAAAGGGGGGCAGGTTATAGCTGTGCTTTACTCAGAGCATAGCTGGGGTCAGGAAAAGGTCAGCAATCCCAGAATGCAGAGCAACACAGTCAGAAGACACTTCCTGTTTGCAGGCTGCCTGATGTTCCATGAGCTGCCATCTTGGATGTTTAAAGGCTCATAACATGCATAGAAACATAGAAACATAAAAGGTTGACGGCAGAAGGAGACCATGCGGTCCATTTAGTCTGCCCTTATGTGTATACTGTATATACTCTTAGGGATCTATCTTAGGATAGATGTGTGCTTATCCCAGGCATGTTTAAATTCAGTGACTGTTGATTTTTCAACTACCTCTGCTGGAAGTTTGTTCCAAGCATCTACTACTCTTTCTGTAAAATAATATTTTCTAACATTGCTCCTGATCTTCCCCCCGACTAGCTTCAGGTTGTGCCCCCTTGTTCTATCATTAAGCTTCTTCTTAAAAACACTCCCCTCCTGAACCTTATTCAATCCTTTCACATATTTAAAGGTCTCAGTAGATGCAGTAGATGCAGGTAGGCAGTAGATGCAGGTAGGATGATTTTTAACGTGAGCAATCTGTATGTACAGGGTGTGGGAAACATATAAGATAGACACTTATTCAGAGTGAAGGACCTCTTTAAGGAGGCAATGGCTTCCTGGACCTCAGGTAGTTCAACCGGCCTATTAAGGAAGGTCTTGGCTTCAAGTGGTAGAGAAGGGAGTGAGAGTTATCCTAGCAACTTTTCTGCAAGGCGTTCATCTAGCATGGTCTTAGATTTATATAGATCCTCGAGATGTTTACCGAAGGTTGACAGTACCCTCGATGGGTTGCTAGATAATGTGCGCTCTAGAGTCTTGATGCGCACTGGCTTAACCCTCTGGGTGACTCCTCTAAGCCTTCTGGCAAGAGGGGTGTTTTGTTTATTGCTGATGCAATAACACCTAAACCTAGTCCAATTAATTTGACGTTCAGCCTCACCTGCAAGGCACAGGTTGAGTTGGTCACCTGCTTGGTTGAATCTAATTCTGTTATGTTTAGTCGGACTTTCTTTAAAGGCGGAGGAGGCTGAGTGGAATACATCTAGCAGTTTTTGAAGCTTTTCCTTATATGAGGCTTTGCGCTGGGAAGATTCACGAATGAATTGCCCACAAATTACAGCTTTATGAGCTTCCCAGAGCAGAGCTTCAGAGCTCACCGACCCCGTATTTTGCAGAAAAAATCTCTCAATCTCTTTGCAAAAGCGTTCGAGAAGTGCCTCATTAGACAACATGGGATCGTGGACCTTCCAAGACCCCTGAGGGGATCTTTGGGTCAGAGAGATCAACTCAACAGTGACGAGATCATGATCCGACCATGCTATCGGGACTATAAAGGAGTGGGAGTGTTGTGGCAAAGAGGGCGGCTGCAAGAAGATATGGTCTATCCTCATGAAAACCTTATGTGGGTAGGAGTAGTGAGTGAAGTCCCTCTTAGCGGGGTGGACCTCTGTCCATGCGTTAGCAAGGTGGTATTGATTTAGCAGGGAACGGAACGCTTTTCCTAAGGAGCTCTCCCTGGAGCAGTCCAAGGGTGGACCCACCATTTGTCTGTCAAGAGTAGGGTGCAAGATTTGGTTAGAATCCCCAGCACTATGAGGAGCCTCTTTACATGGGGATCCAGATTTCTAAGGAACTCCTCAAAAAAGGTGTTCTGATTCTGGTTGGCATAATATGTGGCAATAGTGACTGGTTGGTTGTCAAGCCTCCTGGCTACAATCATGGGGAGAGCTGAGCTGAGCTCCAGGTATGGGGCGAAGTGAAGCAGAAAAAACTCCAAAGAGCAAATAAAAAGTCTGAGCAGAGTCCAAGGGTGAATCCGGGGTCAGAGGCAGGCAGAAAACAGGCAAAGTCCATAAGCAATCCGCGTCAAAAATCAGGTTATCCGTCCGTGTATAAATCCAGGTATTCAATCAGGTATTCAGGAATCAGGGAAACAAGGTCCAAGAAGTAAGCTGATAACACAGCATTGGCTGTAGGCCAGCTGTCCTCTGAAATAGGGCTATCAGTCAGCATAGGGAGGGATGCGCCAGAGTCTGGTGAAGTCCCTTCCTGTCCATTTAAACTCAGGACACCAGGAAGTGAAATCAAGTCCAAGAGCTTACACTCTAGGCCTTGTGCACTTCCAATGGGCTGAACAGCAGGTGTCACTGTGGAGCATGCGACAGAAGAAGAGCCTGCTCTGTTAAAACCATGCAGCCGAGCATGTCTGCTGCTGCATGCAGTCCGTGGTATGGCGCGCTCACGATGCCTTAAAGGGCAGGAAAGGCGAGGAGACTGACATTGCCCCCCCCTTAAAGGACGCCTCTGGGCGGCCGATCTAGAGAGTCTTCGCTGAAAAGCTCTGATTAATTAAGGAGCATTGAGATTACTAGATGGCTCCCAGGAATCTTCCTCTGGGCCGTAACCTTTCCAACGAACAAGATACTGAATGGAGGCACCTCTCTTCCGTGAATCCAGGATCTGTTCAACCTCATTTTCCTCTTCACCATCCACAATAATTGGATCAGGACGTTTGTCTTGGGAATCTCTAAAAGTTCCTTTCTTTAAAAGGGACACGTGAAAAACTGGGTGTATCTTCAGGCGATTAGGTAATTCCAATTCAAAGGCAACTTCATTAATAGCTCTCTTAATCTTAAAGGCCCGATAAACTTAGGACCCAACTTCTTAGAGGGAAGATGAAGCCTTAGATGAGTGGTAGAGAGCAGGACTTGATCTCCTACTGCAAAATTGGAAGCTGAAGACCGATGAGTGTCTGCTGTACTTTTGTAACGTTCTTGGGCAGCTCGAAGGGTTGTTCGGAGCATCTGATGAGTGGCAGTTAGATGAGCTCCTAAATCTGCAGCTGCCGGTACATTCACTGGGATGCAGGTATCAGGCAAGGTCTTGGCATCAAATCCATAATTTGCAGCAAACGGAGTGAGGCGGGTCGAAGAATGGACAGAGTTATTATAAGCCAGTTCAGCTAATGGGAGTAACTGTGTCCAATTGTCCTGCAGGGCCGAGGAGTAGCATCGTATGTACTGCTCCAGTGATTGATTCACCCGTTCAGTTTGTCCGTTGGTCTGGGGATGATAGGCCGATGAGTGGGCCAAAGTGATCCATAAACTCCTACAGAGCGCTGTCCAGAACCGGGCAGTAAATTGGGAACCGGCAGGCCATGTAAACGAACAATCTCTTTCACAAAAACTTGTGCTAACTTTGAGGCCGAAGGAAGGCTGGGGAGAGCTATAAAATGAGCAAACTTGGTTAAATAGTCCACAACCACCAAGATAGTGTTGTTGTTGTCCGAAGGTGGAAGTTCTACAATAAAGTCTATAGAAATATGTTCCCAGGGACGTTCTGGCACTGGGAGAGGCATGAGAAGACCTGCAGGTTTGGTGGTTATGTGTTTATTCCGGGCACACGTCCCACAAGAAGAAACATGTGATATACAGTCTGCTCTTAAGGTGGGCCACCAGAAATGACGTTGAATCAGATGTAGCGTCTTCTTGAGCCCGAAATGGCCTGCCAAGGGGTGATCATGGAATTCGGCCAGAACCCTGGAACGTAAAGATTCAGGAACAAAAATCTTTTCTTGATGGACAAGAATTCCATCTACTCGTGATAGTTCAGATTGTAGGTTCTCTGGGATAGAATCGGATGCTTGTCGAATCTCAGCAATGAGTTCAGATTCAAGTAACAAAAAATGGTTCGGTTGCAAAATAGTGGGTTCCACAGGTTCAGGACCTTAGTCAGAAGGATGAAGACAGGAGAGTGCATCAGGTTTGGTATTTTTGTTTCCTGGACGGTAAGAAATATGAAAAGAGAATCTGGAAAAGAATAGTGACCACCTTGCCTGACGTGGCCGGAGTCTTTTTGCAGACCGAAGGTACTCCAGGTTCTTGTGGTCCGTGAGGATCAAAATTGGATGTCTGGCAGCTTCCAATAGATAACGCCATTCCTCCAGGGCAAGTTTGATAGCAAGAAGTTCTCGGTCACAAACATCATAGTTTTGCTCTGCTGAAGACAGTTTTCTGGAAAAGAAGGCTACGGGAGTTCTCCTTGCTCAGATTCTCGTTGAGAGAGTACTGCTCCTACAGCATTAACGGAGGCATCTACTTCAAGTACAAAAGGGAGCTCGGGTCGGCATGTCTCAAGATAGGGGCAGAAGTGAAACGCTCCTTGAGATAAGAGAAGGCCTCCTCAGCAGCTTCAGACCAGACAAATGGAGTATTCTTACGGGTGAGATCGGTGATAGGGCGGGCTATCTGTGAGAAATCTTTAATAAAACATCTGTAAAAGTTGGCGAAGCCAATGAAACGCTGTACTTCCTTTCAATTCATAGGTTGTGGCCAGTCCAAGACGGCAGCCACCTTCTCAGGATCCATCACAATGCCGGTACTGGTGATAAGTAACCCCAGGAACTGAATAGAAGGTTGTTCAAACTGACATTTCTCCAGTTTGGCGTATAATTGATGCTCTCGAAGACGCAGAAGGACACGACGGACATGTTCCCGATGTTCCGAGAGGGAGGAAGAGAAGATTAGTATATCGTCCAGGTAGATGATGACGAAAATATCAAGAAAATCCCAGAACACGTCATTTACAAAGTGCTGGAATGTTGCAGGGGCATTACAGAGTCCGAACGGCATGGCCAGGTATTCAAAGTGACCATATCGTGTGCGGAAGGCCGTCTTCCATTCGTCACCCTGACGGATCCGAATTAAGTTGTAGGCTCCCCTCAAGTCCAACTTGGTAAAGAACCGAGCGGACCCCAAACACTGGAGGAGTTCAGAAATCAAGGGCAAAGGGTATCGGTTCTTGACTGTAATTTTATTGAGGGCCTGGTAATCTATACAGGGTCTCAGAGACCCATCCTTCTTCTCCACGAAGAATATCCCTGCTCCTGCAGGCAAAGTGGAATGTCTAATAAAACCCTTAGCCAGGTTTTCATCAATATATTCACGGAGAGTCTGTAACTCGGCTTCAGACAACGGATAAATACGTCCAAAAGGGATGGCCGACCCAGGTAGAAGGTCTATTGGACAGTCATAAGAGCGGTGAGGAGGTAGCTGGTCTGCACCTTTTTTGTCAAACACATCCTGGAACTCTAGATACGCAGGCGGAAAGGAATCCGGTGGATTAAAGGTTACTACAGAGAAGTTACTCTCCTGCTGTCTGCAAAATTGGTTGCAATAGGGAGAGAACAAAGAAACTGAACCGGAAGACCAGTCGATGACGGGGTTATGTATAGAGAGCCACAGGAAACCCAAAATAATAGGGTACAAAGGAGAGTGCATTAAATCAAAGTGTATTAATTCTGAGTGTCCATCAGGAGTAGAGCAGCCAAGCGATTTAGTTCTATGGGACACCGGTCCGGACTTGACGGTAGATCCATCGACCAAAGTGAGAAGCAGAGGGGTAGGCCGAACTTCACATGGAATATTGTGAGTCTGTGCAAATTCTAAGTCCATGAAACAGCTGCAGGCCCCGGAGTCAATCATGGCCCTGGTCTCAACCCTTCCTCCGGGAAGTTGTAAACTAAGAAGCACAGAGAGGGGAGCACCAGGCACAGGAGGTGGTGTGCTCTTAACAAGAGGTGTTGATCTCTTCATAGCTGCGGGTCTGGTGGGACAATTAACCCGAAAGTGTCCGGGGTTCCCGCAGTACATGCAAAGGTTTAGCCGCCTCCGGCACAGTCTTTCCTCTTGGGACAAAGCAGCCCGGATGGTTCCCAGTTGCATGGGCTTGATAACCCCCAAATCGGTCTGCGGAGAGTCAGGTGATGCAGGCGAGGACCGTGGAGCAAACCATTGGGCTAGGGCTGAACGCTCTTCACGGCGTTCCCGCAGCCGGCGATCCACCTGAATGGCTGCAAGAATAAGTTCATTTAAAGTTTCAGGAGTGTCGAAGTGGGCCAGTTCATCCTTAATCAGTTCAGAAAGACCTAAACGAAACTGATGTTTTAAAGCTGGCTCATTCCACTGGGTGTCAAAACTCCAGCAATGAAAATCGGCAACATACTCCTCAACTGGACGGCGACCCTGTCTCAAATTAGGGAGAGCTGCCTCTGCTGATGCGACATGTCCGGGATCATCATAGATGGCTGCCATAGCAGAAAAGAAAAGATCAACAGAGGCCAGACAAGGATGATTTTGCTCCAGAAGAAAATGGGCTCATGTTTGGGGAGGCCCTTGCAGAAGGGAAATAACAATTCTGACCTGGACTTCCTCAGCAGCATAGGTTCGTGGTTGCAGAGAAAATAATAACTGACAACTGTTCCTAAAAGCACAAAACTTCTGGCGATTTCCTGAGAAAAATTCTGGGAAAGGAACTTGGGGTTCAGGGGTGACCCCGGAATCTGCCCCCTGTGTGGTAGGAACAGCTGTAGCAGAAGATACTGTCGGGGGCGTGAGTTGATTTAGCCGATCCACAAGCTGAGTAAAGCCTCCCTGTAAGCCCTGGACGGCTGCACAGAGGGAAAAGACTTGCTGCATCAAATTATCAAATTGACAGGGTTCCCCACCGAAGCTCATAATATGGCTGTGTTATACTGTCAAGCCTCCTGCCTACAATCATGGGGAGAGCTGAGCTGAGCTCCAGGTGTGGGGCGAAGTGAAGCAGAAAAAACTCCAAAGAGCAAATAAAAAGTCTGAGCAGAGTCCAAGGGTGAATCCGGGGTCAGAGGCAGGCAGAAAACAGGCAAAGTCCATAAGCAATCCACGTCAAAAATCAGGTTATCCGTCCGTGTATAAATCCAGGTATTCAATCAGGTATTCAGGAATCAGGGAAACAAGGTCCAGGAAGTAAGCTGATAACACAGCATTGGCTGTAGGCCAGCTGTCCTCTTAAATAGGGCTATCAATCAGCACAGGGAGGGATGTGCCAGAGTCTGGTGAAGTCACTTCCTGTCCATTCAAACTCAGGACACCAGGAAGTGAAATCAAGTCCAAGAGCTTACACTCTAGGCCTTGTGTACTTCCAATGGGCTGAACAGCAGGTGTCACTGTGGAGCATGCGACAGAAGAAGAGCCTGCTCTGTTAAAACCATGCAGCCGAGCATGTCTGCTGCTGCATGCAGTCCGTGGTATGGCGCGCTCACGATGCCTTAAAGGGCAGGAAAGGCGAGGAGACTGACATCGGTCTTGTATCATGCCGGTCACAACTAGAAAGCGACCCAAGGGGTCCCGTATTGTCTGCTCCAAAGAGAAAGGGAGAGAGCGCTTGAAAGCAATGAGGACTCCTCTCTGCTTGGTATCAGCCGATGCCACAAAGAAAAAAGGATAGTCAGAGCTGAGAAATTTGGGATTGTTTTTCTTAGTAAAATGGGTCTCTTGGAAGCAGACAATGTCGGCGTGCAGGGCCCTCATCTGACGGAACGCCTTCACCCTTTTTTGAGGGGCATTGAGACCCTGAACGTTCAGCGAAACCAGTTTAACTGCCATTAATATACCATACAGTATCTATTAGCTAAGGGGGCTGGACACCCGGGGAGGGAGGGAAAAAGAAGGGGGGGGGGAGAGGGGAGGGGGACAATAACAGAGAACATTTTAAATCTGAATAACAACACGATACAAAACCTTCCTACATAAAATTTCCCAGGGGGGGAGAGAAGTACTCTACCACGGTGGGTAAGACTATCTGGTTGGAGGGACCTCCAAAGGGGGTTCCTTAGACCAACTAGCATAGAAACTGACCCTCAATGGGGTCAGAAGAGAAGCTTCCGGACTTGACAGCGGCGAGCAAGGGAGCGTGGAGTGTGCAGGGCCTGAACCCAGGCACCCGGCCCACTATACTAAAAAACATTACAAATGAGCAGAGCATGGCAGGTTTTAATGCTCTAGGCTCCCCTTTTATCTCTTTGATCACACATTTAAATTTTTCCTAGGCGCTTTTGGTCATTGCCCTGTCCTTATCATGTCCTAGCTAGACTACTGAAACACTTTCTTCCACTACTGCAACTCTTACAAAGAGTGCAGATGCACCATAAACTCTCTCTCTATATATATATATATATATATATATATATATATATATATATATATATATATATTGTGGTAAGGTGGTGCAAGGGGCCGTCATTGACGGCAGGTATGTAGCACCAATGTACCTGGCATTGGTGCAGTAAAGTCGTGTAGTCTGATTTCCAGCATCAGCTGCTGGTGGCAGTTTGCTGCTGTTGCTTTAGAATAGCCGAAAGGCTAACCTGGGACGGCTTTACTGGGATGGAGTAGAGCAGGGTGGGACTCCATCCCACTACCCAGGTCCGGGTTTTGCGGGCTGTTTAAATAGCCTGGGGAATCAGCTGTGGCCTGTCCTTTGTCTAGAGCTCACATGGGAGTGAGACTCTGTGAGCCTGGCTGAAATCTCCTGTGGAGGCTGTTTCATGTGGACCTGAGGCCTATTTTTACTGTAAACAGGACTTTTGCTCAAGGACTAAAAGCTGTTTGCCTGATTGAATCATTTATGCTGCGGTTTCCTGAAAAGGTGATGTAACCTGTATGGACATATGCTTTTGTGGATGTTTATGTGAAATAAACACAGACTTTACTTTGAACTGTTTGCCTCCGCCTCTATACTGCTGACACCCGGTCGCCTACCAGAGCTAATCTCCACAATATATATATATATATATATATATATATATATATATATATCACATTGGTCGCTCCATAACATGCACCTAAGGTTTATAGGGAGACAATAAGAAAAAAAATTCTGGAAGTACAGTACTAAAAACGAAATCACAAGCCCTTTCTTAACATCAGTGGATCAGCCATACTCTACTGCGGAAGAACTACAACATCTAGCATTACTTTCTAGCATTACTGATTTCATCATTGAAAAACAACACTGTAGTACCACAAGGCCTCCATTTGATCAACAAATATCCTGCACATCAATGAGTAACTGCCTCAGCACTGCTGTCTGTACCCACTTCTTTCAATCTGTGCCCAAAAATTCAAAAATAAATAAGCGCAACGTTAACAGATTTCCCCAGACTATAAGAGATGGAGTTCACATGAAAAAGCAGGCTTGAAATGATCTCGCCGCATAGCCATTTCAGATTCCCCCACATAGAGCCAAACAGTAATATGCAGAGTGCCAAAAAATGCCCAGGATTTTACAAGCCTCGATAGCCCATAAAAACCCCATACTGCGCCCGAGTAAGTTCTAAGGCTAAACTTATAGAAAATCAGGAACAGGTGATAAGCATAGATGGATACGGCCAACTTTATGGTACTAAAGTATTGTGGGGGTAGATAATGTTGTAGGGATGGATATCGCCCCAAACAGTCATGACAGAACAGAACAAGCTTATAAGCAGGGTGAGTACCGCCAGCGAGAAAGCCCCTCGTGAGCTGGTGGGGCAACATTGAAACCTTAACCATATAATAGGGCAGAACGGGCAAGACACTAGATGTAGGAATCTGGAGTCTAAGACCAACCCTTGTCTTCATTAGGCCCCCCCACACAAGGGAGTATGGGCTGGGCTGCAGGAAAGGTCCAGGTCAGGTAACCAGGGAATGAGATACTGGAGCGCTAAGCTAGGTTAGCACAGTACATGAGGAGCAGAACAGGTGAGAATCGTAGTCCATAAACTGGCCTCAATCGAGGGTCACAAGCGTAACAGCAGAAGCGTAACAGCAGATGCCAAAGGGTCAGTCAAAAGAGTAAACGTGGTCAGATGGTCTAGGTTGTATCAGGAGAACAATCCAAGGGTTAATCTGAAAGAGTAGTTAATCATTGCCCTGTCTAATGTACATACGGTACTTTTAAATTTCAGTTTGTGATGTTACATTTATTTAAATATTACATTGACGTATCATGTTCAAATTTGCCATTAAAAATTCAACCCCATTCTTCTTCAAACCTAATACATGTAAGGTTACAGCCTCCTAGGTATTTGGTGATGGTCCAGGGACTATTCTAACTGCAGGGCACACAATGGGGTTATCACTCTTTTAAAGAGGATAATCAGTAGTGCTAGCCACTATTTTATGGATTTATATGTGTTGATGTTTTCAGCTGCTTTTATGCATAAATAATTCTTAAATTCTTTTTATCAATGCTGGTACATCTAATAACTTTTTAGTGTTCTTTTAATCTTGGATATGCTGCACTTTGGTTTCAAAATCAGATCAGAATAATAACGGATGAAGAAATAAGAACTGCAAGTAGCCTAAAGAAACATTTGTGGTTTTTGAGGCAAAACTCTCTTCATGGTTTCAGCAGGAAATGAAAAATGCAGTCATAAATGTGTGCTTATTTTTTTGTATCATCCTCACTAAATACATTTTTGGCTTTTAATATTAGGAACATATTGGATGCAAAATAGTTTCAAATGAGTCAGTGTAAAATGACAGATTCACTGTCATGCTTCAATCAATCTGACATTTCTTTGTTTTGTTACATTGCAAGACTTCCAGCACATCAGATGGTGGGAAATGTGGTCATATGGTGTGTAGTTAGTATAAATGTGTTTACAAGAGATCTCAAATTACTTGTCAGATTCTGGGGTCAACATATTATCAAGTATTACAAGCCCATTTAAATGTATTATTTTTAATGCTGTTTTGTGGAAATCATACAACTAAATTAATGGTATGATGAAAAGAAATGATTCCCTCTCTACAAGATAATGTGTGCTGTTCTTTCAGGTATATAATTATGGCTATTAAAGGCATCAGTTTGAGAAGACAAATCTGCTGTTCACATAAACATGCATACCTTAAATTGGATTTTTATGTTTTTGTTATCATTTTTGAGCATCTATTTTCATACAGGATCTTCCATGACATCAGTCTTGAAATACAACTAGAGGTGAGCCTAAAGTTCCTGGGCTGAGGGGACCTAGTGCAAAATCCAATAATTTGTGATCGGGTAAGATTAGTTAATTTTTATCTGATCCTAGGGCCCTGATCCCACCATAAAGTATTAGATTGTTACAAAGATTAGGTGGAGGGAGGGGATGCTGCCCAACAAAATGCTACCCAAAGACACAAACACTAGGGGTCGGACTGTGCTCGGGACATTATTCTCCTATACTGTTCTCCCTTAGCTGTAACTTATAAGGCATTTATGTATTTCAAATAAAATCTGAAGTTATATTCTTTACAGATGTTCTCCTGACCTTTTCAGAAGAAGACAAGTTTAAATGTTACTGATTGGCTAGGGCTGTACTTTAAATTCATTTGACAGCTGGCAGCTGTACAGTAGTTAACTAAATGTAGCTATGTTCAACTGTAGCTATGTTCAACTTTTGATATTCAAATACCATTTGTATTCTAGACATTATCCTCATGGATATTAACCTGACCCAGGGTGATTTTTCTTTAGTCCTTTAGTACTGACCATTTTCCCTTCTGCAGAATAATCACTCTACATAATAGGGGTCAGGTTGACATATTTGCCTCCTGTGGGTGGCATCTGTTTTGACAATATGTAATCTAGTTTAGGATATGAGATTTTTGGTAAGGGAATATGGCTGATCTGTGATCTTGACATTATTCAGATTGTTGTAGCCATGTATGGTACCCATAAACACCAGGCTATGCATAGCCACCCTGCATGGTTAGACACAAACAGACAAGTTAACACCTCAGCCATTGCTTTGTGTTATTGAGCTACAACCTGCTGCTATATTATTGCCGAAGCCTATAAGCCCTCCTGCTAGAAGTTGGCTCAAAGGTAGCAAACTACTTTGTGCTCAGCCTACGTATTGCTGTTGAAAAACTGTTTCTGTTAATGATATACCAGAGGCATCTTATTTAAAGTTACTTAAATTAAAAAGCAAATAGCACCCAATAATGTATTAACTAACCCATGTTCTCACTGGGTGTCATGGTTTCAGCTTCCCCACATGCTGATTAATCACCTTCTTTGTGGGATCAGGCTGTTAGTATGGCTGCACATCCCCGGCATACCTTTAGGCGTGTTGTCTCCTTTTATGCCTGTGTTTAGCTAATTTTGCAGGGCAGCTTCCTGCGGTATTGCTGGAGTTAAGATGGTGGGCTGACTCTTGCCTCCAGTCCTGATTGGCCAATGGCTACATAAAACCAGGCCTCTCCCAGCATGCATTGCCTGTTGCCTGTTATAGCTTTTTGCTGGGTGTTATAGTACCACTGTTAGCTGAAGTCTGATCACATGTTGCCGGCTTTTGCTTTGTCTGACACTCCTCTGATCACTGCCTGGACCAATGCCTGCCTGATATCGAGCTTGTCTACCCATCTGTACCGTAAACCCTCTGACAACCCAGCTTGACCCCTGGCTTGACCCTTGATTATTCTCCTGTGTATCCCCTTGGAACCCCAAATCAGAACTACTGCCATTCCTGTGAATGACCTCAGCCAGCCAGACTTCTGCCCAGCCTAGTCCCTGGTTCACCAGCCTTTGCCCTGTAAATCTGCATCCTTTGTGCTATAGAAGTCTTTGGGGCAGGCCCGTATTTGCCACTAGGCAAATGTAGGCACATGCCTAGGGCAAAGCTGCAACCAGGGGGCAGGAATGGGAAGGAAGCCAGCAATACTTTAGTTAAAAAATTGTTTGTCAGAGGACTAGCAGTACCTTCCCAGCCTTTCTTTATGGCTGGGTGCGGGAGCATGCGCGTCTGAGCAGAAAGGCGAGTATGCGGCCAGCCGGCCGGCAAGCATCACTGCGGGACCCTTGAAATCTGCAGGGAGTGGTTTAGCCGGTGGAAGAACCATAAGCATAAACAGAAGAGCCTCAAATCGGTTTCCATTCGCTTTAATGAATGGAGTGACAGGAACCTTCCACTGGCGTGCCCGTACTGGCCATTTAGCCAGGGGGATGCCACCTCTGGCTGCATGTGCACTATAGCGATGGAAAGGTGTGTTTTATGGCTATCCCAGGGGTTGTCACACAGTGGGGCATCCCAAATCAGAAAAGGGAATTAGCTGGCCCTAGAGTCCTTTAGACTTAGGGTTGTCCAAAATATATTATATATATATATATATATATATATATATATATATTAACAATGTGTGGAGTTAATGGGGTATGTGTAATGGGGGGTAAATGTTGTATTTGTGAGGATGATCACTGTAGATGTGTGAGGTTTAAATAGACCAAAACCTCAGCACCCCTTTAATGGGCATCCTGATTGGGGTGTGTGAAACCCCAGGGAACACTGAACATCTCACCAAGCACCCCTAGTGCATTCAGTTCAGTATATATTGCATCACCTGGAGAGCTATTCTGAATAAATGGAAGGCTTGGAACCCCTGCTGGCTTCTCCCCTCCTGTTGTGCTTGCCTGGGCAAACCATTAAGCCAGAGGGATGCTACTGCAAGCCTTACATGGGCTGAAAGAGAGACAAATGTTAAATTAAGCCACGCCCTCTCACTGAGGGATTGATATGAGATAGGCTGTGACAGTTACAACAAAAGAAACACTTTGAATAGGCAAATTAATAATTTATGATGCAGATCTGCATGTTATACCTCAAATAGGGAGAAGTGAGAACAACGTGAGGCAGTGGCACATGAATTCAAAAGAGGCACAGTCCCTCAAAAAGAGGGACACTTGGGAGGTATGCCGAGAGTGAGGCATCGTGAATTCTAACTGGAGTCTGGACGGTGTGTGTGGTTGGCGGTGTAATTGGGGCAATAGTATGTGTTTGTGGGTTTTCTGATCCAGACAGAATTGTCTGCCGCAGAGTTGCTGCTTAATTGGCTACTCATTGTGAGAAGCTGGGCTGCTACTGCACTGCTAAGCCACCATTTGCTTTTGGCCTTGTAATTATAAATTGTGAGGTATGGGTAGATCTTCTTGTAGTATACATATTATTTGTGGGCACAAAATTTTTGGCTCTCTACTTAACGAAAGGTAAAAAAAATCAGTTTGACTAAAAATGTGTCCACTGCTTTATATCCGGATACAGTTTATTCTGTGATTCATTTGGGCTTGCTTTATTCTATAATCTCTTAGTGTCCAGCTTATTCTGTGTTTTTCTCATTTATGATGGTTAGAGTACATCTGTAGTAATAGGTCAAGGCAGATGGAGTTAGTGGCATTTTTCTTAAAGACTATTTGCTAGTCAACTTTCATTCTCAGTTTTTCAGTTAAGAATGACTTGGGGGCGTCTTTATAAGGTTCGACTCATGAAGCAGAGAGGCTAGGTTCACCTGATCATCATTGCCAGGTCAGGTTCTAGTTTTGTGGGGGCCCTTGGGCAAGAGAGTCTAAGTGGGCCCCAAAGTAGTGAGTCACATGATGTCACCTTTCAGCTCCAATGCCACAAATGGGTCATGTCCTGCTGCTGATCGCCCTCCAGTCCTTGTCAGCTGTCACCTGGTTCTCTCCACCTTCTCCACTTCCATCAATTGCCCTCCATTCCATGCCACCTTCTCCAGTGTTGCTGATCATCCCCTGTTTCTGAGACCAGCCGTGAGCAAGTCTGCACACAACACCCGGCATTCGGTGGTTGGGTCCATGGCCAAGTGTGAGCCTGAATGGGCCCCTGAAGATACCAGGGGCTTTGGCATGTGCCCAGGTTTGCCCTGCACCAGCCCTGGTGCCAACTGCTTTTTTTTACACCGGCAGGGATGGGCATCAGCCAATAACACCTATCTCCTCAGCCACAGCAGGACAAAGGAAGGGGGCGCAGAATTATGTTAAATTGGCAGTGCAGGGCTGTGAAAAACACCTCTCAACCAGCAGGCTTGATCTGTTGGCTGCAGACCAGTTCTTTATAGATACAGCAGGAGCCATTCTTAGCCTACTGCGGGTATCTGTGTATGCAGAAATTCTTTCACTGGGGAAGCAGAGTAGGCTCACTTTTAGCCAAATTAGCCAATCCTAGAGGATCCATGAATAGAATTGTATTGATCACAGAGCAGCCAGGTGAGCCCTTGTACGCCAGGGACAAGGACATTCTAAAGAACAAGGAGGCATTCAAACACCCTTATAATAATTGATGTTCATTAATGGGGGGCTGACATGGATAAAGACCCATAATATAACTCCCAGAGGCCCATATCCCTTTTAAACATAGATAATAAGTTACTAGCAAAAATATTGGCAAACAGGATTCAGATCTTTCTTTCCACAATGCTATGCTCAGATCAGTTAGGATTAATTTACAGAAGACATTCTACAAAAGGAATATGATCACTGTGGTTTCCGCAAGGAACAAGTGCTCCACCCAACAACCTTCTCAGTTTAGATGAGGAGAAGAGCTTTCGACAGGGCAGAGTGAGACTGGCTATTTACTCTTCTGAAACAACAGGGCTTTGGTGATAAATGCTAAACAGTAGTCAAGTTTTTCTTTAGAGACCCTCTCACAAAAGTGATAATTAACTCTTTGACAATATAGAAATGACCCGATTAGGGATGAGCGAATCGATCCGGACGAACCCGGATTCGATCCGAATTTCAGGAAAAATTCGATTCGGATCGAATCCGAATTTCCCCGCGATTCGATCACTCGAAGTTTTCCTTTAACATCCATTCATTTACATTTACAGGCATTCTAAGATGGCGGACGGGACATGTCTGGACATGTATCCCGCGCCAGTGCAAGCTGGGGCAGTCACATGCAGCCTATCAGCAGCCAGCAAGCCCGGTGACGTCACACAGCGGTATTTAACGGCGGCCATCTTGCTTTTCCTCATTTCTCTATTGCATTCGTGAGAGACAGAACGCTGTGTAGCTGAGGGACAGACAGGGACAGGCTGGAGACAGGCAGGAGACAGACAGGAGACAGACAGGAGACAGACAGAAAGTCAGCGAAAAACAGGGAAAGGAAGGGAAAATCGGAGGCTGTCAGTTTTTTTTTTTTTTTCATCCAGCCTGACAGGCTTTGTTAGCGTTTTCAGGCTGCTTATACTAACTGTGCATATATACTGAACTGATCTTAAGTCTGCTGTGAGGCATCCCATTCTGTGACTACACCAGCCTCTGTTTAAGACCATATAAGCATTTGCTCTTATCATATTTGAAATTAGGCCTGATAAAGACACTTTTGCTGGGCAAAGCACTACTGGACCCTGCCAGGTGCACTCCTATTTGGGGCATCCCATTCTG
Source organism: Gastrophryne carolinensis (assembly GCA_027917425.1). Classification (NCBI taxonomy): domain Eukaryota; kingdom Metazoa; phylum Chordata; class Amphibia; order Anura; family Microhylidae; genus Gastrophryne; species Gastrophryne carolinensis. The sequence goes on from CM051238.1 coordinate 247,070,376, forward strand.
TGACTACAGCAGCCTCTGTTTAAGACCATATAAGCATTTGCTCTTATCATATTTGAAATTAGGCCTGATAAAGACACTTTTGCTGGGCATAGCACTACTGGACCCTGCCAGGTGCACTCCTATTTGGGGCATCCCATTCTGTGACTACAGCAGCCTCTGTTTAAGACCATATAAGCATTTGCTCTTATCATATTTGAAATTAGGCCTGATAAAGACACTTTTGCTGGGCAAAGCACTACTGGACCCTGCCAGGTGCACTCCTATTTGGGGCATCCCATTCTGTGACTACAGCAGCCTCTGTTTAAGACCATATAAGCATTTGCTCTTATCATATTTGAAATTAGGCCTGATAAAGACACTTTTGCTGGGCAAAGCACTACTGGACCCTGCCAGGTGCACTCCTATTTGGGGCATCCCATTCTGTGACTACAGCAGCCTCTGTTTAAGACCATATAAGCATTTGCTCTTATCATATTTGAAATTAGGCCTGATAAAGACACTTTTGCTGGGCATAGCACTACTGGACCCTGCCAGGTGCACTCCTATTTGGGGCATCCCATTCTGTGACTAAAGCAGCCTCTGTTTAAGACCATATAAGCATTTGCTCTTATCATATTTGAAATTAGGCCTGATAAAGACACTTTTGCTGGGCATAGCACTACTGGACCCTGCCAGGTGCACTCCTATTTGGGGCATCCCATTCTGTGACTACAGCAGCCTCTGTTTAAGACCATATAAGCATTTGCTCTTATCATATTTGAAATTAGGCCTGATAAAGACACTTTTGCTGGGCAAAGCACTACTGGACCCTGCCAGGTGCACTCCTATTTGGGGCATCCCATTCTGTGACTACAGCAGCCTCTGTTTAAGACCATATAAGCATTTGCTCTTATCATATTTGAAATTAGGCCTGATAAAGACACTTTTGCTGGGCAAAGCACTACTAGACCCTGCCAGGTGCACTCCTATTTGGGGCATCCCATTCTGTGACTACAGCAGCCTCTGTTTAAGACCATATAAGCATTTGCTCTTATCATATTTGAAATTAGGCCTGATAAAGACACTTTTGCTGGGCAAAGCACTACTGGACCCTGCCAGGTGCACTCCTATTTGGGGCATCCCATTCTGTGACTACAGCAGCCTCTGTTTAAGACCATATAAGCATTTGCTCTTATCATATTTGAAATTAGGCCTGATAAAGACACTTTTGCTGGGCAAAGCACTACTGGACCCTGCCAGGTGCACTCCTATTTGGGGCATCCCATTCTGTGACTACAGCAGCCTCTGTTTAAGACCATATAAGCATTTGCTCTTATCATATTTGAAATTAGGCCTGATAAAGACACTTTTGCTGGGCAAAGCACTACTGGACCCTGCCAGGTGCACTCCTATTTGGGGCATCCCATTCTGTGACTACAGCAGCCTCTGTTTAAGACCATATAAGCATTTGCTCTTATCATATTTGAAATTAGGCCTGATAAAGACACTTTTGCTGGGCAAAGCACTACTAGACCCTGCCAGGTGCACTCCTATTTGGGGCATCCCATTCTGTGACTACAGCAGCCTCTGTTTAAGACCATATAAGCATTTGCTCTTATCATATTTGAAATTAGGCCTGATAAAGACACTTTTGCTGGGCAAAGCACTACTGGACCCTGCCAGGTGCACTCCTATTTGGGGCATCCCATTCTGTGACTACAGCAGCCTCTGTTTAAGACCATATAAGCATTTGCTCTTATCATATTTGAAATTAGGCCTGATAAAGACACTTTTGCTGGGCAAAGCACTACTGGACCCTGCCAGGTGCACTCCTATTTGGGGCATCCCATTCTGTGACTACAGCAGCCTCTGTTTAAGACCATATAAGCATTTGCTCTTATCATATTTGAAATTAGGCCTGATAAAGACACTTTTGCTGGGCAAAGCACTACTGGACCCTGCCAGGTGCACTCCTATTTGGGGCATCCCATTCTGTGACTACAGCAGCCTCTGTTTAAGACCATATAAGCATTTGCTCTTATCATATTTGAAATTAGGCCTGATAAAGACACTTTTGCTGGGCAAAGCACTACTGGACCCTGCCAGGTGCACTCCTATTTGGGGCATCCCATTCTGTGACTACAGCAGCCTCTGTTTAAGACCATATAAGCATTTGCTCTTATCATATTTGAAATTAGGCCTGATAAAGACACTTTTGCTGGGCAAAGCACTACTGGACCCTGCCAGGTGCACTCCTATTTGGGGCATCCCATTCTGTGACTACAGCAGCCTCTGTTTAAGACCATATAAGCATTTGCTCTTATCATATTTGAAATTAGGCCTGATAAAGAAACTTTTGCTGGGCAAAGCACTACTGGACCCTGCCAGGTGCACTCCTATTTGGGGCATCCCATTCTGTGACTACAGCAGCCTCTGTTTAAGACCATATAAGCATTTGCTCTTATCATATTTGAAATTAGGCCTGATAAAGACACTTTTGCTGGGCAAAGCACTACTGGACCCTGCCAGGTGCACTCCTATTTGGGGCATCCCATTCTGTGACTACAGCAGCCTCTGTTTAAGACCATATAAGCATTTGCTCTTATCATATTTGAAATTAGGCCTGATAAAGACACTTTTGCTGGGCAAAGCACTACTGGACCCTGCCAGGTGCACTCCTATTTGGGGCATCCCATTCTGTGACTACAGCAGCCTCTGTTTAAGACCATATAAGCATTTGCTCTTATCATATTTGAAATTAGGCCTGATAAAGACACTTTTGCTGGGCAAAGCACTACTGGACCCTGCCAGGTGCACTCCTATTTGGGGCATCCCATTCTGTGACTACAGCAGCCTCTGTTTAAGACCATATAAGCATTTGCTCTTATCATATTTGAAATTAGGCCTGATAAAGACACTTTTGCTGGGCAAAGCACTACTGGACCCTGCCAGGTGCACTCCTATTTGGGGCATCCCATTCTGTGACTACAGCAGCCTCTGTTTAAGACCATATAAGCATTTGCTCTTATCATATTTGAAATTAGGCCTCATAAAGACACTTTTGCTGGGCAAAGCACTACTGGACCCTGCCAGGTGCACTCCTATTTGGGGCATCCCATTCTGTGACTACAGCAGCCTCTGTTTAAGACCATATAAGCATTTGCTCTTATCATATTTGAAATTAGGCCTGATAAAGACACTTTTGCTGGGCAAAGCACTACTGGACCCTGCCAGGTGCACTCCTATTTGGGGCATCCCATTCTGTGACTACAGCAGCCTCTGTTTAAGACCATATAAGCATTTGCTCTTATCATATTTGAAATTAGGCCTGATAAAGACACTTTTGCTGGGCATAGCACTACTGGACCCTGCCAGGTGCACTCCTATTTGGGGCATCCCATTCTGTGACTACAGCAGCCTCTGTTTAAGACCATATAAGCATTTGCTCTTATCATATTTGAAATTAGGCCTGATAAAGACACTTTTGCTGGGCAAAGCACTACTGGACCCTGCCAGGTGCACTCCTATTTGGGGCATCCCATTCTGTGACTACAGCAGCCTCTGTTTAAGACCATATAAGCATTTGCTCTTATCATATTTGAAATTAGGCCTGATAAAGACACTTTTGCTGGGCAAAGCACTACTGGACCCTGCCAGGTGCACTCCTATTTGGGGCATCCCATTCTGTGACTACAGCAGCCTCTGTTTAAGACCATATAAGCATTTGCTCTTATCATATTTGAAATTAGGCCTGATAAAGACACTTTTGCTGGGCATAGCACTACTGGACCCTGCCAGGTGCACTCCTATTTGGGGCATCCCATTCTGTGACTACAGCAGCCTCTGTTTAAGACCATATAAGCATTTGCTCTTATCATATTTGAAATTAGGCCTGATAAAGACACTTTTGCTGGGCAAAGCACTACTGGACCCTGCCAGGTGCACTCCTATTTGGGGCATCCCATTCTGTGACTACAGCAGCCTCTGTTTAAGACCATATAAGCATTTGCTCTTATCATATTTGAAATTAGGCCTGATAAAGACACTTTTGCTGGGCATAGCACTACTGGACCCTGCCAGGTGCACTCCTATTTGGGGCATCCCATTCTGTGACTAAAGCAGCCTCTGTTTAAGACCATATAAGCATTTGCTCTTATCATATTTGAAATTAGGCCTGATAAAGACACTTTTGCTGGGCATAGCACTACTGGACCCTGCCAGGTGCACTCCTATTTGGGGCATCCCATTCTGTGACTACAGCAGCCTCTGTTTAAGACCATATAAGCATTTGCTCTTATCATATTTGAAATTAGGCCTGATAAAGACACTTTTGCTGGGCATAGCACTACTGGACCCTGCCAGGTGCACTCCTATTTGGGGCATCCCATTCTGTGACTACAGCAGCCTCTGTTTAAGACCATGTAAGCATTTGCTCTTATCATATTTGAAATTAGGCCTGATAAAGACACTTTTGCTGGGCAAAGCACTACTGGACCCTGCCAGGTGCACTCCTATTTGGGGCATCCCATTCTGTGACTACAGCAGCCTCTGTTTAAGACCATATAAGCATTTGCTCTTATCATATTTGAAATTAGGCCTGATAAAGACACTTTTGCTGGGCAAAGCACTACTGGACCCTGCCAGGTGCACTCCTATTTGGGGCATCCCATTCTGTGACTACAGCAGCCTCTGTTTAAGACCATATAAGCATTTGCTCTTATCATATTTGAAATTAGGCCTGATAAAGACACTTTTGCTGGGCAAAGCACTACTGGACCCTGCCAGGTGCACTCCTATTTGGGGCATCCCATTCTGTGACTACAGCAGCCTCTGTTTAAGACCATATAAGCATTTGCTCTTATCATATTTGAAATTAGGCCTGATAAAGACACTTTTGCTGGGCAAAGCACTACTGGACCCTGCCAGGTGCACTCCTATTTGGGGCATCCCATTCTGTGACTACAGCAGCCTCTGTTTAAGACCATATAAGCATTTGCTCTTATCATATTTGAAATTAGGCCTGATAAAGACACTTTTGCTGGGCATAGCACTACTGGACCCTGCCAGGTGCAATCCTATTTGGGGCATCCCATTCTGTGACTACAGCAGCCTCTGTTTAAGACCATATAAGCATTTGCTCTTATCATATTTGAAATTAGGCCTGATAAAACACTTTTGCTGGGCATAGCACTACTGGACCCTGCCAGGTGCACTCCTATTTGGGGCATCCCATTCTGTGACTACAGCAGCCTCTGTTTAAGACCATATAAGCATTTGCTCTTATCATATTTGAAATTAGGCCTGATAAAGACACTTTTGCTGGGCAAAGCACTACTGGACCCTGCCAGGTGCACTCCTATTTGGGGCATCCCATTCTGTGACTACAGCAGCCTCTGTTTAAGACCATATAAGCATTTGCTCTTATCATATTTGAAATTAGGCCTGATAAAGACACTTTTGCTGGGCATAGCACTACTGGACCCTGCCAGGTGCACTCCTATTTGGGGCATCCCATTCTGTGACTACAGCAGCCTCTGTTTAAGACCATATAAGCATTTGCTCTTATCATATTTGAAATTAGGCCTGATAAAGACACTTTTGCTGGGCATAGCACTACTGGACCCTGCCAGGTGCACTCCTATTTGGGGCATCCCATTCTGTGACTAAAGTAGCCTCTGTTTAAGACCATATAAGCATTTGCTCTTATCATATTTGAAATTAGGCCTGATAAAGACACTTTTGCTGGGCAAAGCACTACTGGACCCTGCCAGGTGCACTCCTATTTGGGGCATCCCATTCTGTGACTAAAGCAGCCTCTGTTTAAGACCATATAAGCATTTGCTCTTATCATATTTGAAATTAGCCTGATAAAGACACTTTTGCTGGGCATAGTACTACTGGATCTTTTTTGGGGGGCATCCCATTCTGTGACTAAAGCAGCCTCTGTTTAAGACCGTATAAGCATTTGCTCTTATCATATTTGAAATTAGCCTGATAAAGACACTTTTGCTGGGCATAGCACTACTTGTCCCTGCCAGGGCATCCCATTCTGTGACTAAAGCAGCCTCTGTTTAAGACCATATAAGCATTTGCTCTTATTATATTTATATTATAAGACACTTTTGCTGGGCATAGGCTTACTGCTGCCTGCCAGGTGCACTTCTGTTGGGGCATCCCATTCTGTAACATAGCATACCCCTCTTTATTTACACTAAGCAGCTCTCTTATTTACACTAAGCAGGCCTGTTGGAGGCTGAGTGTTACTGCTCACTTTTGGTGTGCATTATATTCTGTTTCATATAGACCCACCGCTGCCCGGGGGATCTTAAAATATCACCTACTCCCACGCCAGTTAGACTATGTCGGGCAGACAAGTGCCTGGAAGTGAAAAGAGGAGTGGCAGAGGCCAAGATTCCGCAGGCAGAGCTCGCATCAGACTGGGGGCCAGTAGCAGCAGGAGTCACGCTGAGAGACCTAATCTGCCAGTATCTGCTAGCGGTCGGGTCTCCACCAGTAACGCATCTGCCGTGGTAGATTGGTTGACGCGCTCATCAACAACATCATCACAACTTACGTCTGAGACCCCCAGTCTAGGGTCGGTAGGTTCCTCTGACACAACCCTGAGTTGGCATGCCCCGAGAGCAGTCCCTGTCCTCCCATTGCCTCTGTCCTACGCCGTTCCCTCCCCCAGCGACGTATCCTATGCTTTGGGTTCAGCTCCACTCTTTAGTGAGGAGGACCATCAGATAGAGGACAGTCAGCAGCTACTGCCCAGCCAAGAAATGGAGGTGGCTTCTCTAGCTAGGCAGACAGATAGTGATGTGGACAGTGTCGTGGGTGCTGCGAGCGTTCCAGCTCCTGCGCCAGACACTGTTGACGAATCCACGAACATCAGTGACGTACAGCCACAACTCGGTGATGATGACGATGAAGCCGATCGCACTTGGGAGCCGGGTGATGAAGGGGCTTCATCGTCATCATCAGGAGAAGAGGGGCGCAGGTTGCCCCGGAGTCAGCAGCTGAGGCAGCAAGGTGGTAGCAGTCAGCATGGGGGCACAATTCCAAAGGCTGGAGCCGGCCGGGGCCGAGGCCGGGGTAGAGCACCTGCTGTGCGGCAGTCTACCTTATCGGGAGGTAGTGGAGCAGGGGTTCCTGGAGTTGGCAACAGCAGCAGTGAATCAGTGAGGCCAGGGGGTGGGAAAAGTAGCTACTCGGCAGTGTGGCAGTTTTTCCTGAGGCATCCGCAGGAGGGTAACATGGCCACATGCAAGATATGTAGGCAAAAGGTGAAGCGTGGCCAGGGTCCAAATGTTGGCACCACGGCCCTGCGTCAACATATGATGCGTCACCATAAAACGACCTGGGAGAACCGAGGCTCCCAAGGGGTGGTCCAGTCTGCTTCCTCACCAAGTGAGCTCCCAATTTCTGCCAGCCAAGGCTCCAGCACCTCAGCCGAAGGCAGCTGTGCGTCATACCCATCCTCTGTCGCTCCTGCTCCTCCTCCTCCTCCTCCAAGTCATGCATCCCGCCAGCAATCCATCAGCGAAGCCATGTCCAAGAGACAGCAGTATGCGCCCACTCATCCTACGGCGCAGAAGCTGAATGTGCTCCTGTCCAAGTTGCTGGTGCTGCAGTCGCTCCCTTTTCAGGTGGTGGAATCTGCACCTTTCAGAGAACTGATGGCTTGTGCCGAGCCGAGGTGGAGAGTCCCAAGCCGTCATTTCTTTGCCAAGAAGGCAGTACCAGCGCTGCACACTTTTGTTGAACAGAAGGTGGGCCAGTCCTTGAGCCTGTCGGTGTGTAGCAAAATACATGGCAGCGCCGACATCTGGAGCTGTAACTACGGTCAGGGGCAGTACATGTCGTTTACGGCCCACTGGGTGAATGTGGTCCCTTTGCAGCAGCAACTTGGACAGGTCACGCCGCTTCGGCCTCCGCGCTCTCTGCCCATTGGGCCTGTGACACCGTGCGACTCGGCCTCCTCATCCTCCGCCATCTCCTCACCCTCCACTGTAGGCTCAAGTCTCAGTGCCCCTCCAGTCTACCATGTGTGCAGGGCACGGAGGTGTCACGCAGTGCTTCACATGGTTTGTCTTGGCGAACGGAGTCACACAGGGGAGGAACTGCTTAAATGTATTCATCAGGAAATCCAAACATGGCTTACTCCGAGAAAACTTAAAATGGGAATCATGGTTACCGACAATGGGAAGAACATTTTGTCTGCGCTGCGCCAAGGAAGCCTGACCCATGCCCCCTGCATGGCTCACGTCTTCAATCTGGTTGTCAAGCGGTTTCTGAAGTGTTCCCCCCATCTGCAGGACATCCTAACAACTTCACGGAAACTTTGCATGCACTTCAGCCACTCCTACACCGCCAAACACACCCTTCTTGAGCTACAGCGTCAGAATGGTATCCCCCAACATAGTCTGATTTGCGATGTTTCCACCCGTTGGAATTCCACCCTTCACATGTTGGACCGATTATATGAACAGAGAAAAGCCATCACGGATTTCCTGATGATCCAAGCAGATAGGGGGACTCCCCTGTGTAACTTCAATGTCAACCAGTGGCAGCTCATACGTGACACCTGCCGTTTGCTCAGGCCCTTTGAGGAAGCCACTTTATTTGTCAGTCGGCAGGATTACGGGATGAACGACGTGATTCCACTGCTTCATGTACTACAGCACATGTTGGAAACCATGGCTGGTCAGGGCACTGGAGACATGGCGTTTACATCTTACGGCCACATGAACCCCGTTGGAGCTGAACTGGAGGAGGAGGAGGAGGAAGAGGAGGAGGAGGAGTTGCCCAGCGAAACACAGTTTAGGCTTGGCGAAATGGCTGGTTTATCTAGTCAGCGGACAGGAGAGGAGGAGCAGGAGCAGCCAGAGGAGCTAGAGGTTTTTGAGGAAGGAGAGACAGAGGACCCGGGCACACCGTGGCAGTATGCAGTGGAGATGGAGACAGGTAGTCCATCCGAGTCACTTGCGCAAATGGCACGAAGCATGCTCACATGCTTGCGTAGTGACCCCAGAATTGTTTCCATCTGTCGGCGGGATGACTTCTGGCTGTCCACCTTATTGGACCCTCGCTTCCGGCACAAAATGGGGGCATTTTTTAAACCCACCGAGAGGGAGGACAAACTCAACTACTACAAAGACATTCTACGTAGGCAGTTGGCCGATGCCTATCTGCGCCATGGTCCATACTCTCGCAGGTCTGACTCGAGGGGACCTCTGCGCTCACCTTCCACTGCCATGGCCGCTGGGGGGGTTGGCAGCAGCAGCAGCAGAAGCTACATCAGCAGCAGCAGCCTCAGTCTTCAGTCGCTAATGAGTAGCTTTCTACACCCGCATAGTGAGGCTACTCATGAGCAGCAGGAAGACCTGGAGCAGGACCTGAACCAGCAGGTCATGTCATACTTTGACATGACCATGCCAACACACCTTGAGGATCCGCTGGACTTCTGGGCAGCCAAACTTGATTTGTGGCCGCAACTAGCAGAGTTTGCCCTGGAAAAGCTGTCCTGCCCGGCAAGTAGCGTGCCATCTGAGCGGGTGTTTAGTGCGGCGGGGGCCATAGTTACGGCGAGGAGAACTCGTCTGTCAACTAAAAATGTGGAGAGACTCACCTTTGTCAAAATGAATCAGGGATGGATCAGCCAGGATTTCCACCCACCAATGCCTGATGCATGCGACTAGATTCAGCATGGTGCCACGTTTTACACTTTCCAAATGGTGCAAAACATATTTATGTCTTTAGGCCATTTTTTGGGCTCCTGCTGCTGCTACTGTCAACTCCTGCCAACTCCAGGGTGTGATTCATCCAATTTTTGGGCTCCTGAAGCCAACTCCAGTGTATATTTGGGCTCCTGCTGCTGCTGCTGTCAACTCCTGCCAACTCCAGGGTGTGATTCATCCAATTTTTGGGCTCCTGAAGCCAACTCCAGTGTATATTTGGGCTCCTGCTGCTGCTACTGTCAACTCCTGCCAACTCCAGGGTGTGATTCATCCAATTTTTGGGCTCCTGAAGCCAACTCCAGTGTATATTTGGGCTCCTGCTGCTGCTACTGTCAACTCCTGCCAACTCCAGGGTGTGATTCATCCAATTTTTGGGCTCCTGAAGCCAACTCCAGTGTATATTTGGGCTCCTGCTGCTGCTGCTGCCAACTTCTGCCAACTCCAGGGTGTGATTCATCCAATTTTTGGGCTCCTAAAGCCAACTCCAGTGTATATTTGGGCTCCTGCTGCTGCTACTGTCAACTCCTGCCAACTCCAGGGTGTGATTCATCCAATTTTTGGGCTCCTGAAGCCAACTCCAGTGTATATTTGGGCTCCTGCTGCTGCTACTGTCAACTCCTGCCAACTCCAGGGTGTGATTCATCCAATTTTTGGGCTCCTGAAGCCAACTCCAGTGTATATTTGGGCTCCTGCTGCTGCTGCTGCCAACTTCTGCCAACTCCAGGGTGTGATTCATCCAATTTTTGGGCTCCTGAAGCCAACCCCAGGGTCTCTTTAAAGTAATGTTTGGGCTCCTGCTGCTGCTGCTGTCAACTCCTGCCAACTCCAGGGTGTGATTCATCCAATTTTTGGGCTCCTGAGGCCAACTCCAGTGTATATTTGGGCTCCTGCTGCTGCTGCCAACTTCTGCCAACTCCAGGGTGTGATTCATCCAATTTTTGGGCTCCTGAAGCCAACTCCAGTGTATATTTGGGCTCCTGCTGCTGCCAACTTCTGCCAACTCCAGGGTGTGATTCATCCAAATTTTGGGCTCCTGAAGCCAACTCCAGTGTATATTTGGGCTCCTGCTGCTTCTACTGTCAACTTCTGCCAACTCCAGGGTGTGATTCATCCAATTTTTGGGCTCCTGAAGCCAACCCCAGGGTCTCTTTAAAGTAATGTTTGGGCTCCTGCTGCCAACTCCAGGGTGTGATTCATCCAATTTTTGGGCTCCTGAGGCCAACTCCAGTGTATATTTGGGCTCCTGCTGCTGCTGCTGCCAACTTCTGCCAACTCCAGGGTGTGATTCATCCAATTTTTGGGCTCCTGAAGCCAACCCCAGGGTCTCTTTAAAGTAATGTTTGGGCTCCTGCTGCTGCTGCCAACTCCAGGGTGTGATTCATCCAATTTTTGGGCTCCTGAGGCCAACTCCAGTGTATATTTGGGCTCCTGCTGCTGCTACTGTCAACTCCTGCCAACTCCAGGGTGTGATTCATCCAATTTTTGGGCTCCTGAAGCCAACTCCAGTGTATATTTGGGCTCCTGCTGCTGCTGCTGCCAACTTCTGCCAACTCCAGGGTGTGATTCATCCAATTTTTGGGCTCCTCAAGCCAACTCCAGTGTATATTTGAGCTCCTGCTGCTGCTACTGTCAACTCCTGCCAACTCCAGGGTGTGATTCATCCAATTTTTGGGCTCCTGAAGCCAACTCCAGTGTATATTTGGGCTCCTGCTGCTGCTACTGTCAACTCCTGCCAACTCCAGGGTGTGATTCATCCAATTTTTGGGCTCCTGAAGCCAACTCCAGTGTATATTTGGGCTCCTGCTGCTGCTGCTGCCAACTTCTGCCAACTCCAGGGTGTGATTCATCCAATTTTTGGGCTCCTGAAGCCAACCCCAGGGTCTCTTTAAAGTAATGTTTGGGCTCCTGCTGCTGCTGCTGTCAACTCCTGCCAACTCCAGGGTGTGATTCATCCAATTTTTGGGCTCCTGAGGCCAACTCCAGTGTATATTTGGGCTCCTGCTGCTGCTGCTGCCAACTTCTGCCAACTCCAGGGTGTGATTCATCCAATTTTTGGGCTCCTGAAGCCAACTCCAGTGTATATTTGGGCTCCTGCTGCTGCTGCTGCCAACTTCTGCCAACTCCAGGGTGTGATTCATCCAATTTTTGGGCTTTTGAAGCCAACTCCAGTGTATAGTTGGGCTCCTGCTGCTGCTACTGTCAACTTCTGCCAACTCCAGGGTGTGATTCATCCAATTTTTGGGCTCCTGAAGCCAACCCCAGGGTCTCTTTAAAGTAATGTTTGGGCTCCTGCTGCCAACTCCAGGGTGTGATTCATCCAATTTTTGGGCTCCTGAGGCCAACTCCAGTGTATATTTGGGCTCCTGCTGCTGCTGCTGCCAACTTCTGCCAACTCCAGGGTGTGATTCATCCAATTTTTGGGCTCCTGAAGCCAACCCCAGGGTCTCTTTAAAGTAATGTTTGGGCTCCTGCTGCTGCTGCCAACTCCAGGGTGTGATTCATCCAATTTTTGGGCTCCTGAGGCCAACTCCAGTGTATATTTGGGCTCCTGCTGCTGCTGCTGCCAACTTCTGCCAACTCCAGGGTGTGATTCATCCAATTTTTGGGCTCCTGAAGCCAACTCCAGTGTATATTTGGGCTCCTGCTGCTGCTGCTGCCAACTTCTGCCAACTCCAGGGTGTGATTCATCCAATTTTTGGGCTCCTGAAGCCAACTCCAGTGTATATTTGGGCTCCTGCTGCTGCTACTGTCAACTCCTGCCAACTCCAGGGTGTGATTCATCCAATTTTTGGGCTCCTGAAGCCAACTCCAGTGTATATTTGGGCTCCTGCTGCTGCTACTGTCAACTCCTGCCAACTCCAGGGTGTGATTCATCCAATTTTTGGGCTCCTGAAGCCAACTCCAGTGTATATTTGGGCTCCTGCTGCTGCTGCTGCCAACTTCTGCCAACTCCAGGGTGTGATTCATCCAATTTTTGGGCTCCTGAGGCCAACTCCAGTGTATATTTGGGCTCCTGCTGCTGCTGCTGTCAACTCCTGCCAACTCCAGTGTGTGATTCATCCAATTTTTGGGCTCCTGAGGCCAACTCCAGTGTATATTTGGGCTCCTGCTGCTGCTGCTGCCAACTTCTGCCAACTCCAGGGTGTGATTCATCCAATTTTTGGGCTCCTGAAGCCAACTCCAGTGTATATTTGGGCTCCTGCTGCTGCTGCTGCCAACTTCTGCCAACTCCAGGGTGTGATTCATCCAATTTTTGGGCTCCTGAAGCCAACTCCAGTGTATATTTGGGCTCCTGCTGCTGCTACTGTCAACTTCTGCCAACTCCAGGGTGTGATTCATCCAATTTTTGGGCTCCTGAAGCCAACCCCAGGGTCTCTTTAAAGTAATGTTTGGGCTCCTGCTGCTGCTGCCAACTCCAGGGTGTGATTCATCCAATTTTTGGGCTCCTGAGGCCAACTCCAGTGTATATTTGGGCTCCTGCTGCTGCTGCTGCCAACTTCTGCCAACTCCAGGGTGTGATTCATCCAATTTTTGGGCTCCTGAAGCCAACCCCAGGGTCTCTTTAAAGTAATGTTTGGGCTCCTGCTGCTGCTGCCAACTCCAGGGTGTGATTCATCCAATTTTTGGGCTCCTGAGGCCAACTCCAGTGTATATTTGGGCTCCTGCTGCTGCTGCTGCCAACTTCTGCCAACTCCAGGGTGTGATTCATCCAATTTTTGGGCTCCTGAAGCCAACTCCAGTGTATATTTGGGCTCCTGCTGCTGCTGCTGCCAACTTCTGCCAACTCCAGGGTGTGATTCATCCAATTTTTGGGCTCCTGAAGCCAACTCCAGTGTATATTTGGGCTCCTGCTGCTGCTACTGTCAACTCCTGCCAACTCCAGGGTGTGATTCATCCAATTTTTGGGCTCCTGAAGCCAACTCCAGTGTATATTTGGGCTCCTGCTGCTGCTACTGTCAACTCCTGCCAACTCCAGGGTGTGATTCATCCAATTTTTGGGCTCCTGAAGCCAACTCCAGTGTATATTTGGGCTCCTGCTGCTGCTGCTGCCAACTTCTGCCAACTCCAGGGTGTGATTCATCCAATTTTTGGGCTCCTGAGGCCAACTCCAGTGTATATTTGGGCTCCTGCTGCTGCTGCTGTCAACTCCTGCCAACTCCAGGGTGTGATTCATCCAATTTTTGGGCTCCTGAGGCCAACTCCAGTGTATATTTGGGCTCCTGCTGCTGCTGCTGCCAACTTCTGCCAACTCCAGGGTGTGATTCATCCAATTTTTGGGCTCCTGAAGCCAACTCCAGTGTATATTTGGGCTCCTGCTGCTGCTGCTGCCAACTTCTGCCAACTCCAGGGTGTGATTCATCCAATTTTTGGGCTCCTGAAGCCAACTCCAGTGTATATTTGGGCTCCTGCTGCTGCTACTGTCAACTTCTGCCAACTCCAGGGTGTGATTCATCCAATTTTTGGGCTCCTGAAGCCAACCCCAGGGTCTCTTTAAAGTAATGTTTGGGCTCCTGCTGCTGCTGCCAACTCCAGGGTGTGATTCATCCAATTTTTGGGCTCCTGAGGCCAACTCCAGTGTATATTTGGGCTCCTGCTGCTGCTGCTGCCAACTTCCGCCAACTCCTGGTGTGATTCATCCAATTTTTGGGCTCCTGAAGCCAACCCCAGGGTCTCTTTAAAGTAATGTTTGGGCTCCTGCTGCTGCTGCCAACTCCAGGGTGTGATTCATCCAATTTTTGGGCTCCTGAGGCCAACTCCAGTGTATATTTGGGCTCCTGCTGCTGCTGCTGCCAACTTCTGCCAACTCCAGGGTGTGATTCATCCAATTTTTGGGCTCCTGAAGCCAACTCCAGTGTATATTTGGGCTCCTGCTGCTGCTGCTGCCAACTTCTGCCAACTCCAGGGTGTGATTCATCCATTTTTGGGCTCCTGAAGCCAACTCCAGTGTATATTTGGGCTCCTGCTGCTGCTACTGTCAACTCCTGCCAACTCCAGGGTGTGATTCATCCAATTTTTGGGCTCCTGAAGCCAACTCCAGTGTATATTTGGGCTGCTGCTGCCAACTTCTGCCAACTCCAGGGTGTGATTCATCCAATTTTTGGGCTCCTGAGGCCAACTCCAGTGTATATTTGGGCTCCTGCTGCTGCTGCTGTCAACTCCTGCCAACTCCAGGGTGTGATTCATCCAATTTTTGGGCTCCTGAAGCCAACTCCAGTGTATATTTGGGCTCCTGCTGCTGCTACTGTCAACTCCTGCCAACTCCAGGGTGTGATTCATCCAACTTTTGGGCTCCTGAAGCCAACTCCAGTGTATATTTGGGCTCCTGCTGCTGCTACTGTCAACTCCTGCCAACTCCAGGGTGTGATTCATCCAATTTTTGGGCTCCTGAAGCCAACTCCAGTGTATATTTGGGCTCCTGCTGCTGCTACTGTCAACTCCTGCCAACTCCAGGGTGTGATTCATCCAATTTTTGGGCTCCTGAAGCCAACTCCAGTGTATATTTGGGCTCCTGCTGCTGCTGCTGCCAACTTCTGCCAACTCCAGGGTGTGATTCATCCAATTTTTGGGCTCCTGAGGCCAACTCCAGTGTATATTTGGGCTCCTTCTGCCCCTCATAGTGATGCCACTTCAACTCTCTGCAATTGTGCCGCTCTGCGATTCTATTAGCGATGCCTCTGATCTGCATGTGATATTTCTTCAAAGTATTATTTAACTAACCCAGCACGCATCCTGTGCGTGTTACAGCAAGGCTGAATGGTTTACAACCCTATTGAGGCTCTAGGAGGCTCAGAAATAGCCATTTTTAATAGCGATTCGTCGCGAATTTATTCGGGTCGAAACGATTTTTGTCGGAAAATTCGGCGAATCAGTCGAATCGAATTTTTCAAAAGTTCGCTCATCTCTAGACCCGATGTACGAGACAGAGATGTCCCTTATCCCCTATTGCCCCGGACCCTATAGGGAAATATATTATATTATATATGGAAAGAAACAACTTCCTAGATATGGGGGTCGATTCAGAGCTGCGTGAGAATTCTCACTCCTTTTTAAGGAGATACAACTACCATTCACTTTCATTGTCTACTTTGGGGCTGATTCAGAGCCAGGTGAAAATGTACACCTGGTAGACAATGAAAGTCAATGGCAGTTTTCTCTCTTAACTAAGGAGTGAGAATTCTCACCTGGCTCCGAATTAACCCCATGGGCAAATACAACCTTGCGGTCATGACATGGTAGCTTAAGGACTGGTTTCATGGCACATCAAAGGGATCTAATACTTTAATCAGAACCTAGACTGTTAAGGATAATATCATTTTAATTGTTATGTTGCACCTTTGGCATAAGATTCAAAATAGTTAAAGAAAGTTAGCCAGCTCACCAACCTTATATCCGCACGGACAGGGGAGATCCTGAACACAAACTCCTCCAATGTTAGAAAGTCCAAAACCAAGTATTTAGTCCAGCGTATCCATAAAATGTAACTTTTAATATGATTCCATAAAATCAGCTTGCATCCTTAAATGTGAAAGTGGCCCGAGCCCCGAAGACAGAAACTTAACGTGACGCGTTTCAGGCCCGGGTGGGCCCTTAGTCATACAATTTGTGAAGCAAGCAAGCTATGTTTAAATATAATACTAGTGGGTAAAGGCACTTACCTCCCGCCCGAAAACACCTGATGTCCCGGGCCGTATCGTAACCCGGAAAAGAAAGCCCCAGGTGAAGGTCCCCTGATTGGATAGGCGGCTGCCAAGATTCAAAATGATGTTGACCTTAATAGCCATGCATTTCTTTTCTTGCCAGTACTTGGTAACAGAGAGGTGAGTGCTGGACACCCAGTGAGCTTGAGGGAATTGAAGCAGGAGGCCACTATTAGGTCTTTAGATAAAGAGCAAACTCACAAACTCTGACCCTGTGAGTAGGTCTCTACTAAGCTTCCAGACATGGAAGGGTGGATGGTGTTTTACATGTCCTTGACTCAATATATTGAGGCAGTCAGCTCCACTTTTGGACATTGTGATAAGATTGTGATAACACTTTGGATACTTTGTTGAAGGATGGATCTGCTTTTTACCCTCTGCTTCCAGATGATCGATGATTTGTCTGAGAGAGGTCCTAAATTAAATCTAGCTTTGATGTCTATTGGCCAACAGGTTATGCCCCATAGGAATGTCATTCTGGAAGGGGGTGGTGGTATTAGCTTAAGGTTTCTTCTGAATTACTTACATGCATGGGTGTGCCATGCTGAACATATGGCCACCTAAAATACAAAGAGCCATCAAGAGTGGGAAAAAACTTGCATCAATTTTGTCGTCAGTGAAAAAGCATCTTACATCAACGGATTTTCTAGGACCCCCCCATCTCTAAATATGTTTCAGGCCAAATTGCAACACGTTTTTTATGGAGTGGATTGAGGCTCAGATTGAAGGAGAGAAGAGGGTAGACAGATTCCTCAATACTTGGGGAAGTTACATTGATACTTTTCCATGAGACATCAGAAATCATTTGACTTCCTATTTCGAACATTCTGAATGGTATCTCTCTAGAGTGGGAGAAGAACACCCTCCAGTTTGACTGGAGGATTAGAGTTACTAATTGTGAGAATTCTAGCTAGGTCTGGAGGGATGGGGGCACACAACAGAGGCATTATAAATTCTAAAGTACCAGGCCTCTTGCTGATAAAGGCTGACACTGAGTTTTTCTTTCCTTTATTTTATGTTTTCATGAATCCACAATGTATTCTGATATTACACAAACAAATGCAATTGATGTGACTATTATAAGTTGATTAATATATAATATATATATATATATATATATATATATATATATATATATATATATACATATTTCTTTTTTTCTTAATGTATAAATACTGCTGGATTATTGATTGTTTACATTCGTGTATTACCAACTGTCAAAGATAGATTGAACATTGGGCATGCTTGTCTGCCTGTAATCCTCTGCCTCTAATAAAAATATTGTAAAATAAACTTAAAGCCCCCTCAAGCCTACTGGCTTGTGCAATCCAAACACTGTGATAGTGGCAGGCTGCAGGCCTGAAGAATATGGTACATCGGCATGCCAAAGGATTCAGATTTGCGAGGTTCGTACATTTTACATTACGGGACTACAGAAAAACTGAAGAGGGAAAATTTCCCATACTGTAGGTCAAATCTAATCTTAATTTAATATCACATACAGTATTCCTTTAGGCAATATAAAAGATGTACCATGCTTAAGAATAACTTATTTATTAAGCTTTGTCTTTTAAATGTTTAAAATATTAGTTTAAAAATGATGTTATAGAAAATGATTTTTAAGGTTGTGCTTAAAGCACTTTCATAATACTTGTAAATCAGGGTAATTAAAGGTTAAGTAACCAGGGCTGAGGAAATGTAAATTCTTGTAATGAACATTAACTTCACCTAATTGAATTCAATGGACTAGAAATTCTGTGCTAAATCTGCTACAAAGCAATAGGAAAGAAATGGAGTCAAAATCACAGGAACCTATGTTTATAATAACACATATAAAATAACGATAAAGCAAAATGTATGTAAAACTAGCTAATTGAGAAGAAAACCATTACAGTGATACAGCTCATTAGCAAGACAGCAGTATTTTGTTTTACGTGAAAATAATATTTTAAACCCCATCTCTACATTGTTCTTATTATGCAAATTGGATTCAATGGTGGAAATTATACCAGTGTATACAGGTGTGGTGAAAAAAACTGTTTACTAATGCATACTGTATATGCCATATCAAGCCTTACATTGTTAAAAAAAACACGATTATTAAATCTGACCCCAGGTCCCTTGGATAATCCCCAATATAAATTTGGATCTAATTTAAAGTAAACAAATGCTCCAAATGTAAAAAAAAACATAACATTCAGATTCACAGGCTGTGCAAGTGCAAGACGCAGAAGCAGGTAATACGCAACATGCGGTATGTTGCTTAACCCTTCCTCCACTCTAGACAATTCAAAAATTAGCATTTGCTACACCACGTTTCATATTATTTTTCTCTCTGATTTTCCTAAATATTGATGAAAATGACCAACTTTTATTGATCAAACCCTGAATGATAACAGTATTTTTATTCTAGTTAAATAAATGCACCATTCTAAATGGTTATGCACAACAGTGTTTCAATAAATTTTAGAGATAGGAAAGAATTGAAAATGGTAATTTTGTTGAGTACTTCTTCGATATCACATTCACACTTCTTATATCCATTGAACTTGTGAGTTTTTTGAGAGTTTCTGCTTGAATTTATTTGCAGCATGTCAGAATAACACATCCATATCTATCACTATAATTGATGATAAATAATTAATAGAAAAGTATAAAAAAAAACTTACATGCACATATCACTATGCTCCTCTCACATTCTCAAAGCAATAGAATGCATATGAATAAGAAATAGCAGATAAAACAACATGCTGGTTACTTTGCCCATTATATACTATGGGAACAGTTCCCCCACCATCAAAACCAGGCTCACTTACAAGCGCTGTGCTGTTGTATGCTGATATTTTAGCAGCTACACCTTAAATTGGGGCTTAATGGTTTGCAGAGAATTCTTTAAAAAAATTAAAAAATCACAAAAATGTAAAAGCACATTTTTTTTTCATGTTCCCAAAGCTATTGACAAAATGTAAAAAAACAAGGTCTGTCATAGTGCTTGGTAAGTAAAAATGAACTCACTTAGTGTACTTCCTATAACTGGCAGAGAGTTCCATAGTCTCACCATTTTTACAGTAATGTCATCAGTACATTAAAACGTACCCCCCTTACAGACAAACCTTAAGCACTGCATCAAACCAGCAAAACCTAAATATCCTAGCCAACTTTAGAGCAATCACTCCCCCCCAACACAATCCTGCTGCTGTCACCTGTGCACTATGGAACGCACGTTCATTGTGCAACAAACTTGCATACATCCATGACCTGTTTACTACCAACCCCTTCACCTTCATGGCCATTAATGAATGCTGGCTCAATCCCTTTGACTCAACCTAACCTGATACCATTTCATATGGCAGCAACTAACAGGGTGGAGGTGTTGCTATCCTTCTAATAGAACACTGCTCATTTACCCAAACCCTGCCATACCCTCCTTATCCTTCTCTAATTGTGAAATTTGCTGTGTCCACTTCTATTCTCCCTGTCACCAAAATATTGCTATTATCTATCACCGTCCTGGACCTGCTACTAACTTCCCGGACCACTTCTCCACCTGGCTCCTCCACCTCCTGTCAAGTGACATCCCGGCTGTAATCATGGGTGACTACAACAAAACTGTTGACAACCCTGCTGCCACCAGCTTTCTATCGGTCAACACCTCTTTCGGCCTCAAACAATGGTCCGCTAGCCCCACACACAAAGACGGACACAGGCTCGACCTACTCATCACTCACCTCTGCTTTGTATCCAGTCTCTCTTCATTCCCACTTTTCCTCTCTGATCACAACCTCCTAACACTAACACTCTCTTCCCTCACCACTACCCCCTCCACACACAAACCTGCTACCTTGCGCAGGAACCTCATAAACCTAGACCTTCAATCTCTTTCTGACTCCCTAAAGCCCCTTTACACCCTGCCCTCACTCACCAATGTAAACACTGCAGTTTCACACTACCATAATACACTAAGCTCCACCATTGACTCTGCTGCTTCCCTAATCTATAGCCACCCTCAGACCAAAAAATGACAACCCTGGCTTAATACCAACATTGAAGTGGCATTCTCAAGTTCCATCAGTAATGGAGGAAATCCAAAACCAAGGAGGACTTTCTGTTATACACACAAGCCCTCAGAAACTCAGGACTGTTTCATGTGCTAAACAGGAATACTTTGCATCACTCATATGAGCACAGGCCAGGAATCCAAAACAGCTATTCAACATCTTTAACTCTCTACTCTGGCACCCCTCCATCTACCCAGATAACAGCTAAGCAATATTCCACATACTTGTCTCAAAAGCCCACCTGATCACCTGCTCCTGTGATCACATTCCATCCCATCATATCACTCAACTTTCTTCATCTGTCATTCTGGCCTTAACATCGTACATTCAGTGTTTCTTACTCCGACAGAGTTTCCTCTACCCGTCCTCTGTCTGTACCACAAGGCTTAGTCATAGGAGCTCTTCTTTTTTCAATATACACTTGGTCTTCGCCAACTAATAATGTCACTGGGCTTCCAATATCACTTTCTTGCAGATGACACTCTCTTGCCTCCTCTCTCACCTCCCTGCTGACTACCTAACCATCTCGCCCCCTTAAACTGAACATGGAAAAAAATGAACTGGTAATTTCCCTTCCCTCTCTAACACCACAATCTCTGTACATAATATCACAATAACTGCAACTCTTCAAGCTTAATGCCTGGGTGGCATTCTGGACTCCTTTCTCTCATTCACACCTCACATTCATCCCCTAGCCACCTCCTTCCATCTCCAACGTAAAAGCATCTGGAATGTTAAAATGTTAGTGCATGCCCTCATCATATCCCGACTTGACTACTGTAACACCTTCCTTTGTGGCTTACCAACAAACAGACTGGCACCCCTCCAATCTGTTCTGGTGCTGCTCACCTCATCCACCTCTCGTCATGCTTCTCCAGTGCTGCCTGGTCGTTATCTGTCTCTCAGAGAGTTCAGTTCAAACTTCTAACACTAACTTATAAAGCACTCTCCAACCAGACCCCTCCCTACATTTCATCTCTAATGCAGTGATAACAGCCAAGACACAACCTCTGCTCTGCCTCAGACATTCTTTTGTCCTTATCCTTGGTCATTTCCTTGAACCCCGCCTTCAAGTCTTCCATGTCTCTCCACTTTTCTGGATTGCCACCTCCCAGCTCAATCCATCAATCTCTAACACTCCAAACCTTTCAATGTGCCCTCAAAACGTATCTCTTCAGACAAGCCTATAACCTTGCTAAAGCATTACCTTCACCGGCCACATGTCTCCAAGCTCAAGTTCTGCAAAGGAAAATTAACAGGCCAAACCCTAAATAATAATGAGGCTAGTGCTGGAAGATCTGATATGTACAACAAAAAATGGGAAGCAAAAGCTGCCCAACAAAGATTCAGGTGCACATAACCAAAATTATCCAAATGTACAAATTTGTATTAAATAAAACTACGGATTTAAAACACATGAACACTAAAGATTATTAAAACCAGAGCATTCGGATCTCATTTGCTCCTAATATACAACACATTACTACCTGCACTCCCAACAGTATAAATCCCAACAGTATATGTGAAGAGATACAAATATAAAGAAATAACAATACCAAATTCAAAATCAGGAAATAGCAACAATAAATAAATTGTAAGTGCCGTTCTAGTATAAAAGTATTTGATAAATGACAGTGATTAAATATGGCTAAATAAAAGGCAGGTAGCTAATAATATACAGAATATCACCATATAGTAGGGGGCAGAGAGGACCATGGCACTCACGCGTTCGGTGGAGATAATATCTCTTCCTCAGGGTGGGTGCCGCAGTCCTCTCTGCCCCTTACTATATCCAGCAAATTTCCTCTTATTTAACCATATTTAATCATTGTCATTACTACCTAAAGATGGTGCTGGGGAGCAATGGGGGGGGGGGGGTTGGTGCCTTGCTCAAGAGCACATCAGTCAAGTACTGCCTGGGAATTGTACCTGTAACCCTTTGGTCCATCCAATGACTCACCCTGACCCAGCCTTGAACTTCCCCCCTCCCCTCAATAGCTCTTGTACCGTTCACGCTATGAGGATAAAAAGCATTTTGGATCTAGTTTTACTATCTTCGGCAATGAGTCTTTCAGTCTCAAGACATGTCACTAGAGATGAGGGTACCGGTTCATTCGAACTGGAGTTTGTTCCGAATTTCAGAGAAAAAGCTATTCGACATGTATCCAAATTTTCTTGTGATTCATGCCTACCACATATTTCCCTGAAATCCTTAAATAAAAGTAAAAAATCACCTGCTTTTTCACAGTCCTTTGGTCTCTGCCCTGCACCTCTCTCTAGTTGCTGTCCTATGCTGCTCTCCACAGAATCCACAGCCCCAACTCGGCTACAGACATCTCGGTGAGTCAGTTCCCTCTCTTGAGAAGCCGGAGAGATCAGCGGAAGCCAGGCACAGGGCAGCTCTGTGACCTGGTGGACTGGTCTTTGAGACTCCTATACCAGTTCATAGGGCAGGAAGGGAATAGATGCCCCATGCCCATATTCTGCTGATCAATCTGACTGTCAGAAGCAGCGGTGGACTGTGCTGGACAGCAGTGATTGTTGATGTATCCGAGGTAAATACTTTATTCTGTGGGGTGTTTCTTTTTATATTTAACCCTTTGTGAACTCGTAAGGGGTCCATGAGACCCGGCAGAATCAGCAGAAGTCATGAGCAGGGCATCTCTGTGGTTTCTGCCAATCAGTACGGCTTCTGACTTTGCACGCCCAGAGGCAGAGTGAGATGACGTTTGCTTCTGAAGCCGTATGAGGACATCGCCTGACTCTATAGCAGGGATGGAGGTAAGCTTTTTTCTTTTTGTGATGAGCGAGTTTGTAAATGTTTGATTTGGACAAATCCAAATATCTTAGGGAAATTTGGCAAATCGCCTAAATCGAACTTTCAAAAAGTTATTTTTTTCTCTACTTTGTTGTTTACATACTTTTTTTCTTATGCAATAGTTTTGTAACACTTCCACACTGCCTTCTTGAAGTGTTTTAATACCTTATTTTTGTTGTTTATTGTCCGCTTTACCCATCAGGTTTTCCATTTCCAAAAAGTATGTAGCTATCACAATGCATATAAAGGAATCAACTGACCTAAAGTCATATTGACTTTGAGTCCACTGAAGTACATATTTTTTTTACCCAGACTTAAAGTGTGACTCCAGTTGGTACCTATATACGATAACTATTCTTCTAGCCAAAAATGGTCTGGTGTGGAAGGGAATGCAAATTTGATGATATGGTAATTGTTCCCACCAATACCTTGATTATGCAAAGGATTTATTGTATATTAGTTTTCATATATATTTATTACATGCTGGTATTAGTAGCATACCAGGAGGTTCAAATACAACAGTATTTAAAACAAAAACTTGTAAACTTTAGCAAGAAAAACATGTAGAATTTGCCAATTTTCATTGGTCTGTGCTGCATGCAAGAGGGGTCATGGTTTTTAATAATAATAAACCTGATATGGATGTATAATCATGTTGTGTGTCTAAGGTAAGTATCCAGTGGTGAGTGGTGGTTTGAACTAGACTATGAACTAGTGATTAGGGATCTGTAAGGGTGTTGGTAAGGTGATTACCTTGGGATATAGATTGATTGTTTTACAAAGTTCCTTTGGATATGTGGTGGATTAATGTCCCTTGTGGATGTGAATGCTAGGTGGGGACATCAGGGATGGTTGTCCCATGTCTAGCTGAGAGTATGTACAGGTAGAGATAAGTATTGAGTCTGAGCTTGTGTGTAATGGTCCTTAATAGTGGCAAATTTTAAAGGTTACCCTATTTAGCAGATGACTAGGTAGAGATAGTCTGCTGGTGGTACACTGAGGCATCTGAATTGCTGGGTTGGAGGATGTAGTGTAGTGTAGTTCCTTGTGGCGATCTGGTAATGTACGCAGATGAAAGACTGTAGGTGTGGTGTTTGGTTTAACTGCTTCCAGGTTGAGAGGGGGCTGAGCGGCCTATAGTTAGTAAGGAGAAAGCCAATGCTTATAAGTGTGTGTCCTGTAGAGATGGGCTATGAGGCTGTGGCTAGTGCAAGCTGTGTTAGTCAGGAACAGCGCCTGTATTAGAGCAAATTGTGAAGTGCACAGACACCAGGTATCAGTGGTGGCATCTGCTCTGTCCAGTGCTGGTGTGTTTAGAGCGCTTGTGCTCTATAGTGGTGGCTGTAGGGGCAGCCTGTTGCCTGTGCAATACGCTGTCTAGACTGACGCTTAGTAGTCTAAATTGATGCCTGACTCCAGGCTGTGTGTGGTATGCCTGGACTGAACTTGACAACTACTCTTGCATGGTCTTTGGCTTTCAAAATCATTCAGCAGACAGTCTGGCGAACATGGTCAAATTTAAGATTTAAAAATGAAGAGCACAGGTACATGTTTAAAGTAATACCTGGTTAAACAGTGAAATAGGAAGGTGTGCTGCAGTGTTCTAATTATTACTATGCAATAGCTAAACAAAAATAAGCAAATACGCAATTATTTCCAGTACTCTACAAGTTGTTGTATCACTTATTAATGATGCAACTCACATTCTCTGGAAAGTTATGAGTGTGATTGGTTTGTCCCCTGTAAAACAAAGGTATTCATGGAAACAAATGAAAGCCAAGAACTCATTAAGATCGGGCTCTGTTTGGAGACAGGTTTACAAGTGATGCATATCCATGAAAAGATTAATTTTACATTTTCTAAAAGTTAATAGCAGCCAAAATGTCAAGCTTGCAGGCCACAATGCTGTGGGAATACTGCTGAAATCCAGTGTCTAAAGTGAGTTAATAATATTTTGTGTTGATCTCCTTATGTGTGTACAAAATGAATTGCATGTTTAAAGCCAACACATTGAGGCCTTCTCACCCGCCACAACCGAGGGGTATCCTAATTTGAAATGCATTGCTGTGCATACCCTAGCTGCAAGCCTGAGACTGGGCCCAGCTTAATAACACCTCTACAGTACCTCTCAGCCAGCTGCCATTATGGCGCCCCATCTTACCTCTGGCATATTACTGCTTGGTTTGTTCGACCCATCAAACTGGTGCAAGTTGATTGTGTATTGATCAGACCCACCCTGTGTAGGTGTCAAGTCAGTGTGAATTATTTGTGCCCAACTGAAGAAAATTGTTCAAAAGTAGTGTGATTGTTGCAATCACTTCACAGAAAAGTTTAATTGCTGTTGATTGCCATTCCATGATACAATTTAATTGCATAGATTAATTTAAGAGGTTGTTGGAGCAGCAGGTTTTTTGAGTGTGTGGCTATATTCTGGGGAGACGGACAGGCTGATTCATTACTAGCGCTAGGTAATAGCAGATGAGTGTCTGTACTGCGGCGCTAAGAGCAACCACTAGTGGTCGCTCTGATCGGCCGCCATTCGCTATTAGAGAGCACCCCATTTGCTATAGTAACCTGGCTGCCACTGATGAATCTGATGGTTGTCAGTCGCTATAAAGCCACTGTACAGTCGCTCACCCAAATCTAATGGTGCTGCTTTAATGCTAAAATTTGATTTAATGTATTTAATGTTATATTGTCAATGATCACATTGGCAATATAAGTTAGTATATAATTTCGTTTTTATTATTTTTTTATTTTTTTGTGTGTGTGTTGATTGAATCTTAAATTATTACAATAAGAACCAGACAAAATGTATAATCAAAAATACAAAATGTTTATTAATATTTACAAAAATGCTCAACATGGGCATGAGCAAGAAACTATGCCGCACAGCGGAAACTCTAATTCCCCCCACCCTATGGCTTTTTATTCTTCCCCAGCAGCATTAGTCTTGTCCTTCGGACATACTGCCACAGTCTGCAATGCTCCATTGAGCAAGCTGTATGGAAGAAATAAAAAATATAAGTTCTGCAGTTCAAAATAGACAGTATATACCTATGAAAAGGGAAAACATAGTTAATGTGAATAATATGAAAGCACACTATTTAATCCCTTAAACAAGAGGCAAGTTTGGCTACATAATAGATGCCATAATAATCAAACCTGGCCCACCATTCTATATAATCCTAGTCTAACATCAGAAACTACCTTAACTAACCAAATAAGGGCAACTTGACTAGCGGACGACTGTACTTCATGTCTTGCTCAATTACTCCTATCCCTTTTTTATTTAAAATCCTTCACCTATCAAATTTATTGAATGTGAAGTTACACTAGTAGGAGGATTAGAAAGCCACCACATAATCACCAGCTGCCTGTATCATGTATTGTCAAGTAACATTAGCAGGGCCACCAAACTAGCATGCTTACATGCAATTATGAATGATTATTGCAAAAAGAGTGTCTCCATGTCTGATAATAAAAAGTAGACACTAACGTGTGTACATGGTTATGGACACAGACATATGCGTGTAATCAATGCATGAATTAGAATTTAGGGTACTTACCATCGCAGCTGTGGCTTGGGCCCATGCTGCTGAAGGTTCATGGAGCTGGGGTGGGGAGAATTAGAACCGGGTCCGTCTGTGTGGAAACATCTGTTAGGAGAAAAAACAAAACAGAAACAAGAATTATGTATTTGTGCGTGGAGCCTCCACTCCTCAAAATTGTCCCAGCAGATCCCAAACCCGATGGGCCACCCTCCTCCCTCTCACTCCCTGATCCCTCAGGGAGTGTGGTGGAGTCCCTTGCCTCCTCCCCACTGGGACTCCCCACTTGAGAGTGGCCACAGGGGGTTTGGGACTCAGTTGAGTCCGATTGTGAAGAGCTGAGGCTCTATACTGCCTTCACCCCAGCAGCACTCTCTCCTGGGATGTCATCCCCTTCCTCCCCTGGGTCCTCTATATGAGAGAGGTGAGAGGGGCCCTCCCCCACAGACTCATCAGACCCCACCACACGTCTGCGGTGGGGGGGGGGATACCCCTCCTGTGTTTACCCAGGGAAGCACACTTATCTGTGGAGAAAAGAAAAAATAAATAAATGGTTAGACAAAAACAGATTGCTGTACACACATTAAATTAATTTGGACATGTATGTGTGTTGGAC
Organism: Gastrophryne carolinensis; assembly: GCA_027917425.1. Taxonomy (NCBI): domain Eukaryota; kingdom Metazoa; phylum Chordata; class Amphibia; order Anura; family Microhylidae; genus Gastrophryne; species Gastrophryne carolinensis. The sequence continues at coordinate 247,097,836 of CM051238.1, forward strand.
TTACCAGATGCGTAGTCATCAAGTCATCATAGAGTCAGTAGACGCCCTCATTGTCCCATTTTTGCATGATTGATCTTGCTGTCAATCTGGTGTTAAAGCGCCGGGACACAGTGGCACGCACCTCCACCACTATGCTGCTCTTGTGCTCTTGGAACTCAGGGCATAGTTGTACTACTGAATGCAAAAATCCTAAAATATATATATATATATATATATATATATATATATATATATACATTAGAGCAAATCATAGTGTTCATCAAAATGTTAGCCAAATGTTATTTTTAAAAATGAAAATAAAACAGTATTGATCTATTGAAATGTATATAGATATAAGGGTTGATACAGGGAGACAAAAAAGGACTTTAGTTTTTGTGTTGATCTGTTTTTTTTTTTTTTTTTTCCCGCTCTCGTATGAGTGTACGAGTGATTCTAAGCATGCATCGCAAGCCTTCAGTAAAGTCTTCCTCCGTTCGTATGCCAACGAGAGGAAACGTCATTTTCCAGCTTTCAATTTCCGTTTATGTTACTCATGTTACAACGTAGGCTTTAGTTTTTGTCCTTTTTCCATCGTCTCCTCCCACGAATCATTTACGTTTCCCATTAGATTCTGATTTCCTTTTGCAATAAATAATTGTCCAGACGAAAATACTTACGACCTTATGCCTGCGCACTACAAACTTAACTTATTAATGTGCTTGCCTACATATTTGGTTCACTAAATTTTGCTACAATGCTTAGTTAAATCACTTCGCGGTCTCATTCTTCTTGCATTTCCCACCCCTAAAACTTACCTAAATCACTTCGCGGTCAGTATATGCTTGCATTTCCCACCCCTATAACTTACCTAAATCACTTCGCGGTGAGTATATTCTTGCATTTCCCACCCCTGAAACTTACCCAAATCACTTTGCGGTCATGCGAACCTTCATCTCTAAATATTTATTGCCCCATTCGTTTTGTGGTAACCAACCCTTAATGAATGTATTTAGAAAAGGAAATGACACAGAGACAGGTTTTTATTTTTTTTTTTTTATCTGAAATGCCACTTTGCGTTGGCCTTATTTTTTAAAATTTTTAATTTAAAGGTCCATATGAAAAGTTAAAAAACTTAAAAAAATAATTTAACACTTTAAAACTATATACATAGCAATGGCAGGACCCAGAACATTAGTCTTCATCAGTGGTCCCCAATGAGTCGGGCAGCTCCTGCATTTTGGTCACCAACTGAAGGACCCTGGCACTCATTTGTGCCACTCTGGCACGTGTTGTCCCTGTATAAAAAAAAATACATTATTTGTTGGCAAATACATGTTTAACAGCTGTGGATGGAATGTTTATTAGGTTGCAAGCTAACTCATGAGGCCATATGTCCTTATGCTAAGGAATTATTCAAAGAAAGAGACCATATGTCATTATGCTAAGGAATTATTCAAAGGAAGAGGCCATATGTCATTATGCTAAGGAATTAATCAAAGGAAGAGGCCATGTGTCATTATGCTAATGCCATTGACTATGGCTTTAGGTATCTTGGTGATCATGTTGATTCCCACATACTCAAAATAATTACATTACAACTTACTTCACTGGTGGCCGAGCTCTGCTTTGGGGACCACCCTCCATTCTGGGACCTGCCACTGCTGGGAAGTTGAGGCTGTAGAGACATGTAAAATAGGGTCACTTTGAAAGTCTGAGTCAACAGTAAGCAAATGACAATTTGAATGTGTGTGTGACATCACCCACCTCCATGTGCATCCTGGGCCTGATCTGCTGCAGTCCCTGCTCCAGATCGTTCACCCGCTACAGAATCATCTAGAAAAAGAGATTAAGGGAATCAGCTTTGCTTTTAATAGCATGTATGTGTGTGCAGTTACATTAAGAGTCACATACCAGAGGCTAATGGCTCTGTTGCTTGGTACGACTCCCTGCCCACGCCGTGACACGTGAGGGGTAGGAACGTCGCTCTGGAGATCCACCACCTTCACTTTCTGCTGCAGATTCTTGCAGCACTGGTCGGCTTGTGCGCCTCCGGGTGCATCAGATTCAGTACTCCATTTCCAGCACTAGAAAAGAAAAGCATTTATAAATAAAGGCCTACCTTCGGTATTGGTTACATATAGCATGCAATTGCTATGTACTTGGGAAATGGAGACCAAAAAATCGCTGCACCCGGGGCATGTGGAGTCGCTTCAGGTCCGACCAATGCTGCATGATCTGCATATGGGTGAAGGTGGTGTCCGTCTCCTGCTGGATCCTGGAAATGATCTCCAGGGCAACGTTCCTCTTCTCAAATGCGTTGGGCGGGTAGTCGGACCTGCGCTGAAGCATCGTCTAAAAAACACAAAATATAAATAGTTGTTAGATCAAACTGCATACAAACATCTGTCACAATCCTATCAGTTGACTAAATGACATTTCTAGCCTCAAACTCTCCTTCTAGATGGAAGTGACTAGGTTCGCACATGTGCGCACTAACTTCTGTTTGGCACAGGGTTTTACAAACTTTAAAAAAAACTGTTTCTTCCTGCACTTCCTTAAGGCCTAGGCATGCATTTAGATGGCAAATCAAAGTCCTTACAATACACTTACGAGCATAATCAGCTCTTGTTATTGGCGGGTGAAGATCGTGGGAGCCATCTTGTTTCTTGTTCGCAGCAGATAAATAATGCCCCAGCAGTTTCCGGGTTCTGCATGGCTGGACGAACGGCCGGATGCACGTATTAGTATTTAAAGGGTCCTGGACACACAGCTCATTCTCTTTGAGATTTTAAGCATGCCACCGAAAAAAGCCATCGCTAAGGCCACACCAGCCAAGGAGGCCACCAGAAAAAGGCCCCAGCGGCATGAGGAGCCTTCTTCCTCACGTCCCACCACTCGGTCACAACAACCTACTCCCAAGGTGCGGGAAACGCGCAGCCAAAGTGGCCAAACCAAGGCGACATTGCCCACCAAGGCTGCAAAACCCAAACCAACCACCAAAGCCAAGGAGGGAGCAGCTAAAAAGAAGGCAACAACATCAAAGCATGCAGGTACGATGGCGATAAAGGCCACTAAGAAGCAGGGGGTTAGAAGCCCCATCACCCAAAGAACACCCGCACTACCACATCACTTTATAAACCATGCTCCACTGGCAAGGCCAGTAAGAGCCAGTGGGCCAGAAGCCCCAGCCCAGCCACTGCCTCTCCTGATCCATGTGGCCAAACCTCCCATGGGCAAAGGAGCACAAGTGACAAGGGCAGTAAGAGGCACAGGGCCCGAAGCCCCACCCCCCCAAGCACACCCTCTCCTCCTCGGCCACATTTGCCGCCAGCACAGGTGGCAAGCACAGATACATATGCCACATCCACGCCTGGAAGCTCGGTGGCCACCCAGGCAAGGACCCCCAGTCCGATTGCAAGTCCAGTCCATTCGTTCTCAAGCCACGTGTCGCACATTTCCTCACCACAGAGCGAGCCCAGAATGTCCCCCGAATTGCCAACATACAGAGATGAGCCAGAACAGCAAGCAATAGGCCGAACATTGTGGCGAGGATAGTTGAGTGGCAGGTTTGGTGAGGCCAAAATCTCCCATTGGCAAGTGGGCTCACACTCCATTATGACGAGCTATATGGGCGAAATTCAAAATGTACAAGCAAAATGAGAAAGACACAAATCTTGGAGGAGCTCACCAGACAGGTCAATGCAGCGGGGGAGGAGATTAAAGATGTGGAGCAGGTACAGCGCAAAATATCTGACCTGAAGTATGCAGCACGGAAGAAACAGAATAAACGGTGCAATTACAGGTACATATTTGAGTTGTGCATTTTTCTGCTTGTTGTATTGACCACAATGCCCTAAATTTGGCAACCTCTATTTTTCAACTTACAAACTGGCGGAGGCTTCCCCACAAAATTACAGTATATACGAGCTGAGGAGATGGTGCTGGGGTTGATACACCCCGTCGCATTAGAGGGTCTCTCTGGCAGACGGGTCACGGACATCCCTACCATTCCTGCAGGTTAGTAATGTTAGTTTGTAAGTGAAATGTTGTAAACGTGTGAAGTGAGGCTCACAGGCAGATATGAACACATGCCCCTAGGGAGTGGCTTTGAGGGGAGGTTACAGTTTTAGCTGGGTGTTTATTGTCTGTGGAATGGTCATTTTTAAGGTTTTCAGCCCATACACGACCTTGAACAGCATTTATGGTCACTATTAAAGTCTTTATCTTAGCAAAGCACTGTCTGTTATGTGAATCTAGTCAATCATATACAACACTTCCTTCTTTGTCTTTATACCAATTGGGTTTTAGTTGTGCTTTGGTCTTAAATACTTGATCTGGGGTCAGGGAAAGGTCTACATAGGAAGAATGCCCACCAGCATACTCTGAAGACAAATGCTATTTGCAAGCTGAGTGTGGGCCCCTAATGGCCCTTTAGGGATGTGTTAAGCCTCATAACATGCAGTACATGCATGTTTGGACTATTTAAGGTGACCAATGTGTATGTACAGGGTGAGGCATACATATAACAGATACTGACATTCATAGTGAAGGACACCTTGTCCCGCTGTTGGAGTTTGCATTCCTGCTTGGCTACGTGTTTTTTAAAGCATATGTAGTAATCCATATCATCAATGGATTTTTGTGTGTTTACATGCCGTTTTCTTTTAAACACAGCCCAGCATCAAGCCTCTGCAAGTGTGGAAGCCTCATCCAGTTTGATCACGCCATCTACTTCCGTGCTGCCTAGGACCCAGGAACAGATATATAGGGTAAGTGGACTTTGATGAAAATGCTGATGGCTAATTTGCATAACAAATATATTTAGGGCCCAAACTGAACCTTTTTTTGCACATGTCCCAACAGACCCACACACTGATGGATAAAATCCAGGAGATGGAGGAGGAGGAGGATGACAGCTTGATGGGATCTTCAGAACTGACCCCCCTGGAACCTAATCTGCCACTGTCCCAACATGCTACTGCACCAAATCCTCTGCAGCAGAGTGAAGCTGGACGCATGCTGCCAGCCCATCGTGGGCAGCAGGCTGAGATTGAGCCTACATTCCCCAGTGGTAGCTCTGCTGCAGAGGATTTGCCGAGCACATCTGCAACTCTTGCTCGGCCTAGAGGTCCAGCATCTGCAGGAGCTCAAACCCGGGGAATTGTTAGACGTAGTCATCAACTTTGACCCAGGGGAGGCACGTGCCGATCCTGGAGTCTGCGTGGCGCCATGACAGCCATTACTTTCGGCAGGTGACTCAAAGAACCGCAGAGCAGCTTACTGCACAATTAGAGACATTCACCACCATGCTGACTGAATTTAGGACGAGCAACAGCCACAGGGCCACCTTAAATAATCATTTCACTGCCATGCTCGAGGAAGTTAGAACAAGCAATGGACACATGTTGGAACAGTGGCAGATTATGAATGCCACACATGCCCAGGTGATGGGACACCTCCAAGGCCCACCACCAGGGTTTTATGGCCAACATCCATATTAACAGCTATTTGACCTGTATCTGCAGGTTTGGTGAGGCCCAAACTCTCCCATTGGCAAGTGGGCTCACACATATTTCCTCTACATCCCCACTGTATTGACCTGTCTGGTGAGCGCTACCAAGATTGCCTTTTTTATGGCTTTGCTTGTATGATTTTGAATGTCGCCCATATAGCTCATTAGAGTGCTGAGATACCCCTCTAGCCAATGCCTGAGCTAAAGCCTCACTGAAGCTGCCACTCAAGCTGCCACGCTGCAGGCTTGGGCCTAATGAAATAGTGTGTGGCTCATCCTGTTTGTTGGCAAGACTGGGGGACATTCTTGGCTGGGAAACTACTACCTTGGACCATGACAAAGATTGGACTGGACTGGCATTCGGACTGGGGGTTATTGTTTGGGTGGGCCACTAACTTACAGGTGTGGATGTGTCATAGGTAGGGCTGCTTACCACCTGTACCTGTGGCAAATGCGGCCAAGCAGGAGAGGGTGTGTATGTGGCCCTATTTATTACTGGCCAAATATTCGCATGCAAATGTTTGCTCCCTATGTATGTTTATGTTATTGGTTGTTGAAACTTCGGCCTGGAGTGCATTACTTTACAACTCCTGGGTGTGGCCAATTGCTAGGTGCCATGAGTCTGCACCAATGTATACTTCTGTTGTACTATGTATGTACATGAAGTCTGCGAGTGCCCTTCAATTTCAAATTTTCATATTTCAATAAAATATATAGAATGTGACTTTAGCTTTTGTTGACTAAGTTGATGCTTTAATGTTTGGGTTATTTTGAGATTACTGAAGGTTTTTCAAAACAAACATGCAAAAATAAACTGCATGAGGCTCTAATAAGGTGTCAATATTTTAGTAATTAATTCATTACTAAGAATTTTAAACAAATTAAAAAAGCCTTCACTAGGCAAATCAAAGTCAGAATAAACAATTACATTCAGCAAACAAACAAATGAAAAAGAAATTATGAAAAATGGGTGGTTATCAAGTTGGCCCGAACAGCTTGGCCAGAGGCACTAGGTGTGCCAGGGTAGTTCTCAGCTGGGTCCTGGCTGGGTGGAGAGGGGGGCAGATCCACATACCGGGGGACACGCTGCATTATGGCAAAGTTATGAAGGACACAGCAGGCCAGTATGATGTCTATGACCTTGTTGGGGTCATACTGGAGTGCCCCCCCGGTATGGTCCAAACACCAGAAGCGAGTTTTTAACAGGCCGATTGTAGGTCTCCTGGGCAGCATTCTGTTGTCGAAGGACGGGCGTCATCAGCCAGGGAAGAGGCGGATAGCCAGGATCCCATGAAAGAATAAGAAAAAACTTACATCAATTACACATTCCAAACAAAAAATTAATTCCAAGCGGTTGTTCACCCTGACTAAGAGCCTATCTTATATGTTAGCCACACCCTGTACATACAGATTGATCACCTAAAAAAACATCCAAACACCATCTCCTGCATGTTATGAGCCTTTAAACATCCAAGATTGCGGCTCAAGGCAAATCAGGCAGGCTGCAAACAGGAAGTGGCTTATGACTGTACTGCTCTGCATTCTGGGATGTCTGACCTTTTCAGGACCCCCAGCTCTGCTTTGTCTGAGCAAAGCACAGCTCTAACCCGCCCCCTGCACTTTATCTCACTCTCCTCTCCTCAGTAAGTGTCATGCATCTGAGCAAAGATGCTGCCGACCCTATCATAAAGTCAAGAACAGAATTGCAGCTGAGTGGGGGAAAGAATAATAAGTAAGTTACTAGAAACTAGAAATATATTATTTGGAAATGCTGGGGAATCAGTTTTTAAGGGTTTGTGCTTTGCTAAAGATCATGGTTAAGGTCCGGTTTAACATGTCATCAAGGGGTCCAAACAGCCATAGGTTCAGACATGGGTCATAAACTATATTCATAGGCATACAGTGAAAAGGGAATGACGTAATTTGCGCAAACTTACCAAGGAGCCATCCACCTGATATTTCTCCAGACTCAAACCGATGGTAATCCTGATCTCCACAAGATGTATGCGTCATGGGATGAGCCTGGATACCCGGCGCGCAGACTAAGGAACCGCATGTCCGGGGCCACCACTGCTTGCACATTCAGTGAGTGGCCCATTTTGCGGTTCCTGGGAAAAAAAAGTAAAAAAAAACTATATTAGCAAGGCAAGGTAAACTACTCAAACACTAACTTCTAACACCCACCAAAAAACATGTTGGACAATACAAATAACACTAACTAAGTACATAAGTAGATTGAAACCCAAAAAGTATATGTATGTTTGGTAAAATAAAGAATAACATTTGATTGACTAATTAAGGTCCACATCAAAATATTTGGCTAAGGCCTACATTAAAAACATTGCTGAAGGTATACAAGGTCAAATGGGGCACCGGTACACTTTACAAGGAGGGATTAAGCTATACACGGTCAAATGGGGCACAGGGACAATTTACAAGGAGGGATTAAGCTATACACGGTCAAATGGGGCACAGGGACACTTTACAAGGAGGAATTACGGTAGACACCGTCAAATAAGGCACAGGGACACTTTACAAGTAGGGATTAAGCTATACACGGTCAAATGGGGCACAGGGACACTTTACAAGGAGGGATTATGGTATACACGGTCAAATGGGACACAGGGACATTTTACAAGGAGGGATTAAGCTATACACTGTCAAATGGGGCACAGGGACACTTCACAAGGAGGGATTAATAGATAGTTACAATACAGTTTGTCTAAACTATATAATAAAATGACCGATTTAACTTACCTATAGATGTAGCACAATTGGGACCACCAGAAAGGTCCCTATGGGGCCAAGAAATGCGACCGCACACCCACCAAAGGAATATCTAAATTACAATTTTATTAAGTAGAAAAATATATGTACAATTTACCTAACCCATACACATACAATTCACAAACATTTAAAACCAATTAAAACTTAAGATGCTGGCGGAGAGGTAAGCTGAATAATAAGGCTCTATTATAAATGTAATGGTAAACAATACTAAAATTACATGAGTCGCCCAAAGAAAGGAGAAATTAGCACCCAATACCTAAAGCGTACTATTATATAAATTTACACTCAGTATCGCCACAATAGAATAGTGAGATGTGGAGGCGATGGACCCCAATTCTAAGGAATATAAATATAAAGTGCAACTGTCCTGGAAAATTAGTAAAAAAGTGAAAAAATAAATAAATCAAGAGAATGTGCAGGTGTGTGAATAGATCAGAAAGGCAAAAAAGAAAAGAAAACCACAGTGCTCAAAAACTAACAACAAAACTACTGTGAGTGGGGGGCCCTTGCCGGTGTGCACCCTCGGTGGCCAACCTGTTTTTTGGCTGGTGGGAGAGAGAAGTAGTATGGGTTGAGACATTGGAATACTATCAACAGTTCATATCCGGCTGGTATCGTTACATAGACGATCTGCTGATCCTTTGGCATGGCACGATGGAGGAGGGTACTAAGTTTATTGAAGCACTGAACGATAACGAATTCAATATTCATTTGACCCATACAATGTCAACTTGTCAGGTAACCTTCCTGGATCTGGAGATAAAAATCGAGGAGACTGGGGACATCTGTACAAAACTACACCGTAAAGAAACTGCAACCAATAGTGTATTACACTATGATAGTTTTCATCAGAGAAGATTGAAACAGGGAATCCCCACGGGCCATTTTTTGAGAGCAAGACGCAACTGCTCGAGTGCACAGGACTTTAAGGAGGAAGCTGAGAGTATGAGCCTACGGTTTAGAAAATGGGGCTATCCGAGAAGAATAATCAACCAAGCCTATGGCCGAGCACGTGATACACCAAGGGAAAACCTCCTATACTCCCATAAAGGTAAGAACAAGAAAAATAATAATGATGATATTAGATACATCAGTGAATTTAACAGCGATTGGGAAGCGGTCAGGTGTATCATGAAAAAACATTGGGGCATCCTGTGCACTGACCCGGATCTGACCAGATTGGTCCAGAGAGGACCATTACTGACAGCCCGTCGTTCACCGAACCTACGGGATTGGCTGTGTAGCAGCCATTATACTAGACCTAGTACATGGTTGAGTGGCAAAAATGACAACAGAAAAGGTCCCAACGGATCTAGCCGGCCTTGTGGAAGGTGCAACATCTGTTCACTGGTTAAAACAAATGTTGAAATAGTGAACTTACATACACAAGAGAGATATCCTCTAGTACACCATCTGAATTGTCGGTCTGAGGGCATCATTTATCTATTAGAATACGCCTGCCCCAAGCATTATATTGGGGAAACAAAAAACGTCGGCAAATTACGTATACAGAAACATCTGTCAAGCATCCGACTGGCGCAAAGAGACAAGGAAGCAGGAAAAACACTAACCCCGGTGGCGGCGCATTTTTTGGATACACATGCGGGTAAAACGGATGGGATACATGTAGTATTCTTGGATAAGATCTCATTAGGGGGTAGAGGGGGCAACCTGAAACGCAAATTGCAGCAGAGGGAGCTTGAATGGATATTCAAGATGCATACCAAGGCCCCTAAGGGCCTAAATGAGGATGTTTCTTTTGCACCTTTTTTGGGACGGGACTAAAGTGGCCAGATTGGTATAACCATGCAAAATAAATCTTAATTATCTATCCACTTGTTTAACCTTAAACACCCTGTGCCTTTATTTTTTGGATTATCGTTGGACAGGAGGTATGTTTGGCATATTGCTGTATTAATGGAAGTGTTTATCTTCTAGATAATTGGCAAACACTATCGGGATATCCTGACTGCCTCTGGCCCACATGAAAATATTTAGTGAATACTGCCAAGAAATGGATGCCACAGAGAAGACAATCTCTTCTGTGAACAGATTACATGTACCAGAGTATGAAGTCATGTTTGCCCGATAAGAAGAGATAATTGGATCGCCCCTGGTTAAATATCATCGTGGAAATCCTGATTGCGTCTAGCCCACATGAAAACACCCAGAGAATACTGTCAAGAAAAGGGCGCTATAGAGAAGATCGCCCAGACGTGAACAGATAATATGCACCACAGGAAGAAGTTATGCACGTTCTGAAATTAGGGATATCCCGTTGTCCCACAAGAGAGGTTGGGATAATGGGTTTAACCCAAGGAAGAATGTAATGGTGGTGTATATGATTATATTATATTTCAATTACCATTGTATATTTCAGATATGGCTTTTGTATGTATGTAAGAAATATAGGATTGCTGCATCAAATTGCTATTTAGCAGCTCTCATCTAAGAATTATTGATAGATGGTTCAGTTCTGCATGGGTGTCTAGTATACAGTCTTGATTGATCCTGATAGATCTTGCATGAGTAGAAGTATAGATGCTTTTACATAATGTGATATACAATACAAAATACCGCGCTAACAGTGTTAAATTGAGCTCAACGTGCAGCCAAAAGTTCCTCCTCTTTTGTAATAATAGAAATCTAAAGCAAAGGCACAGAGCTTAATAAATGTAAAGTCCTCCACAAGAAATTCTCATCCCGTAGTGCATGCTCCACCACCTTCAACTCAGGTCACCAAATGTGATGCCACCGCTCTTACCAGAACTCAGAAGATAAAGCGCCTTAAAGATAACCCCTTAGGTCTTCATTCAATCCTTCTTCTCAGGTCACAATATGGAGCTTGCCGTCACAATTTATCTCAGACAATTTCATGTAAGGCAAACAGAATAAACCACTAGTGCAATACGTCTCATTCAATTTAAAAGACTATTTAATGAATCACACTCACAAAGATTAAAAGTATATAACGCCTTCAATACAGCCAAATTGCCAGTGGTTCTCACCGCCAGAGCCGGCCCAGGGTTCGGACCATAATCCAAAGTTCCCTCCTAGAAAGCGAAAGGTCCAAGCGATCCAACGCGTTTCGTCGTATGTAACGACTTCTGCCGGAATGCTTGGAAGCTAAAAAAGACTCTCTTTTAAACCGGAATCCCAGTGACGCGCATAACGCATAGTCACGTGATTTACAACACGTGACACTGCAACAAAGACGTCAAAATGGGTTACCATAGTGAAGGGACGCCTCTCTGATCGGAAGCACGTCTGTACCAGGAAGCCAGGGCAGGTGATCATAATAAAAGAACACGTCATTACAACGCCCCCAATCGGGAGCCGCCAGTCCGGAAGGTCTCATTCATTCTCCTTCCGGCTGGTCGGCGCATGCGCAGTTATGCGCACCGTCGGAGAAAACAAACACCAATCACCCTTGGGCTGCTCGGCGCGTGCGCAGTTACGCGCACACCGCCAGCTATCACTAACACTGCTGTCTCGGCCCGCGATATCAGTCACCCTCGGGCTGCTCGGCGCATGCGCAGTTACGCGCACGTCGCCAACTAATACTAACAGCGCTGCCTAAGTCCATACCTCCTTACAAAAGGATACGCGCACAGCGGGCAGTATAAACAGATAAAAGACAGCTATAAAATACATAAAATCTACAGATGTTTCCCATAATTATAAGGAGGCATAATATATCTAAAAGCTAGAAAAACTAAAAGGGCTAGGGTCTTGGCTAATGAGAACCACTTCACATAGACAATAGTGCGATAAAACATAAATAACACTTATACAATTAAGAATCATCTATAAAACAATTGAGGTCAAACTCAATATTTAAACCTCTTGGTGCCATAGTATCCAGTTTAAAAATCCATTTGCTTTCACACTGAGATAATGTCCTTACTAAATTGCAACCCCTCCAGTGCTGCTCTACTTTCTCTAAACCAACAAAAGATAAAAATTTTGGATCCGAGGCATGTCTCAGTTTAAAATGGGCAGAGAGGCTATGTCCATCATAGCCCCTTTTGATGTTATAGACATGTTCTCGGACCCTAATTTTAAGTTCACGGGTGGTTCTACCTACATAGGTTAAGCCACACGGGCACCACATAACATATACTACACCCTTGGAGCTACATGTAATAAATTTCTTTATCTTATCTTATCTTTATTTAGACCATAAAGTGTCCCGTTCAATTGAACGAACAGTAGCCAGCTGTGTTTCTATCATCGAGGTGTCATACCTCAGAGATTTATTGATAAGGGGTATGACACCTCGCCTCCTACTGCAGGGGAGTGCGCCTGCGTGGTGGGCGCCGGGTGCTCGCGCGCGCCGCCGGCCACAGCCGATGCTTGCGCTCCACCCTGGCCCGCGGCGCTGCTGGTGTTACATCCAGTGGCTGCGCCGCCGCGCTGCGGAGTGACGTCATCTTGAGGCGCTGGCACACACGTGCATCTTGTTGCCTCATTCTTAAGAGATATAAGCAGCCTGGTAAGTGCGATACAGTACACCCTGACGAAGTGGTTAGTAGTTTAGACCACGCAACGCGTCGGTGTTGCTGGGCTGGGCGGATGTCGGTGCTGAGCTCTCCTTCATATTGGTGATGTTAATTTTCTCTCTATTATTCATTACTTACTAGTCGCTGCTATATATATCTTTGTAGACTGCACTTTGCACTTTCATTCACACTGGCAGCTGTGGAAGCTGGCTCTATATGGTTGCTTCATTAAGACAGTAGGCTTGCACTTGACACTTTAATTTTGTTGTTAGTTTTTGAGCACTGTGGTTTTCTTTTTTTTTTTGCCTTTCTGATCTATTCACACACCTGCACATTCTCTTGATTTATTTATTTTTTCACTTATTATTTTTTACTAATTTTCCAGGACAGTTGCACTTTATATTTATATTCCTTAGACGTGGGGTCCATCGCCCCCACATCTCACTATTCTATTGTGGCAATACTGAGTGTAAATATATATAATAGTACTCTTTAGGTATTGGGTGCTAATTTCTTCTTTCTTTGGGCGACTCATATGTAATTTTAGTATTGTTTACCATTACATTTATAATAGAGCCTTATTATTCAGCTTACCTCTCCGCCAGCATCTTACATTTTAATTGGTTTTAAATGTTTGTGAATTGTATGTGTATGGGTTAGGTAAATTGTACATATATTTTTCTACTTAATAAAATTGTAATTTAGATATTCCTTTGGTGGGTGTGCGGTCGCATTTCTTGGCCCCATAGGGACCTTTCTGGTGGTCCCAATTGTGCTACATATTGGACCATTCCCATTTGTGAGTGGGGGGCCCTTGCGCCCAGCACCCCTTTTACATTGGTATATTGGTGTATTTATATTGGTGTATTTCTGGATTTTCAATCACATACAGTGGTGCGGAGTGTTCTTTTTTCATCTTTTTACCTATAGATGTACTCGTCGGCTGCAGGAGGGACCAATGTCACGTGGTGCAATCAATCCCACCCATGACGTTGGGCATGTCGGCGATATTATAAAAAGCCAACTTAAGCGCGTTCCAGGTTACCATGTCGTCCGGAAATGAAATATATTTCGGACTAATGGTAGCCATGCCATCCAAAAACTTGGATAGCGTGCGGCTCAGCGTAGGCTGGGACATCCCCACGGAGAGGGCACCCAGCCTCTGGAACGAGCCGCTCGCCAAAAATTGCAGGCAGCCAAGCATCTTGATCATACCTGAAATAGCTTGCCCCTTCCTTGTGGTGCGGGCTAACCATGGCCGCAGCTCACTATACAACTTATGGAGAGAAGCACAATTAAGTCTGGTCAGCTCGAACAACTCAACGTCATGCATGCCATCGATATACATGCGCCACCGGTGCAATCTGGCCTCGGCCCTGCTGACACATGCAATGCCCTGGAGCTGAAGGCGCTCATATTCCTCCACAAAGCCGCAAAAGATGGTCAAAAGCAAGGTAGCCAAGTGCAAAATGGTCCCGTAAGTGGATCGCAAATGAAACCGTTTTATAGGGTGGTGGTCCCTCGGCAATCAGCTCTCTGAATGAGACGCAAGCCCATACCAATAACGTAAGTTATCTGAATGAACGGAAAATATCAGATTTTGATGGGAAAATGATCCGAACTAACGCAAATGATCTGATTTACTTCCATCCATCGCAAGCTAAGAACACCAAATATTAAGCTACAATACGCAACTTTTAAACAGCGTATGCATAGCAATGTTCGGCGCTATAGCAACACATGCCAATACCACATTTAACAATGGTAAAACGCAGCATGATGCGAACGACAGATTCGTTCGCTCAGTGCGAACCAATCTGAGCGACTCACACCATATTCAATTAAAGCTTGACACTGACCGAACGCCAGCATTCTCGATTGTGTGGCTGGAGCCCATAGCGCCAGACGCTGTGTGATTAAAGTGCATTTTTAAAGATATTAACACCAGTAAACAAGCTAAAAAGCATGGAATGACGTTGCTGGAGTAGTGTGACATTAACACTATAGTGGCTGACATGTACAAACATTTATGCATAAATTAAAAAAAAATAGCATTTTGTGGGCCTGGATAAATGTCAGAGAGTTAAACATTTTTTAAAAAAATGGGACCAGGAAATGCATTATAAAGGAACATCCATTGAAATGTATGGGAGAGTGGCAGGTAGCGACAGGTAAGACGTGGCGCTCTGCGAGCCTGAACGCCGGCGCTGTATGCTGTCTTTGGTAATGATGAATCATATGCTACATGGCGTTGTTCCAGTTGCTCACCAGAATCGGCTTCATAAATGTGGAATTGCGTGCCTAGACCAGGTTTTCTGGAACAGATTATTGGTCACCTACGTCATGCACTGTACAACAAGCTTTGGAATGCTCTTTATGACTGAGCAATAAATATATACAAATAATAATATGTATGACACAGCATACAAGTATAAAATATATAAATATGAAAATCAGCTGTTATATATATTATAAACCTGAGGTAGTTAAATAGCTTTTGAAAAGGGTAACACTACAATACAGGGTGATGTCCATATTGGCATAACTGTAGCTTCAGAGCAAGGATGCAAAACATTTTTTGGTTTAAGGGCCGCATTGTCTAATCATTCCACTTCAGGAGAATCTACGTGCTTGACTTTCCCCCCTGCTACAGTAAAAGTAAAATAAAAAAAAACACTCACCTGACCCCTTGTTCGATCCAGCCGGGTCTCCTCTTCATCCGGGGGGGCTTCGATCCCCCACCCAGGCTCCCCCGGGTGCAGGGGAGGGCCCGGAATAGCCCCCCCCTTCAGCAGCTGCCGAAATACATGTAAAAAAAATATATATATATAAAAATGACATTTACTTACCTCAGTGTTCGATCGCTCCCGCCGGGTCTCCTCTTCACCAGGGGGGCCTGAAAGGCCCTCTCCCTGTCCTCCTTGATGGGCGCCTCCATCTTGCCGCTATCTTATGACGTCGCTCCCGGGTGTCGTCCTGGCTCCGGGCTGTCATTTCTGACACTTGTCATCGCTGGCCACAGGAGGAGGAAGGCAGGTGATGATCTGATCGCCTGCCTCCCTCCTCCACTGCCCAGCGATGACAATAACTGTCATCAGATCAGCGAGGGACACAGGAGCTGAGGATCAGAGGTGAGGAAAGTAAAAAAAAAGTTTTTATTTTTTAATAAAGTCATTTTTTAATCTAGGTGTGTGTCTTTTTTTTTTTTTTACTGTTAACCCCTTGTGAACTGGTAAGGGGTCCATGTGACCCCTATACCAGTTCACAAGGCTGGGGGGATGGCAAGTCACCTGCGCTAGCGGAAGACTTGCCATTAACCCCCAGCACCCCCATTACCTGCCTCCCCAAAGGCCGGGGGGGCAGAAGAGCCCGGGCCCGCGGGCTATGCGGGCTTGTAGCCTGCAGGGCCAGGGACCACAAAAGCTGGCCCCTGTGCCCTGTTCCTACAAGCCCTGCATAGCTGGTCCCGGGCTGGTTACTCTGGGTAAGGGGGACCCCATGTCAATTTTTGGGGGGATTTTTAAGGGTTTTTCACCCCAAAAAAATGCCCCCCCCCCCCCCAGGAGGGGGGACTCTATGTCATTTTTTTTCTCGATTTAACCCTTTGTAGTGTGGATGGTAGTTGTATTTTATTTGTAAAAGTTTAAATTACTTGTTTCAGTTAGGGGGGTCTCCTGGGCAGGAACGGGGGGCTACCGATAAATATGTGGTACCGTTCTAATCTAAACTAAATAAAATTTACAAACAAGACATTTCATGTTAAAGCCTAAACTCTGCTGCAAAAATATATATATATAATTTTCCTGAAAATTCCAGCAACAAATGGCGCAAAATATGGCGCAAAATGGGGAAAAATGACCTGTCAACAGAGGGTGACAAAAT
The DNA here is from genome assembly GCA_027917425.1 of Gastrophryne carolinensis. Taxonomy (NCBI): domain Eukaryota; kingdom Metazoa; phylum Chordata; class Amphibia; order Anura; family Microhylidae; genus Gastrophryne; species Gastrophryne carolinensis. The sequence continues at coordinate 247,114,501 of CM051238.1, forward strand.
CTCAAGTAGGCTGGCAATTAAAAGGGTTAATTGTACCTATGCATGTTGGGTATTGTTCTGCTCGGGGGACCTTGCGCTTTCAGACTTAGCTGTTTTTTTCTGGTTTGCCTATTTATATTTTAGGAAAAGGTGTTTTTTATTCAGCTTTTTTATAAATTTTTTAGGGAAACCCTGCGCAACCAAATAATTCTTTGAGGGATTTATTCCAGAAAGACGAGCCCACTACAACAAACTGGGTACACTTAGAAAGCTTAACATGTCTACTTTCAGGGAATATATGGTTTATAGGGGATATTCCAAATGTAAAGGGTTGTTTTGGTTGAAAAATCGCAAGGTGCGCACTTTGTCTGCAGAGCTGAAATTTTCAAGTAAAATTACCGTTACGCACATGCTTTACTTTGGGGTGTTTGGCAACTCTTCCCTTGACGGTAGCAATGCATGTTGGGTATCGTTCTGTTCGGGAGATGTTGCTTTTTCAGAGTAAACTTGTTTTTTCTTGTTTGTATTTAGTTTTTTTTAGGAAAATATGGTTTTGATTCTGCATTTTTATCCTTTTTTAGGGTAACTCTTTGCAACCAAAGAATACATTGAGGGATTACTTCCAGAAAGCTATGGCCACATCAACAAGCCTGGTACACCTAGAAATCTTGAGGTGTGTACTTCCAGAGAATATATCGTTTGTTGGGGGTATTTCAAATGTAAAGGGTTGTTTTTTCTGGAAAAACTGCAAGGTGCGCATAGCGCATTGCATAGTTGTATTTTATCTGAAAATCCCCTAAAGCGCTGTTTCAGTTTGGGGGAGTCTCCTGGGCAGGAAAGGGTGTCTACCTATACATATGTGGTACCTCTGTAACGGGGAGAAATTGGGATTTCACACGCAATAAGATTTTATTGACAAACTTATATTTTTTGTTACAAAAAAACACTACAAATTGTAAAAAATAGATTTTTTTAATTTTTTTTTTTTTCACATATTTCACCCAAAAATATTGAGAATACACCTACAAAATGACAAACAAGACATTTCATGTTAAAGCCCAGACTATGCTGAAAAAAACAATATATCATTTTCCTGGGAAATCCCTGGAAATCTCTTCAAAAATCACATTTGAACATGGGGAGCGCAAAATAGTGCAAAATGGTCTGGCAACAAGGGTGACAAAAACTTCAAGTAGGCTGGCAGCGAAAGGGATAAGCACAGTATTAAATAACTTCCTGTAGAGATTAGTGGTAACAGGCTTTATAGAACCCCTGAAGAAAATAGATTTGGCCGATAATAAGGGTTTTTATCCATGTAAGAAATGCATGGGATGTGGAATGGCAAAGGGAAGTATACACATTTATAAAATTAAATCCTCTAATAATAATAAAAAGTTTAAGATCAAACTTTTATCACCTGTAATCAAAATAATGTCATTACTGCATAGAATGCCCCTCTGGGATGCAGTATGTCGGCCGTACCTCCTGTTGTTTAAAGATTCACATACGTGAGCATATTTACATTACTGCTATATGAAATTAGGAAAGTTGCTATATATAATTAAATTTGCCGTTTTTATAATAGTAATAATTTTTAGGTGTACATATAATTCATATTAGTGAAATGGTATATTTTATTTATAAAAATAATGATGTGTGATTGTAAATAAATGTTTTTTTTTAATTTGCAAACTATAATTTAATTATAATTTATGTGTAATCAAAAAAGAAACAGCTTCTTATTATAAATCTTCAAGCCCATGATAAATAACTAGTAACTAATAACTAGTTAACTTTGGTCTTTGATTTAATATATATATATATATATATATATATATATATATATATATATATATGGGTTTTTATTATATATTTTATATATTTTTTCTTATATCTTTGGCTAAATAGTAATAAACGAAAAATTCCAACTCCAGTTGCCTTGACACGAATGAAGTTTATGGCAATAAAGGGTTAAATCCCATTGCCATTGGTGTATAATTTGAACACGCTATGGGATCCCTCATACCTGAGTTCAAGTCCTACAGATGTAACGCTTATAGAGGAGTCCTCAGCTCTGACGCTAGGACACTAGCAAAAGTGAAAGTGAAAGAAAAGTGGGGCTTATTGCCAAAGCTTCACTGCTTGTTTTTTTTTTTTTTTGTCCCTGCCATTTTTGGTTGAAGCCAGAGGGTGTGACTCAGGTGGTTTATCCCCATGGAAGACATCAGGTGCAGGATCATTTGAGACTTATATGTTACATTATGGTGAGTGTAACATAATAAATGCACAGGCTGAGCTTATTTTAAAACGTACTGCACCATGTGGTTTGTTCTCTTTTTCTTCTTTTAGGTTCGATGAGAGAACTTGTGGAGGTTCATTCAAAAGATATATAAAAATAAAATATAAACATCAGGAGATTGATCAATTGATCAGGAGCTCTTTGGATATCATATAAAACAAGTGGGATATCAATACCCAGGTGAAGTTTTATGGTGGTTGGTGAATTCAAAAGAATTTTAAAAAAACTGTAGTAGAGGAAAATTGTATTAGAATCTATGGCATATTAAGGCTGATTCAGAGCCTTCTATATTCCATCTCGTTTTTGTCTCTAAGTGTGAACATTACTCATAGCTTTCGTTAAGTATACGTGCGTTTGCATGATTCAGAGCCTCCATCAGCGGCGTTTCATACAGCTTCCATAGCTGTGTAAGCCGTACATACACCTCTTGCAGCTTAAGCGAGAGGACAAGAGTTTCGTTTATGTTGAATCGAAAGCCTCGTCTTCTAGAGTTTCTTGAGCGTTTTTCTATATACCTTGCAGCGTAATGTTTCCGTGTTCTGCAAGATTCTACTAGTTCTCATTGAAACAAATGTGTTTACCCCTTATACAGTCCCTAAAATCCATTTATTTTATGTTTTAACCAAAAATATATGCAGTTGCTCGCTTGCTACCATGTAAGCATGCACAATCTTTTTTAACTGTTTCACATACCCTGGTCCTGCTATTCTACCCGGAAATGCCGCTGCTGTAAGGCAGCATGTATATTACGGCCATTAGTTTTTATTGTAGGCTGAGGCGGGTGGTGCCTGGTTTGGCCGTAACAACACTTCCGGCTGCATCCGAATGTAACTGAGGCTGGAGCGCAATTTCCGCCAGGACCGTTCAGACGCTCTCATTGTACCATAAGGGGGAATAGGCGATAGTACGCCGATAACACCCCAGGTCACAGGAGTCAGCCGCACCAGGGTGGATCGGTCAGTGGCTTTCCCCATACATTGGACATCCCTTCTTGAAAATTGCTCACACTGTGGCTCGGAAATACCCGCATCCGTTAAAGCTATATGCCAAATGAGATGAACCTGCTGACTTCACAATTAAGATCCACCACTGAGCCAAATGGTGAGTCTATCTTTAATTTTACAGTTATCAGTTGTTATAGAGTTACCATATTTCAAGCACTGTACTCACAACCACATTTATGAAGGCGATTCTGGTGAGCGACTCTAACAGCGCCATGCAGCATACGATTCATCATTACAGGCGGCTCAGCATACAGCGCCGGCGCTCTAGCTTCCAAAGCGAGAGGTCTTACCTGTCGCTACCTGTCGCTCTCCCATTTTAATGGACGTTCCTTCTTTTCTTTACTGATCCCAATATTTTTCCCAATAAAGTATATTTGATCTTTTTTTTTTTTTTATAATTTACATTTTTATGCAGAATTGTCATTACAGGTCTGGCACTAAAGTGTTAATGTCACAGTGTTTCAAAATGTCATTACATGTTTTTTCCCTTAGGGGTTAATTCATCAAGGGATAGCGTCAGGTAGTGACTTGTAAGCGGCAGGCAGCGTCTGGTGAATGCTAAGCACTGTACGCAATACCACATTTATGAAGGCGATTCTGGTGAGCGACTCTACAGCGCCATATAGCGTGCGATTCATCATTACAGGCAGCTCAGCATATAGCGCCGGCGCTCAGGCTTCCAGAGCGGCAGGTATTACCTGTCGCTACCTGTCACTCTCCCATGTATTTCAATGGACTTTCTTATCTTCTATTTAAACAGGGTTTTTGTTTCAATTTATTTTTTCTCTCAAATAATTGTGTCACCTCTCCTTGCCTATAAAGAGTCATTTTTGAAAACTTTTTAGATTTTTATATTTTTATGCAGAATTGTCATTACAGGTCTGGCATTAAAGTATTAATGTCACAATGTTACAACAATGTAATTCCATTTATTTTCGCTTTGTTACTGGTGGATATGTGTTCAAAAACAGACTTTAATCACACAGCGTCTGGCACTCTGTGCTATAGCAACCAGATCCAGAACTCCTGCGATGTGTGTGTCTGTTTTTTTGTTAAATATGGTGTGAGTCGCTGAGAGTCGGTCGCAATGAGCTGGCACTACCTTTCGCTCCCTGCAATGCTGTGCTGGTGTTAGAGCGCCCCAACATACATCACATTCATCAATGCTGGCCAGGTTAATAGAGCGACTGAGGTGCTCTGTTACAGCGCCCGATCCCCGCTTACAGTGTCTACTAGCAGTTGCTCTAAGCTCCGCTATAGAGACGCTCATCTGCCGATACCTGGCGCTAGTCAGGAATCAGCCTGTCTGTAACTAGTGGATATGTGTCCAAAAGCACACTTTAATCACACAGCGTCTGGCACTTTATGCTACAGAGAACAAATTTAAAGCGCCGCCGAGTCTGTGAGCATGTGCCAGACACTCTGAGCAGTCGCTACCTCTCGCTACCTCTCGCGCTGTACTTTTAGATGTGGTGTAGGCTTGGCTGCTATTGTTTGGAACACCGCCTTGCGTATGCTGTGGCAAATAGGGAAACAGTATTAATGCTTTAGATCTAGGAGGCTATATTTACAGTAACTGAAGTACATTATGTGAAAGTTAAATGTAAGCAAATGTACAATATTTGTAAAATGAAAAGCATTGTTTTTTGTTTTTTAAGTTGTAGTGCAATGTTAGTTATGGTGTTGGTGCGTTCCATAGCATAAATATCATGTTTTAGGGCATTTCATAGAGTTTGTACCTTGCGACGAGGTTAAAGGTCTTGCTTTCGGTTTTGTTTTGTGCACTTCCGGTTTGCCCATGCGCAGCAATGGCCCCAAGAACAGCCAGGCGCCTTCACAGCTCCTCTTTCTCCTAACCCTTTGATGCCCCCCCCCCCCCCGAAGAAGAGGCAGCGTGTGGACCTTCGGGTCAATGGGCAGATAGTTAAGGTAAGTTTTTATATGAAATGTATGCTAATGCATTTTGTGTTGTGGCCTTCTTTCAATGTGTTATTATTTCCTGCTGATTTAAATGTTTTATGCGCATTTATTTGTTTTTAATTGTTGTAATATATGGCAGTTTAAAGGATGCCAACAAATATTTTTTATTGTCCAATATATTTTTTGTTAATTTTTATATAATTTAATGTTAAATTATATTGTTCTAAATGCTTAATATTTTTGTTTTTGTTTACTTTCTCTACATATAGAACTTCTGTATAAAGGAGTAGGACCTTGCCCTCAGTGCCAAGAGCAGCATTGTGGAGGAGGTGAAGGCCACCGTGTCCTGGGGCTTCAAAACTAATTTGACAAGTAAAGCTATTATGCAAAGGTGGTCGCACTTCAAGCGCCGGAACAATGAGGGTGTGTATAGACTCTATGATGCCTATGCTTCTGGTAAGTTTAACACACATACACTATTCTTACATATCTACACATTAAACTGCTGATGTCTTACAATTTCTCCTTTGTTTTTTTTCTCTCTCCACAGATAAGCGCATTCCCCTGGGTAAGGCACGGGAAGGGTTTCCTCCCCCGCAGACGAGTGGTTGGGTAGGATGAGTCTGTGGGGGAGGGGCCCTCTCAGCGATCCCAAAAAACATTTTGGGAGGGATCCCATGAGGGATCAGGGAGTGAGATGGAGTGAGAGGGAGAAGGGTGGTAAGGTTTGGGCTTTGCTGGGCCCATTTTGAGGTGTGGAGGCTCACCGCCTTCATCTCAGAGCCTTCCCAGGGATCCAAGCAACACGTCATCTCCTGGTGAGTGTACTTCTTAGTTTTGCTTTGTAGTTCAATTGTTACATAGTTGTGTCTAAACATTTTCTTTTTTTTTTTAAATGTTTTTCAGGGCATCATAGAGCCGACACCTTCTTTACAGATGCTGCAGTTTCGGCACTCGGGCATAGTCGAGGTTAGAATTACATTAATTTTGTTAGAAAACTATATGCATCCAGTGCTTTTGGCCTATATCTTGTTCTTAGGAAATGAGACCTGATATTGTTGTGAAGTGGCCATGTGGCCTCTATCACAGTAGCCTCTCTTCTAGTGTACCCCAACTTCAAACTCTTATGTGGCTTGATCATGTGTTAGCCAAAGTAGTTTAGTTGTAGCTAATACATGGCCAAGTGTGTCCCAATAATTAGTCAGATTGAACTATTCCCTACAGATAAATTTGAGGGGTATTTTTTAACTTTCCAATACAATGTTCTTATGATTGTTTCTGTTGTGTTTTTTCTCGCTACAGATGTTTATATGCAGACGGCCCCTGTCTTAATTCTCCCCACCCCATCTCCAGGGCCCTCCAATAGCATGGGCCCAAGCCACAGCTGTGATGGTGAGTAATGTTATTTTTGACAATAAGCTTGTAAACATGCATATGTATGTGTCCATGACCATGTACACATGTTAGTGGCAGTCTAGAGTTGACATTCATACATGGAGACCTTCTTTTTAGAATAATCAATCAAAATGGAATCAAAGCATGCTAGTTTCTTGCCCCTGCTAATGTAACGTAACTCTACATGATAAAGGCAGCAGTTGGTTATTTGCTTTCTGTGTTGGGTTTCAGTTCCTGCTAATATTGTAACTAGAGATGAGCGAACTTTTGAAAAGTTCGATTCGATCGATTCGCCGAATTTTCCGACAAAATTTGTTTCGATCCGAATTTATTCGCGACGAATCGCTATTAAAAACAGCTATTTCTGAGCCTCCTAGAGCCTCAATAGGGTTGTAAACCATTCTGCCTTGCTGTAACACGCACAGGATGCGTGCTGGGTTAGTTAAATAATACTTTGAATAAATATCACATGCAGATCAGAGGCATCGCTAATAGAATCGCAGAGCGGCAAAATTGCAGAGAGTTGAAGTGGCATCACTATGAGGGGCAGAAGCCCAAACATTGCTTTAAAGAGACACTGGAGTTGGCAGCAGCAGGAGCCCAAAAATTGGATGAATCACACCCTGGAGTTGCAAGCAGCAGCAGCAGGAGCCCAAATATTGCTTTAAAGAAACACTGGAGTTGGCTTCAGGAGCCCAAAGATTGGATGAATCACACCCTGGAGTTGGCAGCAGCAGCAGGAGCACAAACATTACTTTAAAGAGACACTGGGGTTGGCTTCAGGAGCCCAAAAATTGGATGAATCACACCCTGAAGTTGGCAGCAGCAGCAGGAGCCCAAACATAGCTTTAAAGAGACACTGGGGTTGGCTTCAGGAGCCCAAAAATTGGATGAATCACACCCTGTAGTTGGCAGCAGCAGCAGGAGCCCAAACATTACTTTAAAGAGACACTGGGGTTGGCTTCAGGAGCCCAAAAATTGGATGAATCACACCCTGGAGTTGGCAGCAGCAGCAGCAGCAGGAACCCAAACATTACTTTAAAGAGACACTGGGGTTGGCTTCAGGAGCCCAAAAATTGGATGATTCACACCCTGAAGTTGGCAGCAGCAGCAGCAGCAGGAACCCAAACATTACTTTAAAGAGACACTGGGGTTGGCTTCAGGAGCCCAAAAATTGGATGATTCACACCCTGGAGTTGGCAGCAGCAGCAGCAGCTGCAGGAGCCCAAATATTACTTTAAAGAGACACTGGAGTTGGCTTCAGGAGCCCAAAAATTGGATGATTCACACCCTGGAGTTGGCAGCAGCAGCAGGAGCCCAAACATTACTTTAAAGAGACACTGGAGTTGGCAGCAGGAGCCCAAAGATTGGATGAATCACACCCTGGAGTTGGCAGCAGCAGCAGGAGCCCAAACATTACTTTAAAGAGACACTGGGGTTGGCTTCAGGAGCCCAAAAATTGGATGAATCACACCCTGGAGTTGGCAGCAGCAGCAGCAGGAGCCCAAGCATTACTTTAAAGAGACAATGGAGTTTGCTTCAGGAGCCCAAAAATTGGATGATTCACACCCTGGAGTTGGCAGCAGCAGCAGGAGCCCAAACATTACTTTAAAGAGACACTGGGGTTGGCTTCAGAAGCCCAAAAATTGGATGAATCACACCCTGGAGTTGGCAGCAGCAGCAGGAGCCCAAATATTACTTTAAAGAGACACTGGAGTTGGCAGCAGGAGCCCAAAGATTGGATGAATCACACCCTGGAGTTGGCAGTAGCAGCGGGAGCCCAAACATTACTTTAAAGAGACACTGGGGTTGGCTTCAGGAGCCCTAAAATTGGATGAATCACACCCTGGAGTTGGCAGCAGCAGCAGCAGGAGCCCAAACATTACTTTAAAGAGACACTGGAGTTGGCAGCAGGAGCCCAAAAATTGGATGATTCACACCCTGGAGTTGGCAGCAGCAGCAGGAGCCCAAACATTACTTTAAAGAGACACTGGGGTTGGCTTCAGAAGCCCAAAAATTGGATGAATCACACCCTGGAGTTGGCAGCAGCAGCAGGAGCCCAAATATTACTTTAAAGAGACACTGGAGTTGGCAGCAGGAGCCCAAAGATTGGATGAATCACACCCTGGAGTTGGCAGTAGCAGCAGGAGCCCAAACATTACTTTAAAGAGACACTGGGGTTGGCTTCAGGAGCCCTAAAATTGGATGAATCACACCCTGGAGTTGGCAGCAGCAGCAGCAGGAGCCCAAACATTACTTTAAAGAGACACTGGAGTTGGCAGCAGGAGCCCAAAGATTGGATGAATCACACCCTGGAGTTGGCAGCAGCAGGAGCCCAAACATTACTTTAAAGAGACACTGGGGTTGGCTTCAGGGGCCCAAAAATTGGATGAATCACACCCTGGAGTTGACAGCAGCAGCAGCAGGAGCCCAAACATTACTTTAAAGAGACACTGGGGTTGGCTTCAGGAGCCCAAAAATTGGATGAATCACACCCTGGAGTTGGCAGCAGCAGGAGCCCAAACATTACTTTAAAGAGACACTGGGGTTTGCTTCAGGAGCCCAAAAATTGGATGAATCACACCCTGGAGTTGGCAGCAGCAGCAGCAGCAGGAGCCCAAATATTACTTTAAAGAGACACTGGGGTTGGCTTCAGGAGCCCAAAAATGGATGATTCACACCCTGGAGTTGGCAGCAGCAGCAGCAGGAGCCTAAACATTACTTTAAAGAGACACTGGAGTTGGCAGCAGGAGCCCAAAAATTGGATGAACCACACCCTGGAGTTGGCAGCAGCAGCAGCCCAAACATTACTTTAAAGAGACACTGGAGTTGGCAGCAGGAGCCCAAAGATTGGATGAATCACACCCTGGAGTTGGCAGCAGCAGCAGCAGGAGCCCAAACATTACTTTAAAGAGACACTGGGGTTGGCTTCAGGAGCCCAAAAATTGGATGAATCACACCCTGGAGTTTGCAGCAGCAGCAGCAGGAGCCCAAATATTACTTAAAGAGACACTGGAGTTGGCTTCAGGAGCCCAAAAATTGGATGAATCACACCCTGGAACTGGCAGCAGCAGCAGCAGGAGCCCAAACATTACTTTAAAGAGACACTGGAGTTGGCAGCAAGAGCCCAAAAATTGGATGATTCACATCCTGGAGTTTGCAGCAGCAGCAGCAGCAGCAGCAGCAGGAGCCCAAACATTACTTTAAAGAGACACTGGGGTTGGCTTCAGGAGCCCAAAAATTGGATGAATCACACCCTGGAGTTGGCAGCAGCAGGAGCCCAAACATTACTTTAAAGAGACACTGGAGTTGGCAGCAGGAGCCCAAAGATTGGATGAATCACACCCTGGAGTTGGCAGCAGCAGCAGGAGCCCAAACATTAATTTAAAGAGACACTGGGGTTGGCTTCAGGAGCCCAAAAATTGGATGAATCACACCCTGGAGTTGGCAGCAGCAGCAGCAGGAGCCCAAATATTACTTTAAAGAGACACTGGAGTTGGCTTCAGGAGCCCAAAAATTGGATGAATCACACCCTGGAGTTGCAAGCAGCAGCAGCAGCAGGAGCCCAAACATTACTTTGAAGAGACACTGGGGTTGGCTTCAGGAGCCCAAAAATTGGATGAATCACACCCTGGAGTTGGCAGCAGCAGGAGCCCAAAAATTGGCCTAAAGACATAAATATGTTTTGCACCATTTGGAAAGTGTAAAACGTGGCACCATGCTGAATCTAGTCGCATGCATCAGCCATTGGTGGGTGGAAATCCTGGCTGATCCATCCCTGATTCATTTTGACAAAGGTGAGTCTCTCCACATTTTTAGTTGACAGACGAGTTCTCCTCGTAACTATGGCCCCCACCGCACTAAACACCCGCTCAGATGGCACGCTACTTGCCGGACAGGACAGCTTTTCCAGGGCAAACTCTGCTAGTTGCGGCCACAAATCAAGTTTGGCTGCCCAGAAGTCCAGCGGATCCTCAAGGTGTGTTGGCATGGTCATGTCAAAGTATGACATGACCTGCTGGTTCAGGTCCTGCTCCAGGTCTTCCTGCTGCTCATGAGTAGCCTCACTATGCGGGTGTAGAAAGCTACTCATTAGCGACTGAAGACTGAGGCTGCTGCTGATGGAGCTGCTGCTGCTGCTCCTGCCAACCCCCCCAGCAGCCATGGCAGTGGAAGGTGAGCGCAGAGGTCCCCTCGAGTCAGACCTGCGAGAGTATGGACCATGGCGCAGATAGGCATCGGCCAACTGCCTACGTAGAATGTCTTTGTAGTAGTTCAGTTTGTCCTCCCTCTCGGTGGGTTTAAAAAATGCCCCCATTTTGTGCCGGAAGCGAGGGTCCAATAAGGTGGACAGCCAGAAGTCATCCCGCCGACACATGGAAACAATTCTGGGGTCACTAAGCAAGCATGTGAGCATGCTTCGTGCCATTTGCGCAAGTGACTCGGATGGACTACCTGTCTCCATCTCCACTGCATACTGCCACAGTGTGCCCGGGTCCTCTGTCTCGCCTTCCTCAAAAACCTCTAGCTCCTCTGGCTGCTCCTACTCTTCCTCTCCTGTCCGCTGACTAGATAAACCAGCCATTTCGCCAAGCCTAAACTGTGTTTCGCTGGGCAACTCCTCCTCCTCTTCCTCCTCCTCCTCCAGTCCAGCTCCAACGGGGTTCATGTGGCCGTAAGATGTAAACGCCATGTCTCCAGGGCCCTGACCAGCCATGGTTTCCAACATGTGCTGTAGTACATGAAGCAGTGGAATCCCGTTGTTCATCCCGTAATCCTGCCGACTGACAAATAAAGTGGCTTCCTCAAAGGGCCTGAGCAAACGGCAGGTGTCACGTATGAGCTGCCACTGGTTGACATTGAAGTTACACAGGGGAGTCCCCCTATCTGCTTGGATCATCAGGAAATCCGTGATGGCTTTTCTCTGTTCATATAATCGGTCCAACATGTGAAGGGTGGAATTCCAACGGGTGGAAACATCGCAAATCAGACTATGTTGGGGGATACCGTTCTGACGCTGTAGCTCAAGAAGGGTGTGTTTGGCGGTGTATGAGTGGCTGAAGTGCATGCAAAGTTTCCTTGAAGTTGTTAGGATGTCTTGCAGATGGGGGGAACACTTCAGAAACCGCTTGACAACCAGATTGAAGACGTGAGCCATGCAGGGGGCATGGGTCAGGCTTCCTTGGCGCAGCGCAGACAAAATGTTCTTCCCATTGTCGGTAACCATGATTCCCATTTTAAGTTTTCTTGGAGTAAGCCATGTTTGGATTTCCTGATGAATAAATTTAAGCAGTTCCTCCGCTGTGTGACTCCGTTCGCCAAGACAAACCATGTGAAGCACAGCGTGACACCTCCGTGCCCTGCACCCATGGTAGACTGGAGGGGCACTGAGACTTGAGCCTACAGTGGAGGGTGAGGAGATGGCGGAGGATGAGGAGGCCGAGTCGCATGGTGTCACAGGCCCAACGGGCAGGGAACGTGGAGGCCGAAGCGGCGTGACCTGTCCAAGTTGCTGCTGCAAAGGGACCACATTCACCCAGTGGGCCGTAAACGACATGTACTGTCCCTGACCGTAGTTACAGCTCCAGACGTCGGCGCTGCCATGCACTTTGCTACACACTGACAGGCTCAAGGACTGGCCCACCTTCTGTTCAACAAAAGTGTGCAGCGCTGGTACTGCCTTCTTGGCAAAGAAATGACGGCTTGGGACTCTCCACCTCGGCTCGGCACAAGCCATCAGTTCTCTGAAAGGTGCAGAGTCCACCACCTGAAAAGGGAGCGACTGCAGCACCAGCAACTTGGACAGGAGCACATTCAGCTTCTGCGCCGTAGGATGAGTGGGCGCATACTGCTGTCTCTTAGACAAGGCTTCGCTGATGGATTGCTGGCGGGATGCATGACTTGGAGGAGGAGGAGGAGGAGCAGGAGCGACAGAGGATGGGTATGACGCACAGCTGCCTTCGGCTGAGGTGCTGGAGCCTTGGCTGGCAGAAATTGGGAGCGGCGTGCCACTTGGTGAGGAAGCAGACTGGACCACCCCTTGGGAGCCTCGGTTCTCCCAGGTCGCTTTATGGTGACGCATCATATGTTGACGCAAGGCCGTGGTGCCAACATTTGGACCCTGGCCACGCTTCACCTTCTGCCTACATATCTTGCATGTGGCCATGTTACCCTCCTGCGGATGCTTCAGGAAAAACTGCCACACTGCCGAGTAGCTACTTTTCCCACCCCCTGGCCTCACTGATTCACTGCTGCTGTTGCCAACTCCAGGAACATCCCAAGTGCGATCGGCTTCATCGTCATCATCATTATCACCGAGTTGTGGCTGTACGTCACTGATGTTCGTGGATTCGTCAACAGTGTCTGGCGCAGGAGCTGGAACGCTCGCAGCACCCACGACACTGTCCACATCACTATTTGTCTGCCTAGCTAAAGAAGCCACCTCCTTTTCTTGGCTGGGCAGTAGCTGCTGACTGTCCTCTATCTGATCGTCCTCCTCACTAAAGAGTGGAGCTGAACCCAAAGCATAGGATACGTTGCTGGGGGAGGGAACGGCGTAGGACAGAGGCAATGGGAGGACAGGGACTGCTCTCGGGGCATGCCAACTCAGGGTTGTGTCAGAGGAACCTACCGACCCTAGACTGGGGGTCTCAGACGTAAGTTGTGATGATGTTGTTGATGAGCGCGTTAACCAATCTACCACGGCAGATGCGTTACTGGTGGAGACCCGACCGCTAGCAGATACTGGCAGATTAGGTCTCTCAGCGTGACTCCTGCTGCTACTGGCCCCCAGTCTGCTGCGACCTCTGCCTGTGGAATCTTGGCCTCTACCACTCCTCTTTTCACTTCCAGGCACTTGTCTGCCCGACATAGTCTAACTGGCGTGGTAGTAGGTGATATTTTAAGAACCCCCAGGCAGCGGTGGGTCTATATGAAGCAGAATATAATGCACACCAAAAGTGAGCAGTAACACTCAGCCTCCAACAGGCCTGCTTAGTGTAAATAAGAGAGCTGCTTAGTGTAAATAAAGAGGGGTATGCTATGTTACAGAATGGGATGCCCCAACAGCAGAGCACCTGGGAGCAGTAGTACTATGCACAGCAAAAGTGTCTTTATCAGGCCAAATTACTTTTAGAATAAGTGCAAAGGGTTAAAGTAAATAGAGGCTGGTGTAGTCACATAATGGGATGCCCCAACAGCAGAGCACCTGGGAGCAGTAGTACTATGCACAGCAAAAGTGTTTATATCTGGCCAAATTACTTTTAGAATAAGTGCAAAGGGTTATAGTAAATAGAGGCTGGTGTAGTCACAGAATGGGATGCCCCAACCAGAGAGCACCTGGCAGCAATACTACTATGCACAGCAAAAGTGTCTTTATCAGGCCAAATTACTTTTAGAATAAGTGCAAAGGGTTATAGTAAATAGAGGCTGGTGTAGTCACAGAATGGGATGCCTCAACCGGAGTGTACCTGACAGCAGTAGTCCTATGCAAAGCAAAAGTGTCATTATCAGGCCAAATTACTTTTAGAATAAGTGCAAAGGGTTAGAGGCTGGTGTAGTCACAGAATGGGATGCCACAACCGGAGTGCACCTGGCAGCAGTAGTCCTATGCAAAGCAAAAGTGTCTTTATCAGGCCAAATTACTTTTAGAATAAGTGCAAAGGGTTATAGTAAATAGAGGCTGTTGTAGTCACAGAATGGGATGCCCCAACCAGAGAGCACCTGGCAGCAGTAGTCCTATGCAAAGCAAAAGTGTCTTTATCAGGCCAAATTACTTTTAGAATAAGTGCAAAGGGTTAGAGGCTGGTGTAGTCACAGAATGGGATGCCACAACCGGAGTGCACCTGGCAGCAGTAGTCCTATGCAAAGCAAAAGTGTCTTTATCAGGCCAAATTACTTTTAGAATAAGTGCAAAGGGTTAGAGGCTGGTGTAGTCACAGAATGGGATGCCACAACCGGAGTGCACCTGGCAGCAGTAGTCCTATGCAAAGCAAAAGTGTCTTTATCAGGCCAAATTACTTTTAGAATAAGTGCAAAGGGTTATAGTAAATAGAGGCTGTTGTAGTCACAGAATGGGATGCCCCAACCAGAGAGCACCTGGCAGCAGTAGTCCTATGCAAAGCAAAAGTGTCTTTATCAGGCCAAATTACTTTTAGAATAAGTGCAAAGGGTTAGAGGCTGGTGTAGTCACAGAATGGGATGCCACAACCGGAGAGCACCTGGCAGCAGTAGTCCTATGCAAAGCAAAAGTGTCTTTATCAGGCCAAATTACTTTTAGAATAAGTGCAAAGGGTTAAAGGCTGGTGTAGTCACAGAATGGGATGCCACAACCGGAGTGCACCTGGCAGCAGTAGTCCTATGCAAAGCAAAAGTGTCTTTATCAGGCCAAATTACTTTTAGAATAAGTGCAAAAGGTTATAGTAAATAGAGGCTGGTGTAGTCACAGAATGGGATGCCCCAACCAGAGAGCACCTGGCAGCAGTACTACTATGCACAGCAAAAGTGTCTTTATCAGGCCAAATTACTTTTAGAATAAGTGCAAAGGGTTATAGTAAATAGAGGCTGTTGTAGTCACAGAATGGGATGCCCCAACCAGAGAGCACCAGGCAGCAGTAGTCCTATGCAAAGCAAAAGTGTCTTTATCAGGCCAAATAACTTTTAGAATAAGTGCAAAGCGTTAGAGGCTGGTGTAGTCACAGAATGGGATGCCACAACCGGAGTGCACCTGGCAGCAGTAGTCCTATGCAACGCAAAAGTGTCTTTATCAGGCCAAATTACTTTTAGAATAAGTGCAAAGGGTTATATTAAATAGAGGCTGGTGTAGTCACAGAATGGGATGCCACAACCGGAGTGCACCTGGCAGCAGTAGTCCTATGCAAAGCAAAAGTGTCTTTATCAGGCCAAATTACTTTTAGAATAAGTGCAAAGGGTTATATTAAATAGAGGCTGGTGTAGTCACAGAATGGGATGCCCCAACCAGAGAGCACCTGGCAGCAGTACTACTATGCACAGCAAAAGTGTCTTTATCAGGCCAAATTACTTTTAGAATAAGTGCAAAGGGTTATATTAAATAGAGGCTGGTGTAGTCACAGAATGGGATGCCACAACCGGAGTGCACCTGGCAGCAGTAGTCCTATGCAAAGCAAAAGTGTCTTTATCAGGCCAAATTACTTTTAGAATAAGTGCAAAGGGTTAGAGGCTGGTGTAGTCACAGAATGGGATGCCACAACCGGAGTGCACCTGGCAGCAGTAGTCCTATGCAAAGCAAAAGTGTCTTTATCAGGCCAAATTACTTTTAGAATAAGTGCAAAGGGTTATATTAAATAGAGGCTGGTATAGTCACAGAATGGGATGCCACAACTGGAGTGCACCTGGCAGCAGTAGTCCTATGCAAAGCAAAAGGGTCTTTATCAGGCCAAATTACTTTTAGAATAAGTGCAAAGGGTTATAGTAAATAGAGGCTGTTGTAGTCACAGAATGGGATGCCCCAACCAGAGAGCACCTGGCAGCAGTAGTCCTATGCAAAGCAAAAGTGTCTTTATCAGGCCAAATTACTTTTAGAATAAGTGCAAAGGGTTAGAGGCTGGTGTAGTCACAGAATGGGATGCCACAACCGGAGAGCACCTGGCAGCAGTAGTCCTATGCAAAGCAAAAGTGTCTTTATCAGGCCAAATTACTTTTAGAATAAGTGCAAAGGGTTAAAGGCTGGTGTAGTCACAGAATGGGATGCCACAACCGGAGTGCACCTGGCAGCAGTAGTCCTATGCAAAGCAAAAGTGTCTTTATCAGGCCAAATTACTTTTAGAATAAGTGCAAAGGGTTATAGTAAATAGAGGCTGGTGTAGTCACAGAATGGGATGCCCCAACCAGACAGCACCTGGCAGCAGTACTACTATGCACAGCAAAAGTGTCTTTATCAGGCCAAATTACTTTTAGAATAAGTGCAAAGGGTTATAGTAAATAGAGGCTGTTGTAGTCACAGAATGGGATGCCCCAACCAGAGAGCACCAGGCAGCAGTAGTCCTATGCAAAGCAAAAGTGTCTTTATCAGGCCAAATTACTTTTAGAATAAGTGCAAAGGGTTATAGTAAATAGAGGCTGGTGTAGTCACAGAATGGGATGCCCCAACCAGAGAGCACCTGGCAGCAGTACTACTATGCACAGCAAAAGTGTCTTTATCAGGCCAAATTACTTTTAGAATAAGTGCAAAGGGTTATATTAAATAGAGGCTGGTGTAGTCACAGAATGGGATGCCACAACCGGAGTGCACCTGGCAGCAGTAGTCCTATGCAAAGCAAAAGTGTCTTTATCAGGCCAAATTACTTTTAGAATAAGTGCAAAGGGTTAGAGGCTGGTGTAGTCACAGAATGGGATGCCACAACCGGAGTGCACCTGGCAGCAGTAGTCCTATGCAAAGCAAAAATGTCTTTATCAGGCTAAATTACTTTTAGAATAAGTGCAAAGGGTTATATTAAATAGAGGCTGGTGTAGTCACAGAATGGGATGCCACAACTGGAGTGCACCTGGCAGCAGTAGTCCTATGCAAAGCAAAAGGGTCTTTATCAGGCCAAATTACTTTTAGAATAAGTGCAAAGGGTTATATTAAATAGAGGCTGGTGTAGTCACAGAATGGGAGGCCACAACCAGAGTGCACCTGGCAGCAGTAGTCCTATGCAAAGCAAAAGTGTCTTTATCAGGCCAAATTACTTTTAGAATAAGTGCAAAGGGTTATAGTAAATAGAGGCTGGTGTAGTCACAGAATGGGATGCCCCAACCAGAGAGCACCTGGCAGCAGTACTACTATGCACAGCAAAAGTGTCTTTATCAGGCCAAATTACTTTTAGAATAAGTGCAAAGGGTTATATTAAATAGAGGCTGGTGTAGTCACAGAATGGGATGCCACAACCGGAGTGCACCTAGCAGCAGTAGTCCTATGCAAAGCAAAAGTGTCTTTATCAGGCCAAATTACTTTTAGAATAAGTGCAAAGGATTATAGTAAATAGAGGCTGGTGTAGTTACAGAATGGGATGCCCCAACCAGAGAGCACCTGGCAGCAGTACTACTATGCACAGCAAAAGTGTCTTTATCAGGCCAAATTACTTTTAGAATAAGTGCAAAGGGTTATATTAAATAGAGGCTGGTGTAGTCACAGAATGGGATGCCACAACCATAGTGCACCTGGCAGCAGTAGTCCTATGCAAAGCAAAAGTGTCTTTATCAGGCCAAATTACTTTTAGAATAAGTGCAAAGGGTTATAGTAAATAGAGGCTGTTGTAGTCACAGAATGGGATGCCCCAACCGGAGAGCACCTGACAGCAGTACTACTATGCACAGCAAAAGTGTCTTTATCAGGCCAAATTACTTTTAGAATAAGTGCAAAGGGTTATAGTAAATAGAGGCTGGTGTAGTCACAGAATGGGATGCCTCACAGCAGACTTGAGATCAGTTCAGTATATATGCACAGTAAGTGTATAAGCAGCCTGAAAACGCTAACAAAGCCAGTCAGCCAGCCAGTAACACTCAGGCTGGATGAAAAAAAAAAAATTCTCCCTGTGACTGCCTCCGATTTTTCCTAACTTTCCCTGCTTTTCGCTGACTTTCTGCCTGTCTCCTGCCTGTCCCTGTCTGTCCCTGGCTCGCTGCCTCTCCCTCACTACAGCAGCGTCCTGTCTCTCACGAATGCAATAGAGAAATGAGGAAAAGCAAGATGTCCCCCGACTAAATAGCGCTGTGACGTCACCGGGCTTGCTGGCTGCTGATAGGCTGCATGTGACTGCCCCAGCTTGCACTGGCGCAGGGTTGATGTCTGGACATGTCCCGTCCGCCATCTTAGAATGCCTGTAATGTAAATGAATGGATGTTAAAGGAAAACTTCGAGCGATCGAAGCACGGGGAAATTCGGATTCAATCCGAATCAAATTTTTCATGAAATTCGGATCGAATCCGGGTTGGTCCGGATCGATTCCCTCATCCCTAAATGTAACACCCCATTCACTAATTATTGTATCCTATAAATCATTTAATTTAAAAGGTCAATGTATTTAGACAATATTGCCTCAGGTGTTATCGACCACTACATTAAGTACATTCTTCCGGTGGTCAAGTAGGCCTTATTTGGTTAGGTTATGTCCTTTGTGATGTTAGCTTAGGGTGGTTATGTAGAATGGCTACACGGGTTCTCTTATTTTGTCATCTAGTATTCAGAAAGGTTGGCCTGTTGTGTATGTTTAAAATAATTGTAATAAATTATTGTTAAACTAACATTTTTTTCAAAGATTATAGGTATATACTGTATTTTTTTAACTGTGGTACTTAATTGTGTCTTTTTTCCCACAGCTTGCACAGACGAGCATCACAGACTGTGGCAATATGTGATGGAATCATGCCAAATGCTGCTGGAGATGCAGAATCAAAGACACCGTGGGGGGAATTAACTTTGTCGCCGTGCGGCTCTTTTTTAACTTGGCCATGTTGGCCTGTTGTTTGTTTACAAAAAAATTTGATATTATTTAATATACCGTATTTTTCGCCCTATAAGACGCACCTGCCCACAAGACGCACCTAGGATTTGGGGAAGGAAAACTAGAAAAAAAAAATTCTAAGCCAAATGTTGTGCTAAAACACCAAATTACAGACAGTGTGGCGTTCCCCCATCCTATTCCCATAGGCAGTGTGGGATGTCCCCTTCCCATAGGCAGTGTGGCATTCCCCCCTTTCTACTCCCCATAGGCAGTGTGGCATCCCCCCATCCCATTCCCCATATAGTCAGTGTGGCATCCCCCCTCACATATAGGCAGTGTGGCATTCTCCCTCCCATTCCCATATAGGCAGTGTGGCATCCCCCCTCCCATTGCCATATAGGCAGTGTGGCATTCCCCTATAGGTAGTGTGGCATTCTCCCCCCTCTATTCCCCATATAGGCAGTGTGACACCCCCCTCCCATTCCCCAGTTAGGCAGTGTGGCATCCCCCCTCCCATTCCCTGTATAGGTAGTGTGATATCCCCCCTCTTCCATCCCCGTATAGGTAGTGTGGCATCCCCCCCTCTTCCATCCCCGTATAGGTAGTGTGGCATCCCCCCCTTCCATCCCCGTATAGGTAGCGTGGCATCCCCCACTTCCATCCCTGTATAGGTAGTGTGGTATCCCCCCCTTCCATCCCTGTATAGGTAGTGTGGTATCCCCCCCTTCCATCCCTGTATAGGTAGTGTGGTATCCACCCCCCTTTCATTCAACTTATAGGCAATAGCAAAAAAAAAAAGTAAACTCACCTTTAAATCTTCACCTTAAAACCGCTGTATAGTCCGGGTGTCTCTGTCTGCTGGGGCCGTTGAGAAGTGACAGGGACAGTGCGAGCGTCAGAGGTATCGCCGCTCGCACTGTCCCTGTCACTTCTCCACGGCCCCAGCAGATAGAGACACCCGGACTATACAGCGGTGGGTGTGGGCGACGCTCGAGCGTCGGCCACGCCCACCGCTGCATAAGGCCATGTGTCAGAGAGGAAGCGAGGGAGGCAGCTGTACCTGCCGCCTCCTCCGCAGCGCCAGCACATACAGTAAACACCCGGCCTTGGTATAGTGGTGGGCGTGGCCGATGCTCGAGCATCGGCCACACCCACATCTATAACAGGCCGGTGTCTGTGTGTGCTGGCGCCGCTGCCTCCGCCGCTTCCGGGACAGCGCGAGCGATGGAGAGGTGAGTAAACTTTTCCCTTCTTATTTATTTTTTTCCAGCATTCGCCCGATAAGACGCACTGACATTTCCCCCCCCACTTTTGGGGGAAAATAAGTGCGTCTTATATGGCGAAAAATATGGTACATATGTGTTTGGTTTTTATTTACAATAGTACTGTCTGACTCCACACACACACACACACACACACAGAAACACATCTGAAAAAAAAATAAAATAAAAAATATAAGTACAAAAAAATATAAGTACAAAAAAAGTCAAGTACAAAAAAAGAAAAAAAAGATAAGTACAAAAAAGAAAAAAAGATAAGTAAAATAAGTACAAAAAAGATAAGTACAAAGAAAGAAAAAAAAAAGATTAGTACAAAAAAAAAAAAAAACATTTTGGTGGACTATAACATTCTAAACAATGGTGTAGAGGGTAGCTCAGGCGCTGCATTGAATGAGGGTGAGTGCCTCTACAGTGCCTTTACAGCGACTCACATACATCACATTTAACATTGGTAAACTGAATACTACAGTGTGCCATCAGAGAATAAGACGCTCTGTTACAGCGCCCGATAGCCTATCACAGCGTATGCTAGCGGCCGCTCTAAGTGCAGCTGTTCAGATGCTCATCTGCCGATAGCTGGCACTAGTAATGGATCAGCCTCTAAGGTATAAATGTAGAAGTATTGCACAGAAACACACAGTCAATAATATGAATTGTGTGCCCACTGATGCAATAAAAATGTGTAACTATTTTAAACTTTTTTTGGTACAAGAAGAAATTGATGGTTTTTATATTTAGAAAACATGTCAATTAGAGATGAGCGAACTTTTGAAAAATTCGATTCGACTGATTCGCCGAATTTTCCGACAAAAATCGTTTCGACCCGAATAAATTCGCGACGAATCGCTATTAAAAACGGCTATTTCTGAGCCTCCTACAGCCTCAATAGGGTTGTAAACCATTCAGCCTTGCTGTAACACGCACAGGATGCGTGCTGGGTTAGTTAAATAATACTTTTAAGAAATATCACATGCAGATCAGAGGCATCGCTAATAGAATCGCAGAGCGGCACAATTGCAGAGAGTTGAAGTGGCATCACTATGAGGGGCAGAAGGAGCCCAAATATACACTGGAGTTGGCCTCAGGAGCCCAAAAATTGGATGAATCACACCCTGGAGTTGGCAGAAGTTGGCAGCAGCAGCAGCAGGAGCCCAAATATACACTGGAGTTGGCTTCAGGAGCCCAAAAATTGGATGAATCACACCCTGGAGTTGGCAGGAGTTGACAGCAGCAGCAGCAGGAGCCCAAATATACACTGGAGTTGGCCTCAGGAGCCCAAAAATTGGATGAATCACACCCTGGAGTTGGCAGGAGTTGGCAGCAGCAGCAGCAGGAGCCCAAATATACACTGGAGTTGGCTTCAGGAGCCCAAAAATTGGATGAATCACACCCTGGAGTTGGCAGGAGTTGACAGCAGCAGCAGCAGGAGCCCAAATATACACTGGAGTTGGCTTCAGGAGCCCAAAAATTGGATGAATCACAGCCTGGAGTTGGCAGAAGTTGGCAGCAGCAGCAGCAGGAGCCCAAATATACACTGGAGTTGGCTTCAGGAGCCCAAAAATTGGATGAATCACAGCCTGGAGTTGGCAGAAGTTGGCAGCAGCAGCAGCAGGAGCCCAAATATACACTGGAGTTGGCTTCAGGAGCCCAAAAATTGGATGAATCACACCCTGGAGTTGGCAGGAGTTGACAGTAGCAGCAGCAGGAGCCCAAATATACACTGGAGTTGGCTTCAGGAGCCCAAAAATTGGATGAATCACAGCCTGGAGTTGGCAGGAGTTGACAGTAGCAGCAGCAGGAGCCCAAATATACACTGGAGTTGGCCTCAGGAGCCCAAAAATTGGATGAATCACAGCCTGGAGTTGGCAGAAGTTGGCAGCAGCAGCAGCAGGAGCCCAAATATACACTGGAGTTGGCTTCAGGAGCCCAAAAATTGGATGAATCACAGCCTGGAGTTGGCAGAAGTTGGCAGCAGCAGCAGCAGGAGCCCAAATATACACTGGAGTTGGCTTCAGGAGCCCAAAAATTGGATGAATCACACCCTGGAGTTGGCAGGAGTTGACAGTAGCAGCAGCAGGAGCCCAAATATACACTGGAGTTGGCTTCAGGAGCCCAAAAATTGGATGAATCACAGCCTGGAGTTGGCAGGAGTTGACAGTAGCAGCAGCAGGAGCCCAAATATACACTGGAGTTGGCCTCAGGAGCCCAAAAATTGGATGAATCACACCCTGGAGTTGGCAGGAGTTGGCAGCAGCAGCAGCAGGAGCCCAAATATACACTGGAGTTGGCTTCAGGAGCCCAAAAATTGGATGAATCACACCCTGGAGTTGGCAGAAGTTGGCAGCAGCAGCAGCAGGAGCCCAAATATACACTGGAGTTGGCTTCAGGAGCCCAAAAATTGGATGAATCACACCCTGGAGTTGGCAGGAGTTGACAGCAGCAGCAGCAGGAGCCCAAATATACACTGGAGTTGGCTTCAGGAGCCCAAAAATTGGATGAATCACACCCTGGAGTTGGCAGGAGTTGACAGCAGCAGCAGCAGGAGCCCAAATATACACTGGAGTTGGCTTCAGGAGCCCAAAAATTGGATGAATCACACCCTGGAGTTGGCAGAAGTTGGCAGCAGCAGCAGCAGGAGCCCAAATATACACTGGAGTTGGCTTCAGGAGCCCAAAAATTGGATGAATCACACCCTGGAGTTGGCAGAAGTTGGCAGCAGCAGCAGCAGGAGCCCAAATATACACTGGAGTTGGCTTCAGGAGCCCAAAAATTGGATGAATCACACCCTGGAGTTGGCAGGAGTTGACAGTAGCAGCAGCAGGAGCCCAAATATACACTGGAGTTGGCTTCAGGAGCCCAAAAATTGGATGAATCACAGCCTGGAGTTGGCAGGAGTTGACAGTAGCAGCAGCAGGAGCCCAAATATACACTGGAGTTGGCCTCAGGAGCCCAAAAATTGGATGAATCACACCCTGGAGTTGGCAGGAGTTGGCAGCAGCAGCAGCAGGAGCCCAAATATACACTGGAGTTGGCTTCAGGAGCCCAAAAATTGGATGAATCACACCCTGGAGTTGGCAGAAGTTGGCAGCAGCAGCAGCAGGAGCCCAAATATACACTGGAGTTGGCTTCAGGAGCCCAAAAATTGGATGAATCACACCCTGGAGTTGGCAGGAGTTGACATCAGCAGCAGCAGGAGCCCAAATATACACTGGAGTTGGCTTCAGGAGCCCAAAAATTGGATGAATCACACCCTGGAGTTGGCAGGAGTTGACAGCAGCAGCAGCAGGAGCCCAAATATACACTGGAGTTGGCTTCAGGAGCCCAAAAATTGGATGAATCACACCCTGGAGTTGGCAGAAGTTGGCAGCAGCAGCAGCAGGAGCCCAAATATACACTGGAGTTGGCTTCAGGAGCCCAAAAATTGGATGAATCACACCCTGGAGTTGGCAGAAGTTGGCAGCAGCAGCAGCAGGAGCCCAAATATACACTGGAGTTGGCTTCAGGAGCCCAAAAATTGGATGAATCACACCCTGGAGTTGGCAGAAGTTGGCAGCAGCAGCAGCAGGAGCCCAAATATACACTGGAGTTGGCTTCAGGAGCCCAAAAATTGGATGAATCACACCCTGGAGTTGGCAGGAGTTGACAGCAGCAGCAGCAGGAGCCCAAATATACACTGGAGTTGGCTTCAGGAGCCCAAAAATTGGATGAATCACACCCTGGAGTTGGCAGGAGTTGACAGCAGCAGCAGCAGGAGCCCAAATATACACTGGAGTTGGCTTCAGGAGCCCAAAAATTGGATGAATCACACCCTGGAGTTGGCAGAAGTTGGCAGCAGCAGCAGCAGGAGCCCAAATATACACTGGAGTTGGCTTCAGGAGCCCAAAATTTGGATGAATCACACCCTGGAGTTGGCAGAAGTTGGCAGCAGCAGCAGCAGGAGCCCAAATATACACTGGAGTTGGCTTCAGGAGCCCAAAAATTGGATGAATCACACCCTGGAGTTGGCAGGAGTTGACAGCAGCAGCAGCAGGAGCCCAAATATACACTGGAGTTGGCTTCAGGAGCCCAAAAATTGGATGAATCACACCCTGGAGTTGGCAGGAGTTGACAGCAGCAGCAGCAGGAGCCCAAATATACACTGGAGTTGGCTTCAGGAGCCCAAAAATTGGATGAATCACACCCTGGAGTTGGCAGGAGTTGACAGCAGCAGCAGCAGGAGCCCAAATATACACTGGAGTTGGCTTCAGGAGCCCAAAAATTGGATGAATCACACCCTGGAGTTTGCAGAAGTTGGCAGCAGCAGCAGCAGGAGCCCAAATATACACTGGAGTTGGCTTCAGGAGCCCAAAAATTGGATGAATCACACCCTGGAGTTGGCAGAAGTTGGCAGCAGCAGCAGCAGGAGCCCAAATATACACTGGAGTTGGCTTCAGGAGCCCAAAAATTGGATGAATCACAGCCTGGAGTTGGCAGGAGTTGACAGTAGCAGCAGCAGGAGCCCAAATATACACTGGAGTTGGCTTCAGGAGCCCAAAAATTGGATGAATCACACCCTGGAGTTGGCAGGAGTTGACAGTAGCAGCAGCAGGAGCCCAAAAAATGGCCTAAAGACATAAATATGTTTTGCACCATTTGGAAAGTGTAAAACGTGGCACCATGCTGAATCTAGTCGCATGCATCAGGCATTGGTGGGTGGAAATCCTGGCTGATCCATCCCTGATTCATTTTGACAAAGGTGAGTCTCTCCACATTTTTAGTTGACAGACGAGTTCTCCTCGCCGTAACTATGGCCCCCGCCGCACTAAACACCCGCTCAGATGGCACGCTACTTGCCGGGCAGGACAGCTTTTCCAGGGCAAACTCTGCTAGTTGCGGCCACAAATCAAGTTTGGCTGCCCAGAAGTCCAGCGGATCCTCAAGGTGTGTTGGCATGGTCATGTCAAAGTATGACATGACCTGCTGGTTCAGGTCCTGCTCCAGGTCTTCCTGCTGCTCATGAGTAGCCTCACTATGCGGGTGTAGAAAGCTACTCATTAGCGACTGAAGACTGAGGCTGCTGCTGCTGATGGAGCTTCTGCTGCTGCTGCTGCCAACCCCCCCAGCGGCCATGGCAGTGGAAGGTGAGCGCAGAGGTCCCCTCGAGTCAGACCTGCGAGAGTATGGACCATGGCGCAGATAGGCATCGGCCAACTGCCTACGTAGAATGTCTTTGTAGTAGTTGAGTTTGTCCTCCCTCTCGGTGGGTTTAAAAAATGCCCCCATTTTGTGCCGGAAGCGAGGGTCCAATAAGGTGGACAGCCAGAAGTCATCCCGCCGACAGATGGAAACAATTCTGGGGTCACTACGCAAGCACGTGAGCATGCTTCGTGCCATTTGCGCAAGTGACTCGGATGGACTACCTGTCTCCATCTCCACTGCATACTGCCACGGTGTGCCCGGGTCCTCTGTCTCTCCTTCCTCAAAAACCTCTAGCTCCTCTGGCTGCTCCTGCTCCTCCTCTCCTGTCCGCTGACTAGATAAACCAGCCATTTCGCCAAGCCTAAACTGTGTTTCGCTGGGCAACTCCTCCTCCTCCTCTTCCTCCTCCTCCTCCTCCAGTTCAGCTCCAAGGGGGTTCATGTGGCCGTAAGATGTAAACGCCATGTCTCCAGTGCCCTGACCAGCCATGGTTTCCAACATGTGCTGTAGTACATGAAGCAGTGGAATCACGTCGTTCATCCCGTAATCCTGCCGACTGACAAATAAAGTGGCTTCCTCAAAGGGCCTGAGCAAACGGCAGGTGTCACGTATGAGCTGCCACTGGTTGACATTGAAGTTACACAGGGGAGTCCCCCTATCTGCTTGGATCATCAGGAAATCCGTGATGGCTTTTCTCTGTTCATATAATCGGTCCAACATGTGAAGGGTGGAATTCCAACGGGTGGAAACATCGCAAATCAGACTATGTTGGGGGATACCATTCTGACGCTGTAGCTCAAGAAGGGTGTGTTTGGCAGTGTAGGAGTGGCTGAAGTGCATGCAAAGTTTCCGTGAAGTTGTTAGGATGTCCTGCAGATGGGGGGAACACTTCAGAAACCGCTTGACAACCAGATTGAAGACGTGAGCCATGCAGGGGGCATGGGTCAGGCTTCCTTGGCGCAGCGCAGACAAAATGTTCTTCCCATTGTCGGTAACCATGATTCCCATTTTAAGTTTTCTCGGAGTAAGCCATGTTTGGATTTCCTGATGAATACATTTAAGCAGTTCCTCCCCTGTGTGACTCCGTTCGCCAAGACAAACCATGTGAAGCACTGCGTGACACCTCCGTGCCCTGCACACATGGTAGACTGGAGGGGCACTGAGACTTGAGCCTACAGTGGAGGGTGAGGAGATGGCGGAGGATGAGGAGGCCGAGTCGCACGGTGTCACAGGCCCAATGGGCAGAGAGCGCGGAGGCCGAAGCGGCGTGACCTGTCCAAGTTGCTGCTGCAAAGGGACCACATTCACCCAGTGGGCCGTAAACGACATGTACTGCCCCTGACCGTAGTTACAGCTCCAGATGTCGGCGCTGCCATGTATTTTGCTACACACCGACAGGCTCAAGGACTGGCCCACCTTCTGTTCAACAAAAGTGTGCAGCGCTGGTACTGCCTTCTTGGCAAAGAAATGACGGCTTGGGACTCTCCACCTCGGCTCGGCACAAGCCATCAGTTCTCTGAAAGGTGCAGATTCCACCACCTGAAAAGGGAGCGACTGCAGCACCAGCAACTTGGACAGGAGCACATTCAGCTTCTGCGCCGTAGGATGAGTGGGCGCATACTGCTGTCTCTTGGACATGGCTTCGCTGATGGATTGCTGGCGGGATGCATGACTTGGAGGAGGAGGAGCAGGAGCGACAGAGGATGGGTATGACGCACAGCTGCCTTCGGCTGAGGTGCTGGAGCCTTGGCTGGCAGAAATTGGGAGCTCACTTGGTGAGGAAGCAGACTGGACCACCCCTTGGGAGCCTCGGTTCTCCCAGGTCGTTTTATGGTGACGCATCATATGTTGACGCAGGGCCGTGGTGCCAACATTTGGACCCTGGCCACGCTTCACCTTTTGCCTACATATCTTGCATGTGGCCATGTTACCCTCCTGCGGATGCCTCAGGAAAAACTGCCACACTGCCGAGTAGCTACTTTTCCCACCCCCTGGCCTCACTGATTCACTGCTGCTGTTGCCAACTCCAGGAACCCCTGCTCCACTACCTCCCGATAAGGTAGACTGCCGCACAGCAGGTGCTCTACCCCGGCCCCGGCCCCGGCCGGCTCCAGCCTTTGGAATTGTGCCCCCATGCTGACTGCTACCACCTTGCTGCCTCAGCTGCTGACTCCGGGGCAACCTGCACCCCTCTTCTCCTGATGATGACGATGAAGCCCCTTCATCACCCGGCTCCCAAGTGCGATCGGCTTCATCGTCATCATCATCATCATCACCGGGTTGTGGCTGTACGTCACTGATGTTCGTGGATTCGTCAACAGTGTCTGGCGCAGGAGCTGGAACGCTCGCAGCACCCACGACACTGTCCACATCACTATTTGTCTGCCTAGCTAAAGAAGCCACCTCCATTTCTTGGCTGGGCAGTAGCTGCTGACTGTCCTCTATCTGATGGTCCTCCTCACTAAAGAGTGGAGCTGAACCCAAAGCATAGGATACGTCGCTGGGGGAGGGAACGGCGTAGGCCAGAGGCAATGGGAGGACAGGGACTGCTCTCGGGGCATGCCAACTCAGGGTTGTGTCAGAGGAACCTACCGACCCTAGACTGGGGGTCTCAGACGTAAGTTGTGATGATGTTGTTGATGAGCGCGTCAACCAATCTACCACGGCAGATGCGTTACTGGTGGAGACCCGACCGCTAGCAGATACTGGCAGATTAGGTCTCTCAGCGTGACTCCTGCTGCTACTGGCCCCCAGTCTGATGCGAGCTCTGCCTGCGGAATCTTGGCCTCTGCCACTCCTCTTTTCACTTCCAGGCACTTGTCTGCCCGACATAGTCTAACTGGCGTGGTAGTAGGTGATATTTAAAAAAACCCCGGGCAGCGGTGGGTCTATATGAAACAGAATATAATGCACACCAAAAGTGAGCAGTAACACTCAGCCTCCAACAGGCCTGCTTAGTGTAAATAAGAGAGCTGCTTAGTGTAAATAAAGAGGGGTATGCTATGTTACAGAATGGGATGCCTCAACAGAAGTGCACCTGGCAGGCAGCAGTAAGCCTATGCCCAGCAAAAGTGTCTTATAATATAAATATAATAAGAGCAAATGCTTATATGGTCTTAAACAGAGGCTGCTTTAGTCACAGAATGGGATGCCCCGGGCAGGAATCGAGCTGGCAGGGTCCAGTAGTGCTTTGGCCAGCAAAAGTGTCTTTATCAGGCCTAATTTCAAATATGATAAGAGCAAATGCTTATATGGTCTTAAACAGAGGCTGCTTTAGTCACAGAATGGGATGCCCCGGGCAGGAATCGAGCTGGCAGGGTCCAGTAGTGCTTTGGCCAGCAAAAGTGTCTTTATCAGGCCTAATTTCAAATATGATAAGAGCAAATGCTTATATGGTCTTAAACAGAGGCTGCTTTAGTCACAGAATGGGATGCCCCGGGCAGGAATCGAGCTGGCAGGGTACAGTAGTGCTTTGGCCAGCAAAAGTGTCTTTATCAGGCCTAATTTCAAATATGATAAGAGCAAATGCTTATATGGTCTTAAACAGAGGCTGCTTTAGTCACAGAATGGGATGCCCCGGGCAGGAATCGAGCTGGCAGGGTACAGTAGTGCTTTGGCCAGCAAAAGTGTCTTTATCAGGCTAATTTCAAATATGATAAGAGCAAATGCTTATATGGTCTTAAACAGAGGCTGCTTTAGTCACAGAATGGGATGCCCCGGGCAGGAATCGAGCTGGCAGGGTACAGTAGTGCTTTGGCCAGCAAAAGTGTCTTTATCAGGCTAATTTCAAATATGATAAGAGCAAATGCTTATATGGTCTTAAACAGAGGCTGCTTTAGTCACAGAATGGGATGCCCCGGGCAGGAATCGAGCTGGCAGGGTACAGTAGTGCTTTGGCCAGCAAAAGTGTCTTTATCAGGCTAATTTCAAATATGATAAGAGCAAATGCTTATATGGTCTTAAACAGAGGCTGCTGTAGTCACAGAATGGGATGCCCCGGGCAGGAATCGAGCTGGCAGGGTACAGTAGTGCTTTGGCCAGCAAAAGTGTCTTTATCAGGCCTAATTTCAAATATGATAAGAGCAAATGCTTATATGGTCTTAAACAGAGGCTGCTTTAGTCACAGAATGGGATGCCCCGGGCAGGAATCGAGCTGGCAGGGTACAGTAGTGCTTTGGCCAGCAAAAGTGTCTTTATCAGGCTAATTTCAAATATGATAAGAGCAAATGCTTATATGGTCTTAAACAGAGGCTGCTTTAGTCACAGAATGGGATGCCCCGGGCAGGAATCGAGCTGGCAGGGTCCAGTAGGGCTTTGGCCAGCAAAAGTGTCTTTATCAGGCCTAATTTCAAATATGATAAGAGCAAATGCTTATATGGTCTTAAACAAAGGCTGCTTTAGTCACAGAATGGGATGCCCCGGGCAGGAATCGAGCTGGCAGGGTACAGTAGTGCTTTGGCCAGCAAAAGTGTCTTTATCAGGCCTAATTTCAAATATGATAAGAGCAAATGCTTATATGGTCTTAAACAGAGGCTGCTTTAGTCACAGAATGGGATGCCCCGGGCAGGAATCGAGCTGGCAGGGTACAGTAGTGCTTTGGCCAGCAAAAGTGTCTTTATCAGGCCTAATTTCAAATATGAAAAGAGCAAATGCTTATATGGTCTTAAACAGAGGCTGCTTTAGTCACAGAATGGGATGCCCCGGGCAGGAATCGAGCTGGCAGGGTACAGTAGTGCTTTGGCCAGCAAAAGTGTCTTTATCAGGCCTAATTTCAAATATGATAAGAGCAAATGCTTATATGGTCTTAAACAGAGGCTGCTTTAGTCACAGAATAGGATGCCCCGGGCAGGAATCGAGCTGGCAGGGTACAGTAGTGCTTTGGCCAGCAAAAGTGTCTTTATCAGGCCTAATTTCAAATATGATAAGAGCAAATGCTTATATGGTCTTAAACAGAGGCTGCTGTAGTCACAGAATGGGATGCCCCGGGCAGGAATCGAGCTGGCAGGGTACAGTAGTGCTTTGGCCAGCAAAAGTGTCTTTATCAGGCCTAATTTCAAATATGATAAGAGCAAATGCTTATATGGTCTTAAACAGAGGCTGCTTTAGTCACAGAATGGGATGCCCCGGGCAGGAATCGAGCTGGCAGGGTACAGTAGTGCTTTGGCCAGCAAAAGTGTCTTTATCAGGCTAATTTCAAATATGATAAGAGCAAATGCTTATATGGTCTTAAACAGAGGCTGCTTTAGTCACAGAATGGGATGCCCCGGGCAGGAATCGAGCTGGCAGGGTACAGTAGTGCTTTGGCCAGCAAAAGTGTCTTTATCAGGCTAATTTCAAATATGATAAGAGCAAATGCTTATATGGTCTTAAACAGAGGCTGCTTTAGTCACAGAATGGGATGCCCCGGGCAGGAATCGAGCTGGCAGGGTACAGTAGTGCTTTGGCCAGCAAAAGTGTCTTTATCAGGCCTAATTTCAAATATGATAAGAGCAAATGCTTATATGGTCTTAAACAGAGGCTGCTTTAGTCACAGAATGGGATGCCCCGGGCAGGAATCGAGCTGGCAGGGTACAGTAGTGCTTTGGCCAGCAAAAGTGTCTTTATCAGGCTAATTTCAAATATGATAAGAGCAAATGCTTATATGGTCTTAAACAGAGGCTGCTTTAGTCACAGAATGGGATGCCCCGGGCAGGAATCGAGCTGGCAGGATACAGTAGTGCTTTGGCCAGCAAAAGTGTCTTTATCAGGCTAATTTCAAATATGATAAGAGCAAATGCTTATATGGTCTTAAACAGAGGCTGCTTTAGTCACAGAATGGGATGCCCCGGGCAGGAATCGAGCTGGCAGGGTACAGTAGTGCTTTGGCCAGCAAAAGTGTCTTTATCAGGCTAATTTCAAATATGATAAGAGCAAATGCTTATATGGTCTTAAACAGAGGCTGCTTTAGTCACAGAATGGGATGCCCCGGGCAGGAATCGAGCTGGCAGGGTACAGTAGTGCTTTGGCCAGCAAAAGTGTCTTTATCAGGCCTAATTTCAAATATGATAAGAGCAAATGCTTATATGGTCTTAAACAGAGGCTGCTTTAGTCACAGAATGGGATGCCCCGGGCAGGAATCGAGCTGGCAGGGTCCAGTAGTGCTTTGGCCAGCAAAAGTGTCTTTATCAGGCCTAATTTCAAATATGATAAGAGCAAATGCTTATATGGTCTTAAACAGAGGCTGCTTTAGTCACAGAATGGGATGCCCCGGGCAGGAATCGAGCTGGCAGGGTACAGTAGTGCTTTGGCCAGCAAAAGTGTCTTTATCAGGCTAATTTCAAATATGATAAGCGCAAATGCTTATATGGTCTTAAACAGAGGCTGCTTTAGTCACAGAATGGGATGCCCCGGGCAGGAATCGAGCTGGCAGGGTACAGTAGTGCTTTGGCCAGCAAAAGTGTCTTTATCAGGCTAATTTCAAATATGATAAGAGCAAATGCTTATATGGTCTTAAACAGAGGCTGCTTTAGTCACAGAATGGGATGCCCCGGGCAGGAATCGAGCTGGCAGGGTACAGTAGTGCTTTGGCCAGCAAAAGTGTCTTTATCAGGCCTAATTTCAAATATGATAAGAGCAAATGCTTATATGGTCTTAAACAGAGGCTGCTTTAGTCACAGAATGGGATGCCCCGGGCAGGAATCGAGCTGGCAGGGTACAGTAGTGCTTTGGCCAGCAAAAGTGTCTTTATCAGGCTAATTTCAAATATGATAAGAGCAAATGCTTATATGGTCTTAAACAGAGGCTGCTTTAGTCACAGAATGGGATGCCCCGGGCAGGAATCGAGCTGGCAGGGTACAGTAGTGCTTTGGCCAGCAAAAGTGTCTTTATCAGGCTAATTTCAAATATGATAAGAGCAAATGCTTATATGGTCTTAAACAGAGGCTGCTGTAGTCACAGAATGGGATGCCCCGGGCAGGAATCGAGCTGGCAGGGTACAGTAGTGCTTTGGCCAGCAAAAGTGTCTTTATCAGGCCTAATTTCAAATATGATAAGAGCAAATGCTTATATGGTCTTAAACAGAGGCTGCTTTAGTCACAGAATGGGATGCCCCGGGCAGGAATCGAGCTGGCAGGGTACAGTAGTGCTTTGGCCAGCAAAAGTGTCTTTATCAGGCTAATTTCAAATATGATAAGAGCAAATGCTTATATGGTCTTAAACAGAGGCTGCTTTAGTCACAGAATGGGATGCCCCGGGCAGGAATCGAGCTGGCAGGGTACAGTAGTGCTTTGGCCAGCAAAAGTGTCTTTATCAGGCCTAATTTCAAATATGATAAGAGCAAATGCTTATATGGTCTTAAACAGAGGCTGCTTTAGTCACAGAATGGGATGCCCCGGGCAGGAATCGAGCTGGCAGGGTACAGTAGTGCTTTGGCCAGCAAAAGTGTCTTTATCAGGCTAATTTCAAATATGATAAGAGCAAATGCTTATATGGTCTTAAACAGAGGCTGCTGTAGTCACAGAATGGGATGCCCCGGGCAGGAATCGAGCTGGCAGGGTCCAGTAGGGCTTTGGCCAGCAAAAGTGTCTTTATCAGGCCTAATTTCAAATATGATAAGAGCAAATGCTTATATGGTCTTAAACAGAGGCTGCTTTAGTCACAGAATGGGATGCCCCGGGCAGGAATCGAGCTGGCAGGGTACAGTAGTGCTTTGGCCAGCAAAAGTGTCTTTATCAGGCTAATTTCAAATATGATAAGAGCAAATGCTTATATGGTCTTAAACAGAGGCTGCTTTAGTCACAGAATGGGATGCCCCGGGCAGGAATCGAGCTGGCAGGGTACAGTAGTGCTTTGGCCAGCAAAAGTGTCTTTATCAGGCCTAATTTCAAATATGATAAGAGCAAATGCTTATATGGTCTTAAACAGAGGCTGCTTTAGTCACAGAATGGGATGCCCCGGGCAGGAATCGAGCTGGCAGGGTACAGTAGTGCTTTGGCCAGCAAAAGTGTCTTTATCAGGCTAATTTCAAATATGATAAGAGCAAATGCTTATATGGTCTTAAACAGAGGCTGCTTTAGTCACAGAATGGGATGCCCCGGGCAGGAATCGAGCTGGCAGGGTACAGTAGGGCTTTGGCCAGCAAAAGTGTCTTTATCAGGCTAATTTCAAATATGATAAGAGCAAATGCTTATATGGTCTTAAACAGAGGCTGCTGTAGTCACAGAATGGGATGCCCCGGGCAGGAATCGAGCTGGCAGGGTACAGTAGTGCTTTGGCCAGCAAAAGTGTCTTTATCAGGCCTAATTTCAAATATGATAAGAGCAAATGCTTATATGGTCTTAAACAGAGGCTGCTTTAGTCACAGAATGGGATGCCCCGGGCAGGAATCGAGCTGGCAGGGTACAGTAGTGCTTTGGCCAGCAAAAGTGTCTTTATCAGGCTAATTTCAAATATGATAAGAGCAAATGCTTATATGGTCTTAAACAGAGGCTGCTTTAGTCACAGAATGGGATGCCCCGGGCAGGAATCGAGCTGGCAGGGTACAGTAGTGCTTTGGCCAGCAAAAGTGTCTTTATCAGGCCTAATTTCAAATATGATAAGAGCAAATGCTTATATGGTCTTAAACAGAGGCTGCTTTAGTCACAGAATGGGATGCCTCACAGCAGACTTAAGATCAGTTCAGTATATATGCACAGTTAGTTACTATAAGCAGCCTGAAAACGCTAACAAAGGCTGGATGAAAAAAAAAAAATCTCCCTGTCAGCCAGCTCCGTTTTTCCTACCTTTCCCTGGCTTTCTGTCTGTCTCCTGTCTGTCTCCTGCCTGTCTCCTGCCTGTCTCCAGCCTGTCCCTGTCTGTCCCTGTCTCCAGCCTGTCTAACTGCCTCAGCTACACAGCGTTCTGTCTGTCTGTCACGAATGCAATAGAGAAATGAGGAAAAGCAAGATGGCCGCCGTTAAATACCGCTGTGTGACGTCACCGGGCTTGCTGGCTGCTGATAGGCTGCATGTGACTGCCCCAGCTTGCACTGGCGCGGGATACATGTCCAGACATGTCCCGCCCGCCATCTTAGAATGCCTGTAATGTAAATGAATGGATGTTAAAGGAAAACTTCGAGTGATCGAATCGCGGGGAAATTCGGATTCGATCCGAATCGAATTTTTCCTGAAATTCGGATCGAATCCGGGTTCGTCCGAATCGATTCGCTCATCCCTAATGTCAATATATATTTGTCTGTATACAGAGTGAGGTCACTTTCACAGGTTTATAAAAACAGTTGGGGGAGCCTAAACCCCAACAAAACCTTATATCTATCTAGTTAGCCTGGAATGTAGACCAGCTAGCCTTACAATAAAATTTTTTTTTTCTACTCCTCTGTTATTTCTATAGGCAGGAGGGTCACGTTTCGATATAAGTGCTGTCCCAGCGAACAGTTGCTTAACTTTCATTATCACTATTAACTGGGCTGTTTTTTTTAGCAGTTCAGTTCTGTTCAGCAGAAACTTCAGAAACATTTTTGAAAAGTTCGCTCATCTCTACTGGTGAGTAAATATGCAATGGGCACAGTCATCCACCAGCTGGTGAGACATCCTGCTGTGCTGCAGTGCTAAGGCTGAAAACTGGAAGTGCGCAATATTCTCTTTTTTTAAAAAAAAGGAACGCCAAAAAATGACAAATACTGTATGCTGATTTTGGTCCACTTTTACACAACCCCCTCTACCAGATATGCAGTTCCAGACATGCACAAAAGTCTGGGGTGGAGAGTGACATCAGCCCACAGCTCTGGAGGCACCAGCCTGAGCATCATGAGGGTGAAAGGAACTACAAGCACCAGCATAAATGAAAACCAGCACTGTGGAGCAACATGATTCTAAAATAGAAGAAATAAGTCACTTATTAAAATAACCGATCAATTTGTGTATAATTAAAATTATATAAATAACACCATTGCACAATGACTAAATATATATCAACATGGATAAAGATGAAAATGAATAGATTCAGTGCATATAATTCTTTGATCGTTCCATAACACATGATCAATTCAAAACCAATGAGACCAATTATTAAGCATAAGTATTAGTATAAGTAAAATTAATAATTTGCCAAAATCTAATATACATAAAGATGATGATTGTATGGGTGGGGTATATCAATTATTTATAATCCCAGCTTACCTATCAGTAAAGGGGGCAATGTCTCATGAAGGATTTGAATGTAAAGGGATCCGAGTTTCCGAATGAAAAATCTATTAGGCCTCCTCTGTAAGTAGTTTCTTATGGAGGTTAACCGCTCTGGGGCCCAATGTAACCCTTTTGCCACTTATTCTAGGTTTAACTTGAAGATCACTGTGGCAATCTTTATGGTGGCGTGCTACATTAGAGCATTTAGATAAATCAGAACGGCCTATGCCCTGAATATGCTCCGCAAACCTGATTTTTAATTTTCTTTTAGTGCAACCGAAATAATATTTGTTGCAATCTCCATATGTAATTAAATAAATTACCGACATGGTATTGTAATTAGTGATGCCTTGTATCATGTTTTTAGTCCCATTCACTGAACTCATAAATAATATAGTTACACATAGCTCAATGGTTGCCACCACATGGGTAGCAA
Source organism: Gastrophryne carolinensis (assembly GCA_027917425.1). Taxonomy (NCBI): domain Eukaryota; kingdom Metazoa; phylum Chordata; class Amphibia; order Anura; family Microhylidae; genus Gastrophryne; species Gastrophryne carolinensis. Next base: position 247,150,613 of record CM051238.1, read on the forward strand.
CTAGAGATGAGCGAACTTTTGAAAAATTCGATTCGACTGATTCGCCGAATTTTCCGACAAAAATCGTTTCGACCCGAATAAATTCGCAACGAATCGCTATTAAAAACAGCTATTTCTGAGCATCCTAGAGCCTCATTAGGGTTGTAAACCATTCTGCCTTGCTGTAACACGCACAGGATGCGTGCTGGGTTAGTTAAATAATACTTTGAATAAATATCACATGCAGATCAGAGGCATCGCTAATAGAATCGCAGAGCGGCACAATTGCAGAGAGTTGAAGTGGCATCACTATGAGGGGCAGAGGGAGCCCAAACATTGCTTTAAAGAGACACTGGAGTTGGCAGCAGCAGGAGCCCAAAAATTGGATGAATCACACCCTGGAGTTGGCAGCAGCAGCAGGAGCCCAAACATTACTTTAAAGAGACACTGGGGTTGGCTTCAGGAGCCCAAAAATTGGATGAATCACACCCTGGAGTTGTCAGCAGCAGGAGCCCAAATATTACTTTAAAGAGACACTGGGGTTGGCTTCAGGAGCCCAAAAATTGGATGATTCACACCCTGGAGTTGGCAGCAGCAGGAGCCCAAATATACACTGGAGTTGGCTTCAGGAGCCCAAAAATTGGATGATTCACACCCTGGAGTTGGCAGCAGCAGCAGCAGGAGCCCAAATATACACTGGAGTTGGCTTCAGGAGCCCAAAAATTGGATGAATCACACCCTGGAGTTGGCAGCAGCAGCAGCAGGAGCCCAAATATACACTGGAGTTGGCTTCAGGAGCCCAACAATTGGATGGATCACACCCTGGAGTTGGCAGCAGCAGCAGCAGGAGCCCAAATATTACTTTAAAGAGACACTGGGGTTGGCTTCAGGAGCCCAAAAATTGGATGAATCACACCCTGGAGTTGGCAGCAGCAGCAGCAGGAGCCCAAATATTACTTTAAAGAGACACTGGGGTTGGCTTCAGGAGGCCAAAAATTGGATGAATCACGCCCTGGAGTTGGCAGCAGCAGGAGCCCAAATATTACTTTAAAGAGACACTGGGGTTGGCTTCAGGAGCCCAAAAATTGGATGATTCACACCCTGGAGTTGGCAGCAGCAGCAGGAGCCCAAATATACACTGGCGTTGGCTTCAGGAGCCCAAAAATTGGATGAATCACACCCTGGAGTTGGCAGCAGCAGCAGCAGGAGCCCAAATATTACTTTAAAGAGACCCTGGGGTTGGCTTCAGGAGCCCAAAAATTGGATGAATCACACCCTGGAGTTGGCAGCAGCAGCAGCAGGAGCCCAAATATTACTTTAAAGAGACCCTGGGGTTGGCTTCAGGAGCCCAAAAATTGGATGAATCACACCCTGGAGTTGGCAGCAGCAGCAGCAGGAGCCCAAATATACACTGGAGTTGGCTTCAGGAGCCCAAAAATTGGATGAATCACACCCTGGAGTTGGCAGAAGTTGGCAGCAGCAGCAGCAGGAGCCCAAATATTACTTTAAAGAGACCCTGGGGTTGGCTTCAGGAGCCCAAAAATTGGATGAATCACACCCTGGAGTTGGCAGCAACAGCAGCAGGAGCCCAAATATTACTTTAAAGAGACACTGTGGTTGGCTTCAGGAGCCCAAAAATTGGATGAATCACACCCTGGAGTTGGCAGCAGCAGCAGCAGGAGCCCAAATATACACTGGAGTTGGCTTCAGGAGCCCAAAAATTGGATGAATCACACCCTGGAGTTGGCAGAAGTTGGCAGCAGCAGCAGCAGGAGCCCAAATATTACTTTAAAGAGACCCTGGGGTTGGCTTCAGGAGCCCAAAAATTGGATGAATCACACCCTGGAGTTGGCAGCAACAGCAGCAGGAGCCCAAATATTACTTTAAAGAGACACTGGGGTTGGCTTCAGGAGCCCAAAAATTGGATGAATCACACCCTGGAGTTGGCAGAAGTTGGCAGCAGCAGGAGCCCAAACATTACTTTAAAGAGACCCTGGGGTTGGCTTCAGGAGCCCAACAATTGGATGAATCACATCCTGGAGTTGGCAGGAGTTGACAGCAGCAGCAGCAGGAGCCCAAATATTACTTTAAAGAGACCCTGGGGTTGGCTTCAGGAGCCCAAAAATTGAATGATTCACACCCTGGAGTTGGCAGCAGCAGAAGCAGGAGCCCAAATATACACTGGAGTTGGCTTCAGGAGCCCAAAAATTGGATGAATCACACCCTGGAGTTGGTAGCAGCAGCAGCAGGAGCCAAAATATTACTTTAAAGAGACACTGGGGTTGGCTTCAGGAGCCCAAAAATTGGATGAATCACACCCTGGAGTTGGCAGAAGTTGGCAGCAGCAGCAGCAGGAGCCCAAACATTACTTCAAAGAGACCCTGGGGTTGGCTTCAGGAGCCCAACAATTGGATGAATCACATCCTGGAGTTCGCAGCAGCAGCAGAAGGAGCCCAAACATTACTTTAAAGAGACCCTGGGGTTGGCTTCAGGAGCCCAACAATTGGATGAATCACATCCTGGAGTTGGCAGGAGTTGACAGCAGCAGCAGCAGGAGCCCAAATATTACTTTAAAGAGACCCTGGGGTTGGCTTCAGGAGCCCAAAAATTGAATGATTCACACCCTGGAGTTGGCAGCAGCAGCAGCAGGAGCCCAAATATACACTGGAGTTGGCTTCAGGAGTCCAAAAATTGGATGAATCACACCCTGGAGTTGGCAGGAGTTGACAGCAGGAACCCAAATATTACTTTAAAGAGACACTGGTGTTGGCTTCAGGAGCCCAAAAATTGGATGAATCACACCCTGGAGTTGGCAGAAGTTGGAAGCAGCAGCAGCAGGAGCCCAAACATTACTTCAAAGAGACCCTGGGGTTGGCTTCAGGAGCCCAAAAATTGGATGAATCACACCTTAGAGTTGGCAGGAGTTGACAGCAGCAGCAGCAGGAGCCCAAATATTACTTTAAAGAGACCCTGGGGTTGGATTCAGGAGCCCAACAATTGGATGAATCACACCCTGGAGTTGGCAGGAGTTGACAGCAGCAGCAGGAGCCCAAATATTACTTTAAAGAGACCCTGGGGTTGGCTTCAGAAGCCCAAAAATTGGATGATTCACACCCTGGAGTTGGCAGCAGCAGCAGCAGGAGCCCAAATATACACTGGAGTTGGCTTCAGGAGCCCAAAAATTGGATGAATCACACCCTGGAGTTGGCAGCAGCAGGAGCCCAAATATTACTTTAAAGAGACACTGGGGTTGGCTTCAGGAGCCCAAAAATTGGATGAATCACACCCTGGAGTTGGCAGAAGTTGGCAGCAGCAGGAGCCCAAACATTACTTTAAAGAGACCCTGGGGTTGGCTTCAGGAGCCCAACAATTGGATGAATCACATCCTGGAGTTGGCAGGAGTTGACAGCAGCAGCAGAAGGAGCCCAAATATTACTTTAAAGAGACCCTGGGGTTGGCTTCAGGAGCCCAAAAATTGAATGATTCACACCCTGGAGTTGGCAGCAGCAGCAGCAGGAGCCCAAATATACACTGGAGTTGGCTTCAGGAGCCCAAAAATTGGATGAATCACACCCTGGAGTTGGTAGCAGCAGCAGCAGGAGCCCAAACATTACTTTAAAGAGACACTGGGGTTGGCTTCAGGAGCCCAAAAATTGGATGAATCACACCCTGGAGTTGGCAGCAGCAGCAGCAGCAGCAGCAGGAGCCCAAAAAATGGCCTAAAGACATAAATATGTTTTGCACCATTTGGAAAGTGTAAAACGTGGCACCATGCTGAATCTAGTCACATGCATCAGGCATTGGTGGGTGGAAATCCTGGCTGATCCATCCCTGATTCATTTTGACAAAGGTGAGTCTCTCCACATTTTTAGTTGACAGACGAGTTCTCCTCGCCGTAACTATGGCTCCTGCCGCACTGAACACCCGCTCAGATGGCACGCTACTTGCCGGGCAGGACAGCTTTTCCAGGGCAAACTCTGCTAGTTGCGGCCACAAATCAAGTTTGGCTGCCCAGAAGTCCAGCGGATCTTTAAGGTGTGTTGGCATGGTCATGTCAAAGTATGACATGACCTGCTGGTTGAGGTCCTGCTCCAGGTCTTCCTGCTGCTCATGAGTAGCCTCACTATGCGGGTGTAGAAAGCTACTCATTAGCGACTGAAGACTGAGGCTGCTGCTGCTGATGGAGCTGCTGCTGCTGCTCCTGCCAACCCCCCCAGCGGCCATGGCAGTGGAAGGTGAGCGCAGAGGTCCCCTCGAGTCAGACCTGCGAGAGTATGGACCATGGCGCAGATAGGCATCGGCCAACTGCCTACGTAGAATGTCTTTGTAGTAGTTGAGTTTGTCCTCCCTCTCGGTGGGTTTAAAAAATGCCCCCATTTTGTGCCGGAAGCGAGGGTCCAATAAGGTGGACAGCCAGAAGTCATCCCGCCGACAGATGGAAACAATTCTGGGGTCACTACGCAAGCACGTGAGCATGCTTCGTGCCATTTGCGCAAGTGACTCGGATGGACTACCTGTCTCCATCTCCACCGCATACTGCCACGGTGTGCCCGGGTCCTCTGTCTCGCCTTCCTCAAAAACCTCTAGCTCCTCTGGCTGCTCCTGCTCCTCCTCTCCTGTCCGCTGACTAGATAAACCAGCCATTTCGCCAAGCCTAAACTGTGTTTCGCTGGGCAACTCCTCCTCCTCCTCCTCTTCCTCCTCCTCCTCCAGTTCAGCTCCAATGGGGTTCATGTGGCCGTAAGATGTAAACGCCATGTCTCCAGTCCCCTGACCAGCCATGGTTTCCAACATGTGCTGTAGTACATGAAGCAGTGGAATCACGTCGTTCATCCCGTAATCCTGCCGACTGACAAATAAAGTGGCTTCCTCAAAGGGCCTGAGCAAACGGCAGGTGTCACGTATGAGCTGCCACTGGTTGACATTGAAGTTACACAGGGGAGTCCCCCTATCTGCTTGGATCATCAGGAAATCCGTGATGGCTTTTCTCTGTTCATATAATCGGTCCAACATGTGAAGGGTGGAATTCCAACGGGTGGAAACATCGCAAATCAGACTATGTTGGGGGATACCATTCTGACGCTGTAGCTCAAGAAGGGTGTGTTTGGCGGTGTAGGAGTGGCTGAAGTGCATGCAAAGTTTCCTTGAAGTTGTTAGGATGTCTTGCAGATGGGGGGAACACTTCAGAAACCGCTTGACAACCAGATTGAAGACGTGAGCCATGCAGGGGGCATGGGTCGGGCTTCCTTGGCGCAGCGCAGACAAAATGTTCTTCCCATTGTCGGTAACCATGATTCCCATTTTAAGTTTTCTCGGAGTAAGCCATGTTTGGATTTCCTGATGAATACATTTAAGCAGTTCCTCCCCTGTGTGACTCCGTTCGCCAAGACAAACCATGTGAAGCACTGCGTGACACCTCCGTGCCCTGCACACATGGTAGACTGGAGGGGCACTGAGACTTGAGCCTACAGTGGAGGGTGAGGAGATGGCGGAGGATGAGGAGGCCAAGTCGCACGGTGTCACAGGTCCAATGGGCAGAGAGCGCGGAGGCCGAAGCGGCGTGACCTGTCCAAGTTGCTGCTGCTGCTGCAAAGGGACCACATTCACCCAGTGGGCCGTAAACGACATGTACTGTCCCTGACCGTAGTTACAGCTCCAGATGTCGGCGCTGCCATGTATTTTGCTACACACCGACAGGCTCAAGGACTGGCCCACCTTCTGTTCAACAAAAGTGTGCAGCGCTGGTACTGCCTTCTTGGCAAAGAAATGACGGCTTGGGACTCTCCACCTCGGCTCAGCACAAGCCATCAGTTCTCTGAAAGGTGCAGATTCCACCACCTGAAAAGGGAGCGACTGCAGCACCAGCAACTTGGACAGGAGCACATTCAACTTCTGCGCCGTAGGATGAGTGGGCGCATACTGCTGTCTCTTGGACATGGCTTCGCTGATGGATTGCTGGCGGGATGCATGACTTGGAGGAGGAGGAGCAGGAGCGACAGAGGATGGGTATGACGCACAGCTGCCTTCGGCTGAGGTGCTGGAGCCTTGGCTGGCAGAAATTGGGAGCTCACTTGGTGAGGAAGCAGACTGGACCACCCCTTGGGAGCCTCGGTTCTCCCAGGTCGTTTTATGGTGACGCATCATATGTTGACGCAGGGCCGTGGTGCCAACATTTGGACCCTGGCCACGCTTCACCTTTTGCCTACATATCTTGCATGTGGCTATGTTACCCTCCTGCGGATGCCTCAGGAAAAACTGCCACACTGCCGAGTAGCTACTTTTCCCACCCTCTGGCCTCACTGATTCACTGCTGCTGTTGCCAACTCCAGGAACCCCTGCTCCACTACCTCCCGATAAGGTAGACTGCCGCACAGCAGGTGCTCTACCCCGGCCCCGGCCCCGGCCGGCTCCTGCCTTTGGAATTGTGCCCCCATGCTGACTGCTACCACCTTGCTGCCTCAGCTGCTGACTCCGGGGCAACCTGCGCCCCTCTTCTCCTGATGATGACGATGAAGCCCCTTCATCACCCGGCTCCCAAGTGCGATCGGCTTCATCGTCATCATCATCAGTTGTGGCTGTACGTCACTGATGTTCGTGGATTCGTCAACAGTGTCTGGCGCAGGAGCTGGAACGCTCGCAGCACCCAAGACACTGTCCACATCACTATTTGTCTGCCTAGCTAGAGAAGCCACCTCCATTTCTTGGCTGGGCAGTAGCTGCTGACTGTCCTCTATCTGATGGTCCTCCTCACTAAAGAGTGGAGCTGAACCCAAAGCATAGGATACGTCGCTGGGGGAGGGAACGGCGTAGGACAGAGGCAATGGGAGGACAGGGACTGCTTTCGGGGCATGCCAACTCAGGGTTGTGTCAGAGGAACCTACCGACCCTAGACTGGGGGTCTCAGACGTAAGTTGTGATGATGTTGTTGATGAGCGCGTCAACCAATCTACCACGGCAGATGCGTTACTGGTGGAGACCCGACCGCTAGCAGATACTGGCAGATTAGGTCTCTCAGCGTGACTCCTGCTGCTACTGGCCCCCAGTCTGATGCGAGCTCTGCCTGCGGAATCTTGGCCTCTGCCACTCCTCTTTTCACTTCCAGGCACTTGTCTGCCCGACATAGTCTAACTGGCGTGGTAGTAGGTGATATTTAAAGAACCCCCGGGCAGCGGTGGGTCTATATGAAACAGAATATAATGCACACCAAAAGTGAGCAGTAACACTCAGCCTCCAACAGGCCTGCTTAGTGTAAATAAGAGAGCTGCTTAGTGTAAATAAAGAGGGGTATGCTATGTTACAGAATGGGATGCCCCAACAGAAGTGCACCTGGCAGGCAGCAGTAAGTCTATGCCCAGCAAAAGTGTCTTTATCAGGCTAATTTCAATTATAATAAGTGCAAATGGTTATATGGTCTTAAACAGAGGCTGCTGTAGTCACAGAATGGGATGCCACAACAGAAGTGGACCTGGCAGGGTCCAGAAGTACTATGCCCAGCAAAAGTGTCTTTATCAGGCTAATTTCAATTATAATAAGTGCAAATGGTTATATGGTCTTAAACAGAGGCTGCTGTAGTCACAGAATGGGATGCCACAACAGAAGTGGACTGGCAGGGTCCAGAAGTACTATGCCCAGCAAAAGTGTCTTTATCAGGCTAATTTCAATTATAATAAGTGCAAATGGTTATATGGTCTTAAACAGAGGCTGCTGTAGTCACAGAATGGGATGCCACAACAGAAGTGGACCTGGCAGGGTCCAGAAGTACTATGCCCAGCAAAAGTGTCTTTATCAGGCTAATTTCAATTATAATAAGTGCAAATGGTTATATGGTCTTAAACAGAGGCTGCTGTAGTCACAGAATGGGATGCCACAACAGAAGTGGACCTGGCAGGGTCCAGAAGTACTATGCCCAGCAAGTGTCTTTATCAGGCTAATTTCAATTATAATAAGAGCAAATGGTTATATGGTCTTAAACAGAGGCTGCTGTAGTCACAGAATGGGATGCCACAACAGAAGTGGACCTGGCAGGGTCCAGAAGTACTATGCCCAGCAAGTGTCTTTATCAGGCTAATTTCAATTATAATAAGTGCAAATGGTTATATGGTCTTAAACAGAGGCTGCTGTAGTCACAGAATGGGATGCCACAACAGAAGTGGACCTGGCAGGGTCCAGAAGTACTATGCCCAGCAAAAGTGTCTTTATCAGGCTAATTTCAATTATAATAAGTGCAAATGGTTATATGGTCTTAAACAGAGGCTGCTGTAGTCACAGAATGGGATGCCACAACAGAAGTGGACCTGGCAGGGTCCAGAAGTACTATGCCCAGCAAAAGTGTCTTTATCAGGCTAATTTCAATTATAATAAGTGCAAATGGTTATATGGTCTTAAACAGAGGCTGCTGTAGTCACAGAATGGGATGCAACAACAGAAGTGGACCTGGCAGGGTCCAGAAGTACTATGCCCAGCAAAAGTGTCTTTATCAGGCTAATTTCAATTATAATAAGTGCAAATGGTTATATGGTCTTAAACAGAGGCTGCTGTAGTCACAGAATGGGATGCCACAACAGAAGTGGACCTGGCAGGGTCCAGAAGTACTATGCCCAGCAAGTGTCTTTAACAAGCTAATTTCAATTATAATAAGTGCAAATGGTTATATGGTCTTAAACAGAGGCTGCTGTAGTCACAGAATGGGATGCCACAACAGAAGTGCACCTGGCAGGCAGCAGTAAGTCTATGCCCAGCAAAAGTGTCTTTATCAGGCTAATTTCAATTATAATAAGTGCAAATGGTTATATGGTCTTAAACAGAGGCTGCTGTAGTCACAGAATGGGATGCCACAACAGAAGTGGACCTGGCAGGGTCCAGAAGTACTATGCCCAGCAAGTGTCTTTATCAGGCTAATTTCAATTATAATAAGAGCAAATGGTTATATGGTCTTAAACAGAGGCTGCTGTAGTCACAGAATGGGATGCCACAACAGAAGTGGACCTGGCAGGGTCCAGAAGTACTATGCCCAGCAAGTGTCTTTATCAGGCTAATTTCAATTATAATAAGTGCAAATGGTTATATGGTCTTAAACAGAGGCTGCTGTAGTCACAGAATGGGATGCCACAACAGAAGTGGACCTGGCAGGGTCCAGAAGTACTATGCCCAGCAAAAGTGTCTTTATCAGGCTAATTTCAATTATAATAAGTGCAAATGGTTATATGGTCTTAAACAGAGGCTGCTGTAGTCACAGAATGGGATGCCACAACAGAAGTGGACCTGGCAGGGTCCAGAAGTACTATGCCCAGCAAAAGTGTCTTTATCAGGCTAATTTCAATTATAATAAGTGCAAATGGTTATATGGTCTTAAACAGAGGCTGCTGTAGTCACAGAATGGGATGCCACAACAGAAGTGGACCTGGCAGGGTCCAGAAGTACTATGCCCAGCAAAAGTGTCTTTATCAGGCTAATTTCAATTATAATAAGTGCAAATGGTTATATGGTCTTAAACAGAGGCTGCTGTAGTCACAGAATGGGATGCAACAACAGAAGTGGACCTGGCAGGGTCCAGAAGTACTATGCCCAGCAAAAGTGTCTTTATCAGGCTAATTTCAATTATAATAAGTGCAAATGGTTATATGGTCTTAAACAGAGGCTGCTGTAGTCACAGAATGGGATGCCACAACAGAAGTGGACCTGGCAGGGTCCAGAAGTACTATGCCCAGCAAGTGTCTTTAACAGGCTAATTTCAATTATAATAAGTGCAAATGGTTATATGGTCTTAAACAGAGGCTGCTGTAGTCACAGAATGGGATGCCACAACAGAAGTGCACCTGGCAGGCAGCAGTAAGTCTATGCCCAGCAAAAGTGTCTTTATCAGGCTAATATCAATTATAATAAGTGCAAATGGTTATATGGTCTTAAACAGAGGCTGCTGTAGTCACAGAATGGGATGCCACAACAGAAGTGGACCTGGCAGGGTCCAGAAGTACTATGCCCAGCAAAAGTGTCTTTATCAGGCTAATTTCAATAATAATAAGTGCAAATGGTTATATGGTCTTAAACAGAGGCTGCTGTAGTCACAGAATGGGATGCCACAACAGAAGTGGACCTGGCAGGGTCCAGAAGTACTATGCCCAGCAAAAGTGTCTTTATCAGGCTAATTTCAATTATAATAAGTGCAAATGGTTATATGGTCTTAAACAGAGGCTGCTGTAGTCACAGAATGGGATGCCACAACAGAAGTGGACCTGGCAGGGTCCAGAAGTACTATGCCCAGCAAAAGTGTCTTTATCAGGCTAATTTCAATTATAATAAGTGCAAATGGTTATATGGTCTTAAACAGAGGCTGCTGTAGTCACAGAATGGGATGCCACAACAGAAGTGGACCTGGCAGGGTCCAGAAGTACTATGCCCAGCAAAAGCGTCTTTATCAGGCTAATTTCAATTATAATAAGTGCAAATGGTTATATGGTCTTAAACAGAGGCTGCTGTAGTCACAGAATGGGATGCCACAACAGAAGTGGACCTGGCAGGGTCCAGAAGTACTATGCCCAGCAAAAGTGTCTTTATCAGGCTAATTTCAATTATAATAAGTGCAAATGGTTATATGGTCTTAAACAGAGGCTGCTGTAGTCACAGAATGGGATGCCACAACAGAAGTGGACCTGGCAGGGTCCAGAAGTACTATGCCCAGCAAGTGTCTTTATCAGGCTAATTTCAATTATAATAAGTGCAAATGGTTATATGGTCTTAAACAGAGGCTGCTGTAGTCACAGAATGGGATGCCACAACAGAAGTGGACCTGGCAGGGTCCAGAAGTACTATGCCCAGCAAAAGTGTCTTTATCAGGCTAATTTCAATTATAATAAGTGCAAATGGTTATATGGTCTTAAACAGAGGCTGCTGTAGTCACAGAATGGGATGCCACAACAGAAGTGGACCTGGCAGGGTCCAGAAGTACTATGCCCAGCAAAAGTGTCTTTATCAGGCTAATTTCAATTATAATAAGTGCAAATGGTTATATGGTCTTAAACAGAGGCTGCTGTAGTCACAGAATGGGATGCCACAACAGAAGCGGACCTGGCAGGGTCCAGAAGTACTATGCCCAGCAAGTGTCTTTATCAGGCTAATTTCAATTATAATAAGAGCAAATGGTTATATGGTCTTAAACAGAGGCTGCTGTAGTCACAGAATGGGATGCCACAACAGAAGTGGACCTGGCAGGGTCCAGAAGTACTATGCCCAGCAAAAGTGTCTTTATCAGGCTAATTTCAATTATAATAAGTGCAAATGGTTATATGGTCTTAAACAGAGGCTGCTGTAGTCACAGAATGGGATGCCACAACAGAAGTGGACCTGGCAGGGTCCAGAAGTACTATGCCCAGCAAGTGTCTTTATCAGGCTAATTTCAATTATAATAAGAGCAAATGGTTATATGGTCTTAAACAGAGGCTGCTGTAGTCACAGAATGGGATGCCACAACAGAAGTGGACCTGGCAGGGTCCAGAAGTACTATGCCCAGCAAGTGTCTTTATCAGGCTAATTTCAATTATAATAAGTGCAAATGGTTATATGGTCTTAAACAGAGGCTGCTGTAGTCACAGAATGGGATGCCACAACAGAAGTGGACCTGGCAGGGTCCAGAAGTACTATGCCCAGCAAAAGTGTCTTTATCAGGCTAATTTCAATTATAATAAGTGCAAATGGTTATATGGTCTTAAACAGAGGCTGCTGTAGTCACAGAATGGGATGCCACAACAGAAGTGGACCTGGCAGGGTCCAGAAGTACTATGCCCAGCAAAAGTGTCTTTATCAGGCTAATTTCAATTATAATAAGTGCAAATGGTTATATGGTCTTAAACAGAGGCTGCTGTAGTCACAGAATGGGATGCCACAACAGAAGTGGACCTGGCAGGGTCCAGAAGTACTATGCCCAGCAAAAGTGTCTTTATCAGGCTAATTTCAATTATAATAAGTGCAAATGGTTATATGGTCTTAAACAGAGGCTGCTGTAGTCACAGAATGGGATGCCACAACAGAAGTGGACCTGGCAGGGTCCAGAAGTACTATGCCCAGCAAAAGTGTCTTTATCAGGCTAATTTCAATTATAATAAGTGCAAATGGTTATATGGTCTTAAACAGAGGCTGCTGTAGTCACAGAATGGGATGCAACAACAGAAGTGGACCTGGCAGGGTCCAGAAGTACTATGCCCAGCAAAAGTGTCTTTATCAGGCTAATTTCAATTATAATAAGTGCAAATGGTTATATGGTCTTAAACAGAGGCTGCTGTAGTCACAGAATGGGATGCCACAACAGAAGTGGACCTGGCAGGGTCCAGAAGTACTATGCCCAGCAAGTGTCTTTAACAGGCTAATTTCAATTATAATAAGTGCAAATGGTTATATGGTCTTAAACAGAGGCTGCTGTAGTCACAGAATGGGATGCCACAACAGAAGTGCACCTGGCAGGCAGCAGTAAGTCTATGCCCAGCAAAAGTGTCTTTATCAGGCTAATTTCAATTATAATAAGTGCAAATGGTTATATGGTCTTAAACAGAGGCTGCTGTAGTCACAGAATGGGATGCCACAACAGAAGTGGACCTGGCAGGGTCCAGAAGTACTATGCCCAGCAAGTGTCTTTATCAGGCTAATTTCAATTATAATAAGAGCAAATGGTTATATGGTCTTAAACAGAGGCTGCTGTAGTCACAGAATGGGATGCCACAACAGAAGTGGACCTGGCAGGGTCCAGAAGTACTATGCCCAGCAAGTGTCTTTATCAGGCTAATTTCAATTATAATAAGTGCAAATGGTTATATGGTCTTAAACAGAGGCTGCTGTAGTCACAGAATGGGATGCCACAACAGAAGTGGACCTGGCAGGGTCCAGAAGTACTATGCCCAGCAAAAGTGTCTTTATCAGGCTAATTTCAATTATAATAAGTGCAAATGGTTATATGGTCTTAAACAGAGGCTGCTGTAGTCACAGAATGGGATGCCACAACAGAAGTGGACCTGGCAGGGTCCAGAAGTACTATGCCCAGCAAAAGTGTCTTTATCAGGCTAATTTCAATTATAATAAGTGCAAATGGTTATATGGTCTTAAACAGAGGCTGCTGTAGTCACAGAATGGGATGCCACAACAGAAGTGGACCTGGCAGGGTCCAGAAGTACTATGCCCAGCAAAAGTGTCTTTATCAGGCTAATTTCAATTATAATAAGTGCAAATGGTTATATGGTCTTAAACAGAGGCTGCTGTAGTCACAGAATGGGATGCAACAACAGAAGTGGACCTGGCAGGGTCCAGAAGTACTATGCCCAGCAAAAGTGTCTTTATCAGGCTAATTTCAATTATAATAAGTGCAAATGGTTATATGGTCTTAAACAGAGGCTGCTGTAGTCACAGAATGGGATGCCACAACAGAAGTGGACCTGGCAGGGTCCAGAAGTACTATGCCCAGCAAGTGTCTTTAACAGGCTAATTTCAATTATAATAAGTGCAAATGGTTATATGGTCTTAAACAGAGGCTGCTGTAGTCACAGAATGGGATGCCACAACAGAAGTGCACCTGGCAGGCAGCAGTAAGTCTATGCCCAGCAAAAGTGTCTTTATCAGGCTAATATCAATTATAATAAGTGCAAATGGTTATATGGTCTTAAACAGAGGCTGCTGTAGTCACAGAATGGGATGCCACAACAGAAGTGGACCTGGCAGGGTCCAGAAGTACTATGCCCAGCAAAAGTGTCTTTATCGGGCTAATTTCAATAATAATAAGTGCAAATGGTTATATGGTCTTAAACAGAGGCTGCTGTAGTCACAGAATGGGATGCCACAACAGAAGTGGACCTGGCAGGGTCCAGAAGTACTATGCCCAGCAAAAGTGTCTTTATCAGGCTAATTTCAATTATAATAAGTGCAAATGGTTATATGGTCTTAAACAGAGGCTGCTGTAGTCACAGAATGGGATGCCACAACAGAAGTGGACCTGGCAGGGTCCAGAAGTACTATGCCCAGCAAAAGTGTCTTTATCAGGCTAATTTCAATTATAATAAGTGCAAATGGTTATATGGTCTTAAACAGAGGCTGCTGTAGTCACAGAATGGGATGCCACAACAGAAGTGGACCTGGCAGGGTCCAGAAGTACTATGCCCAGCAAAAGTGTCTTTATCAGGCTAATTTCAATTATAATAAGTGCAAATGGTTATATGGTCTTAAACAGAGGCTGCTGTAGTCACAGAATGGGATGCCACAACAGAAGTGGACCTGGCAGGGTCCAGAAGTACTATGCCCAGCAAAAGTGTCTTTATCAGGCTAATTTCAATTATAATAAGTGCAAATGGTTATATGGTCTTAAACAGAGGCTGCTGTAGTCACAGAATGGGATGCCACAACAGAAGTGGACCTGGCAGGGTCCAGAAGTACTATGCCCAGCAAAAGTGTCTTTATCAGGCTAATTTCAATTATAATAAGTGCAAATGGTTATATGGTCTTAAACAGAGGCTGCTGTAGTCACAGAATGGGATGCCACAACAGAAGTGGACCTGGCAGGGTCCAGAAGTACTATGCCCAGCAAAAGTGTCTTTATCAGGCTAATTTCAATTATAATAAGTGCAAATGGTTATATGGTCTTAAACAGAGGCTGCTGTAGTCACAGAATGGGATGCCACAACAGGAGTGGACCTGGCAGGGTCCAGAAGTACTATGCCCAGCAAAAGTGTCTTTATCAGGCTAATTTCAATTATAATAAGTGCAAATGGTTATATGGTCTTAAACAGAGGCTGCTGTAGTCACAGAATGGGATGCCACAACAGAAGTGGACCTGGCAGGGTCCAGAAGTACTATGCCCAGCAAGTGTCTTTATCAGGCTAATTTCAATTATAATAAGTGCAAATGGTTATATGGTCTTAAACAGAGGCTGCTGTAGTCACAGAATGGGATGCCACAACAGAAGTGGACCTGGCAGGGTCCAGAAGTACTATGCCCAGCAAAAGTGTCTTTATCAGGCTAATTTCAATTATAATAAGTGCAAATGGTTATATGGTCTTAAACAGAGGCTGCTGTAGTCACAGAATGGGATGCCACAACAGAAGTGGACCTGGCAGGGTCCAGAAGTACTATGCCCAGCAAAAGTGTCTTTATCAGGCTAATTTCAATTATAATAAGTGCAAATGGTTATATGGTCTTAAACAGAGGCTGCTGTAGTCACAGAATGGGATGCCACAACAGAAGTGGACCTGGCAGGGTCCAGAAGTACTATGCCCAGCAAGTGTCTTTATCAGGCTAATTTCAATTATAATAAGAGCAAATGGTTATATGGTATTAAACAGAGGCTGCTGTAGTCACAGAATGGGATGCCACAACAGAAGTGGACCTGGCAGGGTCCAGAAGTACTATGCCCAGCAAGTGTCTTTATCAGGCTAATTTCAATTATAATAAGTGCAAATGGTTATATGGTCTTAAACAGAGGCTGCTGTAGTCACAGAATGGGATGCCACAACAGAAGTGGACCTGGCAGGGTCCAGAAGTACTATGCCCAGCAAAAGTGTCTTTATCAGGCTAATTTCAATTATAATAAGTGCAAATGGTTATATGGTCTTAAACAGAGGCTGCTGTAGTCACAGAATGGGATGCCACAACAGAAGTGGACCTGGCAGGGTCCAGAAGTACTATGCCCAGCAAAAGTGTCTTTATCAGGCTAATTTCAATTATAATAAGTGCAAATGGTTATATGGTCTTAAACAGAGGCTGCTGTAGTCACAGAATGGGATGCCACAACAGAAGTGGACCTGGCAGGGTCCAGAAGTACTATGCCCAGCAAGTGTCTTTATCAGGCTAATTTCAATTATAATAAGTGCAAATGGTTATATGGTCTTAAACAGAGGCTGCTGTAGTCACAGAATGGGATGCCACAACAGAAGTGCACCTGGCAGGCAGCAGTAAGTCTATGCCCAGCAAAAGTGTCTTTATCAGGCTAATTTCAATTATAATAAGTGCAAATGGTTATATGGTCTTAAACAGAGGCTGCTGTAGTCACAGAATGGGATGCCACAACAGAAGTGGACCTGGCAGGGTCCAGAAGTACTATGCCCAGCAAGTGTCTTTATCAGGCTAATTTCAATTATAATAAGAGCAAATGGTTATATGGTCTTAAACAGAGGCTGCTGTAGTCACAGAATGGGATGCCACAACAGAAGTGGACCTGGCAGGGTCCAGAAGTACTATGTCCAGCAAGTGTCTTTATCAGGCTAATTTCAATTATAATAAGTGCAAATGGTTATATGGTCTTAAACAGAGGCTGCTGTAGTCACAGAATGGGATGCCACAACAGAAGTGGACCTGGCAGGGTCCAGAAGTACTATGCCCAGCAAAAGTGTCTTTATCAGGCTAATTTCAATTATAATAAGTGCAAATGGTTATATGGTCTTAAACAGAGGCTGCTGTAGTCACAGAATGGGATGCCACAACAGAAGTGGACCTGGCAGGGTCCAGAAGTACTATGCCCAGCAAAAGTGTCTTTATCAGGCTAATTTCAATTATAATAAGTGCAAATGGTTATATGGTCTTAAACAGAGGCTGCTGTAGTCACAGAATGGGATGCCACAACAGAAGTGGACCTGGCAGGGTCCAGAAGTACTATGCCCAGCAAAAGTGTCTTTATCAGGCTAATTTCAATTATAATAAGTGCAAATGGTTATATGGTCTTAAACAGAGGCTGCTGTAGTCACAGAATGGGATGCCACAACAGAATGCACCTGGCAGGCAGCAGTAAGTCTATGCCCAGCAAAAGTGTCTTTATCAGGCTAATATCAATTATAATAAGTGCAAATGGTTATATGGTCTTAAACAGAGGCTGCTGTAGTCACAGAATGGGATGCCACAACAGAAGTGGACCTGGCAGGGTCCAGAAGTACTATGCCCAGCAAAAGTGTCTTTATCAGGCTAATTTCAATTATAATAAGTGCAAATGGTTATATGGTCTTAAACAGAGGCTGCTGTAGTCACAGAATGGGATGCCACAACAGAAGTGGACCTGGCAGGGTCCAGAAGTACTATGCCCAGCAAGTGTCTTTATCAGGCTAATTTCAATTATAATAAGAGCAAATGGTTATATGGTCTTAAACAGAGGCTGCTGTAGTCACAGAATGGGATGCCACAACAGAAGTGGACCTGGCAGGGTCCAGAAGTACTATGCCCAGCAAAAGTGTCTTTATCAGGCTAATTTCAATTATAATAAGTGCAAATGGTTATATGGTCTTAAACAGAGGCTGCTGTAGTCACAGAATGGGATGCCACAACAGAAGTGGACCTGGCAGGGTCCAGAAGTACTATGCCCAGCAAGTGTCTTTAACAGGCTAATTTCAATTATAATAAGTGCAAATGGTTATATGGTCTTAAACAGAGGCTGCTGTAGTCACAGAATGGGATGCCACAACAAAAGTGCACCTGGCAGGCAGCAGTAAGTCTATGCCCAGCAAAAGTGTCTTTATCAGGCTAATATCAATTATAATAAGTGCAAATGGTTATATGGTGTTAAACAGAGGCTGCTGTAGTCACAGAATGGGATGCCACAACAGAAGTGGACCTGGCAGGGTCCAGAAGTACTATGCCCAGCAAAAGTGTCTTTATCAGGCTAATTTCAATTATAATAAGTGCAAATGGTTATATGGTCTTAAACAGAGGCTGCTGTAGTCACAGAATGGGATGCCACAACAGAAGTGGACCTGGCAGGGTCCAGAAGTACTATGCCCAGCAAAAGTGTCTTTATCAGGCTAATTTCAATTATAATAAGTGCAAATGGTTATATGGTCTTAAACAGAGGCTGCTGTAGTCACAGAATGGGATGCCACAACAGAAGTGGACCTGGCAGGGTCCAGAAGTACTATGCCCAGCAAAAGTGTCTTTATCAGGCTAATTTCAATTATAATAAGTGCAAATGGTTATATGGTCTTAAACAGAGGCTGCTGTAGTCACAGAATGGGATGCCACAACAGGAGTGGACCTGGCAGGGTCCAGAAGTACTATGCCCAGCAAAAGTGTCTTTATCAGGCTAATTTCAATTATAATAAGTGCAAATGGTTATATGGTCTTAAACAGAGGCTGCTGTAGTCACAGAATGGGATGCCACAACAGAAGTGGACCTGGCAGGGTCCAGAAGTACTATGCCCAGCAAGTGTCTTTATCAGGCTAATTTCAATTATAATAAGTGCAAATGGTTATATGGTCTTAAACAGAGGTTGCTGTAGTCACAGAATGGGATGCCACAACAGAAGTGGACCTGGCAGGGTCCAGAAGTACTATGCCCAGCAAAAGTGTCTTTATCAGGCTAATTTCAATTATAATAAGTGCAAATGGTTATATGGTCTTAAACAGAGGCTGCTGTAGTCACAGAATGGGATGCCACAACAGAAGTGGACCTGGCAGGGTCCAGAAGTACTATGCCCAGCAAAAGTGTCTTTATCAGGCTAATTTCAATTATAATAAGTGCAAATGGTTATATGGTCTTAAACAGAGGCTGCTGTAGTCACAGAATGGGATGCCACAACAGAAGTGGACCTGGCAGGGTCCAGAAGTACTATGCCCAGCAAGTGTCTTTATCAGGCTAATTTCAATTATAATAAGTGCAAATGGTTATATGGTCTTAAACAGAGGCTGCTGTAGTCACAGAATGGGATGCCACAACAGAAGTGGACCTGGCAGGGTCCAGAAGTACTATGCCCAGCAAAAGTGTCTTTATCAGGCTAATTTCAATTATAATAAGTGCAAATGGTTATATGGTCTTAAACAGAGGCTGCTGTAGTCACAGAATGGGATGCCACAACAGAAGTGGACCTGGCAGGGTCCAGAAGTACTATGCCCAGCAAAAGTGTCTTTATCAGGCTAATTTCAATTATAATAAGAGCAAATGGTTATATGGTCTTAAAAAGAGGCTGCTGTAGTCACAGAATGGGATGCCACAACAGAAGTGGACCTGGCAGGGTCCAGAAGTACTATGCCCAGCAAAAGTGTCTTTATCAGGCTAATTTCAATTATAATAAGTGCAAATGGTTATATGGTCTTAAACAGAGGCTGCTGTAGTCACAGAATGGGATGCCACAACAGAAGTGGACCTGGCAGGGTCCAGAAGTACTATGCCCAGCAAAAGTGTCTTTATCAGGCTAATTTCAATTATAATAAGTGCAAATGGTTATATGGTCTTAAACAGAGGCTGCTGTAGTCACAGAATGGGATGCCACAACAGAAGTGCACCTGGCAGGCAGCAGTAAGTCTATGCCCAGCAAAAGTGTCTTTATCAGGCTAATATCAATTATAATAAGTGCAAATGGTTATATGGTCTTAAACAGAGGCTGCTGTAGTCACAGAATGGGATGCCACAACAGAAGTGGACCTGGCAGGGTCCAGAAGTACTATGCCCAGCAAAAGTGTCTTTATCAGGCTAATTTCAATTATAATAAGTGCAAATGGTTATATGGTCTTAAACAGAGGCTGCTGTAGTCACAGAATGGGATGCCACAACAGAAGTGGACCTGGCAGGGTCCAGAAGTACTATGCCCAGCAAGTGTCTTTATCAGGCTAATTTCAATTATAATAAGAGCAAATGGTTATATGGTCTTAAACAGAGGCTGCTGTAGTCACAGAATGGGATGCCACAACAGAAGTGGACCTGGCAGGGTCCAGAAGTACTATGCCCAGCAAAAGTGTCTTTATCAGGCTAATTTCAATTATAATAAGTGCAAATGGTTATATGGTCTTAAACAGAGGCTGCTGTAGTCACAGAATGGGATGCCACAACAGAAGTGGACCTGGCAGGGTCCAGAAGTACTATGCCCAGCAAGTGTCTTTAACAGGCTAATTTCAATTATAATAAGTGCAAATGGTTATATGGTCTTAAACAGAGGCTGCTGTAGTCACAGAATGGGATGCCACAACAAAAGTGCACCTGGCAGGCAGCAGTAAGTCTATGCCCAGCAAAAGTGTCTTTATCAGGCTAATATCAATTATAATAAGTGCAAATGGTTATATGGTGTTAAACAGAGGCTGCTGTAGTCACAGAATGGGATGCCACAACAGAAGTGGACCTGGCAGGGTCCAGAAGTACTATGCCCAGCAAAAGTGTCTTTATCAGGCTAATTTCAATTATAATAAGTGCAAATGGTTATATGGTCTTAAACAGAGGCTGCTGTAGTCACAGAATGGGATGCCACAACAGAAGTGGACCTGGCAGGGTCCAGAAGTACTATGCCCAGCAAAAGTGTCTTTATCAGGCTAATTTCAATTATAATAAGTGCAAATGGTTATATGGTCTTAAACAGAGGCTGCTGTAGTCACAGAATGGGATGCCACAACAGAAGTGGACCTGGCAGGGTCCAGAAGTACTATGCCCAGCAAAAGTGTCTTTATCAGGCTAATTTCAATTATAATAAGTGCAAATGGTTATATGGTCTTAAACAGAGGCTGCTGTAGTCACAGAATGGGATGCCACAACAGGAGTGGACCTGGCAGGGTCCAGAAGTACTATGCCCAGCAAAAGTGTCTTTATCAGGCTAATTTCAATTATAATAAGTGCAAATGGTTATATGGTCTTAAACAGAGGCTGCTGTAGTCACAGAATGGGATGCCACAACAGAAGTGGACCTGGCAGGGTCCAGAAGTACTATGCCCAGCAAGTGTCTTTATCAGGCTAATTTCAATTATAATAAGTGCAAATGGTTATATGGTCTTAAACAGAGGTTGCTGTAGTCACAGAATGGGATGCCACAACAGAAGTGGACCTGGCAGGGTCCAGAAGTACTATGCCCAGCAAAAGTGTCTTTATCAGGCTAATTTCAATTATAATAAGTGCAAATGGTTATATGGTCTTAAACAGAGGCTGCTGTAGTCACAGAATGGGATGCCACAACAGAAGTGGACCTGGCAGGGTCCAGAAGTACTATGCCCAGCAAAAGTGTCTTTATCAGGCTAATTTCAATTATAATAAGTGCAAATGGTTATATGGTCTTAAACAGAGGCTGCTGTAGTCACAGAATGGGATGCCACAACAGAAGTGGACCTGGCAGGGTCCAGAAGTACTATGCCCAGCAAGTGTCTTTATCAGGCTAATTTCAATTATAATAAGTGCAAATGGTTATATGGTCTTAAACAGAGGCTGCTGTAGTCACAGAATGGGATGCCACAACAGAAGTGGACCTGGCAGGGTCCAGAAGTACTATGCCCAGCAAAAGTGTCTTTATCAGGCTAATTTCAATTATAATAAGTGCAAATGGTTATATGGTCTTAAACAGAGGCTGCTGTAGTCACAGAATGGGATGCCACAACAGAAGTGCACCTGGCAGGCAGCAGTAAGTCTATGCCCAGCAAAAGTGTCTTTATCAGGCTAATATCAATTATAATAAGTGCAAATGGTTATATGGTCTTAAACAGAGGCTGCTGTAGTCACAGAATGGGATGCCACAACAGAAGTGGACCTGGCAGGGTCCAGAAGTACTATGCCCAGCAAAAGTGTCTTTATCAGGCTAATTTCAATTATAATAAGTGCAAATGGTTATATGGTCTTAAACAGAGGCTGCTGTAGTCACAGAATGGGATGCCACAACAGAAGTGGACCTGGCAGGGTCCAGAAGTACTATGCCCAGCAAGTGTCTTTATCAGGCTAATTTCAATTATAATAAGAGCAAATGGTTATATGGTCTTAAACAGAGGCTGCTGTAGTCACAGAATGGGATGCCACAACAGAAGTGGACCTGGCAGGGTCCAGAAGTACTATGCCCAGCAAAAGTGTCTTTATCAGGCTAATTTCAATTATAATAAGTGCAAATGGTTATATGGTCTTAAACAGAGGCTGCTGTAGTCACAGAATGGGATGCCACAACAGAAGTGGACCTGGCAGGGTCCAGAAGTACTATGCCCAGCAAGTGTCTTTAACAGGCTAATTTCAATTATAATAAGTGCAAATGGTTATATGGTCTTAAACAGAGGCTGCTGTAGTCACAGAATGGGATGCCACAACAAAAGTGCACCTGGCAGGCAGCAGTAAGTCTATGCCCAGCAAAAGTGTCTTTATCAGGCTAATATCAATTATAATAAGTGCAAATGGTTATATGGTGTTAAACAGAGGCTGCTGTAGTCACAGAATGGGATGCCACAACAGAAGTGGACCTGGCAGGGTCCAGAAGTACTATGCCCAGCAAAAGTGTCTTTATCAGGCTAATTTCAATTATAATAAGTGCAAATGGTTATATGGTCTTAAACAGAGGCTGCTGTAGTCACAGAATGGGATGCCACAACAGAAGTGGACCTGGCAGGGTCCAGAAGTACTATGCCCAGCAAAAGTGTCTTTATCAGGCTAATTTCAATTATAATAAGTGCAAATGGTTATATGGTCTTAAACAGAGGCTGCTGTAGTCACAGAATGGGATGCCACAACAGAAGTGGACCTGGCAGGGTCCAGAAGTACTATGCCCAGCAAAAGTGTCTTTATCAGGCTAATTTCAATTATAATAAGTGCAAATGGTTATATGGTCTTAAACAGAGGCTGCTGTAGTCACAGAATGGGATGCCACAACAGGAGTGGACCTGGCAGGGTCCAGAAGTACTATGCCCAGCAAAAGTGTCTTTATCAGGCTAATTTCAATTATAATAAGTGCAAATGGTTATATGGTCTTAAACAGAGGCTGCTGTAGTCACAGAATGGGATGCCACAACAGAAGTGGACCTGGCAGGGTCCAGAAGTACTATGCCCAGCAAGTGTCTTTATCAGGCTAATTTCAATTATAATAAGTGCAAATGGTTATATGGTCTTAAACAGAGGTTGCTGTAGTCACAGAATGGGATGCCACAACAGAAGTGGACCTGGCAGGGTCCAGAAGTACTATGCCCAGCAAAAGTGTCTTTATCAGGCTAATTTCAATTATAATAAGTGCAAATGGTTATATGGTCTTAAACAGAGGCTGCTGTAGTCACAGAATGGGATGCCACAACAGAAGTGGACCTGGCAGGGTCCAGAAGTACTATGCCCAGCAAAAGTGTCTTTATCAGGCTAATTTCAATTATAATAAGTGCAAATGGTTATATGGTCTTAAACAGAGGCTGCTGTAGTCACAGAATGGGATGCCACAACAGAAGTGGACCTGGCAGGGTCCAGAAGTACTATGCCCAGCAAGTGTCTTTATCAGGCTAATTTCAATTATAATAAGTGCAAATGGTTATATGGTCTTAAACAGAGGCTGCTGTAGTCACAGAATGGGATGCCACAACAGAAGTGGACCTGGCAGGGTCCAGAAGTACTATGCCCAGCAAAAGTGTCTTTATCAGGCTAATTTCAATTATAATAAGTGCAAATGGTTATATGGTCTTAAACAGAGGCTGCTGTAGTCACAGAATGGGATGCCACAACAGAAGTGGACCTGGCAGGGTCCAGAAGTACTATGCCCAGCAAAAGTGTCTTTATCAGGCTAATTTCAATTATAATAAGAGCAAATGGTTATATGGTCTTAAAAAGAGGCTGCTGTAGTCAC
Source organism: Gastrophryne carolinensis (assembly GCA_027917425.1). Lineage (NCBI taxonomy): Eukaryota > Metazoa > Chordata > Amphibia > Anura > Microhylidae > Gastrophryne > Gastrophryne carolinensis. Next base: position 247,174,087 of record CM051238.1, read on the forward strand.
AGAATGGGATGCCACAACAGAAGTGGACCTGGCAGGGTCCAGAAGTACTATGCCCAGCAAGTGTCTTTATCAGGCTAATTTCAATTATAATAAGTGCAAATGGTTATATGGTGTTAAACAGAGGCTGCTGTAGTCACAGAATGGGATGCCACAACAGAAGTGGACCTGGCAGGGTCCAGAAGTACTATGCCCAGCAAAAGTGTCTTTATCAGGCTAATTTCAATTATAATAAGTGCAAATGGTTATATGGTCTTAAACAGAGGCTGCTGTAGTCACAGAATGGGATGCCACAACAGAAGTGGACCTGGCAGGGTCCAGAAGTACTATGCCCAGCAAAAGTGTCTTTATCAGGCTAATTTCAATTATAATAAGTGCAAATGGTTATATGGTCTTAAACAGAGGCTGCTGTAGTCACAGAATGGGATGCCACAACAGAAGTGGACCTGGCAGGGTCCAGAAGTACTATGCCCAGCAAAAGTGTCTTTATCAGGCTAATTTCAATTATAATAAGTGCAAATGGTTATATGGTCTTAAACAGAGGCTGCTGTAGTCACAGAATGGGATGCCACAACAGAAGTGGACCTGGCAGGGTCCAGAAGTACTATGCCCAGCAAGTGTCTTTATCAGGCTAATTTCAATTATAATAAGTGCAAATGGTTTTATGGTCTTAAACAGAGGCTGCTGTAGTCACAGAATGGGATGCCACAACAGAAGTGGACCTGGCAGGGTCCAGAAGTACTATGCCCAGCAAAAGTGTCTTTATCAGGCTAATTTCAATTATAATAAGTGCAAATGGTTATATGGTCTTAAACAGAGGCTGCTGTAGTCACAGAATGGGATGCCACAACAGAAGTGGACCTGGCAGGGTCCAGAAGTACTATGCCCAGCAAGTGTCTTTATCAGGCTAATTTCAATTATAATAAGTGCAAATGGTTATATGGTATTAAACAGAGGCTGCTGTAGTCACAGAATGGGATGCCACAACAGAAGTGGACCTGGCAGGGTCCAGAAGTACTATGCCCAGCAAAAGTGTCTTTATCAGGCTAATTTCAATTATAATAAGTGCAAATGGTTATATGGTCTTAAACAGAGGCTGCTGTAGTCACAGAATGGGATGCCACAACAGAAGTGGACCTGGCAGGGTCCAGAAGTACTATGCCCAGCAAAAGTGTCTTTATCAGGCTAATTTCAATTATAATAAGTGCAAATGGTTATATGGTCTTAAACAGAGGCTGCTGTAGTCACAGAATGGGATGCCACAACAGAAGTGGACCTGGCAGGGTCCAGAAGTACTATGCCCAGCAAGTGTCTTTATCAGGCTAATTTCAATTATAATAAGTGCAAATGGTTATATGGTCTTAAACAGAGGCTGCTGTAGTCACAGAATGGGATGCCACAACAGAAGTGGACCTGGCAGGGTCCAGAAGTACTATGCCCAGCAAAGGTGTCTTTATCAGGCTAATTTCAATTATAATAAGTGCAAATGGTTATATGGTCTTAAACAGAGGCTGCTGTAGTCACAGAATGGGATGCCACAACAGAAGTGGACCTGGCAGGGTCCAGAAGTACTATGCCCAGCAAGTGTCTTTATCAGGCTAATTTCAATTATAATAAGAGCAAATGGTTATATGGTCTTAAACAGACGCTGCTGTAGTCACAGAATGGGATGCCACAACAGAAGTGGACCTGGCAGGGTCCAGAAGTACTATGCCCAGCAAGTGTCTTTATCAGGCTAATTTCAATTATAATAAGTGCAAATGGTTATATGGTCTTAAACAGAGGCTGCTGTAGTCACAGAATGGGATGCCACAACAGAAGTGGACCTGGCAGGGTCCAGAAGTACTATGCCCAGCAAAAGTGTCTTTATCAGGCTAATTTCAATTATAATAAGTGCAAATGGTTATATGGTCTTAAACAGAGGCTGCTGTAGTCACAGAATGGGATGCCACAACAGAAGTGGACCTGGCAGGGTCCAGAAGTACTATGCCCAGCAAAAGTGTCTTTATCAGGGCTAATTTCAATTATAATAAGTGCAAATGGTTATATGGTCTTAAACAGAGGCTGGTGTAGTCACAGAATGGGATGCCTCACAGCAGACTTAAGATCAGTTCAGTATATATGCACAATTAGTTAGTATAAGCAGCCTGAAAACGCTAACAAAGCCTGTCAGGCTGGATGAAAAAAAATAAAAAAAACTCCCTGTGACAGCCTCCGATTTTTCTACCTTTCTGTCTGTCTCCTGCCTGTCTCCAGCCTGTCCCTGTCTGTCCCTGCCTGTCTAAATGTCTAACTGTCTCTCCCTCAGCTACACAGCGTTCTGTCTCTCACGAATGCAATAGAGAAATGAAGGCTGGAAAGCAAGATGGCCGGCCTTAAATACAGCTGTGACGTCACCGGGCTTGCTGGCTGCTGATAGGCTGCATGTGACTGTCCCAGCTTGCACTGGCACGGGGTTGATGTCTGGACATGTCCCGTCCGCCATCTTAGAATGGCTGTAATGTAAATGAATGGATGTTAAAGGAAAACTTCGAGCGATCGAATCGCGGGGAAATTCGGATTCGATCCGAATCGAATTTTTCCTGAAATTCGGATCGAATCCGGGTTCGTCCGGATCGATTCGCTCATCCCTAGTAGCAACCTGTGGTAGAATGCCAGGTCATTTCTTTTAATGGATTGGAGGAAAACAGGCTGGGGGAAAGTCTATTAGCTAAACTTGGGGATTTGTGACTAACTATACAGACACCTCGGTCAATGATGTCTTGTAGCATGGGGTCTGCCCTAACATGAGCAGATGTTTCTAATAATAAAGACTACCTGAGTGAATTCTCAAGTAAATGGGGTACTAAACACGACTGCATGGTCCTTGGTGTCAGATTTATTTCCGTTAGATTGTCTCCCCATTAATACATTCCTGTCTTATCCTATAGCTATAGTTTTGCTCAGGTGAGCATCCACAGTGGATATCCCCTGGAACTCAACCTTTGTTGAATGTCATTAGACTCCTTATCAAAATCTTCCTGTCTTGCACAATTTTCCCTGCTGCGGGTCATCTCTCCTACTGGAATGGATTTAACCATGTGGAAGGAGTGACAACTGGAAGCTAATTGTATATTATTGCCTACTGTTGGTTTTCTATATGTAACTGTCCATAGTTCTTTTTTGACAGAATTGCCCCTTATTGTCAAATCCCAAAAATCTATCTGAATCTGGTCAAAATGTGCTGTAAATTCCAGAATCAGATGATTATTACTGCAGAATAAAAGATTGTCAATGTATCTAAAATACATGAGGACCTATGACCGTAGGGGGTTGACACAAACACATGTATGGTGATGCTCCCATTATCCCATGTATAGGTTGGCCAACAAAAAAGAAAAGGGAGCACCCATGGATTTCTCTTTCCAGGAGAAAAAACAAGAGTCAAAAACAAACAAACAAACAAAAATCCATTGTACACAGTAAAATCCCCTTTTCCCATTTGTCCTTAAAAAAACTAGGAAGATGAAGGACTAAAGGTTGCAACATACTATCTACCTATTGTCCCAATGGCTCATTCATCTGCCAATGCAGGCCACAATGGGTCGGCATTGTGGTGGATTGATGCTGTTGTGTATTTTAGGTAGATGGTAGAAGATGAGTTTCACGGGGTCATTGACTTTAAGGTGATCAGCAAATCTCATTGTAAAAATACCCAGACACTATTTCATCCACCAACCAAAAAAGCTAGATTTGAAACATTTTAGTTGGATCAGATGTTAAAGGTTGGTAGGGGGTGGCATCTTTTAGCTGGCGAAAACCTTCATCTCTGTAGGTGGTCTTATTAAGAACCACCACCTTACCAAACATCTGCTTGTTTGATCACAATTTGATTGTTTTTTTGTAATTGTTCTAGCGCAATGGACTCATCTGGAGAAAGATTTGTTGGTTTATTCTGACAAATATTTCGATCCAATGTTGCTAGTTCGCGTCCTATAGTATTCTGAAATAGGCCTAGAATTTCTACTCTAGATTGTTTGGAATAAAAATCAGGATTGCTCAACCAGCGGGCCTTAGGTGGATCAATAAATGTAAAGGCTGATTTCTCACCAAATTCAAATTGTAATTGGTCAATGTCTGTGTGAGTACAAAACTCACTGCCCCTGCTTCTTCATATCTTACTTCTGCTGATGTTTTATTTTCTTGGGAAAATGCCTCTTTAAAGTTAGAGATCTCACAAATGTATTTAGAATATATTTTATGAATTGAATTGTATACATTTTACAAAACATATTAAATTGTGCATCTGGAACAAAAGATAAACCCTTTAGTAAGGAGTGAAATTTCACTTGCCGTTAAATCGTAATCAGACAGATTAAGTACATTATTAATTCCCAATAGCACGCCCTCCTGAGGCTGTATCTTTGTCGCATGCTTACCTGCCCTCCTAGTAGTGTTTTTTCCTATCTGCGAGAACTTCTGTGTCTGCTGCACCCCACAATCCCCTAGAAAATGATCATTGAGCAATCTTGCTCTGTCTTCCCAATTGCCTCGATTTCTGACATCTTGTTTGTGGCCCCTGTTCCTATCTAACCATATTTGGGGATGGGAAGGTCATTAGGGGAGTCAGATAGGTCTGGTCCGAAGTCTGTAAGGTAGCTCTTTTAGATCTGTCAGATCGTTTCAAAATCGATCTTGGATTTTTCCTATATTGTCCTATATTGTTATCCGTTACCGACCTTGCTTAGCCTGACCACTCCATGACGGCTGCCTGGATCGATGCCTACCTGCCTGACCTTAAACCCGTCTCCTCCTCTGTATTGTGAACCCTCTGACTTCCTGGCTTGACCATTGGCTTGACCCTTGACCCTTCTCTTGCTACTCCATTTGGTGCCACAAATTGTGAGGACTGTACTTCTGTGTATGACTACAGCTTGTCCAACATGGCCCAGTCTAGTCCCTGGTTCATCCCCCTTCCCCCGTAAGTCTACATCCTTTGTGCTATATAAGTCCTGGGGACAACCATGTCTGGTGAGGCTTATAACGTGTCCTGGCAAATGGGGGCTTGTCTTTAGGCTGAAGAAGCAGAGGAGATTGGGGGTTGTGGAACCACCAGAAGGTGGGTGCCCCACAAGTCTTGACAAATATACTATTAGCTTTCAGCTGTCACCCCTTACACAAGGTAAAATCCATTCCAGTAGGAGAGATGACCCGAAACAGAAGAAATTGTTCAAGACAGGAAGATTTTAATATCCAGGGGATATCAGCTGTGAAGGCTCACCCCTAGCAAAAGATGTAGCTATAGGAAAAGAAAGGAATGTATTAATGGGAAGACAGTCTAATAGAAACAAATCTGACACCATGGACCACACGGTTCCGTTTAGTACACCATTTGCTCTACAATTCAATCAGGTAGCCTCCATTATTAGAAAATATCTGCTCATGTTAAGGGCAGACCCCATGCTACAAGACATCATTGACCTGTATTTAGTCGCAAATCCCAGCGTTTAGCTAATAGACTTCCCTACAGCCTGATTTCCTCCAATCCTTTAAGGAAATTACCTGGCTCTCTAACACAGGTTGCTACCCCTGTGAGGGCAATCGTTGTGACATGTGTAAATATGTTGAGTTCAGTGAATGGGACTAGACACAAGATACAAGGCATCACTAATTGCAATACCATGTAAGTAATTTATTTAATTGCATGTGGATTTAGCAACAAACAATATGTGGATTGCACTAAAGAAAAGAAAATTAAAATTTAGATTTGTGGAGCATATACTGGGAAAAGCTTGCTCTGATATGCACTGTAAACATGTGTATATGTGTGTATATTTTAGATGTATGTTGCTCCACAGTGCTGGTTTTTATTTATCAAGGGTGATCATGCTGGCACTTGTAGTTCCTTGTGCCTTCATGATGCTCTCACACACCCAGACCGGGGCTTCCAGAGCTGTGGGTTGATGTCACACTCCACCCCGCCCCAGAATGCTTCCTCCGCCCAGGGCTGTGCTGGCTGATGGATTCCTGTTGAGTAACATTTACTAATTTAAATCATGTGTTATTAAGGGTAATGAGAGTTTTTAAGGACTGTAACATGTCAGAGGACCCCTATTTTCATTTTCATTTGCTGTCTTTATCTACATATCATTTTAGAGGTTGGTTTGGACTGCTGGGAGATGTTTTAATGGACTATGTAAAAGAATTCCCCATCATCCCCATGTGACAGTCTGTGAGAGACCTCCCCATCCTCCCCACCAAAGACTGTGTTGCAGAATAACCCCCATCATCCCCATAGAAGACTCACTGCTATGGGGGTTATTTAAGAAACCATAACGCAAGGTAGTGCCACGTAGTGCCACGTAGTGTTGGGTGAACACTGGGCACTGTATGTGAAAACCACATTTAAGAAAGTCAATCTAGTGAGCGCCTTTGGTGTAGTGTCACATGTATCATTAGCGATAGCTCAGCACTCTAGGTTCAGCAGCGCCATGTGGTACCTGTGACTCAGTAGCGCTCTCCCATACATTTCAATGATGTTTCATTTGGTTGTGTTTAAATAGCATGTTGCTAAAGTAAACTTTAACATTTTGGGCTCAAATCATTGTGTGTCCTCTCCTGCACAGCAAACATGTTTTTGTTTTTATTTTTTTTTATGCAGAATTGTATGTGTCATTGTCACAGTATTAAAACAATGTCATTCCATATGTTTTCGCTCTGGTGCTGGTGTATATGTGTTTAGAAACAGACTTTTATCACATAGCTTCACTATGCTAGAGCACCCAGTTTTAGAGCGCTGACACTGGTTGTGTGTAGTTTTTTCTTGAATGTGGGCTTCAGCGACAGATGCTGGATGAGCTTAACTGGTGCTACCTATCATTTGCTGCAGCGTTGTCCTGTTGTATTGATGTAGTATTTTTGGGGACTCAAAAATAAGAGTAGGGACCACACTAAACACAGAGTGCCTTGTTGTGGCAGTTTGGCTTCCACATGTATCTGCAGATATATGCAACCAAATCTCTGTCTTTCCACATAGCTAGACAAGTTTGGTGCTTAATACTTAGATGATGAGAAGGTTAAACTGGGCAGTAAATTGGTTCCCAGGCCCTGAATAATAATAATAATAATTGTGTATAAAATAATAGTAATGGAGCTACTCCCACCCCCTTTACTCAACTTACATAGATGTAGTGTAGTCTTGGATGCTTTGACCTCGGGACACCACCTAACGTTTGTGATTAGCTCTACAGTGTTCTGCACACATCACATTTATCATTGCTGGACAGGATACTACAGCATCACTTGTCTGCCCGCTAAGCTAGGTCACAGCGCCCGACACCTGCTTGCGGCGTCAACTAGCGGTCATTCTAAGCGCCGCTACATAGCTGCTCACATGGCAATACGTGGCTCTAGTCTTAAATCAGCCTCCCCATGGCAGAACAACCCTCATCATCCCCAGAGCAGACCGTGTGACTGAACCCCCAATCATCCCCATAGCAGACTGTGTGCAAAAACAACCCCCCATCATCCCCATAGCAGACTTTGCCATTCAGGTTTGCGCAACACCAGTCACCGCTGGTATATTTTGAATTAGTTAGATATTATTTTTATAATTTTGGAAACAACAGTATGAATTCAAACAGAATTCATACAAATGTAGATAAATTCGAAAAGAAATTTTAAAAAGAAGTTTTATTTTCTTCCTATTTGGGGTTAGGATGAATCAGTTCTTCAAGTAAAGTACTGTTTGTATCCTATCAGATAATATATATATTATTTTATGCATTTGAGAAGCTATGTACCATATCTCTAGATTGTTTGAAAAGATTCTATACCTCGGCAGTAGAACTGTTCAATCATAAAACTAATTAAAGTAAATTACATTTTCCTAAAAAAAACTAGAAGGAAGGATTTTTTTCACGTTTGTGTGCCTACTCCAAAATTGCAGAGGCTCTCAAAATGATTTCATTAACAGTTGTAGATAAAAAGATATATAGATATATAGATAAGATATATCACCGCTAATTATTAATGCTTGACAAACAAATGCTATGCAAGCAAAGCATACTGGAAAAACATAACAGCTCACACATTACACTCCACATAAATTAAAAATGTTTATGGGATGTATATTTAATCTATGGCTTATTTATTTTATGCATTCCTTTTGTACATTTAATCCTTTTTCTTTCCATGCAGGATGTTGCTCAATAGGGTTTTAAAAATAATTTATATAACTGGTTGGATATTGTTATGAGGCTATTTGTTAGGTTTGCATGCACCACTGCACGCAGACTGCTTCTCTTTTGACATACAATTAAGGAAATTACTTACTATTCACAAAATGACATTGCCAGCTGAGCTTGACAAACAGCATAAAAGAATAAAAGCAACCTGATTGACCCAGTTGCAAGTTCTGAGTGGTATCACACAGATTACCATTGTTGATATTGTTATTTTTCTAAACTGTATTTGATTTCCAAGACCAGAGCACCATACCCCACAGAACTACATGTTGGTTCATGTATTTCTGTTTTGCAACGCTTAATGTTTAAACAAGAAAATGCTCAACACACAAAGGTTATATGATTATCTGCTGCTGAATTTTGGTATTAACAAAAGTAATTGTATAGTTTAAAAGTTTAGTTTTTCTTAAATTGCACTTTGCATGTACACATGATACATGTATATTGGTTATTATGGATCACTTTCCTATGATGTGCATGACAGATAAAAATATAGCCCACACACAATTTAATCATTAAAGTAAGCTCATATGACTACTCTATTGACAGAGATTGCACCTGACTTTTTAGTGATCTTCAGTGCCTTCAAAAGGTATTCATACACCTTGAACTATCACACATTTTTAAACCTCACAGCCACAAACTGTAGACTATATATACACAAAGTACAACACAGTAGCAAGTGTTTGTGAAATGTAAAGAAAATTTCGATTTGTAAAAAACAAAAAATTGAGTTTTTGCGAGCTCATGTACTCAGCTCCCCTGAGTCAATACTTAATATACCCTTAACTGTAATTACAGCTGTAGGGGTATTTCTCTGCCAGCATTTAATTTTGCCCATTCTTTTTTACAAAATAGCTCTAGCTCAGTTAGATTGCATATAGAACATTTGTGAACAGGGGGCGCTAGAAAGCAGCCGACGTGAATGGCTGCAGCCTGAACTGGCTCCTCGCTGGGTGGGGAGATACGCTGCTAAAACAGCCACAGAAGCAGCGTTTTCGGGCCAGGAGGAAAGGGGAACCCCCCAGGCACACCCGCAGACCATCCGGAGGGCAGAGGGAGTCGCCCTCTTGCAGCACACAGCAGCTACTTTACAGGCACCGAATCCAAGATGGCGGCCGCATCCAGCCTGCACATTTCAAGCAGCAGCTCAGCCTCCAGCCAGCCTGCACTGCACTGAAGAGGCGCAGCAAGCACAGGTCAGTCTGGCCCCCGGGCACGTTGGGGACACCCGGGACCCCTTTTTTGGGAGAGGAGGGGAGCTGGGCAATGAAGAAAGAGTGTAGCCGTCCAGGATCCCCAGCAGCATTCAAGATGGCGGCCGCAGCCTGAACGCAGCACTCCCCCCCCCCGTCACCCAGAGCCTGACCCAGGTGCTATAGCCCTCACAGCAGCAGTGATCATCCCCCCCCCCCTTTTTTTGTGCCTTTCAATTGCACTCAGGCAGCGAATGGGGCGCAGGGTCCGGGGCAGGCAAGCACAGACCCCTAAGCCCTCGACGCGCTCAGCAAGCCCCAGGATGGCTACCTCGGTGGGCCCCACACCTAGGCCCCAACTATCACCATCCCCAATACCTTCTCCAGAGCTACTGGAATCACAGCCTGAGTCACAGCTGGTGTCCCGGGCGATGACCCCAGAGCCCCCTCCGTCACCACAGCCTAACCCTGGCATAAGGGATGCAGAGCTGCTGGATAGATTTAAATTGGTCCTACAACAGGAGTTGGAAACGGCCACTGAGAAACTTTCCGCCACGTTTAAAGCAGAGCTTAGGGACCTGAGGTCCCGCACATCGAAGCTGGAACACCAAATCAACGACACTACCTCAGTCCTAGAAGAACATGATGCGGAAATCCGGAGCAACAGGGCGGAACTGTCCTCAGCCCTCCAAAAGTTGGAAGACCTGGAGAACAGGTCCCGACGTAGCAACCTACGCTTTAGGGGGCTGCTGGAATCCATTGTTGACCTCAATTCTACTATCATGGCCCTAATCCGGGAACTGGTCCCAGCTATCCCTATCGAGCGACTGGAAATGGACAGGGTTCATCGCACCATGGGCCCCCCCAGATCAGATGGCCAGCCCAGGGATATTATCGCTAAATTTACATTCTACAACACCAAAGAAATGATTGCCCAGGCTGCCAGAACCCGCAACAATTTGGTATTCCAAACTCACAATTATCAGATTTACTCGGACCTAGCCTCGGTGACGCTGCAGAAACGCCGCCTGCTGAAGCCGAACCTCCTAGTCCTCAAGTCGCACCAGATAGCTTATAAATGGGGCTTCCCGTTCAGACTGTCCTTCACATATATGGGCCGCTCATATGCGGTTACAACCCCGGAGGAGGCCTCCGACTTATTTGAGCGCCTAGGCTTGACCACTGTGGCGGAACCGTCATCAGTACCACGACCGCCTCAGGAGCAGCGTATGCAAGCCGCGCGGAGAGACCAGCGGACCAACAGCCAGCGTCCATATCCGGTTTCGACTTCATCGCGAGCTGCTACAGTCCAGCATCCTGATAATGGTTGACTCGGGGCGAGAAACTGAACAACCTACGAACAATACCAGAGGAATCCGGACTCACGATGACCACTTGTAATGCCCCCGGACTTTGCCCTGGCCCTCTTAGCCCATTTCCCCCCGAGGGACCCCATCTCTCCCCCCTCTATTATTCTTATTCCCTCCTTTAGATGTCGTTGAGACCCTCGGTGGACTGCATGGAGGTAATGGACCTTGTTGGGCTGGGGGCGCTCGCCTGCTGCCGGGGGGAGGGGGGTGTTCCTCCCCTCTCCCTTGGACTGGCGGGGGGTGGGAGCCCCCACAAACGGAAAGTTTAATGTTTATCGTTTGGCTCCTACGTTTGGATGCATAACTGATTGTTGCCATAGGGCAGTTATGTTTTTTTTTTTTTGTATGTTCTAATTCGTTACACTGTTGGCCTGCATAGGCGCTTAATTGTTGATGATGTGGTTCGGTCATGGGCCTGCCATGATGGGAGGCAGTGGTTTCAGCTGCCCTGCTCCCCCCCGCCTTGAGAGCGCTTATGAAGCGAGTGGCCCCTCCGGGTGGATCACTGGTTGCGGGAGTGGCGGAGACCATCTGGCCGGGCGGACCCCTGAACGACCAGAGTCTTAGTTATATAAACTGAGTTAAATGTCTTATAAATTTGCACCACGTCGAGAAGTTGGCCATGTGGAATGCGAAACTCGCAGACCGTAGTGGCTGGTTCCCGACGGAGGTTAGCTCACCTTCTGAGGTCAAATATTCTGGATGGATATACTGTCCATAGATATCTCTTAGCGACGTGCTGACGCTGGACTGACTTGACACCAGCTTCGGAACGCTTGGAGAAACAAAAAGATTTCAGGTACATTAATGTTGGTTCCCGGTGAATTTGTTGTTTAGTGCCATAGAGCTACCTGATGACCTAAATGTGTATGATTATGAGGCCCTGATTGGGCCGTGGCCTGATTGGGCCTGCTCCCTGCCCTCCCCCCCCCCCTTTTCCATACCCTGTAGCATATAGTACTGGCCCTGAACGGCTGCAGATAATCTCACAATCGCAAGCGATCCCCCACCCAGAGGCGACCCCCCTCTAGATACCCAGAAAGCTTCCGGCTGTGGGATACCCCCGGAAGGCAACCACTGACTCGCATAGAGTCACCAACCCCCTACCCCGTGTCCCTTTGTTTCAGGGGCACTACCTGAAACCGCAGCCCCCGGCACACCCGTACTACCTCGGGTGAGTCAATCACAAAACATGTCAAACGCAGTCGATCTCAATTTTAAACTACTTTCACACAATGTGCAGGGTTTTAACTCCCCGCACAAGCGGACCAAAGCATTCCATTACTACAGGCAGATGCAGGCTGATATTCTGTGCCTTCAGGAGACGAGATTTTCAACCATGAGCTCCCCAAAGTATTTAAATCCACAATACCCCACATTCTTTCTAGCATGCCACACAGAAAAAACCAGGGGGGTCGCTATTGCATTCAGGCGAAACGTTCCATTTAAATGTGAGACGCAAATAGCTGACCCGACTGGTCGCTACTTGATTGTGACAGGGAGCCTCAATGATACACAGATGACCCTGGTTTCGTACTATGCGCCCAACACCCATCAGGCAAATTTTTTCTCACACCTTTTGAAAAAAGTAAAAGAACACAGTAAAGGCTTATTAATTATGGCAGGGGACTCTAATATACCATTAGACCCTAAGTTAGACAGGTCACTCCACCAAGGCAGTGGCCCCTCCTCATCATCCGTGCAACAACCCCCGAATCGCATCAACGCTATGTTGAAGGATGCGACCCTGATAGATGTATGGCGTGAGTTGAACCCTAAAACACGGGATTACACATTCTACCCGAACCCTCATGACACATTTTGTAGAATTGATCACATCATGGTGCCCCAGAGTGTCATACCTGTGATTAGCAGGTGTCACATCTTGGCCACACCCTGGTCTGACCATGCCCCAGTACTCATGAGATTCGCAGCCGCTCCACCCACCGCCAGACCATTCAAATGGAGACTGAACGACTCCCTGCTTACACAGAAGGGGACCCATGACCAGATCCTCCAATCACTTAAAAACTATTTTACTATCAATGCCAATTCAGCAACCCTCGTGAGTGTATGGGAGGCCCACAAGGTAGTGATGAGAGGAGAACTCATTGCATTAGCTACCTCCCTTAAAAAAAGCAGAACAGAAAAGATTGCCCGACTAACAACTAGTCTAGAGCAGCTGCAAGCTGCTTGGAAAACAAACCCCACGAGGGAACTTAAGAAGAAAGTGGACGAAGTTCGCATGCAACTTAATGTAGTATTGGATGAGGTAACGGAAAAAAAGCTTAGATGGGGCAAGCAGAGGATGTATGCAAGGGCTAACAAACCCGACACCCCCTTAGCAAACAAACTCCGTTATTCAGGGCCGAGACAGACTCCAATCACGTTGAAGACCGCGGGAGGGATCAATACAGCTAACCCTATTAAAATTGTTGACATATTTAAAAGAATGCTGGGTAATTCTATGCGGCACCCCACGCATTTCCTCGAGAAAGAGCCGCCAAATTTTTTGAGTCGATCTCTCTCCCTGAGGTATCTGAAATTCACAGGGCCAGCCTCGAGGCGGAGATTTCTGTCCCAGAAGTGCTGAGAGCAATTAAAAGTTTTAAGGCTTCCAAGGCACCGGGGCCTGATGGCTTTTCAAATCTATATTACAAGAAATATGCTGCAGAATTAGCCCCCCACCTAGCACGCATGTTTAACTCCCTTAAAGACAGAAGTGCATTAAATCAAACCTCTCTGGAGGCATTTATAAGCATGATCCCGAAACCAGACAAGGACCACCTAGACCCACAGAACTATAGGCCCATATCTCTTCTCAATGTGGATCTTAAGATCCTGGGGAAGATCTTGGTCACCAGGATTAATGAGTTTTTATGTACCCTGATAGGGAAAGACAAAGTGGGGTTTGTACCAAACAGGCAAGCATCAGACAATATCCGAAGGGTGGCCCACTTGATCAGGTTAGCCCAACGGAGGGACATCCATAGCTTTCTCTTGTCGTTAGACATGCAGAAGGCGTTTGACTCGCTATCGTGGGAATATATGACCCTGGCCCTTCAGAAGTGGGGATTTGGGAGCAACTTTCTAGGATGGATACGGTCCATATACTCATCTCCTTCAGCGAGGGTTCAGTATGGGGGTTATCTTTCTGAGAGATTTCCAATCAGCAGAGGAACACGACAGGGATGTCCGCACTGTCCTGTATTGTTTGTCCTGGCCCTGGAACCGCTAGCAATTGCAATCCGGACGCACCCGGACATATCAGGGGTAGAGTTTGCAGGTTACCACCACAAAGCATGTCTTTTTGCAGACGATATATTGCTAGTCCTCTCGCGACCCCACATCTCGCTACCTAACGTCCTCCACCTCTTGGACGACTTTTCACAAATCTCTGGCCTCAAGGTTAACAGGGAGAAATTCCTTTGGGTTAAATTTGAACATCCCACCTCAGATACTGAGATCGCTTCAATCTAACTTTCCCTTTCGATGGGCCCCAGGGGTACTATCATACCTGGGGGTTAAGGTCACTCCTCAATATCACACCCTATACCAGGCCAATTATCCTCCCCTCTTTAGATCACTGAAAACTATGCTCGGCTCCTGGCAGGGGCAGGGGATTTCCTGGATAGGAAGGATAAATGCGGTGAAAATGACCCTACTACCTAAAATGCTTTATCATTTTAGGACACTCCCCGTTCAGGTCCCCTTATATCAGATAAGAAGCATGCAAAATAGCATAATGAGGTTTGTCTGGGGGGGCACCAGACCGAGGGTGGCCAAAACCACTATGTTTAGACATAGGAGGGATGGGGGGCTGGGGGTGCCATGCGTGAATAGGTACTATTTGGCCGCGCAAATTGCGCAACTCCACGGTTTGCATCTCGAAATGGAAACCCCTCTCTGGGTGTCCTTAGAAGCCATGGCATGTGACCCCGTCCCTATTGACAGCCTGGTCTGAATGCCACCGCAGTATAGGCCCCGCATCATATGTCCGATCCTAAACCACTCCCTGCGCATGTGGGATGGGGTGAAGTATTCGGGGAAGTTGATTTTGCCGCATCTCCCTGCAATGCGACTGTTCAGAAACCCCTGGTTTCCCCCAGGGATGGATAATTCAGAGGCATTTGCATGGTGGAGGCGGGCGGGAATCACTAAAGTCCATCATTTAATAGAGGGGGAGGAATTGATTGCTTGGCCCACATTAGTATCTAGGGAAAATGCACCGCCTTCTGAATGCTTCAGGTATATCCAGCTCCGTCACTGGTTAGCGCCTTTAATGAAAAACAAAGCTGCGGGGACAGATTACACAAACTTTGAAAAAGCTTGCCTTAGGGGGACACCAAAACCAGGCCTAGTTTCGATGGTTTATGCACATCTTACGGCATTACCGGCCACTCAGAAACACGGTTATATGACCAAGTGGGAAACAGACTTAAATTCAACTCTGGATAGGAAAGAATGGATGGATATCTGGGCAGGGATTAATAAATGTTCAATAAACATTACTACATTGGAGGCGGCATATAAGATGTTGACGAGATGGTATCTGGTACCGTCCCGCATAGCAAAGGCGGTCCCTGGGTACCCGGCAACGTGCTTCCGAGGTTGCCCTTCGGAGGGGACGGTCCTCCACATTTGGTGGGAGTGCCCTAGGGTCAAGAGGTTTTGGTCTCGGGACTTTGGCTTACTGTATACCCTGCTGCACATTAACCTACGACAAGACCCTTGGGTCGCCCTGTTACACGTGAAGCCGGATGGCATTTCTAAATCCCAGCATGCCTTACTGTTCCAAGTTATGTTAGCGGCAAAACTAGCCATCGCTAGCTCATGGAAAAAAGGAAACGTTCCTTTTCAGATGGTAAAAGAGAGGCTGAACGGCATCTTTATTAATGAAAAACTAACCAGCATTCTGAATGATTCCCATGAGAAATTCATGAAGGTTTGGGGCCCCTGGGTTGGGTACTCGTTTTCAGAACTAGGAGAGGTCTTGATGCAATGAAGTATGACCTGCAAACTTCCTCTCGTAAAAAGGGCATGGATATATGTATATGTATATATATGCATATATATATATGCACCTTCCTTCCCTCTTCTTATTTTTTTTTTTTCTTTTTTCTCCTTTCTCCCTTCTCTTCTCCGAGCCCCCCCCCCCTTCTGTTATCCATCGTCCTTCTGCTCAAATCCTTACCCCCTACCTTGGCGTTGGAGGCGTGGCAGCTCCGGGAGCGCGGAGCGGAAGGAGTTTACTCTCCCATCTGCCAAATTGAGTAAAGATATACATGTGTTTCTAGATGCCAGCTTCGAGATGCCCAGAGGTATGCGCCATTTCTCCCTGGAAGTCACATGTTATCCTAGATATGCCTTAACGGTTTATTATTGATGACTTATGCATGTGAAGGAGTATTAAGAACGACAACTTGTATTCTGTGTTCTCTTTATTTGTAAAAGAACAACATGTCATATTGTCTAAACTTTTATACCCAAAAAATTACAATAAAAAGATTGAAACAGAACATTTGTGAACAGCAGTTTACAAGCCATGCCACCAATCCACAATGGGCCATCCCCCATAAAGTACCGAGCCATCTTGGATCAAGCCTTGGAAGATTGAATAACTACCAAATGGGATTGGGAGTTCCTGAACGTACCGCATCCAGTAATACAGAACTTTTACTGTTTGTTAAAAATACACAAGTCGATCGAGTGCCCACCGGGATGCCCCATCATCTCAGGGAATGGATCATTGATGGAAAAAGCAAGCCAATATGTAGACCTATACGTACAGTCATTCATATAGGAGCTCCCATCCTATGTACAGGATACAACCCATATTTTACAGACCCTGCTCCCAAAAGGCGTGACTCTGGTCATCCTTCACCTGAAGGCCCTATAATCCAGTATCCCCCATGATAAAGGGGTTGAAGCTGTTCCTGCGAGAATTGGAATTAAGACAATGGCCACATAACCAGTTTTTGTTGAGCCTTTTACCACCAGGTGCAGGGACAGTGATGGGGACAACATGTTCCCCATTTTTTGCCAACCTGTACCTGGGTTGGTGGGAGGGGAGGCTGTGGGCAAGCAATGATGCATCTGTGTATCTGTGCCATGTGCTGTCTTGGCACAGGTAAATAGATAACATCTTTGTTTTCTGGACAGGATCAGAGGAACTAGAGGAGCATTGTAATTTAAAATTTACACTAGAAAAGTAAAAAGATGGTGTCCTTCCTGGACTTGCAGATCCAAGTTAACGAGGTAGTAGAGGGAAGTAGAATTTCAAACATATTTTTATAGAAAACCATTGGCTGCAAATAACATCTTGCAGGCCACCAGCTGCCATCCAGATCACCTCAAGAGGAGCATTCCTTATAGGGAGTACCTTAGGGCCTATCAGACCTGTTCCTCTGTGGAGTCTTTCTGGGTGGCAGCTGATAGTATCAGAAATTGATTGAACCAGCAGGAATATAGCAAAAAGGTTCTAAAAAGAGCTTATCAAAAGGCCAAGAAACGGGAAAGACATGACATCCTATTTGGACAAAGAAAACAATTAAAGGGACAACAGGGGTTGGCACTAGTTACAACCTTTTCCAAGTAGCATACAATTGTGGGTTCAGTGATCCAAAAACACTGGCACATTAGGCTCGATTCAGACACATTCATCTGGACTTCCGTAGCTGTCTGTGAAAGTTTTTGTGGGTGTTTGTAATTTTTTTGTTTTTTTTCGTTCATTTTTCATTCGTATGAACGTTCGAGCAAATGCGTATATGCGCTTTCGATGAACGAAAGCAAATCGGAATATTTGCGTTAGTTCGGGTCATTTTCCCAACCAAATCTGAAATTTTTCGTTCGTTCAGATAACTTACGTTATTGCTATGGGTTTGCGTCTCATACAGAGAGCTGACTGCCGATGGACCACCACCCTATAAATCCGTTTCCTTTGCGATCCCCTTACAGGACCATTTTGACCTCGAGACTAGCAGCTATGGACGACTCTAGTGCATTTGAGGAGCATGAGGATCTGCAGCTCATGGGCATTGAAATTGTCCGGAGGGCTGAGACCAGATTGCACCGGCGGTGAAGCATGCACATCGATGGCATGCATGGCGTTGAGCTGTTAGAGCTCACCAGACTTAATCGGGCTTCCCTCCATAAGTTGTATAGTGAGCTGCGGCCATGGTTAGCCCGCACCACAAGGAAGGGGCAAGCAATTTCAGGTATGACCAAGATGCTTGGCTGCCTGCAATTTTTGGCAAGCGGCTCGTTTCAGAGGCTGGGTGCCCTCTCCGTGGGGATCTCCCAGCCTATGCTGAGCCGCGCGCTATCCAAGTTTTTGGAAGGCATGGCTACCATTACTCGGAAATATATTTGTTTTCCTAACGACATGGTAGCCAGAAACGCGATTAAGCTGGCATTTTATAACATCGCCGACATGCCCAACGTCATGGGTGCCATTGACTGCACCCACGTTGCCCTGGTGCCTCCGGCAGTCGATGAGTATATCTACAGGCAAGTGCAATCTGTCCTTTTTACAATTACTTGACCTTATTGTTTTCACAATTTTGGAGAAGTCCCTCCTTTTAAAAAGTCCCTCCTTGTAATAATTCACTCCTTGGAATAATCCCCTCCTTGTAAAAAGTCCCTCCTTGTAAAAAGTCCCTCCTTGTAAAAAGTCCCTCCTTGTAATTATTCCCTCCTTGTAATTATTTGCTCCTTGTAATTATTCCCTCCTTGTAATTATGCCCTCCTTGTAATTATGCCCTCCTTGTAAAGAGTCCCTGTGAAACAATGGACCGTATTTATTTTTTCAAAAATGTAACATGTGTTACATTTTAATGTGAAACATTTTAATGTGTACCTGAATTAAACACTAATGTGAACCATTTTAATGTGTACCTGAATTAAACACTTCAATCAAAGTTAATCTTTACTTTTTCAAACATACATATCCTTTTTTTTGTGTACCAAATATTAATGTACTTGGTTAGTGTTATTTGTATTGGCCCACAGGTTTGGCTTCGGGTGTGATTAGTTAGTGTTTCACTAGTTTGCCTTGCCTTGATTTTTTTTTATTGTTTCCCAGGAACTGCAAAATGGGTCACTCACTGAATGTCCAAGTAGTGGTGGCCCCGGACATACGGTTCCTTAGTATGGTCGCTGGGTTTCCAGGCTCATCCCATGATGCCTACATTCTGCGAAGATCTGGATTGTACGGTCGGTTCGAGTCTGGGGAATTTTCCAGTGGATGGCTCCTTGGTAAGTTGATGCCAATAACGTCCTTTTTTTTATATGTATGGCTATTTATTTAGTTTGTGTCCCATGTATGAAACTATGCCTATTTGAACACCTTGTTTACATGTGAAACACAACCTTAACCATTAGATTTTTCAAACAACAAAGCCTTGCCAAATGTTGGTTCTGCATTGGCAAATTTTAATCTTTGAATTTATAGTAAATTAATAACTCGGCTGAAATTATGTTCTTGACTTTAGGATAGGGTCTGCGCCATCTTAGCTTAGATGCATTACACTTACTGAGTAGAGGAGAGTGGGCAGGTGCCGGGTTAGAGCTGTTTTTGCCTCAGACAAAGCAGCTAACAGAAAAGTTAAGACATCCAAGAATGTTCAGCAGCACAGTCCTAAACCAATACCTGGTAGCAGTCTGTTAGCAGTATGCCTGATTGGCCATCATCCGCCATCTTTGATGTTTAAATTGTCCCAACATCCCTTAGATGGTGTTCGGGTTTATTTTGGCCTGCGCAATCTGTATGCTCAGGGTGTTGCTCAAATGTAACATAGGTTCTTAGTCATGGGGAAGGGCAGTTTTTTTGCATTCAATTTAGGGATTAATGTGTAAATGATGGTATTCTTTTTGAATTTTTTCAGGTGATTCAGGCTATCCACTGCTTCCCTGGCTGCTGACGCCCGTCCTTCGGCCCCAGAATGCAGCCGAGGAGGCATATAAGAGGGCGCACAGGCTGACCAGTGCTGCCTGAATCTGCAGCTGGAAGTGAAGGTGGTGGATCTCCAGGGCAACGGTCCTACCCCTCCTCTGTTGGGTCCTCCGACCAGCCCCTGGACCTTTCCACAGAGGAGGGGTGGCACGGCGTGGGCAGGGAGTCGTACCCAGCGACACAGGCGGGAGCCTTTGGTATGTGACTCTTCATGTAACTGCACACACATATACATGTTATTTCCCACAAAGCTGATTCCCTTAATCTGTTTTTCTAGATGCTTCTGGAACTGGTGAAGATGTGGAGGATGCAGCAGATCTCGCCCAGGAGGCACAGGGAGAAGGTGAGTGATGTGACACACACATTGAAATTGACATTTGATTACTGTTGACTAAGACATTATAAGTGACCCTATTTGTCATGTCTCGACAGCCTCTACTTCACAACAGTGGCAGGGCCCAGGATGTAGGGTTGTCCCCAACGAGGCATCTGTCGGTCACCAACCAAGTAAGTTGTAATGTCATTCTTTGCAGTATGTGGTAATTGACATGATCACCCAGATACATCAAGCCATAGTCAATGGCATTAGCAGAATGAGCTGTGCCCACTTCCTTAGATTAATGACTTAGCAGAATGACGTGTGCCCACTTCCTTAGATTAATAACTTAGCAGACTGACCTGTGCCCAATTCCTTAGATTAATAAGTTAGCAGAATGACCTGTGCCCACTTCCTTAGATTAATGACTTAGCAGACTGACATATGTCGTCGTTATTTAGGTTGGCAACTAACAAACATTCCATCCACGGGTGAAAACATGTATTTGTCGCAAAATAATGTTTTTTTTATTTATTTTATACAGGGACCACACGGGCAAGAGTTGAAGAAATGAATAGAAGTGTCCTTGAGTTGGTGGCCGATATGCAGCAGCTGGTTGACTCGTTGGGGACAACAGAAGAAGAATAGTATTCTGGGTCCTGTCACTGTGTGTTTTTTTATGTAAATAGTTTTTAAATGTTTTAATTTTTACAAATTTTACTGTTTTTTATAGGACATATTTTTAAAAACATTTAAAAAAAAACATAAACAAAAAAAAAAGTTTCCTTGGCATTTTTTAACACAAATACATTAACACCAAACTAAGGCTGAAACAAATATTTAGCGATGAAGATTCCGGGAAGTGGTTTGGGTAAGTTTTATGGGCCTAAAATGGAAGAAGAACCTAACCGCAAAGTGGTTTTGGTAAGTTTTAGGGGCCTAAAATGGAAGAAGAACCTAACCGCGAAGTGGTTTGGGTAAGTTTTAGGGGCATAAAATGGAAGAAGAACCTAACCGCAAAGTGGTTTGGGTAAGCTTTAAGGGTCCAAAAGGGAAGATGGAGGATAGTGCTAAGTGGTTGGGGTGAGCTTTAAGGGTTCAAAAGGGAAGATGGAGGATAGTGCTAAGTGATTTAGCTAAACATTGTAGTAGAAGTGATGGTGGCAAATATGTAGGCGAGCACTTTAATGAGTTAAGTTTGTAGTGCGCAGGCGCGAGATCGTAAGGATTTTCGTCTGGACGATTATTTATTGAAAAAGGGAAACAGAATCTAACGGGAAACGTAAAGGATTCCTGGGAGGAGACGATGGAAAAAGGGCAAAAACGGAAGCCTACGTTGCAACATGAGAAAATGAAACGGAAAAGTCATGCTGGAAAATGACATCCTCGTACTCGTACTCTGCCGTATGAACGGACGAAAAGTTTACAGAAGAATAGCAATGCATGCATAGAATCGCTCGCACACTCATACAAGAGCGGGAAAATAAAAAAAAAAACAAATCGGCACAAAAACGAAAGTCTTTTTTTGTCTCTCTGAATCAAGCCTATTGTGACTACCTTGAAAGGTATTATATCTGAGAAACCTTTGATTGTCTATAGAAATAAAAGATCCAATAAGGATCATCTAATCAAGAACCACTTCAGGTATAACAAACAGGGAGAATGCTGCAGAATCAAGGGCTCATTTCCATGTGGCTGCTGCAATGTTTGCAAATATGTGGAAACAGACAAGTTTTTAAGAATTCCCGGATATGCCAATGAGATTAAACAACATTTCATAAATTGCAATTCAATACAACCGATCTAAATGTGCAACTGGCAACACTGAGACCCATTGCTATGCTGGAAATGAGTCTGGTGCTCACTGAGCAGACATGCTCTTGGTTAGGGAAGGGAGAGGGTGGTAGTATGGGGGGACAAAAAAACAGATAAATGTGGCAGCTAGCTGGATAAATATGAGTTATGGGTAAACGTTACAAGGAGGCTAGCACTGAGCAAGCCCCAACGATTTTGCCTGGTTGGCAGATGAGGAGGATGTTAGCGGTCATGATGTATATTGGCACCAATGACATAGAGAAAAGTAAATGGAAAGTCCTTAAAAATGACTTAGACTGTAAGCTTTACAGCTAGGTTATCAGCCGTTGTATTCTCAGAAATACTACCAGTACCAAAAGCCACACCAGAGAGGCAGCAGAAGATTAGGGTGGTAAACAGGAGTGGTTTGGGTTCTTAGAGAACTGGGCTGACTTCTCCGTGGGCTACATGTTCTTTGACAGGGATAAGCTGCACCTTACTGGGGAGGGTGTATCTGTTCTGGGGAGAGGATGGCTAAAAGATTGGAGGAGTGTTTAAACTAAGCACTGGAGGGGGTAAAGGTAGTTATAGAGGGGAAGTTAAAGGAGCACTATTGCGAAAAAATGGACCAATGATAAAAATCCATATAAATATGCAGGATGGCGGGAGGACAGGTCACTTATACACACGATATCAAGAAATATCAAGCCAGGCTTGTTTCTTTTATTTTAATGGAAGGAAAATGACAGCCGGGGTGACAGGTTCTGTCACCACTCATAGACTAAACCTGTCATCCCTGGATTTTGTTCCTACCATGTGAGAATAAACCACAAACTTGGTGGGAGTTTTATTCAGCTCGGGTATATAAGTGACTTGTCCTCTCATTAAAAGGCATTTACTCACCGGCAATCACGATCCCTCCTGGCGGGCCTATTCTTGACCGGAGAGGCCTCAGATCAACCCCCGGGCTCTTCTGGGAGAAATAGGCACTCTCAAGCAATTCCGCAGTTGCCCAGCCACTAGCTCTGGGGAGTATGATGTCATCTATGATGTCATACACAACGTCATCCCACACCTGACCCAAGACGCTGAGTAGCGTTGGGTGATCGGAGGAGAAAGGGTTGTAGGGGCTGTAGGGTGAGTGTAGGGTGTGATCACTTTCCCCCCTCCACTGATAACTCGGCAACTGTGCTTTGTGGGACAGGATCGCAGATCAGAGGTGAGTAAAGAAAAAAAAGAATAAATGCCATTTTTACTCCTGTGGCTAGTGGGTGACTTGCCATTTACCCCTGCCCCCCAATTAGCAGCCTCCCCAAAGCCCAGAGGGGGCAGAAGAGCCTGGGGCCATTTAGGCTTAGCAGGCCTGAAGCCACCAAGGCTGTGTTTTATTTTGAAGGGTTTTTAACCCTTAAAATTATGTTCTGTTGCCCCGCAGGTATAAAAGGCTTCCAGTAGCAGCAGGAGAGCTGAAGCCATAATGATCGGCAAGGGACACAAGGCGAGAAGGATGGGAGATAAGTATAAAAAAACAAATAAAATATATTTTTTCTGTGTGTGTGTTTTTTTTCTGTTTAACCCTTTGTGAACTGACAAGGGGTCCATGAGACCCCCCACCCCACGCCAATTTTATGGTCTAACACTTTATAGTGTGGATGATAGTTGTATTTTATTTGTATATATTATATACAAAGGGTTTTAAGGGTTTTGGGGGGGGAGACCCAAAAAGAGTACAATCTGAAGGAACATTTTAAACACCACTCGGTCTGCTTTACCCTGACCCAACTTAGGAAATCTGCAACCGTGTTCAGGGTACCCTTCAGATGAACCGTATATATTGACCAGACCTGTTCCTGAAGAGAAAACAGTATGGAATTTGAAAGATTTATCAAGGACAATGACCTGGTCCCGTCCTGATGATTTAAATGTGCTACTGTTGAAGCATTGTTGGAGAGGATCTGGACATCTCTGCCTTAAATTATCGGAAATGATCCAACTCCCTTAGTTCCCTGCAATTGGAGGATTTCCTGGCTGTGTATGGTGGCCACTGCCACTGGACAAAATGCCCAGGTGGGCTTCCCAACCCCAGGAATTGGCATCCTGTAATCATTACAGGATCCTTTTCTTTCCACAGTCTTCCCCTTTTTAAGATCTTGGGGTCTGTCCACCAATGGAGGCTTTCTAGTACATCTTCTCCTATTTAAGCATTCTGATCTAATGAGTCTAGGCACTTGTTCCAATTAGACAACAGAAATCTTTGCAGGGCTCTCATGTGAAGCTGGAATTGCTGCCATAATTTAACTGGGTCATTGGTATGATCTTGTGGATTTTGTTCTCCAGGAGCAGAATTTCTTGAGAGAGAGTATGTCTAGATCATACCCGAGGAATCTACAACAGTGGTTTGGTATCAGATTTGATTTTTCTAAATTGACAATCCAGCCTAAGGTTCTTAGAAGAGGAAGAGTCTTCTGTAAGTCTGCTAGTAGCGACACCCCTGACCTGTTTAGCAAGAGTAAATCGTCCAGGTATGGAATAATTGTGACTCCTTCCTGTCTGAGGTGTGTCAGTTCCGCCAATATCTTTGTGAAGATACATGAATGCAACAACAGGCCAAAGGGTAAAGCCCTGTACTGGTAGTGATAAAGCTCCTGGTCTGATGTAGAGGCAGAATTGGAATATTCAGGCAAGCACCCTGCAGGTCTCATTTGATTATAAAGGTCTGCTCTATGAGAATGTTCCTTACTGAATAGATAGATTCCATTCTGAACTTTTTGGAAATGAGGAAAAGATTTAATCTTTTCGGGTTTAGAATTATCTGATCATTTCCCGATGGCTTTTGCACCTGGAAAACATGAGAATAGAAACTGGATAAGAATTCAAGGTGGTACCCATTTTCCAAGATCTGTAGCACAAATTGATTTTGGGAGACTGTTCTCCAGGCCACAAACCAGGCAAGCCCCCCCCCCCCCACCCCGGGTAGTGTTTGTCTGGACCGGGACTTAGGCCCCTTTGAGGGTTTGCAGACCAAACCGCCCTTTTTCTGTGGCTTCATCTGTGGCCATCTCTTCTTTTGCTCATTCTGTCTACCTTGAAATTTATAGTTGTGGTCTTAGTGCTAGTGTGGCTTTCAAACATCATTTTCCTGTTTGGAAATTTCTTATCTGCTTCACTAGAACAAGCTAGAATAGTATACAAGTCTTCTCCAAAAAGGAGATTGCCGTGAAATAGAATGCTACACAACTTTTCCTCAGATACCAGGTCCATCCATCCATTGGATCAAGCATTGCCCCCATATCCTCAAAACTCAAGTCTGCAGATCTGGAGATCTGACCCAGGGGTGCATTTAATTTTGGAAATTTGGCCTAATGCTCCATGTCCTGTTCTTAGAATGTAAATTTACATTTGAGTGAGCCCAGCATATTTTTATTTTCTCTGGGTACTCAATTCAGACTTAATGATATCCTTAACAGCTGAATGGACTGGAAATGTCTTAGGTTTATCCTCACTTATGATTCCCCATCATAAATGTCATCTAACAGACCTGCAAAGTCCATTGGGCGGACTCCAGAGGAATCGGAGGACCCCTCTCTACTCTTATCCAACTGTATATCCTCATTAAGATAGTCCCTAACCAGTTACCTCCAAACCTGTTTCAAACTGAACCTAGGACCGTGGGTCTCTGCAGGAGGAATAGAAGCATTAAGGGATATTAATGATCTAGGATCCTGGGTTCAGAATCCTTGGGTTTTTCTTTTTTTTTTTTTTTTTTTGGGGGGGGGGTCCTTATCTCTATCCTTATCCTTTACTTCAAGCAGATTAAACTAGAAAGGACAGAATACAATACATGAGTCATGTATACATACCCCCACAGATACCAGAATAAATGGCAAAATATATAACAGGATGTTTACATTACTGATTTTTTTCATGTGGCATTTTGCAAGTGTTAAGGCTGGCTGATACACTGCCTACACCTGGATTTCTTTGCCCAAGATCGCGTGGAGTGTGCTCCCTCATAGGAGAGGCAGCCATCATTCTGTGGCCCCTGGCGTTGACTACTTGAACTGAACATCGCCACCGGCAGGGCCATGATCATGGGGCTCGAGTAAGTTGTACAGCAGAGCTTCCTGTTGCACAATCGGCACCCCTCTCTCCCACCACACCCACCATCAAGGATTCTGCCTCTGGGGGCCCCTAAATCTTAAGGAATGCAAGGATGGCCACATTGGCTGTGAATAGGAGGATGGGTCATCCTGTCTGTGATGATACCCCTGCATTTCTGAACACACATTCTCACACATGCCATTGGGGATGCCAGCACTTCCAAGGCATAGAGGGCACCCTCTGGCAATTTGTCCAATATAGCGACCCAGAAATTGAACGGGGAGGACACATCACTCAGTACCAGGAGGCACATCGACAGATAGTCAGCTTGCTGGTACAATCGGCTGTAGCCGATGATGGTGAATGTGGCGGACAATTAAATTAAATGTTCCATATCGTGACCATGCTTACCCTCTCTTGTGTGATGGTGCTGGTGCCCCTGCTTTACTGGTGACTTGCTCTTCCTCGACCTTGTGCCACCACTAGGGATGAGCGAACTTTTGAAAAATTTGATTCGGCTAATTCGCCGAATTTTCCGACAAAATTTGTGTCGGTCCGAATTTATTTGCGACGAATCGCTATTAAAAACGGCTTTTTGTGAGCTTCCTAGTGCCTCAATAGGGTTGTAAACGATTCTGCCTTGCTGTAACACGCATAGGATGTGTGCTGGGCTAGTGAAATAATACTGTAAATAATTATGACATGCAGATCAGAGGCATCGCTATTTGAATCGCTGAGCGGCACAATTGCAGACAGTTGAGGTGGCATCACTATGAGGGGCCCCGATATTGCCTGAAAAACACACCCTGGAGCTGGCAGCAGCAGGAGTCCAAATATTGGCTGAAAGACATCCTGGAGTTGGCAGCAAGAGCCCAAAAATTGGCTGAATGACACCCTGGAGTGGCAAGCAGAAGCAGGAGCCAAAACATAGCTTGAAAGAGACACTGCAGTTGGCAGCAGGAGCCCAAAAATTGGCTGAATGACACCCTGGAGTTGCAAGCAGCAGCAGCAGCCCAAACATAGCTTGAAAGACACACTGGAGTTGGCAGCAGGAGCCAAAAAATTGGCTGAATGACACCCTGGAGTGGCAAGCAGCAGCAGCAGCAGGAGCCCAAACATAGCTTGAAAGAGACACTGGAGTTGGCATCAGCAGGAACCCAAAAATTGGCCAAAAGACACACTGCAGTTGGCAGCAGCAGGAGGCCAAACCTAGCTTGAAAGACACACTGGAGTTGGCAGCAGGAGCCCGAAAATTGGCTGAATGACACCCTGGAGTTGCAAGCAGCAGCAGCAGCAGCAGCAGCCCAAACCTAGCTTGAAAGACACTGGAGTTGGCAGCAGGAGCCCAAAAATTGGCTGAATGACACCCTGGAGTTACAAGCAGCAGCAGCAGAAGCCCATACATAGCTAGAACGACACACTGGAGTTGGCAGTAGGAGCCCAAAAGTATGCTAAATGACACCCTGGAGTTGCAAGCAGCTGCAGCAGCAGCAGCCCAATCCTGGCTTGAAAGACACACTGGAGTTGGCAGCAGGAGCCCAAAAATTGGCTGAATGACACCCTGGAGTTGCAAGCAGCAGCAGCAGAAGCCCATACATAGCTTGAAAGACACACTGGAGTTGGCAGTAGGAGCCCAAAAGTATGCTAAATGACACCCTGGAGTTGCAAGCAGCTGCAGCAGCAGCAGCCCAATCCTGGCTTGAAAGACACACTGGAGTTGGCAGCAGGAGCCCAAAAAATGGCTGAATGACACCCTGGAGTTGCAAGCAGCAGAAGCAGGAGCCCAAGCATAGCTTGAAAGAGACACTGGAGTTGGCAGTAGGAGCCCAAAAATTGGCTGAATGACACCCTGGAGTTGCAAGCAGCAGCAGCAGCAGCAGGAGCCCAGACATACCCCTCGATTCAAAGAGCAAAAGTTAATTGATTTCGTATCGAGAATCGTAAGTTTGGGTGGGTGTTAGTCATTTTTTCCTGTTTTTTTGGCCATTTCCGACTCGCACGAGCCTACGTACGAATGCGTATATGCTCTTACGATCAGCGGAAGTCCGTTCCTAAATTTTAGGATCAAAACGTAAAACTTAGGATCAAAACGTAAAACTTAGGATCAAATCCTAAAACTTAGGATCAAAACGTAAAACTTAGGTTAATTGGATGTGTTTAGGTGTGATTCAGAGAAACCTCTAAATACGTTTTAAAAGAAAGCCACTGCCGACACCTTTTAGCAGTCGTATTGCTGTTCGTGAACAGGTTTTTTGGCTATGTGGAGGAGTCTGCGCGTCTTGAGCTCCAATGAACTGCATGTATCAGCATGGCCGAGGCCATAAATTGTATGGCAATGCATACCTGATTCATGTATGCCTTATAAAAGCATTTTAATGTGGACCTTAATTAGTCCTTTGCATGTAAACCTTTATTTTGCAATATATTTGCGTTAATTAAAGAAACTTATGTCCTTTGTTATTTATTTTAAAATTGAGGTACTAGAATAATATTTTTAGATTGCATTTATTGGTGTAGTTGTTTACCTTTGCTTTGTTTAATTATTTAAGCACATCTTTGGTCAGATGCATCACACTTACTGAGGAGAGGAGAGCGGGATAAAGTGCAGGATGTGGGTTACTGCTGTATTTTGCACAGACACAGCAGAGCTGGGGGCATGGAAAGGTCAGAAATCAAAGAATCCAGAGCAACACAGTCACAAGGCCCTTTCTGTTTGCAGGCTGCCCGATAATACCTGAGCCGCCATCTTGGCTGTTTCTAGGCTCATAACATGCAGAAGTTGCTGGGTGTTTTTTAATATTTGTGAGCAATCTGTATGTAGAGGGTGTGGGTAACCACACAAAAATTTTAAAGTTGTACCATTTGAAGCATAAATATTAAAATTAAATCCACAAGTAAAAAATGCAAGTTAACTAAAAATTAAACAAAGTAAGATTTACTTATGCAAATGCATTCATGTTGGTTACTACAAAATGAATGAAATAAAGAAAAAGACCAAATATTTAGAATGCACTTTAATGAGGTAAGTTTGTAGTGCGGAGCCGCAAGATCAGAAGGATTTACGTCCAGACAAAAAAGGAAAAAGGGCAAAACCAATGTTGCAACCTGAGAAATGAAACGGAAAATTCAGGATGGAAACTGACATAGGTCTGATTCCCGAACTGCCATACGAACGGACGTATATTTTAGGATAGAAACGTATTTGCTTATTGAATCACTCGCAAGTTCATACGAACGCACGAGCGGACGTGAAAAATAGGATGATCGTGAGCCAAATCCAAGCTGTTACATGTTTCTTTGAATCAACCCAATAGCTTGAAAGAGACACTGGAGTTGGCATCAGCAGGAACCCAAAAATTGGCCAAAAGACACACTGCAGTTGGCAGCAGCAGCAGCAGGAGGCCAAACATAGCTTGAAAGAGACACTGGAGTTGGCAGCAGGAGCCCAAACATTGGCTGAATGACACCCTGGAGTTGCAAGCAGCAGCAGCAGCAGCAGCAGCCCAAACCTAGCTTGAAAGACACACTGGAGTTGGCAGCAGGAGCCCAAACATTGGCTGAATGACACCCTGGAGTTGCAAGCAGCAGCAGCAGCAGAAGCCCATACATAGCTTGAAAGACACACTGGAGTTGGCAGTAGGAGCCCAAAAGTATGCTGAATGACACCCTGGAGTTGCAAGCAGCTGCAGCAGCAGCAGCCCAAACCTGGCTTGAAAGACACACTGGAGTTGGCATCAGGAGCCCAAAAATTGGCTGAATGACACCCTGGAGTTGCAAGAAGCAGCAGGAGCCCAAGCATAGCTTGAAAGAGACACTGGAATTGGCAGCAGGAGCCCAAAAATTGGCTGAATGACACCCTGGAGTTGCAAGCAGCAGCAGCCCAAACATAGCTTGAAAGACACACCGGAGTAGGCAGCAGGAGCCCAAAAATTGGCTGAATGACACCCTGGAGTTGCAAGCAGCAGCAGCAGCAGCCCGAACATTGGCTGAAAGAGACACTGGAGTTGGCAACAGGAGCCCAAGAATTGGCTGAATGACACCCTGGAGATGCAAGCAGCTCAGCAGCAGCAGCAGCCCAAACATAGCTAGAAAGACACACTGGAGTTGGCAGCAGGAGCCCAAAAATTGGCTGAATGACACCCTGGAGTTGCAAGCAGCAGGATCCCAAACATAGCTCGAAAGACACACCGGAGTAGGCAGCAGGAGCCCAAAAATTGGCTGAATGACACCCTGAAGTTGCAAGCAGCAGCAGCAGCAGCAGAAGCCCATACATAGCTTGAAAGACACACTGGAGTTGGCAGTAGGAGCCCAAAAGTATGCTGAATGACACCCTGGAGTTGCAAGCAGCTGCAGCAGCAGCAGCCCAAACCTGGCTTGAAAGACACACTGGAGTTGGCAGCAGGAGCCCAAAAATTGGCTGAATGACACCCTGGAGTTGCAAGAAGCAGCAGGAGCTCAAGCATAGCTTGAAAGAGACACTGGAGTTGGCAGCAGGAGCCCAAAAATTGGCTGAATGACACCCTGGAGTTGCAAGCAGCAGCAGCCCAAACATAGCTTGAAAGACACACCGGAGTAGGCAGCAGGAGCCCAAAAATTGGCTGAATGACACCCTGGAGTTGCAAGCAGCAGCAGCAGCAGCCCGAACATTGGCTGAAAGAGACACTGGAGTTGGCAACAGGAGCCCAAGAATTGGCTGAATGACACCCTGGAGATGCAAGCAGCTCAGCAGCAGCAGCAGCCCAAACATAGCTAGAAAGACACACTGCAGTTGGCAGCAGGAGCCCAAAAATTGGCTGAATGACACCCTGGAGTTGCAAGCAGCAGGATCCCAAACATAGCTCGAAAGACACACCGGAGTAGGCAGCAGGAGCCCACAAATTGGCTGAATGACACCCTGGAGTTGCAAGCAGCAGCAGCAGCAGCCCGAACATTGGCTAGAAGAGACACTGGAGTTGGCAACCGGAGCCCAAGAATTGGCTGAATGACACCCTGGAGCTGCAAGCAGCAGCAGCAGGAGCCCAAACATAGCTTGAAAGAGACACTGGAGTTGGCAGCAGGAGCCCAAAAATTGGCTGAATGACACCCTGGAGTTGCAAGTAGCTCAGCAGCAGCAGCAGCCCAAACATAGCTAGAAAGACACACTGGAGTTGGCAGCAGGAGCCCAAACATTGGCTGAATGACACCCTGGAGTTGCAAGCAGCAGCAGCAGCAGGAGCCCAAACATAGCTTGAAAGAGACACTGGAGTTGGCAGCAGGAGCCCAAAAATTGGCTGAATGACACTCTGGAATTGCAAGCAGCAGCAGCAGCAGCCGCAGCCCAAACATAGCTTGAAAGACACACTGGAGTAGGCAGCAGGAGCCCAAAAATTGGCTGAATGACACCCTGGAGTTGCAAGCAGCAGCAGCAAGAGCCCACACATAGGTTGAAAGAGACACTGGAGTTGGCAGCAGGAGCCCAAACATTGGCTGAATGACACCCTGGAGTTGCAAGCAGCAGCAGCAGCCCAAACATAGCTTGAAAGAGACACTGGAGTTGGCAGCAGGAGCCCAAAAATTGGCTGAATGACACCCTGGATTTTCAAGCAGCAGGAGCCCAAACATAGCTTGAAAGACACAATGGAGTATGCAGCAGGAGCCCAAAAAATGGCTGAATGACACCCTGGAGTTGCAAGCAGCAGCAGAAGCAGGAGCCCAAACATAGCTTGAAAGAGACACTGGAGTTGGCAGCAGGAGCCCAAAAATTGGCTGAATGACACCCTGGATTTGCAAGCAGCAGCCCAAACATAGCTTGAAAGACACACTGGAGTTGGCAGCAGGAGTCCCAAAATTGACTGAATGACACCCTGGAGTTGCAAGCAGCAGCAGCAGGAGCCCAAACATGGCTTGAAAGACACACTGGAGTAGGCAGCAGGAGCCCAAAAATTGGCTGAATGACACCCTGGAGTTGCAAGCAGCAGGAGCCCAAACATAGCTTGAAAGAGACACCGGAGTTCACAGCAGGAACCCAAAAATTGGCTGAATGACACCCTGGAGTTGCAAGCAGCAGCAGCAGGAGCCCTAAAATAGCTTGAAAGAGACACTGGAATTGGCAGCAGGAGCCCAAAAATTGGCTGAATGACGCCCTGGAGTTGCAAGCAGCAGTAGCAGGAGCCCAAACATAGCTTGAAAGACACACTGGAGTTGGCAGCAGGATCCCAAAAATTGTGTGAATGACACCCTGGAGTTGCAAGCAGCAGCATCAGGAGCCCAAATATAGCTTGAAAGAGACACTGGAGTTGGCAGCAGGAGCCCAAAAATTGTCTGAATGACACCCTGAAGTTGCAAGCAGTAGCAGCAGGAGCCCAAGCATAGCTTGGAAGACACACTGCAGTTGGCAGCAGGAGCCGAAAAATTGGCTGAATGACACCCTGGAGTTGCAAGCAGCAGCAGCAGCCCAAACATAGCTTGAAAGAGACACCGGAGTTGGCAGCAGGAACCCAAAAATTCGCTGAATGACACTCTGGAGTTGCAAGCAGCAGCAGCAGCCCAAACCTAGATTGAAAGACACACTGGAGTTAGCTGCAAGAGCCCAAAAATTGGCTGAATGACACCCTGGAGTTGCAAACAGCAGCAGGAGCCCAAACATAGCTTGAAAGAGACACTGGAGTTGGCAGCAGGAGCCCAAAAATTGGCTGAATGACACCTTGGAGTTGCAAGCAGCTCAGCAGCAGCAGCAGGAGGCCGATCATAGCTTGAAAGAGACACTGGAGTTGGCAGCAGGAGCCCAAAAATTGGCTGAATGACACCCTGGAGTTGCAAGCAGCAACAGGAGCCCAAGCATAGCTTGAAAGAGACACTGGAGTTGGCAGCAGGAGCCCAAAAATTGGCTGAATGACACCCTGGAGTTGCAAGCAGCAGCAGCCCAAACATAGCTTGAAAGACACACCGGAGTAGGCAGCAGGAGCCCAAAAATTGGCTGAATGACACCCTGGAGTTGCAAGCAGCAGCAGCAGCCCGAACATTGGCTGAAAGAGACACTGGAATTGGCAGCAGGAGCCAAAGAATTGGCTGAATGACACCCTGGAGTTGCAAGCAGCAGCAGCAGGAGCCCAAACATAGCTTGAAAGAGACACTGGAGTTGGCAGCAGGAGCCCAAAAATTGGCTGAATGACACCCTGGAGTTGCAAGCTGCTCAGCAGCAGCCCAAACATAGCTAGAAAGACACACTGGAGTTGGCAGCAGGAGCCCAAAAATGGGCTGAATGACACCCTGGAGTTGCAAGCAGCAGCAGCAGGAGCCCTAACATAGCTTGAAAGAGACACTGGAGTTGGCAGCAGGAGCCCAAAAATGGGCTGAATGACACCCTGGAGTTGCAAGCAGCAGCAGCAGCAGCCGCAGCCCAAACATAGCTTGAAAGACACACTGGAGTTGGCAGCAGGAGCACAAAAATTGGCTGAATGGCACCCTGGAGTTGCAAGCAGCAGAAGCAAGAGCCCACACATAGGTTGAAAGAGACACTGGAGTTGGCAGCAGGAGCCCAAAAATCGGCTGAATGACACCCTGGAGTTGCAAGCAGCAGGAGCCCAAACATAGCTTGAAAGACACACTGGAGTTGGCAGCAGGAGCCCAAAAATTGGCTGAATGACACCCTGGGGTTGCAAGCAGCAGCAGAAGCAGGAGCCCAAACATAGCTTGAAAGAGACACTGGAGTTGGCAGCAGGAGCCCAAAAATTGGCTGAATGACACCCTGGAGTTGCAAGCAGCAGCAGCAGCCCAAACCTAGATTGAAAGACACATTGGAGTTGGCTGCAGGAGCCCAAAAATTGGCTGAATGACACCCTGGAGTTGCAAGCAGCAGCAGGAGCCCAAACATAGCTTGAAAGACACACTGGAGTTGGCAGCAGGAGCCCAAAAAGTGGCTGAATGACACCCTGGAGTTGCAAGCAGCAGCAGGAGCCCAAACATAGCTTGAAAGAGACACTGGAGTTGGCAGCATGAGCCCACAAATTGGTTGAATGACACCCTGGAGTTGCAAGAAGCAGGAGCCCAAACCTAGCTTGAAAGAGACACTGGAGTTGGCAGCAGGAGCCCAAAAATTGGCTGAATGACACCTTGGAGTTGCAAGCAGCTCAGCAGCAGCAGCAGCAGCAGGAGGCCGAACATAGCTTGAAAGAGACACTGGAGTTGGCAGCAGGAGCCCTAAAATTGCCTGAATGACACCCTGGAGTTGCAAGCAGCAACAGGAGCCCAAGCATAGCTTGAAAGAGACACTGGAGTTGGCAGCAGGAGCCCAAAAATTGGCTGAATGACACCCTGGAGTTGCAAGCAGCAGCAGCCCAAACATAGCTTGAAAGACACAGCAGAGTAGGCAGCAGGAGCCCAAAAATTGGCTGAATGACACCCTGGAGTTGCAAGCAGCAGCAGCAGCCCGAACACTGGCTGAAAGAGACACCGGAATTGGCAACAGGAGCCCAAGAATTGGCTGAATGACACCCTGGAGTTGCAAGCAGCAGCAGCAGGAGCCCAAACATAGCTTGAAAGAGACACTGGAGTTGGCAGCAGGAGCCCAAAAATTGGCTGAATGACACCCTGGAGTTGCAAGCAGCTCAGCAGCAGCCCAAACATAGCTAGAAAGACACACTGGAGTTGGCAGCAGGAGCCCCAAAATTGGCTGAATGACACCCTGGAGTTGCAAGCAGCAGCAGCAGGAGCCCTAACATAGCTTGAAAGAGACACTGGAGTTGGCAGCAGGAGCCCAAAAATGGGCTGAATGACACCCTGGAGTTGCAAGCAGCAGCAGCAGCAGCAGCCCAAACATAGCTTGAAAGACACACTGGAGTTGGCAGCAGGAGCCCCAAAATTGGCTGAATGACACCCTGGAGTTGCAAGCAGCAGCAGCAGGAGCCCTAACATAGCTTGAAAGAGACACTGGAGTTGGCAGCAGGAGCCCAAAAATGGGCTGAATGACACCCTGGAGTAGCAAGCAGCAGCAGCCCAAACATAGCTTGAAAGACACACTGGAGTAGGCAGCAGGAGCCCAAAAATTGGCTGAATGACAACCTGGAGTTGCAAGCAGCAGAAGCAAGAGCCCACACATAGGTTGAAAGAGACACTGGAGTTGGCAGCAGGAGCCAAAAAATCGGCTGAATGACACCCTGGAGTTGCAAGCAGCAGGAGCCCAAACATAGCTTGAAAGACACACTGGAGTTGGCAGCAGGAGCCCAAAAATTGGCTGAATGACACCCTGGAGTCGCAAGCAGCAGCAGAAGCAGGAGCCCAAACATAGCTTGAAAGAGACACTGGAGTTGGCAGCAGGAGCCCAAAAATTGGCTGAATGACACCCTGGAGTTGCAAGCAGCAGCAGCAGGAGCCCAAGCATAGCTTGAAAGACACACTGCAGTTGGCAGCAGGAGCCGAAAAATTGGCTGAATGACACCCTGGAGTTGCAAGCAGCAGCAGCAGCCCAAACATAGCTTGAAAGAGACACCGGAGTTGGCAGCAGGAACCCAAAAGTTGGCTGAATGACACCCTTGAGTTGCAAGCAGCAGCAGCAGGAGCCCTGACATAGCTAGAAAGAGACACTGGAGTTGGCAGCAGGAGCCCAAAAATGGGCTGAATGACACCCTGGAGTTGCAAGCAGCAGCAGCAGCCCAAACATAGCTTGAAAGACACACTGGAGTATGCTGCAGGAGCCCAAAAACTGGCTGAATGACACCCTGGAGTTGCAAGCAGCAAAAGCAAGAGCCCACACATAGGTTGAAAGAGACACTGGAGTTGGCAGCAGGAGCCAAAAAATCGGCTGAATGACACCCTGGAGTTGCAAGGAGCAGTAGCCCAAACATAGCTTGAAAGACACACTGGAATTGGCAGCAGGAGCCCAAAAATTGGCTGAATGACACCCTGGAGTTGCAAGCAGCAGCAGAAGCAGGAGCCCAAACATAGCTTAAAAGAGACACTGGAGTTGGCAACCGGAGCCCAAAAATTGGCTGAATGACACCCTGGAGTTGCAAGCAGCAGCAGCAGGAGCCCAAGCATAGCTTGAAAGACACACTGCAGTTGGCAGC
Source organism: Gastrophryne carolinensis (assembly GCA_027917425.1). Lineage (NCBI taxonomy): Eukaryota > Metazoa > Chordata > Amphibia > Anura > Microhylidae > Gastrophryne > Gastrophryne carolinensis. Next base: position 247,210,082 of record CM051238.1, read on the forward strand.
AGGAGCCGAAAAATTGGCTGAATGACACCCTGGAGTTGCAAGCAGCAGCAGCAGCCCAAACATAGCTTGAAAGAGACACCGGAGTTGGCAGCAGGAACCCAAAAATTGACTGAATGACACCCTGGAGTTGCAAGCAGCAGCAGCAGCCCAAACCTATATTGAAAGACACACTGGAGTTGGCTGCAGGAGCCAAAAAATTGGCTGAATGACACCCTGGAGTTGCAAGCAGCAGCAGGAGCCCAAACATAGCTTAAAAGACACACTGGAGTTGGCAGCAGGAGCCCAAACATTAGCTGAATGACACCCTGGAGTTGCAAGCAGCAGCAGCAGGAGCTCAAGCCTAGCTTGAAAGAGACACTGGAGTTAGCAGCAGGAGCCCAAAAATTGGCTGAATGACACCCTGGAGTTGCAAGCAGCTCAGCAGCAGCAGCAGCAGCAGCAAGAGCCCAAACATAGCTTGAAAGAGACACTGGAGTTGGCAGCAGGAGCCCGCAAATTGGCTGAATGACACCCTGAAGTTGCAAGCAGCAGCAGCAGCCCAAACCTAGCTTGAAAGACACACTGGAGTTGGCAGCAGGAGCCCAAAAATGGGCTGAATGACACCCTGGAGTTGCAAGCAGCAGGAGCCCAAGCATAGCTTGAAAGAGACACTGGAGTTGGCAGCAGGAGCCCAAAAATTGGCTGAATGACACCCTGGAGTTGCAAGCAGCAGCAGCCCAAACATAGCTTGAAAGACACACCGGAGTAGGCAGCAGGAGCCCAAAAATTGGCTGAATGACACCCTGGAGTTGCAAGCAGCAGCAGCAGCCCGAACATTGTCTGAAAGAGACACTGGAGTTTGCAACAGGAGCCCAAGAATTGGCTGAATGACACCCTGGAGTTGCAAGCAGCAGCAGTAGGAGCCCAAACATAGCTTGAAAGAGACACTGGAGTTGGCAGCAGGAGCCTAAAAATTGGCTGAATGACATCATGGAGTTGCAAGCAGCTCAGCAGCAGCAGCAGCCCAAACATAGCTAGAAAGATACACCGGAGTTGGCAGCAGGAGCCCCAAAATTGGATGAATGACACCCTGGAGTTGCAAGCAGCAGCAGCAGGAGCCCTAACATAGCTTGAAAGAGACACTGGAGTTGGCAGCAGGAACCCAAAAATTGGCTGAATGACACCCTGGAGTTGCAAGCAGCAGCAGCAGGAGCCCAAGCATAGCTTGAAAGACACACTGCAGTTGGCAGCAGGAGCCGAAAAATTGGCTGAATGACACCCTGGAGTTGCAAGCAGCAGCAGCAGCCCAAACCTAGATTGAAAGACACATTGGAGTTGGCTGCAGGAGCCCCAAAATTGGCTGAATGACACCCTGGAGTTGCAAGCAGCAGAAGCATAAGCCCACACATAGGCTGAAAGAGACACTGGAGTTGGCAGCAGGAGCCCAAAAATCGGCTGAATGACACCCTGGAGTTGCAAGCAGCAGGAGCCCAAACATAGCTTGAAAGACACACTGGAGTTGGCAGCAGGAGCCCAAAAATTGGCTGAATGACACCCTGGAGTCGCAAGCAGCAGCAGAAGCAGGAGCCCAAACATAGCTTGAAAGAGACACTGGAGTTGGCAGCAGGAGCTCCAAAATTGGCTGAATGACACCCTGGAATTTCAAGCAGCAGCAGCAGGAGCCCTAACATAGCTTGAAAGAGACACTGGAGTTGGCAGCAGGAGCCCAAAAATGGGCTGAATGACACCCTGGAGTTGCAAGCAGCAGCAGCAGCAGCCAAAACATAGCTTGAAAGACACACTGGAGTTGGCAGCAGGAGCCCCAAAATTGGCTGAATGACACCCTGGAGTTGCAAGCAGCAGCAGCAGGAGCCCTAACATAGCTTGAAAGAGACACTGGAGTTGGCAGCAGGAGCCCAAAAATTGGCTGAATGACACCCTGGAGTTGCAAGCAGCTCAGCAGCAGCCCAAACATAGCTAGAAAGACACACTGGAGTTGGCAGCAGGAGCCCCAAAATTGGCTGAATGACACCCTGGAGTTGCAAGCAGCAGCAGCAGGAGCCCTAACATAGCTTGAAAGAGACACTGGAGTTGGCAGCAGGAGCCCAAAAATGGGCTGAATGACACCCTGGAGTTGCAAGCAGCAGCAGCAGCAGCAGCACCCTGGAGTTGCAAGCAGCAGCAGCAGGAGCCCTAACATAGCTTGAAAGAGACACTGGAGTTGGCAGCAGGAGCCCAAAAATGGGCTGAATGACACCCTGGAGTAGCAAGCAGCAGCAGCCCAAACATAGCTTGAAAGACACACTGGAGTAGGCAGCAGGAGCCCAAAAATTGGCTGAATGACAACCTGGAGTTGCAAGCAGCAGAAGCAAGAGCCCACACATAGGTTGAAAGAGACACTGGAGTTGGCAGCAGGAGCCAAAAAATCGGCTGAATGACACCCTGGAGTTGCAAGCAGCAGGAGCCCAAACATAGCTTGAAAGACACACTGGAGTTGGCAGCAGGAGCCCAAAAATTGGCTGAATGACACCCTGGAGTCGCAAGCAGCAGCAGAAGCAGGAGCCCAAACATAGCTTGAAAGAGACACTGGAGTTGGCAGCAGGAGCCCAAAAATTGGCTGAATGACACCCTGGAGTTGCAAGCAGCAGCAGCAGGAGCCCAAGCATAGCTTGAAAGACACACTGCAGTTGGCAGCAGGAGCCGAAAAATTGGCTGAATGACACCCTGGAGTTGCAAGCAGCAGCAGCAGCCCAAACATAGCTTGAAAGAGACACCGGAGTTGGCAGCAGGAACCCAAAAATTGGCTGAATGACACCCTTGAGTTGCAAGCAGCAGCTGCAGGAGCCCTGACATAGCTAGAAAGAGACACTGGAGTTGGCAGCAGGAGCCCAAAAATGGGCTGAATGACACCCTGGAGTTGCAAGCAGCAGCAGCAGCCCAAACATAGCTTGAAAGACACACTGGAGTAGGCTGCAGGAGCCCAAAAACTGGCTGAATGACACCCTGGAGTTGCAAGCAGCAGAAGCAAGAGCCCACACATAGGTTGAAAGAGACACTGGAGTTGGCAGCAGGAGCCAAAAAATCGGCTGAATGACACCCTGGAGTTGCAAGGAGCAGTAGCCCAAACATAGCTTGAAAGACACACTGGAGTTGGCAGCAGGAGCCCAAAAATTGGCTGAATGACACCCTGGAGTTGCAAGCAGCAGCAGAAGCAGGAGCCCAAACATAGCTTAAAAGAGACACTGGAGTTGGCAACCGGAGCCCAAAAATTGGCTGAATGACACCCTGGAGTTGCAAGCAGCAGCAGCAGGAGCCCAAGCATAGCTTGAAAGACACACTGCAGTTGGCAGCAGGAGCCGAAAAATTGGCTGAATGACACCCTGGAGTTGCAAGCAGCAGCAGCAGCCCAAACATAGCTTGAAAGAGACACCGGAGTTGGCAGCAGGAACCCAAAAATTGACTGAATGACACCCTGGAGTTGCAAGCAGCAGCAGCAGCCCAAACCTATATTGAAAGACACACTGGAGTTGGCTGCAGGAGCCAAAAAATTGGCTGAATGACACCCTGGAGTTGCAAGCAGCAGCAGGAGCCCAAACATAGCTTAAAAGACACACTGGAGTTGGCAGCAGGAGCCCAAACATTAGCTGAATGACACCCTGGAGTTGCAAGCAGCAGCAGCAGGAGCTCAAGCCTAGCTTGAAAGAGACACTGGAGTTAGCAGCAGGAGCCCAAAAATTGGCTGAATGACACCCTGGAGTTGCAAGCAGCTCAGCAGCAGCAGCAGCAGCAGCAGCAAGAGCCCAAACATAGCTTGAAAGAGACACTGGAGTTGGCAGCAGGAGCCTGCAAATTGGCTGAATGACACCCTGAAGTTGCAAGCAGCAGCAGCAGCCCAAACCTAGCTTGAAAGACACACTGGAGTTGGCAGCAGGAGCCCAAAAATGGGCTGAATGACACCCTGGAGTTGCAAGCAGCAGGAGCCCAAGCATAGCTTGAAAGAGACACTGGAGTTGGCAGCAGGAGCCCAAAAATTGGCTGAATGACACCCTGGAGTTGCAAGCAGCAGCAGCCCAAACATAGCTTGAAAGATACACTGGAGTTTGCAACAGGAGCCCAAGAATTGGCTGAATGACACCCTGGAGTTGCAAGCAGCAGCAGTAGGAGCCCAAACATAGCTTGAAAGAGACACTGGAGTTGGCAGCAGGAGCCTAAAAATTGGCTGAATGACATCCTGGAGTTGCAAGCAGCTCAGCAGCAGCAGCAGCCCAAACATAGCTAGAAAGATACACCGGAGTTGGCAGCAGGAGCCCCAAAATTGGCTGAATGACACCCTGGAGTTGCAAGCAGCAGCAGCAGGAGCCCTAACATAGCTTGAAAGAGACACTGGAGTTGGCAGCAGGAACCCAAAAATTGGCTGAATGACACCCTGGAGTTGCAAGCAGCAGCAGCAGGAGCCCAAGCATAGCTTGAAAGACACACTGCAGTTGGCAGCAGGAGCCGAAAAATTGGCTGAATGACACCCTGGAGTTGCAAGCAGCAGCAGCAGCCCAAACCTAGATTGAAAGACACATTGGAGTTGGCTGCAGGAGCCCCAAAATTGGCTGAATGACACCCTGGAGTTGCAAGCAGCAGCAGGAGCCCAAACATAGCTTGAAAGACACACTGCAGTTGGCAGCAGGAGCCGAAAAATTGGCTGAATGACACCCTGGAGTTGCAAGCAGCAGCAGCAGCCCAAACCTAGATTGAAAGACACATTGGAGTTGGCTGCAGGAGCCCCAAAATTGGCTGAATGACACCCTGGAGTTGCAAGCAGCAGCAGGAGCCCAAACATAGCTTGAAAGACACACTGGAGTTGGCAGCAGGAGCCCACAAATTGGTTGAATGACACCCTGGAGTTGCAAGAAGCAGGAGCCCAAACCTAGCTTGAAAGAGACACTGGACTTGGCAGCAGGAGCCCAAAAATTGGCTGAATGACACCTTGGAGTTGCAAGTAGCTCAGCAGCAGCAGGAGGCCGAACATAGCTTGAAAGAGACACTGGAGTTGGCAGCAGGAGCCCTAAAATTGGCTGAATGACACCCTGGAGTTTCAAGCAGCAACAGGAGCCCAAGCATAGCTTGAAAGAGACACTGGAGTTGGCAGCAGGAGCCCAAAAATTGGCTGAATGACACCCTGGAGTTGCAAGCAGCAGCAGCCCAAACATAGCTTGAAAGACACAACAGAGTAGGCAGCAGGAGCCCAAAAATTGGCTGAATAACACCCTGGAGTTGCAAGCAGCAGCAGCAGCCCGAACATTGGCTGAAAGAGACACTGGAATTGGCAACAGGAGCCCAAGAATTGGCTGAATGACACCCTGGAGTTGCAAGCAGCAGCAGCAGGAGCCCAAACATAGCTTGAAAGAGACACTGGAGTTGGCAGCAGGAGCCCAAAAATTGGCTGAATGACACCCTGGAGTTGCAAGCAGCTCAGCAGCAGCAGCAGCCCAAACATAGCTAGAAAGACACACTGGAGTCGGCAGCAGGAGCTCCAAAATTGGCTGAATGACACCCTGGAATTTCAAGCAGCAGGAGCCCTAACATAGCTTGAAAGAGACACTGGAGTTGGCAGCAGGAGCCCAAAAATGGGCTGAATGACACCCTGGAGTTGCAAGCAGCAGCAGCAGCAGCCAAAACATAGCTTGAAAGACACACTGGAGTTGGCAGCAGGAGCCCCAAAATTGGCTGAATGACACCCTGGAGTTGCAAGCAGCAGCAGCAGGAGCCCTAACATAGCTTGAAAGAGACACTGGAGTTGGCAGCAGGAGCCCAAAAATTGGCTGAATGACACCCTGGAGTTGCAAGCAGCTCAGCAGCAGCAGCAGCCCAAACATAGCTAGAAAGGCACACTGGAGTTGGCAGCAGGAGCCCCAAAATTGGCTGAATGACACCCTGGAGTTGCAAGCAGCAGCAGCAGGAGCCCTAACATAGCTTGAAAGAGACACTGGAGTTAGCAGCAGGAGCCCAAAAATGGGCTGAATGACACTCTGGAGTAGCAAGCAGCAGCAGCAGCAGCCCAAACATAGTTTGAAAGACACACTGGAGTAGGCAGCAGGAGCCCAAAAATTGGCTGAATGACAACCTGGAGTTGCAAGCAGCAGAAGCATAAGCCCACACATAGGCTGAAAGAGACACTGGAGTTGGCAGCAGGAGCCCAAAAATCGGCTGAATGACACCCTGGAGTTGCAAGCAGCAGGAGCCCAAACATAGCTTGAAAGACACACTGGAGTTGGCAGCAGGAGCCCAAAAATTGGCTGAATGACACCCTGGAGTCGCAAGCAGCAGCAGAAGCAGGAGCCCAAACATAGCTTGAAAGAGACACTGGAGTTGGCAGCAGGAGCTCCAAAATTGGCTGAATGACACCCTGGAATTTCAAGCAGCAGCAGCAGGAGCCCTAGCATAGCTTGAAAGAGACACTGGAGTTGGCAGCAGGAGCCCAAAAATGGGCTGAATGACACCCTGGAGTTGCAAGCAGCAGCAGCAGCAGCCCTAACATAGCTTGAAAGAGACACTGGAGTTGGCAGCAGGAGCCCAAAAATTGGCTGAATGACACCCTGGAGTTGCAAGCAGCTCAGCAGCAGCCCAAACATAGCTAGAAAGACACACTGGAGTTGGCAGCAGGAGCCTCAAAATTGGCTGAATGACACCCTGGAGTTGCAAGCAGCAGCAGCAGGAGCCCTAACATAGCTTGAAAGAGACACTGGAGTTGGCAGCAGGAGCCCAAAAATGGGCTGAATGACACCCTGGAGTTGCAAGCAGCAGCAGCAGCAGCAGCCCAAACATAGCTTGAAAGACACACTGGAGTTGGCAGCAGGAGCCCCAAAATTGGCTGAATGACACCCTGGAGTTGCAAGCAGCAGCAGCAGGAGCCCTAACATAGCTTGAAAGAGACACTGGAGTTGGCAGCAGGAGCCCAAAAATGGGCTGAATGACACCCTGGAGTAGCAAGCAGCAGCAGCCCAAACATAGCTTGAAAGACACACTGGAGTAGGCAGCAGGAGCCCAAAAATTGGCTGAATGACAACCTGGAGTTGCAAGCAGCAGAAGCAAGAGCCCACACATAGGTTGAAAGAGACACTGGAGTTGGCAGCAGGAGCCAAAAAATCGGCTGAATGACACCCTGGAGTTGCAAGCAGCAGGAGCCCAAACATAGCTTGAAAGACACACTGGAGTTGGCAGCAGGAGCCCAAAAATTGGCTGAATGACACCCTGGAGTCGCAAGCAGCAGCAGAAGCAGGAGCCCAAACATAGCTTGAAAGAGACACTGGAGTTGGCAGCAGGAGCCCAAAAATTGGCTGAATGACACCCTGGAGTTGCAAGCAGCAGCAGCAGGAGCCCAAGCATAGCTTGAAAGACACACTGCAGTTGGCAGCAGGAGCCGAAAAATTGGCTGAATGACACCCTGGAGTTGCAAGCAGCAGCAGCAGCCCAAACATAGCTTGAAAGAGACACCGGAGTTGGCAGCAGGAACCCAAAAATTGGCTGAATGACACCCTTGAGTTGCAAGCAGCAGCAGCAGGAGCCCTGACATAGCTAGAAAGAGACACTGGAGTTGGCAGCAGGAGCCCAAAAATGGGCTGAATGACACCCTGGAGTTGCAAGCAGCAGCAGCAGCCCAAACATAGCTTGAAAGACACACTGGAGTAGGCTGCAGGAGCCCAAAAACTGGCTGAATGACACCCTGGAGTTGCAAGCAGCAGAAGCAAGAGCCCACACATAGGTTGAAAGAGACACTGGAGTTGGCAGCAGGAGCCAAAAAATCGGCTGAATGACACCCTGGAGTTGCAAGGAGCAGTAGCCCAAACATAGCTTGAAAGACACACTGGAGTTGGCAGCAGGAGCCCAAAAATTGGCTGAATGACACCCTGGAGTTGCAAGCAGCAGCAGAAGCAGGAGCCCAAACATAGCTTAAAAGAGACACTGGAGTTGGCAACCGGAGCCCAAAAATTGGCTGAATGACACCCTGGAGTTGCAAGCAGCAGCAGCAGGAGCCCAAGCATAGCTTGAAAGACACACTGCAGTTGGCAGCAGGAGCCGAAAAATTGGCTGAATGACACCCTGGAGTTGCAAGCAGCAGCAGCAGCCCAAACATAGCTTGAAAGAGACACCGGAGTTGGCAGCAGGAACCCAAAAATTGACTGAATGACACCCTGGAGTTGCAAGCAGCAGCAGCAGCCCAAACCTATATTGAAAGACACACTGGAGTTGGCTGCAGGAGCCAAAAAATTGGCTGAATGACACCCTGGAGTTGCAAGCAGCAGCAGGAGCCCAAACATAGCTTAAAAGACACACTGGAGTTGGCAGCAGGAGCCCAAACATTAGCTGAATGACACCCTGGAGTTGCAAGCAGCAGCAGCAGGAGCTCAAGCCTAGCTTGAAAGAGACACTGGAGTTAGCAGCAGGAGCCCAAAAATTGGCTGAATGACACCCTGGAGTTGCAAGCAGCTCAGCAGCAGCAGCAGCAGCAGCAAGAGCCCAAACATAGCTTGAAAGAGACACTGGAGTTGGCAGCAGGAGCCCGCAAATTGGCTGAATGACACCCTGAAGTTGCAAGCAGCAGCAGCAGCCCAAACCTAGCTTGAAAGACACACTGGAGTTGGCAGCAGGAGCCCAAAAATGGGCTGAATGACACCCTGGAGTTGCAAGCAGCAGGAGCCCAAGCATAGCTTGAAAGAGACACTGGAGTTGGCAGCAGGAGCCCAAAAATTGGCTGAATGACACCCTGGAGTTGCAAGCAGCAGCAGCCCAAACATAGCTTGAAAGACACACCGGAGTAGGCAGCAGGAGCCCAAAAATTGGCTGAATGACACCCTGGAGTTGCAAGCAGCAGCAGCAGCCCGAACATTGTCTGAAAGAGACACTGGAGTTTGCAACAGGAGCCCAAGAATTGGCTGAATGACACCCTGGAGTTGCAAGCAGCAGCAGTAGGAGCCCAAACATAGCTTGAAAGAGACACTGGAGTTGGCAGCAGGAGCCTAAAAATTGGCTGAATGACATCCTGGAGTTGCAAGCAGCTCAGCAGCAGCAGCAGCCCAAACATAGCTAGAAAGATACACCGGAGTTGGCAGCAGGAGCCCCAAAATTGGCTGAATGACACCCTGGAGTTGCAAGCAGCAGCAGCAGGAGCCCTAACATAGCTTGAAAGAGACACTGGAGTTGGCAGCAGGAACCCAAAAATTGGCTGAATGACACCCTGGAGTTGCAAGCAGCAGCAGCAGGAGCCCAAGCATAGCTTGAAAGACACACTGCAGTTGGCAGCAGGAGCCGAAAAATTGGCTGAATGACACCCTGGAGTTGCAAGCAGCAGCAGCAGCCCAAACCTAGATTGAAAGACACATTGGAGTTGGCTGCAGGAGCCCCAAAATTGGCTGAATGACACCCTGGAGTTGCAAGCAGCAGCAGGAGCCCAAACATAGCTTGAAAGACACACTGCAGTTGGCAGCAGGAGCCGAAAAATTGGCTGAATGACACCCTGGAGTTGCAAGCAGCAGCAACAGCCCAAACCTAGATTGAAAGACACATTGGAGTTGGCTGCAGGAGCCCCAAAATTGGCTGAATGACACCCTGGAGTTGCAAGCAGCAGCAGGAGCCCAAACATAGCTTGAAAGACACACTGGAGTTGGCAGCAGGAGCCCACAAATTGGTTGAATGACACCCTGGAGTTGCAAGAAGCAGGAGCCCAAACCTAGCTTGAAAGAGACACTGGACTTGGCAGCAGGAGCCCAAAAATTGGCTGAATGACACCTTGGAGTTGCAAGTAGCTCAGCAGCAGCAGGAGGCCGAACATAGCTTGAAAGAGACACTGGAGTTGGCAGCAGGAGCCCTAAAATTGGCTGAATGACACCCTGGAGTTTCAAGCAGCAACAGGAGCCCAAGCATAGCTTGAAAGAGACACTGGAGTTGGCAGCAGGAGCCCAAAAATTGGCTGAATGACACCCTGGAGTTGCAAGCAGCAGCAGCCCAAACATAGCTTGAAAGACACAACAGAGTAGGCAGCAGGAGCCCAAAAATTGGCTGAATGACACCCTGGAGTTGCAAGCAGCAGCAGCAGCCCGAACATTGGCTGAAAGAGACACTGGAATTGGCAACAGGAGCCCAAGAATTGGCTGAATGACACCCTGGAGTTGCAAGCAGCAGCAGCAGGAGCCCAAACATAGCTTGAAAGAGACACTGGAGTTGGCAGCAGGAGCCCAAAAATTGGCTGAATGACACCCTGGAGTTGCAAGCAGCTCAGCAGCAGCAGCAGCCCAAACATAGCTAGAAAGACACACTGGAGTCGGCAGCAGGAGCTCCAAAATTGGCTGAATGACACCCTGGAAAAATCAAGCAGCAGGAGCCCTAACATAGCTTGAAAGAGACACTGGAGTTGGCAGCAGGAGCCCAAAAATGGGCTGAATGACACCCTGGAGTTGCAAGCAGCAGCAGCAGCAGCCAAAACATAGCTTGAAAGACACACTGGAGTTGGCAGCAGGAGCCCCAAAATTGGCTGAATGACACCCTGGAGTTGCAAGCAGCAGCAGCAGGAGCCCTAACATAGCTTGAAAGAGACACTGGAGTTGGCAGCAGGAGCCCAAAAATTGGCTGAATGACACCCTGGAGTTGCAAGCAGCTCAGCAGCAGCAGCAGCCCAAACATAGCTAGAAAGGCACACTGGAGTTGGCAGCAGGAGCCCCAAAATTGGCTGAATGACACCCTGGAGTTGCAAGCAGCAGCAGCAGGAGCCCTAACATAGCTTGAAAGAGACACTGGAGTTAGCAGCAGGAGCCCAAAAATGGGCTGAATGACACTCTGGAGTAGCAAGCAGCAGCAGCAGCAGCCCAAACATAGCTTGAAAGACACACTGGAGTAGGCAGCAGGAGCCCAAAAATTGGCTGAATGACAACCTGGAGTTGCAAGCAGCAGAAGCATAAGCCCACACATAGGCTGAAAGAGACACTGGAGTTGGCAGCAGGAGCCCAAAAATCGGCTGAATGACACCCTGGAGTTGCAAGCAGCAGGAGCCCAAACATAGCTTGAAAGACACACTGGAGTTGGCAGCAGGAGCCCAAAAATTGGCTGAATGACACCCTGGAGTCGCAAGCAGCAGCAGAAGCAGGAGCCCAAACATAGCTTGAAAGAGACACTGGAGTTGGCAGCAGGAGCTCCAAAATTGGCTGAATGACACCCTGGAATTTCAAGCAGCAGCAGCAGGAGCCCTAACATAGCTTGAAAGAGACACTGGAGTTGGCAGCAGGAGCCCAAAAATGGGCTGAATGACACCCTGGAGTTGCAAGCAGCAGCAGCAGCAGCCAAAACATAGCTTGAAAGACACACTGGAGTTGGCAGCAGGAGCCCCAAAATTGGCTGAATGACACCCTGGAGTTGCAAGCAGCAGCAGCAGGAGCCCTAACATAGCTTGAAAGAGACACTGGAGTTGGCAGCAGGAGCCCAAAAATTGGCTGAATGACACCCTGGAGTTGCAAGCAGCTCAGCAGCAGCAGCAGCCCAAACATAGCTAGAAAGGCACACTGGAGTTGGCAGCAGGAGCCCCAAAATTGGCTGAATGACACCCTGGAGTTGCAAGCAGCAGCAGCAGGAGCCCTAACATAGCTTGAAAGAGACACTGGAGTTAGCAGCAGGAGCCCAAAAATGGGCTGAATGACACTCTGGAGTAGCAAGCAGCAGCAGCAGCAGCCCAAACATAGCTTGAAAGACACACTGGAGTAGGCAGCAGGAGCCCAAAAATTGGCTGAATGACAACCTGGAGTTGCAAGCAGCAGAAGCATAAGCCCACACATAGGCTGAAAGAGACACTGGAGTTGGCAGCAGGAGCCCAAAAATCGGCTGAATGACACCCTGGAGTTGCAAGCAGCAGGAGCCCAAACATAGCTTGAAAGACACACTGGAGTTGGCAGCAGGAGCCCAAAAATTGGCTGAATGACACCCTGGAGTCGCAAGCAGCAGCAGAAGCAGGAGCCCAAACATAGCTTGAAAGAGACACTGGAGTTGGCAGCAGGAGCCCAAAAATTGGCTGAATGACTCCCTGGAGTTGCAAGCAGCAGCAGCAGGAGCCCAAGCATAGCTTGAAAGACACACTGCAGTTGGCAGCAGGAGCCGAAAAATTGGCTGAATCACACCCTGGAGTTGCAAGCAGCAGCAGCAGCCCAAACATAGCTTGAAAGAGACACCGGAGTTGGCAGCAGGAACCCAAAAATTGGCTGAATGACACCCTGGAGTTGCAAGCAGCAGCAGCAGGAGCCCTGACATAGCTAGAAAGAGACACTGGAGTTGGCAGCAGGAGCCCAAAAATGGGCTGAATGACACCCTGGAGTTGCAAGCAGCAGCAGCAGCAGCAGCAGCAGCAGCAGCCCAAACATAGCTTGAAAGACACACTGGAGTAGGCAGCAGGAGCCCAAAAATTGGCTGAATGACACCCTGGAGTTGCAAGCAGCAGAAGCAAGAGCCCACACATAGGTTGAAAGAGACACTGGAGTTGGCAGCAGGAGCCAAAAAATCGGCTGAATGACACCCTGGAGTCGCAAGCAGCAGCAGAAGCAGGAGCCCAAACATAGCTTAAAAGAGACACTGGAGTTGGCAACCGGAGCCCAAAAATTGGCTGAATGAAACCCTGGAGTTGCAAGCAGCAGCAGCAGGAGCCCAAGCATAGCTTGAAAGACACACTGCAGTTGGCAGCAGGAGCCGACAAATTGGCTGAATGACACCCTGGAGTTGCAAGCAGCAGCTGCAGCCCAAACATAGCTTGAAAGAGACACCGGAGTTGGCAGCAGGAACCCAAAAATTGGCTGAATGACACCCTGGAGTTGCAAGCAGCAGCAGCCCAAACCTAGATTGAAAGACACACTGGAGTTGGCTGCAGGAGCCAAAAAATTGGCTGAATGACACCCTGGAGTTGCAAGCAGCAGCAGCAGGAGCCCTGACATAGCTAGAAAGAGACACTGGAGTTGGCAGCAGGAGCCCAAAAATGGGCTGAATGACACCCTGGAGTTGCAAGCAGCAGCAGCAGCAGCAGCAGCAGCCCAAACATAGCTTGAAAGACACACTGGAGTAGGCAGCAGGAGCCCAAAAATTGGCTGAATGACACCCTGGAGTTGCAAGCAGCAGAAGCAAGAGCCCACACATAGGTTGAAAGAGACACTGGAGTTGGCAGCAGGAGCCAAAAAATCGGCTGAATGACACCCTGGAGTCGCAAGCAGCTGCAGAAGCAGGAGCCCAAACATAGCTTAAAAGAGACACTGGAGTTGGCAACCGGAGCCCAAAAATTGGCTGAATGAAACCCTGGAGTTGCAAGCAGCAGCAGCAGGAGCCCAAGCATAGCTTGAAAGACACACTGCAGTTGGCAGCAGGAGCCCAAAAATTGGCTGAATGACACCCTGGAGTTGCAAGCAGCAGCAGCAGCCCAAACATAGCTTGAAAGAGACACCGGAGTTGGCAGCCGGAACCCAAAAATTGGCTGAATGACACCCTGGAGTTGCAAGCAGCAGCAGCAGCCCAAACCTAGATTGAAAGACACACTGGAGTTGGCTGCAGGAGCCAAAAAATTGGCTGAATGACACCCTGGAGTTGCAAGCAGCAGCAGGAGCCCAAACATAGCTTAAAAGACACACTGGAGTTAGCAGCAGGAGCCCAAAAATTGGCTGAACGACACCCTGGAGTTGCAAGCAGCAGCAGCAGCCCAAACATAGCTTGAAATACACACTGGAGTTGGCAGCAGGAGCCCAAACATTGGCTGAATGACACCCTGGAGTTGCAAGCAGCAGCAGCAGGAGCTCAAGCCTAGCTTGAAAGAGACACTGGAGTTAGCAGCAGGAGCCCAAAAATTGGCTGAATGACACCCTGGAGTTGCAAGCAGCTCAGCAGCAGCAGCAGCAGCAGCAGCAAGAGCCCAAACATAGCTTGAAAGGACACTGGAGTTGGCAGCAGGAGCCCGAAAATTGGCTGAATGACACCCTGGAGTTGCAAGCAGCAGCAGCAGCAGCCCAAACCTAGCTTGAAAGACACACTGGAGTTGGCAGCAGGAGCCCAAAAATTGGCTGAATGACACCCTGGAGTTGCAAGCAGCAGGAGCCCAAGCATAGCTTGAAAGAGACACTGGAGTTGGCAGCAGGAGCCCAAAAATTGGCTGAATGACACCCTGGAGTTGCAAGCAGCAGCAGCCCAAACATAGCTTGAAAGACACACCGGATTAGGCAGCAGGAGCCCAAAAATTGGCTGAATGACACCCTGGAGTTGCAAGCAGCAGCAGCAGCCCGAACATTGGCTGAAAGAGACACTGGAGTTGGCAACAGGAGCCCAAGAATTGGCTGAATGACACCCTGGAGTTGCAAGCAGCAGCAGTAGGAGCCCAAACATAGCTTGAAATAGACACTGGAGTTGGCAGCCGGAGCCCAAAAATTGGCTGAATGACACCCTGGAGTTGCAAGCAGCAGCAGCCCAAACATAGCTAGAAAGACACACCGGAGTTGGCAGCAGGAGCCCCAAAATTGGCTGAATGACACCCCGGAGTTGCAAGCAGCAGCAGCAGGAGCCCTAACATAGCTTGAAAGAGACACTGGAGTTGGCAGCAGGAGCCCAAAAATTGGCTGAATGACACCCTGGAGTTGCAAGCAGCAGCAGCAGCCGCAGCCCAGACATAGCTTGAAAGACGCACTGGAGTAGGCAGCAGGAGCCCAAAATTGGCTGAATGACACCCTGGAGTTGCAAGCAGCAGAAGCAGGAGCCCAAACATAGCTTGAAAGAGACAATGGAGTTTGCAGCAGGAGCCCAAAAATTGGCTGAATGACACCCTGGAGTTGCAAGCAGCAGCCCAAATATAGCTTGAAAGACACACTGGAGTTGGCAGCAGGAGCCCAAAAATTGACTGAATGACACCCTGGAGTTGCAAGCAGCAGCAGCAGGAGCCCAAACATAGCTTGAAAGACACACTGGAGTAGGCAGCAGGAGCCAAAAAATTGGCTGAATGACACACTGGAGTTGCAAGCAGCAGCAGCAGCAGCCCAAACATAGCTTGAAAGAGACACTGGAGTTGGCAGCAGGAGCCCAAAAAATGGCTGAATGACACCCTGGAGTTGCAAGCAGCAGCAGAAGCAGGAGCCCAAACTTAGCTTGAAAGAGACACTGGAGTTGGCAGCAGGAACCCAATAATTGGATGAATGACACCCTGGAGTTGAGAGCAGCAGCAACAGCAGCCCAAACCTAGATTGAAAGACACACTGGAGTTGGCTGAAGGAGCCCAAAAATTGGCTGAATGACACCCTGGAGTTGCAAGCAGCAGCAGCAGCAGGAGCACAAGCATAGCTTGAAAGAGACACTGGAGTTGGCAGCAGGAGCCCAAAAATTGGCTGAATGACACCCTGGAGTTGCAAGCAGCAGCCCAAACATAGCTTGAAAGACACACTGGAGTTGGCAGCAGGAGCCCAAAAATTGGCTGAATGACACCCTGGATTTGCAAGCAGTAGCAGCAGGAGCCCAAACCTAGCTTGAAAGAGACACTGGAGTTGGCAGCAGGAGCCCAAAAATGTGCTGAATGACACCTTGGAGTTGCAAGCAGCTCAGCAGCAGCAGCAGAAGCACAAACATAGCTTGAAAGACACACTGGAGTTGGCAGCAGGAGCCCAAAAATTGGCTGAATGACACCCTGGAGTTGCAAGCAGCAGAAGCAAGAGCCCAAACATAGCTTGAAAGAAACACTGGAGTTGGCAGCAGGAACCCAAAAATTGTCCTAAAAACACACTGCAGTTAGCAGCAGCAGGAGGCCAAACATAGCTTGAAAGAGACACTGGAGTTGGCAACAGGAGCCCAACAATTGGCTGAATGACACCCTGGAGTTGCAAGCAGCAGCCCAAACCTAGCTTGAAAGACACACTGAAGTTGGCAGCAGAAGCCCAAATTTGTCTGAATGACACCCTGGAGTTGCAAGCAGCAGCAGGAGCCAAACCATAGCTTGAAAGAGACACTGGAGTTGGCAGCAGGAACACAAAAATTGGCCTAAAGACACACTGCAGTTGGCAGCAGCAGGAGGCCAAACATAGCTTTAAAGAGACACTGGAGTTGACAGCAGGAGCCCAAAAATTGGCTGAATGACACCCTGGAGTTGCAAGCAGCAGGAGCCCATACATAGCTTGAAAGACACACTGGAGTTGGCATCAGCAGGAACCCAAAAATTGTCTGAATGACACCCTGGGGTTGTAAGCAGCAGCAGCAGCCCAAACATAGCTTGAAAGAGACACTGGAGTTGGCAGCAGGAGCCCGAAAATTGGCAGAATGACACCCTGGAGTTGCAAGCAGCAGCAGCAGCAGCAGCCCAAACCTAGCTTGAAAGAGACACTTTAGTTGGCAGCAGGAGCCCAAAAATTTGCTGAATGACACCCTGGAGTTGCAAACAGCAGCAGCAGCACCCCAAACCTGGCTGGAAAGACACACTGCAGTTGGCATCAGGAGCCCAAAAATTGGCTGAAATACACCCTGGAGTTGCAAACAGCAGCAGCCGGAGCCCAAGCATAGCTTGAAAGAGACACTGGAGTTAGCAGAAGGAGCCCAAAAATTGGCTGAATGACACCCTGGAGTTGCAAGCAGCAGCAGCCCAAACATAGCTTGAAAGACACACCGGAGTAGGCAGCAGGAGCTCAAAAATTGGCCTAAATACACACTGCAGTTGGCAGCAGCAACAGCAGGAGGCCAAAATTTGGCTAAAAGGCACACCCTGAAGTTGGCATCAGCAGGAGCCCAGAAATTGGCTGAATGAGACCCTGGAGTTGCAAGCAGCAGCAGGAGCCCAAACATAGCTTGAAAGAGACACTGGAGTTGGCAGCAGGAACCCAAAAATTGGTCAAAAGACACATTGCAGTTGGCAGCAGCAGCAGCAGTAGGCCAAGCATAGCTTGAAAGAGACACTGGAGTTGGCAGCAGGAGCCCAAAAATTGGCTGAATGACACCCCGGAGTTCCAAGCAGCAGCAGCAGCAGCAGGAGCCCAAGCATAGCTTGAAAGACACACTGGAGTTGGCATCAGCAGGAACCCAAAAATTGTCTGAATGACACCCTGGGGTTGCAAGCAGCAGCAGCAGCCCAAACATAGCTTGAAAGAGACACTGGAGTTGGCAGCAGGAGCCCGGAAATTGGCTGAATGACACCCTGGAGTTTCAAGCAGCAGCAGCAGCAGCAGCAGCCCAAACCTAGCTTGAAAGACACACTGGAGTTGACAGCAGGAGCCCAAAAATTTGCTGAATGACACCCTGGAGTTGCAAGCAGCTGCAGCAGCAGCAGCCCAAACCTGGCCTGAAAGACACACTGCAGTTGGCTTCAGGAGCCCAAAAATTTGCTGAATGACACCCTGGAGTTGCAAGCAGCAGCAGGAGCCCAAACATAGCTTGAAAGAGACACTGGAGTTGGCAGCAGGAACCCAAAAATTGGCCAAAAGACACACTGCAGTTGGCAGCAGCAGCAGCAGCAGGAGGCCAACAATAGCTTGAAAGAGACACTGGAGTTGGCAGCAGGAGCCCAAACATTGGCTGAATGACACCTTGGAGTTGCATGCAGCAGCAGCAGGAACCCAAACATAGCTTGAAAAAGACACTGGAGTTAGCAGCAGGAGCCCAAAAATTGGCTGAATGACACCCTGGAGTTGCAAGCAGCAGCAGCAGCCCAAACATAGCTTGAAAGACACACTGGAGTTGGCAGCAGGAGCCCAAAAATTGGCTGAATGACACCCTGGAGTTGCAAGCAGCAGCAGGAGGCCAAACATAGCTTGAAAGAGACACTGGAGTTGGCAGCAGGAACCCAGAAATTGGCCTAAAGACACATTGCAGTTGGCAGCAGCAGCAGCAGGAGGCCAAACATAGCTTGAAAGAGACACTGGAGTTGGCAGCAGGAGCCCAAAAATTGGCTGAATGACACACTGGAGTTGCAAGCAGCAGCAGCAGGAGCCCAAACATAGCTTGAAAGAGACACTGGAGTTGTCAGCAGGAGCACAAAAATTGTCTGAATGACACCCTGGGGTTGCAAGCAGCAGCAGCAGCCCAAACATAGCTTTAAAGACACACTGGAGTTGGCAGCAGGAGCCCAAAAATTGGCTGAATGACACTCTGGAGTTGCAAGCAGCAGCAGCAGGAGCCCAAACATAGCTTGAAAGAGACACTGGAGTTTGCAGCAGGAACCCAAAAATTGGCCTAAAGACACACTGCAGTTTGCAGCAGCAGGAAGCCAAGATTTGGCTGAAAGGCACACCCTGAAGTTTGCTTCAGCAGGAGCCCAAAAATTGGCCTAAAGACATAAAAATGTTTTGCACCATTTGTAAAACATAGCTTGAAAGAGACACTGGAGTTGGCAGCAGGAGCCCAAAAATTGGCTGAATGACACCCCGGAGTCGGAAGCAGCAGCAGCAGCCCAAACGTAGCTTGAAAGCGACACTGGAGTTGGCAGCAGGAACCCATAAATTGGCCTAAAGACACACTGCATTTGGCAGCAGCAGCAGCAGCAGCAGGAGGCCAAACATAGCTTGAAAGAGATACTGGAGTTGGCAGCAGGAGCCCAAAGATGGGCTGAATGACACCCTGGATTTGCATGCAGCAGGAGCCCATGCATAGCTTGAAAGAGACACTGGAGTTGGCAGCAGAAGCCCAAAAATTGGCTGAATGACACCCTGGAGTTGCAAGCAGCAGCAGCAGCCCAAACCTAGTTTGAAAGACACACTGGAGTTGGCAGCAGGAGCCCAAAAATTGGCTGAATGACACCCTGGAGTTGCAAGCAGCAGCAGCAGCCCAAACATAGCTTGAAAGCGACACTGGAGTTGGCAGCAGGAACCCATAAATTGGCCTAAAGACACAATGCAGTTGGCAGCAGTAGCAGCAGGAGCCCAAACATAGCTTGAAAGAGACACTGGACTTGGCAGCAGGAACCCATAAATTGGCCGAATGACACACTGCATTTGGCAGCAGCAGCAGCAGGAGGCCAAACATAGCTTGAAAGAGATACTGGAGTTGGCAGCAGGAGCCCAAAAATTGGCTGAATATCACCCTGGATTTGCATGCAGCAGCAGCAGGAGCCCATACATAGCTTGAAAGAGACACTGGAGTTGGCAGCAGGAGCCCGAAAATTGGCTGAATGACACCCTGGAGTTTCAAGCAGCAGCAGCAGTCCAAACCTAGCTTGAAAGACACACTGGAGTTGACAGCAGGAGCCCAAAAATTTGCTGAATGACACCCTGGAGTTGCAAGCAGCTGCAGCAGCAGCAGCCCAAACCTGGTTTGAAAGACACACTGCAGTTGGCATCAGGAGCCCAAAATTGGCTGAATGACACCCTGGAGTTGCAAGCAGCAGCAGGAGCCCAAGCATAGCTTGAAAGAGACACTGGAGTTAGCAGCAAGAGCCCAACAATTGGCTGAATGACACCCTGGAGTTGCAAGCAGCAGCAGCCCAAACATAGCTTGAAAGACACACCAGAGTAGGCAGCAGGAGCCCAAAAATTGGCCTAAATACACACTGCAGTTGGCAGCAGCAGCAGCAGGAAGTCAACAATAGCTTGAAAGAGACACTGGAGTTGGCAGCAGGACCCCAAAAATTGGCTGAATGACACCCTGGAGTTGCAAGCAGCAGCAGCAGCCCAAACCTAGCTTGAAAGACACACTGGAGTTGGCAGCAGGAGCCCAAAAATTGGCTGAATGACACCCTGGAGTTGCAAGCAGCAGCAGGAGGCCAAACATAGCTTGAAAGAGACACTGGAGTTGGCAGCAGGAACCCAGAAATTGGCCTAAAGACACACTGCAGTTGGCAGCAGCAGCAGCAGGAGGCCAAACATAGCTTGAAAGAGACACTGGAGTTGGCAGCAGGAGCCCAAAAATTGGCTGAATGACACACTGGAGTTGCAAGCAGCAGCAGCAGGAGCCCAAACATAGCTTGAAAGAGACACTGGAGTTGGCAGCAGGAGCCCAAAAATTGTCTGAATGACACCCTGGGGTTGCAAGCAGCAGCAGCAGCCCAAACATAGCTTGAAAGACACACTGGAGTTGGCAGCAGGAGCCCAAAAATTGGCTGAATGACACCCTGGAGTTGCAAGCCGCAGCAGCAGGAGCCCAAACATAGCTTGAAAGAGACACTGGAGTTGGCAGCAGGAGCCCAAAAATTGTCTGAATGACACCCTGGGGTTGCAAACAGCAGCAGCAGCCCAAACATAGCTTGAAAGACACACTGGAGTTGGCAGCAGGAGCCCAAAAATTGGCTGAATGACACCCTGGAGTTGCAAACCGCAGCAGCAGGAGCCCAAACATAGCTTGAAAGAGACACTGGAGTTTGCAGCAGGAGCCCAAAAATTGGCCTAAAGACATAAAAATGTTTTGCACCATTTGTAAAACATAGCTTGAAAGAGACACTGGAGTTGGCAGCAGGAGCCCAAAAATTGGCTGAATGACACCCCGGAGTCGGAAGCAGCAGCAGCAGCCCAAACCTAGCTTGAAAGCGACACTGAAGTTGGCAGCAGGAACCCATAAATTGGCCTAAAGACACACTGCATTTGGCAGCAGTAGCAGCAGGAGGCCAAACATAGCTTGAAAGAGATACTGGAGTTGGCAGCAGGAGCCCAAAAATTGGCTGAATGACACCCTGGATTTGCATGCAGCAGCAGCAGGAGCCCATACATAGCTTGAAAGAGACACTGAAGTTGGCAGCAGGATCCCAAAAATTGGCTGAATGACACCCTGGAGTTGCAAGCAGCAGCAGCAGCCCAAACCTAGCTTGAAAGACACACTGGAGTTGGCAGCAGGAGCCCAAAAATTGGCTGAATGACACCCTGGAGTAGCAAGCAGCAGCAGCAGGAGGCCAAACATAGCTTGAAAGAGACACTGGAGTAGGCAGCAGGAACCCAAAAATTGGCCTAAAGACACAATGCAGTTGGCAGCAGTAGCAGCAGGAGCCCAAACATAGCTTGAAAGAGACACTAGAGTTGGCATCAGGAGACCAAAAAATGTCTAAATGACACCCTGCGGTTGCAAACAGCAGCAGCAGCAGCCCAAACATTACTTGAAAGACACACTGAGTTGGCAGCAGGAGCCCAAAAATTGGCTGAATGACACCCTGGAGTTGCAAGCAGCAGCAGCAGGAGCCCAAACATAGCTTGAATGAGACACTGGAGTTGGCAGCAGGAACCCAAAAATTGGCCTAAAGACACGCTGCAGTTGGCAGCAGCAGCAGCAGGAGGCCAAAATTTGGCTGAAAGGCACACCCTGAAGTTGGCATCAGCAGGAGCCCAAAAATTGGCTAAATGACACACTGGAGTTGCAAGCAGCAGCAGCAGGAGCCCAAACATAGCTTGAAAGAGACACTGGAGTTGGCAGCAGGAACACAAAAATTGGCCTAAAGACACACTGCAGTTGGCAGCAGCAGCAGCAGGAGGCCATAATTTGGCTGAAAGGCACACACTGAAGTTGGCATCAGCAGGAGCCCAAAAATTGGCTGAATGACACCCTGGAGTTGCAAGCAGCAGCAGCAGGAGGCCAAACATAGCTTGAAAGAGACACTAGAGTTGGCAGCAGGAACACAAAAATTGGCCTAAAGACACTCTGCAGTTGGCAGCAGCATAAGGCCAAAATTTGCTGAAAGGCACACCGTGAAGTTGGCATCAGCAGGAGCCCAAAAATTGGCTGAATGACACCCCGGAGTTGCAAGCAGCAGCAGCAGCAGGAGCCCAATCATAGCTTGAAAGCGACACTGGAGTTGGCAGCAGGAACCAAAAATGGCCAAAAGACACACTGCAGTTGGCAGCAGCAGCAGCAGGAGGCCAAAAGTAGCTTGAAAGAGACACTGGAGTTGGCAGCAGGAGCCCAAAAATTGGCTGAATGACACCTTGGAGTTGCATGCAGCAGCAGCAGGAGCCCAAACATAGCTTGAAAGAGTCACTGGAGTTAGCAGCAGGAGCCCAAAAATTGGCTGAATGACACCCTGGAGTTGCAAGCAGCAGCAGCAGGAGCCCAAACATAGCTTTAAAGAGACACTGGAGTTTGCAGCAGGAACCCAAAAATTGGCCTAAAGACACACTGCAGTTGGCAGCAGCAGGAAGCCAAAATTTGGCTGAAAGGCACACCCTGAAGTTGGCATCAGCAGGAGCCCAAAAATTGGCCTAAAGACATAAAAATGTTTAGCACCATTTGGAAAGTGTAAAACATGGCACCATGCTGAATCTAGTCGCATGCATCAGCCATTGATGGGTGGAAATCCTGGCTGATCCATCCCTGATTCATTTTCACAAAGGTGAGTCTCTCCACACTTTTAGTTGACAGACAAATTCTCCTCGCCGTAACTCTGGCCCCCGCCGCACTATACATCCACTCAGATGGCACGCTACTTGCTGGGCAGGACAGCTTTTCCAGGGCAAACTCAGCTAGCGGCGGCCACAAGTCAAGTTTGGCTGCCCAGAAGTCCAGCGGATCCTCAAGGTGTGTTGGCATGGTAATGTCAAGGTATGACATGACCTGCTGGTTCAGGTCCTGCTCCAGGTCTTCCTGCTGCTCATGAGTAGACTCACTATGCGGGTGTAGAAAGCTACTCATTAGCGACTGAAGACTGAGGCTGCTGCTGATGGAGCTGCTGCTGCTGCTACTCCTGCCAACCCCCCCAGCAGCCATGGCAGTGAAAGGTGAGCGCAGAGGTCCCCCCAAGTCAGACCTGCGAGAGTATGGACCATGGCGCAGATAGGCATCGGCCAACTGACTACGTAGAATCTCTTTGTAGTAGGTCAGTTTGTCCTCCCTCTCAGCGAGTTTAAAAAATGCCCCCATTTTGTGCCAGAAGCGAGGGTCCAATAAGCCAGAAGTCATCCCGCTGACAAATGGAAACAATTCTGGGGTCACTACACAAGCACGTGAGCATGCTTCTAGCCATTTGCACAAGTGACTCAGAGGAACTACCTGTCTCTATCTCCTCTGCATACTGCCACAGTGTGTCTGGGTCCTCTGTCTCGCCTTCCTCACAACCCTCAAGCTCCTCTGGCTGCTCCTGCTCCTCCTCTCCTGTCCGCTGACTAGATAAACCAGCCATTTCGCCAAGCCTAAACTGTGCACTGTGCCACTCCTAAAAATTTAAGCAATTCCTCCCCTGTGCAACTCCGTTCGCCAAGACAAACCATGTGAAGCACAGCGTGAAACCTCCGTGCCCTGTCCACATGGTAGGCTGGAGGGGCACTGAGACTTGAGCCTACAGTGGAGGGTGAGGAGATGGCGGAGGATGAGGAGGCCGAGTCGCACGGTGCCAGAGGCACAACGGCCAGGGAGTGCGGAGGCTGAAACGGCGTGACCTGTCCAAGTTGCTGCTGCTGCAAAGGGACCACATTCACCCAGTGGGCCGTAAACGACATGTACTGTCCCTGACCATAGTTACAGCTCCAGACGTCGGCGCTGCCATGCACTTTGCTACACACCGACAGGCTTAAGAACTGGCCCACCTTCTGTTCAGCAAAAGTGTGCAGCACTGGTACTGCCTTCTTGGCAAAGAAATGACGGCTTGGGGCTCTCCACCTCGGTTCGGCACAACCCATCAGTTCTCTGAAAGGTGCAGAGTCCACCACCTGAAAAGGGAGCGACTGCAGCACCAGCAACTTGGACATGAGCACATTCAGCTTCTGCGCCGTAGGATGAGTGGGCGCATACTGCTGTCTCTTGGACATGGCTTCGCTGATGGATTGATGGCGGGATGCATGACTTGGAGGAGGAGGAGGAGCAGGAGCATCTGGAGCGACAGAGGATGGGTATGACGCACAGCTGCCTTCGGCTGTGGTGCTGGAGCCTTGGCTGGCAGAAATTGGAAGCGGCATGCCACTTGGTGAGGAAGCAGCCTGGACCACCTCTTCGGAGCCTCGGTTCTCCCAGGCCGCTTTATGGTGACATATCATATGTTGACGCAGGGCCGTGGTGCCAACATTTGGGCCCAGGCCACGCTTCACCTTCTGCCTACATATCTTGCATGTGGCCATGTTACCCTCCTGTGGATGCTTGAGGAAAAACTGCCACACTGCCGAGTAGCTACTTTTCCCACCAACAGCCCGCACTGATTCACTGCTACTGTCACCAACTCCAGGAACCCCTGCTCCACTACCTCCCTATAAGGTAGTCTGCCGCGCAGCAGGTGCTCTACCCTGGCCCCGGCCCCCTTGGCTCCAGGCTTTACAATTCTGCCCCCATGCTGACTGCCAACCATGCTGCTAACACCTTGCTGCCTCAGCTTCTTACTCCGGGGCAACCTGCGCCCCTCTTCTCCTGATGATGAGGATGAAGCCCCTTCTGCACCCGGCTCCCAAGTGCTATCGGCTTCATCCTCATCATCACTGATGTTCTCGGTTTCCTCAACAGTGTCTGGCGCAGGAGCAGGAATGCTCGCAACAACACCCACGCCACTCTCCACATCACTATTTGTCTGCCTAACGAAGGAAGCCACCTCCATTTCTTGGCTGGGCAGTAGCTGCTGACTGTCCTCTAACTGATCGTCCTCCTCACCAAAGAGTGGAGCTGAACCCAAAGCATAGGATACGTCGCTGGGGGAGGGAACGGCGTAGGACAGAGGCAATTGAGGACAGGGACTGCTCTCGGGGCATGCCAACTCAGGGTTGTGTCAGAGGAACCTACCGACCCTAGACTGGGGGTCTCAGATGTAACTTGTGATGATGTGGATGACTGCGTTAACCAATCTACCACGGCAGATGCGTTACTGGTGGAGACACGACCGCTAGCAGATACTGGCAGTCTCTCACCGTGACTCCTGCTGCCACTCTAATCTGCTGCGACCTCTGCCTGCCACTCCTCTTTGAACATCCTGGCACTTGTCTGCCTGACATTTTTATGTATTTGAAATGCGCAATAGGCACTTAAAAAAATGTGTTTACTTTAAAAAGCAGAAGCTAAATAAAGTGAGATACTTCTTCTCTGCCCCAAATACTATGAAAATTGGCAATATGGGATACCCAGCGGATGCACAAAACCAATTCAAAATGCAATATATTAATAAAACAGAGCCTGTAGAAGCTGCTTTAGAACAACAGATAGGGTGAAATGTTCCGGTTTGGGATACCCTGCGGCCTGGTGTTTTTACAGGACGCACAAAACCAATTCAAAATGCAATATATTAATAAAACAGAGCCTTTAGAAGCTGCTTTAGTATAACAGATAGGGTGAAATGTGCCGGTTTGGGATACCCTGCAGCCTGGTGTTTTTACAGGACGCACAAAACCAATTCTAAATGCAATATATTAATAAAACAGAGCCTGTAGAAGCTGCTTTAGTATAACAGATAGGGTGAAATGTGCCGGTTTGGGATACCCTGCAGCCTGGTGTTTTTACAGGACGCAAAAAGCAAATTCAAAATGCAATATATGAATAAAACAGAGCCCGTAGAAGCTGCTTTAGTATACCAGGGTGAAATGTGCCGGTTTGGGATACCCTGCGGCCTGGTGTTTTTACAGGACGCACAAAACCAATTCAAAATGCTATATATTATTAAAACTGAACCTTTAGAAGCTGCTTTAGTATAACAGATAGGGTGAAATGTGACGGTTTGGGATACCCTGCGGCCTGGTGTTTTTACAGGACGCACAAAACCAATTCAAAATGCAATATATTAATAAAACAGAGCCTTTAGAAGCTGCTTTAGTATAACAGATAGGTTGAAATGTGCCGTTTGGGATACCCTGCGGCCTGGTGTTTTTACAGGATGCACAAAACCAATTCAAAATGCAATATATTAATAAAACAGAGCCTTTAGAAGCTGCTTTAGTATAACAGATAGGGTGAAATGTGCCGGTTTGGGATACCCTGCGGCCTGGTGTTTTTACAGGACGCAAAAAAAAATTCAAAATGCAATATATTAATAAAACAGAGCCTTTAGAAGCTGATTTAGTATAACAGATAGGGTGAAATATGCCGGTTTGGGATACCCTGCGGCCTGGTGTTTTTACAGGACGCACAAAACCAATTCAAAATGCCATATATTAATAAAACAGAGCCTTTTGAAGCTGCTTTAGTAAAACAGATAGGGTGAAATGTGCCGGTTTGGGATTCCCTGCGGCCTGGTGTTTTTACAGGACGCAAAAAAACAATTCAAAATGCAATATATTAATAAAACAGAGCCTGTAGAAGCTGATTTAGTATAACAGATAGGGTGAAATGTGCCGGTTGTGATACCCTGTGGCCTGGTGTTTTTACAGGACGCAAAAAAACAATTCAAAATGCAATATATTAATAAAACAGAGCCTTTAGAAGCTGATTTAGTATAACAGGGTGAAATGTGCTGGTTTGGGATACCCTGCGGCCTGGTGTTTTTACAGGACCCACAAAACCAATTCAAAATGCCATATATTAATAAAACAGAGCCTTTTGAAGCTGCTTTAGTAAAACAGATAGGGTGAAATGTGCTGGTTTGGGATACCCTTCGGCCTGGTGTTTTTACAGGATGCAAAAAACCAATTCAAAATGCAATATATTAATAAAACAGAGCCTGTAGAAGCTGATTTAGTATAACAGATAGGGTGAAATGTGCCGGTTTGGGATACCCTGCGGCCTGGAATTTTACAGGATGCAAAAAACAATTCAAAATGCAATATATTAATAAAACAGAGCCTGTAGAAGCTGATTTAGTATAACAGATAGGGTGAAATGTGCTAGTCTGGGATACCCTGCGGCCTGGTGTTTTTACAGGACGCACAAAACCAATTCAAAATGCAATATATTAATAAAACAGAGCCTTTTGAAGCTGCTTTAGTATAACAGATATGGTGAAATGTGCCAGTCTGGGATACCCAGCGGCCTGGTGTTTTTACAGGATGCAAAAAAACCAATTAAAAATGCAATATATTAATAAAACAGAGCCTTTTGAAGCTGCTTTAGTATAACAGATAGGGTGAAATGTGCCGGTTTGGGATACCCTGCGGCCTGGAATTTTACAGGATGCAAAAAACAATTCAAAATGCAATATATTAATAAATCAGAGCCTGTAGAAGCTGATTTAGTATAACAGATAGGGTGAAATGTGCCAGTCTGGGATACCCTGCGGCCTGGTGTTTTTACAGGACGCACAAAACCAATTCAAAATGCAATATATTAATAAAACAGAGCCTTTTGAAGCTGCTTTAGTATAACAGATAGGGTGAAATGTGCCAGTCTGGGATACCCAGCAGCCTGGTGTTTTTACAGGATGCAAAAAAACCAATTCAAAATGCAATATATTAATAAAACAGAGCCTTTTGAAGCTGCTTTAGTATAACAGATAGGGTGAAATGTGCCAGTCTGGGATACCCTGCAGCCTGGTGTTTTTACAGGATGCAAAAAAACCAATTCAAAATGCAATATATTAATAAAACAGAGCCTTTAGAAGCTGCTTTAGTATAACAGATAGGGTGAAATGTGCTGGTTTGGGATACCCTGTGGCCTGGTGTTTTTACAGGACGCAAAAAAACAATTCAAAATGCAATATATTAATAAAACAGAGCCTGTAGAAGCTGATTTAGTATAACAGATAGCGTGAAATGTGCCGGTTGGGTATACCCTGTGGCCCAGTGTTTCTACAGGACGCACAAAATCAATTCAAAATGCAATATATTAATAAAACAGAGCCTTTAGAAGCTGCTTTAGTATAACAGGGTGAAATGTGCCGGTTTGGGATACCCTGCGGCCTGGTGTTTTTACAGGACGCACAAAACCAATTCAAAATGCAATATATTAATAAAACAGAGCCTTTAGAAGCTGCTTTAGTATAACAGATAGGGTGAAATGTGCCGGTTTGGGATACCCTGCAGCCTGGTGTTTTTACAGGATGCAAAAAAAACAATTCAAAATGCAATATATTAATAAAACAGAGCCTTTAGAAGCTGCTTTAGTATAACAGATAGGGTGAAATGTGCTGGTTTGGGATACCCTGTGGCCTGGTGTTTTTACAGGACGCAAAAAAAAACAATTCAAAATGCAATATATTAATAAAACAGAGCCTTTAGAAGCTGATTTAGCATAACAGGGTGAAATGTGCCGTTTTGGGATACCCTGCGGCCTGGTGTTTTTACAGGACGCACAAAACCAATTCAAAATGCAATATATTAATAAAACAGAGCCTGTAGAAGCTGCTTTAGTATAACAGATAGGATGAAATGTGCCGGTTTGGGATACCCTGCAGCCTGGTGTTTTTACAGGATGCAAAAAAACAATTCAAAATGCAATATATTAATAAAACAGAGCCTGTAGAAGCTGATTTAGTATAACAGATAGCGTGAAATGTGCTGGTTTGGGATACCCTGCGGCCCGGTGTTTCTACAGGACGCACAAAACCAATTCAAAATGCAATATATTAATAAAACAGAGCCTGTAGAAGCTGCTTTAGTATAACAGAGAGGGTGAAATGTGCTGGTTTGGGATACCCTGCGGCCTGGTGTTTTTACAGGATGCAAAAAAAAACAATTCAAAATGCAATATATTAATAAAACAGAGCCTGTAGAAGATGATTTAGTATAACAGATAGAGTGAAATGTGTCGGTTTGGGATACCCTGCGGCCTGGTGTTTTTACAGGACGCACAAAACCAATTCAAAATGCAATATATTAATAAAACAGAGCCTTCAGAAGCTGATTTAGCATAACAGATAGGGTGAAATGTGCCAGTTTGGGATACCCTGCGGCCTGGTGTTTTTACAGGACGCAAAAAAACAATTCAAAATGCAATATATTAATAAAACAGAGCCTTTTGAAGCTGCTTTAGTATAACAGATAGCGTGAAATGTGCTGGTTTGGGATACCCTGCGGCCCGGTGTTTCTACAGGACGCACAAAACCAATTCAAAATGCAATATATTAATAAAACAGAGCCTGTAGAAGCTGCTTTAGTATAACAGAGAGGGTGAAATGTGCTGGTTTGGGATACCCTGCGGCCTGGTGTTTTTACAGGACGCACAAAACCAATTCTAAATGCAATATATTAATAAAACAGAGCCTTCAGAAGCTGATTTAGCATAACAGATAGGGTGAAATGTGCCAGTTTGGGATACCCTGCGGCCTGGTGTTTTTACAGGACGCAAAAAAACAATTCAAAATGCAATATATTAATAAAACAGAGCCTTTTGAAGCTGCTTTAGTATAACAGGGTGAAATGTGCCGGTTTGGGATACCCTGCGGCCTGGTGTTTTTACAGGACACACAAAACCAATTCAAAATGCAATATATTAATAAAACAGAGCCTTTAGAAGCTGCTTTAGTATAACAGATAGGGTGAAATGTGCCGGTTTGGGATACCCGGCAGCCTGGTGTTTTTACAGGATGCAAAAAACCAATTCAAAATGCAATATATTAATAAAACAGAGCCTTTAGAATCTGCTTTAGTATAACAGATAGGGTGAAATGTGCTGGTTTGGGACACCCTGTGGCCTGGTGTTTTTACAGGACGCAAAAAAAACAATTCAAAATGCAATATATTAATAAAACAAAGCCTTTAGAAGCTGATTTAGCATAACAGGGTGAAATGTGCTGGTTTGGGATACCCTGCGGCCTGGTGTTTTTACAGGACCCACAAAACCAATTCAAAATGCCATATATTAATAAAACAGAGCCTTTTGAAGCTGCTTTAGTAAAACAGATAGGGTGAAATGTGCTGGTTTGGGATACCCTTCGGCCTGGTGTTTTTACAGGATGCAAAAAAACAATTCAAAGTGCAATATATTAATAAAACAGAGCCTTTAGAAGCTGATTTAGTATAACAGATAGGGTGAACTGTGCCGGTTTGGGATACCCTGCGGCCTGGTGTTTTTACAGGATGCAAAAAAACAATTCAAAATGCAATATATTAATAAAACAGAGCCTGTAGAAGCTGATTTAGTATAACAGATAGGGTGAAATGTGCCAGTCTGGGATACCCTGCGGCCTGGTGTTTTTACAGGACGCACAAAACCAATTCAAAATGCAATATATTAATAAAACAGAGCCTTTTGAAGCTGCTTTAGTATAACAGATAGGGTGAAATGTGCCAGTCTGGGATACCCAGCAGCCTGGTGTTTTTACAGGATGCAAAAAAACCAATTCAAAATGCAATATATTAATAAAACAGAGCCTTTTGAAGCTGCTTTAGTATAACAGATAGGGTGAAATGTGCCAGTCTGGGATACCCTGCAGCCTGGTGTTTTTGCAGGATGCAAAAAAACCAATTCAAAATGCAATATATTAATAAAACAGAGCCTTTAGAAGCTGCTTTAGTATAACAGGGTGAAATGTGCTGGTTTGGGATACCCTGTGGCCTGGTGTTTTTACAGGACGCAAAAAAACAATTCAAAATGCAATATATTAATAAAACAGAGCCTGTAGAAGCTGATTTAGTATAACAGATAGCGTGAAATGTGCCGGTTGGGTATACCCTGTGGCCCGGTGTTTCTACAGGACGCACAAAACCAATTCAAAATGCAATATATTAATAAAACAGAGCCTTTAGAAGCTGCTTTAGTATAACAGATAGGGTGAAATGTGCCGGTTTGGGATACCCTGCAGCCTGGTGTTTTTACAGGATGCAAAAAAACAATTCAAAATGCAATATATTAATAAAACAGAGCCTTTAGAAGCTGCTTTAGTATAACAGATAGGGTGAAATGTGCTGGTTTGGGATACCCTGTGGCCTGGTGTTTTTACAGGACGCAAAAAAAACAATTCAAAATGCAATATAATTGCAAATAGGTGCCCTATGGGCAAGGGCAAAGAGAGTGTGGGCAGCACTGGCAAATATCAATGTAGGTGCACTGCTCTCATGGGGTTAATGCCCATAACTTCACAAAATTCCAAATGGAGTGACCCCTAAAGCACCCCTGTATTTCCCCAAAAAGAGACTTACTCTTGCACTCAAGTGGTATCAAAAAATCAAATCATTTTATTGCAAATTTACAAATTTAAAACCCAATTAAAAACACTGAATACAGGCCATGTGCATGTTTCAGACACCGGGGGGCGCACCTGCTCTCTATTTTAAACCATCAATGTGAACTGCAGTGATTTAATATACCTAATTTAGACATTAATTAACCCTATACTATATACAATGATGATAATCCACTATAAACATATACCAATATCAAAATACAAAATCAAAAAGAACTCCTATCTAACTTTATCCTTTTAAAGTGTCAGTGCTTCCATATCAAAGTAAAAAGTCTGTGCAAAAAGTACTCAATAATATTTACATGTAGGAGAGGCAGCTGAGATTACACATAATCAAACAAGTGCTTACTATTAACCTGCAGGTGATCCTCCCGGGCCCAGACCAACGCGTTTCGAGTTCAAACCTGAACTCTTGCTCTCGGCCAGTTCCGTCCTGAGTTGTGAGGCTGGGGGCATGGTATGTCCATGTCCCTTAAATACGCACCTGCCCAGCCGCTCCCGCGCCCGGCCCCAGGCTGTGAGCGGGACGGCGCACTCCGGCCGGAAGTGCGCGCGCCCCCACCCACAGTACATGCGTGTCTGCGCTCCAGCATGAAGCGCACGTCACGCACAAAGAGGGCCCCGCCCCCCCGCCTGCAGAGTGTAAACAGCGGCAGAACGAGGGCAGAGTCCGTGACAGGTCGGGCGCAGTTGACAGCAGGCAGTTACATATTGCAGCCTCACTCTCGCTGTTCATTTACCTTGTTGCAATGTTGTAATACATTATTACATTACTACAATAATTTGCATTTGTACTCACAAAAGCATTTTATTAAACATTATCCATTTCCTATGACACACAATACCCTTGACGGGGATATGGCTGTATGTTTGGATGTTTTGCTGTGCCTTATTACATAAAGGCAAAGCGCTCCAATTTCTCTTAATTTAAAGATGGCAATATACTTGTGTTATGCTGTGCTGTGCAACTGGGATGCACAGCACTCAATATAGGGACAACTTACATTAATAGATCAATGATCCCTCCTTAATTTGTCTATTTGTTTACCCTAAAGGGGGCCTACTGGGACATTTCTTTTCTTACCTCTACATACCGGCTGGAGGGTGAAGGAGAAGGGGGGGAGACAAGGAGCAAAGAGGGGGAAGAGGGCAGGGGAGGCAGGGGGGGGGAGAGGGGGGGGGGCGGAGGAATACCCCAGGAGGGAAATGGAGGAAATGGGCGAACCTAAATTCAGCAACCATTGCTCAGAAACCCTATAAGCCAGCATCGAATCACTTTAAACAGCAACATAGGCCTAATTTCTAAATAACCACTGTGTTGGCATTTAATACTTGGTGCTTGATGCACAGCCCCTTTCTTCCAATTCCACGCCTTTTCTTTCTTTGTTGCTTTATTTCTTCTTTACTTCCTTTCTTTCCATTTTTTCTTTTTTTTTCTTTAATTCTTTAATTCCCTCTTTTTCTTATGTTGGAATCAAAGTATAGTTTCCTCATCCATTCTCCAATTCCTCCACCTTAGCATTCCAACGTCCACTACAAAAGTATGGTGGAAAAAACCAAATGAATTTATATTCTACGACCATTGTCCCCAGGGGACCTTCCGATGTGGGCTTACGCCGTATAGTTCTCAACCTCTAAATAACAGGGTCACACTTTAACTCCTTAATCACCACCCTCAAACCATAAAACTTATAAGTATTAATATTAAATACTTACCTACAACCAATGTATTATGTGTCTCAAAACTACTAGAGTGAAGTCCCCCCAAACCCCCCCCCCACCCCAACCCCCGAACCAATTTCAAAACAACACACCCCTTAACCAATATGGGGCATATGGGGAATAGGCCCATTATGCCCTTGAATCAAATGAATAAGAAACCTTTGCCCACCACCCACACCCTTGTGTATGTGGTATCTTGTGGTTAATAGTGATAACCAACTGTTTTAACCTAGATATGGCGTAAAGGCCACATCTTCGTTCAATCCCCATGGGACCTGTGTATCCAAATCATGGATCCACCGTAACTCCTTTTGCTGTAACCTTTTCTTTAGGTCCCCCCCCCTCACCCCCAGGGATACCCTCTCCAATCCAACCACCTGTAGTCGGTCCACGTTACTATTATGTTTCTCTAGGAAATGTCTCGCGACTGGGGACAAGGTTCTCCCCAAGTCCCTATTCCTTTCCGCCAACCGGATGGAGGATAGGTGCGCCTGTAGGCGCGCCTTAAGCGCATTTTTTGTCTCTCCCACATAGCTCAACGGGCAGTCACAGCTCAACAAATAAATCACTCCCACCGTGCGGCAATTCAAAAACTCTTTAATCTGGAACTTTTTCCCTGAGTGTCTATTTCTTATATCCCTTGTGGTACACATGTATCGGCACACGGAGCATCCACCACATGGGTAACTCCCCGTGCCCATGGACCTAGGTCCCAGCCATGATTGAGGTCGAGTATAATGACTCCTAACTACTCTGTCCCGCAGGGTGGGTGCACGTTGTGCTATCATTCTAGGACCCCGTCTGGTCCATCTGGCCAGAGCCGGGTCACTCCTCAAAATGTCCCAATGTTTGTTCAGGATAGTTCTCAATTGATTCCAATTTGAGTTATATTTAGAGATAAATCTTACCTCATCCATAGTTCTTTTTCTCTCCCTTGGAATCAGCAAGGTCTCACGCGGAGTATTACGTGCTCTTACCACTGCCTTCTGCAACGTTCCCATCGGGTAACCCCTATGTCGAAATCTGTTCTTGAGGCCATTTGCTTGTATCTCGAACTCCTGTACGGTGGAGCAATTTCTTTTAAGACGTAGGAATTGCCCTACCGGGATGGCATTCCTAGTCTTGTTCGGATGGAAACTTGAATACTGTAATAGGCTATTAGTCGCCGTCTCTTTCCTATATAGGGTAGTTTGCAGGCCCCCATCTTCTGTTAGATTAATTGTGAGGTCCAAGAAATGTACCTGTTCAGCTGAGACATGGGAAGTGAGGAAGATGTTATAGGTATTATCATTCAAAGCATTGAGGAACTCTACACATAGTTCCTCCGTTCCCTGCCAAATGAGGAGCACGTCATCGATGAACCTGTACCAGCCCATGACATGGGGCTGGTACAGGCTCATCTCCGCCCCGAATACAACCTCCCTCTCCCACCAGCCAAGGAAGAGGTTGGCCACAGACGGGGCGCACCGTGCCCCCATTGCTACACCGCACACTTGTCGGTAGAAATCTCCGTCAAATACAAAATAGTTATGTGACAGTATAAATGCTAGTAGTTGAAGTACAAAGTCCTGCTTCTCAAGGCCCCCCTCAGTGCCCATTCTCAGAAAATATTTGCATGTCTTAAGGGCCATCTCATGAGAAATATTTGTATACAAGGCCTCTACATCAAGAGTCACTAATTTAGTCCCCCTTGGAAGTACCAAAAGGTTTAGTCTGTTCAAGAGATCCATAGAGTCTCTAAGATATGAATTTAACGCCAAAACATGTGGCTGGAGACACCTATCCACAAAGATGCAGGCCCTCTCCGTCAAACTCCCAACACCCGCCACTATCGGTCTTCCTGGGGGGCATTTTGCATTCTTATGAATTTTTGGTAATATGTAGAAGGTTGGTACTACTGGGTATTGTGTGCCAAGATACTCATATAACTCCTTACTAATGACACTATTCTCCCATGCCACTTTCAATAGCATGTCAAATTCCAATTTGTATTCACTGAGTGGGTTTTTTGGCAGTTTTTCATAGCTTGCAGCACATTGGAGTTGCCGTAAAACTTCGGCCCTGTAGTACTCAGATGACATCACTACTACATTTCCGCCTTTATCGGCTTCCTTGATAACTATGTCCCTCCGTTGCTGCAAGGTATGTACTGCCTCCCGTTCTTCTCTAGCCAGGTTATCATTTCTATGTGAAACTGCCATTTTTCGAATGTCTTGACTCACCACTTTGAAAAATGTGTGGACCGCCGGACTGACCGTCCAAAGTGGGGTGTATTTGGAAGGTTTTCGTAGAGGCCTATCCAACTCCGGAGTTTCTTCTTGCTCACGGAGCAAGGCTGTGAGGTCATCAATTGCCAACCCCTCATTCCAGGACAGATCTGATCCTAACCCACTAGGCGCTTCAAATTGCTTTTTAAGCAGTAATCTCCTACAGAACAAAAAGAGGTCCTTTATTGTTCCAAATTTATCTATGGGGCTACATGGGGCGAAGTTGAGTCCCTTCCCCAATACAGACCTTTCGGCTGCTGTAAGTAATTTGCCTGAGATGTTAAGTACAGCCAATTCAGGCCCTTCATCCCCAGCCTTCGTTTCTATTGGGGTGGGGGACAGGTTTATGGGCTCTGTTCTGGTCTGAATCTCTTGTGGGGCCCCTGGTTCAGCCTGCGGTGACTTCTCCAAATGGAGTCTCTTGTTTGCTCTGTGTCGCCTCTTGCCCCCTCTCCTCCTCCTTGGCCCCTTGCACCAGCCTGCCCCAAAAAACGGCGCATTTGGCCACTATCTGAGTTTTTACTTGAGACGGAGGCACTGCGACTGGACCCTCGACTAGTATACGGCTGTCTACCCCTTTCGTTTCCTGTATGTTTCCATTTGTACATCCTCTGATTCAATTTATCAGCTCTATCCCTTTGGAGTTTATCTTGTTTTTGTATCATTACTGTCTTTTCCAATCTTTCAAGTTCCTCATTCAAATGATTCTCATATCTATCAATGTCATTTTGTGGGGTATCCCTTGGTATCTTATCATATAGGTCTCTTAGATTGCTTTTAATCTGTTCTAGTGTTGTTTTGTCCATTTCAATGAGTTCATCAATTAACCCCATGGAACATTTCTGCAAATGTGCCTCCCATTTCGGCCTATGTTCCTCTGGTATCTCCCATGTGGGGAAAATTTGTACCCTTAATCCCCTAGGGATCAACTGTTGCTCTTTATAAATGCCTAAACTATGAACATTCCACCATATTTTTGTGAACCTTATCTGTTCACGTTTAATTTGTCTGAATAAATCCTTCAATCCTGTTGGGGGTTCACTATGTCCCATATCACCATCATTTTTAAGAATTTGTAATTTATCTAGCCATATCCTCTCTCTATTTTCAAAATTCCTTGTCATTTTAAAGTCAAGCAAAGGCCGTGCCAGCCCACAGATACACCAGGGTAGTAACAATTGCAAATAGGTGCCCTATGGGCAAGGGCAAAGAGAGTGTGGGCAGCACTGGCAAATATCAATGTAGGTGCACTGCTCTCATGGGGTTAATGCCCATAACTTCACAAAATTCCAAATGGAGTGACCCCTAAAGCACCCCTGTATTTCCCCAAAAAGAGACTTACTCTTGCACTCAAGTGGTATCAAAAAATCAAATCATTTTATTGCAAATTTACAAATTTAAAACCCAATTAAAAACACTGAATACAGGCCATGTGCATGTTTCAGACACCGGGGGGCGCACCTGCTCTCTATTTTAAACCATCAATGTGAACTGCAGTGATTTAATATACCTAATTTAGACATTAATTAACCCTATACTATATACAATGATGATAATCCACTATAAACATATACCAATATCAAAATACAAAATCAAAAAGAACTCCTATCTAACTTTATCCTTTTAAAGTGTCAGTGCTTCCATATCAAAGTAAAAAGTCTGTGCAAAAAGTACTCAATAATATTTACATGTAGGAGAGGCAGCTGAGATTACACATAATCAAACAAGTGCTTACTATTAACCTGCAGGTGATCCTCCCGGGCCCAGACCAACGCGTTTCGAGTTCAAACGTGAACTCTTGCTCTCGGCCAGTTCCGTCCTGAGTTGTGAGGCTGGGGGCATGGTATGTCCATGTCCCTTAAATACGCACCTGCCCAGCCGCTCCCGCGCCCGGCCCCAGGCTGTGAGCGGGACGGCGCACTCCGGCCGGAAGTGCGCGCGCCCCCACCCACAGTACATGCGTGTCTGCGCTCCAGCATGAAGCGCACGTCACGCACAAAGAGGGCCCCGCCCCCCCGCCTGCAGAGTGTAAACAGCGGCAGAACGAGGGCAGAGTCCGTGACAGGTCGGGCGCAGTTGACAGCAGGCAGTTATATATTGCAGCCTCACTCTCGCTGTTCATTTACCTTGTTGCAATGTTGTAATACATTATTACATTACTACAATAATTTGCATTTGTACTCACAAAAGCATTTTATTAAACATTATCCATTTCCTATGACACACAATACCCTTGACGGGGATATGGCTGTATGTTTGGATGTTTTGCTGTGCCTTATTACATAAAGGCAAAGCGCTCCAATTTCTCTTAATTTAAAGATGGCAATATACTTGTGTTATGCTGTGCTGTGCAACTGGGATGCACAGCACTCAATATAGGGACAACTTACATTAATAGATCAATGATCCCTCCTTAATTTGTCTATTTGTTTACCCTAAAGGGGGCCTACTGGGACATTTCTTTTCTTACCTCTACATACCGGCTGGAGGGTGAAGGAGAAGGGGGGGAGACAAGGAGCAAAGAGGGGGAAGAGGGCAGGGGAGGCAGGGGGGGGGGGAGAGGGGGGGGCGGAGGAATACCCCAGGAGGGAAATGGAGGAAATGGGCGAACCTAAATTCAGCAACCATTGTTCAGAAACCCTATAAGCCAGCATCGAATCACTTTAAACAGCAACATAGGCCTAATTTCTAAATAACCACTGTGTTGTCATTTAATACTTGGTGCTTGATGCACAGCCCCTTTCTTCCAATTCCACGCCTTTTCTTTCTTTGTTGCTTTATTTCTTCTTTACTTCCTTTCTTTCCATTTTTTCTTTCTTTTTCTTTAATTCCCTCTTTTTCTTATGTTGGAATCAAAGTATAGTTTCCTCATCCATTCTCCAATTCCTCCACCTTAGGCATCCACCCAGCATTCCAACGTCCACTACAAAAGTATGGTGGAAAAAACCAAATGAATTTATATTCTACGACCATTGTCCCCAGGGGACCTTCCGATGTGGGCTTACGCCGTATAGTTCTCAACCTCTAAATAACAGGGTCACACTTTAACTCCTTAATCACCACCCTCAAACCATAAAACTTATAAGTATTAATATTAAATACTTACCTACAACCAATGTATTATGTGTCTCAAAACTACTAGAGTGAAGTCCCCCCAAACCCCCCCCCCCACCCCAACCCCCGAACCAATTTCAAAACAACACACCCCTTAACCAATATGGGGCATATGGGGAATAGGCCCATTATGCCCTTGAATCAAATGAATAAGAAACCTTTGCCCACCACCCACACCCTTGTGTATGTGGTATCTTGTGGTTAATAGTGATAACCAACTGTTTTAACCTAGATATGGCGTAAAGGCCACATCTTCGTTCAATCCCCATGGGACCTGTGTATCCAAATCATGGATCCACCGTAACTCCTTTTGCTGTAACCTTTTCTTTAGGTCCCCCCCCCTCACCCCCAGGGATACCCTCTCCAATCCAACCACCTGTAGTCGGTCCACGTTACTATTATGTTTCTCTAGGAAATGTCTCGCGACTGGGGACAAGGTTCTCCCCAAGTCCCTATTCCTTTCCGCCAACCGGATGGAGGATAGGTGCGCCTGTAGGCGCGCCTTAAGCGCATTTTTTGTCTCTCCCACATAGCTCAACGGGCAGTCACAGCTCAACAAATAAATCACTCCCACCGTGCGGCAATTCAAAAACTCTTTAATCTGGAACTTTTTCCCTGAGTGTCTATTTCTTATATCCCTTGTGGTACACATGTATCGGCACACGGAGCATCCACCACATGGGTAACTCCCCGTGCCCATGGACCTAGGTCCCAGCCATGATTGAGGTCGAGTATAATGACTCCTAACTACTCTGTCCCGCAGGGTGGGTGCACGTTGTGCTATCATTCTAGGACCCCGTCTGGTCCATCTGGCCAGAGCCGGGTCACTCCTCAAAATGTCCCAATGTTTGTTCAGGATAGTTCTCAATTGATTCCAATTTGAGTTATATTTAGAGATAAATCTTACCTCATCCATAGTTCTTTTTCTCTCCCTTGGAATCAGCAAGGTCTCACGCGGAGTATTACGTGCTCTTACCACTGCCTTCTGCAACGTTCCCATCGGGTAACCCCTATGTCGAAATCTGTTCTTGAGGCCATTTGCTTGTATCTCGAACTCCTGTACGGTGGAGCAATTTCTTTTAAGACGTAGGAATTGCCCTACCGGGATGGCATTCCTAGTCTTGTTCGGATGGAAACTTGAATACTGTAATAGGCTATTAGTCGCCGTCTCTTTCCTATATAGGGTAGTTTGCAGGCCCCCATCTTCTGTTAGATTAATTGTGAGGTCCAAGAAATGTACCTGTTCAGCTGAGACATGGGAAGTGAGGAAGATGTTATAGGTATTATCATTCAAAGCATTGAGGAACTCTACACATAGTTCCTCCGTTCCCTGCCAAATGAGGAGCACGTCATCGATGAACCTGTACCAGCCCATGACATGGGGCTGGTACAGGCTCATCTCCGCCCCGAATACAACCTCCCTCTCCCACCAGCCAAGGAAGAGGTTGGCCACAGACGGGGCGCACCGTGCCCCCATTGCTACACCGCACACTTGTCGGTAGAAATCTCCGTCAAATACAAAATAGTTATGTGACAGTATAAATGCTAGTAGTTGAAGTACAAAGTCCTGCTTCTCAAGGCCCCCCTCAGTGCCCATTCTCAGAAAATATTTGCATGTCTTAAGGGCCATCTCATGAGAAATATTTGTATACAAGGCCTCTACATCAAGAGTCACTAATTTAGTCCCCCTTGGAAGTACCAAAAGGTTTAGTCTGTTCAAGAGATCCATAGAGTCTCTAAGATATGAATTTAACGCCAAAACATGTGGCTGGAGACACCTATCCACAAAGATGCAGGCCCTCTCCGTCAAACTCCCAACACCCGCCACTATCGGTCTTCCTGGGGGGCATTTTGCATTCTTATGAATTTTTGGTAATATGTAGAAGGTTGGTACTACTGGGTATTGTGTGCCAAGATACTCATATAACTCCTTACTAATGACACTATTCTCCCATGCCACTTTCAATAGCATGTCAAATTCCAATTTGTATTCACTGAGTGGGTTTTTTGGCAGTTTTTCATAGCTTGCAGCACATTGGAGTTGCCGTAAAACTTCGTCCCTGTAGTACTCAGATGACATCACTACTACATTTCCGCCTTTATCGGCTTCCTTGATAACTATGTCCCTCCGTTGCTGCAAGGTATGTACTGCCTCCCGTTCTTCTCTAGCCAGGTTATCATTTCTATGTGAAACTGCCATTTTTCGAATGTCTTGACTCACCACTTTGAAAAATGTGTGGACCGCCGGACTGACCGTCCAAAGTGGGGTGTATTTGGAAGGTTTTCGTAGAGGCCTATCCAACTCCGGAGTTTCTTCTTGCTCACGGAGCAAGGCTGTGAGGTCATCAATTGCCAACCCCTCATTCCAGGACAGATCTGATCCTAACCCACTAGGCGCTTCAAATTGCTTTTTAAGCAGTAATCTCCTACAGAACAAAAAGAGGTCCTTTATTGTTCCAAATTTATCTATGGGGCTACATGGGGCGAAGTTGAGTCCCTTC
The DNA here is from genome assembly GCA_027917425.1 of Gastrophryne carolinensis. NCBI lineage: Eukaryota > Metazoa > Chordata > Amphibia > Anura > Microhylidae > Gastrophryne > Gastrophryne carolinensis. The sequence continues at coordinate 247,250,560 of CM051238.1, forward strand.
CCCAATACAGACCTTTCGGCTGCTGTAAGTAATTTGCCTGAGATGTTAAGTACAGCCAATTCAGGCCCTTCATCCCCAGCCTTCGTTTCTATTGGGGTGGGGGACAGGTTTATGGGCTCTGTTCTGGTCTGAATCTCTTGTGGGGCCCCTGGTTCAGCCTGCGGTGACTTCTCCAAATGGAGTCTCTTGTTTGCTCTGTGTCGCCTCTTGCCCCCTCTCCTCCTCCTTGGCCCCTTGCACCAGCCTGCCCCAAAAAACGGCGCATTTGGCCACTATCTGAGTTTTTACTTGAGACGGAGGCACTGCGACTGGACCCTCGACTAGTATACGGCTGTCTACCCCTTTCGTTTCCTGTATGTTTCCATTTGTACATCCTCTGATTCAATTTATCAGCTCTATCCCTTTGGAGTTTATCTTGTTTTTGTATCATTACTGTCTTTTCCAATCTTTCAAGTTCCTCATTCAAATGATTCTCATATCTATCAATGTCATTTTGTGGGGTATCCCTTGGTATCTTATCATATAGGTCTCTTAGATTGCTTTTAATCTGTTCTAGTGTTGTTTTGTCCATTTCAATGAGTTCATCAATTAACCCCATGGAACATTTCTGCAAATGTGCCTCCCATTTCGGCCTATGTTCCTCTGGTATCTCCCATGTGGGGAAAATTTGTACCCTTAATCCCCTAGGGATCAACTGTTGCTCTTTATAAATGCCTAAACTATGAACATTCCACCATATTTTTGTGAACCTTATCTGTTCACGTTTAATTTGTCTGAATAAATCCTTCAATCCTGTTGGGGGTTCACTATGTCCCATATCACCATCATTTTTAAGAATTTGTAATTTATCTAGCCATATCCTCTCTCTATTTTCAAAATTCCTTGTCATTTTAAAGTCAAGCAAAGGCCGTGCCAGCCCACAGATACACCAGGGTAGTAACAATTGCAAATAGGTGCCCTATGGGCAAGGGCAAAGAGAGTGTGGGCAGCACTGGCAAATATCAATGTAGGTGCACTGCTCTCATGGGGTTAATGCCCATAACTTCACAAAATTCCAAATGGAGTGACCCCTAAAGCACCCCTGTATTTCCCCAAAAAGAGACTTACTCTTGCACTCAAGTGGTATCAAAAAATCAAATCATTTTATTGCAAATTTACAAATTTAAAACCCAATTAAAAACACTGAATACAGGCCATGTGCATGTTTCAGACACCGGGGGGCGCACCTGCTCTCTATTTTAAACCATCAATGTGAACTGCAGTGATTTAATATACCTAATTTAGACATTAATTAACCCTATACTATATACAATGATGATAATCCACTATAAACATATACCAATATCAAAATACAAAATCAAAAAGAACTCCTATCTAACTTTATCCTTTTAAAGTGTCAGTGCTTCCATATCAAAGTAAAAAGTCTGTGCAAAAAGTACTCAATAATATTTACATGTAGGAGAGGCAGCTGAGATTACACATAATCAAACAAGTGCTTACTATTAACCTGCAGGTGATCCTCCCGGGCCCAGACCAACGCGTTTCGAGTTCAAACGTGAACTCTTGCTCTCGGCCAGTTCCGTCCTGAGTTGTGAGGCTGGGGGCATGGTATGTCCATGTCCCTTAAATACGCACCTGCCCAGCCGCTCCCGCGCCCGGCCCCAGGCTGTGAGCGGGACGGCGCACTCCGGCCGGAAGTGCGCGCGCCCCCACCCACAGTACATGCGTGTCTGCGCTCCAGCATGAAGCGCACGTCACGCACAAAGAGGGCCCCGCCCCCCCGCCTGCAGAGTGTAAACAGCGGCAGAACGAGGGCAGAGTCCGTGACAGGTCGGGCGCAGTTGACAGCAGGCAGTTATATATTGCAGCCTCACTCTCGCTGTTCATTTACCTTGTTGCAATGTTGTAATACATTATTACATTACTACAATAATTTGCATTTGTACTCACAAAAGCATTTTATTAAACATTATCCATTTCCTATGACACACAATACCCTTGACGGGGATATGGCTGTATGTTTGGATGTTTTGCTGTGCCTTATTACATAAAGGCAAAGCGCTCCAATTTCTCTTAATTTAAAGATGGCAATATACTTGTGTTATGCTGTGCTGTGCAACTGGGATGCACAGCACTCAATATAGGGACAACTTACATTAATAGATCAATGATCCCTCCTTAATTTGTCTATTTGTTTACCCTAAAGGGGGCCTACTGGGACATTTCTTTTCTTACCTCTACATACCGGCTGGAGGGTGAAGGAGAAGGGGGGGAGACAAGGAGCAAAGAGGGGGAAGAGGGCAGGGGAGGCAGGGGGGGGGGGAGAGGGGGGGGCGGAGGAATACCCCAGGAGGGAAATGGAGGAAATGGGCGAACCTAAATTCAGCAACCATTGCTCAGAAACCCTATAAGCCAGCATCGAATCACTTTAAACAGCAACATAGGCCTAATTTCTAAATAACCACTGTGTTGGCATTTAATACTTGGTGCTTGATGCACAGCCCCTTTCTTCCAATTCCACGCCTTTTCTTTCTTTGTTGCTTTATTTCTTCTTTACTTCCTTTCTTTCCATTTTTTCTTTCTTTTTCTTTAATTCCCTCTTTTTCTTATGTTGGAATCAAAGTATAGTTTCCTCATCCATTCTCCAATTCCTCCACCTTAGGCATCCACCCAGCATTCCAACGTCCACTACAAAAGTATGGTGGAAAAAACCAAATGAATTTATATTCTACGACCATTGTCCCCAGGGGACCTTCCGATGTGGGCTTACGCCGTATAGTTCTCAACCTCTAAATAACAGGGTCACACTTTAACTCCTTAATCACCACCCTCAAACCATAAAACTTATAAGTATTAATATTAAATACTTACCTACAACCAATGTATTATGTGTCTCAAAACTACTAGAGTGAAGTCCCCCCAAACCCCCCCCCACCCCAACCCCCGAACCAATTTCAAAACAACACACCCCTTAACCAATATGGGGCATATGGGGAATAGGCCCATTATGCCCTTGAATCAAATGAATAAGAAACCTTTGCCCACCACCCACACCCTTGTGTATGTGGTATCTTGTGGTTAATAGTGATAACCAACTGTTTTAACCTAGATATGGCGTAAAGGCCACATCTTCGTTCAATCCCCATGGGACCTGTGTATCCAAATCATGGATCCACCGTAACTCCTTTTGCTGTAACCTTTTCTTTAGGTCCCCCCCCCTCACCCCCAGGGATACCCTCTCCAATCCAACCACCTGTAGTCGGTCCACGTTACTATTATGTTTCTCTAGGAAATGTCTCGCGACTGGGGACAAGGTTCTCCCCAAGTCCCTATTCCTTTCCGCCAACCGGATGGAGGATAGGTGCGCCTGTAGGCGCGCCTTAAGCGCATTTTTTGTCTCTCCCACATAGCTCAACGGGCAGTCACAGCTCAACAAATAAATCACTCCCACCGTGCGGCAATTCAAAAACTCTTTAATCTGGAACTTTTTCCCTGAGTGTCTATTTCTTATATCCCTTGTGGTACACATGTATCGGCACACGGAGCATCCACCACATGGGTAACTCCCCGTGCCCATGGACCTAGGTCCCAGCCATGATTGAGGTCGAGTATAATGACTCCTAACTACTCTGTCCCGCAGGGTGGGTGCACGTTGTGCTATCATTCTAGGACCCCGTCTGGTCCATCTGGCCAGAGCCGGGTCACTCCTCAAAATGTCCCAATGTTTGTTCAGGATAGTTCTCAATTGATTCCAATTTGAGTTATATTTAGAGATAAATCTTACCTCATCCATAGTTCTTTTTCTCTCCCTTGGAATCAGCAAGGTCTCACGCGGAGTATTACGTGCTCTTACCACTGCCTTCTGCAACGTTCCCATCGGGTAACCCCTATGTCGAAATCTGTTCTTGAGGCCATTTGCTTGTATCTCGAACTCCTGTACGGTGGAGCAATTTCTTTTAAGACGTAGGAATTGCCCTACCGGGATGGCATTCCTAGTCTTGTTCGGATGGAAACTTGAATACTGTAATAGGCTATTAGTCACCGTCTCTTTCCTATATAGGGTAGTTTGCAGGCCCCCATCTTCTGTTAGATTAATTGTGAGGTCCAAGAAATGTACCTGTTCAGCTGAGACATGGGAAGTGAGGAAGATGTTATAGGTATTATCATTCAAAGCATTGAGGAACTCTACACATAGTTCCTCCGTTCCCTGCCAAATGAGGAGCACGTCATCGATGAACCTGTACCAGCCCATGACATGGGGCTGGTACAGGCTCATCTCCGCCCCGAATACAACCTCCCTCTCCCACCAGCCAAGGAAGAGGTTGGCCACAGACGGGGCGCACCGTGCCCCCATTGCTACACCGCACACTTGTCGGTAGAAATCTCCGTCAAATACAAAATAGTTATGTGACAGTATAAATGCTAGTAGTTGAAGTACAAAGTCCTGCTTCTCAAGGCCCCCCTCAGTGCCCATTCTCAGAAAATATTTGCATGTCTTAAGGGCCATCTCATGAGAAATATTTGTATACAAGGCCTCTACATCAAGAGTCACTAATTTAGTCCCCCTTGGAAGTACCAAAAGGTTTAGTCTGTTCAAGAGATCCATAGAGTCTCTAAGATATGAATTTAACGCCAAAACATGTGGCTGGAGACACCTATCCACAAAGATGCAGGCCCTCTCCGTCAAACTCCCAACACCCGCCACTATCGGTCTTCCTGGGGGGCATTTTGCATTCTTATGAATTTTTGGTAATATGTAGAAGGTTGGTACTACTGGGTATTGTGTGCCAAGATACTCATATAACTCCTTACTAATGACACTATTCTCCCATGCCACTTTCAATAGCATGTCAAATTCCAATTTGTATTCACTGAGTGGGTTTTTTGGCAGTTTTTCATAGCTTGCAGCACATTGGAGTTGCCGTAAAACTTCGGCCCTGTAGTACTCAGATGACATCACTACTACATTTCCGCCTTTATCGGCTTCCTTGATAACTATGTCCCTCCGTTGCTGCAAGGTATGTACTGCCTCCCGTTCTTCTCTAGCCAGGTTATCATTTCTATGTGAAACTGCCATTTTTCGAATGTCTTGACTCACCACTTTGAAAAATGTGTGGACCGCCGGACTGACCGTCCAAAGTGGGGTGTATTTGGAAGGTTTTCGTAGAGGCCTATCCAACTCCGGAGTTTCTTCTTGCTCACGGAGCAAGGCTGTGAGGTCATCAATTGCCAACCCCTCATTCCAGGACAGATCTGATCCTAACCCACTAGGCGCTTCAAATTGCTTTTTAAGCAGTAATCTCCTACAGAACAAAAAGAGGTCCTTTATTGTTCCAAATTTATCTATGGGGCTACATGGGGCGAAGTTGAGTCCCTTCCCCAATACAGACCTTTCGGCTGCTGTAAGTAATTTGCCTGAGATGTTAAGTACAGCCAATTCAGGCCCTTCATCCCCAGCCTTCGTTTCTATTGGGGTGGGGGACAGGTTTATGGGCTCTGTTCTGGTCTGAATCTCTTGTGGGGCCCCTGGTTCAGCCTGCGGTGACTTCTCCAAATGGAGTCTCTTGTTTGCTCTGTGTCGCCTCTTGCCCCCTCTCCTCCTCCTTGGCCCCTTGCACCAGCCTGCCCCAAAAAACGGCGCATTTGGCCACTATCTGAGTTTTTACTTGAGACGGAGGCACTGCGACTGGACCCTCGACTAGTATACGGCTGTCTACCCCTTTCGTTTCCTGTATGTTTCCATTTGTACATCCTCTGATTCAATTTATCAGCTCTATCCCTTTGGAGTTTATCTTGTTTTTGTATCATTACTGTCTTTTCCAATCTTTCAAGTTCCTCATTCAAATGATTCTCATATCTATCAATGTCATTTTGTGGGGTATCCCTTGGTATCTTATCATATAGGTCTCTTAGATTGCTTTTAATCTGTTCTAGTGTTGTTTTGTCCATTTCAATGAGTTCATCAATTAACCCCATGGAACATTTCTGCAAATGTGCCTCCCATTTCGGCCTATGTTCCTCTGGTATCTCCCATGTGGGGAAAATTTGTACCCTTAATCCCCTAGGGATCAACTGTTGCTCTTTATAAATGCCTAAACTATGAACATTCCACCATATTTTTGTGAACCTTATCTGTTCACGTTTAATTTGTCTGAATAAATCCTTCAATCCTGTTGGGGGTTCACTATGTCCCATATCACCATCATTTTTAAGAATTTGTAATTTATCTAGCCATATCCTCTCTCTATTTTCAAAATTCCTTGTCATTTTAAAGTCAAGCAAAGGCCGTGCCAGCCCACAGATACACCAGGGTAGTAACAATTGCAAATAGGTGCCCTATGGGCAAGGGCAAAGAGAGTGTGGGCAGCACTGGCAAATATCAATGTAGGTGCACTGCTCTCATGGGGTTAATGCCCATAACTTCACAAAATTCCAAATGGAGTGACCCCTAAAGCACCCCTGTATTTCCCCAAAAAGAGACTTACTCTTGCACTCAAGTGGTATCAAAAAATCAAATCATTTTATTGCAAATTTACAAATTTAAAACCCAATTAAAAACACTGAATACAGGCCATGTGCATGTTTCAGACACCGGGGGGCGCACCTGCTCTCTATTTTAAACCATCAATGTGAACTGCAGTGATTTAATATACCTAATTTAGACATTAATTAACCCTATACTATATACAATGATGATAATCCACTATAAACATATACCAATATCAAAATACAAAATCAAAAAGAACTCCTATCTAACTTTATCCTTTTAAAGTGTCAGTGCTTCCATATCAAAGTAAAAAGTCTGTGCAAAAAGTCTGTGCAAAAGTACATGTAGGAGAGGCAGCTGAGATTACACATAATCAAACAAGTGCTTACTATTAACCTGCAGGTGATCCTCCCGGGCCCAGACCAACGCGTTTCGAGTTCAAACGTGAACTCTTGCTCTCGGCCAGTTCCGTCCTGAGTTGTGAGGCTGGGGGCATGGTATGTCCATGTCCCTTAAATACGCACCTGCCCAGCCGCTCCCGCGCCCGGCCCCAGGCTGTGAGCGGGACGACGCACTCCGGCCGGAAGTGCGCGCGCCCCCACCCACAGTACATGCGTGTCTGCGCTCCAGCATGAAGCGCACGTCACGCACAAAGAGGGCCCCGCCCCCCCGCCTGCAGAGTGTAAACAGCGGCAGAACGAGGGCAGAGTCCGTGACAGGTCGGGCGCAGTTGACAGCAGGCAGTTATATATTGCAGCCTCACTCTCGCTGTTCATTTACCTTGTTGCAATGTTGTAATACATTATTACATTACTACAATAATTTGCATTTGTACTCACAAAAGCATTTTATTAAACATTATCCATTTCCTATGACACACAATACCCTTGACGGGGATATGGCTGTATGTTTGGATGTTTTGCTGTGCCTTATTACATAAAGGCAAAGCGCTCCAATTTCTCTTAATTTAAAGATGGCAATATACTTGTGTTATGCTGTGCTGTGCAACTGGGATGCACAGCACTCAATATAGGGACAACTTACATTAATAGATCAATGATCCCTCCTTAATTTGTCTATTTGTTTACCCTAAAGGGGGCCTACTGGGACATTTCTTTTCTTACCTCTACATACCGGCTGGAGGGTGAAGGAGAAGGGGGGGAGACAAGGAGCAAAGAGGGGGAAGAGGGCAGGGGAGGCAGGGGGGGGGGGAGAGGGGGGGGCGGAGGAATACCCCAGGAGGGAAATGGAGGAAATGGGCGAACCTAAATTCAGCAACCATTGCTCAGAAACCCTATAAGCCAGCATCGAATCACTTTAAACAGCAACATAGGCCTAATTTCTAAATAACCACTGTGTTGGCATTTAATACTTGGTGCTTGATGCACAGCCCCTTTCTTCCAATTCCACGCCTTTTCTTTCTTTGTTGCTTTATTTCTTCTTTACTTCCTTTCTTTCCATTTTTTCTTTCTTTTTCTTTAATTCCCTCTTTTTCTTATGTTGGAATCAAAGTATAGTTTCCTCATCCATTCTCCAATTCCTCCACCTTAGGCATCCACCCAGCATTCCAACGTCCACTACAAAAGTATGGTGGAAAAAACCAAATGAATTTATATTCTACGACCATTGTCCCCAGGGGACCTTCCGATGTGGGCTTACGCCGTATAGTTCTCAACCTCTAAATAACAGGGTCACACTTTAACTCCTTAATCACCACCCTCAAACCATAAAACTTATAAGTATTAATATTAAATACTTACCTACAACCAATGTATTATGTGTCTCAAAACTACTAGAGTGAAGTCCCCCCAAACCCCCCCCCCACCCCAACCCCCGAACCAATTTCAAAACAACACACCCCTTAACCAATATGGGGCATATGGGGAATAGGCCCATTATGCCCTTGAATCAAATGAATAAGAAACCTTTGCCCACCACCCACACCCTTGTGTATGTGGTATCTTGTGGTTAATAGTGATAACCAACTGTTTTAACCTAGATATGGCGTAAAGGCCACATCTTCGTTCAATCCCCATGGGACCTGTGTATCCAAATCATGGATCCACCGTAACTCCTTTTGCTGTAACCTTTTCTTTAGGTCCCCCCCCCTCACCCCCAGGGATACCCTCTCCAATCCAACCACCTGTAGTCGGTCCACGTTACTATTATGTTTCTCTAGGAAATGTCTCGCGACTGGGGACAAGGTTCTCCCCAAGTCCCTATTCCTTTCCGCCAACCGGATGGAGGATAGGTGCGCCTGTAGGCGCGCCTTAAGCGCATTTTTTGTCTCTCCCACATAGCTCAACGGGCAGTCACAGCTCAACAAATAAATCACTCCCACCGTGCGGCAATTCAAAAACTCTTTAATCTGGAACTTTTTCCCTGAGTGTCTATTTCTTATATCCCTTGTGGTACACATGTATCGGCACACGGAGCATCCACCACATGGGTAACTCCCCGTGCCCATGGACCTAGGTCCCAGCCATGATTGAGGTCGAGTATAATGACTCCTAACTACTCTGTCCCGCAGGGTGGGTGCACGTTGTGCTATCATTCTAGGACCCCGTCTGGTCCATCTGGCCAGAGCCGGGTCACTCCTCAAAATGTCCCAATGTTTGTTCAGGATAGTTCTCAATTGATTCCAATTTGAGTTATATTTAGAGATAAATCTTACCTCATCCATAGTTCTTTTTCTCTCCCTTGGAATCAGCAAGGTCTCACGCGGAGTATTACGTGCTCTTACCACTGCCTTCTGCAACGTTCCCATCGGGTAACCCCTATGTCGAAATCTGTTCTTGAGGCCATTTGCTTGTATCTCGAACTCCTGTACGGTGGAGCAATTTCTTTTAAGACGTAGGAATTGCCCTACCCGGATGGCATTCCTAGTCTTGTTCGGATGGAAACTTGAATACTGTAATAGGCTATTAGTCACCGTCTCTTTCCTATATAGGGTAGTTTGCAGGCCCCCATCTTCTGTTAGATTAATTGTGAGGTCCAAGAAATGTACCTGTTCAGCTGAGACATGGGAAGTGAGGAAGATGTTATAGGTATTATCATTCAAAGCATTGAGGAACTCTACACATAGTTCCTCCGTTCCCTGCCAAATGAGGAGCACGTCATCGATGAACCTGTACCAGCCCATGACATGGGGCTGGTACAGGCTCATCTCCGCCCCGAATACAACCTCCCTCTCCCACCAGCCAAGGAAGAGGTTGGCCACAGACGGGGCGCACCGTGCCCCCATTGCTACACCGCACACTTGTCGGTAGAAATCTCCGTCAAATACAAAATAGTTATGTGACAGTATAAATGCTAGTAGTTGAAGTACAAAGTCCTGCTTCTCAAGGCCCCCCTCAGTGCCCATTCTCAGAAAATATTTGCATGTCTTAAGGGCCATCTCATGAGAAATATTTGTATACAAGGCCTCTACATCAAGAGTCACTAATTTAGTCCCCCTTGGAAGTACCAAAAGGTTTAGTCTGTTCAAGAGATCCATAGAGTCTCTAAGATATGAATTTAACGCCAAAACATGTGGCTGGAGACACCTATCCACAAAGATGCAGGCCCTCTCCGTCAAACTCCCAACACCCGCCACTATCGGTCTTCCTGGGGGGCATTTTGCATTCTTATGAATTTTTGGTAATATGTAGAAGGTTGGTACTACTGGGTATTGTGTGCCAAGATACTCATATAACTCCTTACTAATGACACTATTCTCCCATGCCACTTTCAATAGCATGTCAAATTCCAATTTGTATTCACTGAGTGGGTTTTTTGGCAGTTTTTCATAGCTTGCAGCACATTGGAGTTGCCGTAAAACTTCGGCCCTGTAGTACTCAGATGACATCACTACTACATTTCCGCCTTTATCGGCTTCCTTGATAACTATGTCCCTCCGTTGCTGCAAGGTATGTACTGCCTCCCGTTCTTCTCTAGCCAGGTTATCATTTCTATGTGAAACTGCCATTTTTCGAATGTCTTGACTCACCACTTTGAAAAATGTGTGGACCGCCGGACTGACCGTCCAAAGTGGGGTGTATTTGGAAGGTTTTCGTAGAGGCCTATCCAACTCCGGAGTTTCTTCTTGCTCACGGAGCAAGGCTGTGAGGTCATCAATTGCCAACCCCTCATTCCAGGACAGATCTGATCCTAACCCACTAGGCGCTTCAAATTGCTTTTTAAGCAGTAATCTCCTACAGAACAAAAAGAGGTCCTTTATTGTTCCAAATTTATCTATGGGGCTACATGGGGCGAAGTTGAGTCCCTTCCCCAATACAGACCTTTCGGCTGCTGTAAGTAATTTGCCTGAGATGTTAAGTACAGCCAATTCAGGCCCTTCATCCCCAGCCTTCGTTTCTATTGGGGTGGGGGACAGGTTTATGGGCTCTGTTCTGGTCTGAATCTCTTGTGGGGCCCCTGGTTCAGCCTGCGGTGACTTCTCCAAATGGAGTCTCTTGTTTGCTCTGTGTCGCCTCTTGCCCCCTCTCCTCCTCCTTGGCCCCTTGCACCAGCCTGCCCCAAAAAAAGGCGCATTTGGCCACTATCTGAGTTTTTACTTGAGACGGAGGCACTGCGACTGGACCCTCGACTAGTATACGGCTGTCTACCCCTTTCGTTTCCTGTATGTTTCCATTTGTACATCCTCTGATTCAATTTATCAGCTCTATCCCTTTGGAGTTTATCTTGTTTTTGTATCATTACTGTCTTTTCCAATCTTTCAAGTTCCTCATTCAAATGATTCTCATATCTATCAATGTCATTTTGTGGAGTTTTTGAATTGCCGCACGGTGGGAGTGATTTATTTGTTGAGCTGTGACTGCCCGTTGAGCTATGTGGGAGAGACAAAAAATGCGCTTAAGGCGCGCCTACAGGCGCACCTATCCTCCATCCGGTTGGCGGAAAGGAATAGGGACTTGGGGAGAACCTTGTCCCCAGTCGCGAGACATTTCCTAGAGAAACATAATAGTAACGTGGACCGACTACAGGTGGTTGGATTGGAGAGGGTATCCCTGGGGGTGAGGGGGGGGGGACCTAAAGAAAAGGTTACAGCAAAAGGAGTTACGGTGGATCCATGATTTGGATACACAGGTCCCATGGGGATTGAACGAAGATGTGGCCTTTACGCCATATCTAGGTTAAAACAGTTGGTTATCACTATTAACCACAAGATACCACATACACAAGGGTGTGGGTGGTGGGCAAAGGTTTCTTATTCATTTGATTCAAGGGCATAATGGGCCTATTCCCCATATGCCCCATATTGGTTAAGGGGTGTGTTGTTTTGAAATTGGTTCGGGGGTTGGGGTGGGGGGGGGGTTTGGGGGGACTTCACTCTAGTAGTTTTGAGACACATAATACATTGGTTGTAGGTAAGTATTTAATATTAATACTTATAAGTTTTATGGTTTGAGGGTGGTGATTAAGGAGTTAAAGTGTGACCCTGTTATTTAGAGGTTGAGAACTATACGGCGTAAGCCCACATCGGAAGGTCCCCTGGGGACAATGGTCGTAGAATATAAATTCATTTGGTTTTTTCCACCATACTTTTGTAGTGGACGTTGGAATGCTGGGTGGATGCCTAAGGTGGAGGAATTGGAGAATGGATGAGGAAACTATACTTTGATTCCAACATAAGAAAAAGAGGGAATTAAAGAAAAAGAAAGAAAAAATGGAAAGAAAGGAAGTAAAGAAGAAATAAAGCAACAAAGAAAGAAAAGGCGTGGAATTGGAAGAAAGGGGCTGTGCATCAAGCACCAAGTATTAAATGCCAACACAGTGGTTATTTAGAAATTAGGCCTATGTTGCTGTTTAAAGTGATTCGATGCTGGCTTATAGGGTTTCTGAGCAATGGTTGCTGAATTTAGGTTCGCCCATTTCCTCCATTTCCCTCCTGGGGTATTCCTCCGCCCCCCCCCCCCTCTCCCCCCCCCCCCCTGCCTCCCCTGCCCTCTTCCCCCTCTTTGCTCCTTGTCTCCCCCCCTTCTCCTTCACCCTCCAGCCGGTATGTAGAGGTAAGAAAAGAAATGTCCCAGTAGGCCCCCTTTAGGGTAAACAAATAGACAAATTAAGGAGGGATCATTGATCTATTAATGTAAGTTGTCCCTATATTGAGTGCTGTGCATCCCAGTTGCACAGCACAGCATAACACAAGTATATTGCCATCTTTAAATTAAGAGAAATTGGAGCGCTTTGCCTTTATGTAATAAGGCACAGCAAAACATCCAAACATACAGCCATATCCCCGTCAAGGGTATTGTGTGTCATAGGAAATGGATAATGTTTAATAAAATGCTTTTGTGAGTACAAATGCAAATTATTGTAGTAATGTAATAATGTATTACAACATTGCAACAAGGTAAATGAACAGCGAGAGTGAGGCTGCAATATGTAACTGCCTGCTGTCAACTGCGCCCGACCTGTCACGGACTCTGCCCTCGTTCTGCCGCTGTTTACACTCTGCAGGCGGGGGGGCGGGGCCCTCTTTGTGCGTGACGTGCGCTTCATGCTGGAGCGCAGACACGCATGTACTGTGGGTGGGGGCGCGCGCACTTCCGGCCGGAGTGCGCCGTCCCGCTCACAGCCTGGGGCCGGGCGCGGGAGCGGCTGGGCAGGTGCGTATTTAAGGGACATGGACATACCATGCCCCCAGCCTCACAACTCAGGACGGAACTGGCCGAGAGCAAGAGTTCAGGTTTGAACTCGAAACGCGTTGGTCTGGGCCCGGGAGGATCACCTGCAGGTTAATAGTAAGCACTTGTTTGATTATGTGTAATCTCAGCTGCCTCTCCTACATGTAAATATTATTGAGTACTTTTTGCACAGACTTTTTACTTTGATATGGAAGCACTGACACTTTAAAAGGATAAAGTTAGATAGGAGTTCTTTTTGATTTTGTATTTTGATATTGGTATATGTTTATAGTGGATTATCATCATTGTATATAGTATAGGGTTAATTAATGTCTAAATTAGGTATATTAAATCACTGCAGTTCACATTGATGGTTTAAAATAGAGAGCAGGTGCGCCCCCCGGTGTCTGAAACATGCACATGGCCTGTATTCAGTGTTTTTAATTGGGTTTTAAATTTGTAAATTTGCAATAAAATGATTTGATTTTTTGATACCACTTGAGTGCAAGAGTAAGTCTCTTTTTGGGGAAATACAGGGGTGCTTTAGGGGTCACTCCATTTGGAATTTTGCAAAATGCAATATATTAATAAAACAGAGCCTTTAGAAGCTGATTTAGCATAACAGGGTGAAATGTGCCGTTTTGGGATACCCTGCGGCCTGGTGTTTTTACAGGACGCACAAAACCAATTCAAAATGCAATATATTAATAAAACAGAGCCTGTAGAAGCTGCTTTAGTATAACAGATAGGATGAAATGTGCCGGTTTGGGATACCCTGCAGCCTGGTGTTTTTACAGGATGCAAAAAAACAATTCAAAATGCAATATATTAATAAAACAGAGCCTGTAGAAGCTGATTTAGTATAACAGATAGCGTGAAATGTGCTGGTTTGGGATACCCTGCGGCCCGGTGTTTCTACAGGACGCACAAAACCAATTCAAAATGCAATATATTAATAAAACAGAGCCTGTAGAAGCTGCTTTAGTATAACAGAGAGGGTGAAATGTGCTGGTTTGGGATACCCTGTGGCCTGGTGTTTTTACAGGATGCAAAAAAAACAAATTCAAAATGCAATATATTAATAAAACAGAGCCTGTAGAAGCTGATTTAGTATAACAGATAGAGTGAAATGTGTCGGTTTGGGATACCCTGCGGCCTGGTGTTTTTACAGGACGCACAAAACCAATTCTAAATGCAATATATTAATAAAACAGAGCCTTCAGAAGCTGATTTAGCATAACAGATAGGGTGAAATGTGCCAGTTTGGGATACCCTGCGGCCTGGTGTTTTTACAGGACGCAAAAAAACAATTCAAAATGCAATATATTAATAAAACAGAGCCTTTTGAAGCTGCTTTAGTATAACAGGGTGAAATGTGCCGGTTTGGGATACCCTGCGGCCTGGTGTTTTTACAGGACACACAAAACCAATTCAAAATGCAATATATTAATAAAACAGAGCCTTTAGAAGCTGATTTAGTATAACAGATAGCGTGAAATGTGCCGGTTTGGGATACCCGGCAGCCTGGTGTTTTTACAGGATGCAAAAAACCAATTCAAAATGCAATATATTAATAAAACAGAGCCTTTAGAAGCTGCTTTAGTATAACAGATAGGGTGAAATGTGCTGGTTTGGGATACCCTGTGGCCTGGTGTTTTTACAGGACGCAAAAAAACAATTCAAAATGCAATATATTAATAAAACAGAGCCTTTAGAAGCTGATTTAGCATAACAGGGTGAAATGTGCCGTTTTGGGATACCCTGCGACCTGGTGTTTTTACAGGACGCACAAAACCAATTCAAAATGCAATATATTAATAAAACAGAGCCTGTAGAAGCTGCTTTAGTATAACAGATAGGATGAAATGTGCCGGTTTGGGATACCCTGCAGCCTGGTGTTTTTACAGGATGCAAAAAAACAATTCAAAATGCAATATATTAATAAAACAGAGCCTGTAGAAGCTGATTTAGTATAACAGATAGCGTGAAATGTGCTGGTTTGGGATACCCTGCGGCCCGGGGTTTCTACAGGACGCACAAAACCAATTCAAAATGCAATATATTAATAAAACAGAGCCTGTAGAAGCTGCTTTAGTATAACAGAGAGGGTGAAATGTGCTAGTTTGGGATACCCTGCGGCCTGGTGTTTTTACAGGACGCAAAAAAAAACAATTCAAAATGCAATATATTAATAAAACAGAGCCTGTAGAAGCTGATTTAGTATAACAGATAGAGTGAAATGTGTCGGTTTGGGATACCCTGCGGCCTGGTGTTTTTACAGGACGCACAAAACCAATTCTAAATGCAATATATTAATAAAACAGAGCCTTCAGAAGCTGATTTAGCATAACAGATAGGGTGAAATGTGCCAGTTTGGGATACCCTGCGGCCTGGTGTTTTTACAGGACGCAAAAAAACAATTCAAAATGCAATATATTAATAAAACAGAGCCTTTAGAAGCTGATTTAGTATAACAGATAGGGTGAAATCTGCTGGTTTGGGACGTCCATGTGGCCTGGTGTTTTACAGGACACACAAAACCAATACAAAATGCAATATATTAATAAAACAGAGCCTTTAGAAACTGATTTAGTATAACAGCGTGAAATGTGCTGAAATAGTATGCCCATGTGGGCTGGGGTTTTTACAGCATACAAAAAAAATTAAAACTAATCGAGTTATAAGAAATGCTTGTGTGTAACAGATATGGTTAAATATGCCACTGCCAAGATGGGATGCACAGTGGCCAGGAATATTTACAGCACAAAAAAAGCAATTTAAAACTGATCTGGCAAATGAAGTGAAGTGAAAATAATAAAAAAGTTTTCCTGTCACTTTCTCTGCTGTCCCTGCCTGGATCGTTCCCGATTTTTCCCTATCTTTCCCTGGCTCTCCCTGGCACTGTGTGGGTCCCTGACTCTCCCTACCTGTCTGTAAGTCTCTCCCTGTCTGCAGCAACCTCCGTTCTGTCTGCAATGCAAGGCTGAAATGCACACAAGCAAGATGGCCGCCGTTTATATAGCACTGTAACGTCACCGGGCTTCCTGGCTGCTGATAGGCTGCATGTGACCTTCCCATGATAACTTGCCCCAGGGGACATGTCCGGACATGTCCTTCCACCATTTTACAATGGCTGTAATTGAAATAAATGGAGTTTAAAGGAAAACTTCGATCGATCGAATCGCGGGGAAATTCGGATTCGTTCAGAATCAAATTTTTCCTGAAATTCCTAACAAATTCAGGTTCGTCCGAATCGATTCGCTCATCTCTAGCCACCACCTTCCATCTTGAGCCCTCAAATTCAGCTGGGAACTCCACCTATAATTCATCCACCAGAGTTCATTAGTATGCCCTCATCTTTCTATCCTGCTCCAGTAGTGGAATCAAGAAGTTGATGATTTCCTTATAGTTGGGGACCCAACAGGCCGGCACTGTGACTATGTGACCCACTCGCTGTGCTGACTGCCTGCAGAGGAAGCAGAGGAGGAGGAAGAGGCAACAGGAGGCACCAACTAATATCCAGCACCAATGTGCTTTCTGCCATCAGTCCCAGCCACCACTACAAATGTGCAAAAAAATGTGCCTCCCTATCTGTCTCTCCAGAAACCACCACTCTCCCTACCTACCTTTCTTAAAAAGGACTGTTTTGTCACTTCCTTACTGTCCCTCACTCCAGCAGCCTCCTCTCCCCAACAATCTGTCCCAAAAAGGACAATTGTTTTTGTCTTCTTTTTAAAACAATCTGTCCCTCACTCAGCAGCAGCAATCTCTCCCTAGCTAACTGAGTGCTGGTATGGTGTATGACGCCTAACCCTGCGTTTTATACAGTGAGGTCACATGCCCCAGTGCAGGAATGTCTGTGGTTTATAGTTGTAAAAAGCTGGTTGATTGGCTGCGGAGCAGCCATTAAACCAGCTTTTTGGGTTTGAATGAACTTTGAACTTAAAGTGGAACAACAGCCTGACAAAGTTGTAAAAGAAAGGTAGTGGCAATTTTGGAGCTTCGTCTCCCAGCATCTCAGCCATGCTGCTGCCTGGATTCAACTGACATGACTGACAATGCACAGTAACAGGAAGCCCAGCAGCATTTCCTGTGCATGTGTCGCCATTTTGTTTTTAAAATTTACCAGAAAATGGAAATTTATTTTTTTGTGCGGCAATCTAAATTGCCCTGGGGAGGGATGCATATGAGCACTGTTTGTTGTATTGGTCTGGTGTAAGTTAATTTTAGACTGTTGGTCCACTTTAAGCACTTCTTGCTGAAGGGCAAAAGCTCGCAAAGTTTGATGGGCAGGAAGAAGTGCCCATAAGTTACTAGCAACCACCCCCCTGAAAGACAATTCCTTTTTATAAGACAGAGAAATTACGAGATAGTAACATGGGCCAACCTGCAAATATAGCAGCTTTCTATGTACCCAACCTACATTGTTATTAGTGTCTACTAATTTATCTATCTTTACAACAGGTATCAGCAGCCATCAAAGTCTTGTACGGCATTGCATGCTGGGATAAATTTGGTCTGTCATCCTGGTGGTTGTTGCTGAGAAAATGTTTAAAATGCTTCAATGAAGGCAAGTGGCCCTGGAAGATAGCTGAATTTTAGAATTACTTTGCATTCCCGGTTTACTTTGTGAGCTAGGAATAACAAGCATTCATAATTAGGGATGAGCGAACCGGTTCGGACGAACCGGAATTCGCTCCGAATTTCAGGGAAAATTCGATTTGACACGAACCCGAATTTTTTTTGGTTTGTGCCGATCAAATTTTCCCTGAAATAAAAAAAAAAAATGCCGGCATGGTGGGAGCGGGCAGGCCGGCTACGCTGTCAGCGGGCGGCGGAAGCCGGCCCGCTGACAGCGCAGCCGGCCTGCCCGCTCCCACCATGCCGACATTTTTTTAAAAAGCAAACACTTACCTGCATGGTCGGAGCGTGGAGGCCGGCGCCGCTCTCAGGCGCCCTCTGATGACGCGCCCTCTGATGACGCGTCCTCTGATGACAGCTGAGAGCGGCGCCGGAGCGTGGAGGCTGGCATTTTTGCTTAGAAAAAAAATGCCGGCATGGTGGGAGCGGGCAGGCCGGCTGCGCTGTCAGCGGGCCGGCCTGCCCGCTGCCACCATCCCCGCATTTTTGCCAGCATGGTGGGAGCGGGCAGGCCGGCTACGCTGTCAGCGGGCCGGCGGCGGCCCGCTGACAGGCGTAGCCGGCCTGCCCGCTCCCACCATGCCGGCATTTTTTTTTTCAGATGAGCGATTCGTGAAAGTTCGATTCGGGCGAACCCGAATTTCTTGGGGAAATTCGGCGAATCGCCCGAATCGAACTTTCAAGAACTTTCAAGTCAACTGAAAGATCAAAGCCCAAATGTCTCTACAGTCTCCAAGCCAGCAAGGATCCTTGTAGCAACCTGCAGTTTAGAGAAACATGGTAGCAAAGACATGCTAGCTACAGTATATGTACAAAGCTAATTGTTAAGCTTCTAATTTGGCTCAAAGTAAAATTTTGCCTATATTTCGAAAATTTGGTTTGGTTTGGACATAACAAAATGTCAGAACTCTATTCACTGGTACTTCTGTGTCGGGATTGAGCCCTTATCAGTCACACATGGCCATGCACTCTCCATTCACTGCAATTTAGTGGGTGTGCTCCATTAATTTCAATGAATGGAAAGGGCATGGCCACACCCATGGGACTTATAGCAAAAGGGCACAATTCCGACAAGGAAGTGCCAACAAGCGAATAACAAAGCTGACGTGGTATGCTATCAGCTGTGGGGGACAGAACATGGGTTCCCTATTGTTTTGTTAGGTGGGTGGTCAATCCCTTTAATAAAAAAATGATAGCAAGCAATGCAAAAAATGACAATTATAAGGTATAATGCAGGATTTTCTAAAGCTCATTTTTGCACTCCTCCTTGACTTGTGTCATGGGTAATGAATGATCTATAAAAAGGTAACAAATAACTAAAGAGATGAATATTATACATTTATTATTTAGATTTATGTTTGTGTGTTGTCTGCATATATTGTAGTGCAACTGTCAAATAAGATATGACCTTTTGATGCATGTAGTTAGCATAGAAACACAATTCGTATTGTTTTTATAGAGTCAGGCATTTATCTCATATCGCATGAACAAAATATTCTGTTTTCTAATTGAATTTAAACTCTGATACAACCCTGAAAAAATGCAATCTTGATAAGGGAAACTAATGAGATGGCCTTTGCAGGGCTGGTCATTTAATAGCCGTGGTGACAAGAACCTCTATCAAGAAATAAAGTAGAAGATAAATGAGATTTTTCTAATATCCATTTCACCCATTGTTCACAAGTGTCATGAGAAACAGCTTCTATTTATCATAGGGCTGTTAAGACCTGATGTGATTTTGAGAAGGAAGTCTGATCTATGCTTGGGTTAAATCACCTCCTTTGTTATGGTTAAATGCATACATTTTACATATCAAATGCAGGAATGACAAACATTTGCAAAAAATATTTTAACCAGCATGTGGCACAGCACTAAAATCCTTAGGGAAGTTTTATAAAAATAAATCATTTTTTTACCTGTGTGTTCAAAAGAAGACAATTTACAGAGCTGTAGAACTATGGCCGATGGTGGAGAGACTTTTGACTGTCTGGGCTGAGCCGCAGGACAGCTTAGCCTTCTTCCATTTTGGGGGTTGGGTCAGAGGCCACAGGTCCCTATAAACCATTGAGTTGGGGCACCCAAGCCGTAGTAGGCATGGACTGGAGATACAGCAAATTCATTTCTTCATTTATAAAGGGTTTGAACCTCAATATTAATTGGCATTATTCTATATTCCTCAGCCCATTAACAAGCTTGGTTTGAAGTGTGATATTTCATGCGCAGTCGAGGGGCATCCCACATGGGAATGAATGTACCATTATTTTTAATCATCTTATGAAATCATGATTATTTTAATTTTAGTGAATAAATATGTATAGCAATTGTAATGTCATTTTTATATTATTTTTGTGTTGTATACATAGATAGATCCACTTTATGGTGATCAAGATAAAGGATAAGTCAAAATGAATCACGTTCATTTAGTGGATGAATTATTATGAACTGGAAACAAATTTAATCATGGCATTTTAAACAATGGATCAATTAATTGTATTTTTAATATTTACAACGCAGTGTTCGTGATTTGTGTGAATATATATATATATTTATAGTCAAAATTATAGGCTGTATAGCTACGTAATAATTGTTTGGGGGATAGATTAATATTTCTATTGTTAATCAATGGGTGATTGGAGGTTGTTGAATCAGTCGCAAGGGAGACAATAAATATGAATGACAGTTTTCTCTCCTAAAAAATGAGTGTGTTTTGCCAACTGGCTCTGAATCAACCCCATTATCTTCTGTAACAACAGTGTCCTGCAGAAGTCGGGCAGGCTGATTCATCATTAGCGGCAGGTAGCGACAGATGAGCAGGCATTTTCAGAGCGCCCGCTAGTAGTCGCAGTGCTCGGCCATGAGTCGCTACTTTATAGCGACTCAGTCGCTGTTCAGAAATGTTAAATACATTGTGAGGAGTCGCTATTTGACCAGTACAGCGCTGTATGGGAGTGCATGTTAGCGACTGCTCATAGCGACCGACTCACACCATATTCAGCAAAAAAACAGCTTCACAAATCTCTGGCGCTGAAAAATACTTGTATGAAGCCCAGAGCGCAGGAGGCGGTGTGTTTAAAGTCTGTTTTCAAGCATCTATCAACTAGTAACAAAGCGAAAACATATGTAATTACATTGTAACAACATTGTAACATGAACACTTTAATGCCAGACCTGTAATGTCATTTTTGAGGAAATATTTAAAAAATGAAAAAATTATGAAAAAACTGCTTTTTCAATGCCAGAAGAGGTCACAGAATTATTTGTGAATTTTTTGAAAAAAAAAAAAACGTTTAAAGAGAAGAAAAGGATCGTCCATTGAAATGTATGGGAGAGCGTCAGGTAGCGAGAGGTCATACCTGGCGCTGTGCAAGGCTGAACGCTGGCGCTGTTCGCTGAGGCTGTGAAAATGACGAATCAGACGCTACATGGCGCTATTCCAGTCGCTAAACAGATTCAGCTTGATAAATGTGTGATTGCGTGCCGTGTCTGGCGTTCACCAGTCGCTATCTGTCGCTACCTGTCATTAACCAGGCGCTACCTGACGCTATCCCTTCTTAAATAAGGGCCACAGGCTACTGAAAAAAGTCGCCTTCTCTGGAAGATCCTTGTCCCCTTTTACAACGCAGTCATACAGTACTGATTATTACACCCCTGCCTCTAGCTCACTGAAATGCATTGAAACTACCAAAAATAGTTTAAAAAGCGAAAGCAAATAAAGTATTTGCAGAATATTCTAGAATTAAATATATAACTCCCTAGCGCACATATTTCTAAATTTACTAAATATATACTCAAACTACTCAATTAACTACTTATCTATTTATCTGCCATACAAAAATCTAGAATATATTTTCATTGTGAATGTCCAGTGAAATTATTTTCCTCTGGAATAGACCATATTAGTAATTGTGTCACAATCATTACAACCCCCACTTAAGAGACATCACAGATTAAGAAATGTTAATATATACAGCATGCGGTATTTTAAACAAATAATTGTCAGTTGAAGTAAGGCCCCTATGTCCGCATAGTTAATTACAGAGCAATCAAGATAGCAATGAGCAGAATAATTATTGCAGTCTGAAACAGCAAATATTAGATAGCTGTTAGTATAAAAGGCGCTGAATGTCATGTACAGTAGAAAATATGCTCTTTAATAAACACACACTATGTGAAATGTTTATATTTAATTATGTTAATATTTAACCAAAGACATATAAAATCAAAACCAAATAGATTCAAATAAAACTAAGACAATAACCCTTTTCTTTATTAGGCATTCATCATCTGTTCCCATAAATCACACACGGTACAGTATCATAAGGAAAAGTAAGGCATGCCAGAGGGCATGAAACTCCCTGTTACCTGACACTTCTGCACCCCTCATTTGTCTCCTGCAGCCCTGGTATGAGTAGCAGGGCCGGTTGGTTGACGTGGCCTGCATTCACAGGCTCTCATTAAAAACAATGGGGTTCATGCTAAATATTTGGTGAAGCCAGTGTGACATGCAGTGTATATTGTGGCTTGGATTGCATCTTGGTGAGCTTTTTAGCTTTTTGACACAAAAAAGTGTGAATAAAAATATTTTTTCTACCCCCGCCCCCAAATCACCTGTACCTGTGATAGGAGATAGTACCAGGTTAGGCACTCCTTTTTCCAATGAGGTAAGGATATTTATTTTTACATTTGGAAACAACAGGACCCAGGGGCTATGCAGAAAAAATGTGAAATCTTTAGCATAGTGCTGTTTTTTCCAAACTTTACAAATATATCCTTACATCAATGGAAACTTAAATTGTAAAAATGTGCCCTCACATACAGGTGGATGAGTTAATGTAAGACAAATACTTTTTTGCACTTTATTGCTAAAAGCTCACTGGGATGCAAGTTGCAATACACATCACAATGCACACTAGAATTCACACTGGCTTCACCAAATATTTAGCATAACCCCCAATGAGCGCCTCTGAACATGGAAGCTCCCAAGTATGGAAGTGCTCATAGAGCTCAATTGGGAAAATGCAGCATGAAGCATTTTCAATACATCACAACACTAGCGCTAGTTAATAGAAGTATGCAGCAATGCAATCATAATGCAGGTATAATGCAATGTACTGTGCTGTAAAATACAGGAAAATGTTACTTATTTACTGTGCAATTAAGGGGGTTATTTGAGAAGGTATAGCACCAGGTAGTGCCTCGTAGCAGCAGGCAGAGCCTGGTGAACGCTGGGCGCTGTACACAAAACCACATTTATGAAAGTGAATCTGGTGAGCGACTCTAACAGCGCCATGTAACATCTGATGTATTATTACAGGCGGCTCAACGTATAGCACCGGCGCTCTACCTTCCAGATCTCCAGGTATTACCTTTCGCTCAGTGTCGCTCTCCCATACATTTCAATTGCCGTTCATTTGCTTTGTTTAAACAGCGTGTTTGACACGCCCAACATATACCACATTCATCAATGCGGGTCAGGTTACTACAGCGACTGAGGCGCTCTGTTACAGTGCCCGATACCTGCTTACAGCATCTACTAGCGGTCGTTCCAAGCGCCGCTATACAGACGCTCACCTGCCGATACCTGGCGTAAGTAATGAATCAGCCTCCACGTTTAACTATATAATTATATACTGTATTAACCCCTCTTGTTTTTGTTCAATAAAAGATTTACATTTGTTGCATTGTGTAGTGCTTTTTGATTGTATGGACAGAATGAGGAATTTGCAATGGCCTCTTGCTGCTTTGCTTCCTAAGGACCTAGTAGTATTAGTAGTAGAAGTGTTGCTATGGCTGGAAGACGTTGAGTATACCAGCTGTCATTTTGACAGCTATATTTTGCAACAGGTTTACTGTGACTTTTTAGATTTTAGATAAGCGTATTTTAAATATTGCTCATACATTTATTTTCATAACTAAATTATGGGGTTATTTGAGAAGGTATAGCACCAGGTAGTGCCTCGTAGCGGCAGGCAGAGCCTGGTGAACGCTGGGCGCTGTACACAAAACCACATTTATGAAAGTGAATCTAGTGAGCGACTCTAACAGCGCCATGTAACGTCTGATGTATTATTACAGGCGGCTCAACGTATAGCACCGGCGCTCTACCTTCCAGATCTCCAGGTATTACCTTTCGCTCAGTGTCGCTCTCCCATACATTTCAATTGCCGTTCATTTGCTTTGTTTAAACAGCGTGTTTGACACGCCCAACATACACCACATTCATCAATGCGGGTCAGGTTACTACAGCGACTGAGGCGCTCTGTTACAGTGCCCGATACCTGCTTACAGCGTCTACTAGCGGTTGTTCCAAGCGCCGCTATACAGACGCTCATCTGCCGATACCTGGCGTAAGTAATGAATCAGCCTCCACGTTTAACTATATAATTATATACTGTATTAACCCCTCTTGTTTTTGTTCAATAAAAGATTTACATTTGTTGCATTGTGTAGTGCTTTTTGATTGTATGGACAGAATGAGGAATTTGCAATGGCCTCTTGCTGCTTTGCTTCCTAAGGACCTAGTAGTATTAGTAGTAGAAGTGTTGCTATGGCTGGAAGACGCTGAGTATACCAGCTGTCATTTTGACAGCTATATTTTGCAACAGGTTTACTGTGACTTTTTAGATTTTAGAAAAGCGTCTTTTAAATATTGCTCATACATTTATTTTTATAACTAAATTATGCCAATCACATTTTACCATGTTTAACTCAGCTTGTACACGGTACATTTTCTAAGTGTAATCAGCATGTGTCAGTAAATTAACTTTCTAGCAAGGGTCATTCGGCTTAAATGCATTCTAAAAAAACAATAAGGAAGGTCTGCAACTATTTTCATAGATTTCAAATCTGCCAAAATATAGAAATATCATGTTATTAAAATATCATTACATTCACTTGGCCATTAGCACAGACTATAAAGCTCCAATGCAAATCCAGAATTCGCTAGATTCATTGATATATTAACTATCATAAATAGAAGGAATTATTAACTTAATGTGCCACACTTTATGATGTGTATTAACCCTTTAACCGCCAGCCTACCTTGAGATTTTGTCACCCTTTGTTGCCAGACCATTTTGCACTATTTTGCGCTCCCCTTGTTCAACTGTGATTTTTGAGGGGATTTCCAGGGATTTCCCAGGAAAATGATATATTGTTTTTTTCAGCAGAGTCTGGGCTTTAACATGAAATGTCTTGTTTGTCATTTGTTAGGTGTATTCTTAATATTTTTGGGTGAAATATGTGCAAATAAAAATGTGGAATAAAAAATGTAAGTTTGTCAATAAAATCTTATTGCGTGTGAAATCCCAATTTCTCCTGGTTACAGCGATACCACATATGTATAGGTAGACACCCTTTCCTGCCCAGGAGACTCCCCCAAACTGAAACAGCGCTTTAGGAGATTTTCAGATAAAATACAACTATGCTATGCAATATGCGCACCTTGCGGTTTTTCCAGAAAAACAACCCTTTACATTTAAAATACCCCCAACAAACTATATATTCTCTGGAAGTACACACCTCAGGCTTTCTAGGCGTACCAGGCTTGTGGATGTGGCCATAGTTTTCTGGAAGTAATCCCTCAACGTAATCTTTGGTTGCAAAGAGTTTCCCTAAAAAAAGGATAAAAAAGCAGAATCAAAGCCACATTTTCCTAAAAAAACTATATACAAACAAGAAAAATCAAGTTTAATCTGAAAAAGCAACATCTCCCGAACAGAACGATACCCAACATGCATAGGTTCTGTCAAGGGAAGAGTTGCCAAACACCCCAAAGTAAAGCATGCGCATAACGGTAATTTTACTTGAAAATTTCAGCTCTGCAGACAAAGTGCGCACCTTGCGATTTTTCAACCAAAACAACCCTTTACATTTGGAATATCCCCCATAAACCATATATTCCCTGAAAGTACACACGTTAAGCTTTCTAAGGGTACCCAGCTTGTTGTAGTGGGCTCATCTTTCTGGAATTAATTCCTCAAAGAATTCTTTGGTTGCGCAGGGTTTCCCTAAAAAATGTATAAAAAAGCTGAATAAAAAACACCTTTTCCTAAAATATAAATATGCAAACCAGAAAAAACAAGCTAAGTCTGAAAGCGCAAGGTCCCCCGAACAGAACAATACCCAACATGCATAGGTACTATTAACCCTTTTAATTGCCAGCCTACTTGAGATTTTGTCACCCTCTGTTGACAGGCCATTTTTCCCCATTTTGCGTCATGTTTTGCGACATGTTTTGCGCCATTTTTGCTGGAACTTTCAGAAAAATTATATATTTTTTTTTTGCAGCAGAGTTTAGACTTTAACATGAAATGTCTTGTTTGTAATTTTTTTTTTTTTTTTTTTTACAATATTAAGTGAAAAAAATAAAAAATAAATAAAATTTGTATTTTATTAAGGAAAATCATATTGCATGTGAAAGCCCCATTTCTACCGATTAGAACGGTACCACATATTTATCGGTAGCCCCCCGTTCCTGCCCAGGAGACCCCCCCTAACTGAAACAAGTATTTTATAACATTCACAAAAAAAAAACACAAAAACCATCCACACTACAAAGGGTTAATCAAAAAAAAAATGACATAGGGTCCTCCCAGGGGGAGCGGACCCCATTTTTTTTTTTATTTTTAAGGGTTAAAAACCCTTAAAAATCAAAAAAAAATTGACGTGGGGTCCCCCTTACCCACAGTAACCAGCCCGGGACCAGCTATGGGGGCTTGTAGGCACAGAGTGGGGGGGCCAGCTTTTGTGGCCCCCCCACCCTGCAGCCTACGAGCCCACATAGCCTATGTGGGCCCGGGCTCTTCTGCCCCCCCCTGGCCTTTGGGGAGGCAGGTAATGGGGGTGCCAGGGGTTAATGGCAAGCCACCCGCTAGCGCAGGTGACTTGCCAGACCCCCGAGCCCTGTGAACTGGTATAGGGGTCACATGGACCCCTTACCAGTTCACAAAGGGTTAAAAGGTAAAAAAAAGACACACACGTTTTTTAAAAAAAGTTTATTAAAAAAAAAAAAAAAACTTTTACTTTACTCACCTCCGATCTTCATCTTCTGTGTCCCGCGGCGATCTGCTGTCAGTGACGGCTGGGCAGAGAAGGGGGGAGGCAGGCGATCGGAGGATCGCATACCTCCCTCCTTCCCCGCCCAGCCGTCACCTGCATCTGAAAGTTCAACTGCCGGGTGCCCCGATGACACCCGGCGGTGACGTCATCTGGCCCCGCCCCGATGACGTCACCAAGATGGCGGCCGCCATCGGAAAGCAAAGGGAGGAGGGCTGTTATGCCCCCTCCAGAAGACAGAAGAGTGGGGGGGGGGGATCGGAGCCCCCCCCCGTGAAGAGGAGAGCCTGCGGGAGCCGGCGGGGACAAAGGTAGGTGACTGTTTTTTTTTTTTTTTTTATAGGAAACCGGGCGGCTGCTGAAACGGGGGGGGGGCACCCTGTTCCGGGCCCTCCCCTGCAGCCGGAGGAGCCCCGATGGGCGATCGGAGCCCCTCTGGCTGAAGAGGAGACCCCACCGGATCGAACGAGGGGTCAGGTAAGTGTCTTTTATTTTTACTTTTTTTTTATTTCTGGGGAAAGTCAGGCACGTAAATTTTACGTGGCTGGCGTTTAACTGTTGGAGAGGCAGCCACGTAAAATTTACGTGGCTGGCGTTTAAAGGGTTAAGACATAAACATTTTTTTCATACAGCTTACACTATCTGTTAACTAAAATATCCCTATGACCTGTGTCAAACTTATTTGGCAAGCTTGCTTTTTCAGCTGGCTCTGCGTGAGGTTTGGATGTTTTGGAATGTGGTTGATGCATTTTCCAAAAACTAGAAAATATCCCCTTTAGAGAAAAAGATCCTTGTTTATGAAGCGCTAGCGCCATAAAGTGATGCACGGTGCCTGTCTTTTTCCTGCTGCACCACCACAATGTCATATTTATGATGCCACAAATCTGGTGTGCCCCAAAAACACCACAGAGCGCACAATTGATCAATAGCACCGGTTCCCTTTTCAGCGACTGCGCTGTGAGACATGCAGCGCCACTTCCAACAGGTACTCAGTGACGTTCTCCGGTAGACTTCAATGGTCCTTTCTAGCTATTAGTTTTTTGTTGTTTTTGGTTCTAAAGATCTAATTTTGGCTCATTTTGCTCCCACTTAGAGTTAGCATGTTAACAATGTTGTTTGGGTTCTTTGTTTGGTTTTATTAATCATTTTAATACCTGCGTTATCAAAATGGCAACTCTTGGCTAAACACAAACGTGTTCCACAAATGTTACCCTTAGTTTTTTCGCCTTTTCAGTGTTCATTCTGTGTATTTTAGAGGGCTTATTTGTTGGGCCCTGTGAATGGCACAGCATAATGCTGTTGTGCATCTTGGTGGGTGCTATGCTCGTGTTACATGCGCCACCATTGTTATAGTGGATGCTGTCACTTTTTAAAAGCAGTTTTTGTTTTTATTCCTTTTTGTTTTTGTATTTGTGTTTTGTGTGTGCGTTGTTTGTTGAGGCCTTGTTGCACATTTGCATGTTGTGTTTGTGATGTAATATTTACTCATATTTGAAATTTTGACTTTGTGTTTGTTTAAGACTGGTCGCTGTTTGCGCTGCATTTCTGCTGCATTAGACAATTCTTTGGGTCATGTGATCTGTTTGGATTGTGCACTTCCGAATTTCCGCCTCAGAGCTACACAGCAGCCATGCCAGGCTCTCCCCAGCACATCAAACCTGTGGTGAACAATCAAGGTAGGTTTTCTTGTGTTGTGTTCATGAGTCCTTTGTTGTGTGTTACTTTGTTTTATATTCTTGCTATGTGTGTGTCTGTGCTGTTAGTGTAATCTGGTCATATTTGCCATTGAAAATTCCCTTGGGAGTTCCCCTGTGTTCCTGTTTTCCCATGGCCAGTTTGTTAGCCTGATTTATGTTGGGCTACATAAATATTGGACACCCACTTTAATTTCAGACATATAAAATGCCAAAGTCCGCAGCTGCCGCCACAATGCCGCCTCCTGCTCACCTTGCTGCCACTGTTGCTCACTGGAGGAAGAGAAGCCGGGCAAACTCTGTGAGGGGCCGGCACACATTAGCTTCAGGAGAGGACATGAAAGAGGACACCCCTTACTTTCTCCGCTGCCGACATCTCTGTAAAGAAAACCAAAAAAAAAGACATTTACTCACCTGCACCAGCGATCCCTTTTACCAGGGGTTCACTTTAACCAGGAGACTCCGATTCCCCTCCACGGACTCTTCCACTGTGAGAAGAAAGCCCAAAACAGGTCCCCCCTCTCGGTTTGGGGGGCTGGTAAATCACCTATAGTAAGTGACTTGCCATTAGCCCCTGACCCCCATTACCTGCCACCACAAAGCCTGAAGGGGGCAGAAGAGCCCGGGAGCTGAGAAGGCTATGCGGGCTTACAGCCTTTAGAACCATGGGCCACCAAGGCTGGCCTCCGCGTCCTGGTCTACAAGACCTCAATAGCTGGTGCCGGGTTGGTTATGTTGGGAAGGGAGGACCCTGCGCCATTTAATAAAAAATATTTTTAAGGGTTTTTAACCCCACCATTTTTTAAATTAACCCTTTATGGTGCTGATATTAGTTGTATTTTGTTTGTAAATGTTATAAAGTACTTCAGTTTGGGGGGTCTCCTGGGCAGGAATCGGCTGCTACGGATACATATGTGGTACCGTTGTAATCGGGAAAAATGGGGCTTTCGCATGCAATTTAGGCCCTTATTTATGAAGGAATAGCGACTGGTGAGCAACCGGTAATGATGGGCACCGCCACGAGAACGCCGGCTCCCCACCACAATCACACATTTATCAAGCCAATCCTGCTTAGCGACTGAGATAGAGCCAGATAGCCACTCATTCATCATTATTCCAGCCTCAGCCCACAGCGCCAGCGTCCGACCTTGAACAGCGACAGGTATGACCTCTCGCTACCTGGCGCTCTCCAATGCATTTCAATGGAACAATCTTTAAATATTAATAATTAATTGTTTTTTTATTTTATTTTTTTTAAATGTGAAAAATTCTGTGACCACTTCTGCCATGTTAGAGATTTTTTTTAAGGTAAAAAAAAAAATGTGTGCAGAATTGATATTACAGGTCTGATATTAATATATTCATATTACAAAATTATTTTAAAAACTTGTTTTTTTTGGTTTCCAAAAATATGGTTGTTTGGGGGTTAAAAAACTACTTTTAACCCATCGCCGCCAGCGCTCTGGGGTTTAAGCATGCATTTCACAGCGCGAGAATTTTTTGAGCGTGATTTGTTAATGAATATGGTGGGAGCCGGTCGCTATGGCCAGTCGCTATCATGTGCTCCCATACAGCGCGGAACCTGTCAAATAGCGACTCCTCACCCAATATTCAACATTACTGCACACCGACTGAGTTGCTGTCAACAACCGAACAAGGGCCAAGCACAGCGACTACTAGCGGGCGCTGTGAAAATACTGCTACAGTCGCTCAACTGTCGCTACCTGCCGCTATTAATGAATCGGCCTCCCCGTTTTCTTGAAATCATGAAAAATAATAATGAATGCATTTTTTATTTAAAATTAACCATTTAAATCTTAAAAAGATTTCAGATTTAGCTTCTTTTTAACTTTTATACTTTTATTACTATTGATATTTTTGTTTGCTTTATTATGCTTTATTATGCCTCCTGCAGCATGGGGGCAATCCAAAATTCATTACTGTGCAACTGCCCGACTAGCAAATGCTGTTGGTTGTCAGTGGACTTGAAGGGAATATCCTGACCAGTGGAAAGCCAAATGCAGCAATTTGTAGATATAGACCCCCCCCCCCCAAGATTGGGCTTGCAGTGGAAGTTATAATGGGAGGATCATTATCAATACAGCTACACCTCTGCACTAAATCAACATTCGTTTTTTTCTACATTTTGTTCCTCTTTATTTCGGCTGCATCTTTTTATCATGTGCAGTCAGATTTGTACATCACATGAGTATAGTACCTTAAATATTTACAAATCATTTGTCACTTGAAAATATTAACAAATGCTTTTTTTAGTAGATTTCTCCAAGAAAACACTATAGCTAAAAAAAACCATATACACTATAGCTAAAGAAAAACATATATACAACACCCATTTCCTGCTCAGATGCACTAGAAAAATCACTAGAAAATTATTATACTGTACCACAAACTTTTGCTGAAGTGTAGCCTGATATTAAAAGTAATGGAATTGTAAGTAAATAAAAAAATGCGACCTCAATTCATTCCAGGAAAATGGTCAAACATGTGCCAAAGGCTACTTGATGTTATACATGTGATGTATTTGGCAAGGGCTCATAAACAGTGTTGCTGTGGAGAGCCATGGGTGCAAGGGGTGCAGGGAAGCCCGATTGGGAATCCAACAGTGTATTACTTGTTACTCTGTTCCATGCAAGGTCATGGTTGTCTGGGACAGTAAAACTAAACCTGTCACCACCCCTCCCCAAGTGGTCAGCGAGCTTTCCATTAGAGAGATATATTAACATTTTCCAAGATTAGCTCAATATGATAGGGGACAAGAAACTGCTGCAAACACACCCACAACATCCACAGTTCCTCCAATAGGAGACATGCTTTGCAGCAGCGTGCCTTTATTACCTCTCCCTTATCATACGCAACTCTATGCGTGATTTTAACTTCCTAAACTGTAGTGGAAATCCAAAATCATGATGTCCTGGGGTTGATTGTTAAAAGAGACCTAAAGTGATTTTTTTTTCACTTTAGGCATGCCTTAATGGCTGTTTTCTGATACAAGTGAACATACCTTTTAAATGTTAACCCACATACTATCAAATATATTCAGAATATATTTCATTAACATCTTTAGGCTAGTTTCTGATGTCATTTAGCAAATATCACATTTCCGAACTGCCTGAAATAAGTAAAAAATTAAATGGTCCTTTAATGGTTTTAGTTTTACAGCTAGCATTTTTGACATGCCTTGCTGAGAAAAGTCACTGCCTTTACTTTCACATAACATTTTCTTTTGGCAGCCGGTAATTACTAATGCTTTAAAAAATTAAAGCAAGCAATCACAAAGAAACACATCTAAATATATCAGCCTTTTAATAACAAGTTAAAGTGTTAGGATAACCTCTCTTTCCTAACTAAACTGCTTAACTCAGAAAAAACAGATCAAAAGCTGTAATTATGTCTAAGTAAAAGTGTAACAAATGAGCTGCTGTAACTGTATATTTGCTAGTTCTAAAAATAGTAATCTTGTAAAACAAGCATGCACATATTATGTACATGCTGTATATTACGTGTCTCAGGGTAGGATAGATAAGATAATGAACATGGATTTAAAAAAAATGTTAAAGCAGTAGTAAACAACCGGGTATTATTTTTTCGAATGTATTCTAAGGCCACTAACATAAATGAGGTAGCTGATAACTCTGATAAGCCAACAGAGGACAAGTATTGATTCCGAGTTCTGTAATCTGTGAGCTAGGATAGATAAATTCCAACAGGTTGCAATGCTGCATTGAATTAGGAATAGTTTGGTATTGATAGATGGGAAAAGAATACCATCAATAAAAGCCTACTGACAGACAGAGCCAGGACAAGTAAAATACAGCATTAACCTTTTGGTCCCTTTTCTTTGTTAAAAGACAGTTTTTGTTTCAGACATAAAATTTAGTTTCTTGTAAACTTTTGTTTTGCCCCTTCATAAAAGCACAGAACTTCTGAAAATGTAAAGACACATGTAGCCATTCATTAGCGATGGGCTTTGGAGCTGGACGGGTTCGCCCCATCCCAGATAGTGGCAAGATCCAGTTCAAATCACCTCCATGCAACCCTCCTGAGTTAGCATGTGGCATGGCGGCCACCACAACATGTGAACTGGTAATTGGATCCCAATGGACAAAAATTTGTGATTATCGAATGCTATATACTGGGGACCTTGCGGCCAGAGGCCAGATTGTCTTTGCTCAGGCTCATCACTAGTCATTATATTGCTTATTTTTTAGTGCTATTGAAATATTTAGCCGTACCACATTAATGCAGCAAAAATGTGTCAGTCCATCATGGCTTCATGTCTTTGTGTTTATAGTTCCTTTAATACATCTTCAATTTGCAGTTTTAGTGTATTTTGTGGTGCAACTGGCAGGCATTTTGTTATTATTATTTGTTTTTATATTAATAAGAAAACCCTCTGACCCTCAACCCATATTTATCCCCAATGACAAGGGAACTTGAAATGGGAGGCATCAAACTAGGTCCCAAAAAATACTTATTTCTTAGACAGTTAAATAAAATTGTACCATAAAACAGCTTCCACAATGATAATGTGTGTCTGTAATGATTGGGGCAACCCTATCCTCCTCCTTCACCACTTGGCTTGGAGGAGCTTCTTACAAAAATTACGAAGAACTATCAAAAGAGCAGAACTAATCATCTGTCCTCTGCTTCCAGCAATTAAAGACATTCAGACAGGAACATTAAACCTTTCAGTGCCAGCCTACCTAGAGATTTTGTCGCCAGGCCATTTTAAAGCATTTTGTTGTATATATGTGATTTTTGCAGAAATTTTCAAAGATTTTAATGACAATAATATAGTGGGTTTTTTTAGCAGTTTGGGCTTTAACATGATATGTCCTGCTTGTAATTGTTTCAGTGCTTTCTCAATATCTTTGGGTGAAAAATTCTTTAAAAATGTATATTTTTCAGAAACATTTTATCGTATTGTGTGTAAAAGCCTCATTCCTCCCAATTACAGTGGTATTAAATATCTAGTAGACACCCAATCCTGCCCAGGAGACACCCCAAACTGAAAATAGAGTTTTATGAGATTTTCTAATAAAATACAATTAGCTGCACCTTGCAGTGAACTGTTAAGGGTTAACTCTTTAACTGCCAGCCTACCTAGAGATTTTGTCACCCTTTTTTGCATGGCCATTTTTTCAGCATTCTGTGCTATGTATGTTTAATTGTGATTTTAGCAGGATTCCCCAGGGATTTCCCTTTTTCAGCAGAGTTTGGGCTCAAACATGAAGTGTCTTGTTCCTGCCCTTTATTAGATTTTCAAATAAAATACAACTTCTATCTACACTATCACGGGTTAAAGGTTTATAATTTTAAACAGTTGATGTGTGGTCCCCCTTCCTAGTAAAACCAGCCAAGGCACCAGCTACAGGGGCGGTAAACCAGGGCGCGGAAACACAGTGGCCGGTCCCCGGCCCTGAAGTCTACCACCACACAGGCCTTGAGGTCTTTTGCACTACCCTGGACTTTGGGGATGCAGGTAATGGGCAGAAGGTTATATCAAGTCATCTTGCTGGCAGGGGACTTGCCAGCCCCTTCTGCCTCCTGAGCTGGTATAGGGGTCTCAAGGACTCATCAGTTCACAAAGGGTTAAATGTAAAAAAAACACAGAGGAAAAGTCCTTTAATTTTTTATTACTTACCTGCTTCCATCACCAATCGCTGCTGCCCTATGCCATTTATCTTAAACCGGAAGTTAACAGTGTAAGCTGGGCATGGGGCAGAGTATCAGTGCACTCTGCCCACACAACCGGGCTTCTGCCAATCACTCTGTCCTCTCGGCTCACTCCTGCAGCCTTTTCACACCAGCTGCATGAGCTAACGTCATCTCATTCACCAGTGGGAAAAGACCCTCCCTGCAGAGGCAAGCAAAAGACCCTGGGGGGGGGGGAATTGAAGGCTCCACGGGGGAAAAGAAGAGCCCCGGCACTGGATCCCGAATGGCACGCACGTAAAGTCTATGTGCTTGGCATTTAAAGGGTTAAACCCTTAAAAATAAAAAAAATAAAAAGATGTGCAGACCCCCTCTCCATGAAAACCAGCCCGGGCACCAGCTATGTAGGCTGGTAGACCCCGAGCAGCCAGCCCCCAGCCCTAAAGGCCTAAACAGTCCACATATAGTAGTCCATGGAGTAATGGGTTGGGGTGGTTTGGCAAGTCACCTTGCCCACCATTTTGCACATTATGCCTCATTTAAAGGGTTTTGTTCCCCCCTGTGTGTATCTTCTGGGATCACCCGTTTTCTGGTTCCCACATGGGCCACTCTGCCAATTAGCAGTGCTCTTAATTGCTAAAATGAGCTCAGAAAGGCGCACTTCATAAATCAGGCTTCACATGCCATACTGGCATGAAATATTGTGAATAAAACAAAATCAAAGTATAATTTTTGTTTATACAATTATGATTAATGGTCCAAAGTAGCTTTTTGGAGTCCATCTTAGTTGCAGGTTCACATGATTTAGGACTGTTATTTATAATATTTTAGTATAAGGGAATAATTTTTTGCACATAAACACGGGGAGGCCGATTCATTAACAGCGGCAGGTAGCGACAGTTGAGCGACTGTAGCAGTATTTTCACAGCGCCCGCTAGTAGTCGCTGTGCTTGGCCATTGTTCGGTTGTTGATAGCGACTGAGTCGGTGTGCAGTAATGTTGAATACGGGGCGACGAGTCGCTATTTGACAGGTTCCGCGATGTATGGGTGCGCATGATAGCGACTAGTCAGAGCGACCGGCTCCCACCATATTCATCAAAAAATCACGCTCAAAAAATTATTGTGCTGTGAAATGCATGTTTAAACCCCAGAGCGCTGGCGGCGATGTGTTAAGTCGTTTTTTAACCCCCAAACCACCATATTTTTGGAAACCAAAAAAAAAAAAAAAAAAAATTTTAAAGAATTTAGTAATATGAATACAATAATATCAGACCTGTAATATCAATTCTGCACAATTTTTTTTTTTTTCCTTAAAAAAATTATCTAACATGGCAGAAGTGGTCACAGAATTTTTCACATTTAAAACAAAAAAAAAACATTAATAACAATTAATTAAGAATATTTAAAGATTGTTCCATTGAAATGCATTGGAGAGCGCCAGGTAGCGAGAGGTCATACCTGTGGCTGTTCAAGGTCGGACACTGGCGCTGTGGGCTGAGGCTGGAATAATGATGAATGAGTGGCTATCTGTCGCTATCTCAGTCGCTAAGCAGGATCGGCTTGATAAATGTGTGATTGTGGTGGGGAGCCGGCGTTCTCGTGGTGGTGCCCGTCATTACCGGTCGCTCACCCGTCGCTACCTGTCGCTATTCCTTCATAAATAAGGGCCTTGGTTTTAATTAAAAACACAAATAAATAATGCTATATACAATTTTTGTTCATGTAATAAACACTAAAACAGAAGTTTCAATAAAATAAAATAAGATTGCTCAACGTGCTGAAACCACAATTCCCAGAATAAGTTCCAACAAAGTAAATAAATACACAAAATGTACTGAGCAATATTAGTGGACCAGTACAAAAAATATGTATAAAAATGAGTCAAATGTAACAGATAGAAATGAGCGAATTACTGAAAATTCACAGATTCACAGATTTTTCAAAAAAATTTCTTTCGGTTTGAATTTATTTGCGGCGAATCGCTATTAAAAACGCCTATTTTGGCCTACCGAGGGCCTCAATAGGATTGTAGAACATTTTGCCTTGCTGTAACACACATAGGATGCATGCTGGGTTAGTGCAATAATACTGTAAAGAAGTATGGCATGCAGATCAGAGGCATCGCTATTAGAATCGCTGTCACAGAGCGGCACAATGCCAGAGCCTTGAGGTGGCAGCAGCATGAGGAGCCCATATATTGCCTGAAACACACACCCTGGAGATGGCAGCAGCATGAGGAGCCCATATATTGCCTGAAAGGCACACTGGAGTTGGCAGCAGCATGAGGAGACAATCCACATGAAGCCAGCCAGCATTAGCAGTAAAAATTCCAAGCTTTATTTCCAGAGATTAAAAATTAAATGTAGATACAGGCATTCCCATAAAAGTGAAACGTGAGACCTTCTGTCTACACATTTCAGACACCAAGGCCCTTAATCATGACATGAAGGTTGCACTCGTACATTGTGTTTAAATACATGCACCCTAGTATTGCCCTCCCCCAGTGATATAATTGGTCACAGTACTCTAGTAGACAATTAAACATATAAGCCACTTACCCCTCCCAGCACTCACGCCATGTTTCATCACCTCCTTGTTATGTGCGGGGAAGGAGAAACAGAAGCCAATAGAACTGCACATTAAAAATGAGAGAGAAAATAAACATGCCCATCTCTCTACGTAGAAGGTAAAGCCCCAAGTTACGGACGGAAGTAACCACACAAAGGTGGCCCAAAGATGAGGGCGGAAATAACGTTCCTCTCATATGGAAACCGAAAGCTTCATAGGAGCTGAAAGGGTGGAAGTGACATAAAGAGACTCGCCTGATAGTTAAGGGTGGAAATGCATGTATCTCTAATAAATACAATCTATGTGCAGAAAAGAAACATTTGTGTTACTTAAGTGATATACATAAAACAAAAAATTAATACCAGGATGGATTTCCTATTTATTTAGATATAGAAAGAGAAGTATATGTATTCTTACCTGCCCTTAATACACTAAAGAGGACTTAAATTAATGATAAAATCCAAACTGAAGGACCAAATATAAAGAGTGTTATAATGATCTATCATAGCAAATCAGAGGCTTAAATCTAATTTTGAATTAGCCTAAAAATAAATCCACATCCCATCAAAAATTAAGTCCGTTTGGAAAGCGTGTCCCCAACTTAAATATCCAAAATGTCTCACATCGCAAAAGTTTTGCCTGCAGGCCTGCCTAGGGCCTAATTTCACTTTTTTTGTGAGGACCACATATTTACATAACCTGCAGCATGATGAGCCCATATATGGCCTGAAAGACACACCCTGGAGATGGCAGCAGCATAAGGAGCCCATATATTGCCTGAAAGACACACCCTGGAGTTGGCAGAAGCATGAAGAGCCCATATATTGACTGAAACACATCCTGAAGTTGGCAGCAGCATGAGGAGCCCATATATTGCCTGAAAGACACACCCTGGAGTTGGCAGCAGCATAAAGAGCCCATATATGGCCTGAAATACACACCCTGGAGTTGGCAGCAGCATAAGGAGCCCATATTTTGCCTGAAAGACACACACTGGAGTTGGCAGCAGCATGAGGAGCCCATATATTGCCTGAAACACACACCCTGGAGTTGGCAGAAGCATGAGGAGCCCATATATTGCCTGAAAGACACACTGGAGTTGGTAGCAGCACGAAGAGACCATTTTTGCCAGAAACACACACCCTGGAGTTGGTAGCAGCATGAGGAGCCCATATATTGCAAAGACACACCTCTGAGTCACTTGCACAAATGGCACAATGCATGTTTACGTGTTTACGTAGTGACCGCAGAATTGTCACCATTCGGCAGTGGGATGACTTCTGGCTCTCCACCCTCACTACAGGCACAAAATGCAGGTCTTTTTTACACCCACTGAGAGGGAGGACAGACTGACCTACTACAGAGCCATCTTACATAGTCAGTTGGCCGATACCTATCTGTTCCATCGCCCATACTTTCGCAGGTCTGACTCGGGGGGCTTCTGCACTCCACTGCCATGGCTACTGGGGGGGTGGCAGGAGCAGTACCAGCTCCATCAGCAGAAGCCTGAGTCTACAGTCGCTGATGAGTAGCTTTCTTCACCCGCATAGTGAGGCAACTCATGAGCAGCAGATAGACCTGGAGCAGGACGTGAACCAGCATGGTGGCATACCCTTACATGACCATGTCAACACACCCTGAGGATTTGCTGGACTTCTGTGCAGCCAAACTGGGCATAAAACCAAATGCAAAAACTCTCAGATGCCCTTAAATGGGATGCCCCTGGTGAGGGTCAGTTAAATATGTTACAGCAAGCTTTAAAACAAGCAAGAGGTCAATATTTTTGGGTAAGTGTGTGGCCTGTAACACTAACTAGGCTTTCAAGACCTGGGCATAAAACCAAATGCAAAAACTCTCAGATACCCTCAAATGGGATGCCCCCGGTGAGAGACAGTTAAATGCGCTACAGCAAGCTTTAAAACAAGGTTTTGGTAGAAAAGCAAGAGCACTGTATTTTTGGGCAGGTGTTTGGCCTTTAACACTAACTAGGCTTTCAAGACCTGGGCATAAAACCAAATGCAAACACACTGTACACTGTCACTCTGACTCTTTCTCTTCCTCTCTCTTTCTCACCCTGTCTTTTTCTCTCCCTGGCCCTTTCTCTCCCTGGCTCTTATAGGTGGAGTGTGTGGTTTTATCTTTTAATAAAACATTACTAGAGATAAGTACTAGTCATTACTTCATAAAAAAACATTGATTAAAAAAAGGTGGAAGATACAATATATGCAAGAAGTTAAATAAAAAGATTAATCTTTAATTACATCTATAAAGCAGAATAAACAGCTCCTTTTAAAATGTAATTACATTAATAAAATAATTATTTATTTGACCTTGATCACGTCAGTTACTGTGTATTATATGGCAAACACAACAACCTTGCAATCTATAGACTTTTTTAAGGCATGTACATTGTGTTCATGAGAATAGCAACAAGAAGTGTTACCATGGAAAACAGCGCTGATCTCCTTTTGACCGACAATGTGTGGGAGTTTTCCAGCTAAGAGAAGGTATGCACAGAAAACATGCTTCACATAAATTTGTTTTAAGGAAATAAATATAAAGCAATACATACATTATATTTTTTCTTAGCTACCTGCCTTTAAACTGGACCAGTATTCAAAATAGAATTTTGTCCAGAGAGTAGCTTTCCTTGGGGGCATCATGGTTTCGAATGCCCTGCAGTTGGAACCTTTCTTAAGCCATTCCTGACATATATGGGTTGATTCAAAGAAACATGCAACAGCTTGGATTTGGCTCACGATCATCCTATTTTTCACGTCCGCTCGTGCGTTCGTATGAACTTGCGAGTGATTCAATAAGCAAATACGTTTCTATCCTAAAATATACGTCCGTTCGTATGGCAGTTCGGGAATCAGACCTATGTCAGTTTCCATCCTGAATTTTCCGTTTCATTTCTCAGGTTGCAACATTGGTTTTGCCCTTTTGCCTTTTTTGTCTGGACGTAAATCCTTCTGATCTTGCGGCTCCGCACTACAAACTTACCTCATTAAAGTGCATTCTAAATATTTGGTCTTTTATTTTTCTTTATTTCATTCATTTTGTAGTAACCAACCATTAATGAATGCATTTGCATAAGTAAATCTTACTTTGTTTAATTTTTAGTTAACTTGCATTTTTTACTTGTGGATTTAATTTTAATATTTATGCTTCAAATGGTACAACTTTAAATTTTTAGTGTGGTTACCCACACCCTCTACATACAGATTGCTCACAAATATTAAAAAACACCCAGCAACTTCTGCATGTTATGAGCCTAGAAACAGCCAAGATGGCGGCTCAGGTATTATCGGGCAGCCTGCAAACAGAAAGGGCCTTGTGACTGTGTTGCTCTGGATTCTTTGATTTCTGACCTTTCCATGCCCCCAGCTCTGCTGTGTCTGTGCAAAATACAGCAGTAACCCACATCCTGCACTTTATCCCGCTCTCCTCTCCTCAGTAAGTGTGATGCATCTGACCAAAGATGTGCTTAAATAATTAAACAAAGCAAAGGTAAACAACTACACCAATAAATGCAATCTAAAAATATTATTCTAGTACCTCAATTTTAAAATAAATAACAAAGGACATAAGTTTCTTTAATTAACGCAAATATATTGCAAAATAAAGGTTTACATGCAAAGGACTAATTAAGGTCCACATTAAAATGCTTTTAGAAGGCATACATGAATCAGGTATGCATTGCCATTCAATTTATGGCCTCGGCCATGCTGATACATGCAGTTCATTGGAGCACAAGACGCGCAGACTCCTCCACATAGCCAAAAAACCTGTTCACGAACAGCAATCCGGCTGCTAAAAGGTGTCGGCTGTGGCTTTCTTTTAAAACGCGTTTAGAGGTTTCTCTGAATCACACCTAAACACATCCAATTAACCTAAGTTTTACGTTTTGATCGTAAGTTTTAGGATTTGATCCTAAGTTTTACGTTTTGATCCTAAAATTTAGGAACGAACTTCCGCTGATCGTAAGAGCATATACGCATTCGTACGTAGGCTCGTGCGAGTCGGAAATGGCCAAAAAAACTGGAAAAAATGACTAACACCCACCCAAACTTACGATTCTCGATACGAAATCAATTAACTTTTACTCTTTGAATCGAGGGGATTATGTACTATTACGACATGTTGAAATAGAGCTTCCAGCAATATTTTGATTTCTGTGAATCGCCTAAAGGGTTTATAAGCTAAAAGTGGTTTGCATGCGTAGAAGACTGCAGCTTTAAAATAAGGCCTTGTGAAAGTTGTATGAAACAAGAAAATGCATCAATGCTGCCTTACTGCTTGGTATTTCTCAGGTGATGCATCCTTGTGTTCCCTTTACCTGATGGACATGGGTTTAATACAGAGGAAGGGTGATAGTCACTGATAATCCTGTAAGTGCAATTTTATTAAACTTGTCACTTTTACCAAACT
This sequence comes from Gastrophryne carolinensis, assembly GCA_027917425.1. Lineage (NCBI taxonomy): Eukaryota > Metazoa > Chordata > Amphibia > Anura > Microhylidae > Gastrophryne > Gastrophryne carolinensis. Next base: position 247,291,744 of record CM051238.1, read on the forward strand.
GGATTTGTTTTCTATCTTTTAAGTCTAACGAGAAACTGAAGTGAAGAGATTTAATTCCTCCTTAGTAAAAAATTGATTGGTTATAAACTACTGAGGATTATCTCCTGTCTGGAAAATATATGAAATCCTAATTGAGGATGGTCGTTAATCAAATTTCCTTTGGTAAATGGTAGGTGGTAGTGGTGAAGTGAACAAGATGTCATTACAGCATCGCACAAGCAACTGTGTTTTTGTGGATAAAATTGAAAGTGGACTTATTTTCTGGACTTATTCTGTCGCTCCATGCTTTCTATATTTTTAATAAATAGGATCTTGTTGAGGGTTTTCTGACATATAGTCCCATTAGAGTCTTTCAAACTAACATAATCCCAAATCTTACTGGGATGGGAAGAGGTTAGACCAAAAATGGCTGTATAATGGGGATAGCAAGAGCTAGAGGGCTGCAAATCGAAGGGAACATGAGGGTGACTGCCCTGCACTAAATGAACCAGGGAAAGTACTCAAAATAATAACAAAAAATTAAAGAAGTGCCTAAATAAATAAAAAAATATTAAAATATTAATTTTTTAACGGATGACAGATGGCAAGTCATGCCTGCACAAAAAGGTGGTAAGGAAAGTAGTCAAAATAATAACATACAGAACACAATGACATTAAAGAAATACATGCAAAAATAAATTGAAAATATAAAAAAAATATTAATTTTTCATAGGTGTCAGACTCAGAGGCCAATTTGGGGGTAGGACCAGGGCAATTGCCCGGAATAAAATGGGCTAGGGAAAGTACTCAAAATAATAACAATGGCTTGCTTTACTTATTCAATGTGTTCCATTTCATTCAATCAATTTTTTTTTCATATTTTACCTACATTAATCCCTCCTCTCAATGTTTAATGGAATGTATTAGCAATCAATTGTGATTCAAGGGGTGAGATTAGGTAAGTGTCGGTGGGCCTGCTTTAATTATGGTAATGTCAAGTCAATCAATGAAATACATCTATATATTTTAAAGAGTTATTTTTATATCTTGCTTGCAAAAAAATGTACAAATATAAAAAATGCTACAAGCCTCAAAACAGACAAAAGCGAAACTTGTATTACTCATCTGTTTAAACTGGTCCAGACAGAAATCAGCAGGTCTCATCCAATTTCCAAACAAGATGGCTGCTGTATTTCAGTTCACAAAGCAGGTCTCTCTATGACAAAGCAAATCTCATCATTGTCCATCTGTGTTCCTATCCATTCAAAGCAAAACTCTGTGTGTTTCCTTCAGCTGCCCCAAGCAATTCTCTCTCTCACCAGCCAGCCTTTTTCCCCACGCTGACCCCTTTGTTTCTTTTGAAATAACGAAGGTGATCTCTGATAGGTCCAGACAAACAAACCCAGGTGATACTCTGATTGGCTCAGATAAAATGATCACAGGTTATTTTCTGCTGGCCAACTTAATTTGCATGCAAATGCACACATGAAACTAAGCTCAGGCCAAAAGCTACCATGCAAGTCTTGAGAACAAAAGAAGGCCTCCGACCATGTTGAATACTAATTAAGGAACCAAGCACGTATAAGATTTTTACAATTTCGAGCTTCAGTGGAGGAAAACTCTGAGCCTATGCAGCTGGGAGAAGTCTGGCCTTCCATCTTAGCTAAGGAGAGAACATGTCACTGTTCACTGTTCACAGAAACTATGCCTCTACTGTGGTGCTCTGGAGCATTTACGAGCTTCTTGTCCAGTGCATCCTCAGTGTTTCCCTCTCCCAGTTTACTCTACAGCTTCTCTGGTATCCCATACCTCTTATATTATGTTCCTCTTTCATTGCAGCTCCCTCAAGTTCCTCTTGAAGTCATGGCCATCACGGACCTTGCAGTTGCTTTATGTTTTGCTAATCTCCACTAACTTCCTTTAACCCTTTGTAAATTCCCCTTGCCAATTGCACTGGCTGACAGTACTTGTGTGAAGGAGGGGCCCAGCAACCACCTAAATGTCCCCCCTCCTTGTGGCCTCCAAAGATCAACATTAGGAGTAGCTAAGTTCTGATGTCTTATTGTCCCCACAATTCCCAGTCATCCTCGTACGCTCTTGATTGCAGCCACACAACCCCAAGATTGACTGGGAATCTGGCAACATTCTGTGGGAGTCCATCTATTGCAGGAACCAATGCGCCTTTTCCTAGCCTGTGATGGGTCGCTTAGCAACCCTGTCACAGGAAGACCTTGAAAAAATTAACCTGGCCATTTAGGATGCCTTCATCAAACAGGGGACAGATAAGTTATTGCCACCTCATCGACCCTACAACTGCCCCATCAACCCTACCTGGGCCTCAATTCTTTATGGATGTATCTACTATCCAAGCAGGTGCAGGGATATTCTATGTGGAGAAGATACCAGATTTAATGCCACACCTGGGCAACGCTCACATCTTCAATAAATTAGATCTAAGAGGAGTCTACAATCTAATCCTCATCCAGGAAGGGGGTAAGTGAAAGACATTGTTCAGTCACATTCCTGCCATATTTCAGCATCTCTTGAATGACATCTTCTGAAACTTGCTGCATGTGTTTGTAGTGGTCTATTTGAAAAACATCTTGATCTTTTCTTCCACTCTCCAAGAACACTGTAGGCATGTTCAACTGGTCCTCTCCCAGTTGCAGCATCATCATCTGTATGCTAAGGTGGAAACATTTTATACAACCTCCCGATAAGGTAACCGCTGTTTGAGAATGGTCTAGTCCCACCTTCGGGAATGGGAGGTCCAACGGTTTATTGGTTTTGTCAACTACTAAAGGAAATTTATCTTTTCCAAACTCGTCAAATCCATCACCGACCTGACGAAGCAGCAAAAGCACTTTACCTGGATAGATGAAACTCAACTTCGACTCCCTTAGGCGCCAGTTTACCTCTGTTCCCATTCTACGGCACACTTCCCCAGCCCTTCTGTTTATCCTCGAGGTGGATGCCTCCACATCTGCCGTATGTGCCATTCTCTCTCAGAGATTTGTTTAGGAAGAGATGTTACACCCGGTTGCCGCCTTCTCCAAGAAACTAACTGCAGCCGAGTTTAACTATGATGTTCGAGCTAGAGAACTTCTCTCTATAAAACTGGTGCTAGAGGAATGGAGATATGTGTTAGAGGGTGCTAAACATCCTATTCTCATCCTGACTGACCATAGTAATTTAGAATATCTGCAATCTGCCTTCCGGCTGAAACCCAGCCAGGCCTGTTGATCGATGTTCTTCTCCCACATCAACTTAACAAGAAAGAACAGCAAACCCGATGCTCTATCTTAGCTGTTTCCAGAAAATTCAACTTCAGTCAGGCAAATCAATCTTGGATGATCAATACCTCCAAATCAACAAGTCTAACCTGACGGCAAATATTAAAGGGAGTCAACTGCCTCGGCATCTGCAGGTAGGAAGGATTGGACAATATCTGAGGGCTTGGCCATTTGCGAGGGGAACATTGTGGTTCCTTGTTTGTGAGATTGTCAGACTTAATGGGCTTCCAGAAGAGATAGTGTCCGACCATGGATCCCAATTTACTTCCTGCTTTGTGTCAAGCCCTCAATATTAAATTAACCTTGTCCTCAGCCTACCATCTTTTGTCCAATGGACCTTCGGCCTCTGCTGCTATTCCTCCTACCTGCACAATGTCTGGAGTCGTCTTCTTCCGATGGCTGAGCTTGCTTACAACAATGTGAAGCATTCCTCTACTAACCATCATTTTTTGCCAGCCAGAGTTTCCATCCCCAGACCCTGCCTGATTTACCAGCTTCTGTCTCTGTTCCAGTCACAGCCTCCCTGGCTGACACCTTAGTGATGAGCCATGTAAAAATCAGAAACATGTTAAACTAATGTCAGGCAAGGTACAAGAGATGGACTGGTAAGAATTGGCAAAAAATAGTCCCAGCCACCTGGTGAGGGACCAGGTGGGGTTGGTAAACTAACACCTTTCGCTCCAACCCCCATCCAAGAAACTTGCTCTCTGCTTCATTGAGCCTATCTCGATTAAAAAGATCAACCAAGTACAGTAGCTTTTGACCTTTAACGTTCTGCCTCTTACTGCATTCACCCTGTCCTCCATATATATCTGCTTAAACTGTTGACACAAGAATGCATTCTACCCAGACCACCTGAGCCAATGACAACTGATGTGTCTGAAGAATTTGAGGTTGAGCAGGTGTTGGCTTCACAGATCCATGCTAGGTGAGCTCAATATCTTGTTAAGTGGATAGGAGATGGGTTAGAGTAAAGCTCTTGGGAGCCATCCCATAATGTTCATGCCTCTCGCTTTGTGGAAGAATTTTATTGGAGGCATCCAGAAACACCTTCCTTAGGAGGTGTTTGATAACCTCTCGTGCATGACCTGGCTTACACAACAGACCTTGCTATTGGATTCACCTCTGAGCTCTCATGCATAACCCGGCTTGCTCATCTGAAATTGCTTTTGGATTTACCCTTGAAATGTTCTCCTATGTATGACCTTGAATTCCCTGTTGACCCTGCACGCTAGACCTCAGCCTTGTTCACTGTCTGCCTCTCCTGCCTTCCCGGTAACCACTGCTGTCTGTCCAGACCCTTGTCTCTCTGGGGTGCCACCTTGGACCACCCAAGCAACAAATCTGCAGGGGCCTTTAGACTCCAGTTCTGTGGTGCCGAGCTTGGGTTCTGGACAGTAGTCTCCGATTGTGGTTGAAACCGGGCCTTTCCATCCATAGTGCTCGCCCTCTGGTCAGTGAAACCTACTGAGAAATATAAGTGATAACGTAATCTTACTTAGATACCTACTCACTAATGTCAAAGACAGTAATGGTACTGTAGCTCTCAAGAATATAGACATAGAAAAAAATGTTGATAAAGTTGGCCATCAATGGACTTTCCTTTGTGATTTGTAAATGTGTTAAAATGTCCATATCTTGGATCATCTAGTCAGGTGATAGGTAATGGCTTTCACACTAACAAAATTAAGGTGTAGACGGGTAAATGCCCCCCCCCCCCCCGATTCTTCATATGGAGCCTCTGCTCTGATCTATACAAAAAAACAAACAGATTAAAGGATTTACATTCTTGGGTAGCAATGACAGACAGGTGAAGAAGGCTTATTCTATGAAAAACTGATCTATTTTGTATGTGCGTGAAAACACAATATACAGATGGTAAACCTACAGAAATGTTTTTCTTTTCTTGTACAGTGTCCGAGAAGAAAGTCAGTTGAGGCAAAAGTAGCCCATGTGTTTATGGAAGAAAGATGGAGCTTGAGCAGTCCAATATACTTGGAGGCCGATTCATTAATAGTGCCAGGTAGCAACAGATGAGCCTGAAGTATGGCGCTATGAGCGCCGCTAGCGTACGCCGCGGGCGGCAGCGATTCACTATAGCAGGCCTCCTCAGTCGCTACCTGGTGTTGTTGGGAACAATGCCTACATTGCTGAATATGATGTTTCAGGTCAGCTTTGTAGGCGCTGTCATTTTGACACACGCTATTCCACACAGCGCCTGCGCTTTGCTTTGCTGTGGGCTTGAAATCAATGTTAGTACCTTCAGAAGTAAACACATTGCAACATGTTTATTTTTAGATTTTTTATTTTTGTTTTAAATGATTTGTTTGAAAAAGAAAAATTATTCATCCACTGGATTTTTATCGGGGTGCCTGAAAAAGAATAAAAAGTGCAGTTAGTATTTATATTTAATTTGGCTTTTTCGCAGTTAAAAAAAAAAAACATAAAATTTAAATAACATTTTGGGCAAACTTGCACAACAACCCTATTTGTTATGTTGGTCAACTCCCCCCCCCCCCCATAGTGGTTTAGGTCATCTTACACCCCCCTTATAGTGGGTTAGGTCATCTTACCCCCCCAGTATAGTGGTTTAGGTCATCTTACACCCCCCTTATAGTGGGTTAGGTCATCTTACACCCCCAGTATAGTGGGTTAGGTCATCTTACACCCCCAGTATAGTGGTTTAGGTCATCTTACACCCCCCTTATAGTGGTTTAGGTCATCTTACACCCCCATTATAGTGGTTTAGGTCATCTTACACCCCCAGTATAGTGGGTTAGGTCATCTTACACCCCCAGTATAGTGGTTTAGGTCATCTTACACCCCCCTTATAGTGGGTTAGGTCATCTTACACCCCCAGTATAGTGGGTTAGGTCATCTTACACCCCCAGTATAGTGGTTTAGGTCATCTTACACCCCCCTTATAGTGGTTTAGGTCATCTTACACCCCCAGTATAGTGGGTTAGGTCATCTTACACCCCCCTTATAGTGGTTTAGGTCATCTTACACCCCCAGTATAGTGGTTTAGGTCATCTTACACCCCCAGTATAGTGGGTTAGGTCATCTTACACCCCCAGTATAGTGGTTTAGGTCATCTTACACCCCCCTTATACTGGGGTAAGGTCATCTTACACCCCCCTTATAGTGGTTTAGGTCATCTTACACCCCCCTTATAGTGGGTTAGGTCATCTTACACCCCCAGTATAGTGGGTTAGGTCATCTTAAACCCCCAGTATAGTGGTTTAGGTCATCTTACACCCCCTTATAGTGGTTTAGGTCATCTTACACCCCCATTATAGTGGTTTAGGTCATCTTACACCCCCCTTCTAGTGGTTTGTGACAAATTATGATTGTAGCCAACAAATAGTTCCCCTGTAGTGCAGTACTTGGAATAGAGTGAAGGGTAGTTAGCTTACCGCAAAAAACGAAGAGATCATGCTTTCCCTTAGCTCAAAGCCACTCTGGGTGTCCTCACTCGTTTCTGCGGGCAAGTTGGGGATTTCGGGCACCAGTGCTGTTTCTTCAGGGGATTGGATTCTGTGGCATATGCAGAGATTGTGGAGCACACAGCAGGCGAGGATTATCTTGGAGACCTTTTGTGGACTGTGCAGCATCTCTCCTCCTAGGCGTGCCAAACAGAGAAAGCGTGCTTTCAGCAGGCCGATGATTCGTTCCACAATGCTTCGGGTTTTGCGATGTGCTGCATTGTAGCGTTCTTGGGCAGAGGTCTGTAGGCTTCTGACCGGAGTCATCACCCACGTTCTCTGCCCATATCCCTTATCCGCTGTGGAAAAAACACAAGGAGAGAGACAGCAATTAGTACTAGTACATGTTTTTGGTTTAATTTTTAAAAATATAGCTTACTAGGCCACATATTTGATGCAAAATACTTTGACATGGTTAATTATTTACCCAGTAGCCAGCCAGCTGGCATTTCGTTGTTCTCGAACTTCCGGCACAGGACTGTCCGCTGCAGGACGTAAGAATCGTGGCATGAGCCGGGGAAGCCAGATCTCACGGCCCGCAGCTTCATTTCATGGTCACAGACGACCATGACGTTCAGCGAATGGAATTGCTTTCTGTTCCTAAAATGCAGCTCCTGTGCACGGGGAGGGCGGAAAGGGATATGTGTACCATCAACGCACCCTAGCACATTCGGGATCCCTCCCATGCGATAGAATGCATGTTTTATTTTGGCAACCTCATCCTCAGGAAACTGGATGTAAATAGGGATCAAATCACAAATAGCCAGTACTACCTGGAAAAATATGCGGCTCATTGTAGCCTGGCTGATCCCGCTGAGGAGGGCAGAGGTTGCCTGGAAGGTCCCTCGTGCCAAAATATTGAGACTGGCACATAGGCGTACTATGCCTGGAATGGAATGAGTGCGTTTGGTGGATGGCTCGATTTTGTGCTTAATCTGATCATATAGGGACTGTAGTGCAGCACGATTCAGACGGAAGCGGCTCCTGATCTGCTCGTCACTTAAATCCCACATTGAAAGGCGGATTCCAAAGGAGCGGGGTACCCTAAGCCTCACAGCACCCCCCTCCCTGTCCTCCTGCTCTTCCAGCATTCTCACACATCCCTGCACCCATAACCCATACATCACCCTCTTATCCATCTCACACTCAACAGATATACAAAAGAAGCAAAACTAAACCAAAAACCACAAACACACCACACACACAAGCAAGCACACTCCTCACACACTCACTACAATGCAGCTCACCACAAAACCAGAAGTATAGTGGTCAGAACCACCAGACTGCTGAAAAACAGCTTTCTAAGTTAGGCACAACCAAGAGGGGAGTTGCTGCACAGCCCACAAAAGGCCCCAAAATCAAGCCTCACTTGCTGTATGCTTCACAATATTTGCATATGCCAACAAAATCAATCTCCTAAAGAAACAGCACTGATGTCAGAAATCACCCAACAAGCCACAGAGAGTGAGGACCAAACCCAGCCAGACAATAAAATGAGCTAAGGGACCAAAGCACCACACCACAGCCTTTGCCACAGTGTAACAATACCAGAAGGTTGCCAAATCCAGCCATTTATACTTCACTTTGAAAAAGGACTGGTCCGCTTTGCCCCCTTTTGCGTTGCTCTGCTATTTCCTGTCTCCAATTAGCTAACCCAGGTGTGCATGAAACGGAGTGCGCACGCGCACGCTAGTAGCGCTTCTAGCGTACGTGAGCCTAAACTTGCGTGCATTAACGGACATGGCTGAAAATTCTGTGGTGGACCAATGAAAGGTAAGCTGCTCTTTATTTAAATAGCCGTTTGTATAGCCACATGTCACAAGTGTTTACTATACATGAGTACATTGTTGTCTTTGGTTGTGTGTGGTTTGGTTAATAAGGTCTGTAATTAGTTAATTGTCTACCACACATGGTTCAATCATGGCATTGGAGCTGTGGCTACAAGCACCTGGCCAGTATGTGTTAATCAATTAAGTTGACCTGTTTGTGATTGGCTGTTAGAGCACATAAAACCTGCCCAAACCCCACAAACGGTGATACCATTCTGTAGTCTGCATGCATGCTTGTTGGTTGTGTATTGGTGTGTGTGTGCAGCTACAGGATGGAGCCAAATTCTGGACATCTGCCAGCCACAGCTGGCTCAAGTAGGAGTGTGGTGGGTGCTGTGCGCAGACCTCCCTTAAGGAAAAGGGCCCAGGCTGAAGGTGATGCAGCACCCCAGGCTAAGCGCCCAGGTACCAAGAGGGAGCCAGAATTTAATTTGGCGGAGAATAATACTCTTGTGTGCCTTACACTTGCTAAATGGGAGCTGATATTTGGCTCCCAAAGCAAGTCAATAGACAAACAAGAAAGGAGCAAATTGTGTGATGCCATTGGTGACGAGCTTACTAGCAGTGCTCAACACCCACATAGTGGCCCATCCTGCAGGAAACGCTTCTACACTTTGAAAAGGGCCCTTACGCAAAAGATGAATCATGATCTTGATGTCGACAGTGGGACCATCCAGGGTCCAAAGAGTACCTACAGGCCATATGAGGAGATGCTGAAGGACAAAATTCCACTCGCTCGGCTGCAGGGTGTGGATCCTGGGGATGACACCACAGGTTGGACTGAAGGTACATATTTTCAGCATATTTTTTGCGGCTAATGTTAATGTATGTGATTGGCTTTGTCTCTTTCTGGCCAACTAACAGTAGGACATGTGAAGTAGTACATTATACCTCATAAATGTTTTACTTTCCGGTCAGTTGCTTTCTGCATAGGTGCACATGGTGCTGTCCATGAGTCGGGGGAGGAGGAGGACACCCCAAATCCTGCCCTTCAACCAACCTCCAGCCTAACCCAGTCTGCCATTGAAGGTATTTATCACTAATTTAGGGGCTTGTTGTTTTGGGCCAAAATGGGTGTGGGAGCACCTCAAACAATAGATTTGACCACTGTTGAGGATTAATAATATTGGCCTGCGGACTATTTACACGTCCACTTTAACCCTCTCTGCAACTAACTAACAAGGCCCTAACATGTGTAGCTATGTTGGAAGCCAGAGATGTGTGGCCATATATCTGCATATACATGTGGAAGCCACACTGGCCTTGATTAGGGAATATTAGTGATTGAGCTGCTCACACACACCTTAATGCATGGTTTATTTTGTGCCGCACATTACCAATGGCTAAATGTTTTCTTTGCTTTTGCGTAGCTGCACCACCATTGGCACCAGCATCTCCTCAGGAGCCAAGCTACTCTTTGGATGCCGGTAAGTGCATGTGTCAACCTTGCTTTAGCCGCTTTAACACAAGTGCATGTCTATCATTCCTGTTTTTTTTTTGTAGGCCAAGTGACTGGTTCATCTTTGGACACCACTTCCGAGGTTTCAGGTCAACAGGACCCTGTTGGTGTGTATTGCCTAAAAAAATGTATCCTTTATGCTGTTTATGTTACACTGGTTCTATTTGGTTAGTCTAATCATCTACCTGTTTGCTATGTCAACTTGAAGATGGCTATTTGTATTGGATTTGCCATCCCCAAGGTAATTAGTATAGTTTTTAGAGTGAAGGCAATGCATTTTTGGGGTATATTTAAAGACAAACATTCACCCGAGTAGTTGTAGGAATATTTAGAGACATTAATTGTGTATTTTAGTTGGCCGGAATCTCGGAAGTGGCTGTCCGGAAAGGGGCCTTCACGTTGAGGCTGCCAGAGATGAGGGTAAGTTGGTTTTGCTTGATTAGCTAGTACGGATTTTGGCACTACTTTTGTGGAATTTTAGTAGGCCAACTTGTGTTTAAACATGTATTTTCAAGGGCAAAGCTCAAGTGAGGGCCCAACTCAAGACATCTGGGAGAGTGCGGGTATGTGTAATCTTCGCAATGTGTCTGTTCTTTTTTGGCCCAATTATTGGCTCATCTTCCTCTTACATACATGTTAGCAATCTGAGTTTACAAGATACCTTTTGCCTAGTGTGTAATCTGGCACTTTGTGGAGGTATGGCCTCGATAGTCTATCCATCTTACATATGAGTTTGGTCCACTGACCTACTAACATGACTATCCTGTTTAGCATACGCCAACTTGCCCGTTCTCTCAGATGTGGATTTGCCCCTCTCTGGCAGCCAGACCCCGGACCTACGTCTGCCGGACGACACGGAGGTAACATGGCTGATTTAGAGGAACAATAACCACATTGCCATGTTCGTGGGTAGGCCATGAACCAACATGTCACATTTTTTTTCTTTGTTGTTTTGGCAGGAGGCCAGACCAGAACCCCAAGCTGGGACCTCTTCCCAAGTGCCATGTGGCCAAGCTACAGAGGCTCAAGCAAGGGTAAGTTGGATTGTTACACTTTGGGGAAATGATTTGGAGGGGCATACCTGCATTGTTTCAGTTTCACTAAAATCTTTTATTTTGTTTTTTTTTAGCCTGAAACCAGAGCAAGAGGAGGTGTTGCACCGACCAGTGCGGAGTTTTACGAACTAGGGGTCCGGATGCTGGAGGACTACAGTCGCCAACAGCCGCGTGATGGAACTAATAAGCGCATTGCGGCGTTGGAAAATCAGGTGCTAATGTGTCAGCAACAAAATGAGGCCCTGCAGCGCCAGATCGAAGATTTGAGAAAAGGCCACCAACAACAAATGAACCGGGAACTGGCTCGTCTGGCCAATCTGATGGAGCAATCTTTACAGCGCCAGGAACAAAGTTTGTTGTTGACACAACAGCTCATACAACAGCAGTCTATTTTTTTTACTGCACTGTTGGCCCCCAACACCACCCCTAGCAATGACTCCCAACCTCCCCGGCCCCCAAGCCAAGAATATTAATTGGTTTGTGGTTGTTTTGATTTTGTGTGAAATATATTTGATTACCCCACCTCGAAATTGTGTTTTTCCTAAGACATAGCTAAGAACACAGTCAGAGATGAGTCTCTTGATCTAGATATGTAAATGTAGGGAAAAATGTATGCCACACATTGCTGACCATATCTTACTATGGTTTACACATTAAATGGCTACAAAGGTACCCCAAAATTTGACAAAGAATGGGTTTGTAGACACTTAAACTATGCTTGACAAGGCACAACACACTGTAATTACCAAAATACAAAATTTTTATTTAACAAGGCGGGCAACAGGCCCAACATTTGGCCGCAAAGTGCCTAAAATCATTCCCCCCCACCCTAACGACGCCTCTTCAAGGCCAGCAGCATAAGGTGAAGACGCCGGATCGACCGCCACAGTCTGCGATGCTGGTTTACACAAGCTGTAGAGAGTATAAAAAAACAATAATCAAAATCTAGAATGTTACCTCAACAGACACAGATGTAGCAATGTAATGTAAGTGCCTACAATTAGCTGACGCTCACATTCACATTGTTGGCAACTGTGCCCTTATGTGTTACCATTATATGAGTACTAGTGGCTGGCTTAAATGTGGCCACAACATCCCAAGCATACATTTACTTTTAACTCTTGGGAATAAAAGAAGGTATAAGTCCCAGTGTGGACATTTATTTGTTTAGTTACAGCCATCAGGGCCTAAGTCCTAACGAGTAAACTGGTTGGGCCAAGCATATTAGAGGTCACCACCTTAGCAGGCCAATTTGGTTGGGTAGAAACCACAATTTGCCTCGATGTGGCCAAATCAAGAATGTGAGCCAACAATCAAGCATGCAGACATGCATGTAGGATTGTTGGCCAAACACATGTAACCTAGATGTGTGTTTAGAAAACACATAGGTACATTGTAAATGTCTCCAGAATTTACTATAAGACATAGGGGTCACAAGTCTTTAGGCATATGAAGTGTGATGTACTCACCATCGCAGCTGTGGCCGGGGCCCATGCTGCTGGCCGTCCCGGGAGGTGTGGTGGTGATGTACACCGGCTCCGTCTGCGTGGCAACATCTGTCAGGACAAAGAAAAATAGAAAAGCAAAATTAGTGGGCCAATGACACATGACTATTTGTCAGCCATCTGGTTATGGAGTCTGCAAAAACAAATGCTTGCATGGTTACACACATGTTGTCCGACATTAGCATATTTCCTGGTCCATGAGTTCATGTAAATTATTTTTGCTTGCAACATGGACACATAAAGATAATGTGCCTATAACCTTGACAGTGCAATGGTAAGGACTCATTTGCAGTTGATTGTAGAATGTTAATAGTGTGCAACATGTGTTAGCCGGAACTTACAAAAATAACACATTTGCTAGCCCCCATCATGGTGTGGGCTGAAACATAGGGGTGGTTGGCAGTTGGATTGCACTGTAGTGGGGCTTGTGATGTTAATGTACATTATCAAACCAGCTTGGCCTATGGACCAGGAAACATGTATATGTTAAAAGTGGCCCAAGACCCAGGATTGATACGATCCTGTGTTTTGGGCCACTTTGGCAGGGCCCAACAATTTGAGTGAGACACCGCCCGCCGCCGCTGCCTTCCGCGCATCACTCCTCCAGTGCGTGCGCACGCGCAGGCCATTATGAAACGGAGAGCGCAGGTGCACACACATCTAGAGGGGCACGCAGGAGGCTGCGGTGGTGGCTTCTGCCACCCCCAATGAGGTAAGGAGTTTGTGGGCTTTGGGGGGGGGGCACGCGGTGAGGGAGGTGATTGGGCAGGGAAGCTTAGAGATTCCAAGCACAATCAACAATGGGTGTTGGTCCACTTTAAGGAATGTCATAACATAGGGAATGTGAGGGATAACAACAAACACTTACCATGACTATGCCCGTGGAGAAGGCGTTGCCAAAAGCTCCTGGAGGTGCCGCCTATATGATGCCCTGCAAATTAGAGAGGAATGGCAAGGGCTAAGTACAAATGGCCATATGAAACCTGTCACAGACTAACACTGACTAAATATGCACTCACCAGGGGATGAGCTGCCACTTGAAGCCCAGGGAGGGCTCTGAGGAGGAGGCGGGGAGCCTCGGCTCCTCACACTCTGCTCCGAAGATCCCCCAGCCAAAGGGCCACCCTCCTCCCTCTCACTCTCTGCTCCTTCAGGGAGTGTGGGAGAGTCCATTACTTCCACCCCACTTGGACTCCCCACTTGAGAGTGGCCCCTTGGCTGTTGAGACTCCTCAGAGTCAGAGTGTGAGGAGCTGAGGCTTGATCCTGCCAGCCCCCCAGCAGCACACTCCTCTGGGGCGTCATCCCCTTCCTTGCCTGGGTCCTCTAAATCCTCTAAATCCCTTCCCACGTTTTCCCAGGGGAGGAGTGTTGAGGGGGTGAATGAAAAGAATTAATATAAATACCCAAAATGGACACAGCTTAGAATATTATTTTGAAAAAAGTATAAACATAGCATAAACTTCAACTTACCTGAAGCGTAGGCATCATATAGGCGGTACACGCCTTCAGGGTCCCGGCGCTTGAAGTCCGACCATTTTTGCATTATGGATCGGACACTTAGGTTGGTGTGGAAGCACCGGGACACTGTGGCCTTCACCTCCAGGGCTATTCTCTTCTTTCCCCCACGGGCATAATCATATTGGTGGATGCAGAAATCCTATGAGAAATGAAAAATAAAACAATTATCAATACATAACATCAGACCAATGGCCTAAACATTTATACTGAGAACAGATTAAACATATAATCCAAGAGAAACATACTCACTTTGACCACCTGGCCGTTTACGAGGCTATCCACCCTCTTGGGGTTTTTTTTCTCATGCCCGGGGGGGGGGTGGAGGGGGGTTAGGTGGGGGAGGTGAGGTAGGTGGGGGAGGTGGGGGAGGGGTGGGGGGGCCAGATTCAGAGGAGGAGCTGGGGAGGCGCAGAACACGTCGCCTGGGCATCATGGTGGATACGCAAAGGAGGAAACCGGAAGTGGATATGACGAAAGCTACAGGAAAAAAAAAAAAACACTCCGCGCACCAGGAACAAGCTAATATCCGCTATGTGCAAGCTAAGTGGCGGTAATAGTAGATTTACGCATTACAACAAGCTATTGGACAAAGCGCTATTAATTTTTAGCTTTATGTTGCTTTGAAACGCAAAGGAGGAAACCGGAAGTGGATATGACGAAAGCGACAGACCAAAAAAAAAAAAATAAATAAACTCAGCGCACCAGGAACTAGCTAATATCCGCTATGTGCAAGCTAAGTGGCGGTAATAGTAGATTTACGCATTACAACAAGCTATTGGACAAAGCGCAATTAATTTTTAGCTTTATGTAGCTTTGAAACGCAAAGGAGGAAACCGGAAGTGGATATGACGAAAGCGACAGACAAATAAAAAAAAAAACTCAGCGCACCAGGAACTAGCTAATATCCGCTATGTGCAAGCTAAGTGGCGGAAAGAGGATTTTTACGCATTACAACAAGCTATTGGCAAAGACGCCATTTATTATTAGCTTGATTTAGCTGGGTGTTCAATATCCTGTAATGCATAGGTCAGAGAAAAAACAAAGCTGGTTGCTTACAAATAACAATCTTAGTCCTTCATAAAATAATAACACAAGCAAACTATCCAACTACATGATAATGTTGCACACAGGAGAATGCATAACGGGTTGTTATGAGCTTGTACGCCTGAACAAATCCAGCAGAATGTGGACATGCACGCTCAGAACTACAGTGTATTCATTAAGAACGACTGGGGTCGCTGCAAGTGAATTCAGGGAAAATGCCAGAAAGGCACATGTATGAACAGCACAGCACAGCGCAGCGCAGCACAGCGCCGCTAGCGCCGCCACATAGCGAATCAAAACAGCGACTGCACAAACTCTGACCACCACAGATTAATCAAGGACAGGGCTGCCGAATAGCTTGGGCGCTGACAATTTCAATGAGAGAACGTGAGCGCCAAACATGACTGACTAAAAAGTAGCTTTACAAGCCATGTGTGTTGTGAAAGCAAGCTATTTTGAGCCTAATGTGTTTTGTGGGAGGAGATGCATTTTATATTTCACTCACAACATTCCAGTGTAAAAATTACATCTTTCTTCAAAAAAACAATAAAAACAAGACAGATTAATCAAACATATCCGAAACAACCCGTGTTGAATTTTTGCCAAAAGACAAGAACACAAAAACCACTTAAAAAAAACATTGCAGTGTCTGCCATTGAAATGTATGGGAGAGCGCCAGGTAGCGACAGGTCATACCTGGCGCTGTGATGGGATTAGCAGCTCTCGCCGGCGCTAGCCTCATTTAGCGTGATAAATGCGTGATTGTGTCCGCCGCCGGGCGTTCTGGAGTTGGTAGCCACCGATAGCTGGCGCTACCTGGCGCTAGTGAGACACTACCTGGCGCTATCACTTGATGAATAAGGCCCTTGGTGTAATACTAGAATCTTGGGTATCATCTAGTCATCTAATCATCTAATCATCCAGCATTTGAGTAGTGCTCATGAAGTTATCCGGGGGTAAAAAAGGTAGGAAGCAAATTTTTAGTGATTAAGACACCATAAGATTGGCTTATGGTTTTGCATCACTGGTGGGTTTTTATCCTTTAACCTAGGGAAGGGTCAGAATCCAGTGTATGACAAGCCTTCTCACAAGACAGTTAGCCCCTAATCTCAGATAAATAATAAGACAGGGGAGCAGCACCGCATTGACGACATTGTCACCAGGGGAACAACTACTACATTTCCTTAAGGGATTTGAGATTCTTTAATGCTTGTCTCTTTTGCGGGTATACATTATCCAAGCCCCTTCTAAACCATTGGTCCAAAAAAGATTTATTAAATGATTTTAAAAAAGTCACAAGTTCCATGTAAAGCTGAGCAATGTATGTCACAGAAATGCTGGGCTGGTCAGCCAACTACTGGTGGCACTATTATTCATCCTTTTTTTTAGGCTGTCGTCAGTGTTGTTCAATGCAGTTGACTCTCGCAAGCTCTACCTTCTAGATATTTGAGCCCAGCTGCTGTAAAAGATAATCAAAAAAATAATTTAAAAGGCAAAAACAATAGGTTTAAAATTGTAGTGACTGTGAAACATTTAAATATACAATAGTAGCTTTGTTTACAAATAACATACATTTCAGTAAGCCACCTTCTTCTGCATCCTGAACAATACTGCAGTTGTATAAAATCTTGATGTCATTATCAGGTTTTCAATCAACAGCTTAGCCCAGCAGGGTAACTCCTAATGGTAAGATAGTGAGTGGCAAGAGCAATAATGCATAGATAAGGCTGGATTCATATCACACTACCTGTCAACATTCCAGGCACATACCTGTAGCTCATTTTCTATATCTGAATAGAGGCCCAATCAATTTTCTGCTATAAAAATGACTTTTATGGCTGGGAGCATCTGACATACTATATTACTGTTAATGATATATTATTTCTTTTTCTGGGTTAAAGGGAGTTTATTATTTGGGGTAGCGGAAAAAACAGACAAGGCACCGTGTCAAATAAGAAAAGAGGGTGTCATTTGAACATGATTATTTATCTGATACATTCATGAGAATGCCCTTAGTTATCAGCGATGTTTAACGATCATCTGATGTTATGGCAATGGTTCATGCAAATACGGCTAGGCAGATATTCCATTAGGAATGACAGGGTATAGAGCTGAAAGATGGTAGCAGAAAAAAATTACATGAGGTATCACGATTTTTCTTCTATCTCCTGCAGAATGCTGTCAGATATGTGGATTGCATCTGTCAGACCAAACAGGTATTTATGACTTAGGTGGCATTCCAATATACACCTGCACTTAATATGCAATGTACTTCTGCAGAGGGTGCCATCTATGTTACTTGCACAAATGTGGCAGAAGGGAAGTCAGATATTGCCAGCATTGGTGATTAGCAATAAACGTAAATACTGTTGTTTGTCAAATTAGTCCTGTTTTCATGTAGATGGACATAAACCCCCTGCCCACAGATTGGGACCGCTGAAATATACAGCTGGAAACTTGACTGGACTGGCAGAGACAACTTCCAGAAAGCAGTAGCCCCCAGGCTAGTCAGGCTAGTCTGGGATTTTTTGCTTGTTTATCCAGTGGGGTGCAATTGGGGTAGGCAGGTGGCTACTTTCTTTAACATGAAATAATTAGACAGAATTCACTGGCACTCATTTACTCGTGATAGGCCTTACACGTTTGGGGGCTCATTTATCAAAGATTATTTTTATTTTTATCAATAAATAGTATTGTTGAATTGTACAAGTAACTGTGAATTCTGCATTTTGCAGGCTAGTTCTGGGTTTTTGTCCTTTCCTCCGGGGCACCCCGACCCCCTAGATTGCCGACACCAACTCACCTCTTCCCAGTCCTATGGCACATGTGCGGCTGCTCATCCAATCAGCGCACTCAGAGCCGCTGACATCTCGTCGCCAGTGGCTCTGAGCGCGCTGGTGGCTGCATCCCCTGCTTCCCTCTAACAGGGGGCGTGCCCGCACTGGCCATTCACAAATGCCTGGCGGGGCACGTGCCCTGCTAGAGGGCTAGCAGGGATGCTGATATGGCTTGGGCATGTGCCCTTGGACCGGGAAACAAGGTAAGTGTATGGGGTGACCTGGGGGGTTTCACATAGCGGGGCATCCCAATTTAGGATGCCCCGAGGGGGGAATCGATCGGCCCGGAATTCTTATAGATTCCCAGGTTGATCAGTGTGGGTTTTGGTCCACTTTAAATATGCAGAGCTGGGGCAGCGTGACCCGGGATAACCCGCTGTGCATCATTGTTACATAGTTAATATGGCTGAAAAAAGACACATGTCCCTCAGGTTCAATCAAGGGTGCTGGGGTAGGGGAAGATATTTTTTATTTTATTTTTTTTTTTTACTGATAACAGCTAATATTAACTGTTAATGTTATTTTCTTCTAAATAAGCATCTAATCCTTTTTTGAAGCTGTCAGTGGTTGTTGCTGTAGCAAGCTTCTGTGGGAGGCTATTCCATAGATTTATAGTTCTCATGGTAAAAAATGATTTTTGCCTCCGGAGATTCAATTTCTTTTATGCCAGTCGAAGGGAGAGCCCCAGTGTCTTTAGAGAAGATTTAACCTGAAATACTGTTTTCCCATATTTTTTGTATTGCCCATTTATATATTTATACAAGTTAATCATGTCCCCCCTCAGTCGCCTCCTCTCCTTTCCAAACAGATTTAATTCTCATTATCTTTCCTTTCTTCCTCTTATTAGTTTGGTGGCTCTCCTCTGCCCCCATTCCATAGTCAGAGCGTCCTTTCTATGAAGGGGTGCCCAAAACTGGATGGCATATTCCAGGCGAGGGTACACTAGTGCCTTGTAAAGAGGCAAAATTACATCCCTACCCGGTCTCTTTTAATGCATGATAATATCTTGGTGGCCATAGAAGCAGTTTGACATTGCATGCTGTTATTTAGCCTGTGATCTACCAGTACACCCAGATCCTTTTTAACAAGTGGTTCTACCAGTTTTACTCCCCCAAGGACATATGTGGCCTTCAGGTTATTAGACCCCAAGTGCGTGACTTTACATTTCTCCACGTTGAACTTCATTTGCCAAATGGATGCCTAAACACTCAAAGTGTCTAAGTCAGCTTGAAGCTTGTGAACATCTTCAGTAGACTGCACTGTGCTACATATCTTTCTGTCATCTGCACAAATAGAGAAAGTGCATTTAATTCCATCTTTTATGTTGTTTATAAACAAGTTGAATAATAGTGGGCACAGCACTGAACCCTGGGGTACACCGTTTACAACCGGTAATCATTCAGAGTAGATATCATTAACCACAACTCTCTGCACATGATCCTTCAGACATTTTTTAATCAGTACAGTTATAAACCGTATTTTCTAATCCTGAAGACCTCAGTTTCCCCAATAAGCGTCTATAGGGACAGTGTCAAATGCTTTTGCAAACTATATCTACAGTAACCCTCTGTACAGGCTTCTACTCACCTCTTCGTTGAAGACAAACAGGTTAGTCTGGCAGCTCCTGTCCTTAATAAAACCATGCTGGTTGTCACTTACAATATTATGCATAGTTTCATTTTCATGTATATAGTCCCCTAATAGCCCCTCAAGCAATTTCCCCACAATGGATGTTTCCATTTTGCCCTTTTTAAGATTGGGCACCACATTTGCCTTGCACCAGTCCCTTGGCACTATACCAGTTGTTAGGGAGTCTTTACAGACAAAGAACATGGGTGATGAGATAACTGAGTTCAGTTCAGTAAAAAATCTTGGGTAAAACCCTTCTGGTCCTGCAGTCTTATTCACATTTAAATTATTTAGTCTTTCTTGGATGACCTCCATGTTTAGCTTGTTGAGCTTGGGCTATTGCTATCAGTGACATCTCCTGAGCTAAAGAATCCATTTAACAGCTCCATCTTTTCTTCATCACCAGTGACCATTCCCCATTATTATTACTTAGGGCACCTACCTGTTCTGATTTCTTTTGAATTCATGTATTTAAAAAAAAAACTTTTAGGGTTTGTTTTGCTTTCTTTGGCTCGTTCATTTGTGCTTTTGCCAACCTTATTTCTTTTTTACATGCTTCATTAATTTTTTTCATTAAGTACTTTATACTTTTTCAAGGGTTACAGCTGAGTGCTCAGCCTTGTAATGTTTAAATGCTGTTTACTTGTTCTTTATTGGCCATTTAACCGCAGTTGTCAGCTATGAAGAGTTTAATTTTAGCCGCTTATATTTTTTACCCATAGGAATACATTTTGCAACATCTGTAAATCCTTGATGAACTTCTGGCACAATTGATTTAAAGGACTTCAATTTAGGATCTGTATCCTTATTCCTCAACAGATGCTCGTAGTCTATGTCCTGGAGTGCAGCTCTGAGTCTGGGGAAGTTGACCTTCCTAAAATTCAGTGTTTTTGCCCTCCTAGACATATTTTTTAAAGTTTATGTTGAATACAGCTATATTGTGGTCACTGTTGCCAAGATTTTCACGGACTGTTACCGTCCCTATCAGGTCATCATCATTTCATATTACCAGATCCAAACGAGCATCACCCTTCATAGGTGCCTCCACAAACGGATTCATATAGTTATCTTGCAGCAAGCTGAGGAATTTTCTCTCCCTTGTAGTAGCAGAACCATGTCTCCAGTCAATACCTAGGTAATTGAAGTCCCCCATCACCACCACTGTACCGCTTTATATATTTATGCTGCCGATCCTCTACTTCCTCAGTTATGTTTGGGGGTCTATAGATTACACCCAATTATATTTTAACATTGTTTACATCACCCCGCACTTCTACTCACAAGGATTCTGCATCCTGACAATCTTCTGCTAGTATCCTCTCATTAATATATGCTTTGAATTCTTGCTTTACATAGAGACACACTCCACCCCCTTTCCTATTTGCTCTGTGTTTCGAAAAGAAAGCAAAAACCTTGAAGATTGACAGTCCAGTCACGTGTGGAATCCACCCATGTCTCAGCCACACCAATAACATCAATATTTTCTCCCAGAGCCTCAAGCTCCTCCACTTTAATTGTCAGACTTCTGGTATTTATGAACAAACAATTTAAGTTCCTATCTAGTTGAGTTCCTGACATGTTGAGCTTTAGTATTAACTTCTGCAGTAATAAATTCGCCTAATTTTTCACTGCTGGTTTGCAACACATGGATTTCCTTATCCATAATAGCAGTCCTCCCCCCTGCTAATTCTCCACCCACCATAATATGCCCCCTAAGTAACCTGTCTTTCCCCTCTGTTTTCTCTCCTTCCCTCCCCATTTATCTTTAGTTTTAATACCCCTTCACCCCTTCTAGTATCATCTAACCCAGCACAGCAGCCCTCCTTCCATTCAGGTGCAAATTATCAGTTTGTACCCAATGAAAAGTTAGCCGAGTGTTCTGGGAACCCACATCCTTCTGCCCTGGACTTTAGCCATGCATTTAACTCTCTAAACTCCAGCTGCCGTTCATGTGTAGCGCATGGCACAGGAAGTGTTTCAACCTTGGAGGTCCTGGTGCCTAATTCCTTAAATGTATTCTTAAGGATCCTCCATCCCCCATTAATTCTGTCATTGGCCCCCATGTGGACCATGATAGCTGGGTCATCCAGCTGGGTCAGCCATTTATCCACCCTTTCCCCCACATGCCAAACCCTGGCACCAGGGAGACAGCAAACCATTCGGCTGAGGCGGTCTTGGTGACAAATTATTGCTGATAATAGAATCCCCTTTTACTACTAACTGTCTAGTCCTACCTGCAGTCCCAACCACCTGCTCACTAACTGGACTGTCCTTCCGGCGTTAGGGAGAGTAGTATCTGCTAGGGCTGCCATTTCTGTGACTGACACTCTTGCATCATTACCCAACTTGGTAATATTGCTAGGATGCACAGACACAGGTGTGGCCTTCCTTTTCTGTGCTCCCTTTCTACTCCCTCTATCTACATTTACCCAGCTACTGCTCCTCCTGACCCATTAATCTACTCTCTGTTTCATCTATACTTGCACTCACTTGCACCTCCAGATCTGTAACCAAAGCTTGCAATATAATCACTTTTAACAAATCAGTATTCACTGTTGCTCCTAAAGTGAATACATATGACAAAATGTGCACTGAAGTAGACCTCCAATATTGCTGTCCATTATCCCAGTTAAAAAAACAGCAGTGAAATCACAATTTTAGTGCTTACAGTGGCAGCAACTTTGGCTTTTAACTTTTTATTTTAGCTCTATAACACTTAAACAATAAACACGTAAAGTCTCCCAATATATAAATTCCCTTAAAGTGGACCAACACCCAGCTAGATCGGCCCGGGAATCTGTAAGATTCCCATGCCGATCCAATCCCTCCCCGCGGGGTATCCAAAATCAGGATGCCCCGCTGTGTGAAACCCCCAGGTTGCCTGCTAACCTTACCTGAATCCCGGTCCAACACCGCATGCGCGGGCCGCGGCCTCGCTTCTCTCTTGCATTTGTGAATGGCCAGCGCACTCCCTGTTAGAGGAAAGCACGTGATGCGGCCGCCAGCATGCTCAGAGCCGCTGAGCTTTGACGCCGCTTTGACACGCATACCTCAGTGGCTCTGAGTGCGCTGATTGGACGAGCGGCCATGCATGTGCCATAGGAGCGGGGTGAGGTGAGTTTTATCGGGAGATCTGGGGGGTTTCACATAGCCCCGTTCGGGGTGCCCCTGGGAAGTGGACCAATACCCAGGATAGTCAAAATCCTGGGTGTTGGTCCACTTTAATGAAAAGCCCCTTCACTTTTAATACAATCTCACTTGCAAATACCACCAGAACGTGCAAAAGCTCCTAAACTCGCTTCAAAACAATCTTATTTATAGCAAAGCAACACTTCCCTTCACCAGTGTCAGTTTATGACTAGTCTGGAAAACAAATATGATTATATCTGGAGTAAAGTTACATTTAACTAAAGCGCTAGCTCCCTGTCATGACAATTGTGCATGTGCAAAGTATACACCCTGCGGACTAATATCCAAATGCAGCAGGCACACACAGCATTAACCACCTTTCTCAAGATCTAACAGGCGTGCAACTACTGAGCATGTGTAAATTAATCAACCTGCAAATTAGATGGGGGTGCACACCTTCTTAGGGCACTTTACAAGAAACGTCCTGGTGTCCAAATGGTGCCAGAAGTTCATCAAGAATTTATCTCCCGTACCCTTGTTCCTATGAATCACGAACCCTTGACCTTTGGACAGCCTTCTTATTATCGATTATTTTTTGTATCCGGACTTTGTTTGCTGCTAACCCTTTGATTTGGATTTGGACTTTAGATTAGCCATTTGTTAACTACCTGTCCTTGACTAGTTGGCTTTGTTTTACAGATTATACTAGATTGGTGCCAGAACCAGACTTTTGGCTTTGCCACTTTGCTGTATTAGGGAACCATTATCTGTCTTCCCAGGTCCTTGATTCCCCAGGCGCGACATGGGACCTGTCAAGAAGCAAAATCTATCCCTGTGGGGGGCTGGGCTCTAGATAAGAACAGGAAGGTACTTAGACTAAGGGCTACAGGGGCAGTAGGTTCCAGGGCCATCCTTGCCAAGAAGTGGGACACTAGTTACCCTCATTTGGTGTGACACTGCTTTAGTTGTTTTCCAGAGAATGGAGCCCTATGGACTATAATCTTTTTACTATCTATGTTTCTTCAAATACTCGCTTACTTTGGAACTCAAGGTTTTGCACTCTTCTGCCCCCCCATGTACCTCTCATAACACACTTAATGTATTCAGCTGTACTCTAGCATAGTATTTTCTCCTTAACCTCCCTCTGTGGATATACCCCAAGGCTTTGTCCCAGGGCCTCTGCTCATATCACTGTACAATCACAGCTGTGACCAACTTACCGTATAAATGTATTTCAGTTTTTATGCCACTTTTATGAGGATGGCACTCAACTATATAGTCTTTCTGATCTTGTTGTTTCTTCCGTTCAATCTTACTGTAAGGCTCACCAGTTTGTAAGTTCAGGTCAGAGAGCAACACTCAATCTCCATCGCTAGCTTTGCCTATAGATAGGCCGCCATTTGCCGAGACGTAAGCAGGCCTCATCAGACAGGGTTGTCCCCAGTCTTAATAGCACAAATAAAACTCTCTCTGAGGGTTGAAAGGTGGCAGCAGCAGCAGCATTAGGAGCCCATATATTGCCTGAAAGACACACCCAGGAGTTGGCAGCAGCATAGGGAGCTCATATATTGCCTGAAAGAGAAAACCAGGAATTGGCAGCAGCAGAGGTAGCTCATATATTGCCTGAAAGACACACCCAGGAGTTGGCAGCAGCAGCAGCATTGGGAGCTCATATATTGCCTGAAAGACACACCCAGGAGTTGGCAACAACAGCAGCAGCATCAGGAGCTCATATATTGCCTGAGAAACACATTGGAGTTGCCAGCAGCATTAGGAGCCCATATATTGCCTGAAAAACACATTGGAGTTGGCAGCAGCATTGGGAGCCTATATATTGCCTGAAAGACACACCCAGGAGTTGGCAGCAGCAGCATTAGGAGCTCATATATTGCCTTAAAGACACACCCAGGAGTTGGCAGCAGCAGCATTAGGAGCTCATATATTGCCTGAAAGACACACCCAGGAGTAGGCAGCAGCATAGGGAGCTCATATGTTGTCTGAAAACCACATTGGATTTGGTAGCAGCATTGGGAGCCAATATTTTGCCTGAAAGACACACCCAGGAGCTGGCAGCAGCATTGGGAGCCCATATATTGCCTGAAAGACACACATAGGAGTTGGCAGCAGCAGCATTAGGAGCCCAAATATTGTCTGAAAGACACACCCAGGTGTAGGCAGCAGCATAGGGAGCTCATATATTGCCTGAAAAACACAGTGGAGTTGGCAGCAGCATTAGGACATTAGGAGCCCATATATTGCCTGAAAGACAAACCCAGGAGTTGGCAGCAGCATAGGGAGCTCATATATTGCCTGAAAGAGACACCCAGGAGTTAGCAGCAGCATAGGGAGCTCATATATTGCCTGAAAGACACACCCAGGAGTTGGCAGCAGCAGCAGCATTAGGAGCTCATATATTGCCTGAAAGACACACCCAAGAGTTGGCAGCAGCAGCAGCAGCAGCAGCATTAGGAGCCCATATATTGCCTGAAAGACACACCCAGGAGTTGGCAGCAGCAGCAGTAGCAGCAGCAGCATAGGGAGCTCATATATTGCCTGAAAAACACACCCAGGAGTTGGCAGCAGCAGCAGCATTAGGAGCTCATATATTGCCTAAAAAACACACCCAGGAGTTGGCAGCAGCAGCAGCATTAGGAGCCCATATATTGCCTGAAAGACACCCTCATGAGCAGCAGCAGCATAGGGAGCTCATATATTGCCTGAAAAACACATTGGAGTTGGCAGCAGCATTAGGAGCCCATATATTGCCTGAAAAACACATTGGAGTTGGCAGCAGCATAAGTAGCCCATATATTGCCTGAAAAACACACCCAGGAGTTGTCAGCAGCATAGGGAGCTCATATATTGCCTGAAAAACACATTGGAGTTGGCAGCAGCATTAGGAGCCCATATTTTGCCTGAAGAACACATTGGAGTTGGCAGCAGCATAGGGAGCTCATATATTGCCTGAAAAACACATTGGAGTTGGCAGCAGCATTAGGAGCCCATATATTGCCTGAAAAACACATTGGAGTTGGCAGCAGCATAAGTAGCCCATATATTGCCTGAAAAACACACCCAGGAGTTGTCAGCAGCATAGGGAGCTCATATATTGCCTGAAAAACACATTGGAGTTGGCAGCAGCATTAGGAGCCCATATTTTGCCTGAAGAACACATTGGAGTTGGCAGCAGCATAGGGAGCTCATATATTGCCTGAAAAACACATTGGAGTTGGCAGCAGCATTAGGAGCCCATATATTGCCTGAAAAACACATTGGAGTTGGCAGCAGCAGCAGCATTAGGAGCCCATATATTGCCTGAAAAACACATTGTAGTTGGAAGCAGCATTGGGAGCCCATATATTGGCTAAAACACAAGGAGTTGGCAGCAGCATAGGGAGCTCATATATTGCCTGAAAGACACACCCAGGAGTTGGCAGAAGGAGCTACCATGCATCAGCTACTCGCATGCATCAGCTATTGGAGGGTGGAAATCCTGGCTGATCCATGCCTGATTCATCTTCACAAAGGTGAGTCTCTCCACATTTTTTGTGGACAGACGAGTTCTCCTTGGCATTATTATGGCCCCGCAGCACTAAAGACCCGCTCAGATGGCACACTACTGGCTGGGCAGGACAGCTTTCCCAGGGCAAACTCTGCCATTTGCGGCCACAAGTCAAGTTTGGCAGCCCAGAAGTCCAACGGATCCTCAAGGTGCGTTGGCATGGTAATTTCAAGGTATGACATGACCTGCTAGTTCAGGCCCTGTTCCAGGTCTTCCTGCTGCTCATGAGTAGCCTCACTATGCAGGTGCAGAAAGCTATTAATTAGCGACTGAAGACTGAGGTTGCTGCTGCTCCTGCCACCCCCGCCGGCAGCCATGGCAGTGGAAGGTGAGCGCAGAGGTCCCCCCGAGTCAGGCCTGCGAGAGTATGGACCATGGTGCAGAAAGGCATCGGCCAACTGACTACATAGAATGTCTTTTTAGTAGGTCAGTTTGTCCTCCCTCTCAGCGGGTGTAAAAAATGCACCCATGTTGTGCGGAAAGTGAGGGTCCAATAAGGTGGAGAGACAGTAGTCATCCCGCAGAAAAATGGAGCCAATTCTGTGGTTACTACGCAAGCACGTGAGCATTCATTGTGCCATTTGTGCAAGTGACTTGGAGGGACTACCTGTCTCCATCTCCATTGCATACTGCCACGGTGTGTCTGGGTCCTCTGTCTCGCCTTCTTCACAACCCTCTAGCTCCACTGGCTGCTCCTGCTTCTCCTCTCCTATCAGATGACTAGATAAACTGCCCATTTCGCCAAAACTAAACTGCACTTCACTGTGCTGCTCCTCCTCCGCTCCCACGGGGTTTATGTGGCCATGAAATGTATGCGCCATGTCTCCAGTGCTCTGACCAGCCATGGTTTCCAACATGCGTTGTATTACATGAAGCAGCGGAATCACGCTGTTCATGCCGTAATCCTGGCGACTGACAAATAAAGTGGCTTCCTCAAAGGGCCTTAGCAAATGGCAGGTGTCACGTATGAGCTGCCACTGGTTCACATCAAAGTTACACAGGGGAGTCCCCCTATCTGCTTGGATCATCAAGAAATCAGTGATGGCTTTTCTCCATTCGTATAGGCGATCTAACATATGTAATGTGGAATTCCAACGGGTGGGAACATCGCAAATCAGACTGTGTTGGGGGATACCGTTCGGACGCTATAGCTCAAGAAGGGTGTGCTTGGTGGTGTAGGAGTGGCTGAAGTGCATATAAAGTTTCCTTCCCATTGTTAGGATGTCTTGCAGATGGGGGGAAGACTTCAGAAAATGCTTGACAACTAGGTTGAACACGTGTGCCATACAGGGTGCATGGCTCAGCCTTCCTTGTCGCAGCGCAGACAAGATGTTACTCCCATTGTCAGTCACCATGGTACTCATTTACAATTTTCGCGGAGTAAGCCATGTATTGATTTCTTGATGAATGAATTTCAGGAGCTCCTCCCCTGTGTGACTCCACGCCAAGGCAAACCATGTGAAGCACAGCATGAAACCGCCGTGCCCTGCACACATGGTAGGCTGAAGGGGCATTGAGAATTGACCATACAGTGGAGGCTGAGGAGAGTTGCACACTGTGAAAGGCAAAACAGCCTGGGATCGTGGAGGCCGAAGCGGTGTGACCTGTCCAAGCTGCTGTGCAGGAACCACATTCACCCAGTGGGCCGTAAAGGACATGTATTGTCCCTGTCCGTAGTTACAGCTCCAGATGTCGGCGCTGCCGTGCACTTTGGTGCACGCGGACAGGCTCAAAGACTGGCCCACCTTCTGCTCAACAAATTTATGCAGGGCTGGTACTGCCTTCTTTGCAAAGAAATGACTGCTTGGGACTCTCCACCTCGGCTCAGCACTAGCCATCAGCTCTCTGAAAGGTGCAGAGTCCACCACCGTAAAAGGGAGGGACTGCAGCACCAGCAACTTGGACAGGAGCACATTTAGCTTCTGCGCCATAGGATGAGTGGGCGCATACTGTTGTCTCTTGGACATGGCTTTGCTGATGGATTGCTGGTGGGATGACTGACTTTTAGTAGGAGGAGCAGGAGCATCTGGAGTGGCAGAGGATGGGTGTGACGCACAGCTACCTTCGGCTGAGGTGCTGGAGCCTTGGCTGGGTGAAATTGGAAGCTGGACCCCCACTTCGGAGTCTCGGTTCTCAAAGACCGCTTTATGGTGATGCTGCATGTGTTGCTGCAGGGCCGTGGTACCAACATTGGGCCCTGGCCACGCTTGACCTTCTGTCTACACATCTTGCATGTGGCCAGGATACCCTCCTGCGGATGCTTGATGAAATAGTGCCACACTGCAGAGTAGCAAATTTTCCCTCCAACAGTCCGCACTAATTCACTGCTACTGCTGCCAACTCCAGGAACCCCTGCTCCACTACCTCCCGGGAAGGCAGCCTGCCACGCACCAGGTGGTCTACCCCGCCCCCGGCCACGTGTGGCTCCAGACATCCCAATTCTGCCACCATACTGACTGCCAACCCAACTGCCATCATGCTGACTGCCAACCCTACTGCCACCTTGCTGCCTCAGCTGCTGACTCTGGGGCAACCTTGGACCCTCTTCTCCTGATGATGATGAAGCCCCTTCTGCACCGGGCTCCCAAGTATGATCGGCTTCATCATCATCATCATCATCATCATCGAGTTGTGCCTCACTGATGTCCTCCTCGGTTTCCACAAGAACGTGTGCTGCAGGAGACGGAACGCTCGCCACACCACCTCCCACACCACTCTCCTCCTCAGTGTTTGTCTGCCTAGCGTAAGAAGCGGCGGATTTCTCCTCCATTTCTTGGCTGGGCAGTAGCTGCTGACTGTCCTCTAACACATCGTCCTCACTGAATAGTGGAGCTGAACCCAAAGCATAAGATACGGCAGCTGGAGGGGGGGGCATAGGACAGAGGCAATGGAAGGACAGGGGCTGCTCCCGGGCCATGCCAACTCAGGGTTGTGTCCGAGGAACCTACGGACTGTTGACTGGGGTCAGATGTCACTTGTGATGAGGTTGATGACCGCGTTAACCAATCAATGACGGCAGATGAGTTGCTGGTCAAGAAACGACCACTAGCAGATACCGGGAGATCAGGCCTCTCACCGCGACTCCTGCTGCCACTCGCCCCTAGTCTGATGAGACCTCAATGAATCTAGGCCTCTCCTCAGTGCACATCCTGGCACATCTCTGCCTGACATTTTTACTGCATTTAGGAGGGGAAAACAATATACTAGTCTACACCTACAACAGTATTTTTGTAACAGCAGGTGTGTAGAAAAGTTAGATCAAAATAGGCAGACACTGAAGCTAAAAGCTAACTTGGTTTTTGTTCAAAATGTAAAAAAGGTAAAGATGCAGGTACTATTAAAAGCTGCCCCCCCCCCCCAGTGAAAGGCAATGGGTGCTTTAAACTTGTAAACCAGACTTGTTTTATACAAAAGGCAAAAGGTTAGTAGGCAGGTACTCTTAAAAGATAAGTGCTAGCACTGACAATGGCCCCCGGTGAAAGGCAATGGGTGCTTTAAACTTGTAAACCAAACTTGTTTTATACAAAAGGCAATAGGTTAGTAGGCAGGTACCCTTAAAAGATAAGTGCTAGCACTGACAATGACCCCTGGTGAAAGGCAATGGGTGCTTTAAACTTGTAAACCAGACTTTGTTTTATACAAAAGGCAAAAGGTAAGGAGGCAGGTACTTTTAAAAGACACGTGCTAGTATTTGGGATGCCCCCTGCTCACGTACAGAGGTGGCCTCCTTTGATAGTGGAAAAGTGACTTTGCTTATAAAATGCCAGCAGTTATTAGACAGGTAGTCTTGAAATATTAATGCTAGTGTTTGGGATGTCCCCTGCACACATACAGAGGTGGCCTCCTTTGATTGTGGAAAAGTGACTTTGCTTACGAAATGCAAGCAGTTAGTACACAGGTAGTCTTGAAATATTTATGCTAGTGTTTGGGATGCCCCCTGCTCACGTACAGAGGTAGCCTCCTTTGATTGTGGAAAAGTAATTTGCTTATAAAATGCAACCAGTTAGTACACAGGTAGTCTTGAAATATTAATTCTAGTGTTTGGGATGCCCCCTGCTCACATACAGAGGTGGCCTCCTTTTGATTGTGGAAAAGTGACGTTGATTATAAAATGCAAACAGTTATTAGACAGGTAGTCTTGAAATATTTATGCTAGTGTTTGGGATGTCCCCTGCTTACATACAGAGGTGGCCTCCTTTGCTTGTTCAAAAGTGACTTTGCTTACAAAATGCAAGCAATTAGTACACAGGTAGTCTTGAAATATTTATGCTAGTGTTTGGGATGCCCCCTGCTTACATACAGAGGTGGCCTCCTTTGATTGTTCAAAAGTGACTTTGCTTACAAAATGCAAGCAATTAGTACACAGGTAGTCTTGAAATATTTATGCTAGTGTTTGGGATGCCCCCTTCTCACATACAGAGGTGGCCTCCTTTGATTGTGGAAAAGTGAATTTGCTTACAAAATGCAACCAGTTAGTACACAGGTAGTCTTGAAATATTAATGCTAGTGTTTGGGATGCCCCCTGTCCACATACAAAGGTGGCCTCCTTTGATTGTGGAAAAGTGACGTTGATTATAAAATGCAAGCAGTTATTAGACAGGTAGTCTTGAAATATTAATGCTAGTGTTTGGGATGCCCCCTGCTCACATATAGAGGTGGCCTCCTTTGATTGTGGAAAAGTGATTTTGCTTACAAAATGCAAGCAGTTAGTACACAGGTAGTCTTAAAATTGTAATGCTAGTGTTTGGGATGCCCCCTGCTCACATACAGAAGTGGCCTCCTTTGATTGTGGAAAAGTGACTTTGCTTATAAAATGCAAGCAGTTATTAAATAGGTAGTCTTAAAATATTTATGCTAGTGTTTCGGATGCTCCCTGCTCACATACAGAGGCGGACTCCTATGATTGTAGAAAAGTGACGTTGATTATAAAATACAAGCAGTTATTAGACAGGTAGTCTTGAAATATGTATGCTAGTGTTTGGGATTCCCCCTGCTCACATACAGAAGTGGCCTCCTTTGATTGTGGAAAAGTGACTTTGCTTACAAAATGCAAGCAGTTAGTACACAGGTAGTCTTGAAATATTAACCCTTTAACCGCCAGCCTACCTTGAGATTTTGTCACCCTTTGTTGCCAGACCATTTTGCACTATTTTGCGCTCCCCTTGTTCAACTGTGATTTTTGAAGGGATTTCCAGGGATTTCCCAGGAAAGTGATATATTGTTTTTTTCAGCAGATTCTGGGCTTTAACATGAAATGTCTTGTTTGTCATTTTTTAGGTGTGTTCTCAATATTTTTGGATGAAATATGTGCAAAAAAACCCCCCAAAAATTTTTTTTACAATTTGTAGTGTTTTTTTGTAATAAAAAATGTAAGTTTGTCAATAAAATCTTATTGCACGTGAAACCCCAATTTCTCCCAGTTACAGCGGTACCACATGTGTATTGGTAGACACCCTTCCCTGCCCAGGAGACTCCCCCAAACTGAAACAATGCTTTAGGAGATTTTCAGATAAAATACAACTAAGCTACGCGCTAAGCGCACCTTGCAATTTTTCAAGAAAAACAACCCTTTACATTTGAAATACCCCCCAAAAACTATATATTCTCTGGAAGTACACACCTCAAGCTTTCTAGACGTACCAGGCTTGTTGACATGGGTGCAGTTTTCTGGAAGTAATCCCTCAATATATTCTTTGGTTGCACAGGGTTTCCCGAAAAAAAGTATAAAAAAGCAGAATCAAAACCACATTTTCCTAAAAAAAACTATATGCAAACAAGAAAAAAACTGAAAATCTGAAAAAGCAACATTCCCCGAACAGAACAATACCCAGCATGCATAGCTACTGTCAATGGAAGAGTTGCCAAACACACCAAAGTAAAGCATGTGCGTAACGGTAATTTTACTTCAAAATTTCAGCTCTGCAGACAAAGTGCGCACCTTGTGCTTTTTCTACCAAAACAAGCCTTTACATTTGGAATATCCCCAATAAACCATATATTCCCTGAAAGTACACATTTTAAGCTTTCTAAGCGTACCCAGCTTGTTGTCGTGGGCTCATCTTTCTGGAAGTAATCCCTTGAAGAATTCTTAGGTTGCACAGGGTTTCACAAAAAAAATGTATAAAAAAACAGTATAAAAAACACCTTTTCCTAAAATATCAATATGCAAATAAGAAAAAACAAGGTAAATCTGAAAGCGCAAGGTCCCCCGAGCAGAACAATACCCAACATGCATAGGTACTATTAACCCTTTTAATTGCCAGCCTACTTGAACTTTTGTCACCCTCAGTTGGTCATTTTTCCCCATTTTGCGCCATGTTTAACCGTGATTTTTGTCGGAATTTCTTGGAAAATATATATATATATTTTTTTGCAGCAGAGTTTAGGCTTTAACATTAAATGTCTTGTTTGTAATTTTTCTACTGTTTTTTAAATATTTTTGTGTAAAAAAAAAATAAATAAATAAATAAAATAATATTTTTTAAACAATTGTCTCCTTTATTTTAAATAAAACATTTTTTTAGTAATAAAAACCGTATTGCATGTGATAGCCCTATTTCTCCCGATTACAACGGTACCACATATGTATTGATAGCCCCCCCATTCTTGTCCAGGAGACCCCCCAAACTGAAAAGAGCATTTTATAACATTTACAAATAAAATACTACTATCCACACTATAAACATAAGGGGTTAATTTAAAAAGAAAATGACACAGGGACCCCCCTCCCAGGCTAACCCTAACCCTTAAAATTAAAAAAAAAATAGTGCCCCCACCCCGGGAGGGGGGTCTCTACGTCGTTTTCTTTTTAATTTTAATTCTTTAAAATTTTAATTTTTTAAAAATTTTTCTTTCTAATCCCAGGGGGTGGGGGACCCCATTTTTTGGGGGGAATTTTAAGGGTTAGGGTTAGCCTAAAAAGTGGACCAACACCCAGGATTTTCACTATCCTGCATTTTGATCAACTTCCGCGGGGGTGCCCCGCTGCGTAAAACCCCCGAGAAAGGTATAAAAAAAACTCACCTCAGCCCGCTCCTACGGCGCATGCGCGAGCGCTCATCCAATCAGAGTGCTCAGAGCCACTGTGGTTGTTCGTCCCTTGTCCGTGCATACCACAGCGGCTCTGAGCACGCTGGCGGCCGCATCTCGCGCTTCCCTCTAACAGGGAGCGCGCCCGCGTCGGCCATTCACAAATGACCGGCACGTGTGTGCGCCCTGATTGAGAGAAGCGCGAGATGCGGCCCGCGCATGCACCGTTGGAACAGGGATAAGGTAGGGCGAACGGGGCGTCCTGGGGGGTTTCACACAGCGGGGCATCCCGATTTCGGATGCCCCGCGGGGAGGGATCTGATCCGGGCCGATCAGCCTGGGTGTTGGTCCACTTAAAGTCTATAAGAATCTATAAGATTCCCGGGCCGATCACCTCCCTCACCGCGGGGCATCCGAAATCGGGATGTCCCGCGGTGAGGGACCCCCCCAAAAACCCTTACCTCCTCCCCTCTAGATGTGCGCGCGCCCGCGCCGGCCGTCTGTGAATGGCTGGCGCGGGCGCGCGCACGCCGAGAGTGACGCGCGGGAGGCGGCGGCAGATGAGCCCCTTGTCCGTCGCTGTCACTCTGCTTGTCTGTGGGCGGGGATTGGACGGCGCGGTCACGTGGGAGCGGGGAGAGGTGAGTTTTTTGGGGTTTCTGGGGGGTTTCACACAGCGGGGCACCCCGATCGGGGTGCCCCGCCAAAGTGGACCAAAACCCAGGATAGTCAAAATCCTGGGTGTTGGTCCACTTTAAAAAAAAAAAAAAAAAAAAAAGTAGGGGGGGACCCCATTTTTTGGGGGAATTTTAAGGGTTAGGGTTAGGCTAACCCTAACCGTTAAACATTTTTTTTTAAATTACGTAGGGTCCCCCCCTCCCAGGGAGGGGGGGGGACCTCATTTTTTTTTTTTAATTTTAAGGGTTAGGGTTAGGCTAACCCTAACCCTAACCCTTAAAATTAAAAAAAAAATGACGTAGGGTTCCCCCTCCCAGGGGGGGGGACCTCATTTTTTTTTTGAATTTTAAGGGTTAGGGCTAGGGTTAGGCTAACCCTAACCCTAACCCTAACCCTTAAAATTAAAAAAAAAATGATGTAGGGTCCCCCCTACCCGTCATAACCAGCCCGGGACCAGCTATGGGGGCTTGTAGGAACAGAGTGGGGGGGCCAGCTTTTGTGGCCCCCCCACCCTGCAGCCTACGAGCCCACATAGCTTATGTGAGCCCGGGCTCTTCTGCCCCCCCCTGGGCTTTGGGGAGGCAGGTAATTGGGGGTGCGGGGGTTAATGGCAAGCCACCCGCTAGTTGCAGGTGGCTTGCCAGACCCCAGCCTTGTGAACTGGTACAGGGGTCTCATTGACCCCTTACCAGTTCACAAAGGGTTAACAGTTAAATAAAACACACACACACACACAGTAAAAATCATTTTATTTAAAAAAAAAATGTTTTTTTTTTCTATACTCACCTCCGATCGTCAGCTCTTGGGTCCCTCGCCGCTCTGATGACAGATGCCGGTGATCGGCAGCCAGAGGAGGAGGGGAGGCAGGAGATCAGAGGATCTCCTGTCCCCATCCTTCTCCGGCCACCGATCACCGGCATCTGACAGCTGAGAGGCCTGGAGCTGTGAAGACGCTGGCCGAGTGACGTCATAAGCCTTCGCGGCAAAATGGCGGCGCCCGTCGGAGGAAGAGGGGAGAGAGCCTGAAAGATAGAAAGCCCTGGGGGGGGGATCGGAGGCCCCCCAGGTGAAGAGAAGGGCCGGCGCGATCGAGCGCACATGGAGGTGAGTAAATGTCATTTTTATTTTTTTTATTTTTTACAGGAAAAGCCAGCAGCCGCAAAAACGGGGGGGGGGGGGGGCCCTACTCCGGGCTCTCCCCTTCCTCCGGAGGAGCCCCGACGGGGGATCGGAGCCCCCCAGGGTGAAGAGGAGACCCGGCCGGTTCGAATGAGGGGTCAGGTAAGTGGTTTTTTTTTACATTTTCAGGCGCTAGCAGGGGGTAAAGCCAGGCACGTAAATTTTACGTGGCTGGCGTTTAACGGTTGGAGAAGCAGCCACGTAAAATTTACGTGGCTGGCGTTTAAAGGGTTAATGCTAGTGTTTGGGATGCCCCCTGCTCACATACAGAGGTGGCCTCCTTTGAATGTGGAAAAGTGACGTTGATTATAAAATGCAAGCAGTTATTAGACAGGTAGTCTTGAAATATGTATGCTAGTGTTTGGGATTCCCCCTGCTCACATACAGAAGTGGCCTCCTTTGATTGTGGAAAAGTGACTTTGCTTAGAAAATGCAAGCAGTAAGTACACAGGTAGTCTCGAAATATTAATGCTAGTGTTTGGGATGCCCCCTGCTCACATACAGAGGTGGCCTCCTTTGATTGTGGAAAAGTGACATTGATTATAAAATGCAAGCACTTAGTAGTTTTGAAATATTAATGCTAGCATGCTTTTTAAAGAATGACACCAGGTAAAGGAAAAGCTAAATAGACAAGAGTGTTATTAACACTTAATAGGTTGTAAAGCTAATGCAAACAGTTTAACCTGTCCTTGTCTATATCTGTCACTGTCACAGGCTCTCTCCTTCTCTATCTGCCCCTTGCTCTGCTTCTTCTGTTCTTTGATCTATCTATCCGTCTGTCTGTCTATCTGTCCCTTGCTCTATCCCTGGCTGATCTCCTCTGGCCGCAATACAGTGTCAGAATGATCTTCCGCAAGATGGCTGCCGTTTATATGGGGCTGTGACATCATCGGTAAGCCTGTCTGCTGATAGGTAGCATGTGACACCTACCCAGCATTCCTTGCCATATGGGACATGTCCTGACATGTGGATCCACCATTTTAGATGGGCTGTATAGCAGTGAATAGAGTTTTAAGGATGCTATTCGAGCGATCGAATCGCGGCGATATTGGGAATTGTAACAAATCGAATATTTCATGAAATTCGTAACGAATTCGGGTTAGTCAAAATCGATAATCAAAAGCCATAACCTCCGTTTGACCGTTTTTTCTGTCGTCACATAATCTTACCCTTGTCTTCATGACTTTTTGTGTGCCTCTCCACCTCCTGGGACAGCCACCCTACAATTTTCTATCCCTGGTCCTGTGTTCATCAGCACTTAACAGGACACCTACTGCCACACTTCATACAGACTACTTGTACTATTACTCTTGACATCCACCCTGTATACCTTAGACAATAAGCTTTTGATATCAGGGATAATAATCTTTGCCATTATCTTGCACCACACTTGAATAATTATATGCATTATAAGTTTTACCCAGTCTGGAATGATCACATTGTACAGAGATATAGAGGATGCACTGTATGCCTGGTAAAACATTTTATGGTAGCAAAGGAGGGGTGCCAGCCTCTCAGACCAATTTATAGCTGACCTGGGAGGTGCATGTGAGCAGGTCAATTAGGATACACAAGTCTTAAAGTGGACACAGCACTCAACCCTGTTAGCTTGCAACCTATAATCTATTTAAAAACAGGGGTCTTGGTCCACACACATCTGCGGAAGTATGCTATAAGCTGCACCACCAAACACCTCTGTGAGGTGCAGTCTTAATTTTAATCTCTGAGAGCACCCTTTGGTACATAAAATGCAAATGATAAATTGGGAGCAGGCTTAACTGAGGTTGCCCTATAACCTCGAGTGGAGCACATGGGGTGGAAGGATCGAAAGTCTCGCAGTACAGCATCAGACCCCACCCCCACCCCATGTGCTTTCACAAAATTAAAAGAAACAAAGGAGGGGGGCAGCCACTTAGTCTAATAGATGACTAACCTGGGAGGTAATTAGGATACACAAGTCTTAAGGGGGCCACAGCACTCAGCAGCTTGCAGCCAAACCTAAAATCTGTCTCTAAATCTGGTTAAAATTAGAGGTTTTGGTCCACACACATCTGCAGAAGTATGCTAAAAGCTGCACCGCCAAATGGCATAAAATAAAAAGAAACAAAAGAGGGCTGCAAGCTAAAAGGGTTGAAAGATGTCCCTATGTTCCTCAGTACTGTATTCCAATAATGGATAGTATTTGCCTATTAAATCAGTAACAGGGGAACTATCCTCACACAAATAATCCTGTAACCTGCCTTTTATATCTAACTTCAAAATCTGGGAAGAGGTATAGAAATACTTGGCCATCCACCTAATCAATGTCGCCTCAGCCTGTGTCTCCACTTCCCCCTCAATGACCCCGTGGTTTTCAAGAGTAATTGAGAACTATCTTATGGATGACCTGACCTTCTCCCTTATGAATAAGAACAAATTTAACAAACTTGGTTTTCATGGGTAGAGTTCACAGGGACAGCAAAATACTTGTCCCTGAGTTAAGACAACAAATCCTGACCTCACCAACTTTACTTTTTAATTTTTTATGCTAGGTACCTAAATATTATATAGCACTCCCCCTTTTTCTGGTCTTTGTCTTTCAACCTCCACCCACTCTTTTTCCCCCCTCCCTTTGCGCCCCCAGATGCTAGTGTGGCCACTGGTGGGAAGTAAAAATAACACAGTCAATTTTTTTTTTTTAATTTTCTAGTGCCAACGTGTATGTGACCATTCTCCAAGCCTTGCTTTCCTCAACAAATCTTGCACCAACCTAGTTTCCTAAAATCGAGCTTTAATGCTGTGTACAGTGCACCTGCATTAATATTGTAATAATATAAGATAAGGTTTTATCTTGCAGTAAATTAGAATTACATTATTATTATATTATTAATAATTATTATTATTATTATTATTATTATACATATATTATTATTATTATAGTAGAATATAGAATGTGGCGTTATTAGATCTATATACAGTATAAGTAGTCTTGTTTGTAGTTCAAATATGATGACCTGTAATTATTTACAAAATAGAATGAATTGATTGAGCCGATTGTCTTTTCTGTTTTATTTTGGGTGAATGCATATGAGTATATGTGGGGGTCCTGATATGCATTTAAATTACCAGAAATTAAGGGTTAAATCATTGGGCAGTCCTATTTATTTTTATCTCATTGTGCAATACCCAGATACTATATATAAAATTAATAAGTTGCCCTAAGTTAGTAATTAATTAATAACATTTTTAAAAAATTTTCATCGAGCTAATTTTTGACAGCTATCTGATATTTTACTGTCAGTGTTGTGTGATCATAGTACAGTAATAGACTGTTACATGATATTGCATTGTTTGTGGCTGTGCTCTTGTTTCTGAATAACGTGTGTGGCTGATTATTTGCAGATTGGTGTGAGTATAATATATGCGCCATAGGCAGGTTAAGATGCAAGTGCCAGCAGCAGAGATATGTGTACAGTAAACTACATAGGAGTGTGTGGGGTGGCCTGACGAGACAGCTATCCTGTCTATGAGTTGCTATCTTGGTGCTTGGTTATGGAATACGGTCTGCACTGTTGGAATTTTTTTTATGGATCCTTCTATGGAAGTATAATAAATCTGCGTTTAACCCAAGGCTTGGATAAGCATATGTGGCATATATGAAAACATGCAGAGCACCTGAGACCACAGTGGCTAAGTGACTCTGACCAGACAACTGACGATGTTAGCAGTATAATCACATACCAGTCTGAGCTCAGGGATCATGTCTGAGCTCAGGGATCTATGGATTGAAAGTTAATTGGTGATTCTATGCAGACAAATATTCACCAACAACACATTGCATGCCCTTATTGCTCCGACGCGTCCTTGTACCCTGACCCCTATTCATGACAAATATGTTGTAGCTAAGACACTCTATTTGCACTAGCACATTAGCATTAACAAGTGCATCTTGCTTTAAAACAAGTTTTAATGTAATGTGGTTGAGCCCAAACACCATTTATAGGAACAATGATCACCCCCCCATGTTATGTTTTTTTCTCATTTAAAACCTTTAAAGATTTAAAGAAAGAGAGAAAGAAGACATTTAATGCCATTCATGGTACCCCAGGTGTAGCAAATTTTGCTGCTGCCAGTCTGACGTTATCTTTGGCCATTAAAGACCTATACCCCCTAGCAGTGAAAGGAATGGGTCTAAAGGAGGTTCTTATTCATCTAGCTAACATAGTACGTAAGGCTGAATAAAGACTTTAGTCCATCCAGTTCATCCTATTTATCAATCAATTCCATTATTCAATGTATTTCCGTCACCAAGTGTATATTTCCATACACACAAGGAATTTGATCTGACAAGAGTGGTGGTATGCTACATACAAACATAGAAGGTTGATGGCAGAAGGAGACCATGCGGTCCATCTAGTCTGCCCTTATGTGTATACTGTATGTTCTCTTTATCTTAGGATAGATGTGTGCTTATCCTAGGCATGTTTAAATTCACTGACTGACGATTTTTCAACTACCTCTGCTGGAAGTTTGTTTCAAGCTTCTACTACTCTTTCTGTAAAATAATATTTTTTAACATTGCCCCTTATCTTCCCTCTGACTAGCTGTAGGTTGTGCCCCCTTGTTCTGTTATTAAGTTTCTTCTTAGAAACACTTCCCTCCTAAACTTTATTGAATCCTTTCACATATTTAAAGGTCTCAATCATGATCGCAATCAAGTTCTTTAAGTCTTTCCTGTTTAAGTTTAAGGCCTTCTACCATTTTTGTTGCCCGCTCTTTTTCAATGTTGGGTTCCTTAGCAATTTTTATTAATATTCCTAGGGTCAAGGGATAATAACTGTTTCTATACTTCGCTCTCATCAGTGGAAATCTATATCAACGGCGTGATGGCAGAATGTTGAAAAGTTTTTACCTGGATGAATAGGGTCGCTAACAATCTTGGTTTCCTTAGATGTAAGTCTTATCTGGAAGAGGTTATCCAACAACATGATGTTCCAATGACTTTCCAAAGTCCAGAGTTCCAAAGACGTAGCTGTCCTTACAGTTCAAACATTGCCTATCCTTGCTGCTGGCTCCCCCATAACAGACTCAATGGTTGCACTGTAGATCATGGTCAGTACCTTCTTGTAACACCCATATTTCCTCAGTTGCCTCAGGAAATAGAGCCTTTGCTATGCCATCTTTACTACCATGTTTGTGTGCATGGTACATGTCAAGCCTCTGGTAACCATTTTGCCAAAGATTAATCCCCTCAACTCCAAAGTTGTTTTCCTAAAATCCACGTCATCCCTTCTGTCTTTTCTACATTTATGAACCATTGATTAATCTGTCAATTACCTTCCTGTATGCTCGAAAGTCAATTACAAGAAGGGGGTGCACCGCATATATAAGTTGTGCTGCACTGCACTTAAACAACCATAGCCAAACAAATCTACAGGGTTCTGGGAGATAAAAAATCCCTCTTCCCCCTAGTGGCAGGAGCACAGAGAAATCACAACAACAATAATATAAATATCAATACAAACAAATCACATAATTTTATTAGGAGTAATCCGACAACAACAACATTTAACAAGACATATTAAAAACACTGCGCCTCCCCTAATACTTCCAGTGCTGACAATAAACAGACATAAATTACTGGGAAGCTCCCTAATATTCAGCGTACAGGGACTGAGATAACTACTAATTTATTGTGCCGGCACAAGAATCTATAATCTGCTCTGGGAAAACTACCTACCTACAATAACTATCAATACTAATGTGACAGTGCTTCATTGACAAAAAATGCTGAAAAATACATCCAAAAAATACATAAAAATGTAATTGATAATATATACATATAAATGAAAGTGACCATGGTTCAAATGGTGAGACAATAATAATTGATGAACATAATTAATGAACATGCAAAACACGTGCAATATACTATATATAAAAGGCCGAGAAACCTATTGGTCATGGACACCTAAGAGTGCAAAAATCGCCAACTTAAGAACCCATATCAACCATAAAATACACAGAGAAAAAATACCAAAAAGATATATAAGAACCCAGAGCCCGGCAGTCAAGGTCACCAACGCGCCGTGTGGAGCAGGGGATTATCAGAGGGGACACCTACGTACTCGGCCGCCCATGCCGCTTCATTGGGTGAGAGAGGTATGCTCGAAAGTCATCATTGCTAATGAGTCCTATTATTGTAGTGTCATCTGTGTCTTCTGTCGAGGTACAGTCATTTATGTAGAATGAGAAGAGGAGTGTTGACAATACACATCCTTATGGAGCTATAATGCTGGTTTGTTGGGGTTAGGCAACTTTAACACATTGGGTCCTATCAACCAAGAAGTTCTTATCCACTCACAGGTGTTCTGAGGAACCTACAATTCTGTAAATTTGTCAGGGATGATGCTGTTGATCGCTATACTAAAGTCCAGGAACAACATCCTAACACAGGATGTGTATGCAAAGTCAATTGTTAGACCATTGCATTGGGCTATGTCTGGCACTGTCCTACACTGTTTTCATTTTTAAATTGTAAAAGAAATAGCAGAGATATTAATGTTTACAGTTTCACCTTATGATTCTTTTTTAAGAAATTGTGCTTGGCCCTTGGCTCTGTGATGCTTCTTTTAAGAAATTGTGATTCTTTTTTAAGAAATTGTGCTTGGCCCTTGGCTCTGTGAT
Organism: Gastrophryne carolinensis; assembly: GCA_027917425.1. Lineage (NCBI taxonomy): Eukaryota > Metazoa > Chordata > Amphibia > Anura > Microhylidae > Gastrophryne > Gastrophryne carolinensis. Next base: position 247,333,619 of record CM051238.1, read on the forward strand.
GCTTCATAATTAGTATCATAATGCATTATGGTAAGGGTCTATAAGAGCCCAAGATATTGTGTTTCAGGTGCAGGCCTTCTCATCACCATGTGCACATCCACACATATACATATATTTATATAATGTCATTAAAATGAATATATGCACTATAGCCATAGTTTATTAAGGCAAATAGTATACACAAAAATATGCCAATAATATTCTTATACATTGGTTAGAATCAGTTGTTACACACCAGCAGTCATTTCTAATCCACACGCTGATGATCAATGATGTAGGCTCTATTGTCTTGCTGTGATGTCACAAGCACCCAGGTAGCCATTGAAATGTTAATAAGAGAGCCCTATGATTAGTGGTCGACGGCAAAGAAATTCAGGGGGTGTGCTACTACTTAAGTCTTGTTTCTTCTTCCAGGAGCAGCTGCGTTCTAAGAGGAAGTGAGAGGGCAGCCTTTAGTAGGTGAGCGCTGTATGATAGTTTATGCACCATAGACTTTAATGGGATTCACATTAAAGAGAAATCATCAATTAAAAAACATAAAATCACTCAACTGCTTCCGAACAGAACAAAAGCCTATTTGAGAAACACCGAGGATGAACAATATTGACTAATACCTTTGAAAATACTGAGGGCAAATAATAATGATGAAATAACTGTGTCAGTATGCAATGTAGTTGCATTAACTCAGTGAAACATAGTTGAAAAAATGATCTGCAGAAGTGGCGTTTGTTAAGTGTTTTTTATTGATTGGTGCAGCTTTAGAGAATGCCCCCTCTATTAAATCCTGGGGGAAATGTGTTACATGGGAATGTATATCTACTCTTATAATGACTGGCATAAATCTATAAATGCCGCTAAATATCAACATTTCCAAAAGAGATACCAAGAAACCATACGAAAATACATAATAATAATTTATTCATGAATTTAACAATTTTACTAAATCAATCACTTGATACTTCAGGGTTCCGAATAAACTACATATTCATGCAGCACATCAAACTTGCATCAAAATGTATTTAATATGCTATATTCATTAAAGTAAATTGGAATAAGTTAAAATATATTCTGTTTGAAAAACTATGATTGCATTTGAATGTTTTTTGAGGAGCCAGAGCCTGCAGTTAATTCATTCTTAACACTTCATAGTTGCAACTTTGCAGTTTGTTTAAAGGAGCACTATCGCAAAATTGTGTAATATTAAAAATCCATACAAACACATCGGCTAATGAGTGGAGGGGTCACTTATACACCCAAATGAAATAAAACTCCAGCCAAGCTTGTGGGTTATTCTCTCATGGTAGGAATAAAATCCAGGGGTGATAGCTCTAGTCTATTAGGGGTGACAGAGCCTATCACCCCAATTTTTCGCTTCCTTCCATTAAAATAAAAAAACATGTCTGGCTGAATATTTTTTGATGTCTGGTGTATAAGTGGCCACCCCTCTCGTCTTTATCTCGTCGATTTTTATAATTGGGCCATCTTTTGCGATAGTGCTCCTTTAAGATTCAACACTCAAAATTCTGACTTCTGGAAGATGGAGAGTCTTACAGCTACACTCCTGGGATGATCGGAGGAAGTTAGACTCACCTAGTTCCCTTAGTTGGAATTCTCCCTTATGACAGAATATGGCTCTTTCCTCACTATAAGCCATGTGATTGCTCTAGGCTCCCACTATACTGCTTTTTATCCTCCTATTTGTCCCCTTTCACTTTTCTACGCTTGTATCGATCTGCCATCGGCTTGGATCATGCTCTTCAAAGACATTGGTTTGCCACTCAAGGACTGAGAGTTCTCCAGCAAGAAATGCTTGTATAATTCACTGGCTATTGGATGATCCAATCGATACGTTACTGTTTCTTTTCCTTTTCTCTCAATGGTCGTTTTTGTGTTCTCTGTTATGAATGTACTGTATTCCTGCAAAATCTTATAAATAAAGAATACATAAAAAAATAGTGTTAAATAGTGTTGCTGCTCGGAATTGGTTGAAAATTAAATTCGGATTCAGTTTGATCAGAGTAGAGGTTTGACAATATTTGTGTGAACACTGATTTGAAAAAAACAAACTTTAATGCCAACTATTCATCATCAGATAAAATTATGAGCCAAATTTATGAATTTATGAAGTGAGGCTATCTGTGCCATTTAGCGTCATAAAAAGATATCTTTTTAGAGTTTGGTGTTGTTAGATTTTTATAATAGTACAGTAAGTCAAAAGGTCTGTCATAAAATAACCAGCTTGAATTGGCTAACTGTGCTTCTCCATATTGTCAAGCCTGTGTCAGTGCCTGTTTGTGTAGCTATGGACCCTCTTGCAGATTTTAACAGTGTCAGTAAGCGCAAATTATTGACGCTGGATACCGTATTTTATAACTTTTAAAATGCAAAAAAATAGTTGGGTATTTACTGTATTTTTTACACTATAAGATTTATATACCTGCCCATAAAAAATGTACCTAGGATTTGGAGGAGGAAAAAAAAAGAAATAAATATTCTGAACTAAATAGTGTGCTAAAATACCCCCCTTCAAGAACCTAGTACAAGGGCATGGCAGAATCCCCACAATCACCCCATAACATAAATGTACAAATCCCCCAGTTCCCTATAACAACAGCATGAAAAATCCCCTCAAAAAAACTATACCAAGCAGTGTGGCAAACCCCGTAATCTCCAATAACAAGCCGCATGCAGAATCCCCCTCCCCATATAACAGGCAGCTTGCAGAATACCCCCATACCAGTTAGTGTGGCAGATCCCCCCCATCCCAAAAAACAAACAGCATGCAGAATCCCCCTCCCCATATAACAGGTAATGTGCAGAATACCCTCACCCCCCCCCCCCCATAACAGGTAGTGTGGCAGATCCCCTATCCCCAAAAACAAGGAGAATGTAGAATCCCCCACCCCGTATAACAGGCAGAGTACAGCACACCACTAACCCACCATATAACAGGTCATGTGGCAGATCCCCGCCCCCAAACCACAACTGCTGCTGAGGCAGTTAGATCAAAGAAACAACTTCTTACCTGAGCCGTGATCTGAAGAAAGCCGCCACTGTCTGCACTGTCGGTGCACTAAACGACGCTGATGAATCAATGGCATCAGCGCGCCAGTCAGAATTGCCTGGTAAAAATACAATGCCACTGTACGCATACCTCAGCATTAAGGCACGATCCTCTAGTTCAGCTTACTCTTGAGGAAAAAATCAAGAAGGACAGTTGCACTGTTTATTTTGGTCTTTTTCCAAATATATACCATTGTTTGCCAAATTGTATTATTAGGTTATTACCGTTAACCGCCCCTCGGTGGGAGACTCAGTTGTTTACTCTTATTTTTGTTTTTACTTTGCTGTCTTTGGCTGTACTTTGGAAATATCAAAATAAATGTGATTATAAAAAAAACTGGGAATTTGTTGGCTCCCCCTGACAATCATTACATTGCACACAACCCCTGGAAACAAGTATTGTCCCAGTGCTCATCAATGGATTGGCTTTTACAGGGCCAGTCCAGCCAGACTGCCCGATCTTAAACTACCCCCCACCCTGCCTTGCTTAACAAGTGCTAAAGCAGTACTAATGCTTTAAATAACAAACAGACACTTACCCTGTACGTACTCCTGTGGTGACAGTCGCCCGATCACCACGCTGGGAGCTGCCATCTTCCTGTGGATGCATAGTGCTACCAGACCGTAAGCTCCCCGCCCTGTGCAAGCAGCCACCCGCCCATTCACATTGGGTAATCTGCTGCATGTTATCTCATCTGCCACTGTATCTGTAGTCCTCGCAAACACTATGGACGAGCATATGATCCTGCTTAAGGTGCTCCTGATACTATTCAATTGCATTTGTGTACTGGGTGAAGAGGAGATAGGCAAAGGGGTGCTCTGTTGCTTACTGGGTAAAAGGAAAAAACAGGTGACTTGCCAGCCCCCAGCCTTGTTAACTGGTATAGTGGTCTCATGGATCCCTTAAAATAAACATACAGACACACATAGAAAAAAAATGACATTTATTTATTTTTTTCTTTACTCACCTCCGATCCTCCTCTGTCCCCCGACGATCCCCAATGACAGCTGCTGGGTGTAGGTTTTACCTTGTCTATAATTATACCTTGTACATCGCTACACTAAGATGCCACTATATAAATAAACAATAATAATAATCATGTCATGAATGCTGAGGGTGCCCTGCTAAGAGCCTCTGCACTTTCTTTAGATTTAAAATCTATAAAACTGTATGTGGCCAAGCTGCTGGCTACACTGTTACTCTGGTTGGACCTGGACAGGAGGTGGGCTAATCTTTAGACTGGGAAGCCCTGGCAGGGCCCTTTCACTTTCATACTGTAATGTAAATGTAAAACCTTTTGTGGGCAATGTGATGATTAATGTGGCCCTCTGACTGTACTGAAGGGTAGGACATTTTAGGTAATTTTTGGACCAAGTGTGTACTGTAAAAGCCTCCACTTTTTGTAATCTGTCTTTAACATGGTTTCTGGCAGCCTTTTTGGGGTGTTCCTATGCATTTTTGCAGCATTTGGCATTTTGGGCCTTCTAGAGACGAGGATACACATCATTTCCCCCATAAACTATAATGGAATCTGGATTTGGGTGTACATGATCCCAGGATGTAGAGGTTGATGCAGGAGAATCACGGTCAAAGTAACTAATTATGATGCAGTGGAGGTAATAGGGCTCAGTCACCTTTATGCGCTTAGCAGGTGATGGCCTGGCTAGAGAGAGGACCAGAGGTGCGGGGGCTAGAAATGTCAACCACAACCTTCTGAGATGGCAGACTAGGAGGGAACAGCTTCATGGACGGTAAAAGTATAGTATTCTTTGATTTTAGATTTTGCCTTCAGATAACCTGCAGTGTAGTACTTAAATCATCAGTTCTAATAGTAGATCGGGGCCATCTAGCCTGTAGGGATCTCAGCATTTTTAAGAATTTCAAAAAGTGCAATATCATTTTAATTTAGAAACAAAATTACCATCCCAGGTTGTTTCTTGATTCTGGCAGCATTCTGGAAATGTTAGATAAGGACAATATTAGAGCTCATGTTTTACCCATATTATAAAGAGCTTACGCTGCTCAAACAGGCTAAAACATAAGCAGGCCTCATTTTAGCAGAGTGTCTACATGTAGTGCATTGTTTTTGAGCCATTATGCTCTACTTCATGTGAAGATGCAATTAAAAAGAAATGTCTGTGCCTCTTAGATTTCTTCATGGCTAAAGCAGAAGATGCACACCATTATGCTCTACTCAATGTTGAATTGAAAAATGCAGTTTTGTGTTTTAAGATGTGTTTCCCTGCAAAGATTTACAAATATATTTAAACTTTTTTTAATAATATAGTTATAGAGGAACCTTTTTGAAAAAATGTATTTTACTGTAAAAAGAGCTTTGAGTCTTGTTGACTTGATATGCAGCTATCCTCCATGAAACTGCAAATCAGAATGGGACTAGAGATTCTTCCTCCCTCGGGACTGGCTGGACTCCATTTGCCGAGGACAGGAAACAGATGTGGAATTTACTGCTGATAGACAGCGAGTTACAGAGCAGCACCTGTTTATTTTTGCATCATAAGGAGTCAGTAAGTCTCACTTAAGGCACAAGACATATTTTTTTCCACATTTTCAAAATTGCAGGTATATTTGGTATTTCTTATGTGAATTCACCTGTGATTATAGGGAATGCAAGGTCTATAAATAGAAAAAGAGCTTAACAACTGAAAGAAATCCATCACAGAGTTTCAGGGACATGTCCATTGAGACAGGGGAGGCTACTGTGCTCTTGGCAGAAGAGAGCCCAGTGCATGATGCCTCCCTAGTCCTGGATATATGACCCCCCCCCCCCCCCCCCACGGAACAAGAAACATTTTTTTTTTGCCTATTTTCAAAACTGCTGGCATATTTTGTATTTGTTATGTGAATTCACCTGTGACTATAGGGAAAGCAAGGAAGAGAGCTTAACAACTGTAAAAATCCATTGAGGCAAGGGAGGCTACTGTGCCCTTGGCAGAAAAGGTGCATGATGCCTCTCCAGTCCTGGATATATTATCCCCCCCCACCCACGGAACAAGAAACTTTTTTTTTTTTTGCCTACTTTCAAAATTGCTGGCATATTTTGTATTTGTTATGTGAATTCACCTGTGACTATAGGGAAAGCAAGGAATTGAGGCAAGGGAGGCTACTGGGCCCATGGCAATAGGGAGCCCAGTCAAGATGGCTCCCCAGCCCTAGATACCTTTTGCTCACCTGGCAATTTCTTAACCTAGCAGTAACATGTCCTGGGGGGCTGCAGCATCTCTGTGACAACTGAAGGGATTCATAGACACAGCATTAATAGACAACACTGATTCTATACTCTCTTATGACTTCTAAACCAGCTAACATTGGGCAACAACCTGACCAGACAATCTCATCCATACTACAACTTAAAGTTAGACTAACTCATTTATGGCAGCCTGACTGCAGGTCGTACCATACCCTGAAAATCACGAAGGCCTGAAACTCGACTGTACTGAAATTCAAACCCAGAAAATTAATGTGACCTACTTATAGGGAAACTCCCATATTTAAAGCAAAATAAATAATGTCTATGTTAACATATTCACTAACCAATTTGATAAAATGCATTATTCATCAGGAAAGGGGCAGGCTGATTCATTACTAACGTCAGGTAGCGACAGATGAGCGTCTATAGAGCGGGTTTCAGAGCACCGCTAGTAGTAGCTGTGCTTGGCCAAGGATCATTGTTTCAGAGTGCCTCAGTCGCTGTCCAGCATTGATGAATATGATATGTTGCAGTACTACGCTGTATGGGAGTGAACTGTAACGCAAGCTCAGTGCGACTGAATCACACCACATTTATCAAAAAAACAGCCTCAAACTTTGCCGGTGCTCAAAATCATGTAATTGTAGCCTATAGCGCCAGATGCTGTTTGATTAAAGGCTGTTTTTGAACATGTATCCACTAGTAACAAAGGGAAAACATATGGAATTACATTGTTATAACATTGTAACATGAACACTTTAATACCAGACCTGTAAGGACAATTCTGCATAAAAATATTATTATTCCAAAAAGTTTTCAAAAATGTCATTTTCTTGCCCAGAATACATGTCAGAATGTCAAAATGGAAAGGTATTTCAGGATCATCCATAGAAATGTATGGGAGAGCGCCAGGTAACGACAGGTGTCATTACCTCCTTACCGGTTCCCCGTTCCAGCGTCGTCCCGGGTCCTCAGCCGCCCGCTCCCGCTGCGCAGCCACCTGTCCGGCGGCCGCGGCGGGCGGCGGCTTCTGTGCAGGCTGGCGCGCACGCGCCTCCCTGCTCACTCGGCGGCTCCGGCGTCGCTTCTCGTGCTCGCGCGCGTGCGCGAGCACGTTCAGTTTATTCCCTCCGGCGGCGCTGCTCTCAGCGCGGCCGCCGGAGGAAGGTTAAATGATGTATTAAAGCCCCAGCTGCATTAGTGGGACCTCCCCACTGACACTGGGCCAATCAGAGGCCCTTGTGTTCTGGGCGGTTCCCCCCCCATGTCCAATCTGTTTGAAGTTCCTGGTTGCACCAATCACTACACTGTCTCTCCTTGGCCAATTATGTCTGTTCCCTATTTAACCTCAACCCAGTCAGTCTGTCATTGCCTGTTATAGCGCCTAGACCCTTGTAGCTGTTTATCCTCGTTTTTGATCCTGATTCCTGTTGCCGACCTTGCCTGTTTTTTGACTATCCTCGATCTCCACTCCTGTTGCCGACCCTTGCCAGTTTGACCATCCTTGATCTCCACTCCTGTTGCCGACCCTTGCCAGTTTGACCATCCTCGATCTCCACTCCAGTTGCCGACCCTTGCCTGTCTATTGGACTGCCATCCTTACGCTCACATACCGGCTACCCGATTCCACTTCCAGCCGCGGGCTCTCCAGCACTCTGTACCGTAAGACCTCATCCTTTGAGCCATAAAGTCCTGGGGGCAACCGATCCCGAGCAGGCGTGTTCTGCGTCTCGGCAAGCGGGGGCTCCTATAGGTGAAGCTGGCTGCGGAGATTGGGGGTTGAGGCCCTTACCAAGAGAGCTGGAGTTGTCCAAGTGGTAATTGAGGTTCCGGGAGCGTGACACTATAACAGGCCCAAAAATATCATTATGGAAGACCTGGTACAGCAAGTGCAGGCGATGGCCACCGCTATCAATCAACTTGCCCAGAGGGTGGCCAACCAAGAAACCCGCCAGACTTCAACACCCGCTGTATCACCTCATATTCCTGAGCCTAAGGTTCCTTTGCCCGAAAAATTCTTTGGAGACCGGGCCGGCTTCTCAAATTTCAAGAATTCGTGTGAACTCTACTTTAGGCTGCGGCCTTTATCTTCTGGCACAGAAACCCAACGGGTGGGTTTAATTATTTCTTTGTTACAAGGAGATCCCCAGTCATGGGCTTTCAGCTTGCCCCCTGAAGATCCTGCCTTACACTCCGTGACATCTTTTTTTTCTGCTATGGGAGTGTTGTATGCGGATCCAGATCGTCAGTCCACGGCGGAAAACAGGCTTCGGGCCTTGAAGCAGGGTCGGAATTCCGCCGAGGACTACAGCGCTGAGTTCCGGCGCTGGGCAGTAGAATCTACCTGGAATAATCCAGCCCTGTGTAGCCAATACCGTTTGGGGCTGTCCGAAAATATTAAAGATGCCCTGGTCAACTTTCCTACTCCAAAAGATTTGGACCAGCTTATGCAGGTCTCCATCAGGATCGATAGGCGTCTTAGGGAGAGAGCCAGGGAAAGGGTTAGAGCTACTACGCCCTTTAGACCTTCACAAACTCCCAGCCCTTCAACTTCTGGTGGGGTAAACTCCTCCTCTCCCTCTCAAGAGGAGCCAATGCAGGTTGGCAGAGCCCGTCTTTCTCAGGACGAGAAACAACGAAGACGGTCTTTGGGTCTTTGTCTCTACTGTGGGTCCCCGGGGCATTTTGCCAGGTCTTGCCCAAATAAGGGATATCCGGCGGGAAACTTTCTTGCCTAGGTCAGGAAGAGGGTGCTGACCTAGGTGAATTGAAGCATTACCCTCACCATGATAAGATGTTAATCCCTACAGAGCTTTTCTGGGGTCCTTCCAAACAGGCAGTATCTGCGTTTGTAGATAGTGGAGCTGCAGGTAACTTCCTGGATCGGAACATAGTCTCCATCCTGGGAGTTCCACTGGTACCTCTAGAAAAGTCTCTTCAGGTTTCAGTCACAAGACCCCCCCTCTCAGATTGGTGGCCGGCTCATCTCATACTGAACTTATAGAATTTCTGGTGTTTGATTGTCCGGAAACACCAGTAGTTTTGGGATATCCATGGCTAAAGCTCCATAACCCCGTATTCAATTGGCAGTCCGGTGATCTGATTAAGTGGAGTAATTTCTGCAGATCACATTGCTTCTCCACCATCCTTAAGAGTGTGCAGATTTCGCCCCAAGAACTGCCTCTGCCTTATATAGATTGGGCAGACGTCTTTTCTGAGCGGTCCGCTGACAATCTTCCCCCACACAGACCCTATGACTGTCCCATCGACCTACTTCCTGGAACCATTCCTCCTAGGGGCAAAATCTATAATCTGAATCGAGCTGAAGAGCAGGCCATGAAAGAATATATTTCTGAAAATCTGAGTAAAGGCTTTATCCGCCCATCTACTTCACCGGCGGGTGCCGGCTTCTTTTTTGTGGAGAAGAAGGATGGGGGTTTAAGGCCTTGCATAGATTATAGAGCCTTGAATAAGATCACTATTAAAAATCGTTATCCTCTTCCCTTAATAGGTGATTTATTTAATCAGGTAGTTGGGGCTCGAATTTTTTCTAAACTAGATCTAAAGGGGGCCTACAACCTGATCCGTATTCGGCAAGGGGATGAATGGAAAACGGCGTTCAATGTTAAGGATGGCCATTACGAATATTTAGTGATGCCTTTTGGCCTTTGTAATGCTCCTGCGGTCTTTCAAGACTTCGTTAATGACGTGTTTCGTGACTTTTTGGGTAACTTCGTTGTGGTTTACTTGGATGACATCCTCATTTACTCTAAGAACCTTTCCGAACACAGGCAACATGTAAAACTGGTCCTCCAGAAGTTGAGAGAGAATAACTTATACGCTAAAATTTCAAAGTGTATGTTTGAGGTCGCCTCCGTTCCCTTCTTGGGATATATTATTTCTAGTCAGGGGTTGGAGATGGATGGGGGAAAAGTTTCGGCAGTACGGGATTGGGTGCAACCCAAATCCTTAAAAGAATTACAACGCTTTTTAGGGTTTGCCAATTTCTATCGACGCTTTATCAAGGGTTTTTCTAGTATCGTTGCACCCCTCACCAATCTCACCCGCAAAGCCGCGTTCACTGTTAACTGGTCACCATCAGCTATTGAAGCCTTCCGTGTCCTAAAACAGGCTTTTACTTCGGCGCCAGTTTTAGTGCACCCTGACGTCAACAAACCTTTTATTGTTGAGGTTGATGCGTCTGAATTGGGTGTGGGGGCTGTTTTATCGCAATTCTCTGGATCTCCTGAACGTATGCATCCATGTGCCTATTTCTCTCGGAAATTTAATACCGCGGAACAAAATTATGACGTTGGCAATAGGGAACTATTAGCTATTAAACTGGCATTTGATGAATGGCGTCACTGGTTAGAGGGCTCTCTGCATCCTATCACTGTATATACCGATCATAAAAATCTTGAGTATATAGGCTCCGCCAAGAGGTTGAATTCTCGACAGGCCCGTTGGGCATTATTTTTTTCACGTTTCAATTTTATTATTACTTTTAAACCGGGTGTAAGAAATACTAAAGCCGATGCTCTATCGCGTATGTTCGGTGAGTGTAAAGATCGAGGAGATTTTGGGGAACCTATTTTACCTGCAGGTTGTGTGGTCGGGGCCCTACTCCCCGATCTTTCTAATGTTCTTGCGCCGTTCCAAGATGATTCCCCTGTAAATGTACCAGCAGGACGTCAATTTGTGCCACCGCATTTGCGTTCCGACGTAATCCGCGAATTCCACGACGCCAAAACTGCCGGGCATCTGGGAATTCGTAAAACTTTTATTTTAGCTCGACGTCATGTATGGTGGCCTTCTATGAGACGTGATATCACTACCCTTATCGACGCATGTCCTGTTTGTGCACGAAGTAAAGGGGTACACAAGGCCCCTAGTGGGTATCTGATTCCGCTTGAGATCCCTAAAGAACCGTGGTCTCACATCTCGATGGATTTTATTGTTGATTTACCCCTCTCGCATGGGAACACTGTGATTTGGGTAGTCGTTGATAGATTTAGTAAGATGGCTCATTTTATTGCTTTACCCAAGCTACCCTCGGCTCCGGAACTTTCGCGCTTGTTCATCTCGCATATTTTTCGTCTTCATGGTATTCCAGTAAATATTGTTTCCGATCGGGGTGTGCAATTTATATCACAATTTTGGAAAAATTTTTGTTCACGTTTGGGGATTCAGGTTTCTTTGTCTTCCGCGTACCATCCCCAGTCTAATGGGCAGACTGAAAGAACAAATCAAAGCTTAGAACAATATTTAAGATGTTACATCTCTGACACTCAGGAGCAGTGGTCGGAATTTATTGACTTTGCAGAGTTCGCGTATAATAATGCGCCAAGTGACAGTACCAAAGTATCCCCGTTCTTTTGTAATTATGGAAAGCATCCTAGAGCTTCTTCTATTTCTGCAGCACCTTCTGATTTTCCGGTCTTAGAAGAGTGGCTTCAGAAACGGAAAGAGGTTTGGGCACGCGTCAAGGAAAATTTAGAAACTATGCGCGTTAAATATAAAAGGTTTGCTGATCGTCGCAGGTCTCAGGAACCTATCCTTCAGTGTGGAGACCTTGTTTGGGTTTCCACTAGGAATATCGCTCTCCGTCAGCCTTCTTATAAATTGGGTCCTAAATTTATTGGTCCTTACCCTATCATCAGGAAACTTAATAATGTTACCTATAAAGTACGGCTTCCTTCTACTATGAAGATTTCCGACTCATTTCATGTTTCTCTGTTGAAACCAGCTAAAAACTCTTCTCCTGCTGGTCCTCCTCCTGTTTTAGTGGATAATGTGCAAGAATATGAAGTGAACAAGATTTTGGATTCGCGTAGGGTTCGCAATATGTTACAATACTTAATTGATTGGGTTGGTTACGGTCCTGAGGAGAGGTGCTGGGTGTCTTCTTGTGATGTCCATGCCAGGGCTCTTGTACGGAAATTTCACCGTGATAACCCGGGGAAGCCGGGTGAGGGTCCGGAGGCCCCTCGTGAGGGGGGGGGTAATGTCATTACCTCCTTACCGGTTCCCCGTTCCAGCGTCGTCCCGGGTCCTCAGCCGCCCGCTCCCGCTGCGCAGCCACCTGTCCGGCGGCCGCGGCGGGCGGCGGCTTCTGTGCAGGCTGGCGCGCACGCGCCTCCCTGCTCACTCGGCGGCTCCGGCGTCGCTTCTCGTGCTCACGCGCGTGCGCGAGCACGTTCAGTTTATTCCCTCCGGCGGCGCTGCTCTCAGCGCGGCCGCCGGAGGAAGGTTAAATGATGTATTAAAGCCCCAGCTGCATTAGTGGGACCTCCCCACTGACACTGGGCCAATCAGAGGCCCTTGTGTTCTGGGCGGTTCCCCCCCCATGTCCAATCTGTTTGAAGTTCCTGGTTGCACCAATCACTACACTGTCTCTCCTTGGCCAATTATGTCTGTTCCCTATTTAACCTCAACCCAGTCAGTCTGTCATTGCCTGTTATAGCGCCTAGACCCTTGTAGCTGTTTATCCTCGTTTTTGATCCTGATTCCTGTTGCCGACCTTGCCTGTTTTTTGACTATCCTCGATCTCCACTCCTGTTGCCGACCCTTGCCAGTTTGACCATCCTTGATCTCCACTCCTGTTGCCGACCCTTGCCAGTTTGACCATCCTCGATCTCCACTCCAGTTGCCGACCCTTGCCTGTCTATTGGACTGCCATCCTTACGCTCACATACCGGCTACCCGATTCCACTTCCAGCCGCGGGCTCTCCAGCACTCTGTACCGTAAGACCTCATCCTTTGAGCCATAAAGTCCTGGGGGCAACCGATCCCGAGCAGGCGTGTTCTGCGTCTCGGCAAGCGGGGGCTCCTATAGGTGAAGCTGGCTGCGGAGATTGGGGGTTGAGGCCCTTACCAAGAGAGCTGGAGTTGTCCAAGTGGTAATTGAGGTTCCGGGAGCGTGACAACAGGTTAGACGTGGCGCTCTGCAAGGATGAACGCCGGCGCTGTACGCTGAGGCTGGGATAATGATGAATCGGACACTACATGGCGTTGATCTAGTCACTCACCAAATTCGGCTTCATAAATGTGTAATTGCGTGCCGTCTCCGGCGTTCACCTGCGGCTACCTAGTGCTACCTGCCGCTGTACAGGCACTACCTGGCGCTATCCCTTCACGAAGACTATTACTTTAATCCACCATAAAAATGTCTTTTTGTTTTGCATTTCTGTGCGGTAAACATTACTGACTGGCCGTTACATTACTCTGTCTACTCTGCAGCAGAGAATGTATGCAGTTTATCAGCTGGGAGGCTGATAGAACTATCTGTGATGTAAATATATTCGGCCTTCAACAGAAGGGATGACAAAAAGGAACATGTCCTTTAAACACAGTTCTTTTTACCTTATGATATATTATTTTCTCTGGCATATTTGTCTGAATATGTGAAACATTGAAGCAATGAATGCAATAATTATTGTATAGCATTAACTAAATCATTAGAAAAAAATGTATTTAATGTGGAACAACGTATAAAATGTATTAATGTGATGCAAGTGTAATAATTGCCAGGAAATTCTTTGTTTATTTTTATTTCAGTAATTGTAATCTATACGGTACAGTATATCTTTGTAATAAATCAAGGCAACTGGGTTTGCGGCAATTTATAAGTAATTTCGCTAGTCATCCAAAGGGCTTTTGATGGGAAAAAATGACAAATATCTACCACATTAAACTGCCTGCCAGTTTAGCTTGAGAGACAAATAACTTAAAACAGAGGAAACCCGGAATGCCAGCATAAGCACTGTCCTGCACTTAGGGGACTGCTTAGAAATACAAGAAAAACGTTTTTTATTACATTAATCCTACAAATAAGTTGATTAAATACCAAACCCATAGTTAAAATAAACAACGTTGTTTTGATCCAAAATTAATGGGCACATGAAAATTGCCCACCCATACACACACACATTCACACAGCCGACATAGGTTAGTAGGGAAAATGGGACTGCGGAGAAGCAGCAACAACAGCAGTATTGATGAGAACTGGATCGACTGGGAGCATCCACGCTCACCTAAATGCAACAATTCAACTGATGGAAACACTGCATATGGATTGTATAGCATGCAAAGGCAGCCAGAGATGGCAGCATAAAAAATACTCCACAACATAAGGACCAGGAGCGCCTGAGCACATGCAGTGGAGTGGACAGTGAGGCAATGTAAACGGAGCAATCCCACAGCTGGGATATTGTTTGTGAGCGTGTCTCTCACCCACACTGGCTCTCAGAGCAATCACCACCACGACCTTCCAATGATCTGCATCACTCCTTGGATGCCTGTGTCCAAAGTCCCTCCGCACTGAGCACGTCCTCCTCGAGATAAACAGCCAGGGGATCAAGGTGGAGGGGCATGGGCAGCCTCCAACCCCTGCACTTCACTCCGCCCTCAGTAGCTTTGTCAAGGTATGGTGGTTGGTCCTAAGGGGTCTGATAATCTTATAGCATCTTACAGATGTCTGGCAATTTGAACCCAAATCTAAAGAGTGTAATAATCGTAGTTTTAATATCAAGTTTTTAGAATACCATCAGAACACAGTCATTCTAAAAGTAGACCTACTGTACAACATTATTCCCCCTGAGCTGCAGTTATATACAAATGCCTTGCAAAGGTATTTGACACTTTCCCTTATAGGCCCCAAATGGGGAGATTAAGGTCTGTAAAGTCAAGTAGAGATGCAGGTGACACCAAGATACGTAGGACAATGCAGTCTGTTGAAGATTTGAATTTTATTTTGATTGTCTGAGCATTCACTTGGCATATGAGTTTCCATGTGGATAAATATAATATAATTGTATTTTGTCTTGAGAGGAGATTCCTAAGAGGAGACATGATTAACCTATTTAAGTATATAAATGATCCATACAAAAATATGGGGCAAAACTATTTCATGTAAAATCTTCTTAATGTCCGAGTTCATAGGGTTCGTATGGGGGGGGGGCATTCCTAAGAGGAGACATGATTAACCTATATAAGTATATAGATGATCCATACAAAAATATGGGGCAAATCTATTTCATGTAAAATCTTCTTAATGTCCGAGTTCATAGGGTTCGTATGGGGGGGGGGGGGCACCCGAGGATTTTGCAGTAGACGCTATCGCTCCCAAAACATAGGGGGAGTGGGTCTCCAGGACATCAGAAAATACTATGCAGTGAAATACTTAAATAAGATAGTGGACTGGAACCGCCATGAGACACACAAGTGGTGGGTCCAGCTGGAGCAGTAGTGGGCCCCTGTCCCACCGGCGGACCTTCCGTGATCCTCAGGCGACATCCCCAACGTGCTCAGGTCCCACCCGACAATCGGCCCAAATTAGAGTATTGCCCCTTCCCTTCCCCTCTTAGCCTGGTATTAGGGGCATTGGATTTCTTGCCGGGACAACTGGACACAGGATTTTGGAGGTGGAAGGTGGCTGGCAGGGGGGCGGTCCGGGACTTCCTGGAGGGTACACGTTGGAAGTCCTTGCAGGAATTGATGGACTGGGGGGACTCTCCTTTGCTGACTTTTTGGAGAGTGGTGCAAATTGCTCAATTCCTACGCAGGTTGGCCTCCCTGAGGGAATACAGTAGAGACCTGAAAGATTGTGCTCATCTATGCAACCAACAAGGGGTTCTCTCTCTCATTTACCAATGGTTGGTCGACCCCAGGGAGTCCTATGCCCCGAGCTTTGTTGAAGCATGGGAGAGAGATTTCAAAATCTCCTTCCCCTTGGCCCAAAATAGTAAAATCCTGGAACTGGCCCAACGGGCATTGATCAGTAACCAGTATCAGGAAGCAGGATACAAACTCCTGAGCCGGTGGTACAGAATGCCCCAGAGGCTCCACCGATTCTGCCCATCGGTCTATCCCCTCTGCTGGAGATGCTAGAAAGCCCAAGGCACACTACTTCTGGGAGTGTGAGAAAATCAAGGGCTTCTGGAGAGAGGTTGGGAGTTTGATCCATAAGATAACGGGAGAGTCGGTCCCCCTCACCCCGGAAGCCTTGCTCCTCCACTCCACTGCTCATTCGGTGGGGAAATACAGAAGATCCCTGGTGATACACCTGATAAACGCCGCCCCCGGGCATGCATCCCGGCTCGCTGGGGTGACCCGGCTCCACCCTCTGTAGGTGCATGGATCCATAGAGTAGAGGAGATCAGATAAATGGAGGAGATTACAGCTGTGCTGAGGCGATTTGAGGAGAACCATAGACTTTTCTGGGTCCATTGGAATATATTTACCGAATCAGATGAAGGTAAGGTCGCATGCAGAATGACCTGAGCAGGATGGGAGATGGGCGCAAAGAGAGGAGAATGCTTGGCTCCGGGACTGGGAACTCACCGTCTCCCCTCCATTCCCCCGTCATCTATCTTTCTGATCCCTGCACCCTCATGTCTTCCCCCTCCGCCCTCTCTGCCATCCTCGGTGCTTCACAGGCCCTGGACCCCTCCTCAGCCTTTCACCTGGGGAGATGCATTGACGGTTTAGCTGTGATGACTTGATGAGGTGTGCCGTGTCCTTTCCAGTATACCCTCTCGACTTGGCCAGCACAGCATCAATAGAGATTTATTATTATTGTTGGGGTTGGCATTGCAGGTGGATGGCATCCTCCTTCCTTTTTCCCTTTTTTTCTCTCTTTCTTCTCTCTTCCTTCTGTTCTTCCCTTCCTTTTAGTCTTACACATACCACAGTCCGATACCCTTCCCCCCTCCTCCACCGGACCTGGGTACTGCCATAGTGCTAGGGGAGTGGGGGCTGTCTTTCATCCGTGTTCTTACCCTTAGCTTCCCATCCCTATAACTTCCCCTGTTTTATAATAGAAAGGCTGGTGGATGGGAGTAATAAGGCACGCTCTCTGTGGTAGTCAAGGGGTAGATAACCCGAATGTCGAGCAGGATATATGAAAGTGATGACTTATATTGTTCTGTCTGTACTGCTTTATGGACAAGATTGCTGTATGGAAATGCTGACTTTTTTTTGTCTTTTTGTGCCTAATTGCCTTGTCTACCCCCATAAATATCTATTGTTAAAAAAAATCTTCTCAAAAGACAAGGAGACACAGGATTCAGTCTCCAGAACTTATAAAAAAACATTATTTTGCTTTAGAATTGAAAACCTGTGGAATAGCCTACCTCAGTACCTGCTCACAACAACAACAGCTGACAGTCTCAATAAAAGAACATCTCAGAAGACCACAATATTCTATGTTACATACATTTGTAAAATGTTTATTTTACCACCCTTAGTTGAGCTTGATGGACATATATCTTTTTGAACCCTACACTGAATGTAAATGCAGTCACTTTTTGCAACTGGTACTGAATCAATCCCACTAAGTTAAAAGCATATAATGAAAACATTTTTCCAAATTCATAGTAAAGTAAGTAAGTCAGATGATCCTTTCTCAATCTTAAGCTTTGTGCTTTGTCATGTCTCTGAACACCTTGGAATGGAGGGTCACTTAGTAGGGATTATTAAATGATTTTCAGTTTGAGAGGCAGTGAAAGCCTTTGAAGGCTTCACTCACTCTGCACATATTTTAGAAGTTTGGCCAAAGCATTGGCCTATGAGAAATGTAACCATTTTTTTTTAATTGTATTGATTTATTTTCTAAATCTAATTTATTTAAAATAATCTGCACTTCACTGTTTTTGCTTGCTAAGTGAGTGTAAACTCTCAGAGTTTGGGCATGTTGGGGCATTTTAATTGCTTAACTGCTTTTTAACAGGCAGGCTGATTCATTACTAGCGCCAGGTACCGATAGATGAGCATCTGTAGCGAGGCATTGAGAGCGACCGCTAGTAGTTGCTGTGCTAAGCCATGGTTCGCTGTTTCAGAGTGTCTCAGCTGGCCGGCATTGATGAATATATTGTGTGAGTCGCCCTAACACCAGTACAGCGCTGTATGGGAGTGAATAGTAGCGCCAGCTCAGTGGGACCGACTCACACAATATTCATAAAAAAAAAAAGCCTCACACAGTTCCAGCGCTCAAAATCGGGTCGTTGTAGCCCACAGCGCCAGAAGCTATGTGATTAAAGTCTGTTTTTGAACATGTATCCACTGGTAACAAAGCATAAACATATGGAATTGCATTGTTATTACATTGTAACATGAACACTTTAATACAAGACATGTAAGGACAATTCTGCATAAAGATATTATAAATCAAAAATGTTTTCAAAAATGTCATTTTCTAGGACAGGATACATGTCAGAAAGATTTGAGTTTTTAATAAATTAAAAAAAAAGGGGATCAGGAAAGGGATTATAAGGAACGTCCATTGAAATGTATGGGAGAGCAGCAGGTAGCGAGAGGTAAGACGTGGCGCTCTGCAAGCCTGAACTCCAGCACTGTACCCTGAGCCTTGGGGTAATAATGAATCGTACGCTACATGGCCTTGTTCCAGTCACTCACCATAATTGGCTTCATAAATGTGGAATTGCGTGCCGTGGCAGGCATTCACATGCTGCTACCTGACGCTTACAAGGCACTACCTGTCGCTATCCCTTCCTGAATAAAGCCCTGAGTGTATTTGAAAAACCTTTTATTTACACCAGACACTAAAAGCATGTCATCTTGCAAAAAAACATTTTTCATGTATGTGAAGACAAGGATAAATGATTTATATTGTATTATTTACATTACATTGTTTTATTATTTCATTACCATATCGACAACAATTTTCTGCACAAGGTCAGTTGATGGATTATCTTGATAATTTCCCTACAAATTAAATATCATCTTGAATAATAACAATGTAAACAATTCTAAAGGAAATGTTATAGCTATTACCAAGCTAATAAATGAAAGATCATTTCATAATCAACACAGCAGATGTAACATAGATTCTATAGCTGCTGTAGCTAGGAAACAGCATGCTAGAGAATCATATAAATAGATTGACCAAGGTCCTGATTTATAAAGCGCTTCTGCCAGACAATTCAGTGCAAATTAGAATAGTGCAAAATATGATTTATACATTTTTCAGCATGATGCTGCACTGCTCATGTTTTAGTAAATGTGCTTCTTGCAGTGCAGCAACATGCACAAGTGTGAAAAAAAAAAGTATTATATTTTTTTACTATTCTAGTTTGGACCGAAGTGGCACTGTCTGGCAGCAGGGGTTAATAAATCAGGCCCCAAGTGCATTACAAATTAAGCGGTAATCATGCAAAAAAATTCAAGGTTTCTTTCATTAACCTGGGACAAAAAAAAGGATAAAAGCAAAAGTCAATTTTTAGTGATCGGCCGTGAGTCGCTGTAGTAACATGGCCGGCATTGATGAATTTGATGTGTGAGTCACTATAACACCAGTACAGAGTTTTATGGAAGCGAACTGTAGCGACTTGTCAGTGTGAGCGACTCAAACCATATTCATAAAAAAAATAGCCTCATATAGCGCCGGCGCTCAAAATCGTGTCGCTGTAGCCCAGAGCGCCAGAAGCTGTTCGATTAAAGTCAGTTTTTGAACACATATCCACTAGTAACAAAGCGAAAACATGGAATCACATTGTTATTACATTGTGACATTAACACTTTAATACCAGACCTGTAATGACAATTCTGCATAAAAATTTAAAATATCAATAAAATTTTCAAAACTTACTTTAAATAGGCCAGAAGAGATCACACAATGATTTGATAAATTGAAATAGAGCTCGCCATGTCTTGTGGAGCTCTCCATGTCATGTAGATCTGGGAGTATAGGTTTGATTTAATTAATAGATTTTGAGTGCCTTTCCAACTTAACACATAATAAGGAGTATAAATATCAGAAGAGTGATTTGCTTAACAAATGTGTAAATACACAGCATCCAGGATGTAAACAACAACCCCCACCTGGAGCATTCAAACATGTCTTTATTTGAGTTGAGCTGGAAAGTCTCCTCAAATTCATTGTACAAGCAATCATTAACAAAACTATAGAGGCTCATAAAATCTAATCTAATTACCTCCAAAACATCTAGCTGCTCTAACGGTCAAGTAGTTCTATTGACACCCTGCTGGTGAGATATAGAGACTATGGGGGTTATTTAAGAAGGGATAGCGGCAGGTAATGTCTTGTAGCGGCAGGCAGCGTCTGGTGAGTGCTGGGCGCTGTACACAAAACCACATTTATGAAAGCGAATCTGGTGAGTGACTCTAACAGCGCCATATAGCGTCCAATGTATTATTACAGGCGGCTCAGCGTATAGCACCGGCTCTCTAGCTTCCAGAGCGCCAGGTATTAGCCTTCGCTTAGTGTCGCTCTCCCATACATTTCAATGAGCGTTCATTTGCTTGTGTTTAAAGGGACTCAATGTAAGGTAAGCTACTGATATTTATTTTTTAACTTCTGACTTGCCAATCACTTTAAGACCTCACTAGACAAACACTATACATACTGTATAACTAATTTACTATATACTATACTATATAGTATTTGGACATAGCTGAAATTGCCATTGAAACTATTAAAAACTAAAAAATCTTGGTACCACTTTCAGATTCTGCCATACTCTACTTTTGCTCTCTTTAGGTTCTTTCAATACAGTTGTAATCACTAGGTATTTTGAAGTTAATAATAGCAACTCTTGAATTACTTCTTGAACAGAAGCTGATTAATAAACTATTGGAATGCCAAATTGTAAAAATGATGATTTATTACATTATTGCAATATGAGTAATGGTAATAATGGTAATAATAATCTTAATTACAGGTTATATAAAATCAGTTCATGAATCTAATAAGTACATTTTATAAAATCATAAGCTGTGATACTAAGAGCCTGATTTATGGAATTCACAGGTTTTCACTAGCTTGATCTATCTTCATCTGTGTCATGTGCACTGCAGCTGGGGAACATAGTGGTGAACTAAGCTATAATTCTAGAAAACAGAAATCATTGTAGCACCGACTACAGAGAGAGTTGACTATTTGTCAGCATTTTTCTATGTTTCCCTGCACTTCCCATGGCTGAAAGAGCAGTGTTGGACTGGGATGCCTATGGCCCACCAGTAGAACTGACTCTTAGATGCAAGCATGTAGAGAAACATTAGGCTCGATTCAGAGACACATTCGTCCAGGCTTCCGTAGCTGTCTGTGAAAGTTTTGGTGGGTGTTTGTCATTTTTTTGCTTTTTTTTCGTTCATTTTTCATTTGTACGAACGTTCGAGAATGCGCTTTCGATGAACGGAAGCAAATTGGAACATTTCCGTTAGTTCGGATCATTTTCCAAGCAAAATCGGAAATTTTCGGTTCGTTCAGAAAACTTCCGTTGTTGGGATGGGTTTCCGTCTGATTGAGAGAGCTGATTTCCGACGGATCACCACCCGAGACCTTTGAGGGCTCGGATTGCTATTGTTGAACATGTTTTGTGGAGGAGTCTGCGCGCCTTTAGCACCAAGGCATTGCATGTATCAGCATGGCCGAGGCCATAAATTGCCTAGCAATGCATACCTGAATTAATACATTTCATGTATGCCTTATAGATGCATTTTAATGCTGACCTAAATTAGTCTTTAGCATGTAAACATTTATTTTTCCACACATCCATATAATTGCTATATTTTTTTAGACTTATGTCCTTTGTGAAATATATTTGGATTGTTAAACTTGAATCTTAATTTGTTGTATGAGTTATTGTTTTAGTTGGTTACCTTTGCTTTGTGTAATTATTTTATATTTGGTTGCAGGAACTGCAAGATGTGCCACTCGCCCTTGCTCCTGATACCCGTTCTTTGCCTGCAGAATGCGGGCCAGGGTTTCTCTAATCGGGCACTATGCAAAACCCAGCCCGTGGTGGCAAGGGCCCTCTGGCTTTTGAAGTCCAGATTTAGGTGTTTGGACCATACGGGGGGGGGGGGGGGGCACTGCAGTATGACCCCAGCAAGGTTATACCAAAATTTTAATTTACGTTTTTTAACAGGGACCACACGTGCCAGAGTGGCACAACTGAGTGTCAGGGTCCTTCAGTTGGTGGCCGAGATGCAGGAGCTGCGCAACTCGTTGGCCTGCCATTGCTATGTATTTTGTTTTTTATAGTTGTAAAAATTTGAAATGTTCTAAATTTTTAAAAATGCTGACCTAAATTAGTCTTTAGCATGTAAACATTTATTTTTCCACACATCCATATAATTGCTATATTTTTTTAGACTTATGTCCTTTGTGAAATATATTTGGATTGTTAAACTTGAATCTTAATTTGTTGTATGAGTTATTGTTTTAGTTGGTTACCTTTGCTTTGTGTAATTATTTTATGTTTGGTTGCAGGAACTGCAAGATGTGCCACTCGCCCTTGCTCCTGATACCCGTTCTTTGCCTGCAGAATGCGGGCCAGGGGTTCTCTAATCGGGCACTATGCAAAACCCAGCCCGTGGTGGCAAGGGCCCTCTGGCTTTTGAAGTCCAGATTTAGGTGTTTGGACCATACAGGGGGGGCACTGCAGTATGACCCCAGCAAGGTTATACTAAAATTTACATTTACGTTTTTTAACAGGGACCACACGTGCCAGAGTGGCACAACTGAGTGTCAGGGTCCTTCAGTTGGTGGCCGAGATGCAGGAGCTGCGCAACTCGTTGGGGACCACAGATGAAGAATAATGTTCAGTGACCTGCCATTGCTATGTATTTTGTTTTTTATAGTTGTAAAAATTTGAAATGTTCTAAATTTTTTAAAATTGTATATTTTATGATGGTATATAAAAAAATGTTACATTGTCATTTCATTTACAAAATACATTAACACAAAGCTAATGGGCCCAGAAATATTTAAAGATGAATATTCACATGACCGAGAAGTGATTTGGGTAAGTTTTAGGGGGCTAAAATGGAAGAAGAACCTAACTGCGTAGTGGTTTGGGTGAGCTTTAAGGGTCCAAAAGGGAAGATGGAGGATAGTGCTAAGTGATTTAGCTAAACATTGTAGTAGAAGTGAGGGTGGCAAATATGTAGGCAAGCACTTTAATGAGTTAAGATTGTAGTGCGCAGGCGCAAGATCGTAAGGATTCCGTCTGGACGATTATTTTTTGTAAAATGGAAACAGAATCTATCGGGAAACGTAAAGGATTCGTTGGAGGATACGATGGGAAAAGGGCAAAAACGAAAGCCTACGTTGTAACATGTGGAAATGAAACGGAAAAGTCTGGATGGAAAATTACATCCTCGTAATTCGTAATCTGCCGTACGAACGGACGAAAACTTTACACAAGGTTTTCAATGCATGCATAGAATCGCTCGTATGCTCATACGAGAACGGAAACATTTCACACAAAAAAAAAGATTGGCGCGAAAACGGACGTTTTTTTGTGTCTCTCTGAATCGAGCCTATTATGCCAACCTGCATGTGCACTTGGATGTCACAAATAAGCTATACATAGTTCATGTTTTGGTGATGAAAGCCCTCAAAGAGGCGCCTAGGACCTGGGTTTCCTGGTAATGCTGCGGGCCAGTCTGAGCCTGTAGAAGAGTGGTACTGGCGCAAGCTGGCAAGCTGGCAAACATGTGTAAACAATTTCAATACTTATTTTTTGAAATACTAGTTAACTATCTGGCGTTCAGGTTCAAAATATCATAAAAAAATAGAAGGTTGTCAGCCTTCTATGAAAGGAGACCATACTATTCTAGTCTACCGTTATGATGTATATTGTATGTTCTGGTGTCAGTGCAAATGTCAAATAAAGAGACAATCTTTAATTCCAATGGGGTTCACCACTAAAATCTGTAGAACCGAACTGGTGTTCATTCGAATTTGCCTAACTACACTATAGCAAACTTGGGTGTAGTTGCACGAACATGTCGCATTTTGTTTGATAAATGTGGCAAATGCAGCGTAAACCTGCAAATGTCCACAAATAACTGCAAAGGGGTTAGTAAATCAGCTCCAAAGTACACACATGAATTTAAGTGTTGTTCAGGTTCTTCACATGGAGCTAAGCGGTACAGTTGCACCCACAAATAAAAATACTTGGTACTTGGTATTGCAGAAGGGGAGCTTAGCACGGGGGCATCACCAATTGGTATCATCTTCCTGACAAAGAGACGTAACAGTCATTTTTGACTGTTAAATAAATAAATACTGTATTTTTCGCCCTATAAGACGCACCTGCCCATAAGACGCACCTAGGATTTGGGGGAAGAAAATAGGAAAAAAAATATTTTAAACCAAAAACGCACCATTACAGACAGTGTGGCATTCCCCTATCCCATTCCCATAGGCCGTGAGGGATGCCCCCATTCCATAGACAGTGCAGCATGCCCCCATCCCATTCCCCGTATACCCTGTGTGGCATCCCCCCCTCCCATTCCCCATATACCCATTGGCTGTGTGGCATCCCCCTCTCCCCCCATTAGTATAGGCTGTGTGGCATCCCTCTCCCCCCATTCCCATAGGCTGTGTGGCATCCACCTCTCCCCCCGTTCCCATTGGCTGTGTGGCATCCACCTCTCCCCCCATTCCCATTGGCTGTGTGGCATCCCCCCTCCCCCCATTAGTATAGGCTGTGTGGCATCCCCCTCCCCCCCATTAGTATAGGCTGTGTGGCATCCCCCTCCCCCCATTAGTATAGGCTGTGTGGCATCCCTCTCCCCCCATTTGTATAGGTTGTGTGGCATCCCCCTCTCCCCATTCCCATAGGCTGTGTGGCATCCCCCTCTCCCCATTCCCATAGGCTGTGTGGCATCCCTCTCCCCCCATTGCCATAGGCTGTGTGGCATCCCCCTCTCCCCATTCCCATAGGCTGTGTGGCATCCCCCTCCCCCCATTCCCATAGGCTGTGTGGCATCCCCCTCTCCCCATTCCCATAGGCTGTGTGGCATCCCCCTCTTCCCATTCCCATAGGCTGTGTGGCATCCCCCTCTCCCCATTCCCATAGGCTGTGTGGCATCCCCCTCCCCCCATTCCCATAGGCTGTGTGGCATCCCCCTCTCCCCATATACCCATTGGCTGTGTGGCATCCCCCTTCCCCCATTAGTATAGGCTGTGTGGCATCCCCCTCCCCCCATTAGTATAGGCTGTGTGGCATCCCCCTCCCCCCATTCCCATAGGCTGTGTGGCATCCCCCTCTCCCCATTCCCATAGGCTGTGTGGCATCCCCCTCTCCCCATTCCCATAGGCTGTGTGGCATCCCCCTCTCCCCATTCCCATAGGCTGTGTGGCATCCCCCTCTCCCCATATACCCATTGGCTGTGTGGCATCCCCTTCCCCCCATTAGTATAGGCTGTGTGGCATCCCCCTCCCCCCATTCCTATAGGCTGTGTGGCATCCTCCTCCCCCCATTCCCATAGGCTGTGTGGCATCCCCCTCCCCCCATTAGTATAGGCTGTGTGGCATCCCCCTCCCCCCATTAGTATAGGTTGTGTGGCATCCCTCTCCCCCCATTTGTATAGGTTGTGTGGCATCCCCCTCTCCCCATTCCCATAGGCTGTGTGGCATCCCTCTCCCCCCATTGCCATAGGCTGTGTGGCATCCCCTTCTCCCCATTCCCATAGGCTGTGTGGCATCCCCCTCCCCCATTCCCATAGGCTGTGTGGCATCCCCCTCTCCCATTCCCATAGGCTGTGTGGCATCCCCCTCTCCCCATTCCCATAGGCTGTGTGGCATCCCCCTCTCCCCATTCCCATAGGCTGTGTGGCATCCCCCTCTCCCCATTCCCATAGGCTGTGTGGCATCCCCCTCTCCCCATTCCCATAGGCTGTGTGGCATCCCCCTCTCCCCATTCCCATAGGCTGTGTGGCATCCCCCTCCCCCCATTCCCATAGGCTGTGCGGCATCCCCCTCTCCCCATTCCCATAGGCCGTGTGGCATCCCACTCTCCCCATTCCCATAGGCTGTTTGGCATCCACCTCTCCCCATTCCCATAGGTTGTGTGGCATCCCCCTCCCCCCATTCCCATAGGCTGTGTGGCATCCCCCTCTCCCCGTTCCCATAGGCTGTGTGGCATCCCCCTCCACCCATTCCCATAGGCTGTGTGGCATCCCCCTCTCCCCATTCCCATAGGCTGTGTGGCATCCCCCTCCCCCCATTCCCATAGGTTGTGTGGCATCCCCCTCCCCCCATTCCCATAGGCTGTGTGGCATCCCCCTCCCCCCATTCCCATAGGTTGTGTGGCATCCCCCTCCCCCCATTCCCATAGGCTGTGTGGCATCCCCCTCCCCCCATTAGAATAGGCTGTGTGGCCCCTCTCCCCCCATTAGAATAGGCTGTGTGGCCCCTCTCCCCCCATTAGAATAGGCTGTGTGGCCCCTCTCCCCCCATTAGAACAGGCTGTGTGGCCCTCTATCCCATTACCACCCCCCTCCCCCCATTAGTATAGGCAGGCGCCATGTATATTTTAAAAAAAAGTTAAACTCACCTGTCCGCTGACACCGCTGCGCTGAGCCCACCCCATTCACGAGCTGGCTCTGTCCCGGCCCCGCCGCTGCGATCGCTGTCTTTTCAGGCAGCGATGACAGCGGCGGGGACAGAGACAGAGCCCCTGCCGCTGCTCCATCTGCTGATCCTGGGCACATGCGAGCACGAAGGTCCGGGCAGCGGGTGGGTGTGGCCTGCACCGGTGCAGGCCACGCCCACCCACTGCCCGGACCTTCGTGCTCGCGTGTGCTCTGAGCCCGGAAGAGGCAGCAGATGGAGAAGCGGCAGGGGCTCTGTCTCTGGCCCCGCCGCTGTCATCGC
This sequence comes from Gastrophryne carolinensis, assembly GCA_027917425.1. Lineage (NCBI taxonomy): Eukaryota > Metazoa > Chordata > Amphibia > Anura > Microhylidae > Gastrophryne > Gastrophryne carolinensis. Next base: position 247,360,541 of record CM051238.1, read on the forward strand.
TGCCTGCAAAGACAGCGATCGCAGCGGCGCTCCTCTGGCCTCTCGCAGTGTGGCAGACAACGCGGGAGCGCCGGGAACGGGTGAGTTTTTTTTTTTAATTGTTTTTTTAATTTTTTTTTTTTTTTACATTCACCCGATAAGGCGCACGGACATTTTCCCCCCACTTTTGGGGAAAAATAAGTGCGTCTTATAGGGCGAAAAATACGGTAAAAATAGATCAAGGCATCTAACACACCAGATTTAGTAAATACAGTACCAACTAAACTTTAATGGAAAATGCATTTTTGTCAAGTTTTTTGTTGTTCTGCCTTAGAGGATTGGACATTCTGGAATGTAAAATAAATATTTGTGTTAGGATTGCCCCCCTATACCTGTGATTTACTTATCAACATGCTGTTTTCAAATTTCTTATATTCCTGTGGCTCTTTGTTGCTCAAGTGGGAGTGTCTTGCCTGGTCTTGAATAAAGTCCCTAAGTATAGCTTCTGCTTACAAATTCCAGAATCTAGAAGGTGAGCTCCCCTCTCCCCACATAACAGAGCTTGGAAAAATCAGGCAGCAGTAATGACAGGGATTCCAGGTGAGAATGCTGCAAGTAACTCCTTAGCTACTGGAACATAAGTGTGATCCCCTCAACTGAAGTGGCTAAATTAGAGCAGGAGGAGTTGAACCTGTGAGTTTACAAATGCAGAGCGTCAAATAAAAAAGTTGCAAATAAAAAAGTTAAAAAAAAATTCCAGATGAGCTCACTAGCTTGAAGACATCATTTTGGCAAACAATAATGCCATTAAAAGTGGAATTACTCTTAGGTAGGTGCAACATTAGCATCTCATGTGCAAAATATTTATGGCCGCAAACGAATTATTATTATTATTACAATAAGAGATGAGCAAACTTTTTAAAAGTTCGGTTTGGGTGATTCGCTGAATTTCCCCAAAATATTTGTGTTCGACCGAACCAAACTTTTAACGAATGCTTTTAACGCTCAAAAAATCAAGAAAATAAGCTTACCTCTGCCCCCATTCCATCATCGGGCGATGTCCTCATCTCTCGACACTGTCCCGCGTTAGTATTCACAGCATTCTGCCATGCAGCTGGGCTCCCGGCATGTCTCTACTCCCTGCCACAGGGAGGGGCATTTATACTGGGAGTGAGCTGTGATGTTACAGATAACTCCCAGTATAAATGGCCCCTCTATGCAGTGGGACGCGGAGTGGTCACTGACAGTTGGAGAGACCCACAAAAGTCTGGAGCCTGGCATTCACTGATCTCTCTGGCTGTCAGTAACAGCAGCAGTGGATTGGTGCAGGACACAGCAGCAGACGTTGTGGGACCTTCAAAGTGGGGTATGTTTTTTATCTCATTGTGGAAATTGAGGTGAACTGAGGGATAGGAGTAACCTGTTGTCATGTGTCTGTCACTTGTGAGAGAGTAAACCCTATTCCTGCCCATGTCTCCCAGTCTAAGGACTCTGTTTCGTTAGCCTGGTTAAGATGTTACTTCTTTAAGATGTTCTCACATTTTGTGAGACATCATGGTTCAGGTGGTGAGGGATGTTATAAAAACATTGTGTGATAGCCCGTCTTAGGGCAGAAATGACTGCTTAGAATGTCACTGGAGATATTATTAGGCAGTACCCAACCTGCACCCAATGTGAAAAGAATCACCACCTGAAGGATCAGTAGTTGCTGCAGGTATTTTGTTCTGCGGCATCCGGAAGAATATCAGGCCAGGATCTACATCCCCCACCCACATCATGCTGCTCCTCTTGTACTGGGGGAGTAATCTGAGGTGCACTAACTCATTCTTCTAGCACATGACACTGTATATGTCATGAAAATCCCAGGTAAGATATTGACATGTGACACCACTGCTCATCTGGCTACTGTTATATGCATATTAAAGAATGACTATTGTTCAAAACCTCTGAAAATGTTATGTTCTTATATTATAGACCTTAGAAAAAACAACATTTCACCAATATACTTTAAATACAGTACAGAACAGGGTAATGTAAGGGTTAATAAAAAGTTAATAACATTTAGAAAACCTATTCATATTGAGATGGGGGGCCAAGAGAAGTTTTCAGAATTTGAATGATTATAAGATAAGATGCTGTATTTCATTGTATTATGTCATAAGTTGAAGAAGCTACAAACACAGATATACATTAAAGATTGGAGAGGTCATCAAATATATGGAGGAAGAAATCTCAATAAATTGCCCCAAAAAGTTTACACACCATAGACTTTGGCAGTAATGAGCCAGAGAGGAGTCTACCCAGTGTGGAAGCCACCTGTTCAAATTGTCCTTTGTATACGGAATTCAATACTCCTGCATTGCTAATGCCATTAACGACCAAAAGATTTGGCTACTTTCCTATTAGTGTATCACTTTTCCCCCTGAGTTACCAGGCAAACAAAATGACTCCTATAAAAGTTCAAAGGTTAGGGGGGCCTTCACCAGCTGGGGGGGCAGGAAGAGCTTACTTCCCAATGGCATAGGCCTAGTGTTCCTCCAGAAGTGCCCTCAACACCCCTGGAAAAATACCATCCCAGTGCCAAAGGGTATAAGGGCTTGTAGACTTGCACGGCTGGAGGCCAAGCCCATGGATTACTAGCCCCTATGCCTGGTACACCGGGTTAGTAGCCCACTGATGATTGAGTGAAACACACACACTTTTTTTCTTAGCTAAATGTAAAAACATGAAAAAAAAATTGTTAGATAATTTGACCCAGGGCTAGATGCTATCTGGTTCTGGCCAAAACAGAACAATTGGGCAAAAGGTTAAATGTAAGATAGATCCTCATACCTGTGGAGTATATTTATGTCCACAGCACTTGCATGAAACTAACTAAGCTGAGAAGAGGCACATTGATAGAGCAATACCCCACTCGAGTCTATATGACTCCTGGGGGGTGCTCTACCTCTTCATGGGGCATTCTGAATTAGAATACCCTGCTGTGTGAAACCCCCTAGATCACCAATTTCTCTCACCAGTCCAATGACCCCTCGCCATGGCCAAAATCCGGGCATACCTCTAGCTGTGGGCGTGCCTTCTTCAGGCCTTTCTGCATGGGTGGCATGGGCATGTTCAGCTGTAAGGAACAGGAATGCAGCTGGTGGCACTTGTTCCATTCAGCTTCATTTACTGCACTGGGATCAATGTGGCAAAAGTAATCTAAACAGCATGAGAACTGTTGATTGGCTGAGCAGCACACATGGGAACTGAAAGAAGTGAATTTTTGGGCAATCCATGGGGATACACACAGCGAGGTACCCAAATCGGGATGCCATGCCAGCGAGCAACAACATCCAAGGAAGTAATTTATATGCAGTATTTAGATGGTTACCATCTATGTATTTAGCCTTATAATATTTAATAAAATATTACCCTGGGATGATAGAAATCACATACTGTATGAATTTTACCTGTTTAGGTTGCCGTGTTGATGAATGAACCATCAGTTCTCCAAAGAACCAAAGGGTTTAAGATGAGTGAGCACAAAATATCAAGTGCCACGCGTTGCTCGGGGATCATGCATCAGCACGGCAAGGAGAGATAATAACATGATCAGAGCTACAAAGGGCTAAAATAACAGAGAGGCAGTCTGACATGAAAGGTAATGAGTTGTGAACTAAAAACTTTTCTGAGAGATGCAGTCGGCAGTGTGTCACACTTGACAAATAACTGCAGAATACTGGTGAGAAAGAGGACTTAATATCTATAAACGTACTTCTTTTCAAGACTGGAGACAAAAATCTCTTAATCCTTTAATAAAGGTCAAGAAGAGAATGCTGTTCTTTTGTGATTACCCTGTTTACAATGTCATGAAAATGCTAAGACAGTGGAAAGGTCCCTTATTGTTAACTATTTAGAATTGTGTTTCTTCTCTTTTTCCTTTGCACCAAAAGCTGCAGATTCCCTTATGGGTTGTGGAAGAGCCCAGTACTAATCAGCATGGGACTGGGTGTTCAGCCAGGGGTGACCATTGTTGCTGGCATCCCTGTCAGAAAACAAGACCTATGTTAAATTTCAAAGGAGAGTCTGATGCTGGCCATTCAGCTTCCAAACCATGGAAATCCCAGCCCCTATGCCTGGTGTGCTGGCCTAGCAGAATAACAGCATGGGGAGGGGAGACCCAATGCATTTTTCTTAACATAAATAAAATGAATTCTAGACCTGCACAGATTATTTTCAATGCAATAAGTAGTGCCAGAATGTGTGGTACCTTTTTTTAAGCCTGCCTACAGGTACACTATTTGAATTTATTTGCACTTACAGGATCATGCAAAAACAAAAACATTTTTTGGCATTGCTGAATTGCACATACTTTAATACTGGAAAGGGGATTGAGCAATCAAGTTTTGAAGGCAATTACCTTATGCAGTGTCAGACCCTTGCGATTTCAGGTTGATACCCCCTCTTTTAATGGTAGACTAGAATGGAGCCCTCCACGCTGTCACTGCTTGCATCACTCAGCCCTGCCACTCCCATCACAGAGGACAGCACAACATGAAGGGAAACTTTATTTTATAACTACTTTGGTGAAAAATAAAATAAATATTAAAACAGTGCCAGGCTTAGCTATACACAAAGACCATACATCTAAGTGTGCCTGGACAATGACTTTAATATATTAATGTGTTTACTAGTTCATGTCCAAATTATTGTACCCAATGGGGGTCATTCTAATTATTTGGTGAAGTAAAGTGCACTTTGGATGTGCCATGCACTGGGAATTGCAGCCTGAATCTCAATAATCTTTTTAACCCTTTAACTGCCAGTCTACCTAGAAATGTTATCACCTTCTTTTGCCAGACCATTTTTCACCATTTTGCACTAAAACTTTAATTGTTTAATTGTGTTTTTGCAGGAATTTCCAGGGATTTCCAGTAAAAATTATATATATTTTTTGGGTTTAGGCTTTTAACATGAAATGTCTTGTTTGTAAATTTTTCAGTGTTGTTTTTAATATTTTGGGGAAAATTATGTAAAAAAAATACATTTATTACATTTTGTCTTTTTTTTCAAATTAAAAATATCAGTTTTCAAGAAAACCTTATTGCATGTAAAAGCCCCATTCCGCCAGATTACAATGGTACCAGATATGTATGGGTAGACACCTATTCCTGCCCAGGAGACACCTCAAACCCAGAAGAACGTTCTGAGATTTTCAAATTAAATACAGTACAGCAACTATTTTCAATATCAGTGGTTAAACCCTTAGAAATTAAATAAAAAATGGCATGGGGGAACCCCACACATTTAAAAAAAAATGTCTCCCTCTAAGGTGCGAGCGCGGCCGTGCACCTGCGTCTGTCCCTCCGCACAGCCCCGCCTGCTGCCCGCGCATGGTCCTGGTGGCAAGGTCCGTGACGTACCCTGGGGCGGTCCTGAGACTTACTGGCAGGCAGCACAGCCTATAAGCTGAGGCTGTATGTGCTGCGCATAGGTGTCCTAGATGCTGATTTGCTGCATTGAAAAAGGGGGCAGGACTAGGTATCTCTCCCACCAGATGGGAGAGCTGACTGCATAGGCCCATACTCTGATCCCCAATCATCTACTTGGAAGCCAATCCCTCCCCACCACCGATCTCCCTCTTCCTCCGCCCTGACGATCCCTACCCACCCAGACACCTACCCTCCGGACAACCGACCCCAAGCAGGTGTCGACGCAGCTCCTGTCATAAGAAGGAGCCAGGTACCGCAATGGCATGGCCTGCCCCCCCCATCATGTCTCCCGGCCGGACCCAGTTGCCTGCACTGCTCCTGTGATAAAAGGGAAGCTGGGCTTCCCCATGCCCTCAGTTCGGCCATCTGACTCCATCATAGGCGATTCGTGATGCCTCATTGTGTGAGCCCCCCCCCCCCCCAGAGGCCTGCTGGAGGGTTTCACTCCAGAATTGAGATGCCCCAGGGACAATGGTAGTGAAAATCCTGCTGATCTGCTTTAATCGGTGTCTGGGGCTAACTGGTGTATATGTTTGGGGGTTTATGGGGTGGGGGGTTACTGATGTGTATGTCTGCGGGTTTATGAGGTGGGGGTTACTGATGTGTATGTTTGTGGTGAGGGCTTAATGTATATTCAGGAAGGCTGGTTTCCCCCATCTTCGGGTGTTGCCTGATTTGGGATGCCCCGTCCCCCCCCCCCCCCCGTTTTCCATGAAACTCTCCTTTACTCTGGCTCCAAGGACGGTATAAACAATGCAGCTGCATCCCCAGCATCTCCCGCCCTGACACCAAATTGGGATGCCCTTTCGGGTTGTAAGTCAGCCAGCTGGCTTTTAGGGCATGTTCCTCTGGACCAACGCACAGCTGAAGAATGCAAGCGATGCCACCCAATGCTGATGTGTGCGACTGGGATTTCAGTAAGGTGGGTGGACCAAAACCCATGGAGATTGGGCCTGGAACCCATAAAATTCACAGGCCGCTTGATTCCCTCCCCCCTCCGGGCATCCAGAATTTGATGCCCCACTGTGTGACACCTCTGAGGCCGGGCAAAAACTCACCTTCTTTCTCAGTCCAATGGCACATGCGCAAGCAGCAGCCGCATCCCAGATATCCCTTTAGCAGGGCGCGTACCCGTGCCAGGCATTTGTGAATGGCCAGCGCGGGCACTCTCCCTGTTAGAGGGAAGCGGGGGATGCGGCCGCCAGTGCGCTAGGGCATTGCCCAGCTCCCTTGCTGCTCCACACAGCAGCTGCTCCAGCTTAGAGGGAACATTGCCAGCCTGCCTAGCTCATATGGGCAGCGGGCTCTTCTACGCCGCCCCTCGGCTTTGGGGATTTAAATAATGGGGCATGGTTTTTTGGCAAGGTATCTGCTTGCTGTATGGCCCCTTACAAGCTCACAAAGCATTAAATGTAAAACAGACAGACAGGAAAAAAAATCATATTTATTTTTTCTACTTACCTCTGATCTATTGCTGTCCCCTGTCCCCGCACCTGACTTCCGCCAATCACTCCGGCTTCTCTTCTCACTCCCACTGCCAGGAGTGGCTTTTATAACTGCTGAGTGAGATGATGTCATCTCACTTGTGGTATGAAAGGCCACTATGCAAAAGATTGGAAGCCCCTTGAGGGAAGAGGAGACTCCGGTGCTGGATTCTGGATGGTAAGCAATTTTTGCCTGCAAAATGGGGGAAATGCCAAGCCCTTAGAATCTACATGTAGAAAAGTTTTAATCCAATTTACATCCTAAGCGCTGCATAACTAAGGAGAGTATCCCGAAACACTTCGCCATGGGGAAGCTCTTGCATTGAGTTGAATGGATTTTAGGATTAGGTTGTAATGTTTTTATTGATTGAATTAAAAGTTTATATATTGGACTATCATTGCTGGCTGGCTGCTTAGGTGCTGGACGTTTCTACATTTTGCCTAATTTGGACGTCCAGGTCTCTATCCGTGCACTCTGTCCGGTTGTTGGAATTGATTATTTACTGCATTAGCTGTGTGGAACCCACTTTTGGATTGTCTCAGAATCGACATGCTTGACAGTTAAAGGTAGGAGAGGCAACGCAGAGGATTCTACAGGCTTGGTGTTTAAAGAGTTACATTTACCAAAGTGCAAAAGGTTTGTTAATTTTTTTGCTAAAAAATTACTTGTACCAGAGGGGCTTTTTTCAGGTGAGGGACATGACTTTTCCAATAAAGTAAGGTTATTTTATTATTAAGTATGTAATTAGCAGCACCCTATGGACTATGCAGAAAAATGTGGCATCATTTTCTGCTTACCCCATAGAAGAACCCCATTCTAAAATAAAATATATTTACCTTAACCCTTTAAGTAGAGATGAGCGAACTTCTCAAAAATTTGATTTGGGTGATTCGCAGAATTTCTCAAAGAAATTCGGGTTCGTCCGAATCGAACTTTAACGAAACGCTCATCTCTGGTGGGAGCGGGGAGGCCGGCTGCACTGTCAGCGGGCGGCGGAAGCCGGCTTCCGCCGCCCGCTGACAGCACAGCCGGCCTCCCCACTCCCACCAAGCCCTGAAATGGAAAAAAAAATGCCGGCATGGTGGGAGCGGGGAGGCGGGCTGCGCTGTCAGCGGGCCTCCCCGCTCCTACTGTACAGCAAACACTTACCGGCATGGTGGGAGCGGGGAGGCCGGCTGCGCTGTCAGCGGGCGGCAGAAGCCGGCTTCCACCGCCCGCTGACAGCGCAGCCCGCCTCCCCGCTCCCACCATGCCATCATTTTTTTTTCAGCAAACACTTACCGGCTTGGTGGGAGCGGGGTGGCCGGCTGCTCTGTCAGCGGGCGGCAGAAGCCGGCTTCCGCCGCCTGCTGACAGCACAGCCCGCCTCCCCGCTCCCACCATGCCGGCATTTTTTTTTCCATTTCCCGGCTTGGTGGGAGCGGGGAGGCCGGCTGCGCTGTCAGTGGGGCGGCGGAAGCCGGCTTCCGCCGTCCGCTGAAAGCGCAGCCAGTCTCCCCGCTCCCACCATGCCGGCATTTTTTTTTTTTATTTCAGGGAAAATTCGGTCAGCACGAACCACTAAAAATTCTGGTTCGTGCTGAATCGAATTTTCCCTGAAATTCGGAGCGAATTCAGGTTCGTTAGAACCGATTCGCTCATCCCTACCTTTAAGTGCCAGCACACCTAGAGATTTTGTCACCCTCTGTCACCCTTGGCCCTTTTTACCATTTTGCGCTATGTATGATTTTTGTAGGATTTTCTAGTGCTTACCTGGTTATTTTTTCAGCAGAGTTAGGTCTTTAACATGAAATGTCTTGTTCGTATTTATGTGCTTTCATGATAATTTTGTATAAAAATTAAAAATTAAAAAATTACAAATTTCTATTTATTTTTAGTATTATTCTATTATTGTGTTCACATTTTTTAAATAAAAAAAACGTTTTTTTAAGAAAACTATATATCTGAAATCCCCATTCCTCCCGATTACATCGGTACCACATATGTATCGATAGCCCCCAATTCCTGCCCAGAAGACCCCCCAAACTGACTTTTTAAAAACTGGCATGGGATCCCTCTGATCCAAACATAACCATTCCGGTTGCCAACTATGGGGGCTTGTAGACCAGGACGTGGCGGCAACTCTGGGTGGTACCCAGCCCTGAAGGCTACAAGTTCACATACCCGTCACGGGTGGTGGGCTCTTCTGCCCCCCCCCCAGGCTTTGGGGAGGCAGGTAATGTGGCTGGGGGTTAATAGCAAGTCACCCGCTTGCCACATGTGCCATGTGACCTGGTGACCTCAAGCCTTGTGACCTGGTATAAGAGTCTCATAGACCCATTACCAGTTCACAAAGAGTTAAATGTCAAAAAACACAGACACAGCAAAATGTCCTTTATTAACATCTTTTTTATTTACACCTTTTTTTTTCTTTATCACCGCTGCCAGACAGTGGTGAAAGGTAGAAACTCAGTGGGAGGGAGAGGATCAGAGTCCCTTGCCCCTCCACTCACCTTCTGCAAATCACTACCGGCATCTGAGAGCTCTGTTTGTTTTATACCGGGAGGAGAGGGATGATGTTATTCTGTTCCTCTTACTGGGGGGATCAAGGGACCCCCCCCCCACTGAAGAGGAGACCCATGACGATGGATCCTACATTGAACTTTGTTTTTTCTTTATTCTGGAGTTATGGCTGTTTTTTTAACCCTCTTTTAATCCCTGCCATTTTCATTTTTATTTTAACAAAAGTTCCCCTGTAAATGCTTGTTCTGATTAGGAAAAAGAACGTTGCTTCTTCACTGCCGGTGCCACACATGTCACCTGATGAAGAGGAAGATATTTCATTTGCTGTGCTTTGAATGTAAATATTGAAAATGCAGCAGAAACATCTTGATTTTTATTCTGTAATCAATGCTCTGAGTGTCTAATGTATGATTTAACTGCTGTAATAAGTGCTCATGAAAAGAACAACTTTTTGCATACTCTTATCCAATGTGTAATAATGACTGTCAGTCTCTAATGGGCATAATACTCTACCTAACATGACACAGGCAAAGAAAAATACTTATTTTGAGTTGCTTTTTAAATAGTTTTAAATAAGACCTAGTTTTAAATAAGACCTGCTTGATTGTATTGTTAATCAATTACTTTATGTCTGGTTCTTACAAACTGTTTTATAGCATTTTTAAAATGTATTTCAGGCACCAAAAGGCAAAATGTAATGAACTGCAACTTATTAAAGTAGACAATTCTCCATTCAGGAGATTATTACAAAGGCACACCATCCTATTCTTTACTTTCCATAATGACATTCTTATATTCCTTTGCTGCCACAGGTGACCACCAGGCCTTTTTTCCATATACCCCTATACAACTCCAACCATACATTTATACAGACCAACCAGTCCTCCCTTTGGGCAGGATCTATTAAGCTAAGCGTAAGTTTATTTGAGGTACAGTTTTTATTTAATCATTATACAAACAAGTGCTCCCTTCCAACGTGTACTATTAATTTTATGCAGATGAATAACCTTCATTCATCTCCATTGCAACAGGGCATATTGATTTCAATGTGCAAACATCTCTATACTAACTGTATAAAGGAAAACGTATTTATACTGTACCAACTGTAACCTAATTGTACTTATAAATAAGAAACTAGGTACATTGTACCACATTCTATTGCTGACCCCCTTTGTACTGAAAAATAATTACCAATAGCTAGTGATGAGTGAACCCATAGAAGTTCGGGTTCAGAAAGCTTGAAAGAACTTGCATCTAAAGTTGGTTCAGCCTCAGGGGCCCAAAATGGCTGTGGGGATTGTAAGGGCTAGAGGGTTTCAAATCAGGGGGAACACCAAGGTGATTGCCCTACACAAAATAGGCTAGGGAAAGTACTCAAAACAATAACCAAAAACAAAACAAAATAAAGAAATAAAATAAAATATTTTTTTAAGAAGTGTCAAAGGCAAATTTGGGGGTAACACCAGGGTGATTGCCCTTCACAAAATAAGTTGGGAAAACAACAAAAAAAAAATACATAATTTGATTAGAAATAAATTAAAAACAAAAAATAAAACATTATTTTTTTCACAAGTGTCAGACTCAGAGGCCAATTTGACCTTAACACTAAGGCAATTGCCCTGCACAAAATGGGGTAGGGAACATACTCAATATATTAACAGAAAACAAAGATTACAGAAATACATACATAAATAAATAAAAACACATAAAGTATTCTGTTTTAAATTTTTTTTTACAGGTGTCAAAGGTCCAGGGGGGGGGGGGGGGAGTAGATGGATGTGGCAGTATAGGGGAGGAGGGTGGAATGGATGTGGCGGTGGAGTCAGAGGAGGTAGGCATCACTAAAACCACCAGTGGAATCCACGTCTGGTTCATCTTATGGAATGTAAGGATGTCCATGTTGGCTGGGGATAGCTGCATCATCCTGCCATTGATGACATCCCATCCAGTGTTGATCAGATGTTCTAATAGGATACCTGCCACAGGCCAGAACCTCCAAGGCACAGAGGGCAAGATCTTGACATCTGTCCAATTTAGCGACCCAGAAATTGAACAGGGAGATGCGTCAACAGATCATCCACCATGGGAATCTGCCTCCTGGTACTACGGACCATATGCAATGGTGGTGGATGTGGTGAACAATGAAATAAGAAGTTCCACATTGTGGTCATGCTTACTGTCTCTTGTGCAGTGGTTCTGGTGCCCTTGATGCGTGGCGACTAACTTTTCCTCCTCACCACTGAGCCCTCAAATTCAGCAATAGTGCATCCCTCAGAGTGCGTTTCTATTCCCTCATCTTTCTATCCCACTCCAGTGCTGGAATCAAGCTGGTGATGTTATCCTTATTGTGGGGACCCAGAGGGCTGGCCACTCAGTATTTGGCACAAGTGACTGTGCAGGCAGCTCTGCGTCATTGTTTTGTAGTAGTTCCTGTGAGCCAGGCTGCCCTGAGTCAAGAAGAAGCTGACCTCAGGTGTCTCATGCTCCTGCTCCTTGCTCCAGCCACACTCCATTGACACCTGTGAGCTGCACTGGGTGTCACCCTGCTGTGAGAGAAAGTCCCCTTCCGCCTTCCCCTCTGAAATCTTCAGAATCCTCCAAAAGTCAGTTGACTGGACAGTGGAGTAGCTGGCCACTGTTAACCCAGCAACCCACCCTGGGAAAATGGGCCTTCCTCTTCCTCCTCTGCTTCTTCCTGTGCCACCATCACATCCACCGTCATGGCCTAAAGGGTACCATCCCCATCCTTTGCCATGCAGGCAAAGGATGGGGATGGTAGCACTGACTATGGCAGCATCATTGCTGACCATATTCTAGGAGTACTGGAAGCACTGCAGCATGGCATTTTCGAGCTGGAGTTCCACTATTACCTGCTGCTGCTCACACAATCTTTCCAGCATATAAAAAATGCAATTCCACCTGGTTGGCAAGTCACATATGAGGGTGGTGGGAAATACAAATACAAAGTTCCTCTGCAGCGCAGACAGGTGAGCAATAGCAGGGTGGGAATGCTGGGAGTGTGGGGCCATTTGCCTATACAGATCAGCTTTAGCAATTCCAGCTGCTGTGCTCGAATTGGTGGTGCTGGGGCTTTGGTGACTGCATGAGGCGGAAAGGCAGAGTAAGAGGAGGAGGCAAAAGGAGGCAGTGACTGATGCTCAGCAATCCTGAGATGTAATGTTCCTGGCCATGCTTACTTGTCCACGTGTCAGTGGTAATGTGAAAACTGAAACTAATAGCATTGCCCAGTGCACACCTTATGTTATCCACAGCCTGTAGGTGCAGGGCAGGGATCGCCTGGCAATAAAAGTAGTGGCAGCTGGAAATGGTGTATTGTGCCAGCCACAGCCATCAGATCTTTAAAACTGTCCGTCTCCATCAGTCAGAATGAGAGAATTTCAAAGGCCAGCAATTTTGAAATGCTCGCATTCAGGGCCAAGGCACATGGTTGAGATGGGCCCAACTTATGACTTCTCTCCAAAGTTTGAGGGATGGACAGCTAAACAAGGGATGGCATGGGCAGGCTTGGTGCTGCTACTGCTGGTGGTGCCCTCACATCCTACCTTTGGGGGGAGAGAGGTGATCTTGTTGTTGGGAAGGCAGTGGGCAGCCTCAGGTGTTTGCATGTTTTTAGATGTTTCTGCCTCTGCAGTTCATGTTTGGGTTGCAGGTGCCTGGTCATGGACATGGTACAGAGATTATTAAGGCTTTTCCCTCACTTCAGGAACTGGTGGCACAGCATGCATATAACCTCTGCTTGCAAAAATGCCATGCTGGGCACATCCTTTGTGCCAACAATGGTGTTCTCAGTCGCTGGACTGTAGTAGCAATGGGCTGATCGCTGAGGGTTTGCACCCTTTTCCCTCTTCTGCTGGTTGCCTGGAGCTGCATGACAACCACCCCCTCTCTCTGAATTCTGATTGCCTTCAGTCGATGTTGGGTCTAGGACTTTGTCATCGCCCCTCAGATCATCTTCCACCCCCTCCTCGCTACCATACTTCTCAGCCTCCACATTGCAGATAGCCATAGCAGTTGGAACTAGGGTTTCATTATCATCGCAGGTGTCCTGCGATGGTCTGCTGGCCACGTCCTCATCCTCCAACACAAATTGTTGGGAATCTTGGTCTGCAACTGGGGCAGGGGCAAATGGATGGCCCATGGTATGCCAGTTGGAGTGTCATCATAGAGCATTAGTGACCCCATGACCTGTGGCTGGGATGCACTTGCTGATTTTAAGGGGGGAGGTGGAGGGTTCTGCAATTCTGTTAGAAGTAGAGTGGGGAAGACAGTCCCAAAGAATTGGTAGCACTGCGTGCAATATAATCTACAGCTGCCTCAACTTGTTCCAGCCTCACCACTCTGGTAGCGGTACTGGGCCCATCAAAAAGATGTATGTAAGTATGTATAATGTTGGTTGGCAGAGTTGAGTACATTTATCAAACATCCAATGAGTAGAATGCAGGTGGCCACAGGTTAGTACTTTTTATGAAAAACACAGTATGCATAATGCTGGTGGACCCAGATGAGTTTTTTTTTTTTTTTTTTTATCAAACATCGATTATGTAGAATGCAGGTGCCCAGAGATTAGTACTTCTATTAAACACCCAGTATGAAGAATGCAGGTGTATAAAGCAGGTGCCCAGAGATTTGTACGGTTATCAAACACCCAACATGTAGAATACGGAGGCCCAGTATTACATAAATCCAGTGTATATATGTCCATGTAATATGCTGGGGGGCAGAGGTGAGTACTTTTATCAAACACCCAGTATGTAGAATGCAGGTAGGCAGAGGTTCACTGTGCCTCTCCCTAACTATCTGTCTTGAAAAATACATTTATTATTCTTTTTTTGGAAAAATGGAGCCCTATCTGTTCCTCAAGCAGCAACAGCAACCTCTCCCTATCTACTGCAAAGCATTCTGAGATCAGCATGACGCACGGCCCTGCCTTTTATACAGTGGGGTCACGTGTCTCATGTGGCCAATCACAGTCATGACCAGTATGGGCATGGTTCTGGGTTCGAAAATGTAAATCTACATAATTGGGAATACGCACAGACTTCCTTTCTTCAGACATTGAAGGAATTCACTTTATTTTATTAAATTATTTATTGTCACATCATGTACATAGCATTATCTATCTTTTTCATCAGGGAAATACAGTGTTTAGTGTAGATAACCATAGTTTTTCACCCAAAATTTAAATGCTTGGCCACATCAGCATTATTAATAATTATTCAGTGGCAAACCTACTGGATCCATAGTTCAAAACCACAATGGTTCAACTATGCTTGTAACTTGTCTTAGTTCCAAGACCTTTGCTAGGCAAGGATGTTCAACAAAGGAGCCGCAGTTATTTTTCAGCCTTCAGTGGTCAGGTCTAGCTCATTATAGCAATATTAACAATTGCAATATTAATCATAGATCTCTATGTCAGTTTTAGCTTCTATACCTACATTATAAGGGTTAAAGTGGACCAATCACCAGGATTTTGACAATCGTGGTGATTGGTCCCTCCCCGGGAGGGGTAGGGGCGGGCTACCGCGCCTATTCCATCTGAGTGGCTGGGTGCGGGGAGCATGCACAGCTGCAGAGGAGTAATGGATGTGTCCACCAGAGGATATCGCGTTGCGGGACCAGCCGGGATCAGGTAAGATCACCAATGCCCCAGGGGGTGTTACGCAGTGGGACATCCTGTGTAGGATGCCCAGGGCAGACTAGTGGCTGGTACTGGAATCGTCCCAAGAACATCATAGAGTACAGCAAGGATATAGCCCGAGCTCTTTAGAATCCTTTAAACATAGATTTTTGAATCTATGTTTCTCTAGATGTTTCAGGAAATGTAGGCTCTGGCATGTTCTAGAATATTCTTGCTGTGGAATATTTTTAAATTCTCATAATTTGTATATTGTTATTGGCCGACCATTTTTATAAAAGCAGCCTATTCCATACATGGCCTGTTTAACCCTTTAAGTGCCAGCCCACCTGGAGATTTTGTCACGCTCTGTTGCCAGAGCATTTTTCACTATTTTGCGCTCCCCATGTTCAACTGTAATTTTTGAAGGGATTTTCTGGGACTTCCCATAAAAATTACATATCGTTTTTTTCAGCAGAATCTGGGCTTTAAGAGCATATGTCTTGTTTATCAATTTTGTTGTCTTATCCTAATTATTTTGGGCAAAATATGTGAAAGAAAATTAAAAATACACACGTTTTTACATTTTGCAGTGTTTTTCTTTAATCAAAAATAAAGGTTTTACAATAAAAACATATTGAGGGTAAAAGCCCCATTTCTCCCGGTTACAACGGAACCACACATGTATTAGTAGACACCCTTTCCTGCCCAGGAGACCCCAGAAACTGCAAAGAGCGCTAGAGGAGATTTTCAGATAAAATACAAATACTATGCGCTCCTCGCAGTTTTTCAAAAAATACAACCCTTTACATTTGAAATACCCCCCACAAATGATATATTTTTGGAAAGTGCACAATTCAAGGTTTCTAAGCATACTAGGCTTGTTGGCGTGGGTGCATTGGTTTGGACTCTATTCATTGGCAGAATCTCTGGTTTCAAAGGATTTCCCTAAAAAAAAAAGCAAAAAGCAGATTCAAAACCATATTTTCCTATAAAAACAATAAGCAAGCAAGAAGTAACACAGTAAATCTGAAAGCACAACATCTGCTGAACAAAATAATATCCCACATGCATAGGTACTTTGAAGGGTAGAGTTGCCAAACACCCCAAAGTCAAGTGTGCACTTGAGGGTCATTTTACTGGCAAAAATCAGCTGCGCACACAAAGTGCGCACCTTGCAGTTTTTCCAAATTTACAACCCATTACATTTGAAATACCCCCCCCAAACTATATATTTTTGGAAAGTACATACCTCAAGGTTTCTAAGCCTACTGGGCTTGTTGGCGTGGGTACATTCATTTGGACTCTATTCATTGGCAGAACCTCTGGTTTCAAAGGATTTCCCTAAAAAAACAAACAAAAAGCAGATTCAAAACCATATTTTCCGATAAAAACAATAAGCAAGCAAGAAGTAACACAGTAAATCTGAAAGCACAACATCTGCTGAACAAAATAATACCCCACATGCATAGGTACTTTGAAGGGTAGAGTTGCCAAACACCCCAAAGTCAAGTGTGCACTTGAGGGTCATTTTACTGGCAAAAATCAGCTGCGCACACAAAGTGCGCACCTTGCAGTTTTTCCAAATTTACAACCCTTTACATTTGAAATACCCCCCACAAACTATATATTTTTGGAAAGTACATACCTCAAGGTTTCTAGGCGTGCTGGGTTTTTTGTTGTGGGAACCTTTTTATGGATGAAAAACCTTGAGGTGTTCATAGTTTGCAACGGATTTCCCTAAAAAATATTAATAAATATGCAGCATACAAGAAAGTTTTCCTAATATATCAATATGCAAACAAGAAATAACTCAATAAATCTGAAACCGCAGGGTCCCTGGAACAGAACAATACATAACATGCATATGTGGACACAGACCGCTAGACAAATAGCACAGAATAAACATCTGAAAAAGCAATGCAAAATAATCCCAATAATGGTACTAATAGGTTCTGCTAGGATTAGTCATGGGAGGATTAGCCTTGTGCTGATAGATTGTGAACATCAGTAAACACTGAAATCCTAATGAAGGGCCCCATGTTTTCATCATCTATCACAAGTATCCAGCGGCTCCTCCTTCACCATTTCCTCCATCATCTTTTGGCTTCGCAAGTACCAAAAATAAAAAAACACAGGGACAAGAAAATGCAATTATCTAACTGAATTTTTAACTAGAGAAAGTATATGCAAATAGCTTAAAATATTCCAGGTCTGGCCACTTACCTTCACCCAGATGTGGAGATGTATTCTGTTACTATAGATCTGGGGGGTGTTGCAGAGCAGGGTATTCCAAACCAGGATGACCCTAGGGCACGGAACAAAACCTAACCTAACCTACATACAGTCTAAAAATCCATAAAAAAACTATTAACCAGAATAAAACAACTAAAAATCGAATTTAGTATGGTATGCTTCAAAGCAACCTTCTAAACACAAACCAGGTTGGCTGGGACATGTCGGGCAGTAGTAGGGCACATCTCTCCTAAAGCCACGCCTACTACAAACCCTACAAGGCTTCTGGGGATACCTCTTCTTATTGATGGAGGGGATGCACTTTATGAAATGCTTCCCCACTAATCTAGCCTCGTCATCATTACCAGCCATCTCTGGTGCCTGCCCGGTATCCCCAAATAACAGAGCAGGGAGTATCTGCAGCTGATATTTTACAAACGACAAATTGGAGCCTGGTACTGCTGCCTTGAAGACAACAAAGGAGTTATAAGTTGCTAATTGGACGAAATGGATAGCAACTTTTTTGTACCAGGCTCTGGATTTTCTGGTGGCGTTGTAATATGTTAAAATTTGGTCTGTTTTATCAACGCCACCCATGAATTTATTATAATCTTTAATACAACGTGGCTTTTGGGAAGGGACTCGGGGACCACGTTGCCGTAATCTCACGACTGACTCATCGTGGATTGTAGTCAGCATGAAAACATTTTTTCTGTCCATGTATTTCACGGCCAGGAGCTCATCGCTTCTTACAGCATACGACTCTCCACGATTTATTTTTTGTGTCAGCAATGACCTGGGCAAGCCTTTTTGATTACGGTTGATGGTACCGCAGGCCGGTGTGTCCAATGAGTAGAGGGCTCGAAATAGGGGGATGCTGGTATAAAAGTTATCCACATATAAGTGGTAACCTTTCCCCAGTAGAGGAGTCATGAGTTCCCAAACTATTTTTCCACTGACAGACAAATCAAGGGGACAACCAGGGGGGTCCAGATGTGTGTCCCTTCCTTCGTAAAGACGAAAAAATTTGGTGTAGCCGGTCGAGCTTTCACACAATTTGTAAAATTTTATCCCATAGCGGGCACGCTTACTAGGGATATACTGACGAAATACAATGCGCCCTTTATAAAGCAGAAGCGATTCGTCAATACTTAAATTTTGGGAGGGGGTGTACACTTCTGCAAAGCGCTCAGACAGACTATCGATCAGGGGACGTACTTTGTGAAGTCTGTCGTGACCGGGCTCACCACGGGGAATTGCAGTGGAATTGTCATTAAAATGTAGAAACCGCAGTAAAATTTGGTAGCGGTTTCTGGTCATTATGGCCGGAAATAATGGTGTTGCCAAAAGGGTTCGGGTATCCCAGTAGGAGGCGATACTAAATTTTTTGCAGATACCCATGGCTAAAGTGAGCCCCCAAAATTTTTTTAACTCACTTATGTTTGTGGGCTGCCATGCATGAGCGCGGGCGTGCCTTTGTGGGGGATTTTGTGCTAGGACCCACTCAGCATAGCAGTTTGTATGGTAGACCATGTCCTGTAGCATGGCCTCCGTGATGAACAATTTGAAAAAGTCAACAGGACGGAAGTTTGTTGTGTCCACGTTGACTCCGGGGACCGAATCGAAAGGGGGAATTTCGGGGGAATAATTATTGGGAGGCCTCCACGTAGGCACTCCATCACCAGCTGCAGCACTCTCCATCTGATCTACACTCTCCTCCAGCGTGGCTTCTCCTTGTGCGCTACCATCCATTCTAGGATGCCTAGCACTACCACTGGTACTACTGCACGGCTGTGTCTCTTCAGTAGAGGAGACACTGTCAGACTCACTATCTGAGGGCAAATAATCTGACCCTGAAACACTATACTCTTCCGAGTCTGACTCCATCATGTAAGCCGCTGCTTCCTGGGCAGAGTACCTTTTCCCAGCCATCCTGAAATCTGCTAAACAAAGGCTAAAACCAAATGAAAACAATAAAAATACTACACTAAAGGGGAGGAACTAGGGGGAAGTTTACAGTAACTAAAAGCTAAACTAAAGCCTAGAACTAAAGTTGGGGAACAAAACAGCCAAAAAGCAAATACTCAAAAGTAAACGTCAGCAAGCTTGCAGAACCAAGAATCTTTGAGAGCAATCGCAATCTAAAAGGAAGTTAAAGTAACAGAACATTACAATTAAGAAGGATGGTTGAAACCACCTGCAGCTGTAGTGCCCATGTACAGAGAGGCTGCGGGAGGAGTAGGTGTGTACACAATATGTATATGCTGGAGTTGTACCTCTCTGTACATGGACCCCTCCAAGATAGAAACAATGAATGGACAATTGCAGTGGCGCAACATGGTAGGAAGGAGCTGGTCAGGCGATCAGTGATCACTTACACACCGAGCAGTGGAGGGAGGTGAGGATGGGGCGGCTCCTTGTGTTCCCCCCACTCAACGGAGGGGAGAGATTTGCGCTGATCATTGACAGGTCAGGGCAGCAGCGTAGGTAAGGGGGGATTACATGTAGGGAGAGGGGCAACGCTAGCAGTTCAAAGCTTAGTGTGCCCAGGTGAGTGACAGGTCTGGGCAGTGGCATCACTCCCTGCATGTGATTGCCGCTGCCCCGACCTGTCACCGACACTCCGTTATGGATGCACCTTCCAAACCGAATGCCTGCGTGCATGCGCAGACGTGATTGCATCATCCATCTGGGGCCTAAGGGGCGGGGGAACCGGGGCGGACGCAGCAAGCACCGGAGGACAGAAGCCAAGAGCCTGTGCGACACCTGCTGGTGTAACAACAGTACACTGTAACATGAGGAACTGTATTGCGGGGTCATGGCATTAGAAAGGTTGAGAACCACTGCTCTACTGTATCCATGTCTGTGCCCCTCCGAGGTGTATCATCAACATGTAACATCAATGCTGCCCCGACCTGTCACTGATCAGCATGAATATCCACCCCCTCTGCCAAGGGGCAATGGCGATCAGGCTGCCCCGACCTGTCACTGATCAGCGTGAATCTCTCCCTCCTCCGCCCGTCGGAGGGGAGAGATGTTCATGCTGATCAGTGACAGGTTGGGGCAGCGTGATCGCCCCTAGCCCAAGACCTAACCTAGGGTTCGGGCTAGGGTTAGGAGGGTCTCTCCAACACTCGCTCTTTCCATTCCCCCTCATCCCATCCCATATGCAGTGTGGCATTCCCTCCCATTTCATTCCCATTTGCAGTGTGGCATTCCCCCCACCCCATTCCCATATGCAGTGTGGCATTCCCCCCACCTCATTGCCATATGCAGTGTGGCATTCCCCCCACCTCATTCCCATATGCAGTGTGGCATTCCCTCCCACCCCATTCCCATATGCAGTGTGGCATTCCCTCCCATTTCATTCCCATATGCAGTGTGGCATTCCCCCCACCCCATTCCCATATGCAGTGTGGCATTCCCCCCACCTCATTCCCATATGCAGTGTGGCATTCCCCCCACCTCATTCCCATATGCAGTGTGGCATTCCCCCCACCTCATTCCCATATGCAGTGTGGCATTCCCCCCACCTCATTCCCATATGCAGTGTGGCATTCCCCCCACCTCATTCCCATATGCAGTGTGGCATTCCCCCCACCTCATTCCCATATGCAGTGTGGCATTCCCCCCACCTCATTCCCATATGCAGTGTGGCATTCCCCCCACCTCATTCCCATATGCAGTGTGGCATTCCCCCCACCTCATTCCCATATGCAGTGTGGCATTCCCCCCACCTCATTCCCATATGCAGTGTGGCATTCCCCCCACCTCATTCCCATATGCAGTGTGGCATTCCCCCCACCTCATTCCCATATGCAGTGTGGCATTCCCCCCACCTCATTCCCATATGCAGTGTGGCATTCCCCCCACCTCATTCCCATATGCAGTGTGGCATTCCCCCCACCTCATTCCCATATGCAGCGTGGCATTCCCCCCACCTCATTCCCATATGCAGCGTGGCACCCCCCCACCTCATTCCCATATGCAGCGTGGCATCCCCCCCACCCCATTCCCATATGCAGCGTGGCATTCTCCCCACCCCATTCCCATATGCAGCGTGGCATTCCCCCCACCCCATTCCCATATGCAGTGTGGCATTCCCCCCACCTCATTCCCATATGCAGTGTGGCATTCCCCCCACCTAATTCCCATATGCAGTGTGGCATTCCCCCCACCTCATTCCCATATGCAGTGTGGCATTCCCCCCACCTCATTCCCATATGCAGTGTGGCATTCCCTCCACCTCATTCCCATATGCAGCGTGGCATTCCCCCCACCTCATTCCCATATGCAGCGTGGCACCCCCCCACCTCATTCCCATATGCAGCGTGGCATCCCCCCACCCCATTCCCATATGCAGCGTGGCATTCTCCCCACCCCATTCCCATATACAGCGTGGCATTCCCCCCACCCCATTCCCATATGCAGTGTGGCATTCCCCCCACCTCATTCCCATATGCAGTGTGGCATTCCCCCCACCTCATTCCCATATGCAGCGTGGCATCTCCCCCACCTCATTCCCATATGCAGCGTGGCATCCCCCCCACCCCATTCCCATATGCAGCGTGGCATTCCCCCCCCACCTCATTCCCATATGCAGCGTGGCATCCCCCCAACCTCATTCCCATATGCAGAGTGGCATCCCCCCTCCTCATTCCCATATGCAGCATGGCATTCCCCCCACCCCATTCCCATATGCAGTGTGGCATTCCCCCCACCCCATTCCCATATGCAGCGTGGCATTCCCCCCACCACATTCCCATATGCAGTGTGGCATTCCCCCCACCCCATTCCCATATGCAGCGTGGCATTCCCCCCACCCCATTCCCATATGCAGCGTGGCATTCCCCCCACCTCATTCCCATATGCAGTGTGGCATTCCCCCCACCTCATTCCCATATGCAGTGTGGCATTCCCCCCACCTCATTCCCATATGCAGTGTGGCATTCCCCCCACCCCATTCCC
This sequence comes from Gastrophryne carolinensis, assembly GCA_027917425.1. Lineage (NCBI taxonomy): Eukaryota > Metazoa > Chordata > Amphibia > Anura > Microhylidae > Gastrophryne > Gastrophryne carolinensis. Next base: position 247,382,819 of record CM051238.1, read on the forward strand.
ATATGCAGTGTGGCATTCCCTCCCATTTCATTCCCATATGCAGTGTGGCATCCCCCCCACCTCATTCCCATATGCAGCGTGGCATCCCCCCCACCCCATTCCCATATGCAGTGTGGCATCCCCCCCCACCCCATTCCCATATGCAGCGTGGCATTCTCCCCACCCCATTCCCATATGCAGCGTGGCATTCTCCCCACCCCATTCCCATATGCAGCATGGCATTCCCCCCACCTCATTCCCATATGCAGCGTGGCATCCCCCCCACTTCATTCCCATATGCAGTGTGGCATTCCCCCCACCCCATTCCCATATGCAGTGTGGCATTCCCTCCCATTTCATTCCCATATGCAGTGTGGCATCCCCCCCACCTCATTCCCATATGCAGCGTGGCATCCCCCCCACCTCATTCCCATATGCAGCGTGGCACCCCCCCACCCCATTCCCATATGCAGCGTGGCATTCTCCCCACCCCATTCCCAAATGCAGCATGGCATTCCCCCCCACCTCATTCCCATATGCAGCGTGGCATTCCCCCCCACCTCATTCCCATATGCAGCGTGGCATTCCCCCCACCCCATTCCCATATGCAGCGTGGCATTCCCCCCACCCCATTCCCATATGCAGCGTGGCATTCCCCCCCACCTCATTCCCATATGCAGCGTGGCATTCCCCCACCCCATTCCCATATGCAGCGTGGCATCCCCCCACCCTATATGCAGCGTGGCATCCCCCACCCCATTCCCATATGCAGTGTGGCATCCCCCCCACCCCATATGCAGTGTGGCATCCCCCCCACCCCATTCTCATATGCAGTGTGGCATTCCCCCCACCCCATTCCCATATGCAGTGTGGCATTCCCTCCCATACCATATGCAATGTGGCATCCCCCCACCCCATAGACAGTGTGGCATACCCCATCCCAATTCCATGGGCAGTGTGGCATCCCCCCCCCACGTGCCATTGACCCCCCCATCCCCATATGCAGTGTGGCATTCCCTCCCATCCCATATGCAATGTGGCATCCCCCTACCCCATAGACAGTGTGGCATACCCCATCCCAATTCCATGGGCAGTGTGGCATCCCCCCCCCCACGTGCCATTGACCCCCCCCCATATGCAGTGTGGCATTCCCTCCCATCCCATATGCAATGTGGCATCCCCCCACCCCATAGACAGTGTGGCATACCCCATCCCAATTCCATGGGCAGTGTGGCACCCCCCCCCACGTGCCATTGACCCCCCCTCCTATTCCCATATGCAGTGTGGCATTCCCTCCCATCCCATATGCAATGTGGCATCCCCCCACCCCATAGACAGTGTGGCATACCCCATCCCAATTCCATGGACAGTGTGGCATCCCCCCCCCACGTGCCATTGACCCCCCCCAACACAACACATGTGGCCAGTGACAGATCGGGGGGAGCACGATCGCTGCTTTGCGCCGATCTGATCGGCGCAGGTCGGCAGTGTGATGGGAGGGGGGACAACACATGTGGTCACAGATCAGGGGAGCGAGATCGCTGCGCCGACCTGTCATAGATCATCATAAATCTCTCTCCCCTCCGCCGATGGGCGGAGGGGAGAGAGATTCATGATGATCAATGACAGATCGGCGCAGGTCGGCAGTGTGATGGGAGGGGGGACAACACATGTGGTCACAGATCGGGGGAGCGAGATCGCTGCACCAATCTGTCATTGATCATCATAAATCTCTCTCCCCTCCGCCCATCGGCAGAGGGGAGAGAGATTTATGATGATCAATGACAGATCGGCGCAAAGCAGCGATCGTGCTCCCCCGATCTGTCCCTTGTCAGTGCAGGTCGGCAGCGTGATGGGAGGGGGGACAACACAAGGGACACAGACAACACAAGGGACACACCACTCACCTCAGATCCAGGCAGCAAAAGGCCGGATACCATGTGATCTGGCCTTTTTATAGCAGTGCGGCGCCGGATGATGACACCGCAGAAGCCGCACTTTGATTGGCTCCTGCAGCGATCGGGTCACAGCTACAGTCATCAACTCACCTCTGGATGACCCCCCAAGCCTCGTCTTCAAGAAGAATCCAGAACTGAGGTGCTGCGAGCTGCCAATCAAGTTTAAGGTAAGAAAATGTCAGCTACGTGACTCTCACGTAGCTGGCACTTAACGGTAGGAGAGGCAGCTACGTGAGAGTCACGTAGCTGGCACTAGAAGGGTTAATCCACCACATATATCCACTCTTCATCCCTGGTTCCAATCTGGGGTTTTTTTAAATTGAAGTTGGTGGAGCAAACTTGGACTTGGGGCGTTTCCATATTCATTTTTAACCAGAGGTCAACTGAGTTTATAAGCGCTGGACAGCGGCTTTTATGGATGTGTTTCTTGGGGCGCCACAGAACAGAGTTGATGGGCTGTCCTCTCATTGACTCCTGCTCCATCTGGGCAAGAGAGGGACCATCTGTGCTATTATCGCTGAGTAGAAGTAGTAGTTTTTTGGATTTTATCTTGCTCTCCGACATCTATGTTAATTGGCAGGGCCCATAAAAAGAAATAGCACTTGCGGTAGGAGGTTCATCTTAACCGCCGCCATTCTTCCATACCAGGACAGTGGAAGATACACATAGGATAGTAAGTAAAGATACACATTCTATTTACCGCACCTCCTACTGTGATTAAAAGCAGCAGGGGCTGAACAGAGAGGTAAATGAAGAAAAAGGTTGCTACTGTGAATCAAAAGAGAGTAGAGGGAAGTAACTGTTGTGTCCTTTGCGCTCCAAGAAAGTGGGTAGTGGGCCTTCTGTTGTTTACATTGTTCTCTTGTTTGAAGTGCAAAGCATCTTTTTGTTTTGGACACCCTCTCTGCCCCAGGGGCATGTTATTCCTCTTCCTCTTGTACACTTGCTGCACTGCATCTTTTAACTAGGTTGCCTTATGTACCTTGTCATCTACCTTTTACTAAAATTATATCCTTAAGGTGCTGAGCTTATCTACTATGAAAAGGACAGTATATAAAAAGTCTAAAACTGGACTCAAGCGTCCCTAGGTGTGGATAAATTATTTTTAGTATGTGCATGTGTTTTGTGTGCAATAATCATTTCACAAGCAATGATGATATAAGTATAATAATAATATATCCTGAAGACTAATAATATATCCTGAAGCCTACCCCCTGCACTACTGGACACCCCCCCCCCCCATAAAAGAAATCAATTTGTATCAAACCTAATAGAATCTTAAACAAGTGGGACACATAACACATGCCTTTCCTTTGTTTTAGGATAATACAAATGCCCTAAAAAAATATGTAGTCGTCAACTAACAATATTCAAACAAAGCTGAATTATAAGCATGTTTCTTTAAGACAGCATTTGAGCACAACACAAATAAAATATTGCACATTTGATTACTATAATTGATTTTTTTCCTCTGTATATGAATAAATGACCCAAGTTAAATGCCATCTTCTTGCAAAGAATTCCATTTAAGCTTCAGTGAATTGAAAGCTCAACCACTCTCAGCATTTCTAACTTCCTAGCAAGTAGCAGAAAATCTACCTGACAGTTGTCATGGAAACATGTACAGGAAGAATGAACCACCAGCCTATAAATCCACAGAGAAACCTTCTTAATTGGAAGTCCTTTAACCCACACATTTTTCTCATAGCTCCACAGTTTATTTCTAAAAATATTATTAAATCTGCCAATTGACTTATGAAGGACACTTCAATTTATATTGCAACTATTTTTAACGCATCTTAAAAACACAAACACACAAAGATAGATATCAAAGTTATTATAGTTTTAAGAAAGTTACAGCAGTATAAATGAAATTGAGAGGTGGAAAAATCATAATTAAAAATCTTTACTGTTCTATACTACTTCTATATACTTTACTGATGCAGGGAGAGGAAGCTCCAAAATGTCCACTGCCTTTCTTTTCCAACTGTGCCAGGCTGTTCATATTGTTTTATAGTATAGCTTGTGTGCATTTTGCCAGTTGATGGGCTCTAACCCTTTTAATGCCAAGCTCATATTTTCTACGTGTTTGCTTCTCCTATCAGTAAGTGCCAAGGATGAAGAAACAATGGTATTGGCATTAAAAAAAATTCTCACCTCCAGCTTGGATCCAGCAATGGTTGTCCACTGATCCCCCACCCCAAGGTCTACACCGGGACATAGAATGCCCATTCTCTGCCCCACTTGCCAGCTTCCGCCTCACCATAAAGGCCACTTCTGGCGGCGGCCGTCGAGATGCCAGTACTGATCTGTGGAGGTAGGGTGCGAGGGCAGGGGACTATTTTCCCCTGCTCCCGCCTTCCACTGATCACCGGCTGTCTGTGACAGTGGGGTGATCCACGCAGGCAGGGGATCAGCGCTAAGTAAAGGAAAAAAACATTTCCCTCTGCTGGGTGTGTTTTTTTTTTCATTTTATCCTTTGTGAACTGGTAAAGTGTCCATGAGACCCCTATACCAGTTCACATGGCTTGAGGGGCTGGCTTGCCATTAAACCCCGAACCTATTACCTGCCTCCCCAAAGCACAGGGGGGCAGAAGAGCCTGTGGCTAGTAGCCTTCAGGGCTGGGGTCACCCTGGTCTACAAGTACCCATAGCTGATTCCCGGGCTGTTTTTTGGGGGGGAAGGGTGGGACCCCATTGCATTTTTTTTATTTTAAAGGGTTTTAACCCTTAAAAAAAAAAAAAAAAAAAGACTTGGGGACCTTATGTTGTTTTTTTCTAATTAACCCTTGATGTCCTGTCTCAGCTGGTATAAAAGGCTCTTTCTTGCAGCAAGAGTGAGAGGAGAAGGTAAGTATAAAAAATAAATAAAAATTTTATTCTCTGTGTGTTTTTTTACATTTAACCCTTTGTGAACTGGCAAAGGGCCCATGAGACCCCTATACCAGTTCACAGGGCAGGATGGAGTTGGCAAGTCACCTGCAGCAAGTGGGCGACTTTCCAGTAACCCCTGGCCCCATTACCTGCCTCCCCAAAGCCCAGGGGGGGCAGAAGAGCTGAGGGCTATGGGAGCTTTTAGCATTGAGGGCTGAGGTCTACAAACAGGCTGCCTCCTGCATCCTGGTCTACATGCCCCCATAGCTGGTGCCCTGGTTGTTTTTACTGGGAAGGGGGTCCCCTCCCATTTTTTTTTTGATTTTTAAGGGTTTTTTTACACAAAAATATTATAAAAGCACAGAAATTATAAACAAGACATTCCATGGTAAAGCCCAAACTCTGTTGAGAGAATACATATATATTTTCTGGAAATTTCTGCAAAAATCTCAGTTGAACATACATAGCACGAAATGCTAAAAAAAAAAGCTTTTCTTAGCTTTTTTGGGGGTTTTACTTCTGCTTTTTAATTCTTTTTTTGAGAAACCTTGTGCAACCAAAAAATTAATTGAGGGATTACTTCCAGAAAGATGCGTTCACTACAACAAGCTGCATACACCTAGAAGGCTTAGGGTGAGTATGTTCAGGAAATATTTGGTTTGTTGGGGGTATTTCAAATGTAAAGGGTTGTTTTGTTTAAAAAAATGTAAGGTGCACACTTTATTTGCAGATATGATTTTTTTAAGTTAAATTACCCTTATGTACATGTAGGGAAATTGTGCAAACAAAGAATTAATTGAGGGATTACTTCTAGAAAACAAGACCGGTACACCTAGAAAGCTTGAAGGGGTGTACTTTAAGAGACTATAAATATTTTGTAGGAGTATTTTAAATGTAAAGGATTGTTTTCTTGAAAAACTGCAAGGTGTGTGCATAGTAGTTGTATTTTATCTGAAAATCTCCTAAAGCTGTTTCAGTGTGAGGTGTCTCTTGGGCAGGAAAGGGTGTCTACCAATACTTATGTGGTACCATTGTAACTGAGGAGAATGGGGCTTTTTTTATAAACTACAAAATGTAAAAAAGTAATTTTTTTTTATTTTTTTCCACATATTTCACCCAGAAATATAGAGAAAACAATTATAAACAAGACATTTCCTGTTAAAGGCCAAGCTCTGCTGAAAAAAATATATATAATTTTCCTTCAAAAATCACAGATAAACAAGTATATTGCAAAATAATAAAAAAGGGTCTGGCAACCAAGGGTGACAAAATCTCTAGGTACGCTGGCAGTTTAAGGCAATTATTATTACCAGAGATAGAGAACCCGTTTGCTAAAACTGGAGTTTGCTCCGATTGATTAATTTGGTAAAAAATTTAATTTTATGTGGTTTATGACGTCCCAACTTTTTCCTGAAATCCTAACTCACCTGCTTTCTTGCTGTTCCCAGCCTGTCCTGCGCCACTCTGTCACTGTCCTGTGCGGGTCTCTGCAGCATCCAGTCTCTGCGGCCTGGCTGGGCTCCCAAAATCTCTGCTGTGAGTGAGCTGATGCTAGATCAAACGGACTATGCGGGTTGGTAACCTTCGGAGGTCAGCCTCAGCGCCTTGATCTCCCAGTACCCATAGCTGGTTCCTAGGCTGGCTTTTAGTTGGATATGGTTCAATCCTTAAAAATAAAAAAAAGTCATGTGGTTCCCCATATTCTCAATATTTTTGGGTGAAATATGTGCAAAAAAAAAAAATAAAAAAAAACTATTTTTTACAATTTGTAGTGTTTTTTTGTAATAAAAAATGTAAGTTTGTCTTATTGCGTGTGAAATCCCAATATACACCTGGAAGTACACACCTCAAGATTTCTAAGGCTTGTTGACGTGGCCGCAGTTTTCTGGAAGTAATCCCTCAATGTATTGTTTGGTTGCACAGGGCTTCCCTAAATAAAGAATAAAAAACAGAATTAAGGCCACATTTTCCTAAATAAAAACTACATGCAAACAAGAAAAAAACTGAAAACCTGAAAAAGCAACATCCCCCGAACAGAACAATACCCAACATGCATAGCTAATGTCAAGGGAAGAGTTGCCAAACACCCCAAAAAGTAAAATGTTTGCATAACGGTAATTTCACTAGAAAATTTCAGCTTGTTGTATTGGGCACCCTCAAATAATTATTAGGTTGCACAGGGTTTCACTAAAAATTTATAAAAAAGCAGAATCAAAAACACCTTTTTCTAAAATATCAATATACAAATAAGAAAAAACAAGCTAAATCAGAAAGCACAAGGTCCCCCGAGCAGAACAATACCCAACATGCATAGATACCTTTAACCTTTTAACTGCCAGCATTTTCACCATTTTGTGTGATGTTTAACTGTGATTTTAGCAGGAATTTCCAAGGAAATTGCATATTTTCTTTTTGCTGCAGAGCTTAGGCTTTAACATGAAATGTGTTGATTGTATTTTTTCTACAGTTTTTTTAAATATTTTTAAGTAAAAAAAATAAAAATATATATTTTTTTAGAATTGTCTCCTTTATTTTAACTAAAACATTTATTTTATTAAGAAAACCATATTTCATGTGAAAGCCTTACTTCTTCCGTTTTCAATGGTACCACATATGTATCAGTAGCCCCCCCCCCCCGTTCCTGTTCAGGAGATCCCCTAAACTGAAAAGGGCACTTTATAACATTTACAAATAAAATAAAACTACTATCCACACTATAAAGGGTTAAATAAAAAATGTATGTGGGGGTTGGGGGAATAAGGGTTAAAACCCTTAAAATTCTCAAAAAAAATGGTGTGAGGTCCCCCCTACCCAGCATAACCAGCCCAGGAACTAGCTATGGGACTTGTAGAACAGGGTGCAGGGCCAGCTTTGATGGCCCCCCGCCCTGCCAGCTAATAGACCCAAAGTCTAATAGCCATGGGCTCTTCTGCCACCCCGGGCTTTGGGGAGGCAGGTAATGGGGGGTCTCAGGGTTAATGGCAAGTCACCTGCTAGCCGCAGGTGACTTTCCAAACCCAGAGAGACCCAGGCTACAAGCCGGCATAGCCTAGGGCCACGGCTCTTCTGCTCCCCCCCTGGGCTTTGGGGAGGCAGGTAATGGGGGAGCTCGGGGTTAATGGCAAGTCACCCTCTAGCTGCAGACCCAGAGCCTTGTACTGGTATAGGGGTCTCATAGATCCCTTAGCAGTTCACAAAGTATTAAATGTAAAAAGACACACTGCTCCTGTGTCCCTCGGCGATCCAATGCCAGTGATGGCTGGCCAGAGGATGGGGGAGGCAGGTGATCAGAGGATCGCCTACCTCTCTTCTCCTCTGCCCAGTCGTCACTTGGCATCTGGTGACGTCATCCGCCCCGAAGGGCTGCGGAGGTAGGAGGGCTGTTAGGCCCTCTTCTGAAGGCGGAAGAGCCGGCGGATGATTGGAGCCCCCCCCCCCCCCCCGTGAAGAGGAGAGCCGGCGGGAGCGATCGGCGATCGGGCACGAAGGTGAGTAAATGTTTTCTTCCGGTGGCTGCTGAAATGGGGGCACCCTATTTTGGGAACTCCCCTGCAGCCGGAGGAGCATCAATGGGTGCTCGGAGCCCCCTTGGTTGAGGAGGAAACCCGTCCGTATCGAACGAGGGGTCAAGTGAGTGCCTTTTTCTTTTACTTTTTCTGCTAGCAGGGTTGGGAAAGTCAGGCACGTAAAATTTACGTGGCTGGTGGTTAACTGCAGGGGAGGCAGCCACATATATTTTACATGGCTGGCGGTTAAAGGGTTACGTTTTTAGTCACTTACTTATTTTTCTTTCCCCCGCTGGGCTCTATTCAGGACTCTAGGATATGGACGCTGTCATCTTGCCTCAAAAGCATCACATACTAAGGAGAGGAGGGGGGGATAAAGCACATGAGGGGCAGGTTATAGCTGTGCTTTGCACAGACAGAGCAGAGCTCGAGTCAGAGAAAGGACAACAATCCCAGAATGCAGAGCGACACAGTCAGAAGACACTTCCTGTTTGCAGGCTGCCTGATGCTCCATTAGCCGCCATCTTGAATGTTTAAAGGCTCATAACATGCAGTAAATGCAGGTAGGATGATTTTTAATGTGAGCAATCTGTATGTACAGGGTGTGGGAAACATGTAAGATAGACTCTTATTCAGGGTGAAGGTCTCAATTATAAAAACCCATATAATATGCTGGATGGTGGGGGGAGGGGTTACTTATACATCTGACATCAAGAAATATCCAGCCAGGCTTATTTCTTTCTTTTATCCCTTTAAATGCCAGCCTACCTAGAGTTTTTGTCACCCTTTGTTGCCAGACCATTTTTCACTATTTTGTGCTAAACATGTTCAACTGTGGTTTTTGAATGAATTTCCAGGGATTTCCCAGGAAAATTCTATATTGTTTTTTTCAGCAGAGTCAAGACTTTAACATGAAATGTCTTGTTTGTCATTTTTTAAGTGTATTCTCAATATTTTTTGTAATAAAAAATGTAAGTTTGTCAATAAAATCTTATTGCATGTGAAATCCTGGTTACAACAGTACCACATATGTATTGATAGACACCTATGCGCACCTTGTGGTGTTTCAATAAAAAATACCCTTTACATTTAAAATACCCCCCACAAACTATATATTTTCTGAAAGTACTCAAGCTTTCTAAGTGTAACAGGCTTGTTGATTTGGCTGCAGTTTTCTGGAAGTTTTCCGGAAGTAATCCCTCAATGTATTCTTTGGTTGCACAGAGTTTCCCTAAAAAAGAATAAAAAAGCAAAAGACACATTTTCCTAAAAAAACATATGCAAACAAGAAAAAACAAGTTAAATCTGAAAAAGCAAGGTCTCTTGAACAGAACAATACTCAGCATGCATAGGTATTGTCAAGGGAAGAGTTGTCAAACGCCCCAATGTAAAGCATTTGCCTTAGGGTAATTTTACTTTAAAATTTCAGCTCTGCAGACAAAGTTCACACCTTGCAATTTTTCTACCAAAACAACCCTTTACATTTAGAATACCCCCACAAACTATATATTCCATGAAAGTACACATCTTGTTGTAGTGGGTTCATCTTTCTGGAAGTAATCCCTTGAAGAATTTTTTGAATATGCAAAAAGATGTAGAATGGGCATTTTTTAGGTTAAGGTTAGAATTTGTAACTGAATTTGTAACCACTACTTACAAAATGGAGCAAGCACTGGATAAACTAGAGGAGAGGTGGATGAGGGGAGCAAGCAAAGTGGAAATGAGTTTGTCAATCTTTTCGCTGGTAGATTACAGGGGAGAATGTTGCTGTAGTCTAGTCGAGATGTTATCAGGGCTTACTCTAGAAGTGTCAGGCAATTGATGGATGCAAGAGCAGTTTATGAGTTGGAACAGTAGGAAGCTAATGACTGAATGTAAGGAGGTAATAAAAGAGGAGTCCAGTATAACGCTTGTGCTCGCTGATCTGCGGTTATTATTAAATCATTACCAGTTGTTGTTATACTGGAAACAGGAGCAAAATCGTATAGTGGGAAGAGCACAAGCCCAATTCTTCCCCTGTGTAGTTTGAGGGAATGAGATTTCATGAAGTAGGACAGAGCTATTTGACAGTCTAAAATAGGAGAAAGAAGGGAAGAGAGGTTTGGGCCTGAGTTGTATATATGAAAGAAACTTGAGGGGACACTCTGGTATGTCCCGTACATACAACAGGAACAATCTGCACTCACCCTGAATGAATTAGTACAAACCAATGTATAGAAAATATAAAGGACTATTTTATTAAAGTCAAACAATAATAATCGCAATAAGCAAAATACAGACATATGGGTTTAAAAAACATGTACAAGACAAATTTAAAAAGAAGGTGGTGGGGGCATGGGCAAGGCAAATGCTGAATAATCAGAACACAGTAGTAATGTATATATAATATACTAGTATATTAACAATAACATGCCACACAGCAGAGGGGCATGACATACATGCTGTTGTTACCAGACCAGCGGATGTGAGTTTGGCCAATTAAAAGTAAAGAGGTGTAGTGAGAAGGGATGATGAGAAGAGAAAAGACAGGGTGTGTAGAGAACGTGCAACAAAATGTGCTAAAGAGTGCAGTGAGGTGCCAAAGAAAACACCAAGATACAGCAGTGGAAAAGGGATGAAATGATTGGCAAAACAAAACACTCGCTGGCCGGCACACCAAAGCAATGCAATGAAATACAATGTAATAAAATATAATGAAGTCAAAGAGATCAATACATCACCGTGATGTAGCAGAGCCTACCGATCCCCCCACACACCGGGATGAACAACCGCCGACGCGCTGCGTGGATTCACCACTTCTCCCGTCCAGGAGAAGTGGTGAATCCACGCAGCGCGTCGGCGGTTGTTCATCCCGGTGTGTGGGGGGATCGGTAGGCTCTGCTACATCACGGTGATGTATGTATGTCTGTATTTTGCTTATTGCGATTATTATTGTTTGACTTTAATAAAATAGTCCTTTATATTTTCTATACATTGGTTTGTACTAATTCATTCAGGGTGAGTGCAGATTGTTCCTGTTGTATGTACGGGACATACCAGAGTGTCCCCTCAAGTTTCTTTGATTATTCACAGATATACAAGCACCGGATCATCTGGCACCCCCTCATGTGATCTTTTTCTTGAATTATCAAATAGGCTGTGCTTATCCATTTATAGTTTGTTGAGTTGTATATATGAGTGTCATCTGAATAGAAGTGGTGTTGGAAGCTAAACTAGTTAAAGTTGTCCCAAACCATATGTATAATCTGAGATGAATGGGGTTTTATTGGGAGAAGAAATACTTTTCTACCAGAAAAACAATGTGGTCTTTAGGACTGAAAAATGGCCAAGAGTACAGAACATGGGACTTTTCTGGTATAGCTCATTCTATGATTACCGCAAACAGGGATCACCCCCCTCCCCCCCAGACTGACCCAACTCACTGCAAAGAAAATATTGCTTTTACAAAACCACTGCCAGCTTTTTATTACACATACATTACAATTCTTGTTCCATCTAAGTTTTTGAACCAATGTCAGCAAATGCAGCAATAATTGCTATGTCTTTGTTTTTGAACTATGTTGTCTACTTAGAGAGATAAGTGAAAACAGCAGGTAGATGACCTATTGTGAGTGATTTCCTAGAGGAAAAGTGGGTAGATATCAAAACCAGTATTTATAATGACAGCAGTGTGGTGTTAGAACCAGGTGAGTAACTATAGGGGTTGCAGGAGTAATGACTGCGCTAGGGGTCCATAATGTCAGTTGGCCCAATCATTGTGGGCCTTGCACCTTATTTATCAAAAATGTGCTCTCATAGCATCCTGTCCTCTGTTTTTGCTGTTTCAGTTTTTAGTTGTCTATCTGTAGTCAATTAAGTTAAAATAAAAGGAGAAAGGTTACCACATGAGTCATGTTGGGGGCCAATTTAATGTAACATCTACGTGAGCCACTGGTTTGAACATTTGCATTACGAGCAAAGTGAGATGATTGTTGATTGAAGGAAGAAGAGTGGACAGCACTCACCACTCCACACTGGTGTAGATGAGGTGGGGTGGGTGAACTTTCCCCCTAGTCACATAAAACTCTCACCTAGTTACATAACACATCTCACCTGGAAAAGAAGGCACATCAACATTTGTACTTTCTGAGAAGGTTGAGAACATTTGGGTTGTCAGCTAAAATTCTTTACAGGGACAACATTGAGAGCATTCTCGATACCGGCATCACACTCTGGAACTGTTATTGTATATCACTGCTTGAAAAAACAACATGAGAAATAAAAGAACAAAGGAAAGAAAAAAAAAAGGAAATTTATTTTCCTTATCGAAAGATTCATTATCAGACCCCCCCCCCCCCCCCCCATTCCTCCCCGATTCCCTTCCATCCCTGTAGAGAAGCCAGGGATGCTAAGCTCAGTCATATTCCTTCTGTTGGCCCATAAGAACTATCAGTCCCCCCATTCCTCCCCGATTCCCTTCCTTCCCTGTAGAGAAGCCAGGGATGCTAAGCTCGGTCATATTCCTTCTGCTGGCCCTTAATATTTGTGAATTTTTCATTGGCTTGTATCCAGTTTATTTTTAATTTCATTTGGGCATAGGAAATATTTTTTTTCCTCCATGACGTTGCAACAGTTATTCTTGCTGCAGTTAATATACCTGTTACCAGTTACCATTGGGTTAGTTATCTCCAGTGGTTTACATCCTAGAAGAGCACTGTAAATCTATTTTGATAATTCTTCTTATCAATTGAAACATCCTATGCCAAACCATTCTAATTCTAGACCAGAGCCACCAAATGTGCATCATGTCTCCAAGCATTCCAAATCCCTGGAAACAGGATAAAGGGATGCAGGCACCCATCCCAACCAATTTCTGGGGAACTAAAGGGTTGATTCAGAGAGACATCAAAAGACTTTCGTTTTTGTGTTGATCTGTTTTTTTTTTTTATTTTCCCGCTCGCGTATGAGTATACGAGCGATTCTAAGCATGCATTGCAAGCCTTCTGTAAAGTCTTCATCCGTTCGTATGCCAACGAGAATGTCATTTTCCACCTTTTGTTTTCCGTTTATGTTACTCATGTTACAACGTCGACTTTCGTTTTTGCCCTTTTTCCATCGTCTCCTCAAACGAATCATTTACGTTTCCCATTAGATTCTGTTTTCCTTTTTCTATAAATAATTGTCCAGACGAAAATCCTTACGACCTTATGCCTGCGCACTATTAACTCATTAATGTGCTCGCCTACATATTTGGTTCACTAAATTCTGCTACAATGCTTACCTAAATCACTTCGCGCTCAGTGTATTCTTCCATTTCCCACCCCTAAAACTTACCTAAATCAATTCACGGCCTCATTCTTCTTACATTTCACATCCCTAAAACTTACCTAAATCACTTTGCGGTCTCATTCTTCTTACATTTCCCACCCCTAAAATGTACCTAAATCACTTCGCTGTCTCATTCTTCTTCCATTGGTGGACGTAAAACTTCCCTAATTCCCTTTGCGGTCTCATTCTTCTTCCATTTCCCACCCCTAAAACTTACCTAAATCACTTCGCGGTCTCATTCTTCTTCCATTTTCCACCCCTTAAACTTACCTAAATCACTTTGCGGTCTCATTCTTCTTCCATTTGCGCACCTAAAAGTTACCTAAATCACTTTGCGGTCTCATTCTTCTTCCATTCCCCCCCCCCCTAAAACTTACCTAATTCCCTTTGCGGTCTCATTCTTCTTCCATTTTCCACCCCTTAAACTTACCGAAATCACTTCGCCGTTGTCATTCTTCTTCCATTTCCCACCCCTAAAACGTACCTAAATCACTTTGCGGTCTCATTCTTCTTCCATTGGCACACCTAAAAAACTTACCTAAATCACTTCGCGGTTTCATTCTTCTTCCATTTGCGCATCTAAAAAACGTACCTAAATCACTTTGCGGTCTCATTCTTCTTCCGTTGGCGCACCTAAAACTTACCTAAATCCCTTTGCGGTCTCATTCTTCTTCCATTTCCCACCCCTAAATCCCAACCAATTTCTGGAGAACTAAGGGGTTGATTCAGAGAGACATCAAAAGATTTTCGTTTTTGTGTCAATCTGTTTTTTTTTTTTCCCGCTCGCGTATGAGTGTACGAGCGATTCTATGCATGCATTGCAAGCCTTCTGTAAAGTCTTCATCCGCTCGTATGCCAACGAGAATGTAATTTTCCACCTTTTGTTTTCCGTTTATGTTACTCATGTTACAACGTAGGCCTTCGTTTTTGCCCTTTTTCCATCGTCTCCTCGAAAGAAACATTTACGTTTCCCGTTAGATTCTGTTTTTATTTTTTTTCTATAAATAATCGTCCAGACGAAAATCCTTACGACCTTATGCCTGCGCACTATAAACTTAACTCATTAATGTGCTCGCCTACATATTTGGTTCACTAAATTCTGCTACAATACTTAGCTAAATCACTTTGCTCTCAGTATATTCTTCCATTTTCTACCCCTAAAACTTACCTAAATCACTTCACGGTCTCATTCTTCTTCCATTGGCGCACCTAAAACTTACCTAAATCACTTTGCGGTCTAATTCTTCTTCCATTTCCCACCCCTAAAACTTACCTAAATCACTTTGCAGTCTCATTCTTCTTCCATTTGCGCACCTAAAACTTACCTAAATAACTTTGCGGTTGTCATTCTTCTTCCATTTTCCACCCCTAAAACTTACCTAAATCACTTCACGGTCCCATTCTTCTTCCATTGGCGCACCTAAAACTTACCTAAGTCACTTTGCGGTCTCATTCTTCTTCCATTTGCGCACCTAAAACTTACCTAAATCACTTTGCGGTTGTCATTCTTCTTCCATTTCCCACCCCTAAAACTTACCTAAATCACTTCACGGTCTCATTCTTCTTCCATTGGCGCACCTAAAACTTACCTAAATCACTTCGCGGTCTCATTCTTCTTCCGTTTCCCACCCCTAAAACTTACCTAAATCACTTTGCGGCCTCATTCTTCTTCCATTGGCGCACCTAAAACTTACCTAAATCACTTTGCTGTCTCATTCTTCTTCCATTTTCCACCCCTAAAAGTTACCTAAATCACTTTGCGGTCTCATTCTTCTTCCATTTCCCACCACTAAAGCTTACCTAAATCACTTTGCGGTCTCATTCTTCTTCCATTTGCGCACCTAAAAAACTTACCTAAATCACTTTGCGGTCTCATTCCTCTTCCATTTCCCACCCCTAAAACTTACATAAATCACTTTGTGGTCTCATTCTTCTTCCATTTCCCACCCCTAAAACTTACCTAAATGACTTTGCGGTCTCATTCTTCTTCCATTTTCCACCCCTTAAACTTACCTAAATCATTTCGCCGTTGTCATTCTTCTTCCATTTCCCACCCCTAAAACTTACCTAAATCACTTCGCGGTCTCATTCTTCTTCCATTGGCGCACCTAAAAAACTTACCTAAATCACTTTGCGGTCTCATTCTTCTTCCATTTCGCACCCCTAAAACTTACCTAAAACACTTTGCGGTCTTATTCTTCTTCCATTTGCGCACCTAAAACTTACCAAAATCACTTCACGGTTGTCATTCTTCTTCCATTTCCCACCCCTAAAACTCACCTAAATCACTTCCCGATCTCATTCTTCTTCCATTGGCACACCTAAAACTTACCTAAATCACTTCGCGGTCTCATTCTTCTTCCATTTCCCACCCCTAAAACTTACCTAAATCACTTTGCGGTCAGCTGAATCTTCATATATAAATTTTGTTTTTTGCATTCGTTTTGTGGTAACCAACCCTTCCTGAATGTTTTTATAAAAGGAAATGACACAGAAACAAGATTTTTTTTCTAATCTTAAATGGCATTTTTATATTGCCTTTTTTATGTTAAAATTAAAAAAAATATATAACAACTTTGAATATTTTTTTTGGAGGGGGGAAAATGTGTATATCAAATTTTAAAATTAAAAAAATAAATAAATAACATTTTTTAAACTCTATATACAGCAATGGCAGGCCCCAGAACATTATTCTTCATCTGTGGTCCCCAAAGAGTCGCGCAGCTCTTGCATCTCGCCCACCAACTGAAGGACCCTGGCACTCAGTTGTGCCACTCTGGCACGTGTGGTCCCTATATAAAAAATAAAAATAAATTTTTTGTCGGCAAATACATGTTTAACAGCTGTGGATGGAATGTTTATTAGGTTGCAAGCTAACTCATGAGTCCATATGTCATTATGCTAAGGAATTAATAAAAGGAAGAGGCCATATGTCATTAGGCTAAGGAATTAATAAAAGGAAAAGGCCATATGTCATTATGCTAAGGAATCAATAAAAGGAAGAGGCCATATGTCATTATGCTAAGGAATTAATAAAAGGAAGAGGCCATATGCCATTAGGCTAAGGAATTAATAAAAGGAAGAGGCCATATGTCATTATGTTAAGGAATTAATACAAGGAAGAGGCCATATGTAATTATGTTAAGAAATTAATAAAAGGAAGAGGCCATATGTCATTATGCTAAGGAATTAATAAAATGAAAAGGTCATATGCCATTAGGCTAAGGAATTAATAAAACGAAGAGGCAATATGTCATTATGCTAAGGAATTAATAAAAAAGAAGAGGCCATATGTCATTAGGATAAGGAATTAATAAAAGGAAGAGGCCATATGTCATTATGCTAAGGAATTAATAAAAAGGAAGAGGCCATATGTCATTTTGCTAAGGAATTAATAAAAGGAAGAGGCCATGTCTCATTACGCTTATGGCATTGACTATGGATTTAGTTAGATTTCTGATCATGTCATTTCCCACATACTACAAATATTGACATTACAACTTACTTCGTTGGTGGGCGAGCTCTGCTTCGGGGACCACCCTCCGCTCTGGGACCTGCCACCTGCCACTGCTGGGAAGTAGTGTGCCTCCTGGGCCTGATCTGCTGCAGACTCTTTCAGAGATCCTTCACCTGCTACATTATCATCTAGAAAAAGAATTAAGGCAATCAGGTTGGCTTTTAATAGCATGTATGTGTGTGCGGTTACATTAAGAGTCACATACCAGAGGCTAATGGCTCCATTGCTTGGTACGACACCCTGCCCATGCTGTGACGCCCCCTCCTCTGTTCAGAGGTCCAGGGGCTGGTCCGAGGCCCCTACGGAGGAGGGGTAGGACCGTCGCCCTGGAGATCCACCACCTTCCCTTTCTGCTGCAGATTCATGCAGCACTGGTCGGCCTATGCTCCTTCGGGTGCGTCGGATTCGGTACTCCATTTCCAGCACTAGAAAAGAAAAGCATTTATAAATAAAGGCTTACCTTCTCTATTAGTTACATATAGCATGCAATCGCTATGTACTTACTTGGGAAATGGAGCCCGGAAAATAGCTGCACCCGGGCATGTGGAGTCGCTTCAGGTCCGACCAATGCTGCATGATCTGTGTATGGGTGAAGGTGGTGTCCGTCTCCTACTGGATCGAGGAAATGATCTCCAGGGCGACGTTCCTCTTCTCAAACGCATTGGGCAGGTAGTCGTACCTGCGCTGAAGCATAAGACTAAAAACACAAATTAAAAATAGTTGTTAGATCAAACTGCATACAAATATCTGTCACAATTCGATCAGTTGACTAAATGACATTCCCAGACACATTTCTAGCCTCAAACTATGCTTCTAGATGCAAGTGACTTGGTTCGCACATGTGTGCACTAACTTCTGTTTGGCATGGAGTTTAAAAAACTTTTTAAAACAACTGTTTCTACCTGCGCTTCCTTAAGGCCTAGGCATGCATTTAGATGGCAGATCAAAATCCTTACAATACACTTACGAGCATAATCAGCTCCTGTTGTTGGCGGGTGAAGATCGTGGGCGCCATCTTTCTTCTTGTCCGCAGCAGATAAGTAATGCCCCAGCGATTTCCGGGTTCCGCACGGCTGGACAAATGGCCGTAGGCACGCGTACGTGCACGCTTAAGCGTCATATCCAGTCATTAGTATTTAAAGGGTCCTGGACACACAGCTCATTCTCTTTGAGATTGTCAGCATGGCACCAAAAGTCAGCCAAAGTGGGCAACACAAGGCGACATTGGCCACCAAGGCCGCAACAGCTAAACCAACAACCAAAGCCAAGGATGGAGCAGCAAAGAAGAGGGCACCAACATCAAAGCAGGCAGGTACGACAGTGTACAAGGCCACTAAGAAGCAGAGGGTGAGAAGCCCAAGCCCACAAAGAACACCCTCCCCTCCTCCCCGCCCTACCATAGCTCTTCATAAATGGCGCTCCAGTGGCAAGGCCAGTAAGAGCCAGCGTGCCCTAAGGCCCAGCCCAGCCAGCACTGCCTCTCCTGCTCCGCATGCCAGTACATCGCAAGGGCAAAGGAGCACCAGTGGCAAGGCCAGCAAGAGCCAGCGTGCCTGAAGCCCAAGCCCAGCCAGCACTGCCTCTCCTGCTCCACGTGCCAGCACATCACATGGCCAAAGTAGCACTACTTCAAAGGCCACAAAGAAGTAGAGGGTCCGAAGCCCCACCCCCCCAAGCACACCCTCTCCTCCTGGGCCACATTTGCCACCAGCACAGGTGGCAACCACCGATACATATGCCACATCCACCCCAGTCCGATTGCAAGTCCAGTCCAGTCGTTCTCAAGCCATGTGTCGCACAATTAATCACCACAGAGCCATCCCAGAATGTCCCCCGAATTGTCAACAAACATAGATGAGCCAGAAGAGCAAGCATTAGGCCGAACATGCGGCGAGGCCAGTTAAGTGACAGGTTTGGTGAGGCCCAAACTCTCGCATTGGCAAGTGGCCTCTCACTCCATTATGACGAGCTATATGGGCGACATACAAAATCTACAAGCAAAATGAGAAAGACCCAAATCTTGGAGGAGCTCACCAGACAGGTCAATGCAGCGGGGGACGAGATGAAAGATGTGGAGCAGATACAGTGCCAGTATGTGCAGTATGCAGCACGGAAGAAACAATAAACGGTGCAATCACAGGTACATATTCGATTTTTGCATTTTGCTGCTTGTTGTATTGACCACAAAAATTTGTTAACCTCTATTTTTCAGCTTACAAACTGGTGGAGGCGTCCCTACCAAATTACAGTATACACAAGCTGAGGAGATGGTGCTGGCATTAATACACCCCGTCGCATTAGAGGGCCTCTCTGGAAGACAGGACACGGACATCCATACCATTCCTGCAGGTTAGTAATGTTTGTTTGAATGTGAACTATTGTAAAAGTGTGAAATGAGGCTCACAGGCAGATATGAACACATGCCCCTAGGGAGTGGCTTTGAGGAGAGGTTACGGTTTTAGCGGGGTGTTTAATGTCTGAGGAATGGTCATTTAAAAGGTCTGCAGCCCATACAAGACCTTGGACCGTATTTATGGTCACTATTAAACTCTTAATCTTACCAAAGCACTGCCTGTTATGTGAATATAGTCAATCATAGACAACACTTACTTCTAAATACCACTTGGGTTGTAGCTGTGCTTCGGACAGGGTCAGGGAAAGGTCTACATAGGAAGAATGGCCAGCAGCATACTCTGAAGCCAAATGCTATTTGCAAGCTGACTGTGGGCCCCATATGCGCCATTTTGGATGTGTTAAGCCTCATAACATGCAGTACATACATTTTTGTATTATTTCAGGTGACCAATCTGTATGTACAGGGTGAGGCAAACATATAAGAGATACTGACATTAATAGTGAAGGTCACCTTGGACAGTTGGGGGAGTTGTCATTCCTGCTTGGCCACATGTTTTTTAAACCATATGTAGTAATCCAGCTCATCAATGGATTTTTGTGTGTTTACGTGCCTTTTACTTTTTAACCCAGCCCAGCATCCAGCCTCTGCAAGTGTGGAAGCCTCCTCCAGTTTGAGCACGCAAACTACTTCCCTGCTGCCTAGGACCCGGGGACAGATATATAGGGAAAGTGGATGAAACTGCTGATACATGTGAATGCACGTGACTAATTTGCCTAACAAATATATTTAGGGCCCAAACTGAAACATTTTTTTCACATGTCCCAACAGACCCACACACTGATGGATTAAATTCAGGAGATGGAGGAGGAGGAGGATGCCAGCTTGATGGAGCCTTCTGAACTGACCCCCCTAGAAACCTAATCTGCCACTGTCCCAGCATGCTATTGCACCAAATCCTCTGCAGCAGAGTGAAGCTGGACGTATGCTGCCAGCCCATCGTGGGCAGCAGGCTGAGACTGAGCCTACAGTCCCTAGTGGTAGCTCTGCTGCAGAGGTTTTGCCGAGCACATCTGGGACTCTTGCTCGCCCTAGAGGTCCAGCATCTGCAGGCGCTCAAACCCGGGGAATTGTAAGACGCAGTCAACGTAGACAGCCGTTACTTTTGGCAGGTGACTCAAAGAACCACAGAGGAGGTTACTACACAATTAGAGACATTCAATAATACATTCACCAACATGCTGACTGAATTTAGGATAAGCAACAGCCAGATGTCTGAACAAATGGCCAACTTAAGCACACAGATGGCAGGACAAATGGCCACCTTAAATAATAACTTCACTGCCATGCTCGAGGAATTTAGAACAAGCAATAGACAGATGCTGGAACAGTGGCAGATTATGAATGCCACACATGCCCAGGTGTTGGGACACCTCCAAGGCCCACCACCAGGGTTTTATGGCCAACATCAATTTTAACACCTATTGGACCTGTATCTCTGTATCCCCACTCTATTTATCTGTCTGGTGAGCGCTACCAAGATTGGCTTTTTTATGGCTTTGCTGGTTTGATTTTGAATGTCGCCCATATAGCTCATTAGAGTGCTGACATACCCCACTAGCCAATGCCTGAGCTAAAGCCTCACTGACGTGGCCGCTCAAGCTGCCACGCTGCAGGCTTGGGCCTAGTGAAATTGTGGCTGGCTCATCCTGTTTGTTGGAAATATTGGGGGACATTCTTGGCTGTGAAACAACTACATTTGCCCATGGCAAAGATTGGGCTGGACTGGCATTAGGACTGGGGGTTATTGTTTGGGTGGCCCACTAACTTACAGGCGTGGATGTGGCATAGGTATGGCTTCTTTCTACCTGTGCCTGTGGCAAATGTGACCAAGCAGGATAGGGTGTTTGTGGCCCTATGTATTCCTGTCCAAATATTCCCCTGCAAATGGTTGCTCCCTATGTATGTTTATGTTATTGGGCAGTGAAACTTCGGCCTGGAGTGCATTACTTTACAACTCCTGGATGTGGCCAATTGCTAGGTGCCATGAGTGTGCACCAATGTATATTTATATTTTACTATGTGTGTACATGAAGTCTGTGAGTGCCCTTAAACAAAAAATTTCCATATTTCAATAAAATATATTGAATGTGACTTTAGCTGTTGTTGACTAAGTTGATGCATTAATGTTTGGGTTATTTTGAGATTACTGAAGGTTTTTAAAAACAAACATGTGAAATAAAACTGCATGAGGCTCAGATCATGTGTCAATTTTTTAGTAATTAATGCATTACTAATTTTTAAAAACACATTGAAAAAGCCTTCACAAAGACAAATCACAAATTAACATCAGCGAACAAACAAAGCAAAAAAAAATTAGGCAAAATAGCCGGTGATCAAGTTGGCCCGCACGGCTTGGCCAGAGGCACTAGGTGTGCCAGGGTAGTGCTCAGCTGGCTCCTGGCTGGGTGGAGAGGGGGGCAGATCCACATACCGGGGGACACGCTGCATGATGGAAAAGTTAAGGCAGGACACAGCAGGCCAGGATTATGTCTATGACCTTGTTGGGGTCATACTGGAGTGCCCCCCCGGTATGGTCCAAACACCGGAAGCATGCTTTTAACAGGCCAAAGGCCCTCTCTACTTCGGCCCGAGTCTTTCGGTGCGACCGATTGTAGGCCTCCTGGGCCTCATTCTGTGGCCGAAGGACGGGCGTTATCAGCCAGGGAAGAAGCGGATAGCCGGGATCCCCTGAAAGAATAAGAAAATACTTACATAATTTACACATTTCAAACAACACTATTTTTAAAGTGGTCGATTACCCTGAATAAGAGCCTTATATGTTTCCCACACCCTGTACATACATATTGCTCACATAAAAAGACATCCTACCAGCATATACTGCATGTTATGAGCCTTTAAACATCCAAGATGGTGGATAAGGGAAGATCAGGCAGCCTGCAAACAGGAAGTGGCTTCTGACTGTGCTGCTCTGCATTCTGGGATTTCTGACCATTTTCCGGACCCCAGCTCTGCTCTGTCTGAGCAAAGCACAGCTATAACCCGGCCCCTGCACTTTATCCCGCTCTCCTCTCCTCAGTAAGTGTGATGCATCTGAGCAAAGATGGTGCCGACCCTATCCTAAGCTCATGAACAGAATTGCAGCCCAGTGGGGGAAAGAATAATAAGTAAGTTACTAGCAACTAGAAAAATATTAGGTGGAAATGCAGGGGAATCAGTTTTTAATGGTTTGTGATTTTCTAACGATCATGGTTAAGGTCCGGTTTAACATGTCATCAAGGGGTAAAAACAGCCATAGGTTAAGACATGGGTCATCAACTATATTCATAGGCATACAGTGAAAAGGGAATTACGTAATTAGAGGAAACTTACCAAGGAGCCATCAACCTGATAATTCTCCAGACTCAAACCGACGGAATAATCCTGATCTCCGCAAGATGTAAGCGTCATGGGATGAGCCTGGATACCCGGCGAGCACACTAAGGAACTGCATGTCCAGGGCCACCACTGCTTGCACATTCAGTGAGTGGCCCATTTTGCGGTTCCTGGAAGAAAAAAGATTAAAAAAAAATTTTTTAGCAATCCAAGGTAAACTACTAAAACACTAACTCCTAACACCCTCCCAAATACATGTTTGACAATTCAAATAACACGGGGAGGCCGATTCATTAATAGCGCCAGGTAGCGACAGATGAGCGACTGAAGTATGGCGCTATGAGCGCCGCTAGCGTACGCCGCGGGCGGTAGCGATTCGCTATAGCAGGCCTCCTCAGTCGCTACCTGGCGTTGTTGGGAACAACGCCTACATTGCTGAATATGATGTTGGAGCTCAGCTTTGTAGGCGCTGTCAGTTTGACCACGCTATTCAACACAGCGCCTGTGCTTTGCTTTGCTGTGGGCTTGAAATCAAGTACCTTCAGAATTAAACACATTGCAACATGTTTCTTTTGTTTTTTTTTATTTTGTTTTGAAAAGTAAATAAATTTAACTTAAATGTTCATGCAAATCAAAATGCCTGTCATGGTGCATCTCGGGGTGCCTGAAAAAGATTAAAAAGTGCAGTTAGTATATATATTTAAATTGGCTTTTTCGCTGTTAAAAAATATTGCATTAATTGGTAACCAACATTTGGGTCCAACTTGCACACCAACCCTAATTGTTATGTTGTTCAGCTTCCACCCCCCCTTATAGTGGTTTTGGTCATCTTACACCCCCCTTATAGTGGTTTTGGTCATCTTACACCCCCCTTAGAGTGGTTTGGGTCATCTTACACACCCCTTATAGTGGTTTGGGTCATCTTACACACCCCCTTATAGTGGTTTTTGTCATCTTACACCCCCCTTATAGTGGTTTGGGTCATCTTACACCCCCCTTATAGTGGTTTGGGTCATCTTACACCTCCCTTATAGTGGTTTGGGTCATCTTACACACCCCCTTAGAGTGGTTTTTGTCATCTTACACCCCCCTTAGAGTGGTTTGGGTCATCTTACACCCCCCTTATAGTGGTTTTGGTCATCTTACACCCCCTTAGAGTGGTTTGGGTCATCTTACACCCCCCTTATAGTGGTTTTGGTCATCTTACACCCCCCTTAGAGTGGTTTGGGTCATCTTACACCCCCCTTAGAGTGGTTTGGGTCATCTTACACCCCCCTTATAGTGGTTTTGGTCATCTTACAACCCCCTTAGAGTGGTTTGGGTTATCTTACACCCCCTTATAGTGTTTTTGGTCATCTTACACCCCCCTTAGAGTGATTTGGGTCATCTTACACACCCCTTATAGTGGTTTTGGTCATCTTACACCCCCCTTTGAGTGGTTTGGGTCATCTTACACCCCCCTTAGAGTGGTTTGGGTCATCTTACACCCCCCTTATAGTGGTTTTGGTCATCTGACACCCCCCTTAGAGTGGTTTGGGTCATCTTACACCCCCCTTATAGTGGTTTTGGTCATCTTACACCCCCCTTAGAGTGGTTTGGGTCATCTTACACCCCCCTTAGAGTGGTTTGCGTCATCTTACACCCCCCTTATAGTGGTTTTGGTCATCTTACACCCCCCTTATAGTGGTTTGGGTCATCTTACACCCCCCTTAGAGTGGTTTGGGTCATCTTACACCCCCCTTATAGTGGTTTTGGTCATCTTACACCCCCCTTAGAGGGGTTTGGGTCATCTTACACCCCCCTTATAGTGGTTTTGGTCATCTTACACCCCCCTTAGAGTGGTTTGGGTCATCTTACACCCCCCTTAGAGTGGTTTGGGTCATCTTACACACCCCTTATAGTGGTTTGGGTCATCTTACACCCCCCTTAGAGTGGTTTGGGTAATCTTACACACCCCCTTAGAGTGGTTTTTGTCATCTTACACCCCCCTTATAGTGGTTTTGGTCATCTTACACCCCCCTTATAGTGGTTTTGGTCATCTTACACACCCCTTATAGTGGTTTGGGTCATCTTACACACCCCCTTAGAGTGGTTTTTGCCAAATTATGATGGGAGGTCAAATACATTTTCCCGGTAGTGCAGTACTTGGATTAGAGTGAAGGGTAGTTAGCTTACCGCAAAAAAGGAAGTGATCATCCTTTCCCTTAGCTCATCGCCAGTTTGGGTGTCCTCAATTCTTTCTGCGGGCAAGTTGGGGATTTCGGGCACCAGTGCTGTCTCTTCAGGGGATTGAATTCTGTGGCATATGCATATATTGTGGAGCACACAGCAGGCGAGGATGATCTTGGAGACCTTCTGTGGACTGTACAGCATCTCTCCTCCTGGGCGTGCCAAACATAGAAAGCGTGCTTTCAGCAGGCCGATGGTTCTTTCCACAATGCTTCTGGTCTTGCGGTGTGCTGCATTGTAGCGTTCATGGGCAGAGGTCTGTGGGCTCCTGACCGGAGTCAGCACCCACGTTCTCTGCCCATATCCCTTATCCGCTGTTGAAAAAACACAAGGAGAGAGACAGCAATTAGTACTAGTACATGTTTTTGTTTTCATTTTTAATAATTTGGCTTACTAGGCCACATATTTTAGGCAAAATACTTTGACATGGTTAATTATTTACCCAGTAGCCAGCCAGCTGGCATTTTGTTGTTCTCAAACTTCCGGCACAGGACTGTCCGCTGCAAGACGTAAGAATCGTGGCATGAGCCGGGGAACCCCGATCTCACCGCCCGCAGCTTCATTTCATGGTCACAGACCACCATGATGTAAAAGGAATGAAATTGTTTTCTGTTTCGGTAATACAGCTCTTGTGCACGGGGAGGGCGGAAAGGGATATGTGTACCATCCATGCACCCTAGCACATTCGGGATCCCTCCCATTAGATAGAAAGCATGTTTTATTTTGGCAACCTCCTCCTCATCCTCAGGAAACTTGATGTAAATTGGGATCAAATCACAAATCGCCAGAACTACCTGGATTAATATGCGGCTCATAGTAGCCTGGCTGATCCCGCTGAGGAGGGCAGAGGTTGCCTGGAAGGTCCCTCGTGCCAAAATATTCAGAGTGGCACACAGGCATACTATGCCTGGAATGGATTGAGTGCCTTTGGTGGATGGCTCGATTTTGTGCTTAATCTGATCATATAGGGACTGTAGTGCAGCACGATTCAGACGGAAGCGGCTCCTGATCTGCTCGTCACTTAAGTCCCATACTGAAAGGCGGATTCCAAAGGAGCGGGGTGCCCTAAGCCTCACAACACCCCGCTCCCTGTCCTCCTGCTCTTCCAGCATACGCATACATCCATCCACCCAGACACCATACATCACCCTCTTATCCATCACACACACACTCAACAGATATACAAAATCAAACAAACAAAAACCACAAACACACCACACACACAAACAATCACACTCCTCACACACTCACTACAATGCAGCTCACCACAAAACCAGAAGTATAGTGGTCCAAACCACCAGCCTGCTGAAAAGCAGCTTTCTAAGTTAGGCACAACCAAGAGGGGAGTTGCTGCACAGCCCACAAAAGGCCCCAAAATCAAGCCTCACTTGCTGTATGCTCCACAATATTTGAATATGCCAACAAAATCAATCTCCTAAAGAAACAGCACTGATGTCAGAAATCACCCAACAAGCCACAGAGAGTGAGGACCAAACCCAGACAGACACTCAAATGAGCTAAGGGAAACAAGCACCACACCACAGCCTTTGCCACAGTGTAACAATGCCAGAAGCTTTCAAAATCCTTCCATTTATACTTCACTTTGAAAAAGGACAGGTCCGCTTTGCCGCCTTTTGCGTTGCTCTGCTATTTCCGGGCGCCAATTAGCTGACCCAGGTGTGTGTGAAACGGAGTGCGCACGCGCACGCTAGTAGCGCTACTAGTGTACGTGAGCCGAAACTTGCGTGCATTAACGGACATGGCAGAAAATTCAGTGGTGGGCCAATGAAAGGTAAGCTGCTGTTTATTTAAATAGCCGTTAGGATAGCCACATGTCACAAGTGTTTAATATACATGAGTACATTGTTGTATTTGGTTGTGTGTTGTTTGGTTAATGAGGTCTGTAATTAGTTAATTGGCTAACACACATGCTTCAGTCAGTGCAGTGGAGGTGTGGCTACAAGCACCTGGCCAGTATGTGTGAATCTATTAAGTGGACTGGTTTGTGATTGGCTGTTAGAGCACATAAAACCTGGCCAACCCAAAGAGAGTGCGATGCCATTCTGTAGTCTGCATGCGTGCTTGTTGGTTGTGTATTGGTGTGTGTGTGCAGCTACAGGATGGAGCCAAATTCAGGACATCTGCCGGCGACAGCAGGCCCAAGTAGGAGTGTGGTGGGTGCTGTGCGCAGACCTCCCTTACGGAAAAGGGCCCAGCCTGAAGGTGGTGCAGCACCCCAGGCTAAGCGCCCAGGTGCCAAGAGGGAGCCTGAATTTAATTTGGCGGAGAATAATCATCTTGTGCGCCTTACCCTTGCTAAATGGGAGCTGATATTTGGCTCCCAAAGCAAGTCAATAGGCAAACAAGAAAGAAGCAAACTGTGGGATGCCATTGGTGTTGAGCTTAGTAGCACTGCTCAACACCCACGTAGTGGCCCATCCTGCAAGAAACGCTTCTACACTTTGAGAGGGGCCCTTATCAAAAAGATGAATCACGATCTTGATGTGGACAGTGGGACCATCCAGGCTCCAAAGAGTACCTACAGGCCGTATGAGGAGATGCTGAAGGCCAAAATTCCACTTGCTCGGCTGCAGGGTGTGGATCCTGGGGATGACACCACAGGTTGGACTGAAGGTACATATTTTCTGCATTTTTTTTTCAAGCTAATGTTAATGTATGTGATTTGCATTTTCTCTTTCTGGCCAACTAACAGTAGGACCTGTGAAGTAGTACATTATACCTCATAAATGTTTTACTTTCCTGTCTGTTGCTTTCTGCATAGGTGCACATGGTGCTGTCCAGGATTTGGCTCAGGACACACAAACTCCTGCCCTTCAACCAACCTCAAGCCTAACCCAGTCTGCCATTGAAGGTATTTACCACTAATTTAGGTGCTGGTTGTTTGGGGACCAAATGGGTGTGGGTGCACCTCAAACAATAGAGTGGGGCACTGTTGAGGATTAATAATATGGACGTGCGGCCTAATTTCACGGCCACTTTAACCCTCACAGCAACTAACTAACAAGGCCCTAACATGTGTAGCTATGTTGGAAGGCAGAGATGTGTGGCCAGATATCTGCATATACATGTGGAAGCCACACTGGCCTTGATTAGTGAATATTAGTGAATGAGCTGCTCACACACACCTTAATGCATGTTTTATTTTTTGCTGCACATTACCAATGGCTCAATGTTTGCTTGGTTTTTGCCTAGCTGCCCCGCCATTGGCCCCAGCATCTCCTCAGGAGCCAAGCTACTCTTTGGATGTCGGTAAGTGCATGTGTCAACCTTGCTTTATCCGCTTTAACCCAAGTGCATGTGTCTCATTCCTCTTTTTTATTTGTAGGCCAAGTGACTGGTTCATCTTTGGACCCCACTTCCGATGTTGCAGGTCAACAGGACCCTGTTGGTGTGTATAGCAATAAATAATGTATCCTTTATGCTGTTTATGTTACACTGGTTCTATTTGGTTAGTCTAATAATCTACATGTTTGCTCTGTCAACTTGAAGATGCCTATTTTGAGTGCTTATTCCATCCCCAGGGTCAGTCTAATAGTTTTTGGAGTGATTGCAATGCATTTTTTAAAAAATATTTTTAGACAAACATTCACCCAAGTAGTTGGAGGAATATTTTGAGACATTAATTGTGTTTTTTAGGTGGCCAGAATATCGGAAGTGGCTGTCCGGAAAGGGCCCTTCACGTTCAGGCTGCCAGAGATGAGGGTAAGTTGTTTTGGCTTGATGATCTAGTATGTATTTTGGCTCTACTTTTGTGGCACTTTCTTCAGGCAACTTGTGTTTCCACATGTATTTTCCATATATGTCATATACTTCACTTTGAAAAAGGACAGGTCCGCTTTGCCGCCTTTTGCGTTGCTCTGCTATTTCCGGGCGCCAATTAGCTGACCCAGGTGTGTGTGAAACGAAGTGCGCACGCGCACGCTAGTAGCGCTACTAGTGTACGTGAGCCGAAACTTGCGTGCATTAACGGACATGGCAGAAAATTCAGTGGTGGGCCAATGAAAGGTAAGCTGCTGTTTATTTAAATAGCCGTTAGGATAGCCACATGTCACAAGTGTTTAATATACATGAGTACATTGTTGTATTTGGTTGTGTGTTGTTTGGTTAATGAGGTCTGTAATTAGTTAATTGGCTAACACACATGTTTCAGTCAGTGCAGTGGAGGTGTGGCTACAAGCACCTGGCCAGTATGTGTGAATCTATTAAGTGGACTGGTTTGTGATTGGCTGTTAGAGCACATAAAACCTGGCCAACCCAAAGAGAGTGCGATGCCATTCTGTAGTCTGCATGCGTGCTTGTTGGTTGTGTATTGGTGTGTGTGTGCAGCTACAGGATGGAGCCAAATTCAGGACATCTGCCGGCCACAGCAGGCCCAAGTAGGAGTGTGGTGGGTGCTGTGCGCAGACCTCCCTTACGGAAAAGGGCCCAGCCTGAAGGTGGTGCAGCACCCCAGGCTAAGCGCCCAGGTGCCAAGAGGGAGCCTGAATTTAATTTGGCGGAGAATAATCATCTTGTGCGCCTTACCCTTGCTAAATGGGAGCTGATATTTGGCTCCCAAAGCAAGTCAATAGGCAAACAAGAAAGAAGCAAACTGTGGGATGCCATTGGTGTTGAGCTTAGTAGCACTGCTCAACACCCACGTAGTGGCCCATCCTGCAGGAAACGCTTCTACACTTTGAGAGGGGCCCTTATCAAAAAGATGAATCACGATCTTGATGTGGACAGTGGGACCATCCAGGCTCCAAAGAGTACCTACAGGCCGTATGAGGAGATGCTGAAGGCCAAAATTCCACTTGCTCGGCTGCAGGGTGTGGATCCTGGGGATGACACCACAGGTTGGACTGAAGGTACATATTTTCTGCATTTTTTTTCAAGCTAATGTTAATGTATGTGATTTGCATTTTCTCTTTCTGGCCAACTAACAGTAGGACCTGTGAAGTAGTACATTATACCTCATAAATGTTTTACTTTCCTGTCTGTTGCTTTCTGCATAGGTGCACATGGTGCTGTCCAGGATTTGGCTCAGGACACACAAACTCCTGCCCTTCAACCAACCTCAAGCCTAACCCAGTCTGCCATTGAAGGTATTTACCACTAATTTAGGTGCTGGTTGTTTGGGGACCAAATGGGTGTGGGTGCACCTCAAACAATAGAGTGGGGCACTGTTGAGGATTAATAATATGGATGTGCGGCCTAATTTCACGGCCACTTTAACCCTCACAGCAACTAACTAACAAGGCCCTAACATGTGTAGCTATGTTGGAAGGCAGAGATGTGTGGCCAGATATCTGCATATACATGTGGAAGCCACACTGGCCTTGATTAGTGAATATTAGTGAATGAGCTGCTCACACACACCTTAATGCATGTTTTATTTTTTGCTGCACATTACCAATGGCTCAATGTTTGCTTGGTTTTTGCCTAGCTGCCCCGCCATTGGCCCCAGCATCTCCTCAGGAGCCAAGCTACTCTTTGGATGTCGGTAAGTGCATGTGTCAACCTTGCTTTATCCGCTTTAACCCAAGTGCATGTGTCTCATTCCTCTTTTTTATTTGTAGGCCAAGTGACTGGTTCATCTTTGGACCCCACTTCCGATGTTGCAGGTCAACAGGACCCTGTTGGTGTGTATAGCAATAAATAATGTATCCTTTATGCTGTTTATGTTACACTGGTTCTATTTGGTTAGTCTAATAATCTACATGTTTGCTCTGTCAACTTGAAGATGCCTATTTTGAGTGCTTATTCCATCCCCAGGGTCAGTCTAATAGTTTTTGGAGTGATTGCAATGCATTTTTTAAAAAATATTTTTAGACAAACATTCACCCAAGTAGTTGGAGGAATATTTTGAGACATTAATTGTGTTTTTTAGGTGGCCAGAATATCGGAAGTGGCTGTCCGGAAAGGGCCCTTCACGTTCAGGCTGCCAGAGATGAGGGTAAGTTGTTTTGGCTTGATGATCTAGTATGTATTTTGGCTCTACTTTTGTGGCACTTTCTTCAGGCAACTTGTGTTTCCACATGTATTTTCAAGGTCAAAGCTCGAGTGAGGGCCCCACTCCAGACATCTGGGAGATTGCGGGTATGTGTAATTTTAGCAATGTGTCTGATCTTATTTGGCCCAATTATTGCCTCATATTCCTCTAACATACATATTAGCAATCTGAGTTTAACAGATACCTTTTGGCTAGTGTGTAATCTGGCACTTTGTGGAGGTATGGCCTCGATAGGCTATCCATGTTACATTTGAGTTTTGTCCACTGACCTACTAACCTGACTTTCCTGTTTAGCATATGCCAACTTGCCGGAGATCTCGGATGTGGATTTGCCCCTCTCTGGCAGCGATACCCCGCTCCTACCTGTGCCGGACGACACGGAGGTAACATGGCTGATTTATAGGACCAATAACCACATTGCCATGTTCGTGGGTAGGCGATGAACCAACATGTCACATTTCCTTTCTTGGTCGTTTTTGCAGGAGGCGGAACCAGAACCCCAAGCTGGGACCCCTTCCCAAGTGCCATGCGGCCAAGCTTCAGAGGCTCAAACAAGGGTAAGTTGTATTGTGACAGTTTTGGCAAATGATTTGGAGGGGCATAGCTGCATTGGTTCGGTTTGACTAAAATGTTGTTTTCTATTTTGTTAGCCTCAAACCACAGCAAGAGGAGGTGTGGCACCAACAAGTCAGGATTTTTATGAGCTAGGGGTCCGGATGCTGGAGGACTACAGTCGCCAACAGCCGCGTGATGGAACTAATGAGCGCATTGCGGCGTTGGAACATCAGGTGCTGATGTGTCAGCAACAAAATGAGGCCCAGCAGCGCCAGATCGACCAGTTGCTCCAAAACCAACAACAGAACCAG
The DNA here is from genome assembly GCA_027917425.1 of Gastrophryne carolinensis. Lineage (NCBI taxonomy): Eukaryota > Metazoa > Chordata > Amphibia > Anura > Microhylidae > Gastrophryne > Gastrophryne carolinensis. Next base: position 247,414,817 of record CM051238.1, read on the forward strand.
GAACTTGGTCGCCTCGGCAATCTAATGGAGCAATCTCTCCAGCGACAGGACCAAACTTTGTTGTTGATACAACAGCTCATACAACAGCAGTCTATATTTTTTACTGCACTGTTGTCCCCCAACACCGCCCCTAGCAATGACTCCCAACCTCCCCGGCCACCCAGCCAAGAATATTAATTTGTTTGTGGTTATATTTTTTTCTGTAAATAGATTTGATAAACCCACCTCTAAATTGTGTTTTTCCTAAGACATAGCTAAGAACATAGTCAGGGATGAGTATCTTGATCTACATATGTAAATGTAGTCCCAAATTTATGCCACACATTTGTGACCATAGCTTACTATGGTTTACACATTAAATGGCAAAATGTACACACAAATGGGTTTGTAGACACTTAAACTATGCTTGACAAGGCACAACACTGTAATTATCAAAATATAAAATTATTTATTATAAAGGTGGGCAACAGGCCCAACATTGGCCCACAAAGGGGCTCCAACAAGGGTCCAGTCATCCCCCCACCCTAACGACGCCGCCGCCTCTTCTTGGCCAGCAGCATAAGTTTCAGACGCCGGATCGACCGCCACAGTCTGCGATGCTGGTTTTCACAAGCTGTAGAGATGTATAAAAAAAACAGATTTAATAAATGGAATGTGACCTCAACAGACACAGATGTAGCAATGTAATGTCAGTGGGTCCAATTAGCTGACACTCACATTAACATTGTTGCCCACTGTGCCCTTAGTTGTTAACATTATATGAGTACTAGTGGCTGGCTTAAATGTGGCCACCACATCCCAAGCATACATTTACTCTTAACTCTTGGGAATCAAAGAAGGTATAAGTCCCAGTGTGGACATTTATGTGTTTAGTCACAGCCAAACATCAGGGCCTAAGTCCTAACGAGTAAACTAGTTTGTCCCAGAATCTTAGAGGTCACGACCTAAGCAGGGCCATTTGGTTGTGTCTAAACCACAAATTGTCTCTATGTGGCAAACTCAAGAATGTGAGGCAACAATCAAGCATGCAGACAGGCATGTAGGATTGTTGCCCAAACACATGTAACGTAGATGTGTGTTAAATTAACACATAGGTACATTGTAAATGTCTGCAGATTTGACTAGAAGACATAGGGTTCACAAGTCTTTAGGCATATGAAGTGGGATGTACTCACCATCGCAGCTGTGGCGGGGGCCCATGCTGCTGGCCGTCCCTGGAGCTGGGGTGGGGAGGATGGTCACCAGCTCCGTCTGCGTAGCAACATCTGTCAGGAGAAAGCAAAAGAGAAAAGCAAAATTAGTGGGCCAATGACACCTGACTATTTGACATCCATCTGGTTAGGGAGTCTGAAAAATCAAATGCTTGCATGGTTACATACATGTTGTCCAACATTAGCATATTTCCTGGTCCATGAGTTCATGTAAATTATTTATGGTTGCAACATGGACCCCTAAAGATAATGTGCCAATAACCTTGACAGTGCAATGTTAAGGACTAATTTGCAGTTGATTGTCGAATGTTACTAGTGTGCAACATGTGTTAGCCGGAACAACTTAACCAAATAACACATTTGCTAGCCCCCATCATGGTGTGGGCAGAAACATAGGGGTGGTTGCCAGTTGGATAGCACTGTAGTGGGGTTTGTGATGTTAATGTACATTATCAAACCAGCTTGTACTATGGACCAGGAAACATGTGTCTGTTAAAAGTGGGCCAAGACCCAGGATTGATACTATTCTGTGTTTTGGTCCACTTTGGCAGAGCACCACAATTTGAGTGAGACACCGTCCGCCGCCGCTGCCTTCCGCACATCACTCCTCCAGTGTGTGCGCACGCGCAGCCCATTAGGAAACAGAGAGCGCAGGCGCACCCACATCTAGAGGGGCACGCAGGAGGCTGCGCCGGTGGCTTCTGCCACCCCCAATGAGGTAAGGAGTTTGTGGGGTTTTTTTGGGGGGGGGCCCTGGGTGAGGGAGGTGATTGGGCAGGGAAGCTTCGAGATTCCAAGCACAATCAACAATGGGTGTTGGTCCACTTTAACCCTTTTGTTGCCAAGCACGTAACACCTACGTGCTGGCTTGGCTGGGCCTTAAGTGCCAAGCACGTAGGTGTTACGTGCTTGACTTTCCTCGCTTGTAGTTTAAAAAGTAAAAACAACAAATACTCACCTGACCCCTTGTTGGATCCGGCCGGGTCTCCTCTTTAATTTGGTGCCATTCGATCCCCCGTGGGGGGTCGGATGGCTCCAGGAGAGCCCCCGGAATAGGCCGCCCCCCCCCCCCGCTTCTGCAGCAGCAGCTTCTAACTGTAAAAAAAAAAAAAAAATTAAAATGACATTCACTTACCTGTCTGTGCGCTGGCTCCCGCTGTCCCTCCTCTTCACCTGGGGGGCCTCCGATCCCCCCCCAGGACTTACCGATCTTCAGGAGAGAGCCTGGGAGGCTCTCTCCTCTCTTCTGCACGATGGCGGCCGCCATCATGCCTCTAAGCCCCGCCCCCTTGGGGGCGGGGCTTATGAAGTCATCCCGGCCCCGATCTCAGGCTTCAGCCTTCTCAGCTTCTCAGATGCCGGTGATCGGTGCCCTGGAAGGAGGTGGCAGGAGATCCTCTGATCTCCTGCCTTCTCCTTCTCTGGATGCCGATCACCGGCATCTGTCAGCTGAGCGGCGAGGGACAAGAGCTTGCAATCGAAGGTAAGTACAGTAAAAAAAAATTTTTTTTTTTTCTAATAAAATACTTTTTATTATTGTGTAGTGTTTTTTTTTCACATTAACCCTTTGTGAGCTGGTAAGGGGTCCATGAGACCCCTTATACCAGTTCACAAGGCTGGGGGGGTGGCAAGTCACCTGCCCTAGCGGGTGGCTTGCCATTAACCCCCGCACCCCCATTACCTGCCTCCCCAAAGGCCAGGGGGGGGCAGAAGAGCCCGGGCCCACATAGGCTATGTGGGCTTGTAGGCTGCAGGGTGGGGGGGCCACCAAAGCTGGCCCCCCCACTCTGTGCCTACAAGCCCCCATAGCTGGTCCCGGGCTGGTTACTTTGGGTAAGGGGGACCCCACGTCATTTTTTTTTTTGGATTTTGAAGGGTTTTTAACCCTTCAAAATCCAAAAAAAAATGGGGTCCCCCTCCCCGGGAAGGGGGACCCTATGTCATTTTTTTTTTTAATTAACCATTTGTCATCCAGCAGCTATAAAAGGCTTCTGGGCAGGAAAGGGTGTCTACCTATACATATGTGGTATCGCTGTAACCGGGAGAAATTGGGGTTTCTCACGCAATAAGATTTTATTGACAAACTTACATTTTTTATTACAAAAAACTCTACAAATTGTAAAAAAATGTTTTTTTTTTGTTTTTTTTCACACATTTCACCCCAGAAAATTGAGAATACACCTAAAAAATACAAACAAGACATTTCATGTTAAAGCCCAGACTCTGTTGAAAAAAACAATATATAATTTTCCTGGGAAATCCCTGGAAATCCCTTCAAAAATGACAGTTGAATATGTGTAGCGCAAAATGGTGAAACATCGTCTGGCAACAGGGAGTGGCAAATGCTGCAGGTAGGCTGGCAGCGAAAGGGTTAAGGAATGTCATAACATAGGGAATGTGATGGATAACAACAAACACTTACCATGACTATGCCCGTGGAGAAGGCGTTGCCAAAAGACCATGGAGGTGCCCTGCAAATTAGAGAGGAATGGCAAGGGCTAAGTACAAATGGCCAGATGAAACCTGTCACAGACTAACAATGACAAAATGTGCACTCACCAGGGGATGATCCGCCACTTGAAGCCCAGGGAGGGCTCTGAGGAGGAGGCGGGGAGCCTCGGCTCCTCACACTCTGCTCGGAAGATCCCCCAGCCAAAGGGCCACCCTCCTCCCTCTCACTCCCTGCTCCTTCAGGGAGTGTGGGAGTCCATTCCTTCCACCCCACTTGGACTCCCCACTTGAGAGTGGCCCCTTGGCTGGTGAGACTCCTCAGAGTCAGAGTGTGAGGAGCTGAGGCTTGATCCTGCCAGCCCCCCAGCAGCACACTCCTCTGGGGCATCATCCCCTTCCTCCCCTGGGTCCTCCAAATAGGATCCGCGAGAGGGACCCTCCCCCGATGACTCCCCCGAGTCCCCCTGCCTGGTTCGGGGGAGGAATCCCTTCCCACGTTTCCCCAGGGGAGGACGCTTATCTGTGTTGAGGGGGTGAAAGTAAATCATTAATATTAAGACCACAAATGGACACAGCTTAGCAGATTATTTAAACAAAAGTATAAACATAGCATAAGCTTAAACTTACCTGATGCGTAGGCATCATATAGGCGGTACACGCCTTCAGGGTCCCGGCGCTTGAAGTCCGACCACTTTTGTTGTATGGCTCGGACGGAGAGCTGGGTGTTGAAGCGCCGGGACACTGTGGCCTTCACCTCCATGGCTATTCTTTTTTTTCCCCCACGGGCATAGTCATACTGCTTCATGCAGAAATCCTATGAGAAATGAAAAACAAACACAAATCAATACATGACATCAGAACAATGGCATAAACAGTTATACTGAGACCAGATTAAAGTGAACCCACACCCCGGATTATCACTATTCTGGGTTTGGGTCCACTTTGGTGGGGCACACCAATCGGGGGGGGTCCGCTGTCTGAAACCCCCTTGGAAGGCCAGAAATACACCACTGACCACGCTCCCACGTGACTGCGCCAGGCTAGCACAGCGCTCTGCGCCGCTGTGGTATGCGCATCCTAGGCCGTTTGGACATGCATACCAGCTCAGCTGCCTCTGAGCGCCGAAGGACGCGTGTGGCATTTGACTCTAACAGGGAGGGCGCCTGCGCAGGCCATTAACAAATGTCTGGTGCAGGGGACCACCCTGCTAGAGGGAAGCGCAAGACGCATCCGCAGCTCACGCATGCACAGATGGGACGGGGCTGAGGTAAGGTTTATGGGCCTCCAGGGGGGTTCATCCCCGCAGGACATCCAGATTGGGGATGCCCTGCGGGGAGTGATCAGATTGGTCCTGAAAACAAATAGATTTCAGGGCCAATCCCCCCTGTGTGTTGGTCCACTTTAAACATAAAATGCAAGAAAAACATACTCACTTTGACCACCTGGCCATTAACGCGGCTATCCACGCGCATCTTTTTTTTTTGGCTTGCCCAGGAGGGGAAGGAGTGGGAGGGGCGTTAGGTGGGGGAGGTGAGGTAGGTGGGGGAGGTGGGGGAGGGGTGGTGGGGTCAGATTCAGAGGAGGAGCTGGGGAGGCGCTGAATCCGTCTCCTGGGCAGCATGGTGGAAACGCTAAGGAGGAAACAGGAACCGGATATGACCAAAGCGACAGGGAAAAAAAAAAAAAAAAAGCTCCGCGCACCAAGAACAAGCTAATATCAGCTATGTGCAAGCTAAGTGGCGGAAAAAGTAAATTGACGCATTACAACAAGCTATTGGCCTAAGCGCTAGTCATTTTTAGCTTTAGGTGGCTTTGAAACGCAAAGGAGGAAACCGGAACCGGATATGACCAAAGCAACTGTGAAATAAATTAAAAAAAAAAAAGCTCTGCGCACCAGGAACAAGCTAATATCAGCTATGTGCAAGCTAAGTGGCGGAACAAGTAAATTGACGCATTACAACAAGCTATTGGCAAAGACGCCATTAATTATTAGCTTGATTTAGCAGGGGGTTCAAGATACTGTAATGCATAGGTCCTTGAAAACCAAAAAGCTAGGTGCTTAAAAATACAAATCTTATTCCTTCATAAAATCATCACACAATTAAACTATCCAACTACATGATAATGTGGCACACAGGAGAATGCATAACGGGTTGTTATGAGCTTGTACGCCTGAATAAATCCTGCATAATGTGGACATGCACGCTCACAACTACAGTGTATTCATTAAGAACGACTGGGGTCGCGGGAACTGAATTCCTTGAAAATGGCAGAAGGGCACATGTATGAACAGCACAACGCAGCACAGCGACGCTCGCGCCGCCACATAGCGAATCAAAACATCGACTGCACAAACTCTGACCACCACAGATTCATCAAGGACAGGGCTGCCGAATAGCTTGGGCGCTGACAATTTCGAAGAGCGAACGTGAGCGCCAAACATGACTGGCTAAAAAGTAGCTTTACAAGCCCCGTGTGTTGTGAAAACAAGCGATTTTGAGCCCAATGAGTTTTGTGGGAGGAGATGCATTTTAGATGTCACTCACAACATTACAGTGTAAAAATAACAACTTTCTTCAAAAAAAGAAAAATAACAAGCCAGATTAATAAAACATATCCCAATAAACATGTGTTGAATTTTGTGCCAAAGACAAGAACACAAAAACCACTTAAAACAATCATTGCAGCGTCTGCCATTGAAATGTATGGGAGAGCGGCAGGTAGCGCCAGGTCATACCTGTCGCTGTGATGGGATTAGCAGCGGCGCTGTTCGTTGCAGTCGGCTACATGATGAATCCCGCGCTAGCCGTCACTCTCGCCGGCGCTAGCCTCATTTAGCTTGATAAATGCGTCATTGTGGCCGACGCCGGGCGTACTTGAGTCGGTAGCCGCCGTTAGCTGGCGGGACCTGGCGCTCGTCAGACACTACCTGGCGCTATCGCTTGATGAATAAGGGCCTTAATACATAAGTACATAAGAAGTTTTAAAATAAAAAAGTATATGTATGTGGGAGAAAATAAAGATTAACATTGTAATGACTAATTAAGGTCTGTATTAAAATGTTTTGCTAAGGCCTACATTAAAAACATTGCTGAAGGTATACACGCTTAAATGGGTCACAGGGACACTTGAGAAGGAGGGATTAAGGTATACACGCTTAAATGGGTCACAGGCACCATTTACAAGGAGGGATTAATTGATATTTACAATACAGTTTGTTTAAACTATATAACAAAATGACATAAATTAACTTACCTATAGATGTACTCGTCGGCTGCGGGAGAGACCAATGCAACGCGGGTGCAATCAATTGCACCCATGCCGTTGGGCATGTCGGCAATATTAAAAAAAAACAACTTAAGCGCGTTCCAGGCTACCATGTAATCCAGAAATGAAATATATTTTGGACTAATGGTAGCCATGCCATCCAAAAACATGGATAGGGCGTGGCTCAGCGTAGGCTGGGACATCCCCACGGAGAGGGCACCCAGCCTCTGGAATGAGCCATTCGCCAAAAATTGCAGGCAGCCAAGCATCTTGGTCATACCTGAAATTGCTTGCCCCTTGTGGTGCGGGCTAACCATGGTCGCAGCTCACTATACAACTTATGGAGAGAAGCGAGGTTAAGTCGCGTCAGCTCGAACAGCTCAATGTCATGCATGCGATCGATATGCATGCGTCACCGGTGCAATCTGGCCTCGGCCCTGCTGACACATGCAATGCCCTGGAGCTGAAGGCGCTCATATTCCTCCACAAAGCCGTAAAACATGGTCAAAAGCAAGCTAGCCGAGTGCAAAATGGTCCCGTAAGTGGATCGCAAATGAAACCATTTTATAGGGTGGTGGTCCCTCAACAACCAGCTCTCTGAATGAGACGCAAGCCCATTCCAATAACGTAAGATATCTGAACGAACGCAAAATATCTGATTTGGATGCGAAAATGATCAAAAGTAACGCAAATGATCAGATTTCGATCCGTCCATCGAAAGCGCGTATACGCATTAGCGGGAACGAACATACGCATGAAAAAAGGAACATAAAAAGCAAAAGAAGGCCAAACAGACCCAAAAACATACACATGCGAAAGTCCAGACAAATCTGTCTCTGAATCGAGGTTTAAATACCATCTCATTATTATTTAGAGATTCGCTTCTTTCAGGGGTGGATTCATAGAGCATTGCCCTGATTTTTTAACTCGTGTACCCCACCAATCTATTGTGTATTATTCTCCCAGATCTTTTCTCCATTGATAGATGTATAGATGTTTACTATATAGATAGAAGAGGTGCCACCCGCTTGACCTGGTTTCTTTTAAGCATATTTCTCAAATTCTGTTACTACTCTTATGTTACGCCTGTTATTTCTCCCCCGCTTCTAAAAATTGATATATCTAGATGCTTCTATAATATTCTAGCACAGGGGGAGTCAACTTTTCTCTCATTTCCCAACATGATAAACATTGTGCAGAGAAATATAAATCAGCTACTCCCTGCTTTTGAACCCCGATTCATTTTGGGTAAATGTGAATGTTGGGCAGATAATCTGACTATTGCATTTGTCCTGTCCCATATTCTTATAGTTTCAGTGATCACTGGACACTCCTAGGAGGTTCTATTATCTTCTAGTAAGAATAGTTCTAATAGGTTCGTTGGACAGTCCGACTGTTTTAATATATATTGTACTGAATTGTAGACCATCTGGGCTTCTCTTGTTTCTTGAATCCATCTGGCATTTGCGCTACTCTAGCTGCATAAATATAGAATTTCTGGTTTGGAGCCCCCAACCCTCCTTGATTGCTTGCAGATAGCAAAACATTTTTGTTAAATCTCCCTTTTTTGCCATATCCTTTTGGAACTTTTCTAGGTCTTTTCGTTAGACACCCACTGGTAACATTTTAAAAGCATACAGGAGTTTTGAAAAGTCAATAAAAGCTGCAATTCCCATCTACGATGAGGACGAGTTTTCCATGACCCTGGTGTTTTTCTAATTCAACCTAATACCTAAATATTCTATTTTTGAATTAGACCATTAGAAACTAAACTCTGCTTTGAGAGGTTCAAGGGTTTCTAGGTCTAAATTTACTTTTACTTTTAGACCAGAAACCTCGGCAAAGCTATGTAAAATTTCTACTACTTTAGGTAATGCTATTTTAGGCTCAGTTAAAAATAAGAGCAGATCATCTGCAAACATATTTTTTCCTCCATCATATGCATTAATGGTATTATATTAACTGCTCTTCTAACCTGTTCTGGACCTTGTCGACCTGAGACAAAACCCATCTGGTCTGGATGGTTCACACTTGAAAAGAGCGTATTTAGGCGATTTTTAGATCTTTATTTATGAGTGAGATTGGGTAGAAGTTGGCACTATCCGTCCGATCTTTCGTTTCTTTTGGTATAACCACTATATTTGCTTGTAATACTGCTACACCTTCTTTCCTAATATTGTTAAAACAAAGAAATAGCTAAGGCATTAGCAAATCACCATATTTCCTGTAACTACAGTTAAGCCATCAGGGCCAGGTGCAGTGCCCATCCCTATCTTTGGGATGATAGCAGAGCTCTCTTCTGGTGTAAAATCCTTATCCATAAGTTCTCTATATTTTTTATGGAATTTTATCTCTATTTTCCCTTGGGAATTTTATCTCTATTTTCCCTTGGTCCACCTTCGGAGGCTTATCATAGAGTTTTCTTTTTTGCAGCCAGGTCCCATCAGCTCTTCTCAATTCTGGAAGAGTATGGCTCCTAACTCTGGAGGATATACAATTTGCCAGCAATCTCCCTGATCTGTTACCATTGACAAATGTCATTTAGCTTGATTCCTTCTCAGTTTCTTCATTTGCTCATCAATTTCTTTGGAATTTCTTTTTTTTATCCTAGCTGATAGTTCTATAAATGTACCTCTAATAACCACTTTAGAAGATAACCAGTTAATTGATGGTGAGGTATCAGTAGCTATATGTATCATGTTATTCTTGATGGTATCAAAAATGGTCCCTGACTACAGGGTTGCATTTTTGCCATATGTCCACTAGTCCTTGAGAGAAAAAGAGTTTGAACAGTCAAAAACTTTTCCTAGAAGGGGCATCATCCTAGGTCTAGCGACATTTGTGCATTGATGGATCAGTTGCTACATTTGAGTCCCCCCATTACCCCTCACAATTTCACACCCTGCTACCCCATCTCATCCTTTCATACCCAATTTACCCCCTAATAGAAACAGAGAAAAAAATACTGCTTAAATAGTAAACTTTAATTAGTGAATTATATAACAAGATTACCCCAAGAGACTCCCCAAAAATAAAGAAGAAAAGTGATTTTGCACCCTCTTAACCCCTTCTCATCCTATCCCACCCAAATTGCCCCCAGGTAGAAAAGGAAAGATAAAAGAAGAATGGGAAAGAAAAAACCTCCACAAGTGTAAAAATACTGCCCCCTTAAAGGCGATTGCTACCCCCTTAATAATAGTTGTGTGACAACCCAGTAATTAAAAAAAAACACATCTTATTTTCGTTAGGGTGTTCTTATTTCCCTTGAGGTTCTTCTCACCTTAATTATAATATATTAATTGGGAATAAATGATTATAGGGTTTTACACCAGATTTGAGACGGGATCCCAGATTGGAGAGATTCTGAGCCCCTCTCTCCTAAAGTTTCCGTTTGCAACCCCAAATTGTTTCCTATGTACAAGAAGCAAAGACATGTTTAGTGTTGTGATACAAAAATGAAACATTGGACAAAAAAAGATTTATGTTTAATGTCCAATTGGTTTTCATGACGGTAAATCCATAACATTTCAAGAGCCTAACAATATTTCATTGAATATTCCATAATCAGACAGCTGTAAAACTTGGTGAAGGTGTGGAGAGACGACCAGGTAGCCGCCTTGCAGACCTGTTCCTAGAAGGGGTGTCATCCTAGGTCTAGCTACATTAGATTTGTCCATTGATGGATCAGTTGCTACATTTGAATCCCCCCCATTACCCCTCATAATTTCACACCCTCCTAACCCCATTTCATCCTTTCATAACCAATTTACCGCCAAATAGGAACAGAGAAAAAAAATACTGCCTAAAAAGTAAACTTTAATTAGTGAATTGTATAAAGAGATTTCCTCCAAGAGACTCCCCAAAAATAAAGAAGAAAAAAAGTATCAAGTGATTTTGCACCCTCTTAACTCCTTCTCATCCTATCCCACCCAAATTGCCCCAGGTAGAAAAGGAAAGAGAAAAGAAGAATGGAAAGAAAAAAACCTCCACAAGTGTAAAAATACTGCCCCCTTAATGGTGATTGCTACCCCCTTAATAATAGTTGTGTGACAACCCAGTAATTAAAAAAAACATATTTTATTTTAGTTACAGTGTTCTTATTTCCCTTGAGGGTCTTCTCACCTTAATTATAGTATATTAATTGGGAACAAATGATTATAGGGTTTTACACCAGATTGGAGAGACGGGACCCCAGATTGGGGAGATTCTGAGCTCCTCTCTTCTAAATTTTCTGTTTGCAACCCCAAATTGTTTCCTATGTACAAGAAGCAAAGACATGTTTAGTGTTGTTATACAAAAATGAGACAATGGACAAAAAAAAATTATATTTAATGTCCAATTGCTGAAGCTTAATCAAAATTGGCCATAGTGCTTTTCTTTTTCTTTGGGTTGTTGGTGCTATATCAGGATAAATTTGAAGTTTATGACCTCTCACTTCTAAATCTGAATTATTTTTTGCCATTACAAGGATTCTTTCCTTAGTAGAAATGTAGTGAGGGCAAATGATAATATCCCTGGGGACCCCATCTCCTCTGGGCCGTGGGTACCCGATCAATCTCTGTGTGGGAATTGTCCAGTCCGGGAACTAAAATCAGCATTACTTACTTAAAAAAATGTTCAAAGTCTTTAATAGATTCAGGGGTAACTCTGATTCTAGAATTTTGTCGCCTCATCCTGTTTATTTGTAGCTCCAATTCCACTTGGGCCTCCTCCAATTGAAATTGTATTTCCACAATTTTATTGTTGTTTTTATTTACCTTTAAGATCTTTCATACATGTTTTGATCACATATTTACAGTTTAGCCTCTATATTCTGAGTGTTCCCTTTTGTGTCTTTTAGAGATTCATTGAAATTCATCTTTTTATGATCCAGAAGGTCAGACAGAGCTATAAGAATATCAGGATCAAGATCATCTTGTTTGCGCTCTTTTCTATGGCTTGGGTCTAAACTTAAGTTTACTTGCATCTCTGTGGGGTCTCTCTCATGGTGTAATATAGGCAGGGAGGCTCCCCTTTTCCACTGGCTTTGATGTGGTCTCTGGCCTGATTCTTTTTCATTTTCTGTATCCATTTTCTGCATCCATGGGCTCTTCAGCTATCTCCCTAAATCAAATCTGGGAGAGCATCCTTTTCTCCCCACACTCCTCCTAGCCCCGAAGAGAATTCCTCACCACCACTGCCAGGCTTCAGTCATGCTGTCACGTGAATCACCTCTCAACCTGCCTCTACACTGGCTGCCTTTGATCATCGCTCACCCTGCAAAAGAATTGTGCACATGGGTGCGGGTATGCACTCCAGACCCCACAGTCCTTCAAGTTGCTGGACCGTGTCTGGCTCCCGAGCTCTCTCCTCTCAGCTGACTACTGGATCACACACCGCACCAGCTCACCCTCCTGTCTGGGGCTGAATCCAAGCTCTTTGTCTGGCTGCATGCATGCTCCACAGCCGTAGCTTGCTACCAGGTGGGTGGGTGGATGGAGCTTAGAAAGTTCACATTCTTACGTTCTCCCAGACATGCCCCGTGCTCTCAGCCTATCTGCACCTAGTGATTTTGAAGGTTGCAGTTGTTGGTAATATTCTATTATTGATGGTAGTAGCAGAAGATGCTGGGTGTTGCAGTTTCATAGAAGGGGACAGGGCCTAACAACCCATGGTGGGAAGCAACTTATGTGTCATAACTGTTATATGTACTTATAGGATGGAGGAGAATGTATTTTTTCCTGCCCTGAGTTTATTATTTAGCTCAGGAACTGCCCTGAGGTTTTCATGAGGGTAAATCCATAACATTTCAAGAGTTTAACCAAATTTTTGGAGATGCTCCCTGAACTTACAATAGTAATACTCAACATTGAATATTTCGTAATCAGACAGCTGTAAAACTTGGTGAAGGTGTGGAGAGATGACCAGGTTGGAGACCTGTTCCACTGAATGCCTGGTGTTGGGAAGCCCAAGACGTGGCAATTGCCCTGGGGGAGTTTGCGGTGATCAGGAAGGGTACCTCTTTCCCCTTGGAGGCGTAGGCTTGTATGATCACCTGCCTGATCCATCTGCTAAGAGTGGACCTGGCAGCCACCAGGTCCCTCCTTGGTCCTTCTGGAATCAGGAACAAGACATCAGTTTTACTTACCTCTCGAGTAGCGGCAAGTGATACTTTAATGCCCTGACCATATTGAGGAAATGCAGGAGTCACTCCTTATGGCATCGAAGATGAAAGGGAGAGACCACCTTGGACAAAAAATCCTGCTTCACATAAAACACTGCTTTGTCTTCATGCAGCACCAAAAGGGGTGGTCTGACTGAAAGTGCTGCCAGATCTGCAACCCGTCGAGGTGGAGAAGTCCACCTTTAATGTGAGCGTCATCAGGGAAGCCTCCACCATGGGTTTAAAGGTGGGCCCTGAAGTGCTAATAGAACCAAATTGAGATGCCACGGCAGGAGTAGCAACCACCGCAGAGGCTGCACATGTGCCGCACCCTGCATGAAAGGGCGGTTTAACCTATGCTCTGCCATCGTCTGTTGGAAAAATGGAGACCTGGTCCTTAAGGGTACTGGGCTGTAGGCCAAAAGTTTTGCTGTAGGAACTAGTACAGAGAACCTCCTACAGGAGAGGCCCTAAGATTCACACCAAGAAATGAAGTAAATTCTAGAGGATGACTGTTTCTGTGCTCGAATCAAGGTCCGAAATACTGCGACAGTCAAAGCCCCTCTCCTCCAATATGCTGGTCTCAACAGCCAAGCAGCTAAAGCCAGCGCTGGAGAATTGGGGTGCCACAGAGGACCCTATGGCAGGACATCTTGGTGATTGGGGGGTCACCACTGGGGCTCCACTGCCAGGCTGACCAGATCCACGAACCACACCCTTCTGGGCCAGTGTGGGGTGATCAGTATTATAGGAATCTGCTCATAGTTTACCTTCTTTAACACATGACTCAGAAGTGGCAGGGGCGGGAATGCGTAGAGCAGGATGTACCCTGATGAGGGAATGGCCAGCGCTACAGCCAGGGGGGGGGGGGCTCGCACCCGGGAGACGAACCTCTGGACCTCTAGATCTGTGCCGAAATGTGAAGGGATCCACCTCTGGCACTCCCCACTGGTTGCAGAGGGCTTGAAACACATCCTGGTAAAGGGATCATTCCTTCTGGTCCACCATCTCCCTGCTGAAATAATCAGCCTGCAGATTCTCCCCCCCGGAATGTGAACCACCGAGATTCACGGAATGGGAAGTTCCACCCACCTAATGATGCGACTCACTTCATGTAATGTCTGCCAGCTCCTGGTACATAAACATGGTTTCTGCAGGACACAGCTGTGGAATTGTCCAACTGTACTCTGACTGCAAGGCCCTGGAGCTGGGCAGGCCAATGCCTGAGAACCAGCAGAATCACCTTCAGTCCCAACACATTGATTGGAAGACTGCGTTTCAACCTGTGTGGAAGACTGTGCTCCAACCTGTATAGAGGCCTGCTCCAGAACTCGATCTTGTATCCCGAAGAAACAACCTCCTGGAACCAGGCACTGGATTTCCGCTCCCTCCACAACAGAAGCTGCCCCTTACCCAATCAGGTGAGAGGGCTTGGCCAGGGGCTTGGGTCGGCTGGCCCATTGGAGTCTAGGTTTCCCCCGTGGATTTCGCTTACCCGAAAAAGACTTGCAGCGTCTGGAGTTGAACCTCCAAGCTGCCAGAAGGGTCAAAAATTCGGCGACCTGCAAAAAAGGTCCTCATTTTCCATATCTGTAGAAACCTAGTCGACTTCCAACTCATGGCCTTCCGGACCAGGTCATCCAGAGGCTCACAAAAATATGACACCCCCCCAAAAAGGGGATAGCAGTAAGCATCTTCTTTGAAGCAGTGGCAGCCAACCAATGTTTCAGCCAGACACTGCGTCACAAAGTGACCAGCAAGGCAAGCCCCATAGCCACCAGATGCACCAAGTCATCCCTAGCTGGCACAACGTTTCTGAAGACCTCCATAGAGAAGGAGTTCAAGCAGTGCAGAGGAACGCAAACCTCCATGTTGCAAATGCCTCTTCTGCTGCTTCATCCAGACCTTGCCTGCTGAAGAAGTTATGGCGCAAGCTGGATGCATTGCCGACCCCACTATGGAGAACGCTTGTCCGGGCAGCTGGTCCAACCTCCTATCCGCTGGGTCTGTCAAGGCCGCACTATCCTAAGTAGGGATAAGGGTGTACTGAGCCAGACCCGACACCATTTCGTCTACCTCAGGTGGCAAAGACCAAACCTTGGCTGCCTCCCCGGAAAGGGGTACTTGGTGTCCCGAACCTTAGGAAGAGATGGAAGCTTATCCGGTTTCTCCCACTCCTTTGCCACCAAGCCTGTGAAAAATTTGCCCGACCTTCTGGCACTGGTAGCATTCACCCTTCTTCATATGCCACTTTAGCCAAGGAGTGGAGAGGTGCAGAACCTCCAGTATTGCCTCAATGAGTTCCTCAGTCTGGTTTGTTGGGTGATCCGGAGGGTCCCCGGCACATGCACAGCCTCTGTTTCCTCTCCACTGTCAGACGTCTACCTCTCAGACCATCTGGAACCATATCCTGAACCCCTTAATAGGCCCTCTACATAGGCGCTAGAATCCTTAGAATGTGCCTATGCTTGGCCGTAGCATTCCCGCCTGGACCTGCTAAGACAGACTTGGGATACCCCTGCTGACAAAGGCAACTGACCAAGCTCTCCAACTGGGCCACCCTGTCTGGCGCGTCCGAAGGGCGAACCCCATCCATGGGCAGGCCCTGCAACAAAAATTGACCTGGCGGCCCTCCAGGGGGTATTCCGCTTCAATGAGTGCGAGCCTGAAGCCCCAGGGGAAACTGGACAATCCAGCAGAGGCGCAGAACCTGCCAGCTGCATAAGGCGGTGCTGAACAGTAGTGCACCCAGCACACAGGGGTCCCTTGCCCAAGATTAGGCGTGCATGGCACATGGGACACGCAGCACCACTCTCTGTTAAAATACAAAACCTCAGTACCTCTGATGCCTCCAACATGGTAAAATAGCTGCTCTAACTGCTAAGCAATACAGCTGGAGTGCTGTTCCTTACACCTTCGCGCCTGTCGACTACTGGTCAGACCTACCTGCACTACTTGCAAAGCAACCTCCCTGCAGCTGAGATCAACCCACCAGCCAAGGATGCAGCAGCTTCTGGACCCCCACCCTGCAACAACATGCCCAAATGTCAGATTCTGAAGGAATCAGTACAAGTCAAAAGGCTTTGCCCCCAGAGTGAGCCCTACCTTACCAGGGAAAACCATGATGGCAGCCCCACTGGATCCGATCCTCAGCCCAGGAACAGATAGGCAGTGCAGGAGCTGCCAAGTGACGATCTGGGGATGCAGCAGGGACCACCAGGCACCGCACAAGATGGTGCTGCCTCATGCTGTTAGTGAGGAGAAGGAGAGCGGAGCCACTGCCTACGCAAATATGGGCACCCCGCCCCCCCTCCCATTCTCCACTGTAAGGTTGGAGCAGGTCAAAGCCAGACCCCTCCGCAGGTACAGCTGGCCCACCTCCTTCCGAGTTTGCCAATAGGCAGGCTACTTTGCCAGTGGCCAATGGCCCCCCACCATGATATGGCCACCTCCCCCCCAAATGCTGGCAGCCAAGCTCTGAATGAGCTCTGACCAGCCACCTAGCTTGGGCCCCCCCAGTAGCCATGGGGAAGGCAGACTGCGACCAGGGTGAGTAGATACCCAGGGGGTAGAGGGAAACGGGGCACAGTGGGAGACACACAGCGAGGGTTGCCATGCAAGACCCAGAAATCAGGTACCCTGCGAGCAGTGGGGTCCTGAACCTTGGGGCTCAGACCCAGCCAGACTTCCCCCCGCATACTTACCTGGATTCGGGCGTGCCCCTGCGTGCTTACCTGGACCTCACTCTGCATGACCCTATGCTATTGGCTTATGAACCGACTATGAAGCCGTCTATCAGGAGTCCCCAGGAATGCTGCATTTGTGAGAGGTTGGGAGACAGACGTCAAACCCCCACTCCCAGTCAGCACTGTAGTAAAAACAAAAAAATCCAGACATTTTCACAGGCCCTTGCTACTACTAGAAAGAAACTGAGGATATGCTGCCACAGCCTGCCCTATAAATGGCCGGGAGGAGTTCGTTTTTTTTATCTTGCAGTTCCTGTCTACGACGAGATTAACCCCATGCGTTGCTACTGTTGCTAATTTTCCTATTAATTATTAAATTAAATCCTATTCTGAACAAATGTGCTCATTTAATTGTGATCACAAATGCGTTCTCCTTAAAAATAGTAAGCTCTTAGGAGGTGGCCCTAAAAAATGTATGTAACCTTGTCTAGTCAAGGTTTTATATTGTAATCACAGAGTAATCACTGAACTTACTAGAACAGAATAATAACAAATGAACATATGTTGATGTTAAATCAAGTTTTGCTAATACATATTTTATATGATTACTGCCACCCTACCAGTTCCAATTGCAATCAATTTTATATAAGCAATATTAAACAATTCTAGATTAAATTATATTTGTGATTATTTTTTATGTTCATATAAAACATTAAACGCATTTGGTAAGCACGTTAGTGTTTCAAAGCAGGTGCTTTCAACATAAATTATGAATTGCAATGATTTTACAAGATCAATAAAATGAAAAAGCTTGAAATAAATAATGATATATAATGATGCTTTGGCAAGTACATTTTTATCATTTTGGGTCCTATTCAGTACACACTGCATCGGTTTAAAACATGTATATATACAGTACCTTACCTTGAAATGTTTGCAGATGAAAAAAGATTTGGGGAAATGTGTATTTTGCGGAGGGTGGCAATGAATCTGGCCACACACATGGGACCTCATTTGTCATTTAAAGACCCACAATGGGACTTTTTATCCACTAACACTGCCTTAGGAGCAAATGATAACTGTGAGCAGTTCCTGGCCTCTATGCAATCAGACAGATAGCATCAACTGGGACATTTATTGGTATAAAATACTTACCATCTCCATCAGGTAGTGGTTACAACTGTTGACCCTCATCTCTTTTGTCCCTAACTTCTTTTTGCTACATGGTTTACAGTGTCTCCAGCACCTCCAAATATAAATGTTTCTGTTGATTACAGTGATATTTCAGCAAAGGTAATTGTCGGGCTACGTCTGGCACTGTCCTAAACTGTTTTTTAAATTGGACGAGAAATGGTCGAGATATCAGGGTTTACAGGTTCAACCAATGACATTCTCTATTTCATTCCGTCCCCCAACCAGCTCTTGCTGGTCCCTCCCTTCTCCCGCTTCTCCCTCTGCCAACTCCTCCAGATTCACATTGCTGTCAGTGCAGAGCTGCATCACAGATCCAAGGGCCACACCCACTTTTTACAGAAGAGAAATCATGGTGTGCAATTGTAAACTCGTTTGGCCATTTCTTCAATTTAAAAATGGAAAAAGGTGCAAAATGCAGCCCGACACAATGGTGTAACAATTAGCTGCTGCATAATTTTAAATATTCCAGCATGTCCTGCACCAGTGAAACAGCAAGGAAAGGTGCTCACCCTGTAGGCAAGTGATGGTGCAAGGCGGAGATATTTCAAACCTCTTGAAATGACAGTAATCGGAGTAGTCTGCACTCTTCCATAAAACATCCAGTTTATTAAACATATCCATAAAAGCAGCAAGGCGGGTTCATAAACAGGGATAAAAATCAAGCATTTCGGACGTGGTCCGCATCCTTAATCATATACCATGTACTGATAACACACTATATATATATATAAAAGTGTATGGAAAAGTGCTGGATAGTGTCTATTTCTCCCTTGGTTTTCTCAATCAGGCACGATCCATGCCGGATTTACAGGACCCCAGTCCACATTCCCAGTTCTCTATGGGTTTTTCCCCTACTCCCAGTTCTTACACAGGTGATGAGGCAAAACAACTATGTGTAAATAAAAATAAGTAATGCACACTCATAGTTCAATTAATTGCTTATAGTATATTTATAATTCAGAAAAGTGATGACAATAAAGCTCTCATGGCCAAAATTTTCATAAGTAAGTATAATACTGCACAGATTGAATGAAAAAAAAAACAGATGAGTGAAACTAAGCCAGCTGCACTGGTTGCACTACGCTGCACTGAGCAGTCAGTCACTGTCAAAAAATGCTATCAAGCTATAGTAGCATCTTTTCATCCTAGAACATATCTCTGTTTTTTCAAGTGGCTTGAAACCCATGCCTCAATGGCCCGGAAATCTATAAGATTAGAGGGCTTCTGAATTCCATACCTCGGGGCATCCAGAATCGGTATGCCCCACTGTGTTAAACCCTCCAGGTCGACCGAAACGTCACCTACTTTCCCGGCCCAACGGCGCATGTGTGAGCTGTGGCGGCATCCCCGCTATCCCTTTAGCAGGATGCGTGCCTGCACCAGGCATTTGTGAATGCCTAGCGGGGGCACGTTCCCTGTTAGATGGTGGCAGGGGGATGCGATCACGGCTCACCAGTGCAATCGAATCAGCTAGCCTTAGATGAGCTATTAGACGGAGGGGCAGGAGCGGATCCTAGCGTGCTGATTGGACGAGAGGGCTGCACATGCGCCATTGGACCGGGGAAGGGTGAGTGAGATCAAGCGCCTGGGGGGTTTCACACAGCAGAGCATTCCAGATCGGGGTGCCCCAGGGGCAAGGGCCAAACACAGGATAGTCAAAATGCTGGGTTTTGGTCCACTTTAAGAAAAGCCCCCTTTCTTTGATTCAATTTCTGGAACATGGGAAAGCTAGGAAGGCCATGTCATGGCTGATCTTTACTGCTGCTGTGTTTATAGTGACTTATAATAAATAATAAATGTTTGATGCCACATTCAGGGGTCATTAATTCAATTATTTATCCAGTAAAATAATAAGCAACAGCCCAACCTAAATACACTCTCTGGAAAGCACCATATGTACTATTTCAGGACCCACATGTATTTGCCTGAATATAAACTGTATGAAGATGTTATTCCCTAAGATAAGGTACTATGTTTATCACATGTGAGCATGTAATTTGCAATTTCAATTGCTAATTAATTTGTTAGTGTAGCAGTTAGTTACTTTTTATCAGTTACATACGATATTTGGAATTGTGAATTTAAGATTTAGCATGCAATGTAATGAGGGAATTAATTTGAATTTGCAATATACCTAACACAAAGATATCTGTCAAAAGTCACTCGAAAATAACACGCTGCTTGCAATGTAATTGTTACTATTCACTAAAGCAGAAAAAGCAAATGCAAAGAGCTAGAAAACTGACAACCTAGTCATTTAAAACTACAGGTTGTCTTCAAGATGACAATGGTTTTGGAAGTACTGCTCAGCTCCTGCTGAGAATCTTCCCACTGGCAGGATATGGTAATATTTTAACGCTTTACTGACATCCATACATAATTGTACATGACTTTTAAACCTTTTATAAAAGGAAAACACATGGGAGTAGTAATATTCATTATATCTAATATCTAATTTAATAATTTGAGGAAAGTATGAAAGGTTTCCTTAGCCACCCATTTCATGGGTCAGGTCAAGTGTGAATCTGATTCTTGACTAATTTAGAAATACTTTTTTGTCTTAGAAAAATCTAGACGGAAGTGACATGTGGAAATCATCTACATACACATTAGAATAGATACTTTATATTGCTTAATCACATCTTCCTTTGCTCAAGTGCATTCTACCAGAGCTCAAAGCAACATTTTCTGATTCTCCACTGTTACTACCAATAATCCCTGCATCTACATAGTCATAAATCTAATCTCATATAAGTAGCAAGTGCGTATCACTTTGCATCAGCGATCATCAAAGGGTCATCTTGGGCATCAGTCAGAGAAGAATCTGACAGATATAAAAGCTTGCCAGAATCCGGATAGGAATTCCTGAAGTCACCCTTTGTTTTGGCAGCCTACACAAAACAGTGCATGTAATATTAAAACATGAATCCAGACAATTGCAGTAAAGACACTTTTGGTTTTGTTCCAAATCTTTTTGCATTATGGCTTGGTTGCGAGCCTGTGGCAAATAAAAAACATACAAAACCCCAGGCTGCTTCAAATACAATGAAAGTTAAGAATTACAGATGAATAAGTGTTTAACCAGGTTGTTGCAACACATTAAAGGGCCACTCCAGCCCCTGGGTAGAAAATTAAGATACCCCCCACCATGCTCCCTCCTATTAGCACTAAATCACATGTAATAGTTTAAATTAAAAAAAGACTCTCACCTTCACCCCGAATCCAGTGGTGAAGTTGGCGGTGCCACAACAATCGCTCGCCGCCATGTTCCCAATGGCAGATGGGAGCCAATGCTCTTCGCATTGCGCATGCTCCTGCTCATTCACGTGAAGGGAGCATGTGCAATGCAGAGAGCGCTGGCACCCAGCAGCTGGCCGGGACTTCAAGAACATGGCAGCGGGTCGATTGCTGAAGCATCTGCGGCACCGTCGACTTCTCCACTTGATTCAGGTTGAAGATAAGGGTGTATCCTAATTTTCTTCCCAGGGGCTGGAGTGGCCCTTTAACCCTTTAATTGCCAGCCTACCTGGAGCATTCTCCATTCTCTGTTGCCAGCCCATTTTGCACTATTTTTGCTCCATATGTTCAACTGTTATTTTTGAAGGGATTTCCAGGGATTTCCCAGGAAAATTATATATTGTTTTTTTTACTAGAGTCTGGGCTTCAACATGAAA
This sequence comes from Gastrophryne carolinensis, assembly GCA_027917425.1. Lineage (NCBI taxonomy): Eukaryota > Metazoa > Chordata > Amphibia > Anura > Microhylidae > Gastrophryne > Gastrophryne carolinensis. The sequence goes on from CM051238.1 coordinate 247,436,442, forward strand.
TGTCTTGTTTGTCATTTTTTAGGTGTATTCTCAATATTTTCTCAATATTTTGCGGTGAAATATGTGCAAAAAAAAATTAAAAAAAAAAAAATTTTACAATTTGTAGTGTTTTTTTGTAATAAAAAAAGTAAGTTTGTCAATAAAATCTTATTGCATGTGGGAGTGCGCATGCGCGCGGAGCTGATACGGACACTTAGCCCCGCAGCTCCGCAGACAGCTGAGTGTCCTGACCTCGTCTTGCTGCGTGGCCTGGCGATTCCTGGTCCCAGAGAGTCAGGGGCAGCCGGGGATCATTCTCCCCAAAGTTCTCGCTGTTCCGCAGAGGTGAGTTGTGGACCCGCCAGGGGAGGAGGAGAAGCCGAGGAGCCGGCTCCGCCTCCATCTTACTTACACAGGCTGCAGCTCACTGACACACGCTGCGGTCCTGTCTACGAGGAGTGCCCGCCCACCAATATTTCCCTCTGCCTGGGGCTCTCTGCCTCACGTCTGAAGCCCCCAGTTCGATAAAATGTGGCTGTAACATAAAAGGACCCCCGTGCCCAGTATTGTGCATCATCCTTAAAGGGCCAGCGCAGCTTCTCTGTCCCCTGGGACATTTTGCTATTTTTTGCTGTCTTGGGTCTCCCTGTCTCGGCTTAGAAGCCCCCAACCTAATAAGTGCTTGCCTAACTGCACCGCAGTGGAGAGATCTTAAAGGGCCAGCTCCACCTTTCTATACCCGGGGATTCCTGGATCTCGGGAGCAGGGTGAGTCCTGGTCCTAGTCTGGTAGCTTGCCCCTCATATAGTGCTCTGTGCCTCGACATTGTTTAGCTGATATCTCTTTATACAAAGCAACCAGGACGCCCCAAGATGTCAGATCCTGCTGTACCCCAAAACGACCCTCATAATACGTCTGATCTCCTTCCAGAACATGAATTTTGGATGGATGAGTCACTATATGGTTCACCTCCCAAGTCTCACCCTCCCCCCTTGACAAATATGAAGCAATGCTGGAAAGGGTGCTGGAAAAGTGGGTGCTAAGCATCACAACACAGATTACCAATACCCTCTCTGCGGATATTAAGGAGCTGGGTCAAAGGGTCGGGGATCAAGCATCGACCCAGACAGCCGATATGTCCGCGCTGAGAGATGATATGGAGATACTGCGCAAGGAAAACCTGGTATTACTTCATAAGCTCGAGGATGTCGAAAATAGATCCAGACGAGCCAATATTAGGATCAGAGGTGTTCCGGAGTCGGTATTGGACCTGCAATCAACAGTCACTGCTTTGTTTCAGGAGCTTGTTCCATCACTTCCAATTGAGAGACTGGAATTTGACCGAATTCATAGGGCCCTGCAGAAGAAAAGAGCCGACGGTCTTCCACGAGACGTCCTTGTCAAGCTGCATTTCTTCCACACAAAAGAGCAACTAATGGCTGCGGCGCGCGGACAGGACACCTTGAAATTTCAGAGCTTCTCATATCAACTTTTTGCGGACTTGGCACCCCAAACTATAGCGAGAAGACGTGCAATGAAACCAGCTTTGCAAATCCTTCAATCTCATGGGATCAGATATAGGTGAGGATTTCCCTTTAAGATTTCTTTCTCCTATAAGGACACTCATTTTGAGGCCTCCTCATCTCAGGAACTTGATCGGGTGCTTGCTTCGGTGAACCTTCAGCCTCACAGTGTTGCCCAGGTTGCCCCTCCACAAAAGAAAAGAGCGCTCTCCTTTTCGCCAGCTTCTAAGGACAAGCGTGAACCGCGAAGAAGTTCCCCGATGCCAGGGAAATCATCAGCAGCCCTGATCCACAGATTTGTTAAGCCGACAGCAGGGGAGGGCTGAGGGGTAGGTAACCCGGTGTATTTTTTCCTAGGGGTCTTATCCCTCACCTTCCTTAGGCTGCGGTTGGAAGGGTTGTTCCCCGGGTTTGACACTTTTTTGGTAGCAGGGTCATTTATGATGTGATAGAAAAGAGTTCCTATCTCTTTCCTTCCCATCTTTAAAGTTTGTTATAATGTTAGTTTGGTTATTCTAATGCTTAAAGTTGAATAAGCCTGTCTACTCCTCGTTTTTCACCGCCTCCCTTTGTAACATTGTAACTTTGTTCAATGTCTCATACGATGTTAGAAACGCTCTGGTCTAACGTTGATGTATGTTTATTTTTTTGGGGTCAGGCACTCATGTATCGGCCGCACGCTCACTCCCGGCTCCCCTTCTCACTGGTTTTCCAGTGGGAACGGAAGCACTATACTCTTGCCCCCTCTGAGGGGATAGTGGTTGTTGTCCTAGAGATGGGGCCCCCCATTGGTAACCCCGTCTCTTGGGTACGTTTAGCTTCGCCGCCTTGGCGGTAAGCTAAAGTTTGGAAGGTGTTTTCTCCTTCATTGTGAGCTGTTTATATTCCGTATTGTTATCCTTATTTCTTCTTTTCTCTTTCCCTGCCCTTCTCTGTCCCTCTTCTGGGTTCCTGAGCCTCCCCGTAAGATAGTCCTAAGATTGTGGGACAATGGCGGCTAGATTAGTCTCCTTGAATGTGCAGGGTCTGAACGCCCCCCAGAAGAGAGTAAAAGCTTTCAGGCAAATGAGGTCACGTCGCGCTGACATTGTATGTCTCCAAGAAACACATTATACTAAAAACGCTACCCCTAAATTTCTCAGTGCTGACTACCCTGTTTTATTCAGCCTCTGCACGCACCAAGCAGCGGGGAGTCCTAATTGCCTTCAAGCGTTCGACTTTCTTCTCCCTGGAGCACGCGGTACGCGATTCCCTGGGCCGGTACCTAATTTTAGTGGGTACGATTCAGGATCAACCTGTAACGCTTGCAACCTACTATGCCCCGAATCAAAACCAAAATGCATGCTGGAGGAGTTCTTTAAGAAACTACATCAAGTAGAGAAAGGGTTCCTCATTGTAGCTGGGGACTCTAACCAGACCCTACACCCTACCCTGGATAGGCAACCGGACATTAGATCTTCTCCGGCGGCCAGGAATAGACCCTCTGGGAAAGCATTTCAGGCATTGTTAGGTCAGTATCACCTGATTGACGCTTGGAGGGAGTTTCATCCAACCAAACGAGATTTTACTCATGTCCCCACAAGGTATCCACAAGGATTGACCACATTTTCATGCAGCAATCCTCCCTCCCCCAGCTTTCTCAAGCGACTATTATCCCAATAGCCTGGTATGATCACGATCTGGTCTCAGTTGACCTTCTGTCCCTCACCCAGAGAACCCCCCAGAAGTCTTGGAAACTTTACGAGCCAATGTTGGCCGATGAGGCCCTCCACGAGCGGGTTCGCATGGGGATCCAAGAGTTTTTCCAGCTTAACAAAGGCTCAGTGAGCTCAAATGTCACGCTCTGGGAGGCGCACAAGGCTGTGATAAGAGGGCTATTCATGCAGGAATCTGCCAGATGTAAAGCGGTCTACAAAGAAAAGCTCATGGCGTTAACTGACGCATACCAAACGGCCTCAACCGATTTTAAAAACCGGCCCTCCAAGCAGAATAGGATCCGCTTTAATCAGACTGCTAGCCAGCTCAACCTGTGTCTATCCGGCGAGGCTGCCCGCCAGTTGAACAAATCCAAGTTCCTTTGGTACCGTACGAGTAATAAGCCCAACACTCCTCTTGCAAGAAAACTTAGAGGGATTGTTCTAAGACCCAAACCAGTACGCATTAGGACAACAGAGGGCCCCCTGTCTAGCAACCCAGTAAAGGTGGTGGATACCTTTTCTAAACACGTAGAGGGTTTCTATAACCCAAATCGTGTTTAAAGCAAAGCAGAGGAATTGTTCGGCCAACTTAATTTTCCCCCTCTTCCCCCAGGCGCCAAAGAGCACATTGATAGGCCGTTGAGACTGATGAGGTTCAGGAGGCCATAACATCTTTAAAGGTGGGTAAGCAGCCGGGACCTGATGGCTTCACAACGCTTTATTATAAAAAGTTTTCTCAGATATTGGCCCCACATCTGATGATAGCTTCAACGCTCTGAGGGAGGGAGCCGCTTGGAGTTCCGACTCACTTACAGCAGCAGTAAGTATGATTCCCAAACCTCACACTGACGACATGGTATGGTCTAACTATAGGCCTATCTCCTTGTTGAATATCGACGTCAAAATTCTGGCAAAGGTAATGGCCGTACAACTTAACGGGTTTATTAATGTGCTCATTTCCAAGGAGCAGGTGTGTTTTATGCCCCAGCATCAGGCTGGTGACAACATTAGAAAAATCGCCAACCTTATATATCGATCCAGGGTGGAAAGTTATCATACCATGCTGTTGGCGCTTGATGTACGCAAAGCGCTTGACACCGTGGCGTGGGATTATTTACACTTCACCCTCAATAATTGGGGTTTGGGTCCGTCCTTCCTGAACTGGATCTCCTCTCTCTATGCCAACCCGGGGGCGTACGTCAGATACTCGGGGTATTCCTCTGATCGATTCACTCTGGGTAGGGGCACAAGGCAGGGCTGTCCCCTCTCCCCCCTCCTCTTTGCCTTAGCCATTGAGCCTCTCTCCAGACTGATTCAGGTCAATAGTGGTATTGCTGGCATCGAGGTGGGGGGTTATGAACATACGATATCACTGTTCACTGACAATATCCTTATGGTGATCAAGCACCCGGTCATATCCCTCTCGAACCTTTTCAAGACTCTTGACTCCTTTTCGAGGCTTTCGGGCCTGCACATTAATTCTGCCAAGTCTCAGGCCCTTAATATTTCCCTACCCGATAGAATTTTGAGTATTGTCAAGGCCTCCTTTGACTTTCATTGGCAGGCCAGGCATATTAAATATTTAGGGATCCAGCTGTCATCTGATTATAACTCTCTTTACGGGGCAAATTATCCTAATATGTTCAAGATCTTGAGGTCCCTGTTAGGTAACTGGGCTAAATTGAATCTTTCTTGGCTGGGTAGGATTGCTGCAGAGAAAATGGCGTGGTTACTCAAATTACTTTATTTCTTCCGTGTGCTGCCGATTTCCGTCCCGGCCTCTGCTCTGAAACACCTTCAATCTGATCTAAACAAATTCATCTGGGGGGGGGGGGAGTAGACCGCGTGTGGATCGTGGAACGCTCTACAGAGCTAAGCAGAAAGGGGGCTTAGGATTCCCTAATCTCGCACGCTATTTCAGCGCTTATGAAATTTCCCAACTGACAGTCCTGCACGGGGGAAGCGATAGACCTTTGTGGGTGGACATTGAGGAGTCATATTGTTCCCCAATCTCTATATCTAATTTGCTATGGCTCCCCCCCGCGGTCTGTAGGAAAATCTCCAGTCCCGTACTTAATCACTCTCTTAGATTGTGGAGGGCTAATAAGAAGCGGGGGAACCTTGCCTCGCCGCATTGTCCACTTCTCTCATTTTTGGGCAATCCGGAATTTGCCCCAGGCTTTTCGGAACCTGCGGCGTTTGAGTGGTGGAAGATTCACAATCTGACCAGAATTCAGAATCTCTTTTCGTGTCAATGCCCATTCTCCTTTGCTGAATTGAGATCCTATTATGACATTCCGGGGAAGGAATTCCTCCGCTTAATTACAAATCACCCACTATGGCCGGTCTAAATTTAAGTCGGCCGTCGCCTCCCCACTCCTTCCTCTTATGTCATTTGAAAGAGTCTGTCTAGAACAGCCTATGGGTAAAGGAGTGATCGCATTGGCCTAGAAACTGCTTTCTGAATCGGAGGGGGTGAGACCCCCGAAACATGTGGCAAAATGGAGCGATGACCTTAATCTAACCTTATCTGACAGGGACTGGAGGGCAGTATGGAGGCATACTCTCTCAGGTTACCTAAATGTTGGTGCTCAGGAGGTCAACACCAAGGTCCTCCTTCGGTGGTACCTCGTCCCGGAAAGAATATACAAATTCTGCCCCTCTTATCCGCGGGATTGTTTCAGAGGCTGTGGGCTCCCCGGTACTTACTTGCACACCTGGTGGGAGTGCAGGGTAGTGAAGCAATTTTGGATCCAAGTCCTCTATGTTATTAATAAGGTCACCAGGCTAAAGCTGGACATAACCCCCTAGCTATCCCTTCTTAACCTGAAACCTCCTGATTGCACAAGAACCCAGTTTGAGCTCATAAAACACATTACCACGGCAGCCAAATTGATTATTGCTCACTCGTGGAAGAAACCAATCATTCCCCGAGGAAGCCTTATTTCCCGGGTTAATGAGGCCATGCTGTTTGAGATGATGGCGGCCACCATAAAGGGGGATTTGGCCCCCTTCCTATCCACCTGGGAAGGCTGGATTACTCACTTTCATCCGGGAGGTCTCAACTGTGTTCTTCTTACAATCTAGAACCCCGCCTTGTTTCCCCTCTTGTTACGAACGGAGGCTCGGAACCCACCCTTCACCCTTCTCCTTTTCTCACCCTTTCCCCCTTTCTTTCCTTTTATTTCACACTTTTTTCTCTAAACTCTTCTTTTGATGATGCTTGAGAAGTATTTTTTCTATCTCAGTGCCCTGTTTATGATGTATTCTTTTATATTTTAGCAATTATTGGCGCTTTTGTATGACCCCTTGCGCAGTATGGAAAATATCCTGTCTGTAGTCATATGCTGTTTATCTCTGCTTTTATTGCAATAAATAATATATTTGGCAAAAAAAAAAAAAAAAAAATCTTATTGCATCTTGCAATCTTGCGCAGTATGGAAAATATCCTGTCTGTAGTCATATGCTGTTTATCTCTGCTTTTATTGCAATAAATACTATATTTGGCAAAAAAAAAAAAAAAAAAATCTTATTGCATGCAAAGCCCAATTTCTCCCGGTTACAGCGGTACCACATGTGTATAGGTAGACACCCTTTCCTGCCCAGGAGACTCCCCCAAACTGAAACAGCGCTTTAGGAGATTTTCAGATAAAATACAAATATGCTATGCACTATGCTCACCTTGCAGTTTTTCAAGAATAACAACCCTTTACATTTGAAATACTCCCAACAAACTATATATTCTCTGGAAGTACACGCCTCAATACCCAACATGTATAGTTACTATTAACCATTTTTATTGCCCGCCTACTTGAAATTTTGTCACCCTCTGTTGACAGGTAATTTTTCACCATTTTGCACCATGTTTAACCGTGATTTTTGGAGGAATTTCCAGGAAAATTATAGATATATTTTTTGCAGCAGAGTTTAGGCTTCAACGTGAAATGTCTTGTTTGTAATTTTTCTACAGTTTTTTAAAATATTTTTGCGTAAAAAAACAAAAATCAATTAAAAATTATTTTTTAGACAATTATGTCCTTTATTTTAAATAAAACATTTACTTTATTAGAGAAAACCATTGCATGTGAAAGCCCCATTTCTCCCGATTACAACGGTACCAAATATGTATCAGTAGCCCCCCATTCTTGCCCAAGAAATCCCCCAAACTGAAAAGAGCACTTTATAACATTTACTACTACTACTACTACTATCCACACTATAATCATAATAATAAAAATCATAAAATAAAAATAACATAGAGTTAAAAACCCTTGAAAATCACCCAAAAAAATGACATGGGGTCCCCCAAACCCAGCATGACCAGCCCAGGACCAGCTATGGGGACTTGTAGAACAGGGCGCATGGGCCAGCTTTGGTGGCCCCCCCACCCTGCAGCATACAAGCCCACATACCCTCTGTGGGCCCGGGCTCTTCTGCCCCCCCAATGAGCTTTGGGGAGGCAAGTAATTGGGGGTGCCAGGGGTTAATGGCAAGTCACCCGCTGGCAGCAGGTGACTTGCCAGCCCCCAGCCTTGTGAACTGGTATAGGGGTCTCATGGATCCCTTACCAGTTCACAAAGGGTTAAGTGTAAAAAAAAACACAGACCCAAAGAGAAAAAATATTTAATTTATTTATTTTATATTTACCTCCCATCCATCCTCGACCACTGTGTCCCACGCTGATCACTCTGGCTTCTGCCCTCCTGCTGCTGCTGGAAGCCTTTTATAGCTGCTGGGTGACAGAACATAAGGAGTTAATTTAAAAAAAAATTACATAGGGTCCACCTTCCGGGGGGGGGGGGGGGGGGGAGACCCAATTTGTTTTTAATTTTAAGGGTTAAAATCCCTTAAAAATAAAAAAAATTACATGGGTTCCCCCTTACCCAGCATTACCAGCCCAGGACCAGCTATGGGGGCTTGCAGGAACAGGCACAGGGGCCAGCTTCGGTGGCCCCTCACCCTGCCAGCTACAAGCTCAGTGGGCCTGGGCTCTTCTGTCCCCCCTGGGCTTTGGGGAGGCAGGGATGCCGCGACCCAGGAAGTGAAGGAAAGGGCGATTTCTCGCCCTCTCCTCTCCACGGAAGAGCCCGGGGGGACGATGGAAGGCCCTCCCAGTGAAGAGGAAACCTTGCGGGAGGCAGGGTTTTACTGTTAGCGGCATCGGAGCCTGAGGCAGGGGGGGTCGCTATTCCGGGGCTTCTACTGGAGCCATCCGAGCCCCCATGGGGGATCGGATGGCACCAAATTAAAGAGGAGGCCTGGCAGGTTCGATAGAGGGCTTGGGTGAGTATTTTCTTACATTATTTTTTTAACTAGCAGCGGGGGAAAGTCAAGCACGTAACATCTACGTGCTTGGCACTTAAGGCCCGGACAAGCGAGCCCGTAGGTGTTACGTGCTTGGCACTTAAAGGGTTAATTCGACTAGCTGGCTTCCAGTGGTGTGTTAGCGGAACACAGTAACATATTGCTGGCATTCTTGAATTTAATTTAATTATTAAACATGTCATATTTTATTTCCACCATCATTACTACTGCAAAACTCTTGACTGCATTTTCTTTTTTTCTTTTGTGCTCCACTTGTGTCATCTAGTGATAGGTCCAGGGGCTATAAAAAGCAAATGCTAATGGCAAGCTTTACAGAAAAACAATGCAGGATGCCACATGTGAAGATGCAATTCTGTGATTGAATGAAGCAGCCCAATAGCTTTTGCCATATTACAATACAATGTGCAATGTACAATGTTGCACTGAGTTCAAATTGTGACAATTAAAGTAAAGGGCAGGTGTCAACAGAAGCCTTTAGTGTGTCGAAAGCCTGTTGGTTTCCCCTTCATTCTGTCCATGGCTGTTCACTTTTCTTTTTTTTAAGATGATTATTTAATTTAATGATTGCATCTTCAGATAGGTCTTTCTATGGCTCAAGGCTGCAATTAGCCTTAGGCCTTAGGGGAGGAATGTCCCATTATGCCCTCCAAAACAAAATGCTGTTTGCATTATACTGTAAAACAGCCTGGAAAATAGTTTACCCATATGTACATACAGTATTATTGGATTGATCGTCTCTTTACAAAACACGAACAAACATCTTATTTCTCCTTTTAATGACACCTACTGTAAATTTGTATCATTCATAAAGGGTAGGTTAAATTAATATACATAATCTCCCATTTTTATATGTAAAATGTTTTTTTCGTTTAGTTGCGATGTTAGAAAGTTTAACGAAATATACAAAATATACATAATCACTTTTTTAAGGATCATTTTGCATTTGAAGTGACTATATATCAGGAAAAAAAATTGTATCAACACCCTCATTTTACCCTCATTTTAAAAACTGCACCCCTCAATGTATTTAAAAACAATTTCATAAAGTTTGTTAACCCTTTAACGGCTTCACAGTAATTAACACAATATGGAATGTATTTTTTAATTTCATGGCTCAATTTTAAAAAGTTCTGTAAAATTCATGTTAGTTCGAGATGCTCACTACAGCCCAATTCCTTGGGGGTGTAGTTTCCCATTCATATGCCCAAAAAGTACTTTTTGACCACATATGAAGTATTGCCACTAGAGATGAGCGAACTTCTCAAAAATTTGATTCATGCGATTCGCCGAATTTCTCAAAGAAATTTGTGTTCGTCCGAATAGAACTTTAGCGAATCGCTCATCTCTGGTGGGAGCGGGGAGGCCGGCTGCGCTGTCAGCGGGCGGCGGAAGCCGGCTTCCGCCACCCGCTGACAGCGCAGCCGGCCTCCCCGCTCCCACTATACAGCAAACACTTACCGGCATGGTGGGAGCAGGGAGGCCGGCTGCGCTGTCAGCTGTCATCAGAGGACGCATCATCAGAGGAAGCTGGCATTTTAGTGAATTTTGAAAAATGTTTAATTTTCCAATTTCACAGTCAAATATTTTTAATGTCCTATGAAACATCTTGGGGTTCAGGATGCTCACTCCACCCCTAGATGTCTTTGAGGGGTGTAGTTTACAAAATGGGATCAAAATGTTCCCACCGCATATGAGGTATTACTATCATCGGCATAAATTGTGTAAGAAAATGTGTGGTTCATTTTCTCCCAGTACTCATTGTAAAATTCAAAATTTAAGGCTAAAACAAATATAGGGTAAAAAAACTTGGTAGGGAGAGGTAAGAACGGGGGTCAGCAACTTGGTACGTGGGAGGTGAGGTTGTTCGTTAGCAGCTTGGTAGGTGAGATTGCAGATCAATGGCTGAGTAAGGGAGAGGTTGCACGTTCGGGGATGGGTAAGAGGGAGGGGAGGTTGAAGGTCAATGGCTGAGTAAGGGGGAGCTTGCGGGTTAGTGGCTGGGTAGGAAGGAGGGGAGGTTGTGGGTTAGCAGCTGGGTAGAGGTAGGTGAGGTTGTGGGTCAGCAGAAGGGTTGGAGTGAGTTGAGGTGGGTCAATGGCTGAGTGGGGGGGAGATGAGGTTGCAGATCAATGGCTAGGCACTTCCACTGCTTTTGGAGGCCCGGGTCCCCAGGAAGGGAGAAGAGGTGACAGGATGAAGGGTGCTAGATGAGCACCTAATTTCTGCATTGTGTAGGGCCCCATACATCCCTGGGTCTCCGTCACCTTCTGATCGCCTCTTCTGGGTCGACGTAGAAGGGTATGTTCCTCACTGCTCCTGCCATTTTGAGCCTCCTATGCTGTGATTGCCAGTTGACCAGCCAATCACAACGATCACTGATGTGGGGGGGCAAACATGGTGATTTACCCACAGGGAGTACAGTTACTTCATCTTGCGGGAATACACTGCTGCCAATGTAGTATCCATGTGCCACATGTCGGGAAGGGTTTAAAGAAGCTATGTCATGTAATAATAAAAATACACATAAGCAGATCGGCTAATAAGAGGAGGGGGTCACTTATAAAGCGAAACTGAATAAAACTCATGCCAAGCTTGTGGTTTCTTGGTAGAAATAAAATCCAGGTGTGACAGATTTAAGTAAATCAGGGGTGACAGAACCTCTGGCTCGTCTTTCTTCCATTTTTCTTTTATCCCCATCGCAGTCTAGGGTTATGACGACTCCATAATTAAAATAATTTGTGGAACTAATTTGTGGAACTATAGCCCCTCTAGCGGGGCTAATTAGAAATTTTATATATTTGTGTACCATTTTGAAGTTTTGGCATAGGAAACATGTCCTGTGGGACTTCGATGTGTACTTTATTTACATTTACAATTTAATGTAGATTGTGTACAAGAATACATATTAACTTAAAACAAAAGAAAAGGGTTGTGTGGCTTCATCTTGATTACATTTTTAACCACTGTGGCCTGGGACAGCAGGTGGCACTTCAGGTGTGGGGTACTGTGGACAGGAGTGTGTAAAAGCAGGAGCCAATTCGAGATACCAATAAAGAGAAAATCTATAAACTTAGCCAAGGTCTGGGCAGGCAGCAAATGGTCAAGCTCAAGCCAATGATCAAAGTGAAAAATCAATCTAAAAGAGTAGTCAGAAAGCAAGCCAAGGTCACCACAGTGAAGGGAGAAGCATAGTCAAGGTCGATCAGGGGACCCACTACAGAAAAGCCAGGGATATAGATACAGGTCCAGAAACTGTGGATTTGACTGAACAGCAACAATGAGCAACTAGCTAGAAATATATAGCAAAAATGGTGCCCTAGCAAATGCAGTCATGTATATAAATTTCCATGCAAAGATTTTGATATTAGTACAGTATTCTCACCCCTAGCTGTGAGTGTACAACACAGGAATACTCATTAACAGCACGGGACCATTGACATTTCAGCATACTGGTCCCCATCTGGCACAGTTGTAGAAGAGGAAAAACCTTGCAACTGATTATAAGCAGCAGACTGACACATAATCCTATGATATAAATGCATGTAAACAAATACAAAGCTATTATTCCCAACCTAGTTTTCATACCAAGCATGTCACAATTTACAAATATCTGTATATTATTCATTTTAATAAATCTGTATAAGAATTAGATGTACAAAATATATCCACTAGAGATGAGCGAACCAAATTAATCAAACCAGAATTTGGTCTGAATTTCAGAAAAAAAAATAGATTGAAGTTTCCACTGAAATAGGTAAGAAAAAAAACTCTGCAGCCTCTCCACGCCACAAGTCGGGGTGCATCCATCCGCCGCCCCAGAAGCCAGGCAGGGGAAGTCCATTCTTCCATGCACTGGCAGAGGAAGCCCATCCACCCCACCACACAAGAAGCTGGGCAGAGAAATCCCCCCACCCACCACCAGAGAAGCCGAGCAGAGAATGCCCCCCACCTGCCGCCTCAAAAGCTGAAACAGAGGACGCACACTTGCAGCCTCAGAAACTGGCCAGGGGCCCCACACCCGTGACACAGAAGCTGGCCGGGAGCCCCTGCACCCACCTTCATAGAAGCCGCCCCCAGGCTTCCGCACTCATCGATTCAAAAGCCAACCTGAGGCCCCATAACCCACCCATGTGCAGAGAAGTCGGACGGGTTCCAGCCTGTCTGGTGACCAAGATGCCAGCTATCCTTTTGGATAACCATGACATTTACCTAAGGACTGATCTCCCTGGTTGCAATATGCTTATCCTGGGTTATCACATACTAGCCTAAGCACCACATAGCCAAGGTAGTAGTAGATTAGATGGATGTTTGCAGGGATATTCAGTCGATGGATGGGTCCCTTACCAGAATGAATGCATATGGTTAAGTATCTCTTGCTCTCTCCCTCTCCATTACATTTATTGTACTGTAACTAACGTATAACTTACTTTATCTTATCATGTAACAACTGCCTGTAATATCTAAGGTTATCTAGGTTATCTAGGGAAACATCATGCACATATTGGGTTAGTGAAGGTTATTTATTGTGCTAGTAAATGTAACCTGTTTTCATTTATACATCTTACCATGTGTGTGGTGGATATTTTCTCACGCAATAGATTGTATGGCCAAAGTATTTGAGGGAAGATATTTCTTCTTAGGACATTTTACTGGATGTGTGAGGAGAGCCTCAGTGACCATTGGTTTCTATCAGATTGATGGTCGCTGGGCTGATATGATTATTAGTATTTGCAATTTTTATAATATTAATCTGTAATAGAAATTTTGAAGATTATTGTGCAGCAAATATTTATTTAAATCATATTTCCCTCTTATAGCTTTGAATCCATAGTAGTTGATTAAGTTTGTTTCCATGAGCCCTAGATTGATTGTTGGGTCACTTGTAGCTAACTTTTGTAGCATCTTAGTCTCTTGTTACCTGTTCCCTGAAGAGGGAATTTATAAGCCTGAACACCCGGGCCCAAAGCCTGATTACTCTTGAGCACATGCACCAGGTATGGTATGGTGCCCTCTGAACCACAGCCCCAGAAACATCTGTCTGAGTGGGCCTGCCCCATTTTAGCAATGCAAGACCAAGTACTAAAGCATCATTACTTTATACGTGGTTTTCAGGGTTGTTACAGTGATGGACCATTTCCTAACTAACTTCCATGCCACTTCCCAGTTTTCTGGACTTTGTGTGATTCGAAAATCTCCCTCCCAACTTGATGCATATGTCTGTGTGCATGGAGTCCCCAGAGTGCTTTAATTGGACCTATCACCCACATACGGATGGGCTGGAATCTAAAAGATTTCAGGACAGGCCAGGCACACAGGAACGCGCACTCCACAGGGGAGCTGGTGAAGCGGCTGCGGGCGCGCCCCCATGTGGGTTGAGGATGTGGGAGTGTTACAGAGGAGAGACAAGGTGTCTCAATTGCATATACTTGAATTGTTCCTCACGTGGGGTTTGTCTATGTTCAGAGAGACTAGACCATGTCATCAGTTTGTTGTTGTTAATAGGTTTGATATTTTGGTGAATTTATCTGAAGGCCACCATTGGAAAGCTGCAGGCAAAGACATACCCTGAGGAAACGTAGATTTGGCCTTAGATTTTGGGGGCTGAGCAGAAGAAGGGAGCCACAAAAGTGCATTAAGTGAAATAGGGTGTGAGTTGGATATTTCCAGAAGAGCCCACATAGGGATATCTCTATTGGCATGGAGGTCCATAAGCTGTGCTATCTGTGCTGCATAGTAATAATTTGTGAAATTTGGAAAACCCGCCCCTCCTTTTATTTGTCAATATGGTAGTAGCTCTGGCAATCATCGATCTGGTGTTTCTCCACATGAACTTGATGGCTCTCCGCTTGAAGGCGAGGAACATGTATCTCTGAAAAAGGTACAATATTTTAGGGGGCATGTTCATCTTGACAGCGGTAATGTGCCCAAACCAGGAGATTGGATGGTGGAACCATGTTTGTAACCAAGTTTCCACTACCTGCAATCTGTTGCTATTGGCAATCATTCTCCAGGTCTGTAAACCAAGATCTACAAGAAGAGAGAGGTGAGCCCTGTGAAAAAGAACACTGCTGAAGGACATGTGTAAGGTTGAGTGTGCTCCCTCATCTCAGCAGCAGTTATAAGCAGCAGCATTCTGTGTGTACAAGGTTTACTTCTCTATTTGTGTAGTTATTTGTGTACAGTTGCAATGAGAAAATTGAAAATTTAAAACATTGACGCATATGGACACACAAAGAAAATACAATTTTGTGTTTTTTTACAGTTAAACAAATATTGATATGTCTGCTTAAATTAGCTTTAAATGTTATTGATAATCACAATGTTTCTGTATACCAATGCAGCATTAGGTTGGTGAAGAATTGTTATTCAATCCTTATATGGTGCAGCATAATAGGTCTCTATTTTTAGATTTCTTACATTTGTTCTGATCTATGCATATTACATAATATAAAAAAGATTTAAGTACAATAATGAAAGGTTCAGGGGGTATTTTCAACTTTGTCTGATGTAACAGATGAGTGTAGGAGTCATTTGGAAAGATGCCAAATACATTTACATGAAATCTGCAAATACAATCTGTTATTTCGAAGTGATTTTCTTTGTCTTGCCATTTGGTTTACAGACCTGCTAATGTTAGTATATTGATCTCTTCCTTTGCTAACATACTACGTGCATAAATGTAAACTAAATTTCTCTCCAACTGAAGTTCGGGGTCCAAAAAGTTATATTTTATCATTGGATTACCATCAGTCATAGATGTTTGTGAACTGTGTAATCTGTTAACTGTCTGTACATGCAATCTTGTATCACATTAAAACAGTACTGTGTACTGAGTGTACAGATAAGAAAAGCTTAACTTTATCAAATACTTTAGGTGTCTATAATTAATGGTATTATTAAAATTATTGTTCAATGAAAATAGATTAAACGCAGAGGGAAAAACAAAAGCATTCATTCAGTGACATCTCCCCAATTTGCAACCTAACACTTGGTCAATAAAGGTTTTGTCATAATTCTACATTCTTTCACTACTGAGACTTCATGTAATTCCTGTCTTATTGACAGCATCAACTGCTGCTTATTCTGCTGGGTAAAAGGGAGCTTTTTGGAAAAAAAAACTTTTTCGGAGTAAAAATCAACAGAGTTGGCAGATAAGGAGGATTTTAGCTCATGGGAGGCACAGCTGCAGCAAAATAACACCACTGTTTGTTCTAGTAAGGAGGGGAAGGGAAATGGGAGTACAGGGCAGGCAAAAGAGGTGCTGGTAGTGGATGATTCAATTATTAGGAGAACAGACGGGGCAATTTGTCACAAAGACCGGAATCGCCAAACAAGGTGTTGCCTTCCTGGGGCAAGAGTTTGGCATGTCACAGCTCGGCTGATATATTATTGGGAGCAGCTGGTGAAAATCCAGTAGGCATGGTGCATTTTGGCACTGATAACATAGGAAGAAGTAGGTGGAAGGTCCTTAAAAATGATTGCAGAGACTAAGGCCACAAGCTAAGAGCATGGACCTCAGTTGTAGTATTCTCAAAAATACTGTTAGAACCAAGAACCACACCAGAGAGGCAGCAAGAGATTACAGGTGTAAAAAGGTGGCAAAAAAATTGGAGTAAAGGAGGGGGTTGGGTTCCTAGAGAAGAAACTTCTCAGTGGGCTACAGGCTTTTTGGGATGGGTGCCCTTGCCCTTGGGGAGAGTATGACCAAAAGATTGGAGGGGTGTTTAAACTAAACACTGGGGAGAGGGTATATGCACCTATGGAGTGGAAGGCAAAGAACGAGACAGTGGGGGTTGAAATGGAACTGGGGTGGGGAAGGGAGGGGGGAGTATACCGAGCAGGCAAATGGACATTGTAAAATCAAAATACATGCCCACCAATGCTAGAACTGAAAATACCAGAGGAACAATATGATGTAGTTGGAGTAACCGACACATGGCTGGATGAAAGCTGTGTTTGGGCTGTAAACCTCTCTGCACACATTTTCGAGTCTGTGGTCCTCTAGGGATATTCCCAACATCGAGTTTTTTCATCTCCTGCAAATTGTACATTATGGTAAATCCAAAATCAAAGCAGATGTTACCCCGCTTAAGCCCTCAGTTTTAGAGAGACGGGGTGGAGATGACCCCTTGCCTTAAGCTTCTGGAGCCAGTAATTCAAATTTCTTGCAACACAAGTGGAGGCTAGAATCGGCATTAGGGAACAGGGAAGGCAACCTCTGGAACGAATCCGGGTAAAACCCATCATGCTTCAATTTAGGGCCAATACTCTTCTCCTCAATCCCCATGAAAATATAAATCATGTGTAAAAGATAAGGTAAATCCCGCGAGTGTATGCCTCAATAACAGACTCCAGCTCTTCCTCAGAAGCGGACCCATCCTCTTCCTTGGAAGCAATGACATCTGAATGTTCAGAGTCTTGTACTGTAAACAAAAAGAGGGTGTCACAGGGATGCCCCATTAATCTAATATGACCAGCCAAATCCCGTGAGATCTTAAAGTTCTCATATCTTCATATCCACCATACTGGGTTCCCATTCCTTAGTCACTACCTCGGTACAGGACTGACAAAAAGGCTTTTTATAGGAATCTGCCAGCTTGATTTCACACATAGGGAATCTCCTACTCTTCTTCTTTGTCTTTGACCCCGGTTGGCAATAGGCACCTTCAAGGCTGCTGTCTTGGGGGGCTTAGTCTGAAAATAAACACAAATAGAGGGGGGAGGCAGTGAGAACACCAGTTTCTGTAACTTTAAATTATGCCTAAAGACAGTAAAATAAATTACTCACCGGGACAAAGCAGGACCTCTTCTTCCCAGATTGGGCGAGTGACCGATGGATTGGGATCCGGATTGTCTTGAGAAAAACTTCCCAAAGATGTAGACAGTAGGACAGAGATTAACACAACCTCCTCAGCCTGGTCCCCCATGTCTAGAATGAGGTAAAGGATTATCCCACAATTCATTTTTAAAGGCTGAGATATCATCAAGTTGTTAATGATTTAACCCTCTGTATTGTCCAAAAGTGGGAGGCCAGAAAACTAAAAGCTTGTATAGTTTTTAAATAGTGCATGTGTGTGTCCCTTTAACAGCTAAAACACGTCCACTAAGCAGGAAACCGGCAGAGCATGCAATGACATAATCGCCGCTGGGAGAAAACCTTCCCACCTTTTCTTAAGACATAATAAGAATAGCAGCTGCCCACAGCGGGAATCAGGTGAGTGTCTGGCGTGCAGAGAGCTCCGTCCTCTCCTCACCCTTCACTACTGTCACAGCACCTTCGACTTCGGAGCGCGAATGCTCCGAAGTCCTCCAGACTCTAGCCTGTCCTCAATGACATGGTGAACAGCGACAGCAGCCTCCACCCTCCCACACACCTGATGAATGATTAACATACTAGGTGGCGGGGGGCAATGGGTGAAGGGTGGTTAGAGGCCATCCTTAATCTCACAGTGGAGGGAGGGAGGGGGGGATGGGACCTGGCAGTCCCATCCTTCTCCAAAAGATCATCCTTAGTAAAAGGGAAACACCACTTACCCCCCCACCATTAACGATCAATGAATCAAGGAATCAATGATCAAGGAATGGGTATCTGGCCAGTGCCCTGGGGATATCCCGGGTAACTGGCGGTACACCTCCAGAGCCGGGAAATCGGTTTACCTGCCTTAAACTCACAGTGCTGGATACTTACCTAAACCTTTCGGTTCAGGAGTTAGTGGTCTGGCTCCTACCTGGGCCGGAACACAAAAGTTTTATCCATTTCTGGTGTTCATGTGTTCCAACCTAGGGGCGGAGACATGAGGTCTCATGAGTATGCTACCCAGAGGATGTTTTGAGAAAGGTGCAATAATGGGGCACCCAAACTCCAGTGCTTAAATGTCAAGGTGGGTTAAGGTGGCACCAAAACCCCAGTGCTTAAATGAAAAGGTGGGTTAAGGCTGCACACAAAAGCCAATGCTTAAAGGAATATGTGGGTTAAGGGGGCACCCAAACATCAGTGCTTAAACATACATAAGCTAGCAGACCAATGGAAAAGGCACTGTTTTAAGTTGTTGCACAATGGTCTGGTATACCAGTTCTTCTTAAACTCAATCAGCTTTTGATCTACATTTTAAACTAAGAAACCTTTTTAAATATGCGTGACTGCAGGTGATGCAGAGGTAGCAACCGCATCAGGGCCCCTGAGGTCAGAGGTCGCATCCTTGTTGCTTATCTATTAGCTTTGAGCTCACATAGCACAGCTGCTATTATCCTTTTAAATGCCCGAAAGACCCATCCCGCAAGTGTTTGTGTTTGAGCATACCTACTGACATACATAATGTGCAGTCACCTCTGACTACTGCATTGGTCACTGAATGCTGTATACAATGATCAGCTTGATGGGGTCCATTGTAAAATGAAGCAAACACTGTCCACTTGTGCCTCTGAGAACTCCATCATTGTTTTAGTGCAAACAAGGTTTCTTGATCATTCCAAAGTGTATGCCACCAGAGAAACCGATGGAAACAAAACAGCACATAACACCTGCACATCCCTAGTCACTGTATTGCCGGCATTTAATTTTAATATACAGAAGAAATAAGCAACTACTAAAACACACCACAGGAATTGTGGTTTTTCTTTTCCAGCAAGCTACAGACACCTAATGTATTCCCCAACATGTTAAATTCTTTATCCATTGGGGGAAAGTAGAATAACAGATAGAAATCGACTGCTGATTAATTTACCATTTAGCTACACTGCCCGTTTTACCAGTGGATCTTTGAGATACATATTCATTAAGCATATTTTTATTAAATGGACATTTATGGAATTATTCACGAGAACTGAATTTAAGCACTCAATTAGCAATAGAAATATAGTCTGCTGCCAATCAGAGGCATAACATAATGGGTTGTAAATCATAGGGGATCATTTATAACTAAGTAGAAGCATATTTAAAAATCTTTTTTTTATCGTAGTTAGCTCCTCAGCCAACTGGACTGCTTGTGGTAGTATTTAAATGAAAATATTGTGTTGTTTACAATTACTTATATTATGCATTCATGTATTTCTCTCATTAGGAAAATCTATGCAAATCTGTTTTCCCCTCCAGTTACTAGTGCTAGCAAAAAGATTAGAACACTGTAAAATTATGTGTTTTAACTTTCCATTTCAAGAGGACCTAATCCCTACCTAGTCATTCAGTACCAGGAATGGTCTAGGTCTAAAAGGGTCCTTACCCACATACTACCACTGCTCAAGAGCCCTGAATTCAGAAGATACTGATTTTTGTGTTCATGTGGCTCTGTCTGACGAGGACCAAGAAAAGATGAGGTTCCTTATAGTCAAGTCATTACTTCCTCATTCACATGTCAGCAAATTGCAGCCAATCATGTGACCAACAGCAGCCATTCAGGTTTGATGTGCAAGCCCACTAAGCAAACCAGATTGATCACCGACAGCCAACAGCCACGCAATCAGAGGCAAATCCAATGAATGAGGAAGCTGGTTGTCTTGATCATAGTTCCGCTTTAAACTGGACCAAAAACCAATGATTAGTTAGATTAAAATTAATTTTGGCTAGTAAAATCTGAGTTACATAACATCCGTTTTTGGTGGAAATGGAAGCCTTGTATAAAAGGGAACTAGCACACTACTTTGCAAAGGTGCATACTGTATAGAAAACGACTGTACAAGGAGGCTCAATGGCTTTCCATGCTCTTCTGGGAAAAATGTTTAGTGTCACACTTTTAGTAAATCAGGCCCAGGGAAAAAATGTTGCCATGTGTAGCCCTACACAGAGGAATACTTTTGAATTTGCCTGGACAATAACGTTAATGCTACTGCTCCTCACAGGCTAGCTCAGGAGACAGGCATTGTAATGAAGCAAATCACTCCTGTAAAAGTGGAATTCAATTTAAAAGAAAATGTAATTCCAGGATTTTATTCCCACAAGAAAAAGTAAATAAAAAATATAAGGGAAGATACAGAAGGGGGAAGAGCTTACAATCTATACAGAAATATAGCTACTCAGCATTAAAACATTTTAAAACATAAAGAAAAGAATTATATACACATTAGACATGAAAGCAGATCGGACATTACATGCTATTCATTGTCCTGTCTTGGTTATTTGTAATAACTGAAAAAAGAAGAAGAAGAAGAAGAGAACAAGCAGTGTCCGCTCATCTGCCCACCACCCATTTCCATATCAGAGTCTAACTGGTGTAACATTACAGGGGACCTGTTTTTGGTTAGGGGATCTTCCTCTAATGCAGAATCACTGGCCTCTCTGCTTTTTGGTTCTATCTATTCATCTGGTACAGAGGACTCAGCATCTGACTCTGACAGCACGTCATACCTGTTAGAGGCGCCAGTCGCCCCTCCTGCTGTTGTCCTCTGCATCTTTTGCTTTTTGCTGGTTTCTCTACCACTGTCCACTCACTCTCAGGTCTGCAGGTGGCCATGTCTTCTCTTTCCTTCTCTTACTCCTAGAGACTCTGGGGTCCCCAGAGGCTCTTGGGGGGAGGGTTACCTGCTGGGTTTGGTTTAGGTCTACCTGTATATGCTTGTTACTGAACTGTGGGGTCTTACCTGCCTGGTTTTGCTCACACTCTGGTTCTGTCATCACCTCCCTAGACATTAGAGCCTCCTCCTCCACTGCCCCCACCATCTCAGCTCCTCTGAGGCATGGCTATAAAAAGGCCTCCCAGCAATCTTTGTGATAATGGTCCAGCTTGCCATACAGGTTACACCTGACATTATTACACATGGCGCTGGTGTGCCCGATCTCCCCACACAGGTTGCATTTCAATTTTTTTTATTTTCATTTGCCAGATCAGTTTTCAATTGGTGTTCTTTGTGCTGTAAATATTCCTTGCCACTGTGCATCCCATCTTGGCAGTGGCATATTTAACCCTATCTGTTATACACAAGCATTTCTCATAACTGGATTAGTTTTATTTTTTTTTGTCTGCTGTAAAAACCCCAGGCCACATGGGCATCCCAAACCAGCACATGTGACCCTATCTTTTATACTAAATCAGCTTGTTCATCCTCAGCTTTATTAAGCTATTGCATTTTGAATTGGTTTTTGTCTGCTTTAAAAACACCAGCCCACATGGGCATCCCAAACCAGCACATGTGACCCTATCTGTTATACTAAGTAAGCTTGTTCAGCCTCTTTTTATACTAAATCAACTTGTTCATCCTCAGCTTTATTAAGCTATTGTATTTTGAATTGGTTTTTGTCTTCTTTAAAAACACCAGCCCGCATGGGCATCCATTAAAAACATCATCCTCAGCTTTATTAAGCTATTGTATTTTGAATTGGTTTTTGTCTGCTTTAGAAACACCAGCCCGCATGGGCATCCCAAACCAGCACATGCCACCCTATCTGTTATACTAAGTAAGCTTGTTCAGCCTCTGCTTTATTAAGCTATTGCATTTTGATTTGGTTTTTGGCCTCCTGTAAAAACCCAAGCCCACATGGGCATCCTAAACCAGCACGTGACCCTATCTTTTATACTAAATCAGCTTGTTCAGCCTCAGCTTTATTAAGCTATTGCATTTTGAATTGGTTTTGTCTGCTTTAAAAACACCAGCCCACATGGGCATCCCAAACCAGAACATGCCACCCTATCTGTTATACTAAGTAAGCTTGTTCATCCTCAGCTTTTTTAAGCTATTGCATTTTGAATTGGTTTTTGTCTGCTTTAAAAACATCAGCCCACATGGGCATCCCAAACCAGCACACGTGACCCTATCTTTTATACTAAATAAGCTTGTTCGTCCTCAGCTTTATTAAGCTATTGCATTTTGAATTGGTTTTTGTCCTGCTGTCAAAACACCAGGCCGCAGGGTATCCCAAACCTGCACGTTGCACCCTATCTGTTATACTAAATAAGCTTGTTCAGCCTCAACTTTTTTAAGCTATTGCATTTTGAATTGGTTTTTGTCCTGCTGCTAAAACACCAGGCTGCAGGGTATCCCAAACCTGCACGTTGCACCCTATTGTTATACTAAATAAGCTTGTTCAGCCTCAGCTTTATTAAGCTATTGAATTTTGAATTGTTTTTTGTCCTGCTGTCAAAACACCAGGCCGCATGGTATCTCAAACCTGCACATTTGACCCTATCTGTTACACTAAAGCAGCTTTTAAAGGCTATTTCTCATAAATATATTGCAGTATGAATTGTTTTTGCATGTGCTGTAAAAACACCAGGCCGCATGGTATCCCAAACCTGCACATTTGACCCTATCTGTTACACTAAAGCAGCTTTTAAAGGATATTTCTCATAAATATATCGCAGTTTGAATTGTTTTTGTGTGTGCTGTAAAAACACCAGGCCGCAGGGTATCCCAAACCTGCACATTTGACCCTATCTGTTACACTAAAGCAGCTTTTAAAGGCTATTTATCATAAATATATTGCAGTTTGAATTGTTTTTGTGTGTGCTGTAAAAACACCAGGCCTCAGGGTATCTCAAACCTGCACATTTGACCCTATCTGTTACACTAAAACAGCTTTTAAAGGCTATTTCTCATAAATATATTGCAGTTTGAATTGTTTTTGTGTGTGCTGTAAAAAAAACAGGCCTCAGGATATCCCAAACCAGCACATTTGACCATATCTGTTACACTAAAGCAGCTTTTAAAGGCTATTTCTCATAAATATATTGCAGTTTGATTTTTTTCTGTGTCTGCTGTAAAAACCCCAGCCCACATGGGCATCCCAAACACTAGCATAAATATCTCAAGACCAGCTGTCTAATAACTGCTTGCATTTTATAATTAACGTCACTTTTCCACAATCAAGGGAGGCCTCCTCTGTATGTGAGGAGGGGGCATCCCAAACACTAGCAGTAATATTTCAAGAGTACCTGTCTATTAACTGGTTGCATTTTTTAAAGAAAGTCACTTTGTCAAATTGCCAGCAGCCATTGCCTTTAACCGGGGGGCATCCCAAATATGCTAGCATGCGTCTTTTAAGAGTGCTCACATTGGAGTTGGCAGCAGCAGCATTAGGAGCCCATATATTGCCTGAAAGACACACATATGAGCTGGCAGCAGCAGCATAGGGAGCCTATATATTGCCTGAAAGACACACCCAGGAGTTGGCAGCAGCATAGGGAGCCCATATATTGTCTGAAAGACACACCCAGGAGTTGGCAGCAGCATTGGGAGCCCATATATTGCCTGAAAGACACACCCTGGAGTTGGCAGCAGCATAAGGAGCTACCATGCATCAGCTACTACCATGGATCAACCATTGTTGGCTGGAAATCCTGGTTCAATCATGCCTGATTCATCTTCACAAAGGTGAGTCTCTCCACATTATTCGTGGACAGACAAGTTCTCCTTGGCATGACTATGGCCCCCGCCACACTAAACACCCGCTCAGATGGCACACTACTGGCCGGGCAGGACAGCTTTTCCAGGGCAAACTCTGCTAGTTGCGGCCACCAGTCAAGTTTGGCTGCCCAGTAGTCCAGCGGATCCTCAAGGTGTGTTGGCATGGTCATGTCAAGGTATGACACGACCTGCTGGTTCAGGTCCTGCTCCAGGTCTTCATGCTGCTCATGAGTAGACTCACTATGCGGGTGTAGAAAGCTACTCATTAGTGACTGAAGACTGAGGCTGCTGCTGATGGAGCAGCTGCTGCTTCTCCTTCCACCCCCCCAGCAGCCATGGCAGTGGAAGGTGATCGCAGAGTTCCCCCCGAGTCAGACCTGCGAGAGTTTGGACCATGGCGCAGATAGGCATCGGCCAACTGACTACGTAGAATGTCTTTGTGGTAGGTCAGTTTGGCCTCCCTCTTGGCGGGTTTAAAAAATGCCCCCATTTTGTGCCGGTTCAGTTGCGACACGGCTTGATCGACCATTCCTGTCTGCTGCCTGTACTGACCTCTGCTTTGTCTGACTACGAAGCTGCCTGACCCTCTGGATACCCCGCGATCTCTGACCTCCTGGCTTGACCCTTTGGCTACTCCTGACTATGCATCTGTCTCATCCCTGTACTCTGACGCACCCTCCGGATTGACTACCTGTGAACGAGCTCGGCTTCGGGATACCCTTGTGGTTCATCGGCCTTCATCATAAGCAGCCATCCTTTGAGCCTATTAAGACCTGGGGGCAACCGTGTCCGGTGAGGCGTACCTAGCGTCCTGGCAAACTGGGACTTGACTATAGGCAGAAGCGGCGGTGGTGATTGGGGGTTGCCTGCTTACCGAAGGCTGGTGTCCCGCTGGGCATCACAGTATGGACCATGGCGCAGATAGGCATCACCCAACTGACTACGTAGGATGTCTCTGTAGTAGGTCAGTTTGTCCTCCCTCTCAATGGGTGTAAAAAATGCCCCCATTTTGTGCCAGAAGCGAGGGTCCAATAAGGTGGAGAGCCAGAACTTATCCCGCTGACAAATGGAGACAATTCTGCAGTCACTACGCAAGCACGTGAGCATGCATCGTGCCATTTGTGCAAGTGACTCGGAGGGACTACCTGTCTCCATCTCCACTGCAAACTGCCACGGTGTGTCTGGGTCCTCTGTCTCGCCTTCCACACAACCCTCTAGCTCCTGTGGCTGCTCCTGCTCCTCTCCTGTCAGATGACTAGATAAAATGCCCATTTTGTCAAACCTAAACTGTGCTTCGCTGTGCCCTACCCCCTCCTCCTCCTCCACTTCAGCCCCCAAAGGCTTCATGTGGCTGTGAAATGTATGCACCATGTCTCCAGTGCCCTGACCAGACATGTGTTGTAGTACATGAAGCAGTGGAATCACATAGTTCATCTCATAGTTAGAGATGAGCGAATCGATACGGACGAACCCGGATTCATTCCGAATTTCATGAAAAATTCAATTCTGAATGAATCCAAATTTCCCGGCGATTCGATCGATCGAAGTTTTCCTTAAGACTCAATGACAGGCATTCTAAGATGGTGGCTGGACATGTTCAGACATGTCCCCAGGGGCAAGTGACGATGGGACAGTCACATGCAGCCTATCAGTAGCCAGGAAGCCCGGTGACGTCACCGTGCTATATAAAGCGGCGGCCATTTTCCTTTTGCGCAGTTCAGACGTGCATTGCAGACGGAACGGAGCTAGCTGCAGGGAGAGACAGACAGTCATAGTTAGGTGAGAGTTAGCGATAGCTAGAGAGTAGAGACAGTTACAGATAGGTAAAGAGAGAGACAGTTAGGGAGATTTAGAGTGGTAGACAGAGCTAGGTAAAGATAGATTTAAAACCGGAACAATCCAGCAGCATACAAGTCACAGTGACAGGGTGCCTAGTGCTGCCTATGATTCATATTTCATAATTACTGGGTTACTGTTAGTATATTTGGTTTGGTTTAAATACAGCTGCACACTGTGCATGCCATGCACATGCTATTTAACCCTTTCTGCTATTTAGCCCTGAACGCTATTTTAACCCTATCTGTTAAACAAAAGCATTTCTCATAATTGGATTAGTGTTAATATTTTCTGTTCAGCTTAAAATACACCAGGCCACACGGGCATCCCAAGGCACATGCTATTTAACCCTATCTGTTAAACAAAAGCATTTCTCATAATTGGATTAGTGTTAATATTTTCTGTTCAGCTTAAAATACACCAGGCCACACGGGCATCCCAAGGCACATGCTATTTTAACCCTATCTGTTAAACAAAAGCATTTCTCATAATTGGATTAGTGTTAATATTTTCTGTTCAGCTTAAAATACACCAGGCCACACGGGCATCCCAAGGCACATGCTATTTTAACCCTATCTGTTAAACAAAAGCATTTCTCATAATTGGATTAGTGTTAATATTTTCTGTTCAGCTTAAAATACACCAGGCCACACAGGCATCCCAAGGCACATGCTATTTTAACCCTATCTGTTAAACAAAAGCATTTCTCATAATTGGATTAGTGTTAATATTTTCTGTTCAGCTTAAAATACACCAGGCCACACGGGCATCCCAAGGCACATGCTATTTTAACCCTATCTGTAAAATAAAAGCATTTCTCATAATTGGATTAGTGTTAATATTTTCTGTTCAGCTTAAAATACACCAGGCCACACGGGCATCCCAAGGCACATGCTATTTTAACCCTATCTGTTATATAACATAAGCGTTGATCAGCATCAGCTGCTTTATTAAGCTACTTCAGTTTGCACTTGTTTTTGACTGCTTTCAATAAACCAGGCCGCAGGGCACCCCAAAGCTGAACCTTGCACCCTATCTGTTATACAACATAAGCATTGTTCAGCATCAGCTTCATTAAGCTACTTCAGTTAGCACTTCCTTTTTGACTGCTTTCAATAAACCAGGCCTCAGGGCACCCCAAAGCTGCAACTTGCACCCTATCTGTTATACAACATAAGCGTTGATCAGCATCAGCTTTATTAAGCTACTTTAGTTTGCACTTGTTTTTGACTGCTTTCAATAAACCAGGCCGCAGGACACCCCAAAGCTGCACCTTGCACCCTATCTGTTATACAACATAAGCGTTGATCAGCATCAGCTTTATTAAGCTACTTTAGTTTACACTTGTTTTTGACTGCTTTCAATAAACCAGGCCGCAGGGCACCCCAAAGCTGCACCTTGCACCCTATCTGTTATACAACATAAGCGTTGTTCAGCATCAGCTTCATTAATTTACTTCAGTTAGCACTTCCTTTTTGACTGCTTTCAATAAACCAGGCCGCAGGGCACCCCAAAGCTGCACCTTGCACCCTATCTGTTATACAACATAAGCGTTGATCAGCATCAGCTTTATTAAGCTACTTTAGTTTGCACTTGTTTATGACTACTTTCAATAAACCAGGCCGCAGGGCACCCCAAAGCTGCACCTTGCACCCTATCTGTTATACAACATAAGCATTGATCAGCATCAGCTTTATTATGCTAGTTTAGTTTGCATTTGTTTTTGACTGTTTTCAATAAACCAGGCCGCAGGGCACCCCAAAGCTGCACCTTGCACCCTATCTGTTATACAACATAAGCGTTGATCAGCATCAGCTGCTTTATTAAGCTACTTCAGTTTGCACTTCCTTTTTAACTGCTTTCAATAAACCAGGCCGCAGGGCACCCCAAAGCTGCACCTTGCACCCTATCTGTTATACAACATAAGCGTTGATCAGCATCAGCTTTGTTAAGCTACTTCAGTTTGCACTTCCTTTTTGACTGCTTTCAATAAACCAGGCCGCAGGGCACCCCAAAGCTGCACCTTGCACCCTATCTGTTATACAACATAAGCGTTGATCAGCATCAGCTGCTTTATTAAGCTACTTCCGTTTGTACTTGCTTTTTGACTGCTTTCAAAAAACCAGGCCGCAGGGCACCCCAAAGCTGCACCTTGCACCCTATCTGTTATACAACATAAGCGTTGATCAGCATCAGCTGCTTTATTAAGCTACATCAGTTTGCACTTGCTTTTTGACTGCTTTCAATAAACCAGGCCGCAGGGCAACCCAAAGCTGCACCTTGCACCCTATCTGTTATACTAAATAAGTGTTGTTCAGCATCAGCTTTATTAAGTTATTGCATTTTGAATTGGTCTTGCTGTCAATACACTAGGCTGCAGGGTATCCCAAACCACCACATGGCACCCTATCTGTTATATTAAATAAGCGTCTACAGCCTCAGCTTTATTAAGCTATTGCATTTTGCATTGGTTTTTGTCCCACTGTCTATACACCAGGTCGCAGGGTATCCCAAACCACCACGTGGCACCTTATCTGTTATACTAAATAAGCGTTGTTTAGCATCAGCTTTATTAGGCTATTGCATTTTGCTTTTTGACTGCTTTCAAAAAACCAGGCCGCAGGGCACCCCAAAGCTGCACCTTGCACCCTATCTGTTATACAACATAAGCGTTGATCAGCATCAGCTGCTTTATTAAGCTACATCAGTTTGCACTTGCTTTTTGACTGCTTTCAATAAACCAGGCCGCAGGGCAACCCAAAGCTGCACCTTGCACCCTATCTGTTATACTAAATAAGCGTTGTTCAGCATCAGCTTTATTAAGTTATTGCATTTTGAATTGGTCTTGCTGTCAATACACTAGGCTGCAGGGTATCCCAAACCACCACATGGCACCCTATCTGTTATATTAAATAAGCGTCTACAGCCTCAGCTTTATTAAGCTATTGCATTTTGCATTGGTTTTTGTCCCACTGTCAATACACCAGGCCGCAGGGTGTCCCAAACCACCGCGTGGCACCCTATCTGTTATACTAAATAAGCGTCTACAGCCTCAGCTTTATTAAGTTATTGCATTTTGAATTGGTTTTGGTCTGCTTTAAATACACCAGGCCGCAGGGTATCACAAACCACCACGTTGCACCCTATCTGTTATACTAAATAAGCGTTGTTCAGCATCAGCTTTATTAAGCTATTGCATTTTGCATTGTTTTTTATCCTGCTGCCAAAACACTAGGCCGCAGGGTATCCCAAACCTGCACGTAGCACCCTATCTGTTATACTAAATAACCCTTGTTCATCCTCAGCTTAATAAAGCTATTGCATTTTGAATTGGTTTTTGTCCTGCTGCCAAAACACAAGGGCGCAGGGTATCCCAAACCTGCACATTTGACTCTGTTACACTAAAGCAGCTTTAAAAAGGCTATTTCTCATAAATATATCGCAGTTTGAATTGTTTTTGTGTGTGCTGTAAAAACACCAGGCCACAGGGTATCCCAAACCTGCACATTTGACCCTATCTGTTACACTAAAGCAGCATTTAAAGGCTATTTCTCATAAATCTCATAAGACCCCAGCCCACATGGGCATCCCAAACACTAGCATAAATATCTCAAGACTACCTGTCTAATAACTGCTTGCATTTTATAATTAACATCACTTTTCCACAATCAAGGGAGGCCTCCTTTGTATGTGAGGAGGGGGCATCCCAAACACTAGCAGTAATATTTCAAAAGTACCTGTCTAATAACTGTTTGCATTATAGAATTAACGTCACTTTTCCACAATCAAGGGAGGCCTCCTCTGTATGTGAGGAGGGGGCATCCCAAACACTAGCAGTAATATTTCAAGAGTACCTGTTTATTTACTGGTTGCATTTTGTAAAGAAAGTCACTTTGTCAAATTGCCAGCAGCCATTGTCTTTAACCGGGGGGCATCCCAAATATGCTAGCATGCGTCTTTAAGAGTGCTCACATTGGAGTTGGCAGCAGCAGCATTAGGAGCCCATATATTGCCTGAAAGACACACATATGAGCTGGCAGCAGCAGCATAGGGAGCCTATATATTGCCTGAAAGACACACCCAGGAGTTGGCAGCAGCATTGGGAGCCCATATATTGTCTGAAAGACACACCCAGGAGTTGGCAGCAGCATAGGGAGCCCATATATTGCCTAAAAGACACACCCTGGAGTTGGCAGCAGCATAAGGAGCTACCATGCATCAGCTACTACCATGGATCAGCCATTGTTGGCTGGAAATCCTGGTTCAACCATGCCTGATTCATCTTCACAAAGGTGAGTCTCTCCACATTATTCATGGACAGACAAGTTTTCCTTAAACACCTAAACACCCCCTCAGATGGCACGCTACTGGCCGGGCAGGACAGCTTTTCCAGGGCAAACTCTGCTAGTTGCGGCCACAAGTCAAGTTTGGCTGCCCAGAAGTCCAGCGGATCCTCAAGGTGTGTTGGCATGGTCACGTCAAGGTATGACACGACCTGCTGGTTCAGGTCCTGCTCCAGGTCTTCATGCTGCTCATGAGTAGCCTCCCTATGCGGGTGTAGAAAGCTACTCATTAGCGACTGAAGACTGAGGCTGCTGCTGATGGAGCTGCTGCTGCTTCTCCTTCCACCCCCCCCCCAGCAGCCATGGCAGTGGAAAGTGATCGCAGAGGTCCCCCCGAGTCAGACCTGCGAGAGTATGGACCATGGCGCAGATAGGCATCGGCCAACTGACTACTACTTTGGCTACTCCTGACTACGCACCTGTCTCATCCCTGTACTCTGACGCACCCTCCGGATTGACTACCTGTGAACGAGCTCGGCTTCGGGATACCCTTGTGGTTCATCGGCCTTTACCGTAAGCAGCCATCCTTTGCGCCTATTAAGACCTAGGGGCAAACGTGTCCGGTGAGGCGTACCTAGCGTCCCGGCAAACGGGGGCTTGACTATAGTCAGAAGCGGTGGTGGAGATTGGGGGTTGCCTGCTTACCGAAGGCTGGTGTCTTGCTGGGCATCACAGTATGGACCATGGCGCAGATAGGCATCGCCCAACTGACTACGTAGGATGTCTCTGTAGTAGGTCAGTTTGTCCTCCCTCTCAGTGGGTGTAAAAAATGCCCCCATTTTGTGCCAGAAGCGAGGGTCCAATAAGGTGGAGAGCCAGAAGTCATCCCGCTGACAAATGGAGACATTTCTGCGGACACTACGCAAGCACGTGAGCATGCATCATGCCATTTGTGCAAGTGACTCGGAGGGACTACCTGTCTCCATCTCCACTGCAAACTGTCAAGGTGTGTCTAAGTCCTCTGTCTCACCTTCCTCACAACCCTCTAGCTCCTGTGGTTGCTCCTGCTCCTCCTCTCCTGTCAGATGACTAGATAAAATGCCCATTTTGTCAAACCTAAACTGTGCTTCGCTGTGCCCTTCCTCCTCCTCCACTTCAGCCCCCACAGGCTTCATGTGGCTGTGAAATGTATGCGCCATGTCTCCAGTGCCCTGACCAGCCATGGTTTCCAACATGTGTTGTAGTACATGAAGCAGTGGAATCTCATCGTTCATCTCATAGTCCTGGCGACTGACTAATAAAGTAGCTTCCTCAAAGGGCCTGAGCAAACGGCAGGTGTCACGTATGAGCTGCCACTGGTTTACATTGAAGTTACACAGGGGAGTCCCCCTATCCGTTTGGATCATCAAGAAATCCGTGATGGCTTTTCTCTGTTCCTATAGTCGATCCTGCATATGAAGGGTGGAATTCCAACGGGTGGAAACATTGCAAATCAGACTATGTTTGGGGATACCGTTCTGATGCTGAAGCTCAAGAAGGGTGTGCTTGACGGTGTAGGAGTGGCTGAAGTGCATGCAAAGTTTCCTTCCCATTGTTAGGATGTCTTGCAGATGGGGGGAAGACTTCAGAAAACGCTTGACAACTAGATTGAACACGTGTGCCATGGCAGGACACATGGCTCTGGCTTCCTTGTCGCAGTGCAGACAAGATGTTCTTCCCAGTGTCAGTCACCATGGGTCCCATTTGCAGTTTTCGTGGAGTAAGCCATGATTTTATTTCTCATTTTTGGCAGTTCCTCCCATGTGTGGCTTTGTGGCTCAAGGCAAACCATGCGAAGAACAGCGTGAAACCACCGTGTCCTGCACACATGGTAGGCTGGAAGGGCACTGGGAAAAAAAAAAGAAAAAGAAAATATTTAGAAAAAACAATACAAAAAAAAATAAAAATTGAAAAAAATAAAATTGGTACAAAAATTAAAAAAAGAGAATGGAAAAAAATATTTAAAAAATTCAAAAAAAAAATAAAAAAATATATCTATGTTTTTAAAAAAATACAAAATATGAAAAAAAAAAATATCCAGAAATAAAAAAAAATGTTTGATAAATTTTATATGTTACTGTTATATTAGATGTTATTGTTGCTATGTTATATGTTATTATTATAAATATGTTCAAATAAGATAAATGTTAACTATTAATATGTAATTGACACCATTGCTAAGTGCAAGTGCACTGTCACAGGCACAAAGGCCTAGGAGCGTGGGGGCCACAGCAGAGGGACCTGTCCAAGTTGCTGTTGTGGTTGTGCAGGAACCACAATCACCCAGTGGGCCTTAAAGGATATGTATTGTCCCTGACCATAGTTACAGTTCCAGACGTAGGCACTGCTGTGCACTTTGGTACACACTGACAGGCTAAAGGACTGGCCCACCTTCTGTTCAACAAAATTGTACAGGGCTGGTACTGCCTTCTTCGCACGTTGGATGAGTGGGCACATACTGTTGTCTCTTGGACTCGGCTTGGCCAATGGATTGCTGGCGGAATGACTGACTCGGATTAAGAGGAGGAGGAGCATCTGGAGCGATAGAGGATGGGTATGACACACAGGAGGTGGTGGAGCCTTGGCAGGCTGGAACATGAGCGGTGTGCCACTGGGTAATGCAGCAGGCTGGACCACCACTTTGGAGCCAACTCTCCCAGGCCCCTTGATGGTGACGCTGCAAATGTTGACACAGGGCTGTGGGTCCAACATTGGGACCCTGGCCACACTTCACCTTCTGCCTACACATCTTTCATATAGCCATGTTAACCTCCTGCGGATGCTTGATGAAAAACTGCCACATGGCCTTGTAGCTGATTTTTCCTACCAACAGTCCGCACTAATTCACTGCTGCTGCCGCCGCCACCGCCAACTCCAGGGACTCTCTTCCACTACCTCCTGGGAAGATAGCCTGCCGCGCAAGTGGTCTACCCCGAGCACATTTGCCTCCATACTTTCCCCTTCTGCTACCATGCTGGCCGCTAAATCTGTCACTGTCCATCACTCCAAGCCTTTAAAAGTGCCCTCAAGACTCACTGATGTCCTCCTCAGGTTCCTCAACAGTGTCTGCTTAAGAAGCCAAAACGCTTGCAACACCACCTCCCATGCCACTCTCCTCATCACTACTTGCCCGCCTAGTGGAAGAAGCGGCGAGTGTCTCCTCCACTTCTTGGCTGGGCAGTAGCTGCCGATTTTTTCTGATTATCAGATCGTCCTCACTGAATAGTGGAGCTGAACCCTAAGCATAAGACATAACCGACCGTTGACTGGGGGTGTCAGATGTCACTTGTGATGCAGTGGATGATCGTGTTAACCAATGGATGATGGCAGATGGGTTGCTGGTCAAGACACGACCGCTAGCTGATCCCGGGAGATCAGTCCTCTCACTGAGACTCCTGCTGCCACTCACCCCTAGTCTGCTGCAACCTCTGCTTGATGAATTTAGGCCTCTGCAACTTCTCTGTGCCCATCCTGCCACTTCTCTGCCTGACATACTTAGTGCGTATATGAGGGGAGGACAAAGCGCTACACTACACTTAAAACAGGATTTGTCGATAAGAGCAGCAGGTGTGAAACTATCTATGGTCTTTCACTAAGTAGTAACTAGGCCCTGAAGACTTTAACACGAACAAAGTGATGAAACTCTTAGATGTGCGCAAGTGATGCTCTGATGAGAGCAATTCAATGTGCTCCAGTATGCTTCAAAAATGTTTTTTTTTTCAGAGACTGGCCTGCGTGGAAATGAATCTGGCATGGATCAGCCAAGATTTCCACCCACCAATGCCTGATGCATTAGAGTAGATTGATCATGGGGCCAAACCAACACTAAAGAAATATGGATCGTGCAAAACAGATTTAAGGCGCTGCTCTCCAGTTACAGACATTGCTCCGCATCAGACCACAAGTCTGGTAGTGCTGGTGCTGGTAGTGGGTGACTCTATTATTAGGGGAACAGACAGGGCAATCTGTCACAAAGACCGGGATTGCCGAACAGTGTGTTGCCTTCCTGGGGCAAGAGTACGGCATGTAGCGGAGCGGGCTGACAGATTGTTGGGAGGGGCTGGCGTGAACCCAGCGGTCATGGTGCATATTGGCACTAATGACATAGGAAGAAGTAGGTGGAAGGTCCTAAAAAATGATTTCAGGGACTTAGGCCGTAAGCTTAAGGCAAGGACCTCAACTGTAGTATTCTCAGAAATACTACCAGTACCAAGAGCCACACCAGAGAGGCAGCGGGAGATTAGAGATGTAAACAGGTGGCTCAAAAATTGGAGTAAAAAGGAGGGGCTTGGGTTCTTAGAGAACTGGGCCGACTTCACAGTGGGCTACAGGTTCTTTGGCAGGGATGGGTTGCACCTCAATGGGGAGGGTGCATCTGTTCTGGGGGAGAGGATGGCTAAAAGGTTAGAGGAGTGTTTAAACTGAGCATTGGGGGGGGAGGGTAAAAGCTATTACAAAGGGGAAGTTAGGAAAGAAAGTGACAGTGGGTGTAGACATGAAACTGGGGGTGGAGAGGGGGGAGGGGTTAGCACATCTAGCAGGAATAAGGGCAATATACAAAATTATCAAAATTCTCATAAGCATTTGAAATGCATGCTTACAAATGCTAGAAGCTTGACAAATAAAATGGATGAACTAGAACTGATAATAACAGAAGAACAATATGATACTGTGGGGGTAACAGAGACCTGGCTGGATGAAAGCTATGACTGGGCAGTAAATTTACAGGGATACTGTGTGTTTAGGAGGGACCGTAACAAACGCAAAGGGGGTGGAGTCTGCTTAATTGTAAAATCCTCTCTACAGCCTGCTCTGCGGGAGGATATATGTGAGGGGAATGACCATGTGGAGTCGGTATGGGTAGAAATACATGGAGGGAGAAACAAAAATAAAATACTGATGGGGGTTTGCTATAAACCTCCAGATATATCCGAATCCATAGAAAATATGATGCTAAGGCAAATAGATATAGCCGCTAAAATAAATGAGGTAGTGATTATGGGGGACTTTAACTACCCAGATATAGACTGGGATGCTGAAACATGTGTTTCGCAGAAAAGTAATAGTTTTTTATCTAAAACAAAAGATGGCTACCTTTCCCAACAAGTACAAGCTCCAACAATGGGGAAAGCCATATTGGACCTAATACTAACCAATGTACCAGACAAAGTAATAAAGGTACAGGTTGGGGGACACCTTGGAAGCAGTGATCATAATATCATTAATTTCCAATTAGCAGTCACTAGGGTGCCTTATCAAGGAGTCACAAAAACGCGGGACTTCAAAAAGGCAAAGTTTGACCAACTTAGAGATGCCCTACACTGCATTGACTGGGAAAATGTCCTTAAGAACAAAAGCATGGACGCTAAATGGGATACTTTCAAAGGAATACTTAATTTTCAGTGTGACAGATATATACCTTACAGGAATAAAACTATTAGACACACATGTAAACCGATGTGGCTAAATAAAAAGGTTAAGGGGGCAATAAACAACAAAAAAAAGGCATTTAAACGTTTAAAGCAGGAAGGGACAGCGGAAGCGTTAAAAAACTATAAAGAAGAAAATAAACAATGTAAACAACAGATAAGGGCAGCTAAGCTGGAGACAGAAAGACTGGTCGCGAAAGAGAGTAAAACTAACCCTAAATTATTCTTTAGCTACATAAACCGTAAAAGGTACAAACCTGAGGGTGTGGGCCCCCTGAAAAGCAAGGATGGGACCCCTATAGAGGGAAATGAGGAGAAAGCTAATTTGCTTAACAACTTCTTTGCTTCTATATTCACAAAAGAATTTGACATGCCGAGTGAAATGCAGGGGAATAACCGAAACCCTCCATTAAATGTCACTGGTCTAACCAAGGAAGAAGTCCGGCACCGTCTCAAGCAGATGAAAATCGATAAATCACCGGGACCAGATGACATACATCCTCGTGTTTTAAGGGAGTTATGTACAGTAATAGACAAGCCGTTATTTCTAATATTTGTGGATTCCATAACTACAGGGTTTGTTCCGATGGATTGGCGCTTGGCAAATGTGGTGCCAATATTCAAAAAGGGATCTAGGGGGGAACCTGGGAACTACAGACCGGTAAGCTTAACATCTGTGGTGGGCAAGCTGTTTGAAGGTTTCTTAAGGGATACTATCCTGGAGCACCTTGGGGAAAATGACCTTATTACTCCATATCAGCATGGATTTATGAGGAATCGCTCCTGCCAGACAAACCTGATCAGCTTTTATGAGGAGGTAAGTTCAAGATTGGATCAGGGGGAGTCATTGGATATCATATATCTTGACTTTTCTAAAGCATTTGATACTGTGCCACATAAAAGGCTGGTACAAAAGATGAGAATGCTTGGACTGGGGGAAAACGTGTGCAGATGGGTGGGAAATTGGCTTAGTGATCGGAAGCAGAGGGTGGTTATCAATGGTACACACTCAGATTGGGTCACTGTTACCAGTGGAGTACCACAAGGGTCAGTTTTGGGACCAATTCTCTTCAATATATATATAAATGACATTGGGTATGGATTAAACAGTAAAGTCTCAATCTTTGCAGATGATACTAAGCTGAGTAAAGTAATTAAAACAAAGGAGGACAACAGGCAACTACAAACAGATTTAGATAAATTGGAAGCATGGGCAGTTAAATGGCAAATGAAGTTTAACACAGATAAATGTAAGGTTATGCACATGGGAAGGAGAAATATGTGTCATGATTACACACTAAATAAAGAAACACTTGGTAAAACAACAATGGAAAAGGACCTAGGGGTTTTAGTTGACAATAAGCTCAACTGTAGTAATCAATGCCAGGCAGCTGCTGCCAAGGCAAACAGGATCATGGGGTGCATCAGGAGGGGCATAGGTGCTCATGACCAGAGCATCATTTTACCCCTGTACAAGTCACTGGTCAGACCCCATATGGAATACTGTGTACAGTTCTGGGCACCTGTGCTTAAAAAGGACATATCAGAACTGGAGCGCGTTCAAAGAAGGGCAACAAAGTTAATAAAAGGAGTGCGGGGGCTAGAGTACCCGGAAAGATTGTCCAAGTTAGGTTTATTTAGTCTAGAAAAAAGACGATTGAGGGGTGATCTAATAACTATGTATAAATATATTCGGGGTCAATACAAGGATCTGTCCCACAATCTATTTATACCCCGGAGTGTAACCATAACCCGGGGGCATCCACTAAGGTTAGAGGAAAGGTGCTTTCTCCACCGACATAGGAGGGGATTCTTCTCTGTAAGAGCAGTGAGACTATGGAACTCGCTGCCAGAGGAGGTAGTAATGAGGGATACATTAAAAATGTTCAAAAGTGGCCTTGATGCCTTCCTGGCATGTAATAACATTTCCGGCTATGGCTACTAGACCACTGGAAGGAGTTAAACAGGCTGAACTGGATGGACTAAAGTCTTTATTCAGCCTTACATACTATGTTACTATGTTACTAATTATTGAGAAAATGCTTTACGTTACTCTTACTTTTTATAACTATTCTTCGGATAAGATATCTGTGCCGAAAATCTGTATATGTTCTCTTAATGCTGCTGCCAACTCCAGGGTGTGTCTTTCTGGCAATTTTAGGCTCCTGCTGCTGCTGCTTGCAACTCCAGTGTGTCTTTAGGCCAATTTGTGAGCTCCTGCTGCCAACTCCAGTGTGTCTTTCAAGCTATTTTGGGCTCCTGCTGCTGCTGCTGCTTGCAACTCCAGTGTCTCTTTCAAGCAATGTTTGGGCTCCTGCTGCTGTTGCTGCCAACTCCAGTGTGTCTTTCAAGAAATGTTTGGGCTCCTGCTGCTCCTGCTGCCAACTTCAGTGTCTCTTTCAAGCAATGTTTGGGCTCCTGCTGCCAACTCCAGTGTGTCTTTCAAGCAATGTTTGGGCTCCTGCTGCTTCTGCTGCCAACTCCATTGTCTCTTTCATGCAATGTTTGGGCTCCTGCTGCTCCTGTTGCCAACTCCAGTGTCTCTTTCAAGCAATGTTTGGGCTCCTGCTGCTCCTGCTGCCAACTCCAGTGTCTCTTTCAAGCAATGTTTGGGCTCCTGCTGCTGCTGCTGCCAACTCCAGTGTGTCTTTCAAGCAACTTTGGCCTCCTGCTGCTCCTGCTGCCAACTCCAGTGTCTCTTTCAAGCAATGTTTGGGCTCCTGCTGCTTGCAACTCCAGGGTGTCATTCAGCCAATTTTTGGCCTCCTGCTGCTCCTGCTGCCAACTCCAGTGTCTCTTTCAAGCAATGTTTGGGCTCCTGCTGCCAACTCCAGTGTCTCTTTCAAGCAATGTTTGGGCTCCTGCTGCCAACTCCAGTGTCTCTTTCAAGCAATGTTTGGGCTCCTGCTGCTGCCAACTCCAGTGTGTCTTTCAATCAATTTTGGCCTCCTCCTGCTCCTGCTGCCAACTCCAGTGTGTCTCTTTCAAG
Source organism: Gastrophryne carolinensis (assembly GCA_027917425.1). Taxonomy (NCBI): domain Eukaryota; kingdom Metazoa; phylum Chordata; class Amphibia; order Anura; family Microhylidae; genus Gastrophryne; species Gastrophryne carolinensis. Next base: position 247,474,875 of record CM051238.1, read on the forward strand.
CAATGTTTGGGCTCCTGCTGCCAACTCCAGTGTCTCTTTCAAGCAATGTTTGGGCTCCTGCTGCTCCTGCTGCCAACTCCAGTGTGTCTTTCAAGCAATGTTTGGGCTCCTGCTGCTCCTGTTGCCAACTCCAGTGTCTCTTTCAAGCAATGTTTGGGCTCCTCCTGCTCCTGCTGCCAACTCCAGTGTCTCTTTCAAGCAATGTTTGGGCTTCTGCTGCCAACTCCAGTGTCGCTTTGAGCCAATGTTTGGGCTCCTGCTGCTGCCAACTTCAGTGTCTCTTTCAAGCAATGTTTGGGCTCCTGCTGCAAACTCCAGTGTGTCTTTCAAGCAATGTTTGGGCTCCTGCTGCTCCTGCTGCCAACTCCATTGTTTCTTTCAAGCAATGTTTGGGCTCCTGTTGCTCCTGCTGCCAAATCCAGTGTGTCTTTCAATCAATGTTTGGGCTCCTGCTGCTCCTGCTGCAAACTCCAGTGTCTCTTTCAAGCAATGTTTGTGCTCATGCTGCTCCTGCTGCCAACTCCAGTGTCTCTTTCAAGCAATGTTTGGGTTCCTGCTGCTGCTGCCAACTCCAGTGTGTCTTTCAAGCAACTTTGGCCTCCTGCTGCTCCTGCTGCCAACTCCAGTGTCTCTTTCAAGCAATGTTTGGGCTCCTGCTGCTGCTGCTTGCAACTCCAGGGTGTCATTCAGCCAATGTTTGGCCTCCTGCAGCTCCTGCTGCCAACTCCAGTCTCTCTTTCAAGCAATGATTGGGCTCCTGCTGCTAACTCCAGTGTCTCTTTCAAGCAATGTTTGGGCTCCTGCTGCCAACTCCAGTGTCTCTTTCAAGCAATGTTTGGGCTCCTGCTGCTGCTGCTGCCAACTCCAGTGTGTCTTTCAAGCAATGTTTGGGCTCCTGCTGCTCCTGTTGCCAACTCCAGTGTCTCTTTCAAGCAATGTTTGGGCTCCTGCTGCTCCTGCTGCCAACTCCAGTGTCTCTTTCAAGCAATGTTTGGGCTCCTTCTGCCAACTCCAGTGTCTCTTTGAGCCAATGTCTGGGCTCCTGCTGCTGCCAACTCCAGTGTGTCTTTCAAGCAATGTTTGGGCTCCTGCTGCTCCTGCTGCCAACTCCAGTGTGTCTTTCAAGCAATATTTGGCCTCCTGCTGCTGCCAACTCCAGTGTCTCTTTGAGCCAATGTTTGGGCTCCTGCTGCCAACTCCAGTGTCTCTTTCAAGCAATGTTTGGGCTCCTGCTGCTGCTGCCGCTTGCAACTCCAGGTTGTGTCTTTCAAGCAATTTTTGGGCTCCTGCTGCTGCTGCCAACTCCAGTGTGGCTTTAGGCCAATGTTTGGGCTCCTGCTGCTGCTGCCAACTCCAGTGTGTCTTTAGGCCAATTCTTGGGCTCCTGCTGCCAACTCCAGTGTGGCTTTAGGCCAATGTTTGGGCTCCTGCTGCTGCTGGCAACTCCAGTGTCTCTTTCTGCCTATTTTTGGGTTCCTGCTGCTGCCAACTCCAGTGTGTCTTTCAAGCAATTTTGGCCTCCTCCTGCTCCTGCTGCCAACTCCAGTGTCTCTTTCAAGCAATGTTTGGGCTCCTGCTGCCAACTCCAGTGTGTCTTTCAAGCAATGTTTGGGCTCCTGCTGCTCCTGCTGCCAACTCCAGTGTGTCTTTCAAGCAATGTTTGGGCTCCTGCTGCTCCTGTTGCCAACTCCAGTGTCTCTTTCAAGCAATGTTTGGGCTCCTGGTGCTCCTGCTGCCAACTCCAGTGTCTCTTTCAAGCAATGTTTGGGCTCCTTCTGCCAACTCCAGTGTCTCTTTGAGCCAATGTCTGGGCTCCTGCTGCTGCTGCTGCCAACTCCAGTGTGTCTTTCAAGCAATGTTTGGGCTCCTGCTGCTCCTGCTGCCAACTCCAGTGTGTCTTTCAAGCAATATTTGGCCTCCTGCTGCTGCCAACTCCAGTGTCTCTTTGAGCCAATGTTTGGGCTCCTGCTGCCAACTCCAGTGTCTCTTTCAAGCAATGTTTGGGCTCCTGCTGCTGCTGCCGCTTGCAACTCCAGGTTGTGTCTTTCAAGCAATTTTTGGGCTCCTGCTGCTGCTGCCAACTCCAGTGTGGCTTTAGGCCAATGTTTGGGCTCCTGCTGCTGCTGCCAACTCCAGTGTGTCTTTAGGCCAATTTTTGGGCTCCTGCTGCCAACTCCAGTGTGGCTTTAGGCCAATGTTTGGGCTCCTGCTGCTGCTGGCAACTCCAGTGTCTCTTTCTGCCAATTTTTGGGCTCCTGCTGCTGCCAACTCCAGTGTGTCTTTCAAGCAATTTTGGCCTCCTCCTGCTCCTGCTGCCAACTCCAGTGTCTCTTTCAATCAATGTTTGGGCTCCTGCTGCCAACTCCAGTGTCTCTTTCAAGCAATGTTTGGGCTCCTGCTGCTCCTGCTGCCAACTCCAGTGTGTCTTTCAAGCAATGTTTGGGCTCCTGCTGCTCCTGTTGCCAACTCCAGTGTCTCTTTCAAGCAATGTTTGGGCTCCTGCTGCTCCTGCTGCCAACTCCAGTGTCTCTTTCAAGCAATGTTTGGGCTCCTTCTACCAACTCCAGTGTCTCTTTGAGCCAATGTCTGGGCTCCTGCTGCTGCTGCTGCCAACTCCAGTGTGTCTTTCAAGCAATGTTTGGGCTCCTGCTGCTCCTGCTGCCAACTCCAGTGTGTCTTTCAAGCAATATTTGGCCTCCTGCTGCTGCCAACTCCAGTGTCTCTTTGAGCCAATGTTTGGGCTCCTGCTGCCAACTCCAGTGTCTCTTTCAAGCAATGTTTGGGCTCCTGCTGCTGCTGCCGCTTGCAACTCCAGGTTGTGTCTTTCAAGCAATTTTTGGGCTCCTGCTGCTGCTGCCAACTCCAGTGTGGCTTTAGGCCAATGTTTGGGCTCCTACTGCTGCTGCCAACTCCAGTGTGTCTTTAGGCCAATTTTTGGGCTCCTGCTGCCAACGCCAGTGTGGCTTTAGGCCAATGTTTGGGCTCCTGCTGCTGCTGGCAACTCCAGTGTCTCTTTCTGCCAATTTTTGGGCTCCTGCTGCTGCCAACTCCAGTGTGTGTCTTCAGGTAAATTTTTGGGCTCCTGTTGCCAACTCCAGGATGTCTTTCAGCCAATATTTGGGCTCCTGCTGCTGCCAGCTCCAGGGTGTGTTTTTCAGGCAATATAGGGGCCCCTCATAGTGATGCCACCTCAACTCTCTGTAATTGTGCCGCTCTGCGATTCTAATAGTGATGCCTCTGATCTGCATGTCATAATTATTTACAATATTATTTCACTAACCCAACACGCATCCTATGCGTGTTACAGCAAGGCAGAATGGTTTACAATCCTATTGAGGCTCTAGGAAGCTCAGAAATAGCCGTTTTTAATAGCGATTCATTGCGAATAAATTCGGACCGAAACTAATTTTGACGGAAAATTAGGCGAATCAGCCAAATCGAATTTTTCAAAAGTTCATCTCTAATTGTCACTATGTCCACATAATTCCATCTCATGTTCATGTCCCATGTTAGCTTCCACATTGCATCAGGATTACTGTCCCCCATCACAGGCAGTGATGTCTGCACACCCTGGATGCAACCCTAGGTCTCACCAACATGTCCAGTGTCACTGACTGCATGGGTGAAACTTTTTGGGGTTTCATTGTCTCCAGTGTCCTCCCGATCTTTCTGTGATGGATCACATATAATATTTGTCTCAATGGCACGCTCTGCTTGTTCAGCTACTGCATCTAAGTCTCTGGCAATGTCGGCAAGCTGTGCGCTGAGTGAAGCAATTCTCTTATCACAAGAGGCGGCTTTTCTGGGGTTCTCAGCTTTCCGCTCACACTGGTGATCTGTCTGCCTCTGTGTTTCAGTTTGACAGTCCCCTATTCATCTACATTTGTCCAGCAGTTTAATAAATCTGTCCAAGATTTGTTGCTGTAGCGGGCACTCTGTCTCTTCCAGGCCCAGTTCATGCTCTGGGGTCTCTGATTGCCCGGTCTTAGGGGAATCCCCAATTGTCTCCTTTGGCTGAGTGGCCACAGGTCTCTCCTCTCTGCTGCTTCGCATTCCCTCAAAGCTGCAATGGCTGCACTGCTCTGGGCTGCCTGTGGAGTGTCCGGCTGTTAACAAACCTCACTGTCTGGATAAGCACAGGCACCTTCCTGGGGCTACCACCCTCCCTCCATTTCACAGCACAGGTTCACTTTAATCAGTCTTATCACAGCTTACATTAAGCATTTTTAGCGCACACTTTCCTCGCAGGACTTACATTGCTGACCCAGTGTCCTCCTTTGAGCTGCTTGTGCCAGCATCCACAGTTGCCGATGTTACACAGTCTAATTCCACCCAGGCCTCGCACAGTCCCTCCATGACTAGTCCCAGAAGCCTGGAACCTGCCTGGAGAGAGGCCCTAAGGGCTAGAGCTAGACATCCAGCAAGCACTTGGCTGAGTTGCCCACGTGGGCGTAAGGCTGAGGTGATTGTTAAGGCTATCGGGGAGATACACAGAGTAGGGCATTGAAAATCTGTATGCCCCACCATAGAGGAAGAAAGTGATATTTTGGGTTTTATTTCTTTTTAAAGAGGACCAAAACCCAAGATTTCAACCATCACTGGTTTTGGACCACCTGGGGCATCCCAATTTCTGAAAGCCCTAGATCACCCCAAAACCAAAGTGTGGATGAAAGATGGGCTTACATGGGATGCCCCAGTGAAGCAGACTGGAGGGGTGTCGCTCTGCTTTAAAGTAGACCAACCACTGGTTTCTGTAGCCCTGGAATAAAAGAGACAAGAGCCCCCACATGCCCCATGAGAATATATAATTTTAGGGGCGAACTGGGGATGGTTTCTCACAACCAACGGGGTACCACAATTTGGATGATTGGATAATAGCTTGTGCATGTATTTGTTCCTGTATAGGTGTACAGTTGCCATTAGCAAAATATTGGAAGTAGTGAAAACTGCTTCCAAAAACCATTTTTTTTAAGCTGAACAGAACCCAAGATTTTGACTATCCCTGGCCTTGTTCCTTGCCCTTGCGCTTTGTGAACCCCCCCCCCCCAATAGCCCATACAAACTCACTTTCCCCCATCCCTACGGCGCATGTGCAGGCTCTAGTTTTAGTAGAGTCATTTGGCGTGCATATTATTTGCTCGGCAATTGCCTATGTCTACTACCATGGGGAGTGAGAGCAGCTGCATCTTCAGACATGGGTGTGCTTCCTCCCCTGCTCCCAGCCTAACAGGATGGCTTAGTGTGGGCACGTGCCTTAGACCAGAGATGCTAGGGATGTATCCACTCTCAATCCAGATTGCTTACATTGCCAAGGGAGCCATCAGAAAAGGTGAGGTTGCTGCAACCCAGGGGTTGGGGGTCACACAGTGGAGCATCCTGATTTTAAAATGGACTAAGGCCCATGGTGGATGGCTCCTGGGGGCATCCGATATTGGGACACCTGGCTGTGTGAACCCCCACAATCCCCAGTAAAACACAATCCAACACATGCAAGGGCCAAATTTGGAATGCCCTACAAAGAGGTAGACCAACACACCCCAGGAGTCTTTTAAAATGGAACAAAACCCTGCATGGCCGGCCCACCTTTCCCTTCCGGCATCCTAAATTGGTGCACCAAACATAATGAAATGTCCAGCCCTGGAGTCTGTTGTTACTACATATTTTTCCTAGGGCTAAACATTGTTTAAAGTATACATTCAATCAGTGCAGCGTATGTATAACCCTGTACACACAGAATATTGCTGCTGGGCATGTGTAGGTGTGAGTGAGATCCCTCACCTCAGCAGCTGCCATAGCAGCTCGCTTCTCTCTTCTTGTGGATCTTGGTGTACAGTTGCTAATAGCAACAGATTGCAGGTAGTAAATGAGTGTTTTATGGAAGCAATTTTCATTACCTACAACCTGTTGCTATTAGCAATCGTACGATGCAAGTCTATACCCCAAGATCTACAAGAAGCGAGTCTGTACAAACAGAACACTGCTGCTCTGGCCGCTGCTGAGATGAGGGAGCTCACTCAACACACATGGCCCCTGGTGCGAACATTAAAGGCTCTTTTAACTCAATTGGATGCAGATACACAACTAACAACTGGAACAGCGAATGGTGCTTCCTTTCTCCAAATTATGCCACGTAAGCACAAATATGATAAATAATGTGGATGAGCAACAATAAGGGGCCCCCCCTGACCTCCTGGGCCCTGGTGCGGTTGCAACTTCTTCATCCTCTATAGTTACACTCCTGCTTACACATGGCCAGCAGCAGTGTTCTGTGTGTACAGGACTCACTTATCTCTTCTTGTCTATCTTGGTGTAAAGCCTTGGTGCACGGTTGCAGGTAGTAATGTGTTTATGGAAGCAGTTTTCACTACCAGCGATCTATTGATAGGGATAACTGTACATCAATATCTATAAGAAGAGATAAGTGAGCCCGGTATACACAGAACACTGCTGCTATGGCCGCTGCTGGGGTGAGGCTGCACCAATGCTAGGCATTCTAGGTTAGGGGGGGCTTAGCCTTTACTTCAAGTCCCATGTCCAGGCCCCACCATTTTCCTCACCATATTCTAGGCATAACGATTACATACAGTCAGTCAGTAGTTCCTGGATGGACCCCTCCATAACCTATGCATAATGGCTTGGTCTGATGCTTCGAGCAGGTGAACAGTGGCAGATTCTACTCAGATTCTATGGTTTGGGGCGCCATCCAGGCACTATGGCATGTATGGTTTGGGTCTCACATTACCTTATGGTGATAGCTATGTCAAACGTCCCACAATAACTAGACCCAGCCAGAGGAGGGGCAAACATACAGTCAGTCTATAGTTCCTGGCTGGGGCCCTTCATAAAAGTGCACTTTCATTGTCTTCCTAGCTGATAATTCATCAGCAATCAAATTCTCATGATTTTTTCAGCTAAAGTGCATATTTTCGTACCAGGAGATTAGAGGCCTGAATAGGGGCCAGCGTTATGATAGGCCATGCTCTCATGCTCCTCCTGGTGTCAACAGCACTGAATAGCACCCTACCAGGATATTGCATTTCAACACAATCTCTAGATAAAATATCTTCACCAGTTTCACCTAACCAATTGTGTTAAGATATGGGAAACAGTAATAGTGACTACAACTGTAGTGTTATAAATGTAACTCCTCTTACTATCAAGTGTGTTCATTTTTGAAGATAGGTGATTTTGCGAAAGAGCTCCTTTAAAGTTTTGAAAAGTTTTCAGCATTTTTACCTGAACTGTACATCTGTAGATTTATGAGGTTAATGCAATACCACTGGGCTGGTATAACCCCAGGGCATTTGCGCTAGAGATTTTCCATGGAAACGTAATACAGTGGATTTACAAGCGCTATCACCACAAAATCAGAGCATGCCAGACTATTGCCCCACAGATATGTGAAAGAGCCCATATGTTAGTATGGGCAGCGCTTTCATTGCTTCCTTGATGCAACACCTTTGATGTTTATTTTACTTAAATAAATAAATACATAGTAGTCCTTATAGTTCAAAACAGTAACTTATTTGCATACATTTTCTACTAAAACGTTTTATGATATGAGATGCAAAAGTCCATGACATCAGTACATTCAAATGTATTCCCATGTCTTAAATACTTTTTTTATATCTAGAATAATGTAATTGAAGTTTTAAATATAATCAATCAAGAAATGCCAAAGGCATTACATGAAGTAATTTAATATACCCACACTATAGGCTTGATTCAGAGACACATTTGTCTGCACTTCCGTAGCTGTCTGTGAAAGTTTTAGTGGGTGTTTGTTATTTTTTTGCTTTTTTTCGTCCATTTTTCATTTGTACGAACGTTCGGGAAAATGTGTATATGCGCTTTCGATGAACGAAAGCAAATCGGATCATTTCCGTTAGTTCGGATCATTTTCCAAACAAAATCTGATATTTTTCGTTCGTTCAGATAACTTACGTTGTTGGGATGGGCTTGCGTCTGATTCAGAGAGCTGATTTCCGACGGACCACTACCCTATAAATCCGTTTCATTTCTGATCCACTTACAGGGCCCTTGAGGCCTCGGATTGCTATTGTTGAACATGTTTTGCGGCTATGTGGAGGAGTCTGCGCGCCTTTAGCATCAAGGCATTGCATATATCAGCATGGCCGAGGCCATAAATTGTATAGCAATGCATACCTAAATCAATACATTTCATGTATGCCTTATAGAAGCAATTAAAGCTGACCTTAATTAGTCCTTAGCATGTAAACCTTTATTTTCCCACACATCCATATAACTGCAATATTTTTTTAGACTTATGTCCTTTGTGAATTACATTTGGATTGTTGAACTTGAATCTTAATTTGTTGTAGGAGTTATTGTTTTAGTCGGTAACCTTTCCTTTGTGTAATTATTTTATATTTGGTTGCAGGAACCGCAAGATGTGCCACTCGCACAACATACAAGCAGTGTTTGGTCCAGCTATGCAATTCCTCAGTGTTCTTGCAGGGCATCCAGGGTCGTCCCATGATGCTTATATATTGCAGAGCTCCGGCTTATTTCGTCAGTTTGAGTCAGGAGAATTATCTGGTGGATGGCTCCTGGGTAAGTTTGCTCACATTCCATCAATCCATTTTCACTGTATGGCAATGAATATAGTTGATGACTCATGTCTTAACCTATGGCTGTTTTTAGCCCTTGATGACATGTTGAACAATATTGTAGCTTAGAATGTGTATTTTATGTTAGTATTTTAAAATTCTTTCAGGGGATTCTGGATATCCACTCCTGCCCTTGCTCCTGATGCTCGTTCTTTGCATACAGAATGCGGGCCAGGGGTTCTCTAACCGGGCACTATGCAAAACCCGGGCCGTGGTGGCGAGGGCCCTCTGGCTTTTGAAGTCCAGATTTAGGTGTTTGGACCATACGGGGGGGGGGGGGGGCACTGCAGTATGACCCCAACAAGGTTATACCAATATTTTAATTTACGTTTTTTAACAGGGACCACACGTGCCAGAGTGGCACAACTGAGTGTCAGGGTCCTTCAGTTGGTGGGCGAGATGCAGGAGCTGCGCAACTCGTTGGGGACCACAGATGAAGAATAATGTTATGTGGCCTGCCATTGCTATATATATTCTAAGTATGTCACACACCCCGCTTCAAGAAATTCATAACGTGTGGGTAATACTGACCTGTAGAGGGCGATATGCAGAGATGCCAGGAAAAAAGAGAGCCCCTCCCGGTCCATAAATACCTGGGACCTCCCACTCATTACCCAGTCTTCATCTCTGCAGACGGCGAGCAAGTCAGAAGATGTGGTCTCCTCCTTGCACAGGGGGATTTCAGGTAGCCGGGATGACTCCCGGCACTTTAGTTATCTATTTCCGCCTGGATCTTTTTTTTTTTTTCTGTTACCTCTTGCCTCCCAGCCTAGGCTGACGGTCCGGGTGAGCACCCTTGGTGCTTAAGAGCAAATGCTCTCCCGTGAGACCCTATATAAGACGGTAGTCGGTCATCCGGGAAGGTGACCCCGGTTTGGGATGCCCCGTCCCTTGGCCTTACACTTTGGGTGGTCCCCCCCTTTGGGTAATGCCCCTCTCTCTAGCGGGATAGCGGAGGGTAGGAGCAGGGCCCCTTATTCGGTGTTAGGTCCAAATTTTTTAATCATTAATTCTTAATAATGTTTTAATGTATTAATTTATTAAATTATCCTCCCAATAGTTATTAACTTATTTATTACTTCATAACAGCGTGTATTTCTCTGTCAAAATGGCGCTGTGGCCGCCATTTTTATGCAGGCTTTCTCCCTGAGGTAAAAGGGGCGGGGCCGGGCGTCAGGGTCAAAGTCACGGCCCGCTCCCCTCCTTCTGTCTCTTCTGAGACCGGCGCCGCGGCCGCACATGGCTGCGGTGCCGGCCTTTTTGCATTGTCATGGCGGAGGGGAGCTTCTCCCCTCACGCTTTCACTCTTGGGGGCGGGGCCGGGCTTTCCAGCGCTGCGGCCTGCCCCTGTGTCACAGGCACCGCTGAGGTGCTTTTCTCTGTGCCTGTTTCCTCAAAAGGAGCTGGCCACGCCCCCCCTTCTCTCCTCAGAGCTGCTCTTTACCTCACGGAGAGAGGAAGCTGTCTTCAGGATCACAGTGAGTGGCCCGGTGGGCCCCCCTTCTGTCCCATCACCTATAATTATATATTTTTATGTCATATATATATATATATATATATATATATATATATATATATATATATTTTATACTCCGCTTTTCTTATTAGCCTTTTTTATTATGTCTTTCAGATATAACCTACAGTGGTGTTAGGGGGTTTCTCCCGGTCCTAGGGTCCCTGGGTTCTTAATTGGCTTATTGCAAATCCTCCCACTTGGGACATTAAAGGGGCATCCCGGGTTGCTTATATGCGTAATTCCCTCGGTCATTGCAACCAACTATAAGTTCACCTTATGGAGGCATCCCCGGATACTGGGCTCGGGCTCCCCTCGGGGCAATCCCGGAAGTGTATGGGGTGTGGGGCATCCCTTACTGGCGATGATGTATATCTGTGTATACCATGCGCACAGCAGACTATTGCGCAGCAGTCCGGACCCCAGGTGTCTGGTTCAGCGCCGCCGGTCTCTCCTCCCCCCCCTCCCAGTTTGATCTGTGCCCAGTCTGACGTTGTCATGGGCGGGCAGTTGCAATCGGAGATGTGTGCCCGATTGGCCAATCTTGAAAAATTATTCTCCAGCACGGTCACCAGAAAGGCTCCGGCTAAGAGAAAGCACTTGTCGCCGTCTTCACCGGCGGCCGACTTGGATGATGTTGATAATCTGGACTGGTCTGATTACTCCCAACTTGAGGAAGGGGAGGTATATGAAGAATCAGATAATTCAGACGATCAGCAGTTTGTGGGTGCTGATACCGAGCGGGGCTTGGGGAGGTCTTCGGATACTCCTAATGTTCTGGCTCAGATGTTTGAGGTTTTGGCTATTTCTCCTCCTGAGGTGGTTCCACAGCAGAAGGGGGAATTTTTCGAAGAATCCAGGCCGCGCTTGGAATTTCCTAACCAAAAGCATTTTGATGGGATTATTGCTAAGGAATGGGAGAGGCCTGCCTGGCTCCCAGGTGTCCCTCAGGGTTGGGACAAAAAATATCCCTTTCCCTTGGATACGGTTAAGCGTTGGGCGTCCCCTCCCGAGGTGGATGCACAGATTCTGGGTTTATCCAACACTACTGTTTTAAATTCTCCTGGTTGCTCCACGCTTAAAGATGGTGAGGATAAACCCATTGACCAAATGGCTTGTCATGGTTTTGCCAGTGTTGGGTCAGCCATGAGGCCGGTTTGTGCTTCAGCGCTGCTGGTGGTGGCTACCAGGTCGGTGGTCAGGGACCTGTTGACTTCTTCCGGGTTAGATCTGGATAGTGACGAGTTCCTTGGCCTTATAAGGTGTGAATTGTTTTTGTCATTTGTACTAGCCGCCTTGGATGACACACTGATGATGTGTGGCAGAACGTCGGCTCTATTGGTGACTATTCGGTTTGGTTGCACCAGTGGGCGGCTGATTTTGTGTCTAAAAAGTCGCTGACCGCTCTTCCCTTTGTGGGATTACGGCTCTTTGGTGAGAAGTTGGATTCAGTTGCCAAGGGTGGTAAGTTACCTCAACGCAAAAACAGCGTCGTCCCTTTCGGGGGGCGGGTTCCTTTGCTCCTTCCTTTCGTGGGGCTAGAGCTGGCAGAGGAATTGTTTTCCCCGCAGCCAGAGGAGATTCCTGGAACAGGGGCAGAGGACGTGCCCGCCCAGGATACAGCTGGGGCTCTAAGCCCAAACCCGCTGCCAAGCCAGCTCAGCAATGAGGGGGAGCCCTCACCCATGTGGGTGGGGGGACGGCTGCAACACTTCTCCCAGGTCTGGGACCGGGAGGTCTCGGACAGATGGATCCGGGAAGTGGTGACTTCCGGCTACATGCTGGAGTTCGAGCTCCGGCCCCCTCCCAGATTCCTCAGGTCTCAGGTGCCTTCGAACCTTCTGGCCGCGCAGGAGCTCCAGGCGGCAGTAAAGAGTCTGTTGGATATGGCAGTTATTTGCCCAGTGCCCCCCTCAGACAGGGGTTGGGGCTTTTATTCCAATCTGTTCACGGTGCCCAAGAAGGACGGCTCGGTTCGACCCATTCTGGATCTAAAGATCCTCAACAGGTTCGTCCGTCCGCGGAAATTTCGCATGGAAACGCTGCGTTCAGCTATCCATTATCTTCGGCAGGGGGACTTTCTGACGTCCGTAGACATCAAGGACACCTATCTGCATGTGCCGATTTTTCCAGCGCACCAGAGATTCTCAGGTTCGTGGTGGAGGATCGGCATTTTCAGTTTGTGGCACTTCCTTTCGGTCTTACCTCGGCTCCAAGGGTTTTCACCAAGGTGCTGGCCGGGGTGATGGCTCTTCTCAGAGCCCAGGGTATTCGCATTGTCCCTTATCTGGACGACCTTCTCATTATGGCATCTTCCTTCAGCCAAGCGGTATTGGACACCAGAACTGTGGTGTCCACTCTGGAGAGATTCGGGTGGGTGATCAACTACCCCAAGTCCTCCCTTTCTCCGTCCAGGTTAGTGTCTTTTCTGGGAATGTCCCTGGATACTTCCCAGGCCAGGGTGTTTCTTCCTCAGTCCAAGGTTCTCTTGATTCAGGAGTTGGTTCGACTCCTCCTGTCTATCCCTCGTCCGGCCATTCAGACTGGGGATGAGGCTGGTGGGATTGATGGTAGCCTCCTTCGAAGCGGTTCCCTTTGCTCAGTTCCACACAAGGACACTCCAGCTCCATCTGTTGGCGGCCTGGGACGGGTCGCCACTGTCGTTGGATCAGTCCTTCCTGATGACCCCCCGAGTTCGGTGCTCCCTTCAGTGGTGGCTGGATCCAATCAATCTGTCGAGGGGCAGATCCTTTCTGGCCCCTTGTTGGGAGACGGTCACCACGGATGCCAGTCTATCAGGATGGGGGGGTTCTGGAAGGATCGTCAGTTTCAGGGACTGTGGGGGCCTCAGGAGGCTCACGAGTCCATCAATGTTCTGGAATTGAGGGCCATCAGGATGGTTCTGTTTCGCTTGACTCATCAGTTGCAAGGATTGCCGGTTCAAGTCGGACAATCGGACGGCGGTCGCCTACATCAATCACCAGGGAGGGACTCAAAGCAGGAGTGCCCTCAAGGAAGTGTCTTTGATTCTGGCCTGGGCGGAGACCCACGTCCCGTGCATTTCAGCAGTTTACATTCCGGGAGCGGAGAACACGGAGGCAGACTCTCTGAGCAGGTTCTCAGCTCGCCGGGGGGAATGGTCGCTCAGCCCCAAAGTGTTTCGCTTGATTTGTCTCAGGTGGGGGTCCCCGGTGGTGGACCTCTTTGCCTCTCGTCACAATCACAAACTTCCGACATTTGTGTCTATCTCACGGGATCCACTGGCTCTGGCAGTGGATGCCATGTCTCTGAACTGGAGGGATCTGGGGTTTCTGTATCTGTTCCCTCCGTTTCCCTTGGTGGCCAGAGTGGTGCGCAAGCTGGCCCTGGAGGGTGCGTCAGCAATTCTGGTGGCTCCAAGGTGGCCAAGACAGGTTTGGTTCGCAGATGTGGTAAGGTTAGCAGAGGATCAGTTCGTTCTTCCCCTGCTGCCGGATCTGCTCACCCAGGGTCAACTACGTTATCCAAATTTACCAACGCTGGCTTTGACGGCGTGGCTGCTGAAACCTCCATCTTGAAGGAGGAAGGTCTTTCCGATGCTGTGATTCGAACTCTCATTAGTGCTAGGAAGCGGTCTTCCTCTAATATCTACTATAGGACTTGGAGGTCTTATATTGATTGGTGTGAGATCAGGGCGTTGCCTTGTAGGGAATTTTCCATCTCCAGAAACCTGGAGTTTCTTCAACATGGTCTGGACCTGGGGCTCCAGCTTAGTACTCTGAAGGGGCAGGTTTCTGCCCTGGTGGTGTTCTTTCAAAGGTCATTTGCCCTACATCCTTTGGTTAAGACTTTTTTCCAGGGAGCCACGCACGTGCGGCCTCCTAGAAAACCTTTGCTCCCTGTTTGGGATTTGAATTTGGTTCTTTCTGCTCTTCAGGATTCTCCTTTTGAGCCCTTGAATGATATTGCCTTGTCTTCACTTACGCAGAAGGTGGCCTTTTTGGTAGCCATCACTTCGGTTAGGCGTGTCTCTGAGTTGGCGGCTTTGTCCATTCAAGCCCCATACTTTGAGGGGCATCAGGACAAGGTGGTTTTTCGTTTCAAGTCCGATTTCCTTCCTAAGGTTGTTTCTGCCTTTCACCTAAACCAAGACATTGTTCTGCCCTCTCTGTGTCCTAATCCCAGCAATGACAAGGAGAGGGCCCTGCATTCTTTGGATGTGGTTCGTGTTGTGAAGTATTATTTGGAGGTAACGTCTTCCTTTCGTAAGATGGATGCCTTTTTTGTGGTGCCCTCCGGGCCCCGAAAATGCTTGGCGCCTGCCAAGTCTTTCATTAGTAAATGGATCCGTCAGACCATAGTTGGGGCCTATTCTGTCAAAGGGAAGGTACCCCCTTTTCGTGTTACTGCTCATTCTACTCGTGCGGTTGGGGCATCCTGGGCTTTTCAGCACCAGGCCTCTGTTGAGCAAGTTTGTAAGGCTGCTACTTGGGGCCTTATTTATCAAGGGATAGCGCCAGGTAGTGTCTCACTAGTGCCAGGTAGCGCCAGCTATCGGCGGCTACCGACTCCAGAACGCCAGGCGGCGGACACAATCACGCATTTATCACGCTAAATGAGGCTAGCGCCGGTGAGAGCGTCAGCTAGCGCGGGATTCATCATGTAGCCGACTGCAACTAACAGCGCCGCTGCTAATCCCATCACAGCGCCAGGTATGACCTCTCGCTACCTGGCGCTCTCCAATGCATTTCAATGGAGCAATCTTTAAATATTCCTAATTAATTGATATTATTGTTTTTTTTTTTTTTTTTTTTAAATGTGAAAAATTCTGTGACCACTTCGGCAATGTTAGATATTTTTTTTAAGGTAAAAAAAAAAAAAAAAAAAAAATTTGTGCAGAATTGATATTACAGGTCTGATATTAATGTATTCATATTACAAAATGTTTAGAAAAACTTGTTTAATTTTTAAACAAAAATATGGTTGTTTGGGGGTTAAAAACTACTTTTAAGCCATCGCCGCCAGCGCTCTGGGGTTTAAGCAAGCATTTCACAGCGTGAGAATTTTTTGAGCGTGATTTGTTAATGAATATGCTGGGAGCCGTTCGCTCTGGCCATTCGCTGTCAGGCGCTCCCATACAGCGCGGAACCTGTCAAACAGCGACTCCTAACCCCGTATTCAACATTAACGCACACCGACTGAGTCGCTGTCAACAACCGAACAACGGCCAAGCACAGCGAATACTAGCGGGCGCTGTGAAAATCACGCTACTGGCGCTCATCTGTCGCTACCTGGCGCTATTAATGAATCGCCCTCTTAGTCTTCTGTTCACACTTTTTCCAAGTTTTACAAGGTTGATGTTCGGGCCTCAGCGGATTCTGTGTTTGGCCGCAAAGTTCTGCAAGCTGCAGTGGTTTAAGTTGTGCCTTGTTGCCTTGTTTTGGATCCCCGCCCTTTATGGACACTGCTGTTGGATGTCCCACACGTTATGAATTTCTTTAAGCGGGGTGTGTGACATACTTAGAATAATACCATTTTGTGAATACTCACCTGTAAAATGGGTATTATAAGTATGTCACACACCCCGCTTCACCCTGCCCTTTTGTATTCTGGATCCTTTATATGGTGAACTTTGCGTTGTTATGCTTTGTGTTGGGCTCTTCCTGGGCCCTTACCTTACTGCTGTTCTTATACTGGGTAATGAGTGGGAGGTCCCAGGTATTTATGGACCGGGAGGGGCTCTCTTTTTTCCTGGCATCTCTGCATATCGCCCTCTACAGGTCAGTATTACCCACACGTTATGAATTTCTTGAAGCGCGGTGTGTGACATACTTATAATACCCATTTTACAGGTGAGTATTCACAAAATGGTATTTTTGTTTTTTATAGTTGTAAAAATTTGAAATGTTCACAATTTTTAAAAATGTTATATTTTATGATGGAATAAAAAAAAATGTTTCAGTGTCATTTCATTTACAAAATACATTAACACAAAACTAATGGGCCCAGAAATATTTAAAGATGAATATTCACATGACCGAGAAGTGATTTGGGTAAGTTTTAGGGGGCTAAAATGGAAGAAGAACCTAACCGTGAAGTGGTTTGGGTGAGCTTTAAGGGTCCAAAAGGGAATATGGAGGATAGTGCTAAGTGGTTTGGGTGAGCTTTAACCCTTTAAGTGCCAGCCTACCTGGAGTTTTTGTTACGCTTTGTTGCCAGACCATTTTTCACTATTTTGCACTATGCATGTTCAACTGTGATTTTTCAAGGGCTTTCCATGGATTTCCCAGGAAAATTATATATTGTTTTTTTCAGCAGAGTATGGGCTTTAACATAAAATGTCTTGTTTGTCATTTGTCAAGTGTATTATTCATATTTTGGGGTGAAATATGTGAAAAAAAAATTAAAAATCTATTTTTACAATTTGTAGTGTTTTTTTGTAATAAAAAATGTGAGTTTGTCAATAAAATCTTATTGCGTGTGAAATCCCAATTTCTCCCGGTTACAACGGTACCACATATATATTGATAGACACCCTTTCCTGCCCAGGAGACTCCCCCAAACTGAAACAGCACTTTAAGAGATTTTTAGATCAAATACAGCTATGCTAAGCGCTATGTGCACCTTGCAGTTTTTTAATAAAAACAACCCTTTACATTTGAAATACCCCCCACAAACTATATATTCTCTGGAAATACACACTTCAAGCTTTCTAGGCGTACCAGGCTTGTTGATGTTGCCACAGTTTTCTGGAAGTTCTCCCTCAATGTATTCTTTGGTTACACAGAGCTTCCCTAAAAAAGGATAAAAAAAGCAGGATCAAAACCACATTTTCCTAAAAAAACTATATGCAAACAAGAAAAAACAATCTGAAAAAGCAACATCCCCCGAACCGAACGATGCCCAACATGCATAGCTACTGTCAAAAGAAGAGTTGCCAAACACCAAAAAGTAAAGCATGTGCACAATGGTAATTTTGCTTGAAAATTTCAGCTCTGCAGACAAAATGCGCACCTTGCGCTTTTTCTACCAAAACAACCCTTTACATTTGGAATACCCCCCACAAACCATACATTCCTTGAAAGTACACATGATAAGCCTTCTAAGCGTACCCAGCATGTTGCAGTGGGCCCATCTTTCTGAAAGTAATTCCTCAAAGAATTCTTTGGTCGCACAGGGTTCCCTTAAAAAATATATAATAAAGCAGAATAAAAAATGAGTTTTCCTAAAATATCAATATGCAAACAAGAAAAAACAAGCTAAATCTAAAAGCGCAATGTCCCTCGAGTAGAACGATATCCGACATGCATAAGTACTTTTAACCCTTTTAACTGCCAGCCTACTTGAGATTTTGTCACCCTCTCTTGACAGGTCATTTTTTAAACATTTTGCGCTATGCTTAACTGTGATTTTTGCAGGTATTTCCAGGAAAATTATTTATATTTTATTTTTGCGGCAGAGTTTAGGCTTTAACATGAAATGTCTTGTTTGTAATTTTTTTACTGTTTTTTTAAATATTTTTGAGTAAATTAAACAAAACAAAATAAAAAAAATAATTTTTTAGAAAATTGTCTCCTTTATTTCAAATAAAGCCTTTTTTTTTTAAAGAAAACCATATTGCATGTGAAAGCCCCATTTCTCCCGATTACAACGGTACCACATATGTATCGGTAGCCCCCCGTTACTGTTCAGAAGACCCCCCCAAACTGAAAAGAATACTTTATAACATGTAAAAATAAAATACAACTATAATCCACACTATAAAGGGTTAAATCAAGAAAAAAATTGGCATGGGGTTCACGTTCCAAGGGGGGGGGGGGGGTGGTAATCCCCATTTTTTTTTATTTTAAGGGTTAAAAACCCTTAAAAATTCCCATAAAAATGACATGGGGTCCCCCCTACCCAGCATAACCAGCCCAGGGATCAGCTATGCAGAGCTTGTAGAACAGGGCGCAGGGGCCAGCTTTGGTGGCCCCCCGCCCTGCCAAGTACAAGCCCGAACCGCCAAAATCAGCCCGGGCCCTTCTGCCCCCCCTGGGCTTCGGGGAGGCAGGTAATAGGGGGGCCGGGGTTAATGGCAAGTCACCCGCTAGCCGCAGGTGACTTGACAGCCCCCCAGCCTTGTGAACTGGTATAGGGGTTTCATGGACTCCTTACAAGTTCACAATGGGTTAAAGTGGACCAACACCCAGGGCTGATTGGCCCGGGAATCTATAAGATTCCCAGACATTCTATTCATTCCCCCCGGGGCATCCAAAATCGGGATGCCCCTCTGTGTGAAACCCCCCGGAACACCCGCTACCACTTACCTGAATCCCGGTAGCATCCCCGCTATCCCTCTAGCAGGGAGCGTGCCCGCGCTGGCTATTTATGAATGGCCGGCGCGGGCACGCTCCCTGTTAGAGGGAAGTGGGGGATGCGGTCTCCAGCACGCTCAGAGTGGCTGAGCTTAGACGTCTTGGACGAGCGGCCGCACATGCACCATAAGATCGGGGTGAGATGAGTTATTGTGGGCAATCGGGGGGTTTCCCAGAGCGGGGCATCCCCGATCGGGATGCCCCGGGGGAAAGGACCAATACCCAGGATAGTCAAAATCCTGGGTGTTGGTCCACTTTAAATGTAAAAAAAAACACAAACACACCACACCACAAAATGCTGGAAGCATTTTATACCTGCTGTGTAACAGGACATAAGTGGTTAATTTTTAAAAAAATTTACATAGGGTCCCCCCTCCCAGGGGGGGGGGGGCATTTTTGGGGGGAATTTTAAGGGTTAAAAACCCTTAAAAATCCCCCCAAAAAATGACGTAGGGTCCCCCCTACCCAGAATTACCGACCCAGGCCAGCTATGGCCCTGCAGGCTACTAGCCCACATAGCCACTGAGTGGCCCGGGCCCTTCTGCCCCCCCCTGGCCATTGGGAGAGGCAGGTAATGGGGGGGCCATTCAGTCTCACGTAGCTGGCACTTAAGTGGAGCCACCTCACCCTGGCGAAGTGTCTATAGGGCACGCAACGCGTCGGTGGCGGCTGCTGCGGGGGACCCCTGGAGACTGGTGATGTAAACTTTGTTACTTTGTTATATTTTTGATCCTTGGTGTGCCAGCTTTGCATTACATTATCACTTTCATTCATTTCGTTAGTGTGCGCGCTCTGCATAGCTTCTCACCTCTGCACTTCCAATCATTTGTTACTTTTGTTGTTACTTTAGCACGTCTTTGTATTTTACGTTTGTTTGTTTTTGTTTATTTGGGTTGTAGATTCATAAGGTTATATTGTTTACACATATATATTTTTGTACACTCTTGTATATAGATAGTTTTCTACACACATACCATTGCACTATTCATGCACATTAGGCACTAGGCACTTTATCATGGGAATACAGTCCATGTTTTTTGTATTCACCCGCGCACACAAGTAGATATATTACATATACTTATTCTTCAACAGGGATCTGTGACACGCCATTTTATTATTAATATTAATATTTTATACATTCATGTACATAGTCTCCATTTGCAGAGAGGTCCCCCCCTTATGTTTGTCTATATGTTTTTTAACTTTGTCAATAGTGTTGTTATGTATTGATTTATAAATTTCTATGATTCAGTAATAAATAAAAAGTAATTTATCTTTATTATTTTGAGTGCGGCCTATTATATGGTGGTCATTTGAGAGGTGATACCCAGGCTCCTCTCACTATCTTGAGATATTACAGTGGTTTGACCATATGGGCTTTTTAGCACCTTTTCATGTTTACTTCTTATAAGTAGGATGGTGCATACCCACATTTCTCTTAGTACCTATTAATGCTCTGGGTTGGACAAACTTGTTTTTTGTCTGCAGAGGGTAATTGCACGTCCAGATTATGGCCATCAATTTCGAGTTGGTGGAAAATGATTGGTCCAATAAATTGGCTACCTTCAAAAACTCCACCATGGCAGGACCCCAGCTGCCACCAGAGGATAAAATTGCACAGGAAACACTTTTTAGATCGATTAAACGGGCACGGCGGGATTACTTACGTACCTGGTGGAACATCCACAGTTTACAACTGTATAAAGAACTGGGTCTTATCCCGCGTGGACTCAGAGTTCAAATTTTCCCGGCTTGGGAAGTTTCCCCTGAATTCAAAGTACAATGGGAAACTGTCCTACATACCTGCTCGATGTCTCTCATTGATTTATTAATCAATGAAGACAAAACTTTATTAGATACTATCAAACTTCGATTACAGGAACTGTACATACAACTTAACTTGTTGAAGATTCAGGAACAAATAAGTGCTTTTACGGAAAATCTCACTAAAGAGTTGGAGAGGTATGAAGTGGATGTTATGAATAATAAGAGACAGAAATTAGATAGGGACAAAAAAGATGCCAGCACTGGCAAAATATACAAATGGAGACACCATGGCAACACACGGAGTGCCTCCAATTACAATAGATCCAAGGGACAATCTCACCCTGACAGGAATGATTCCTCCTACAATAGACAATATGTCACCTCTCCCCACACATCATCCATTTCCAGCAGATCCTCTGATCGGTCCTCCGCTGATCTGAGTTTTTTGGAGGAGGGCCCCTTAGGAGAACAAGGAGGGGGGGGCAAAAGAGGAGACACAGACAGCAGAGACAGAGAGTCGGGATACAGGGAACACCACCGATTACGACCCAGGGAGATCAAACGGAGACGGGTAGTATCACCACGCCGACCCAATCGGGGGCGTCAAACCCGGAACTAGAGATTGTCAATCTAACGGACATTCCTTTAACAAAGCCACAACTAACACTTCTGGCTAAAGGTCTCAACTTTTCACCCACGGCTAAGATTAATAAATTTGATGTGATTAAGGACTTATTTTTATACTGCCGACGTCTGTCACTGAAGCATTTTTTCTCCAACCCAGATCAGATTGATCCGTCATCTACTTTGGAAGCTCAAGAAGAACAAGCCTTGCAGGACTTGGTAACATTATTGGACGAACAGGAGTCTACACTACAGGGGCCTATTCTAAGGAAACCTTCCACCTTCACGCCTGCATGGATCAATGTGCCAGCCATAAGAGTGTTTTTTGAGATGGTAAGCAAAGATATCAGGGAGATGGCACCCAATAGATCCCCAAAGAATCTCACACGAGATGAATGGGATGCTCTATGCTCTTTACAAAAACGGGAAGACATAGTTGTCAAGGAAGCTGACAAGGGGGGGAACATAGTTGTTCTCCCCCGACAATATTATTTGGAGGAAGCTACCAGACAATTGTCAGATGTGCAGACCTATCAGAGATTAGAGAACAATCCTTTGAAGGATTATAAACGAGAACTTGACACTATGTTGGATAATGCCTACACCAATAACACCATCAATCGTACTTTGCTTGATTTTTTGAAGGTTGAACATCCTCGGGTGGCTACCTTCTACATGCTGCCAAAGGTACACAAGAACATCAAGAAACCCCCGGGACGCCCTATAATATCAGGTATCGGCAGTCTGACTGAGCATGCTTGCACCTTTATTGATAGTTTGTTACAGCCTCATGTCTTGACCTTAGATTCATATGTCAGGGACACAACCGATGTACTTAATCGGGTTGATTCGTTACATGTTCCTCCAAATACTCTGTTGGTAACGTGTGACGTGGAAGCGTTATACACCAACATCTCGCACCACATGGCTATACATGTCACAAAATACTTTTTGGATATGGAATCCAATGAAAAAAGTGCATTACATGCATTCGCCATTGAGTTATTGGGGTTCATTTTGACCCATAACTTTTTCATCTTCAATGGCAGATACTACAGACAGGTCAGGGGGGTAGCCATGGGAGCCAAATGTGCGCCCTCCGTTGCCAACCTCTTTTTGGGGTGGTGGGAACGGGAGGTCGTCTGGGGGGAGTCGATGGGCCTGTACCAGCCCTACATTCTGGGCTGGTACAGGTTCATCGACGATATCCTCTTCCTGTGGCAGGGACCTGCCCATTTATGTGAGGAGTTCATAGCCTCCTTAAACACCAACTCCTTGAACATCTATTTGACATATACATACTCACCAACAAAGGCTGTGTTTCTGGATCTAACCTTAGAAGTTGGAGCTGATGGATTGATTTCTACCCATTTATACAGAAAACCTACCTCTACTAATGCTTTACTACATTTTACCAGCTTTCATCAGAAAAAACTTAAGGAGGGCATCCCTGTCGGACAAATGTTGAGATTGAGAAGAAATTGTTCTAATGATGAGAGCTTCAAGGAAGAAGTCAAGGATATGCGTACCCGCTTTCTGAGTAGGGGATATCCAAGCAGGGTTGTGGATCGAGCTGCCAAACGGGCCCTGCGTACTCCGAGAGAACAATTGTTAACATACAGGAGAAGGACAGCTGATAAACAGGTGAGATTCATCACCAGATATAACAGTGATTGGAACAATATAAGAAACATCCTGAAAACACACTGGGCTGTTCTACAATCGGACCCCCAATTGGCACCCTGGATAGGGGGGGGACCCTTATTGACAGCTAAGAGGGCCCCTAGCTTGAGAGATCGACTTTGCACTAGTCATCTCTCCACGGCTACCACGTGGTTACGAATCCCTCATGAAGCAATGAGTAGACCATGTGGCAGCTGTACGGTCTGCCCTTTTGTGGTTAAGACGACCGTGATTAAAGACCTATATTCACAAAGGGACTTCAAACTGACTAAACATCTGCATTGCAGATCACAGCGAGTCATTTATGTCATTCAATGCCCTTGCCCTAAATATTATGTCGGTGAGACCATTAATGCCGTAAAGAGTAGGATTCAAAAACATCTTTCGACTATCAGACTGGCAGCACGTGATGAAGAATGCGGGAGGACACTGACTCCGGTGGCAGCCCACTTTCTACACGCCCATAAAGGCAGTACAGTAGGCATGAAGGTCTTCTTTATAGATCAGGTACAACTGGGGATCAGAGGTGGCAACATTAAAAGAAGACTTGAACAAAAAGAAACCGAATGGATATACAACCTGCGGACGCGGGCCCCACAGGGCATTAATGAGGATTTCGGTTTCACCTCATTCTTGGGCCGAGATTGTGGCTAAATAACTGAGGCCCTTGCCCATGGGTTGCCCCACTCTCGTCCTGTCTACACTCTCTAGTATGCCTGCATGCATTAATGGATAGGCTCCTGTTATGGACGCCAGGGCATGCGGTTTATTGTAGCATTTGGGTTGCAGCGTCCTGGGATGTGGGCCGATCAGTGTGTTTTTTCTTGTCTCATGTGTTTTCACTCTCTTTCGTTCTGCTTTGCAGGGGACACTTTCACACTAGGATTTGATGCTGGCATACTGTTGACATGGGGCTCGAATGTGCACTGCCTTTGGATTGCAAAATTTAAAGAATTCTGATGGATGTTACTATCAAAAATTAGATCAGAAGCGGGACAATCGCCTATGTGAACATGATGGATACGACAGTATACTTATTGGAGTGCAGCTAACTTGTAATCATGTTGCTTCATGTTGTATACATGACATTTGATTTAAACTACTTAAACTTGAACAGAGTCTCTTCCACATCATTACCTATATGGCACCTTTCGTGCCAATCATGTGTGCAGTACTTCTATCCCGTTCATCTCTAACTCCTATATTACAGCTTCGCTGATGGTGGCTTATATATAGTGATTTTGCACAGGCTTGGTGGACTCAACCCTCCTCCTTCCTGGATATTGGGATTGTAAACACACCCTGTTGCTACAATCCATTTATCGGGTTGCTACCATACTGGCGGGGGTACATGCCTATAACATATGCATAGGTTGGACATGTCCCCTCCCAATATGTCTAGGGGTTCCCACATGGTGTATATATATCTATCCTTCTATCATGTTACAGATCTAAATGGGCCTTTATCATGTAAATTATTATTCCATTAATTTGTGTAGCTTCAAATTGATTTATTTGCATACATGTATTTATTTTGATTGTTTCATTAATATATCAAATTATTAATATATTTTCTTCTCACAACGCTATATTATATGTGTGCATTGACTTATGGTACGCTGCTCAAGATAGATTTTTCCATATAGAATTGCAGCCCATAGTGTCATTGTCATGTTTTATGTTTTTGTTTATTGGTTATATATGTTATTCCTTCTGTTTTCCCCCTCTCTGAATACTTACCTCCCACGGTCCTGCACCTGACATGTTATCAGCTGCTGGGTGGGCGGTGTGCGGCTGCGCGTTGTGCGCGCCGCCGGGCGGGTGGCTGGCGGGCGCCTCCTTCTGCAGGGGAGTGCGTCCCGCCGGCCGCGCGCCCGGCGGTGGGTCTCGCGCGACTGCGCACTGATTTGACGGCCGGTGGTGGCGTGGTTACGCGCCGTCTGACGTGCTGCCCTTACGGCCTGTAATGCCGGCTGGGCGGGGCGCACGTGCGGGCGGCGGCGGCCGTTCGTCGCCATTGGAGCACGCTGTTTATCTCTAGTATTTAGGGAGGGGGATCCCCAGCAGCCACCTCACCCTGGCGAAGTGTCTATAGGGCACGCAACGCGTCGGTGGCGGCTGCTGCGGGGGACCCCTGGAGACTGGTGATGTAAACTTTGTTACTTTGTTATATTTTTGATCCTTGGTGTGCCAGCTTTGCATTACATTATCACTTTCATTCATTTCGTTAGTGTGCGCGCTCTGCATAGCTTCTCACCTCTGCACTTCCAATCATTTGTTACTTTTGTTGTTACTTTAGCACGTCTTTGTATTTTACGTTTGTTTGTTTTTGTTTATTTGGGTTGTAGATTCATAAGGTTATATTGTTTACACATATATATTTTTGTACACTCTTGTATATAGATAGTTTTCTACACACATACCATTGCACTATTCATGCACATTAGGCACTAGGCACTTTATCATGGGAATACAGTCCATGTTTTTTGTATTCACCCGCGCACACAAGTAGATATATTACATATACTTATTCTTCAACAGGGATCTGTGACACGCCATTTTATTATTAATATTAATATTTTATACATTCATGTACATAGTCTCCATTTGCAGAGAGGTCCCCCCCTTATGTTTGTCTATATGTTTTTTAACTTTGTCAATAGTGTTGTTATGTATTGATTTATAAATTTCTATGATTCAGTAATAAATAAAAAGTAATTTATCTTTATTATTTTGAGTGCGGCCTATTATATGGTGGTCATTTGAGAGGTGATACCCAGGCTCCTCTCACTATCTTGAGATACTTAAGTGGAGTAGAGGCTGCTACGTGAGACTCACGTAGCTGGCACTAGAAGGGTTAAGGGTCCAAAAGGGAAGATGGAGGATAGTGCTAAGTGATTTAGCTAAACATTGTATTAGAAGTGAGGGTGGCAAATATGTAGGCGAGCACTTTAATGAATTAAGTTTGTAGTGCGCAGGCGCAAGATCGTAAAGATTTCCGTTTGGACGAATATTTATTGAAAAAGGGAAACAGAATCTAATGGGAAACGTAAAGGATTCGTGGGAGGATACGATGGGAAAAGGGCAAAAACTAAAGCCTACGTTGTAACATGTGAAAATGAAATGGAAAAGTCACGCTGGAAAATGACATACTGGTATTCGTAATCTGCCATACGAACGGACGGAAACTTTACAGAAGGATTCCAATGCATGCATAGAATCGCTCTTACACTCATACGAGAGCGTAAACATTTAAAAAAAAAACAGATCGGCACCAAAACTGAAGTTTTTTTTTGTCTCTCTGAATCGGGCCTAATGTCCTGATTCAAAAGAAAGGCAGACACCACCTTAGGCAGAAAATCTGGCTTGAAGCAAAACACCACCTTGTCCTGGTGTCTCTCATAGTAGGGGGGCTGAATGAAAGCGCCGCCAGCTCAGACACACGCCTAACAGAGGTGATAGCCACCAAAAAGACAACTTTGAGAGTAAGAATTGGCAGGGCAGCATCCTGTACAGGTTCAAAGGGAGCACCCTGCAAAGCAGACAAGACCAAGTTCAAATCCCAAACAGGCACCATAGGCTTACGTGGGGGGCACACATGGGTAACCCCCTGGAAAAAAGTCCTGATCAGAGAATGCTGGGCAAAGGAACTCTGGAAGAAAACAGCCAGGAGACATGACCATTCAGAGTACTGAGTTGGAGCCCCATCGTCAACCCATGCTGCAGGAACTCCAGAATCCTGGGAATAGAGAACACACGACAGGGAAGAGACTTAGACTCACTCCAGTCAATGTTGGCATGCCAAATCCTGTAATAAATGGAAGAAGAAGACTCTAAAGACTTCTTTCTAGCCCTTATCATGGTATCAACAACCAAGGTAGACAGCTCCTTCCTCCATCAAGATGGAGGTTTCAGCAGCCAGGCCGTCAAAGCCAGAGTTTGTAAATTGGGATGGCGTAAGGGACCCTAAGTGAGCAGGTCTGGCACCCTGGGCAGAACGTACTGATCTACTGCCAGCTGCACCACTTCTGCGAACCACACTCTTCTTGGCCACCTGGGGGCCACCAGAATTGCTGGCACCTCCTCCAGAGCAATCTTGCGCAGAACCCTGCCCAGCAGGGGGAATGGAGGAAAGACATACAGGAACTGAAAGTCCTGCCATGACATTGCTAGAGCATCCGTGGTCAAGGCCAGAGGATCCTGGGACAGGGAGACAAAGGTCGGGAGCTTGTGATTGTGACGGGACGCAAACAGATCCACATCTGGTTGTCCCCAACGGTGACACAGAGATTGGAACGCCCTGTTGTAGAGGGACCATTCTCCCTGGCGAGAGGTCCCCCTGCTCAGAGAGTCTGCCAGCCGATTTTCCACCCCCGCAATGTACACCGCTGATATGTAGGGAACATTGGCCTCCGCCCAGGTCAGGATCAGAGATACTTCCTGGAGGGCCCTCCTGCTCCGGGTCCCTCCCTGATGATTGATGTAGGCAACTGCCGTCTGGTTGTCCGAGCACACCTGAACAGGTAGGCCCCTCAGGTGAGGAGTCAACTGAACCAGAACTAACCTGATCGGCCGCAGCTCTAAGACATTGATAGGTGTGTGAGCCTCCTGAGGGCCCCACCTACCCTGGCACTGCAGGGACTTCCAGAAACCCCCCCAACCTGACAGACTGGCATCTGTGGTGACCGTCTCCCAGGAGGGGGTCAGAAAAGATCTGCCCCCCCAACAGGTTCCTGGAGTCCATCCACCACGAGAGGGACCACCTGACCAGGGGGTCCTTGTCCCATACTGACAAGAGGTGGAGTTGCAGAGGTCTCAAGTGGAACTGAGCATAAGGGACCGCCTCGAAACACGCCACCATCAGGCCCACCAGCTGCATTCCCTGCCTGATGGAGGGATGGTGACAAGATAGCAGGAACTGGACCTGCGCAATCAGACTGTCCACCTTCTGCTGAGGAAGAAAAATTCTTGCCTGAACTGTATCCAGATTCATTCCCAGGAATGAAATCTCCAAGGAGGGGGACAGGGAAGAATTGGGGTGGTTGATCACCCAGCCAAATGACTCCAGGGTGGACACCACCAGCTGAGTGTCCAACTCTGCCTGATGTAGAGACTGGGAAGTGATGAGAATGTCGTCCAGATAGGGCAGCACGTGGATGCCCTGAAACCTGAGCTCACTTCTGGTATGATGCTCGGCTTATGACACATTGTGACTGACCAGAAACTGTTTCATAACTGTGATGTCTAATGTCCCATACTCTGTGATTTCCTTAACCAAAAGCCAGCCATCTACACCACTCATCAGGAACGTGCTATCACCACCCAACAGTCTACTTGGTAATGGTTTATTACCCTTCATAGTGTTTTTTTGGGGCTATATTGTACGCATTAATGCTAAAATACACCTATCTCCTTGATTAGTGAGGTGACCAAAGCGCTCTTGATGACAAGCTTAACCCCATACATACCAATTGTATCCTTTTTCTGTATTATCATGTAGATATGTATATATGTATATATGATTGATCCTTTTGCTGTGATACTTCAATACACTTTTTACTTGCATATTATGTTTGGTGTGCTTTTGGTCCATTCATATGCTTAGTTCGATGGGGCATGGCCACAAAAGAAGGCTGGCTGAAAGCTGGGACACAGCCCACAGCTTGGTCAGCAAGCAGGTTAGTGCACACAGCGCTCTGCCTGCTAATGGATAAGTTGGGGCTCTGCAACAGTCTGCTGTGGAGGATGATGGGGGTTGTTCTGCAGCACAGTCTGCTATTGGGTGATGGGGTTGTTCTGCAACATAGTCTGCTATGGGATGATGGGGGCATCACCCCATAGCAGACTGTAACAGAATAAAGCATTTTGTTACAGTCTGCTATGGGGGATGATGGGGGTTGTTCTGCAACACAGTCTGCTATCGGGTGATAGGGGGATTCTCTCACAGTCTACTATGGGGGATGATGGGGGTTGTTCTGCGACACAATTTGCTATGCTGTGATGGGAGGATTTTGTCACAGTCTGCTATGGAGGATGAGGGGGGTTGTTCTGCCACACAGTCTGCTATGGAGTGATGAGGGTTGTTCTACAGCACAGTCTGCTAAGTGGTGATTGGGGATTCTGTCAAACAGTCTGCTATGGAGGATGATGGGGGTTGTTCCATTATGATCCACTTCTGGGCGAGCATTTCCAAGCATAGATAAATTTGGTATCAATCCCAATTTGCAAGAGATGTTTGCTCGATCGTGATGTTAGAACATAAGCATGTAAAAAGCAAGAGGTGCTTCCGTCAAAGATATAGTAATAAAAAACGTGGCGCGGGGAACGTTTTTTATTGCTATACTTTTGACGGAAGCACCCAGTAGTGGATCATAATTTGCTAATACTCAAGATTGATTTAATGATGAGCATCTATTCAACTTTGAGTCGGTAAGAATACTCTTGGAAGGTGGCCGGCACAATAAGAAGTGTGCATGCACAGCGGGACATTTTCTCTTTTCCAGCATTTTTGATCTAAGAAAAAGCTTGCTCTGTGCCTTATTATATATTTTATCTAGATTTGGACTTTTTGCAGGATAGAAAGTCTGACACGTTGTAGCAGATCTTTAATTTATTTTGTTTGTAACTGTTTTACTCAGCTATACTTCTTTACAAAAATCGTAGCGCAGTGTTTTATCATTGTTTTGTCATTGTTTATATTATAAACTGATTGTTCATTCTCTATTAGTAGATCAAGGCCTCAAAAAATTGTAATGGGGGTAGCTGAAGAAGCAATGGATTTTTCCAAGCCTTGAAAAATGTGCTCATTTTTGGCATCACAGAGTTGACCTTTATTTGTGTTGACCTGGCAGTAACAGAGGGTGGCAGGCTGGCAGCAGAGGTGCTGTTGGTGGTAGTAGTAGTAGCAGCATTAGCAGAGGCTGCAGCTGTTGAAGAAAGACTAGGCCGTGGTAAAGGAAACCTGTGGTGGTTGTGTAGTCCTGGCAGTAGCAGTCATGTCCTCAAAAAATGTCCCACTTGCAAAAGGGGGTGGCAGCGGGTTTGGAATCCTGATAATGTAGTTGACGAAGAAGCAATTGCTTTTTACAAGCCCTGAATAACTTGCCCATTTGGGCATCACAGGGTTGACGTGTGTGTGTGTGTGTGTGTGTGTGTGTGTGTGTGTGTGTGTTGGCATGGTAGTAGCAGGTGGCAGGCTGGCAACTGAGGCACGTTTGGTGGTAGTAGTGCCATGCTAATCAGTGATATCAGGCAGCATCAGGGGTTTTAAAATCATGTATTCACGCCCGATTCCGCTTTTCCACACTTTAGGCCAACAACCTTGTCCGCCTAGGGGTGGTGACACCATCTGTCGCTCTGAAAACCCTTTCCGACGCTATGCTTGAGGGTGGACAAGACAGAACCCCCATTGCAAACTGCTAGCTCTGGCCAATGGTCCAATCTGCTCTGCTGTTCAAGGGGTCTGAGTTCAGTGTATCTCCTGAAGAAAAGGCACAGTCAAGGTAGGAGGGCACCTGGCTGTTCGGGTGGTGGTGGTGTTGCTAGTGATGAACATCTCTTCCATGATGATGTGTGTCAGGTGGGCTAATGGGATGTAAAAACACGTACATCATATTCTCAAGAGTGAATTGTGGGCTGCTGCTGCCCGCCGCCTATTGGAGATGTAGTGCATTGACTCGGTAGAGAGTGGACACCTGGTCAGACATGCTTGCGGCAGATGTCTGCTGTTTGAAAGCCATGTCTAACTGGCTAACTGGCTGCATGTCTTCTCTCAGTAATGAGCCAATTTTGCCTTCCTTTTGGAAGGTGTAAAAAATTTCCCCATTTTGGATTTATACAGAGGGTCTAAAAGTGTAGCGATCCAGTACTCATCTTTTTGCTTCATACTAACAATGCGGCTGTCAGAGCGCGACATCCTCACCAGCATTTCTGAGGGGCCGGTTGGTTCCACCTCAGTTCCATATTGCCATGATTGTTCATCATCATCATTGTCATCACCACCACCATCATGATGATCGTCGCCATCATCCTTGTCATCATCGTGTGCCTCCTCTCCTATACCTAACTGCGATACGTTGGTTGTTTCCATCTCCAAATCCACCTCCTGGGGAGTAATTTCCTCCTCTTCACTCTCCTCCAGCTCTTCTTGTAGATCCAAGAGCCTTGCTGAATCATGGCCGTGAGTGTTTGCTCCAAAATGAATATCATTCAAAGTTAGGTTTATTTAGTTTTGAAAAAAGATGCCCGAGGGGTGATCTAATATCTATGTATAAATATATTCGGGGTCAATGCAAAGATCTGTCCCACAACCTTTTTATACCCCGTGGTATAACCATAACCTGAGGGAATTCACTAAGGTTAGAGGAAAGGTGCTTTCTCCACCAACATAGGAAGGGATTCGTCTCTGTAAAAGAAGTGAGACTATGGAACTCGTTGCCAGAGGAGGTAGTAATGAAGGATACAGTAAAAACCTTCAAAAGTGGCCTGGATTCCTTACTTACATGTAATAACATTTCCACCTATGGCTACTAGATGACTGGAAGGAGATCTTTAGTGGCCAGGATGCCCTCCTTGCATGTAATAACATTTTTCAGCTATGGCTACTAGACCACTGGAAGGAGATAAACTGGCTGAACTGGATGGACTTTGAAGTCTTCATTCTGCCTTACATACTATGTAACTATGTAACTATGATGCAACACGTGTTAGTTAGGTTTATTTAGTTTAGAAAAAAGACGCCTGAGGGGTAATCTAATAACTATGTATAAATATATTCGGGGTCAATACAAAGATCTGTCCCACAATCTTTATATACCCCGTGGTGTAACCATATCCTGCAGGCATTCACTAAGGTTAGAAGAAATGTGCTTTCTCCACCGACATGGGAGGGGATTCTTCTCTGTAAAAGCAGTGAGACTTTGGAACTATGGAACTCATTGCTAGAAGAGGTAGTAATGAAATATTCAGTAAAAACATTCAAAAGTGGCCTGGATTCCTTCCTTATATGTAATAACATTTCCAGCTATGGCTACTAGACCACTGGAAGGGGATATATAGTGGCCAGGATCCCCTCCTTGCATGTAATAACATTTTTCAGCTATGGCTACTAGACCACTGGAAGGAGATAAACCGGCTGAACTGGATGGACTTTGAAGTCTTTATTCTGCCTTACATACTATGTAACTATGTAACTATGATGCCACATGTGTCTGTGATTATCTGCCAATGTCGGAGCTGAAATTCACACTGGCTGGAAAAGCTGGCTGTTTGCTGCATGAAGAAATCATTCACCGCTTTGCGCTGGTGGTAGAGGCGGTCCAGCATGTGTAGGGTGGAATTACAGCACTTGGGGACATTGCAGATTAAGTGTTGTTCGGGAGGGCCATTCTGGCGCTGTAAGTCTGGGAGAGCGTTTTTGAAGGCAGAGGATCAGCTATAGCACTGACATGGCCAGAAAGTCTGCCAGACCAACATATGTTATTAAGAAGCATATGACGACCAGATTGATTAAGTTCGCCAGGCATGGGGCATGTGTAAAGCGACCTAGATGCAGAGCAGCAACAATGTTCATCCTGTTATCTACAACCACATCGCCCAATCAAAGTTGACTTGAAGACAGCTAGCGTGAGATTTCCTCATGCATGCATGACAGCAACTTCTTAGCAGTCTGGCTTTTCTCACCCAGGCTCAGCAGGTGTGGCAGTGCTGCGCCCTGCAGTGATGAAAGGATGGAGGAGGAGGAAGGTATATAACTGTGCAAGAGGCCTTGTTGGAGAATATATGATGCCACCAGGGCTGGGCTCAACTTCTTAGTTGCCTAAAGGTGGTGGACTCTACCAGGTGGTATGGCAGCGACTGCACTAACAACAACTTGGCCAGGTGAGAGTTCAGCCACATGACAAGTGGATGACTGGGCACATATTGTTGTCTGGTGGATATAGAGTCTATTATGGATTACTGGCGGGATGGAGTAGAAGCACTAGATGATGATGACAAGACTGAGACTGTACTGCCTGTGGATGAGGCCTGGCTACTAGACAGATGACAGGTTATAGGAGCTGCACCAGCAGCAGCAGCAGCAGCAGCAAGAGCAATACATTTTTGATGGGGCATTTGCAAAGAATTTTGATTGTCCCAGGCAGCCTTGTGATGCTGCTCCAAGTCCTTACTTAGAGCCATAGTTCCTAGATTTGTGCCCTGGCCACGGCTAACATTCTGCTTGCAGATCTGGCACTGTGCCAGGTTTTGTTCCTCTGGGAAGGTACAAAAGAATTGCCACATAGCAGAGTACCGTACAGAGCCTTTCCAACGCCACCACCCCCACCAGACTTTGCTCCACCTCTGGCAGGCTTTTTTTCTGGAGTCTGCAAAAGCAGCATTAGCGTTGCCGTCACCTGCTCCTGAATGAACCATACCAGCAGACCTAGCCCTGTGCTGTTTGGCAGATGATCTGGCCCTACCTTGGCTCAACACTTTGCCTATGCAGAAGTATCCTCCTGCTCTAACGATATCCCTTCCTTTTTGCTTGGTCCCCAGGTTCTGTCCAAAACTACATAATCATACTCCTCCTCCTGATCCCCACAACTTCCCTGTTCTGATGTTTCATCATGGTCAACTTCTTCCCCACACCACAACCACCTTCATAACTGCCAGTATGTCCATATCTATCATCACCCCCACTGCCACAGCTATGCATCTCGGACACTGATTCCACCTCCTCCACCTCCACAACACACTTCAAAGGCTGACTGTTGTCAAACAAACTCTCATCATCACTTTACTGTGATGTGTAGCTGTAGTGGAGGAAGAATCCACTGAAACCTTGCACAAAATAATTGCGTCTGAGTCTTCCAAATCCTGAGATGAACGAGAGCAAGTCAACTCATCCACAATGGATGTATTGTCTGAAATAACACGCCCACTGGAGGAAATGGACAACTCTGGCTTCCTGATGCTGCTACTACTACCACGTACATTACTGCTGCTGCTAATACTACACCGTATATTACTGCTGCTGCTACTGGTAGCAGTGGCAGGCCTGGGAAAATGGACGCTGCCACTACTATGGCTGGGCCTAGGCAAATATTTGTATTTAACAAAGAGGCACTGTGGACCCCAACTTAGAGAGAAACAGGGCCTGCACAGCTAAAACAGAGCTGCCCCCCCCAAAAAAAATCCTTGGCAGGTGAAAAAGATTGTTTGTTTTTAACATTGTATTAAATACTGAGCCACTGTGTACCCCAAGCTCCCAAATGAAGTGACAGGGGCCAGCTAAACCAGACAGATGTGGCCAAAAAATAAAAAAACCCTCACCAAATTTTTCACACTTTACAGGGTGGACTACAATGACCAGCAGATCCCAGCGTAGGCAGATGCAGTTTTTTCAGTACAGCACACACACACCCTTAGCGTCCCACTGTGCCTACTTTCTTTCCTGTCACTTCTTTTCTCCTATGTTGTGGTTCAAAATGCCATAAACCGTCCCTAAACTGTCCCTGCTCTAAGAGCAATCCTCTCTCTTCTACAGCCAGCTTGATAATGGTGGACAGAAGGCCCATCACATGACTGTCTCCTGCAATAGTGCCTCATGATTGGCCCAACTACCCTGACCTTTTAAGCTGCGACCATGTGACCTTGTCTCTCTGGTTCTTGTTGGCTGACTGTGATCTGTGGCTTGGTGCCGGTGAAATCCTGGCAGGTTCGTGCTTGAACTTTCAGGATTTTTCCTGAAATCCCGGACGAAACTAGGTTCTACTGGTTTGTTTCACTCATCTCTACATATGAGGTGGCAAGCTCTTCATACTAACAAATAGCAAATTTAATGGCTATTGATGAGCGAGCTGGAGCTGCAAAGTTCAAGCTCGTGCCAAACTCAGCTCAGTTCAAGAGCCAATCAACCAGCTTTTTGCAGATCACAATCACAGCCTTGCCTGTGATTGGCCAGATGGGAAATGTGATTTATGTAA
The DNA here is from genome assembly GCA_027917425.1 of Gastrophryne carolinensis. Taxonomy (NCBI): domain Eukaryota; kingdom Metazoa; phylum Chordata; class Amphibia; order Anura; family Microhylidae; genus Gastrophryne; species Gastrophryne carolinensis. Next base: position 247,509,394 of record CM051238.1, read on the forward strand.
TAAAAGGCCTGGTCACGCATCACACAGTCCCATTTCAGCACGGTATGTAGCCAGGGAGAGGTGCTGCTGGAGCCACATATAGGGCTGTGTTACAAAAAAGAAAAAAAAATTATCCTTTTTAGGACACAAAGAAGATTGTGCTAATTATTTGGTAAAGCATGGTCTGCCTTGCAGTGTGAATTGCAACCTGCATCTTGGTGAACTTTTTCATTTTAGCACACAAAATATGGCAATCTTTTTTATTTGTTCCATTGTTTCTCAAAATATCCCCTATTTGAAATGGGGCATTTTTACAAACGAGTTACATTATTAATACACCTGTGCCTAATTTGATCAGATGTGGAAGCTTATTCATTATTACTGACACCAGTACCACTTGAGCGCCTTGCCCGAGATGCTCAGCACCAACCGCACCACAGCGTCGGCTTCAGGCCGGCGCTGCTGTTAGCTGTAGCACTCCTGACCAGGCAGTGTTCGCTAGCGGCACCTAGCGCCAGCCGAGAGTGCCGCAAGCTGACAAACTTTATGAAAAAATACCATGTGCTCCAAGAGGCGCTTAAAAAAAGGGAATTCAGGCACACAGCGCCTGCTGGTTATGTAAAAGTCATACATGACTGTACTGTTTTGGCTGCATGGAGGTATATTAGAAACAATGGTACTTTACTTTGGACACTACAATAATTTTTCTGCCAATATTTTCCGCCACTGCTCTAGGTTTCATCATTATAGTTACAAGATATCACAGCTGGGGACAAAGTGGACACACTTTACAGTGCGTTTAGGCTGCGTTTTAGCTGTTGTCAAAATTAAACATTGGTAAGCAAGTGAAGCCATGAAAAAACAATGTTAGCAGAAAAAAATAAAATTACGTTTGGTGACATCTTGGTCCTGCGTTTACATTATTGACAAGTCACAATGCAAGTTGTGTTAACATTTTGGTCTAGCCAGCAAAAACAATGTACATTAATAAATGGAAATAAATACATGTTTTATAATCAAGGTAAGGAGAGAACAGTTGCATATACAATCTAAAAGCACCAATAATCTCATCCTTTCTTTTTTATATAACGTTAATAAAGCAATAACACTAGTCCCTATTTTAATACAACAGCTAAATGCAATAGTTTGTACAAAGAAGAATGTGACACAAAGTGGCTTGCGACACATAACAACCACTCGTAACAATCTATTTAATTGTTAGATTTCCTTTTGATAACATAAAAATAGTATCATAATAGTTCATGCTTTATGTTTCCAGACATTTTAAAATATATTAGTTTTCTTAAGGCGTTCTTCTCCAAATTAAAAAGCATTAAAACAATGTAAATTAGCAATTTGTATTCATTGGATTTCACATTTGTATGTTTGCAAAATGCCTTTTTTGTTTTTCAGATATCATGGAAATGATTAATAACAAATACAAAGTTGTTCCATGATAAAGAAAGGGGAAATTTGATTTTATAATAGATTTGGTTGTTCAGTCACCCCAAAAATAATAATAATTGTTGTGATACAAATTTTAGACCTTATTGTATAAAACATTATATGTTATGTAAATGTTTCCCTAATTTATTTAATTGTGGAGTATTTTAATAACTTATAAACAGAACATATCAAAAGTTAAGTAAATTAATCTAAAAAGCATTTTTTTTTCATATAATGGCAATTCTTTTTATTTTTTCTCTTAGCTGAACAGCATTTTCATCATGATCTAGGAATTTTTTATGTAAAAGTCATGCATGACTATACTGTTTTGGCTGCATGGATGTATATTAGAAACAATGGTACTTTACTTTGGACACTACAATAATTTTATATTTTAAGGTTTAAATTTTAGTCAAACAATACACTAACCCCAACAGAAGACGTGCACTAATGACATTAGTTAAAATGACTAACATTTATTGAAAGGACTGTTAAAAACATGCCAGCACGGCCGATGATGAATAATGCTTGGGCACCCTAAAAACAATTGATACAGAAGTTAACCAAAGTGTGCAGCGTACAATTAATAACTACAAATAAATAACTGTATAATCCAAACTTTCATTGTGATCCATTATTTCATAAAGTGAAAGTGCAAAGTAGATGTGCAAAATCAGAAAGTAATCTGTGTAATGATATGCTCCAATATCCCCTAAAGATCAGAAGTAGGTGGACAATGTCACCTAACATCCACAGTGCAAACAGTTAATGGCAATCAAGTAAGATCAAAACATAAAATATACTGCCCTTTGTATGATAAAGTGCTGCAGTGCTGGCAAACAGTGTCCCCGCTCCCATGCATTCTGTTATCGATATAACTTCCTCATCTCAATGGCTGGGTGCTGGAGTGTGCCTCAGCTAATAGGAAGCTGGAGATGATGTCCCAGACTGCGGAAATGCTGTGGTAGCCATGATAAAAGTTTTTTAGGCAATCCTGGCTGGGTTGCACACAGTGAGGCAACCCAAATCGAGATGCCCGAGGGCTAGGCAAGCAGCCAGCCCTGGAGCCTTTTAGACTCCCAGCCTTCCGAAGAGGGTTTTGGACCACTTTAAAAGAATTGCCTCTGACTATGCTGGCACTGCTAAGACTGATGCCACTGACTGAAACTAGACCATACATGCCACCAGTTGTCTAGTCAGGAAGAGCTATCAATTGCATTACTCCAAGAACATGTAAAAACTGGTCTAACAGCTACTCAGTCTCTTGGAGCTCTCAGCACATGTGGGTATTGCAATCCAAAGAGGTCCGACAGCTGTCTGTAGCTGCTGAACACAGCAGTATGCTCACATGACTAATAAGGCTGCACCATGACATACCCTTCCCAGCTCAGCCACACCCTAGAAATGAAAGCAAAGCCAATGGCTTTACTTCATACAAAAAAGGTACTTACATATAATTTGAGATTTTGAGATGCCTTGTAATTGCTTGTTTTACTGAATTTCCACAGGGGACAAGGTGGGAGAAAATTAGTGCAGGTCTGGAAAGGGACTTTAACTATGCCAACAATATTTGTAAAAGCTGCTAGCCAGTGCCATGTCTCTGTCCCCTCCTACCCTTGCAACAGGATTTTAGTGTGACCAGCAGTAGGGCACATTGAACAGTCATATGATTGGCATTTGTCTAGGGTGCTTACGAAGGAACAAAATGATTAATTGTGAAATATCTACTTTGCAGATGATCATGGAATTATTAGCTCTAGGGAGAAACACATTAATCAAGCACAGTTGTATTTAATCTCATCGCTGTTTAAGGTGTAAAAATATTTGTTTCACTGATCTTTCAACATCAAAAAACTGTTTTGCTAGTGAATGAGTGAGTGACTGAACAACGTCTTTTAACATCTTCTAAAAATACTTATATGAACTTTCTTTATGCTAAACATTCACTTACTACCTATAATATTGCAGGATTCAGGTGCTTCCTTTGTAAGAGAAAGCTAAAATAAAGAACAGTCATCCTCTAATTTGGATTCTGATCATTCCTAGCCCACATGCTTATAAATTGCTTATACTGTAGTGGTTGGCCTGTACCTTTTAGAGAAGGAGAAAGGTTTGTAAAAACTGACATGATTTGGGGAAAATTATAAATAACATTTATAAGGGCATGCAAGGTGTAAATTCAACTGACTATGCAACTATGTATTGTAGGCTATACATACGGTATTTAAGCTTAATTGTGCTCTACCAGAGCAGCCTTGTCCCTATATAACATTGTTTGAGATATAAGGGATTAACTATTCATCTAAAATGACCATGCTACAGTCTGCAGTATAAATTGATCCATAACTAAAATATCAAGAACACCATATGTACTGTATGAAAGGTATAATTAATGTACCCATTTCAAAATGACATGGCAGTTTCTGAACTAATAATTTTCAAGGAAAGTGAATATAAATTGAATCGGAAAGTGCCATCGGTAATTAAAATGAAACACATTTTTAATTCATCTACTTAATGGCTAAAGACTTCTAAAATTAAGTAGCGGTTAATAGGATTGTTATTAGGCATTGACACAATACTGCTATATTAAAGCATTTATAAAATAGTCAGGGAGAATGCTCCTATACTAAAAATACAATTTGCAAAAAAGAAGACAGATGGCAATTCCTTGTATCATTGTACCATCTTTTACAAAGCAATACACAAAAGATGGCCATATATTAGGCAGAGTACATACCGGTAGGTAGGGCAGTTTTGAGTACATCTGTTTTTCTTTGCCACTTTCCCTAAACGTGAGAGAAAGTATACTACACAACATTATCGGTTAAGAGTTAAATGATTTGCCCTGGCTAAATGTACAATCAAAGCATTATTTCCTTAACTTCAATGCAGCTCATTTATTTCTATATCTACCCCCTAATTTTTTCTCAATGCATGACCACCGTTTGCTAGGCTTAAATGTAAACTGATCTCCACCCCTCCAACATCACCCTGGTTGGGACACACTAGTCACTGTTTCTGCAGGGCCATAACCTTTCCATTCTTTTTGTAATAAAAAATGTAAGTTTGTCAATAAAATTTTATTGCGTGTGAAATCCCAATTTCTTCCGGTTACAGCGATACCACATATGTATAGGTAGAAACCCTTTCCTGCCCAGGAGACTCCCCCAAACTGAAATAGCGCTTTAGGGGATTTTCAGAAAAAATACAACTGTGATATGCGCTATGCGCACCTTGCAGTTTTACCAGAAAAACAACCCTTTACATTTGAAATACCCCCAACAAACTATATATTCTCTGGAAGTACACACCTCAAGCTTTCTAGGTGTACCAGGCTTGTTGATGTGCCCATAGTTTCCTGGAAGTAATTCCTCAATGTATTTTTTGGTTGCAAAGAGTTTCCCCAAAAAAAGGATAAAAAAGCAGAATCAAAGCCACATTTTCCTAAAAAAACTAAATACAAACAAGAAAAAACAAGTTTAATCTCAAAAAGCAACATTCCCCGAACAGAACAACACCCAACATGCATAGGTTCTGTCAAGGGAAGATTTGCCAAACACCCCAAAGTAAAGCATGTGCGTAACGGTAATTTTACTTGAAAATTTCAGTTCTGCAGACAAAGTGCGCACCTTGCGATTTTTCAACCAAAACAACCCTTTACATTTGGAATATCCCCCATAAACCATATATTCACTGAAAGTACACATGTTAAGCTTTCTAAGCGTACCCAGCTTGTTGTAGTGGGCTCATCTTTCTGGAATTAATTCCTCAAAGAATTCTTTGGTTGCGCAGGGTTTCCCTAAAAAATGTATAAAAAAGCTGAATAAAAAACACCTTTTCCTAAAATATAAATATGCAAACCAGAAAAAACAAGCTAAGTCTGAAAGCGCAAGGTCTCCCGAACAGAACAATACCCAACATGCAGAGGTACTATTAACCCTTTTAATTGCCAGCCTACTTGAGATTTTGTCACCCTCTGTTGACAGGTCATTTTTCCCCATTTTGCGCCATGTTTTGCGCCATTTTTGCTGTAATTTTCAGGAAAATTATATTTATATTTTTTGCAGCAGAGTTTAGGCTTTAACATGAAATGTCTTGTTTGTAAATTTTATTTTGTTTTTTACAATATTATTAAGTAAAAAATAAATAAATAAAAACATTTTTAGAAAATTGCCTCCTTTATTTTAAATAAAAAATGTATTTTATTAAGGAAAAGCATATTGCATGTGAAAGCCCCATTTCTACCGATTAGAACGGTACCACATATTTATCGGTAGCCCCCCGTTCCTGCCCAGGAGACCCCCCTAACTGAAACAAGTAATCTATAACATTTACAAATAAAATACAACTACCATCCACACTACAAAGGGTTAAATCGAGAAAAAAAAATGACATAGGGTCCCCCCTCCCTGGGGTTAAAAAACCCTTAAAAATCCCCCCAAAAAATTGACATGGGGTCCCCCTTACCCAAAGTAACCAGCCCGGGACCAGCTATCCAGGGCTTGTGGAAACAGGGCACAGGGGCCAGCTTTTGTGGCCCCTGGCCCTGCAGGCTACAAGCCCGCATAGCCCGTGGGCCCGGGCTCTTCTGCCCCCCTGGGCTTTGGGAAGGCAGGTAATGGAGGTGCCAGGGGTTAATGGCAAGTCACCCGCTAGTCACAGGTGACTTGCCACCTCCCCCAGCCTTGTGAACTGGAACTGGTACACACACAAAAAGAAAAAATTATTTTATTATTTTTTTTTCTTTAATACTTACCTCCCATCCATCCTGGAGCACTGTGTCCCTCGGCGATCACTGGCTTCTGCTCACCTGCTGGAAGCCTTTTATAGCTGCTGGATGACAGAACACAAAGAGTTAATTAAAAAAAAAAATGACATAGGGTCCCCCCTCCCAGGGAGGCGGACCCCATTTTTGGGGATTTTTAAGGGTTAAAAACCCTTAAAAATCCCCCAAAAAATGACGTGGGGTCCCCCTTACCCAAAGTAACCAGCCCGGGACCAGCTATGTGGGCTTGTAGGCACAGAGTGGGGGGGGCAGCTTTTGTGGCCCCCCCCACCCTGCAGCCTACGAGCCCACATAGCCAATGTGGGCCCGGGCTCTTCTGCCCCCCCTGGGCTTTGGGGAGGCAGGTAATGGGGGTGCCGGGGGTTAATGGCAAGTCACCCGCTAGGGCAGGTGACTTGCCACCCCCCCAGCCTTGTGAACTGGTATAAGGGGTCTCATGGACCCCTTACCAGTTCACAAGGGGTTAAATGTTGAAAAAAAACACCACACATTAATAAAAAGTATTTTATTAAAAAAAAAAGAAATTTTTTACTGTACTTACCTCCGATTGCAAGCTCTTGTCCCTCGCCGCTCTGCTGACAGATGCCGGTGATCGGCATCCAGAGAAGGAGGAGGCAGGAGATCAGAGGATCTCCTGTCACCTCCTTCCAGGGCACCGATCACCGGCATCTGAGAAGTTGAGAAGGCTGAAGCCGGTGATCGGGGCCGGGATGACGTCATAAGCCCCGCCCCCAAGGGGACGGGGCTTAGCGGCAAGATGGCGGCCGCCATCGAGGATGAAAGGGGAGAGAGCCTCTAGGGCTCTCTCCTGAAGATCGGTAAGTCCTGGGGGGGGATCGGAGGCCCCCCAGGTGAAGAGGAGGGACAGCGGGAGCCAGCGCACATGCAGGTAAGTTAATGTCATTTTTTTTTTTTTTTTTTACAGTTAGCAGCTTCTGCTGCCAAAGCGGGGGGGGGGGGGGGCGGCCTATTAAGGAGGAGACCCGGCCGGATCCAACAAGGGGTCAGGTGAGTATTTTTTATTTTTATTTTTTAAACCAGCAGCGGGGAAAGTCAAGCACGTAACACCTACGGGCTTGGCACTTAAGGCCCAGCCAAGCCAGCACGTAGGTGTTACGGGCTTGGCAACAAAAGGGTTAATAGCGGCAGGTAGCGACAGTTGAGCGACTGTAGCAGTATTTTCACAGCGCCCGCTAGTAGTCGCTGTGCTTGGCCATTGTTCGGTTGTTGATAGCGACTGAGTCGGTGTGCAGTAATGTTGAATACGGGGTGACGAGTCGCTATTTGACAGGTTCCGCGATGTATGGGTGCGCATGATAGCGACTGGTCAGAGTGACCGGCTCCCACCATATTCATCAAAAAATCACGCTCAAAAAATTCTCGCGCTGTGAAGTGCATGTTTAAACCCCAGAGCGCTGGCGGCGATGTGTTAAAAGTAGTTTTTTAACCCCCAAACCACCATATTTTTGGAAACCAAAAAAAAAAAAATTTTTAAGAATTTAGTAATATGAATACAATAATATCAGACCTGTAATATCAATTCTGCACAATTTTTTTTTTTTTTTTACCTTAAAAAAATTATCTAACATGGCAGAAGTGGTCATACATGGCAGAAGTTATGACTGTTTAAAGATTGTTCCATTGAAATGCATTGGAGAGCGCCAGGTAGCGAGAGGTCATACCTGTCGCTGTTCAAGGTCGGACGCTGGCGCTGTGGGCTGAGGCTGGAATAATGATGAATGAGTGGCTATCTGGCGCTATCTCAGTCGCTAAGCAGGATTGGCTTGATAAATGTGTGATTGTGGTGGGGAGCCGGCGTTCTCGTGGCGGTGCCCGTCATTACCGGTCGCTCACCAGTCGCTACCTGTCGCTATTCCTTCATAAATTAGGGCCTAAGTTCACTGCAAGGTTCATTGACAGCTCACAAAGCTTTTCTCAGACTGGGCAAAGACGTCAGACAGTGGTAGGATGGTCACTTACCTGTAGATGTTTTGAGGGGATAAAGAAAGACTAAAAGTAGTAAAGTAATGATGACTAATTAATCCAAGTAAATAATAGTATAAGACATTAATTTGATATTTAAATAGATAAAATCAATAGATTGTACTCACAGCTTTGTGAAGCCTGAAGAAGGGGCACTGTGATTGTCGCCCTCCCCCCACACACACATTAACTCCCATGCAAGTTTTTTGTTTTTCTTACCTCTCTCCTTGCTCCTCTGGTAAAACTGAACACCGAAGCACCGCTGTTGGTGGTCATGTGGTCTGGAGTGCACTTTTGGGATTCAGGCAGTGAACCATATAAAATGGGTTTTGTCCTGGCTTAATAATATAGCAATGCTCCCAATAAAAATGAAGCATATGTAAATGGTAGGACAGCATATGGCTTAAAATTATTTCCCATAGGGAATAATAGGACAACACTGCCACTTGTGACTTGTATCTAGTGGTTGTTGGCTCAATTGGGGGAAACAAGCTGGTGGTGATTGACAAAATATCAGACATCAGAGCCACAATGTTTAATGTGCATGTATAGAATAATTAGAGCACAGCTCCTCTCCTGCTCTCCCATTATAGGTGCTGACAGCCATGTCATCCAACCTGCACAAGAGAAACCACGACGAGGGATATAGAGGAGCAATAGGTTGGCTAGTCTGAGGAGGCAGAGCAGAGTTTAGAGTGACTGAAGCAGGAAATAAAAGGCATTGCATAATCACGCTGGACAGTTAATTAGTTAATTAGTGTGGGATTAAATTCGCCAGGGATAATTCAATTGGATCAAAACCCTGGATTTTCACTATTATGGGTTTCTGGTCCATAAAAAAACAGACCAAGAAGAATAATTGTAACATCTTTACCATCTTTAACTTGACCTTGAACAAGTCCAATTAGACACAAATTAAAATCATTAGGAGGGGGAAAATAAAAACGCAAATAATGTGGTTGCATAAATGTGAACACCCTCTTATAAATTGGGATGTGTTGTGTTTAGCCTATCACATTTAAACTCGTGTTAAATAGTTGTCAGTACACAGCTGCCATCCTTCAGTGTGATTCTGATTAACACCATATAAAGTATAGCTATTTTAGTAGGATTTTCCTGACCTTTCCTGTTCTTATGAAAGTCATGGTCCACGGAGAGGTTACAACATTTTAAAGGGATCTGTCTGTTGAAAGGCAATGTTAAAAGAGCCAAAGGAATTTCTGTATGTAACAATCTCCCATATTCTTCATTTACTATTCCTGGGCTGTGCAGTGGGATGGCGAAGCCGAAACCTTTTCTTATAAAACAAAAACACCAGTCCCAGTTTTGTTTTGTCAAAACCTACAACAAGTTTGCCAAAAGCATGTGGGTAAATGTTGTATGTTCTTATGGGGACCAGGGTTACCTTTATGGGCATAATTCAAAAAGCCAACACTGTTCATCACCAAGGTAATACCATACATACAGTGAAGAATAGTAGAGCAGAATTATCATGTGAGGCTATTTTTCTTAAGCTAGAACTGGGGCTTTAGTCAAGGTGGAAGAAATGACAAACGATCAGTCAATGTTAGCAAAAAAAAATTCTGGACTCTGCTAAGCAGCTGAAGATGAAGAGAAATTTCATATTTCAGCCCAACAATGATCCAAATCATACTACAATACCACAGAAGAATGACTTCACCAAAAGAATGTTAAGGCTTAGGAATGTCCAGCCAGAGTCCAGACCTGAATCCAAATATTATTATTGTTCATTTATAGAGCACCATCATAGTCCATGCTGCTGTACAAGGTGGATAGTAAGATAGAGTACAGTACATTGCAAGTGAACGCCCTGCCCTTGTGAGCTGATAATCTAAAGGAAAGGGGGTGGAGATAAGAAAGTATATACTAAGCATGGTACCTAGTACACAGGGGCGACAAGACTGTGAGATCTTAGTAGAATGATAGGCTTGTCTAGAAAGGTGGGCTTTAAAGGTGCTTTTAAAGATTTTGATGGGGAGGTTTGAGGGGGACATCCCAGAGGAGTTGAGTGTGAAGTCCTGGAGCCAAATGTGGGAGGAGGTGATCAAGGTTAACGACAAGAGGAGATCATGTTTTTCATCTGTTATGTGCCCCCTTATTGTAATAGTCCCAAGTTTATTTTGTTAGCCAATTGCTCCCTGCCCTCTATCACTTCGACTGTGCTCATTACCCTATTTGAATGTCCCCTTCTCCCTGTTGCAGTTACAAATGCTTAGTCCAAGCATCATGCATTACCTTTTGCTTGTTTGGCCCTACTCTTTTGTAATACTTAATATTTGGTCTAGGCCATTTTGATGTTGTGTTGCCTGTTAGTAATTTTATTTCCATTTTCATTTGTCTTTTAGGGTATTCTAGTTATCCCTTGCTGCCCTGGCTCCTGATGCCCTTAAGGCCCTAAACACCTGGCCAGGAGGCTTATAATGGGGCCCACCACTGAACATGGACTTTAGTTGAGTGTGCCTTCAGGCTATTGAAGGTCAGATTTCACTTTCTGGACCACATAGGGTGCCCTTTAATAAGCGAGAGGAGGCCGTGCAAATGTTTATGGCGGGAATTAGCCTTCATAACTGTGCCTTGAGCGAGAGAGTGGCAACATATTTGGAAGAGTCAACCACTGATCTGCTCCAGAGGTTCCTGGCCATCTGTATTCTGGCACCCAGAGTCGCGCTGGCCAAAGTATTCACCAGCATTTGGTGGTCAAGCTTTTCTTGAATTTTTTTTTACCACTTATGTCATTTGAGATTAATTATATCCCTTGCCTTATCTGGGTGTGATTAAATAACATCCTAACAAAGTTCAAGTTTTTGGTATTTATTCTCTAATTACTTGTTAATTGTCACAAGTTGTTGGGTTATGGGGCAACTGTGGTTGCAGGTCAACAGAAAATTGATAAAAAATGTGCCTGTCTATCATAACTAAAGCTTGGGAACCCCTACACCCCAAAGTCCAGCATGGCAGGTTAAGGGGATGTTGCCCGGCTTTGGGTTTTTGCAGCTTGCTGTGCCTCAAGCCTCTCCAGCCTTTGAAGGGCAACCTGGTTGATGTCCACCAAAGCCCTAACCAGCGTCTCCATCTGCTGGGGGTGGCTACTCCACAACCACTACAGCCAGGTCTTCATTGAACAAACTGGTGGTCCGTCACACATCTTTAAAATATCTATTGGCATTTTGTAAAAAAATTGGTGCTGTTGGACTGCCAGTTAGCCTCCTTGATTTGGCACCACCTTCCAAAGACAGGTGATGCCTGGCTGCAGGCTGGAGCTGTCTTCCTCCTAGGTGCTCTATGGAGCTGATGGGGCTGCTACTGGCAGAATGAAGATCTGTAGGGAGAAATGGTGATGGCCAGTGTCTGTGGTGCCAGCAGCTGGTTGAAGTGTCCAGATTATATTGGGGTCTCATCCAGATGTTCAGAGTGCCCCTCCTCCAGCTCATTAATTAAAACCAGGAGAGTTGCTGTCTGTTTGGAGAAAGGTCAACGTTAGTGTTAGTTGCCACACAGCCTCCGGGGCCCCAAAACTTTACCCTGGGTTCACCCCCTCCTCTACCCTGCCCCTTAACCTTTGCCTTTTAAGCCCACTCATTTACCTCATTACTGTCTGGACTCTGCTTCCTTGATGGCTGGTTGATGGGTGGGCCCGGCCTTGATGTTGTCTTGGTGGTAGCCAAACCAGATGGGCCAGCTGTGGCTGCAGGTGGCAGGTCTTGTGGGCGAGGTGATTCTGGCTGGAGTTTTGCTGCACAGTCAAGGTAAATGCACAGGTAGTTTCCTCTTAACTGTGTATGTACCCCTTCAAAAGCCCTACAAGGGATACACACTGGGTCCCACATCAATTCTGGTCTGCTCACATCCATGTAAGGGGTCACACAAGGTTGCCTAATACCCTTGGTGTGTGTAGTCACACAACATATGTTGCACAGGCAAGCCCTGAAAGTAGGTGGAAAGTAGTGCATGTGGGAACTAAGGTTGGTGGGTGGTGTGTTTGGTTGGCTTACTCCCCCCTGTGCCAAGCTACAATTTGCTAACAAGTCTTACCACTGGTGGTTTTGGGGTGGAGCATCCTCAAAACCTGCTCCACAGCATGGGTAAAGTGTAAAGTTTTGGGGAGGCCCCCACCAGTATGCAAGCTAGATTCAAACAAAGGAAAGGGTGGCTGAGTTGTCCAAGTCGTCCTATACAAGCAGCCCTCTGGATGTTCAGCACTTACCCCTCAGACTGTCTGGTGCTAAGTTTCCAACAAACCACCACCTTCAGGTCGTCCCACTTTTTCTTGGCCTGGGCATCATCCTTGGTTTCTGGCCCCACCCCTGTCACATTGCAGGCAATCTCTGATCACAACTGCTCCTGCAATGCTTGGGGGTTGAGTGGGACCGGGACCCAGCTAGTCGATTATTTTTGGTAACACCATCTAGCAGAATCTCTAGCTTGGCTTTATTAAATCGGCTACTCAACTTAAACCTTGTTGGTTTGTGCCCAAGGTGAGTGGCTGATTATGTGGTCTGCTGGGTGGTGTCTTGGCAGAAGGGGTAGTCACTATGACGACTCCCATGACAAAAACAGATAGATTTCAGGCTACTGGCTGGGGAAAGAGCAGGCCTGGATGTGGCAACGCTGCTCAGCCATTGGGTCCCCACATGGGGCTCCGCCGTGGACTCTGCAGTGGTGTCCCCACTGGGGTCTGTCCTAGGATTCACATAGTGCTCAGGTGTCCTGACCATTGGCTAGTTTGTGGTGGGCCTTGATTAGTGTTGGTATCAGCAGGGGAATGTCTGTGGGACAAATGGAGGGTCCCGGGGCTGGGTCTGCGGTACTTTGGCCAGGTGCTGCTGGTTCCTCGGCCAGACCTTTGTTCCTGGCTCTGGGGGCTGTGGTGGCGCCTATGGTGGGGCACAGTGAGCTCCTAAGTTAGCAGTGGCATGAACTTTATTTTTGGTGTTATTTTTGGTAACACCATCTAGCAGAATCTCTAGCTTGGCTTTATTAAATCGTCTACTCAACTTAAACCTTGTTGGTTTGTGCCCAGGGTGAGTGGCTGATTATATGGTCTGCTGGGTGGTGTCTTGGCAGAAGGGGTAGTCACTATGCCGACTCCCATGACCAGAACAGATAGATTTCAGGCTACTGGCTGGGGAAAGAGCAGGCTTGGATGTGGCAACGCTGCTCAGCCATTGGGTCCCCACATGGGGCTCCGCTGTGGACTCTGCAGTGGTGTCCCCACTGGGGTCTGTCCTGGGATCCACATAGTGCTCAGGTGTCCTGACCATTGGCTAGTTGATTAGTGTTGGTATCAGCAGGGGAGTGTCTGTGGGACAAATAGAGGGTCCCGGGGCTGGGTCTGTGGTACTTTGGCCAGGTGCTGCCGGTTCCTCGGCCAGGCCTTTGTTTCTGGCTCTGGGGGCTGTGGCGGCGCCTATGGTGGGGCACAGTGAGCTTCTAAGTTAGCAGTGGCATGAACATCTGACTTTCAGCTGTGTGCTTTTAAACCTAATTGAGTGGGAAATTGTATTGGAAACTATTTGTTTTTTTGGTATTGAACATCGCCTCAATGGTGCAAGCAACTTATAAGCAACATGTGTATATGGACTCAAGCACACTTCCGGGGCGCATCAGTGCAGGGGTGTGTCATACAGACAACATACAGCATGGTACCCACTGTCTTCACCTGTGAGCAGCAGAAGGATGTTATAATGGTAATTCACACTTTCATTCCATTCTCCTATGCATGTGTGCGGCATTACACTCCTGCTAAGGTGCAAACAGGTGACAGAGTGGTCACAATATACAAGCGCACATAGTGCCACAGTAATGGCGGAGGCCTGGCCTTCGAACATTACAGGCCCACAGCAAGTGATTTAGGTTTGACATTCCTATGCAATTTACTACTATTTTGGGATGGGAGAACTGGCTTCGCCTTGTTGCTGGATGTGGTCAGCAAGCCATATCCAACAGTAGTAGCAGAACGGAGAGTTAGGTGCACCTTTTGGCCTAAGTGCGTCTGCGCTTGCAATTAGCTACTATTGTGGGATGGGAGAGCTGGCTTCGCTCTGTTGCTGGACGCGGTCAGCGAGCCCTATCTAGCACTTGTAGCTTAGTGGAGAGTTAGGCGTGTCTTTTGGTCTAAGTGCCTCTGTGCTTTAAATCAGCTGCTACTGTGGGATAGGAGAGCTGTCTTAGGTAGCATTGACATACACTAGCGTATACAAGGCTTGGGTGCTTGCGCTGTCCCTGAAAATTACTTAAAGTGGCAGGGGCATGCATGTGGAGCTAAAGGAGACCTAGAGGACATAAGTTTACAATGCATATCTGTTCTTTGCAGCTTTTCATGTACCAAAGGTCCGACTGCAAGCCGAACACACATGAAAAGAGGATGTTGGCAGAGGAAGTGGCAGCCCACATGAGTGGTGAGGGGACGTCGCCTTACACCTTCACCCAAATAATGCAGCACTGGTCGGCGGAATTGGCCCTGGGTGCGAAGGTTCTAGAGCCAGAACTTCCCAGGTAAGTGGATGCACAACAGAGAAGGTGATAATATCAGGGTAATGAGTAACATGATTTATAAAATGATATTTTCTTTTGTAGCTGGGGAGTTCTTGCTGCAGATCAAGCCCGTTCACATGCGAGGGGTCCAACCAATGCAACCAAGAAGACAGGGTGTGGGTGTAAGGTGGTGGCCCCAAACCCATCATCAAACCCATCATCATCAAACATCATCTTCCCCCTCTGAAGCAGCACCACCACCATCCATGGAGCCCGCTAAAGAGGAGGTTGTGTTGGGCTTGGAGTCGCCCACAGCTCCGGCACACTCTGGTAGTCCAATAAATACACCTGGCACACCTGGCTATACTCAACCCACCCACTGAATGGAGCCAGGTATTTGCGCTGTGTGTACGCACCTCCAGAGGAGAGGTAGCGTCGTAGACAGCGTGCAGCATGGATGGCGGGGACAGTGTGAATGACAGGGACATTGGCAGCGATGGATATGTGAGTTTCCTTTTTTTTCTTTTGCCTATGGGAAAAGGGAGGGGGGGTACCACACTGCCTATGGGGATGGGAGGGGGGCATGCCACACTGCCTGTGGGGAATGGGAGGGGGGCATGCCACACTGTCTTTGGGGAATGGAATGGGGGAAATGCCACACTGTCTATGGGGAATGGGAGGGGGGAAATGCCACACTGCCTATGGGATGGGGAAATGCCACACTGTCTATGAGGAATGGGATGGGGGAAATGCCACACTGTCTATGGAGAATGAGATAGGGGAAATGCCACACTCTCTATGAGGAATGGGATGGGATAAATGCCCCACTGTCTATATGAGATCGGAGGAATGCCATACTGCCTATGGGGGGGAATGGGAGGGGGAAATGCTACACTGCCTATATGGGGAACAGTAGGGGAAGACTGACACCCTGCCTATATGGGGAATGGGAGGGGAGAGACTGCCACACTGCCTATATGGGGAATAGAAGGGAGGAGCCTGCAACACTGCCATTAGGGGGAATGGGAGGGGGGAATGCCACACTGCCTATGGGAATGGAGGAGTAGTGCCACTCTGCCCATGGGGGCCCTATTTGGTTCTTGGGGGAACAGTGTTTTAGCACAACAGCTAGGTGTGTCCTATGGGCAGGTGCATCCTATAGGACAAAAAATATGGTAATCTATTACATTAAAAACATAATACAATAAAAAAAACAATTATATTTCACAAATGAACATTCTTATAGAAAATAAATGACAGAAGAGAAGTGTGCTCCATTGAAAGAGAATGTTCAAATAAGATATTAGATACAGTGCTACCATGGAAACTAATTACTTTTATTCAAACTTATTTTTTATCTTTACCAGAACGTATTAATTACTATGGCAACACCTTTAAGACAGAACATCTAGTCTAGATCTATAAAAAAAACTCCTAAATTCTTAGTCACCATGGCAACTTTATTTGAATGTGTGATTTACTTATTTTTATTTTTTGATACAATATAACGTACACATCAGATTATGTGTATAAAACAGAAGATATATATATATATATATATATATATATATATATATATATATATATTGTTTTTACCATAATGAGCAAAGCTTTCTACTAAAAGAAAAAACTTTTCTAGGCCCAGTTCACAGCTTGAAATAAATGCTTTTTTGTTAAATTTTAAGGGTTAAAAACCCTTAAACATAATTTAAAAAAATGACATTGCCTCTCCCCCCCCCCTTTCCAGCATAACCAGCCCGGGCAACAGCTATGGGGGCTTGTAGACCAGGGCGAGGGTGTCAGTTTCAGTGTTCCCTGGCCCTGAAATTTACAGGCCTGCATAATCTGTACAATTTTACTACAGCAGCACTTGAAAGTTTTTGAACCCTTTGCAACCAAATCAGAAAATGAGTAAAACATGTTAGATGTCTTTTATTTAATGGCGGAATGTATGCAATATCACATATCTTTGAGTGCAAAATTATGTTACTTTAAATATCAGGTATGTCCCCCTTATATTGTTGACTAGCCCTGCAAATAAGCTTGATGGAATTTTGGAAATCTCAATAGGAATAGAGGTGCTTCCTATGGAAAGTATTTGCACAGTACTCAACACGAGGAAAAATAGCATTGCCCATCAATCCTTGCAGCAGGCGGTTAATCTTTGGTATTGAACCCTTAGCATTTCTAAGGGCCTCAGATTGCTCAGAGGCGATTTGCATAGCTCTGCCTGCTTCAAGGATTGATGGGCAATGCTATTTTTCCTTGTGTTGGGTGCTGTGCAAATACCTTATGTTTTAGGAAAGCACCTCTTTTGCTTTAGCTTCATGTAGAGGGTCTTTTGGTCTCTTTAGCTCCCCTATATTAAGCCTAACATGGGTCTCTCTACAGTGACTTACGACTCTCACCAAGTCTCACTCCCCATACAGCCAGAAACATCTGCCCTAGTGCTTATGAGAGCCTAAAGCTTGAAATACGTGTTCCCTCCCACTAGGTTTAATAAGGTACTTCATGAGTTTTGGGTCCGGCGGGTCCTGGGTGCTCTCAGTGAGAAGGCGGTGGACAAGCAATCCCTTTTCTCATGAGCCAGGAGGGAGGATCAGGTGAACCTGGTCCCTGTTTTGAACATCGACCTCGGGGACCTGGTCTGGATGTCTTCCAGAAGTCCCGGGGTTTGTGTCAATTCAACTGCTGTCCCTGGGCTGGTTATGGTGCGGTTGAGGACATACCCCACTTTTTTGGGGGATGTCCTTATGCCAGGGACTTCAGGGATGCCTGTCACCCTATTTGTAGGGCCATAATTGGCACTAATTTTATTTCATTTGCTTTTTTTCTGACAGGTTTGTAGGAAAGTAAAGAGAGGATCGGGTGGCTTCTTAGTGCCCTTATGAAGGAGGTTCTTCTAGGATGCTTGCAACTTATCGGTATTTATGCAGCTGGACCTGGATGTCTTTTGTGTAATCAAATTGCTAATTTCTCGACTATTTTTCATTTTTAGGCTGGATGTACATTATTTCAGGGTAGAGATGGTGGAAGGATGTGGATATCTCATAGGTGGCGGCTTTATTTACTTAGTTTAGTAAGGTTTTAGCTAGTATTGTTGGTTTGTATGGGGGTTGGGGATTTTTTGGGATTGTTTCTGTAATTTGTTGAATTTTTCTTGAATTGATTATGGAGTGTTTGGATAATGGGCTCTTTTTTCTTTATTTCTTAATAAAAAAATTGAAACACGTATTTGGCCGTGAAGCTTTCGTGTTGGCATTTGGGTATTGCAGATATCTTCCTGGTCTTTTGGCTAAGATCATGTTTTACGGAGGGGCATTTGATTGAGGGGAAGGTTCGTGGTGAACAGCAGCGCTGATTCTGGCCTTTGGGTTCATTGCCCTCAGCCAGCTGTGTCAGTTGCTGCTAGACACCCCGGGAATTGCAGCTTGCTGGTAAAAGACTGGGCGGGGGCAGTGTCTGCTGGGCTCCCCTCCTTGTCCAATAACTGGTAGGTTCTCTGGTGCGATCACCCCCTTGGCCTTTTGGAATCAGCGAGCTTCAACCCGTCTTCCATCTATCCATCTATCTTGCTGCTATTGGGGGCTGCATTAAAGCTCCAGAGCAATGGGTTTGTGATCTTTAGGCAGTTACCATGGCGCTTCATCCTAATCACTTGAGGAACACCATATGTTTCGTGGTTCAGCAGGAACATTGGGCTGCTGTATCCTTGGGGTCCACTTGTGTGGATATTCTGAATGATTTTCTTCATGTTCCAGTAAGGGACATTCAAGCTTGTGAAGGAGTTCCCAAAAAATGGGCTATACTATGTCTCATTTTGTTCCAAGGATCAGTGTCTGACAGCGATTGAGAACTTGGCCCGTGGAAAGAAATATGGCAAGGCGAGTCGGGAGCAAAGTTTGTGTACGTCCACAGCTTTAAAGAGTCATTGATCTGGTCATACTTGCAGCGGTATATGAAACTGGTCGGTGAGCCCATTGCACTGGCGAACAGCTATGGCTATCTGTGAAGCAGATTTAAGGTAAAGGCTAAGTTTCATCAAGACCCGCAAGGGTATAATGGCCTCAGGCATCCGCCCCCAGCTTTTACAATGGCTGGGAAGTGATGCTCTGTTTATTATGCAGGAAAACTCTTGTTTTGTAGGAACTGTCAGAGATTTGGGCATAATTTGAATGTTTGTAATGATGCCAAGAGATGCCGATACTGTTACAGCTCAGAGCATAAGAGCAAATACGATACACGAAATTATGGTGGAATATCAGTAGCTTAGGGATTTACATAGAACAAGGCCTTATACCTAGGGGGTTAAGGGTACAAATTTTCCCGGCATGGCAGATTCCAGAGGAATACAAACAAAAATGGGAAACGCACCTCACCCAATGTTCTAGGCATTTAATGGAGGAATTGATAGCTATGGATAAGGCTACCTTAAGTGGAGTGAAAGAAACGATTAGACAATTGTATGAGCAAATCCCACGGGATACCCCTGCACAAGAAATTGAAAAATTGCAAGCAGAGCTTAATGAGGATTTAGAATTTTTTGAAGACACTATCATGGCGTCCAAGCAGGACAAGTTACAAAGGGATAAAATCGATGCAGAGACTAATAGAGTATATAAATGGCGACATGTGGGCAATAGCCGCATAACCTATACCCACAATAGGAGTAGGTCTTCAAGCAGAAGTGCATCAATCTCCAGCAGAACCTCTGACACAGACTTCTCGCGCCCTTTTTTGGGACAACTAGGTGCAAGGAGTCAAGGAGGAGCAGGGGTAGGAATAGGAGGGGGGGCAAAAGGAGATGTAAATCGTGGCAAAAACAATGCCCGGTGGGGTCATCGCCGATTCCATCAGGGTCCCCCCAAGAGACCGAGACAAGAAATCAGCCCATAGAGGTCGTTCCTCCCCCACTTACTGAGGCTAAAATGGATAACCAGCAACTGAGTATTATTAATCTCTCGGGAATACCCCTTACTGAGGAAGAAAGGTCAGTTCTTGCTAGGGGGTTATCTTTTGCACCGAATACCCAGATTGACAAATTCGATGTTACTAAAGACCTCTTCTTATTCTGTAGGAGACTTCTTCTCAAAAAAAAATTTTTTGAGGCACCTGAAAACACTAGTGCCGCTATTGATTGGCGGGAGGGGGTCGCGTTGGATGACTTGACCTCCCTATTATATGAACAGGAGGTGACCTTCCCAGAGGGTGGGGGGTTACACAAGCCCTCTCGATTTACACCACCTTGGACGATCTGCCCTGCGGTGTTTTCCTTCTTCCAAGTGGTAAGTAATGAGATCAAACAGTTGAGAACCCACTCGGGACCAAATAATCTGACAAAGGAAGAGGTTATGGCGATTCAGAATTTAAAGGCACGGTCAGATATTATCATTAAGGAGTCTGACAAGGGCGGTAACATTGTGGTCATGTCTTCTGACTACTACAGGAGTGAAGCCCTTCGTCAGCTCCTTAATCCAACTAATTATGAGAAGCTCCCTACCAACCCCTTACCATCATATAAAGTGGAGTTTGATGCATTTCTTATGGAAGCCCAGCGACAGGGTGTCATTAGTCAAAAAACAGCAGACTACCTTAAGGTAGACTTCCCAGTGGCACCCACCTTCTATATGCTCCCTAAAACCCATAAGAACCCCCGTTGCCCGCCGGGTAGGCCGATTGTAGCTGGCATCGGGGGGCTCACAGAAAGGGCCTGCATTTACATTGATCAAAGACTGCAGAAACATGTTTTGGCTTTGGAGTCATATGTGAGGGACTCGATGGATGTACTGAATCGGTTGAATCAAATACAGTTACCTAGAGAAGCGTTATTAGTTACCTTAGACGTAGAGGCCCTGTATACGAATATATCTCACAGTCTGGCCTTACAGACTTGTAGATACTTTTTACACATGGAAAATCAAAGAGACTCACGTCAACTTGAATTCACCATAGCTCTTTTAGAATTTGTACTCTCCCACAATGCCTTTACGTTTGACGGCTCCTTCTATAGGCAAGTGTGCGGAGTCGCGATGGGGGCGCGATGTGCCCCTTCGGTGGCGAATCTCTTTATGGGATGGTGGGAGAGGGAAATAGTATCTAGTGACAAGTTTGCCGTATACCAGCCCCACATCCTTAGCTGGTTTCGTTACATCGATGATGTGCTCCTGCTGTGGCAGGGCACTCAGGAAGATTGTATCGATTTCATTAATTTGCTCAATGATAATCCCTATAGCATTTTTTTGACATCTCATATTTCGGACAGTACAGTTGATTTTCTAGATTTGACGATTATTAAAAAAGAAAATGGAGACATAGAGACAACACTGTACCGCAAGCCTACATCTGTGAACAGTTTATTACATTATAGTAGTTTTCACCGCAAGAAACTGAAACAGGGTATACCGGTGGGACAATTTTTAAGGCTGCGCCGGAACTGCTCGACTGAGGATGAGTTTAAGAAACATGCCAGTATATTAGGGGATCGTTTTCAGAAACGAGGGTACCCTGATCTAGTAGTGAAGAAGGCGTTAGAGAGGGCCCAACGCACTCCCAGAGCATCTCTGCTTATACCTAGGAAGAGGCAGAGGGATAATACTGAGGTCAGATTTGTTACTCGGCTGAACAATCAATGGACACAATTACAACATATACTATACAGACATTGGAACATCCTGAGGAGTGATCCCTATCTGGCTAGATGGGTGAGAAAGGGTCCTCGGATGATAGCCCGGAGAGCCCCTAGTCTAGGAGATAGAATTTGCAGGAGTCATTACTCCAGACCAAGTACCTGGCTCCAGGAGGGCAGGACACAAGGGAGCTTCCCATGTGGGAATTGCTCCATTTGCAGATATATGTCCCCTACAAAAGAAGTTACCAACCCACGCACGAATAAAGCATATTACATCAAACAATTCCTTAATTGTAGAACAGTGGGGGTGGTATATCTGATTCGGTGCACTTGTTCTAAACTGTATGTGGGCGAGACGAAAAACACATTGAAAGCTAGAATACAGGCACATCTTTCGTCATTTCGCCTGGTCCATAGGAACATGGAGCAAGGCCGCCCTATACCCCCAGTAGCGTTGCATATGTTTGAAAAGCATGAGGGACATTTTGAGGGGATACAGATTATGGGGTTGGAAAAAGTGCAACTAGGCATAAGAGGTGGGGACATAAAAAAACTCCTACAACAGCGGGAGTTGCGCTGGATTTACCAGCTAGAGACCCAGCAACCCTACGGACTTAATGAGGATTTTTCTTTTACTCCATTCTTGGGATAACTCCGTGGGTACCACTGCCGGGAGTCTCCTTTCATGGGTAAGGGTCTATTGCACCTAGGGTGGTTGTATTATAGGGCAGTCTTCTCCCATGGTGGGTATGGGGGGTGGGGCGTGCGGGGGGGCTTGTTGGTGGGGGGGGGGGGGGTGCACTGGGAGGTTTGTCATTAGTTTATTTAGGCACTTTAGGTTGTTTGGTATATGGATCTGAACAAGTTGGAGTGTTACACTATTCATGTGTTTATTATTTTTAGGTTTGACAATATTGTATTTAATCATCCATTTATATGATTTGTGGTGTTTATTGAGGATATGGTTTATGGTATTGGTGTTTTTAATTTGTGTACACATTTTTCGTAGTTATACGGACCCACGACGTGTCCAGGTACGGGTGTTTACATCATGGGATGAATTAGAGCCCTGTAGGGGGCTGCCCCCACCCTGAGACCGGCATTGGTGTGCAGTCTCACGACCCTTTGGATGGAGTAACATCAGAATCTCCAGCTACTATATGGATCCACGTCGGTTTGGGTGCCTACATCATAGGATGAGATGGAGTCCTGATCAGGGCTGTTCCCACCCCGAGATCGAGACCGGCACGGGGTGTATTCCAATCACCCTTTGGATGGAGCAACAAGAGAAATCCCAGCCTTGGAGTGGAAGGAATCTGGGCTCATCTGTTGCCCCAACCTGTGTGGCCCCCGCCATCTGGCGGCCTCCTTATCTGGTTCTTGTGTTTTTTTTTCCTCCCTTTATTGTATCCTTGTCCTTTTTTCTCTCCTCCCCCCTTTCCCCCTCCCCCCCCCCCCCTCTTTTTCCCCCCCTTCCCCCTGCCCCTTCTCACTGGGTACTAGTCCCCCTCTTTTTCAGGCTGCTGTTGCCTCGTATAGCATCACCATTGTTACAGTTTGGCTATTTGTTCCCCGCTTAGGCTGATATGAGTATGGACTGCAGAGTTGGCTCACCATAATGATGATATCGATGGTGCTCCCCCCCCCTTCCCCCCCCCCCTCCCCCCCCCCCCCCCCCCTTTTTTATGAATAAATCGTGTGGACTCTTTTCAATGTATTTCAACATGTATATAAAGTGTATATATATATTAAACGACGCCGATTTTGTGATGTAAATTTTTTATATTTGTTGTATAGATAGAGCTTTATTATTAATATAGATTGTTTATAGAGTATGGTTATGTAGTACTGTATAGTCCCCCTCAAAAAATTGTAGTTGTAAATTGGGTGCGGCCCCCACCGGGTGGTACTCACCTACCTACGTTCCCAGTCCCACGCTGTCATTCTAGCAGGGCTCGCCTCGCGGCTGCAGCGCGAGCTGTGTGCCTTCTGCATTGCACAGACACACTTCCGCGCTCCAGGCTGGAGCGCAAGTGATGTCATATCCGCCGGAGGTCGGGTGACGCGCTTCCGGCCGGAGCGCGCCCTGACACACCGGCTTTCTATTCAGGACAGCGGGGGAACGAGGTGGGGTGGGTATAAAGCCACCATGGGAGCTGTTACCCAGCCAGCCACTTTACTGCCCTGAGGAAGAGACCCAGCGTCTCGGAACGCGTGGGCTCGCTATACGGGGAGCTGAGGTTGTCACCATCATCCATTTTGAGATAAGTGATTATGTATTGTTTTTGTTACAGATTTATATCTCCTGAGGTTTTATCACAGATTGGTTGTTTCTGGATCATTATTGTTTGAGATTGATGCACTTTAGCACTTAGCACTTTATTATTAATTGGACTGTATATAGTTAGAGTTAGTGTTAGGAGATATATGGTCATTATTTAGGGCACATAGGTTTACACTACTGGATGACTTTATATATGGTACACCCATGCCCCCCGGTGGCAGATTAGGATATTACAGTTGTCTTATATGTTTTTTAGATATGTATATGTTTGTCTTGTAACTTTATATTTGAATCTAATTATTAAAAATCATTTTCTTACGAATATCAGTGTGTGCAATAGTAACATCTTTGGTTAGATATTCCATAGGGGTATTTGGGCTCCCCCCATTTTTCTGCTCAGAGCATAAGGCCCGAGACTGCAAGGTCAGGAAAATGTGCGACTTTTGCGGTTTTCCAGGCCATATAGTTTGGGAATGCCCCCAGATGGGGAGGGGAAGTCTTTATTGCATGTGGTAAAACAGAACCCTTTGATGAAACCTGGTGCCCCCACAGGTATCAGAGTCTGGAAGCCTAGTATGGAAGCAGCAATTATAGAGCCCAAAATTCTTCCTCAAGATGGTGAGGTAGCAGCTGGTACTTCCAGGAGTGGTGAGACGGTTAAGGGGGTAGTTCCTGTGCAAAAGGAACAAAGTGAGAAACCCCTGAGGAAAAAAGGGAAACAGGTGTTGGAAAAAAGAAGACTGTGGAGGAGGTGGTTGGCAAATGGATATTGAGGTCCCAAAAGAATGCTCAGGCATTGTTGGAGAATTGTGAGACTAGTGCTAAAACAAAGAAAGCTTCTCGTAAATGAGTCCCTAAGGCTAAATCTCAAGGCTCTCCAGAGAGAGGGGAATTGGTTGATTCAATTTTAGCACTGGAGAAGACAGGAAGAGGAGAGGGGCAAAGAGCTTCCATACCTTCTCTAATCAGGCTGACCCAGGGGTTCCAGGGGCTGGCACCATAGGGTATGGTGGAGCAGGGGTCATCTGATCTCAGCCAATCCTGGTCAGTCATTCAGTATTCACATGGATTGTCAGCCATCATCGGCAGTTGTGCTCTTCCCTACTTGCCCTCCTGCCATTCCAGGGTACCTGGTAGGGGTGTGGGGTGAACAATCTGTTTACAGTCAGGAATGGGGGGGATGTGTACTCGGGGGTTATGTTTTCTATTCACACCCATTGCTCCTCTTATTCTTGGTTCTCTGGCTATCCTGGAGGAGGGGGAATAGCTCGCCCATTTTCTGCCAGCTCCATGTCCCGGCTTCATCTGTTATGGATTGGCTCACTACGGGGTCGGAGGAGGATGAGAGCGAGACTGGGATTCCATTTTCCCCGGACACTTCTGTGGAGGACCCCTTGATGGAGCAGGTCATCTCAAAGCACCATGAGGGAGGCCATTAGCATTGGGATGATTCCTTCTGTCTTGTCATGGCTAGTATCAATGTGAGGATCATTTGCACGGGTCACCCTCTTTACCCTCTTTTTTGTGATCATCCTGGGTCAGTTGCTGAAATGTCAGTTTTGGGGTACAAATTGGGAGGGATATGTATGGTCTTCCCTTAGAAATATGGCCAAGAACAAGACGCCAGGGTGTCATGGCTGCCAGCTGAGTTTTACACTGAAACCTGGGACCTTATTAAATGGGACTTGGTGGAAGTGTTAGCAGCAGTTTTTAATCTTTGTGTCCTGTCTCCGTTGGTGGAGTTGGGGGACATGTGGATTACAAAATTATTGCTAAAATTGTGGTTCAGGGGAGAAATTTCCTCCATTATTGGCCTTTATTCTGGTATCTCTAGTCAGGTGTTCCATTAGCACTGGTGTCTGGCAGGGCTGCCCACTGTCCCCATTGGCTTTCATCTGTGTTATAGAGCCATTAATTTGGTACATTTGTAAAGACAAGTTATTTAGGGGGATGCGGGTCCCTGGAAGTGGGGGGAGGGGGGGACAGCCAAGAAAATGGCATACATGGACGATCTGATTTTGGTTGGGGAGTTGGCCCATGTTCAGAGAGGGAACCTTTAACTGCGCATTCGCATTTTTTGCGCAACTGTGGGCATGTCGATAAACTGGCAGAAATTCTGTAGTTGGGAGAAAGGAGGTAGCAGCAGTCTCGAGGTGGAAATCTTGAAGGTATTATTCAACACCCACCTAAAAGTTTGGATTGAGGAAAGGTCTAGCAGAAGTTGGAGTGGTGGAGACTGTGGACCTTTCCCTTCAAGGTAGAACCCTGATTGTTAAATCAGTGGTACTCCCCCTGAGCCTGTATACTAGTGCTATTTTCCCATCCTCTCCTCGCTGGATACAGCAGATGAACAAGCTGCTGTTATCCTTCTTTTGGGGGCCCAGAGGGGAGAGGGTCAATTGGGTCAAAGTGGTCAAGGAGGTTAGGTTGAAGGGCTATGAGTTCCCTAACTTCCTAACTTAGTATTCCTTTTCCTGGCTCATTACTGGTTGGGTGTCCAGCATACTCTTCTCAGGAGCTCCCTCGCTTCAACTATGATACGGTATGCTGGGGGTCATATACTGATAGGTCTGGATTGGTGTACTAGAGATCTAAGGTTGCCAATTGCTTTCTCTCTTGCTAGGTTTTATAAGGTACCTCATGACTTTTGGGTCAGGTGGGGCCTGGGTGCACTTGGGGAGAGGGCATTGGACAAGTGACCCCTTTTCTTGGGCCAGAAGTGAATCTGGTCCCCCTTTTGAACATTGACCAGACCATGGAGACCTGGAGGAAAATGGCACTAGTAGGACTCACTAATAAAAAGAGGGACCTGGTCTGGATGTTCCTGATGGGTTGCTTCCCGACCAGAGGCTCGATTCAGAGAGACAAAAAAAGACTTTTGTGTTTGTGCCGATCTGTTTTTTTTTTTTAATTTCCCGCTTTCGTATGAGTGTGCAAGCGATTCTATGCATGCATTGCAATCCTTCTGTAAAGTTTCCGTCTGTTCGTACGGCAGAGTACGAATACGAGGATGTCATTTTCCAGCATGATTTTTCCATCTAATTTTCTCATGTTACAACGTAGGCTTTCGTTTTTGCCCTTTTCCCATCGTCTCCTCCCATGAATCCTTTACGTTTCCCGATTCTGTTTCCCTTTTTCAATAAATAATCATCCAGATGGAAATCCTTATGATCTAGCGCCTGCGCACTACAAACTTAACTCATTAACGTGCTCGCCTACATATTTGACACCCTCAATTCTACTACAATGTTTAGCTAAATCACTTTGCGCTATCCTCCCTCTTCCCTTTTGGACCCTTAAAGCTCACCCCAACCACTTAGCGCTATCCTCCATCTTCCCTTTTGGACCCTTAAAGCTCACCCAAACCACTTCGCGGTTAGGTTCTTCTTCCATTTTAGCCCACTAAAACTTACCCAAATCACTTCTCGGTCATGTGAATATTCATCTTTAAATATTTCTGGGCCCATTCGTTTTGTGTTAATGTATTTTGTAAATGAAATGACACTGAAACATTTTTTTCCCATCATAAAATATAAAATATTAAAATATTTTGAAAATTTAACATTTTTACAACTATAAAAAACTAAATACATAGCAATGGCAGGCCACAGAACATTATTCATCATCTGTGGTCCCCAACGAGTCGCGCAAGTCCTGCATCTTGCCCACCAACTGAAGGACCCTGACACTCAGTTGTGCCACTCTGGCATGTGAGGTCCCTGTTAAAAAACGTAAATTAAATTATTGGTATAACCTTGTTTGGGTCATACTGCAGTGCCCCCCCCCCCCCCCCCTGTATGGTCCAAACACCTAAATATGGACTTTAAAAGCCCGAAGGCCCTCGCCACCACGGCCCGGGTTTTGCATAGGGCCCGATTAGAGAACTCCTGGCCCGCATTCTGTAGGCAAAGAACGGGCATCAGGAGCAAGGGCAGGAGTGGATATCCAGAATCCCCTGAAAGAATTTAAAAATACTAACATAAAATACACATTCTAAGCAACAATATTGTTTAACATGTCATCAAGGGCTAAAAACAGCCATAGGTTAAGACATGAGTCATCAACTATATTCATTGCCATACAGTGAAAATGGATTGATGGAATGTGAGCAAACTTACCCAGGAACCATCCACCAGATAATTCTCCTGACTCAAACTGACGAAATAAGCCGGAGCTCTGCAATATATAAGCATCATGGGACGACCCTGGATGCCCTGCAAGAACAAAGAGGAATCGCATAGCTGGACCAAACACTGCTTGTATGTTGTGCGAGTGGCACATCTTGCGGTTCCTGCAACCAAATATAAAATAATTACACAAAGCAAAGGTAACCAACTAAAACAATAACTCCTACAACAAATTAAGATTCAAGTTCAACAATCCAAATATAATTCACAAAGGACATAAGTCTAAAAAAATATACCAATTATATGGATGTGTGGGAAAATAAAGGTTTACATGCTAAGGACTAATTAAGGTCAGCATTAAAATGCTTCTATAAGGCATACATGAAATGTATTGATTTAGGTATGCATTGCTATACAATTTATGGCCTCGGCCATGCTGATACATGCAATGACTCCTCCACATAGCCACAAAACACGTTCAACAATAGCAATCCGAGGCCTCAAAGGCCCCGTAAGTGGATCGGAAATGAAACGGTTTAATAGGGTGGTGGTTCCTCGGCTATCAGCTCTCTGAATCAGACGCAAAATGATCCGAACTAACGCAAATGATCCGATTTGCTTTCGTTCATCAAAAGCGCATATGCGCATTTTCCCGAAAAAAAAACAAAAAAATGACAAACACCCACAAAAACTTTCACAGACAGCTACGGAAGTCCAGACGAATGCGTCTCTGAATCGAGCCTCAGGTCCTTCCAGAAGTCCGGGGGGTTTGGGTCAATACGACTGCTGTCACCAGGCTGGTTGTGGTGGGGTTGAGTACATCCCCCACCGTTTTTTTTTCGATTTTCTCTTTAAATATTCTTTTGTAGAACAAATTGTGTGCTAATGACCATTGTCTTGTTGCATGACCCACTGTCTCTACAGACACATGTTCACATTTTTACCTTTAGAATCAAAGATGGTGAGCTCTTCAGATGCAGCAACCTAGCCCCAATCCATGATACTCAACAGATAGTAGAAGATTTTTATGTGGGGTGCAGTGTTTTTCTTGTTCTAAACATATTTTTACTAAAACCCCCAAATTTCTGTTTGTCTCATCTATCCACAAACCACTGTTTCAATAGCCATCTGGCCTGTCCAGTTGATCTATAGCAAGCTGCAAATGTGCGACAAAGTTCTGTTGGAGAACAGTGGTTTCTCCTAGAAATTTTGCCATAAATCATGTTCAGTGTCCTCCAGATGGTGAAAATTAGCTAATGTTAGAAAGGTTGCCATGTGTTCCTTTGTTCCTTTCTCAACTCCCAAGGCTAATTAATACTTAACATAGTCATGTGACATTTCTTTTCAAAAGTTTTTATTAAATTTTCAGAAGTCATAGGATACAGCGGTATCTGTGTAAGCATTGCATTGGTACATACATAATTTTACATAGTATGCAAAAGTTAGAACATATAACGCTAGAGTTACAAACCAATATAAGTAGCTCAGGGGAGAACATCTGTACATGGTATTCTGGTGAGTATAATGCAATATTTCCGAACAACACATTGTAGGTTTCATTTACTTAAATATGAAGGGAGATTCCTTGTCATACTAGTACAGCTGCTGATAAGGGATCATGAATGGTTTATGTGTGTATCATTGGTAAATCTAATGTTTAATAACTTGTACCGCTATATGGCTACTGCCTCTATATAACTGATGGGATAGAGAAGAGAGAAAGAGAAGAAAGAGAAAGAGGGGAGATAGGGAAAGATTGGGAGGGGCAGGAGGGAAGGAGGGGGTGGGGGAGACTCCAGCGGGGTATAGCCTGCAAAACCTACTGATAGGGCTCTTAAACTGAATGTATCGGGTCTGATTGGTTACGGGCAAGTTCAATGTAATCTATCCAAGGGGACCAAATCTTAAGGAATTTATCATATTCATCATTTTTAATAGCTGTCATTTTTTCATTACTCATTGTGTCTAATATTTTGCTATATACTTCAAACCAAGGTATATTGGGAGACTTCCAATTTCTAGCTATGGTGGTTTTAACTGCAGCGAAAAAATATTGAGCTAGTTTCCATTCAGAATTGTTCATTGTGTTAGGTTTATGTAGCATGAGTGTTTCCCATATGTCCCCTCTACTGGTGATATGTAGAACATCTGACAACAGTCTATGTGTTTTATCCCAGGTCGCTTTTGCTATGGGGCAATTCCACCATATATGGGCCATTGTTCCTACCTCCATACATCCTCTAAAGCATTGTGGCGGGGTGGTAGGGGAGAATTTATGGATTCTGTCTGGGGTATAATACCATCTAAATAACACCTTGTACGCATTCTCAAGTACCATTGTGTTACAGGAAGCTCTTTTCGTCTGTTCCCATATTCTCCGCCATCCCTCTTCATCTTTATTGATGCCGAGTTCTTTTTCCCAGGCAATCATATAATTATGCTTAAATGTAGGAGACTGGGTCACTAACACATCGTAGAGATATGTGATCAGGCCAGTCCCAAAGTGGTCTTTAATACATCTATTCTCAAATTCGGTAGGACGGTACGGGGGAGGGGCTTTCTTCAGAAGGGTCTTAATAAAATGTTGAATCTGGAGGAACCGAAATATTTCAGTTGGGGGTCTCTCTCCTCTCGATCCAAAATCTTGAGGGCTCTTCATACCTTTTGGGGTACAAAAATTTTCTATTAAGCTATAGTTGTTTTGAGCCTACCATTTAAAGTTTGCGGAGTGTGAGATACCTGGGGGGAATAGTGGATTTCCCAGCAGGGGGGAGGCCGGCAGATGAGGAGAAGAAAAGACTCCTTTGACTCTGTCCCATATTGACAGGGAGAATGCCAGAATCGGAGGAAGAGACTTTGGCCTCAAGGCCCCAGGGATCCATAGTAAAGCAGCGGGAGAGATTGGATCGCAACTCACCGAGTCATTTAACACCCAATGGGGTTTATAGCTTGGTGTGTGAAGCAGGACTAAGGGGGCTATCTGGGCTGCGATGTAGTATTTATGAATTGATGGAAATGACAAGCCTCCTTTTTCTTTTTTACAGAACAAGGTAGCCTTGCTAATCCTAGGTTTGGTTTTATTCCAGATAAATGTCATAAATTTCTGTTGTAGTATATTAAGAGTGGACTTAGGGACAGAGATGGGCAGAACTCTGAAGAAGTATAATATTTTAGGGAGAACAGTCATCTTAAGGGCCGCTATGCGGCCTAGCCACGAGAGCCTAATAAATTGCCAGGAGTGTAATAAAGAATCTAAAGCTTTAAGGGCTCCGGGGTAATTTGCTTTGTATAGGTCACTAAGATTTGCTGTAAGCTTGATCCCCAAATATGGCAGCCTCTGAGTCCATTGCCAGGTGAAGTTTTGCATGAGCAAGTGTTTGGTCTGGCTAGCTAGTGATACATCCAGAGCCATAGACTTGGACGCATTCAGTTTAAGGCCAGATATTTGATTAAATTTATCAAAAACCTTGAAGGCATTGGGGGCTGAAATATGCGGGGATGACATCAGCAACATCATGTCGTCGGCAAAGAGAGATATTTTGTGGTCTTGAGACCCCATAAAAATACCTTTAATTGAGGAGTTCTGCCTGATCTTCTGCGCCAAAGGTTCTAGAGCTAAAACAAATAGGATAGGGGATAATGGGCACCCCTGCCTTGTGCCTCTCTGGATAGGAAAATTGGGTGATGTAAATCCTGAGTACCTAACACAGGCAGTCGGCCTAGAATATAAGGCTGAGATCCATGACATGAGGCCCGGACCAAATCCCCATCTCTCTAGAGTGAACTGGAGATACTGCCAGGAGATGGAGTCAAAAGCTTTCTCCACATCCAAGGAGAGGAGCATAGCCTCAATGTCCTGGGTTCTGGCTTTATGAAGAAGTTGCATGATTCTTCTGACTCCATCCCCTGCCTGCCTTCTGGGGACAAATCCCACTTGGTCTCTGTGAATAATGTCACCTAAAAATTGATTTATTCTATTGGCCAAGATCTTTGTTAGGAGTTTCAGATCAATATTTAGAAGTGAAATAGGTCTGTAATTTGTCCATAACTGATGGTCTTTGTCCGGTTTAGGTATCATTACTATCGAGGCTTGCAACATTTCTGGGTCCATGGGGTTTCCATCTTTTATGTAATTAAATAACTTAGCTAGCCTCGGGGCTACTATTGGGGCCAACTTTTTGTAAAATAAAGCGGTGAATCCGTCAGGTCCGGGCCTTTTACTGTTTTTCAGGGTCTTAATTGCCTTTAAAACCTCTTCTGTGGTGATATCTTCATCTACACTATCCCTCTGGGTTTTTGAGAGCTCCGGTATTTTAATATCCTCAAAAAAGTGTTGGGCCTGCTGGACAGATAAAGGGGGTGGAGCTTTATATAAGTCTGAAAGGCCTGCTGAAAATTCAGATACCACCGCTTGTGGGTTACTGGTTACAGTACCTAGTCTAGTTTTGAGTTTCACTGGTGTAACATAGGAGTCCTGACATTTAAGTTGAGTCGCTAAGAGTGTTCCTGTCTTGTTCGCTGATGTATAGTACCTATGACGGGCCCTTTTATAACGCCATTCTGCTTGGTTAGTCTGCAGTAAGTTTAATTTAGTCCTAGTGGATTCCATCTGGCGGAGATGTTTGGCACTGGGAGCTGCCTTAAAGGTTTGAACATCTTTATCATATTGTGCCTGTAGTGTTTTTTCTAAAGCTGCCCTTTCCTTCCTTTTCTTTGAGGCTAGAGCAATAAAATGTCCCCTGATAACCGATTTAAATGCTCCCCAGATCATGGTTGGTGGGGAGGTCTGGGATTCATTTATTTTGAAGTATTCAGAGGCTTCTCTATTAGCATCTTCTACTAATCTCGTGGATGACAACAGAGAATCATTAAGTGTCCATGATGGGGAGTTAGGTTTAGAGGTTAGGGTTCTACAGGAAATGGCCACTAAGTCATGGTCCGACCAGGGGATCGGATAGATTTTGGCTAATTCAATTTGTGGGAGTAGTGAAGGTTGTGTAAATATATGGTCAATTCTAGCTGATACTTTATGTGGGGCAGAGTAGTGAGTAAAATCTTTCCTGTTTGGATATTTATCTCTCCAAGGATCAATCAGGCCAGTGTGGATTATCATGTCAGAGAACCTCTTACTATCTTGGATTGTGTGAGAATTCGGGGGGAGGGACCTATCCAAATTTGGCTGGAGTGTCAGGTTGGAATCACCACACATGAATAGGGTGCCTCTACCTTGAGCTTTCAAAAGGGCGCACATTTGCGACAAGAAGGGTGTCTGTTTGTCATTTGGAGCATAGTAGTTAAGAAAGGTTACCTCGTTATCTTGTATTGTGCCTTGTAATAAAAGATACCTTCCATCTGGGTCTGCAATTTGCTTGGTACATGTAAAAGGGATGCCCCTTCTGAAGGCGATAAGGACTCCCTTTTTTTTACTCTGGCAAACTGCTTGAAAAAAAAGGGGATATTTAAAATGCAAAAGCTTCAGAGTAGAGGAGGGGGTATAGTGGGTCTCTTGTAAACAAACCACATCTGCATGGATAGTGTTGAAGAAGGTAAAGGCTCTAGATCTTTTGTTTGGTGAGTTCAGCCCTTGGACATTAAGAGATACTATATTTATCGGTTTACTCATATCTAGTCAAAAAAAAATATATCTGAAGTGGCTTTCCATCGGCCTCGCTGGAGTCTCTGGTGGGGGGGAGGGGGGGGGGGGGATGGGGAAGGAAGAGGGAGGGGGGGGGGGGGAAGAAGAGGGAGAAAAGGTGAGATATAGTAAAGATGACAGAGGGGAGACAAAACACAAAATATAATGAGCATGTACAGTGCATATATTGTCCGCAAAACAACTGTGCGAACCGAACACCGAGGGGTTGGGAGAAGTGTCCTTATCCTCGGGGGGGGGGGCGTACCAGCAGAGGATCGGGAGGCCCTACTGGTATAGAACTAGGACAGCTAAACATGTAGGAGTTCTACAACTTATCAAGTATGGGGAGCCAAATCAGACGGCAGACAATGAAAAAATGTCCTGCTGATGGTCGTTCTCTAGGCATCTATATCATCTGCCATCCCCTCTCAGGCCGAAGCAGGGACCCCTTTTGTCAGAGTGTGGTGTCTGTCACACACAACCCTGTGCGAAGCCAGTTAGGCTCATGGGAGTCTCCAAAAGTAAGCTGCCATAACAGGCTTCATGGTCTGCATGCGTCTCAGAGGTACCTACCTCGACCAGCAGGGGGCAGCATGACAACACATAACAAGAGTAGTGTTAATATTTAATGGGTGCATTTGGAATATGCTGTCTGCTAACTAAGTGACTGATGGCAGATGAAGCAAACATAGTTGGTGAGCTGTAGGAAAACTATATGGGCATGATAAGCATAGAGATGCAACAGATATTAACATATTAATACTTATAGAAAAGCAAAAACCACCGGGCTGATTAGGGAGATAATAAAAATAAAAGAGTCTTCAAAAACTAGTCATCAGACCATTCACTAAGGAGGAGGGACATAGTCTATCTGCCTTCTCCCCTTAGGCCGAAGCGGGGGCCTCCCTTGTCAGAGAGTGGTACTCGTTACACACACCACTCATGTGGGGCCGGCTGGGCCCATGGGAAGCATTAGGTATAGGCTTCTATAACCGACTTTATGGTCAGCGTAAGCCTCATAGATACCCACCTCGGCCAACAGGGGGGGCGGCACGACAACATTAACATGATTATTAAATGGGAGCATTTGGAACATGCAGTTTGCTAGCTAAGTAACTGATTACAGATAAAACAAGCATAGTTATTGAACTGTAAGAAAAATATATGGTTAAGGTAAGCTTATAAATGCAACAGATATTACTAAACTTATTAATACTTGTAATAGGGCAAGAACCGACGAACTATTCAGGGAGATAAAAAAGGGAATCTCCAAAATAGGTCCTCAGACCGATTGCTGAACATTGGTTACTGTGCAGAGTCTGCGCCGGTTTAGCGACTATCAGGGGTCTTGGTATTCTGAAGGTAAAATAAGCTCCATCTCCTTGAGGTTCATACCGTCCATCTTTCTTAGAATGTCCAAAGTCCCAAGAGGAAGGGAAATGGGCCGCCGATATCAGGTAGAGGCAGAGGTGTAGGGAGAGGGGCATGGAGGTAAGGCCTGGTGTTGCCTTTTCAGCCTTTCGTTATAGGATGGAACACCTGCGAAAGCAGGCGCTTCATGGCTGGAGTGTGCCTTGATTGTGATTTTTGCTTCGGGGAGGGCGTGATTTGCTGGAGGTTTCTGTAACCTGGTTTAGGGGTCCTCGGTGTGGTGGGAAGCGAGGAAACTACAGCGTCAGGTTCAGGGAGTTTCATGTCAAGAGCCTTAAACCTTTCAATCAGCTCCAGTGGAGTGGAGACCTGCACTGTTCTGCCTTGATGCATAAAAGACAATTTAAAGGGGAATCCCCATCTGTAACGGATCCCCTGGGATTGCAGGGATTGGAGATAGGGACGAAAGGCTCGCCTTTTTTGAATGGTGATTTGAGACAGGTCCGCATAGATCTGATATCCCTGGTTCTGGAAAGTGAGGGGGGCTTTTTCCCTTGAAGCTTTCAGGACTGCTTCCTTAGTCTGGTAATGGTGGAAGCGGACGATTATGTCACGTGGCGGGCCATCCACTGGTCGTTTGGTCAGTGCTCTGTGCGCCCTGTCTAACTCCAACCTGTCTGCTGGGAGTTCGGGGACAAGCTCCTGTAATATAGCTGTTATGGTGCCCTCTGTGTCCTCCATGGTTTCTGGAAGCCCTCGGAATCTGAGGTTTGACCTCCTGTTCCTGTTCTCCAACTCCTCATTTTGGGAGTTGAGGGAAGCTACTTCCTCCTGAAGCTGATCCAGCATATTTTTATGGTCTTCTAGGACGCTTGTAACGTCGTCCATACGAGATTCCAGGGCGTCAGTACGGCCCCCTATATCTCTTATCTCTTTGAGGAGAGTCTCTGTGTGTTTAGATGTAACAGCCGTAACTTCCTCTCTGACGATGGACCGGAGCTGAGATAATAAAGGTTGGGTGTCAAAATAGGGCTGTTGTGGGTTGTCAGGGGCAGAGGTGCGGTGTGGCCAGCTATCAGTAGAGTCTAAAGAAAGTTCGTCGCCACTCACCCTCTCAGACTCCTCTCCGCCTGGTTTCTCATGCGTTCCTCCCCCACCGTTCTCAGTGTGTGAGCTTGTTGCGGCCGCCATCTTGGATCCGGGGACCGCCGACTTCCTCGTCTCTTTGTGAGCTTTCTTTTTGCTTGGAGCTGCGCTCATCTCGCCCCAGGTGATCTCCAGGCTCTCACCCAGCTAGAGAGTCGAACCAGGTTGGTGCTCGGGCTGTGTATATGTGGCAGGGCCTCCCGATCGCGCGGAGCCGTCTCAGGCTGCGGCCATACGTCACGGTCACGCGCGCGCGCCCCCAGTCATGTGACATTTATAGTTATTTTCTATCACATGTTAAAGTGTCTTGAGAAAAAATATTTGTTCTAGATTATTCAAAATATAACTCCAACTAGCTCTGGCAGGTGCCCACCTGGCCTGGGCAAAAAGGAAGAAACACTGCCAGATTCCTCCAAAACTCTGGGATTGAATGCACTGATTGAAAAAATGATGGCTACAAAAGACTCAGGATCTATATGTTATAGTCTAGCTATCAGGCCAAATACCCAAATGCCTGTTGGGTAGGTCCACAGTCAAATCAATCCCGACCTTAAAGAGCCATCGGAAAATCATACCTGCTTATATCCTCCAGACAGACCTGGGTATGTCTGTTCTCCTGTTAGAGGCTGAAATTCGCCCATGAAGCTTCACTGCTATGCCTGGCCTACCTGCATCCTCCCCTTCATCTGCTGCTTATCCTCTCTTGGGATGTCAGTTTTAGGGAAGCCACCTGGTTGGTGTGATGGTCAGAGCATCTCCAAAATATGGGATAAAACCTTAAAGGTCCACGCATAATTAATAGATATTTAATCCAGACAAGAAAGAAAAATAATTTTACTGCGCTTTTCTGACAGTAGAGTAGATTAAGGGGTTTATTTAAGAAACGCTAGTGCTAGAAGCAGGTGTTTTTTGTGAGCACCACCAGAAATTCATATACATGATGCCAAAAATTGTCAAGTAATTTGGCTGGAACATCAGAGTCCCTTGTGCCACCCTTGTGCAGGTGCGCTCTGCTCGGGAACTCCTGCTTTGCCATTCTGGACGAGGGGGTGTGTAGTTGCCCAGCTGGTCCAGCAGAAAACCCCTCCCTGCATTGAGCTGCCAGCGGCTGTGCTTGGTGGCTTATGGGAAATAAGCGACCGCCAACTGACAGCTCTGTACTCACCCATCACTGTAGCGTTGCTGACGGCAGCTTTGCTGCTCCAGACTCTCCTTCCCTACCTGTGGTGGCTTTTTTAGAAAAACAAAAAAAGACACACCCAGACCCGCAGGGGGCCCCCACTGCCACCGATAGCTTTGTTGCAGGCCCTGCGGCCCATCAGAATTAAGACTGGAAAGGGTCCTGGACACTCAGTGTTGTTCTCCCATACACTTCAATTAGCCATTCAAGTTCCGTTTTTTTGGTGATTTCTGGTTAACGTATTTTAAATTTATTGCTCAGTCAAGTGACCCCGGCGCCCTGCTGCTAACTTGTGTTTTCTTGTCTGCCAATCACTTGTCATGTCATTTGTATGTTCCTGATGTCGTTCCATGTGTTTTCATTGCTTTAATTTGATTGCTTGGTCACTGCACAGCAATCACCACTTAAAGCCTTTTTTTGTATTGCACATGGCGCTGTATGCCTGAGTAGCACAGTTTCACAGCGCCCACACTGGCACTGTTCATTTACATGTTAAATAAAAATGATTTCCGGTCCTCCACACCAGCGCTACCTGTTGCTAGCTCCATTGGAAAAAAAACATACAACACAGTGTTACGGGTAGCCTACAGCACTAAACACTAACAGTGTCATCTGCCTGTGTCCGTGGTTTTGGCTGAGGCGCTAACAGGGTCTTTCCGCAGATGCTCAAGTGGCACTAGTGATAAATTACCCTCTTAGTAAAATGTAAGCAAAAATAGTGTTGTTACCCAGGTCAAATAATTATATTATTGTTTTTGTTTTAGGAAAAGACTGAACAGCTTTTCTAATTTTTTTTCCAAGTTCTACTGTTGCAGTCTTGTTAAACTTACTTTATAGAGTCTTGTTACCGATCTATCAGCACCCTGTTCGTCTTTTGTGGTGGGCTACTAGCATTTACTGCAAAATGACATACAACTGCCAAACCTAGTGCAGAATTCTAAATACAAGGGCAGCATTAAAATAGATATGCAGTGTTGCATATGTAGTAGCTATATAAGCATGTTAGAAAGCAAGAGGAGGGGTTGCATATATACCCTGTGTCAAAAATTGTTACATTTGTTGGTTTGTTTTACTGAATGGAAAATAATACAGAGTTTTTTTTCATTTTAAAAGGGAAGCCTTGTCAATTGTAATGGTCCCCTCCTGAGCTAGTCAGTGGGAAACATTAGCATCAACCACTCAAATCTCTATCCAAAGTGTGGCATGATAGGCAAAAGAATATACACACATCCGTTACTTTAGCAAAGGCTAATTTAGAAGACATGCAGTGATGGTTCAGTAGTCCCCAGCTGAATGTTCAAAAGAATATCACCTCTCCCAACTTGGTGGGAATTTGCTGACATGCCCAGTGTACTCATACCTCTTCCTTTTGCCAACTAGCATGTTTTTTGCAGATTTTGAATTATTTTTTAAAATAATCTTTATGGGACATATTTAGCAATACCCTAGGTAAAGGCGGATTCTCAATCTTCACTCCTGCACCCACAAAAAATAACCACTACCCCACTCAGTGAGCCACATAAGATTACATTTCTCATGTGATATCTGCACCTGTAGTCCCCTGGAGAAAGGGCAGGTGGAGAGAAAGGGCAATAGAGAATGACACAAATGCCAGCCTGAGCAATGATTTCCACATGGAAGATTAACCATGACAATTCCAGAAAAGGCCTTGTACAACCGATGTAACTACCAACTTTTGCATTTACTGTATCTTTCTTTAAAGTAAAACTTCAAGAAAGGCAAAGAACATTCCACACAAATCCCCACAGTACACATGCTCAACTTGAAAATACTTTTCTTTCATTTTTAAGTGAATAATTACCCCTATGGTCTGCTGCAGATGTTCTGTATTTCATATAAAGCTTTGCAGCTCAAAGGACCATATTCTTCCTTATCAATATGAAAGCATAGCACAATAAATAGCATGCAGGCTGGGCGTTATTAAGCCAAGCGCAGTTATCTGCTTACCAGTGAAAACATTGGGAGGGAATTTGAGGCTGTGTGTAGTTAGGTATAGCCGTAGTCCAGAAGATTTGTGACTGTTGTCAGAAGCGGAGTAGTAGTGGTTCCCTGGCGAATGCCCAGCCCTGTCACACCCCCCCCCCCGCTCCTTGGCCTCCCTCTCCCATCAAGAGGCAGGACAGGGAGTTAAAAAAATAAAATCAAGTAAAAGGGCGGGTACATGTGACTAGAATGCTGAATGCCGATCTGTGCAGGCTCACCAAGATGGCAATGCCCATGGTTGAAATCACCATTGGAGCAAGTTGTATAGTGGGGACCAGGTAAAGCTTTTTATTTTATTATACCCCCATCCTGCCTCAGTGCAAGGGGGGGCAGCGGGGTAGTGACATGACCAGACTTAGGCCTTAAAGATTATTTTGGAGTTGTAGTTGGGCTTTATCCTTCACTATTTAAAACATTTACCAAAGCAAACAATCCTTGTACAGGTGACTCAACATTAAATGGACTGTAAACCCTAATAAAGAAAAAGAGGTATCCAACTTTTCTATCCGGTAAAAACTCCTGGTCTGTCTGGTGCTTAGAAACCTCCCTTTTTCTGTGATGTATGCACTTCTGCCACCCCTTACGCCAGTCACAGTGAATGTGGTTACAGTACTGAGTTAAATGCTGGGTCAATCCCCAAAGTGTATCTCCATGTCATAGTCTGTTTTAACATTTTGTTTTGACATATTATTCATTTCATATTGACATATACTGCTTTCTTAACAGTTTATATAGTGCATGAAAAAATAAAAACATTTAACCAACTGAGGCACAATAGTACACTTTCAACACTATTTTCGCTTCTCAAAAGACGGAAAAAAACGACAGCAAATCGGATCATTTGCGTTAGTTCGGATCATTTTCCCCACAAAATCTGATATTTTAAGTTCGTTCAGATAACTTACGTTATTGCTATGGGCTTGCGTCTCATTCAGAGAGCTGATTGCCGATGGACCACCACCCTATAAACCCGTTTCCTTTACGATCCCCTTACGGGACCATTTTGACCTCGAGACTAGCAGCTATGGATGACTCTAGTGCATTTGAGGAGCATGAGGATCTGCAGCTCATGGGCATTGAAATTGTCCGGAGGGCTGAGACCAGATTTAATCGGCGACGCATGCACATCGATGGCATGCATGAAGTTGAGCTGTTCAAGCTCACCTGCGCTTCCCTCCATAAGTTGTATAGTGAGCTGCAGCCATGGTTAGCCCGCACCACAAGGAAGGGGCAAGCAATTTCAGGTATGACCAAGATGCTTGGCTGCTTGCAATTTTTGGCGAACGGCTTGTTCCAGAGGCTGGGTGCCCTCTCCGTGGGGATTTCCAAGCCTACGCTGAGCCGCGCACTATCCACGTTTTTGGAAGGCATGGCTACCATTACTCGGAAATATATTTGTTTTCCTGAGGACATGGTAGCCAGGAACGCGATTAAGCTGGCATTTTATAACATCGCCGACATGCCCAACGTCATGGGTGCCATTGACTGCACCCACGTGCCTCCGGCAGCCGACGAGTATATCTACAGGCAAGTACAATCTGACATTTTTTAATATAGTTTCCCTAAATTATTTATGTCATTTTTCACAATCCCTCCTTGTAAAATCCCTCCTTGTAAATGGTCCCTGTGAAATAGTTCACATGGTATATCTGTTAATCCCTCCTTGTAAATAGTCCCTTGGAAACAATGGGCCGTATTTAGGCTCTCACATTTTTATCATGTGGCCCAAAGGGAAACATTTTAATGTGGACCTTAAAGAGCCAATTACAATTTTAGCTTTACTTGATCCAACATACATATCCTTTTTTGGTTACCAAATACTTATGTACTTGGTTAGTGTTATTTGTATTGGCCCACAGGTTTTTGGGAGGGTGTTATTAGTTAGTGTTTCACTAGTTTTCCTTGCCTTGCTGATATTTTGATTTTCTTTGATCCCAGGAACCGCAAAATGGGCCACTCACTGAATGTCCAAGCAGTGGTGGCCACGGACATGCGGTTCCTTAGTGTCCTCGCCGGGTTCCCAGGCTCATCCCATGACGCCTACATTCTTAGAAGATCTGGATTGTATGGTCGGTTTGAGTCTGGAGAATTCTCTGGTGGATGGCTCCTTGGTAAGTTGACGCCCAGAACGTCATTGAATTTTCAATGTATGCCTATGAATTTAATTTTTGACCCATGTATGAAACTATGCCTATTTGTACACCTTGTTTGCATGTGAAACACGACCTTAACCATTACATTTATCAAATAACAAAGCCTTGACAAATGTTTGTCCGGCATTTCCAAATTGACAAATTCTACTTTATAGTAAATTAATTATTAGGTTTCCCCACACTCGGCTGTAATTATGTTCTTGACTTTATGATAGGGTCTGCGCCATCTCTGCTTAGATGCATTACACTTACTGAGTAGAGGAGAGCGGGATAAAGTGCAGGGGCCAGGTTAGAGCTGTTTTTGCCTCACACAAAGCAGATACTGGGTCCTGAAATGTTAGGACATCCAAGAATGCTGAGCAGCACAGTCCTTAACCAATACCTGTTAGCACTCTGCCTGATTGCCCATCATCCGCCATCTTTGATGTTTAAATTGTCCCAACATCCCTTAGATGGGGTTAGGGTTTATTTTGGGCTGCGCAATCTGTATGCTCAGGGTGTTGCTCAAATGTAACATAGGCTCTTAGTCTGGGGAAGGACCGTTTTTTGGATTCAATTTAGGGAGTAATGTGTAATTGATGCTATTCTTTTTTAATTTTTTCAGGTGATTCAGGCTATCCACTGCTTCCCTGGCTGCTGACTGCCGTCCTCCAGCCCCAGAATGCCGCCCAGGATGCATATAATAGGGCACACAGGAAGACCAGGGCCGTGGTGGAGAGGGCGTTTGGCCTATTAAAAACCCGCTGATTCTGTACAGAAGGTCCCATGAAGGTTCCATCCTCCTCCAGCTCCTGGATTTACTCCATCAGTGTGTGGGTCTGTTGGGACATGTAAATAAAAAAGGTTCAGTTTGGGCAATACATATGTAATTCCGCAAAAAGAAACATAGCAAGTCACATGCATAAGCAAAATCGGAAAAAGACACTTACCGTATATATCGGATCCTGGGTCCGAGGCAGCACGGAAGTTGACGGCATGGTGAAACTGGCAGAGGGATGATGCTGGGCTGCATTGTGGAAAAGAAGGCATGTTAACACACAGTTAGGCATTGCTGATGTCTAATAACACATATGGTTCACTAAAACACGTGGCCAAGCATGAATGGCAACTCCCCCAACGGACAAAGTTGACGTTGACTATGAATACCATTATCTGTTAGATGTATTAGTCAACAAGTACATACACATTAGTCTCCTTAACCCAAATAAACATGCATGTACTGGCTGTTCTGAGGCTTCACACATCCCTAAAAGCCCATTAGGGGACCACACTCAGCTTGCAAATAGCATCAGATTATGCTGGTTGCCATTCTTTCTAGGTCAAACTCTCAAGCACCCCAGATCAAGTCTTTCTGACCAAAGCACAGCTCCAACCCAAGTGGCCTCAATAGTGTTCCTCAAGACTCTCAAAACTCATGTATGGGCAAGGAAATTAGCCACACACATAACACACCCTGTTTAAATTGTTACCTCCATTATAAGGCACACCCTAGGGGCATGTGTTAATATATGGATTGGAGCCTCATTTTACACGTAGCTCACATTTCACATACACACTAACATTACTAACCTGCAGGAATAGTCGGAATGTCCATGTCCTGTCGGGCCGAGTGTCCCTCTAAGGCCACAGGATGTAGCAGGCCCAGCACCATCTCCTCAGCTCGGGTAAATTGCAGTTTAGTGGGGAATCCTCAGCCAGTTTGTAAGCTGCAAAAGATAGTTGTACACATTTAGCTAAATGGTGCCAATACAAGA
Source organism: Gastrophryne carolinensis (assembly GCA_027917425.1). NCBI lineage: Eukaryota > Metazoa > Chordata > Amphibia > Anura > Microhylidae > Gastrophryne > Gastrophryne carolinensis. The sequence continues at coordinate 247,552,368 of CM051238.1, forward strand.
AGTCCACAAGTATATATGTACCTGTAATGATGCCGTTTATTTTCTTTCTTCCGTGCTGCATACTTGAGATCCGATATTTTCCTTTGAATCTGCTCCACATCTTTGAGCTCTTCCCCCGCTGCATTGACCTGTCTGGTGAGCTCCTTCAAAATTTCGGCTTTGCGCTGTTTGCTTGTAGCTTTGGATCTGCGCCCATATAGCTCATCATAATACAAGGTGAGGCCACTAGCCAATGCCAGAGTTTGGGCCTCCCCAAATATGCCACTCAACTGGCCTCTGCGCAATGTGCGTTGCTTGACGTTCTGGCTCATCAGTGGTTGCAGGCAAATCGGGGGACATTCTGGCCTGGCTGTGTTGGGGAGAAATATAGGACAGGTGGCTGACTTCAGATTGAACTGGACTTGGATATGGACTTGGGGTTCTTGGCTGGGTGGCCACTGAAGTCACAGGCGTAGCTGTGGCATATGGAGAGTGCCTTGCCACCTGTAGCGGTGCCAAATGTGGGCGCGGAGGAGAGGGTGTGGTGGATGATGTTGGGCTTCTTGGCCTGTGCCTCTGTGGCCCCTTCACACTTTCATGCCCCTGGGAGGTTGTTGCACGTGGGTGGGGTGATGGTGAGCTCTGGCTGCTGGGGCTTCGGGCCCGGTGGGTTTGCCTCTTGGCATGGGAGCTTTTCCCACGTGGGTGGGGTGATGCTGACCTTTGGGGGCTGGGGCTTCTCACCCTCTTGGTGTGCTTTTTAGGGGCCGTACCTGTGTGCTTGCTGGGGTCTAGGCCTTCTTCTTTGGCGCTGGCTCCTTTGTTTTGGTGCTTGTGGGTGCCTTTGTGGTCGCCTTGGCCTGCCCACTGCAGGTTTCCCGCAGCTTAGCCTTTGGAATTTTTGAGTGAGTGGTGGGGCCTGCAGAAGCCTCCTTACACTTCTCTGCCTTTTTGCTGCTGCCTTCCTTTGCTGCTTTGACCTTTTTTAGGTGCCATAATGTTGAGACTCTGAAAGAGAATGAGCTGTGGGTCCAGGACCCTTTAAATACTAATGCCGGGGTCTGGCGCATACTCGTTCGCGTACGCATGCGTACGGCCGTTTATCCGGCCGTGCGGAACCCGGAAACCGCTGGGGCATTACTTATCCGCTGCAGACAAAACGCAAGATGGCGCCCACAATCTTCACCCGCCAACAAGAAGAGATCATCATGCTTGTAAGTGTATTTTAATGCCTTTGATTTGCCATCTAAATGCATGCCTAGCCCTTAAGGATGCGCAGAAATAAACGGTTTGTTTTATAAGAGTCTAAAACTCTGTGCCAAACAGAAGTTAGGGCCCACACGTGCGAACAAAGACTTATGGCAGCTACAAGGATTTTATTAGGCTAGAAATGTGTCTGTTAATGTCATTTAGTCAAATGATCGATTTGTGAGAGATATTTGTATGCAGTTTGAACTAAATCCTATGTTTATTTTTTGTTTTGTAGACGATGCTGGAGCGCAGGTACGACTACCTGCCCAACTCATTTGAGAAGCGGACCGCCGCCCTGGAGATAGTTTCCAGAATCCAACATGAGACGGACACCACCTTCACCCACACTCAGATTATGCAGCATTGGTCGGATCTGAAACAGCTGCACATGCCCCGGGTGCGGCGGTTTTTCGGACTCCATTTCCCTAGTAAGTACATAGCGATTGCATGCTAGATGTAAGTAATACAGAAGGTAGGCCTTTAGTTATAATTGCTTTTCTTTTCTAGTGTTGGAAATGGAGTACCGAATCCGCCGCACCCGGAGGCGCACAGGCCGACCAGTGCTGCATGAATCTGCAGCTGGAAGTGAAGGTGGTGTTTCTCCAGGGCGATGGTCCTACCCCTCCTCTGTTGGGTCCTCCGACCAGCCCCTGGACCTTTCCACAGAGGAGGGGCGGCACGGCGTGGGCAGGGAGTCGTACCCAGCGACACAGGCGGGAGCCTCTGGTATGTGACTCTTCATGTAACCGCAAACAAATATACATGCTATTTACTACAAAGCTAATTCCCTTAATCTGTTTTTCTAGATGCTTCTGGAGCTGGTGAAGATGTGCAGTCTGCAGCAGATCTCACCCAGGAGGCACAGGGAGAAGGTGAGTGATGTGACATACACATTGAAATAGACATTAGAATACTGTTGACTAAGACATTATAAGTGATCCTATTTGCCATGTCTCTACAGCCTCTACTTCCCAGCAGTGGCAGGGCCCAGGACGTAAGGTTGTCCCCAACGAGGCATCCGTCGGCCACCAACCAAGTAAGTTGTAATGTCATTCTTTGCAGTATGTGGTATTTGACATGATCACCCAGATACATCAAGCCATAGTCAATGGCATTAGCAGAATGACCTCTGCCCACTTCCTTAGATTAATGACTTAGCAGAATGACCTCTGCCCACTTCCTTAGATTAATGACTGAGCAGAATGACCTCTGCCCACTTCCTTAGATTAATGACTGAGCAGAATGACCTCTGCCCACTTCCTTAGATTAATGACTTAGCAGACTGACATATGTCGTCATGATTTAGGTTGGCAACTAACAAACATTCCATCCACAGGTGAGAAACATGTATTTGTCGCAAAATAATGTTTTTTATAAATACAGGGACCACACGGGCAAGAGTTGAAGAAATGAATAGAAGGGTCCTTAAGTTGGTGGCCGATATGCAGCAGTTGGTTGACTCATTGGTGACAACAGAAGAAGAATAGTGTTCTGGGTCCTGTCACTGGGTTTTTTTTATGTAAATAGTTTTTTTTATTTTTTTAATCTTTAAACATTTTAAAGTTTTTAAAAAGAAAAAAAATTAAAACATTTGTAAAAACAAAACATTTTAAAAAATCCAAAAAAATGCGCTTCTAGTAAAAAAAAAAAAAAAAAAAAAAAAGTTTCAGTGTCATTTTTTTACACAAATACATTAACACCAAACGAAGGCTGAAATAAATATTTAGAGATGAAGATTCAGATGACCAGAAAGTGGTTTGGGTAAGTTTTAGGGGCCTAAAATGGAAGAATAACCTAACCGGGAAGTGGTTTGGGTAAGTTTTAGGGGCCTAAAATGGAAGAAGAACCTAACCGGGAAGTGGTTAGGGTAAGTTTTAGGGGCCTAAAATGGAAGAAGAACCTAACCGGGAAGTGGTTTGGGTAAGTTTTAAGGGTCCAAAAGGGAAGATGGAGGATAGTGCTAAGTGGTTGGGTGAGATTTAAGGGTCCAAAAGGGAAGATGGAGGATAGTGCTAACTGATTTAGCTAAACATTGTAGTAGAAGTGAGGGTGGCAAATATGTAGGCGAGCACTTTAATGAGTTAAGTTTGTAGTGCGCAGGCGTAAAATCGTAAGGATTTTCGTCTGGACAATTAATTATTGAAAAAGTGAAACAGAATCTATCGGGAAACGTAAAGGATTCGTGTGAGGATACGATGGGACAAGGGCAAAAACGAAAGCCTACGTTGTAACATGAGAAAATGAAACAGAAAAGTCACGCTGGAAAATGACATCCTCATACTCGTAATCTGGCATACGAACGGACGAAACTTTACAGAAGGATAGCAATGCATGCATAGAATCGCTCGCACACTCATACGAGAGCGGGAACATTAAAAAAAAAAAACAGATCGGCACAAAAACGAAAGTCTTTTTTTGTCTCTCTGGATCGAGCCTATAGTGTTGGTGCCCCCTTGTGTGTCTTTTGTGTATATGTTTTTAGATTGTCTCAATAGTGTCTATATATGTTGGCTTGGTTATGAAATAGAAAAAAAAAATGTAATACCTTTTACATTATAGTGGTGCCACCTTCTTTGCCCGGGTAACTTTAGGGGAGTGTGGGAACCCCTGCTTTGCTTTTGTCTAGTGTGCACTTGTATAAGTGTATACTTGGGTGTTTGCACACTACTTATAATTATAACTGGTGCGGTCCATCCTTTGAGTTTTTAACATAGAGGCTGATTCATTACTAGCACCAGGTATCGGCAGATGAGTATCTGTATAGCGGCACTTAGAGCGACTGCTAGTAGACGCTCATGTGCGTGTGTGTATCAGGCACTGTAACAGAGCTCCTCAGTCGCTGAAGTAACCTGACCAGCATTGATGAATGAGATGTATGTTGGGCGTTCGAACACCAGTACAGCGTTAGAGCGAGTGAAAGGTAGCGCCAGCTCATTGCGACCTACTCTCAGCGAATCACACCATATTCAACAAAAAAACAGACTCACAGAGCGTAGGCGCTATGGACCTGGTCGCTAAGAGCGCCAGACACTGTGTGATTAAAGTCTGTTTTTGAACACATATCTACCAGTGACAAAGCGAAAACACATGGAATTACATTGTTGTAACATTGTGACATTAATACTTTAATGCCAGACCTGTAATGACATGACAATTCTACATAAAAATATTAAAAAGGTGACACAATTATTTGAGAGAAAAAAAAATTAAAAACAAAAAACCCTGTTTAAACAGAAGAAAAGGAACGTCCATTGAAATGTATGGGGGAGCAATAGGTAGTGACAGGTAATACCTGGCGCTCTGGAAGCTAGAGCGCCAACGCTATACACTGAGCTGCTTGTAATGATGAATCGTACGCTACATGGCGCTGTTAGAGTCGCTCACCAGATTCGCTTTCATAAATGTGGTATTGCGTACAGTGCCCAACGTTCACCAGGCGCTGCCTGCCGCTACGAGGCACTACCTGCCCCTATCCTTTGAGGAATAAACCCCCTAATGAATGTGTTAATAGTTTAAAATTTGCCTATAGATAAGAGATTGTATATGTATAAAAATACTTATGATACACATATGTATTTTAAAGTATACCTTAAGTTAATATCACCTTCATAAATTCTGTAAAACTCTTTAAAAATCTTCATACAGCCATCCCCACCTGCTGGATGATAGGACAATGATTACACTTCAAACTACATGCAGACCACAGCATAATATGTAGTGATAGCTATCATATTCTGTTTAAAATATGTGAAACTAGGTGTGAGCCAATTAAACGATCGGGAGCAAAGGAAATCCCTAACGTTGCTCTCAGCTTATTAAAGATATAGGTCATCTCACAGCAATGGCTCTAAAAGTGTTGGAACTTCAAGCGTTCCCAGGCTTGAGAAAAAGTGTCACATTTTATACATTTTCAAAGGGAGCATGAAACTGAACAGCATTTTTTGTCACATATCTACAAAAGCTGTTTAAATTAATAGATGATTTGACTGGGGACTTAGGATTCAATAGTTTGAGGGAATTTTTTCTGATATAAAATGTAATCATTTAGAATCGTTGCATTCCCAAAAATGTATTAAACCCATTGCATTAAATCTGTAGCAAGACCCATTGCATTAAAGCTGTGTGGAATAAAGTTGCAGAAAGAGACTATTGAATGAAGTGTGTACTAACGACACAGGCCCCAATCCAAGTCCTAACGAATCCGCGAACATGTCCTGTTAGTGGCATATGGGCAACATTAACATTAAACAAATAGAAAATAGCTACAATTGACAAAGGGTCACAGATGTTTTAGATGACCCGAGAGTACACCATGCCATCAGGCCACCAGCCTTCACTAATGTTATCTGGCGTCCCCCTGTGGAAGGTGCAAACGGACAGGTGGGTCGCCAGCAGAGCCCACTGGAGGCCTGTTATGACTGACACTGCTTCTGACCTTTCCACTTATCAGGCCCAACTACAGAAAGTGCTGGCCTTGCCAGAGAGCACTGGGAATAGGAGAGATTTGATCAAGGCACCACTGCACCCAGCACTGCTTCACTCTTTTCACCCACTCCACTTAGCAGTATCTGCGGCAAGGGCAGTGATGCCTAACCTGCTCTACTGCTGCCGACCTTGTGCCTATTTATCTTTCACCAGGCCCCCTTTTGCCTTCCATGCTTCTATGGTATGTACACTATTGCTATGAACCATGATGATACACAAGGCTAGTGCTAGCAAACATTTCAGGCTTTGCTCAGATGGCCAAAAGGATGTATTCATTTTACAAATTTGGTAAAGGTCAGATGTAGATAAATATTCCAGTACTTTGATGATTTCTATAGAACAGGTATGCACCTCTAGGTAGTATTTGTATCATGATGTCTCTTTATTGTTGGTGGTAGAATAAAAGTAAAAACAAAAGGTCTGATTCCACAAAGTTCAAAAAATAGAAAAAAATAGTAGATGCCACCATAAAATAAATGGAAGGTTTAGCAGTAACCCTGCCGGCATCTGCTGTTCAGGGGGACAAGGGTCCCTCACCCTTCGTACATGGAATCACAGGCCACTGGGGAGGGAAGCTTTTACATGATGAAGGCAGAGCCTGCTTGAGTGTGAACCCCCTTTTATCTTTCCTTTCATTTATTCCTACATGGTGGTTGTGTATTTCCATCTTGCATACAGTGCTGAATGTACTACTGAGGGCCGCTCTTTTCCACAAATTGCTTTGTAAATAATAATTCTGCTAAACAGATCACCTCCAATCCTCGAATTAACAAAGGTTGCCTTCTTCCTGCAAGAGCAGAGGTAAATGATTTGGTGGCTAAGATTGGTTCATTACATTGATGGTCTTATTTTGCTTTCAGTAAAGTCTGAAAAAGCTGATGCCAGCCTGACTGTTCTGGACCTTTGGTCACCCAGGGAGACTCGTTTAGCCATTGATGTCCTAGAGTAAGCAGCAGTATTTCCATTTCTTGCCATTAGTCCTAGATTCTACACTGGTCCCCTTTTTTTGAATTCAGCAGGAAAACGTTATAGCGGTGACATACATAAATCATCATGTACCAGAAGCAAGGTCCTGGTAGAATTCAGTCACATTCTATGTTGGGTGGAGTCTTATATTTCTGTCAGCAGTCTACAATATGAGGTCAAGAATACAATGTCAGACTTCCTCAGCAGACAGCACATCTGTCATGGAAAGTGGAAGCTGAATCAAGCGGTGGTCATCTTGATTTGTTGCTACTGGAGAATGGTTGAATGGTTGCAGGTGTGCAACTTGTCACAGGAAGAAGAGTTAAGCACCAGGGATACTCGGACTGTTGGCACATATACTGTAGTCATGTCCTTCCAAAAGTATTGACTTCCATTGATACAGCATCTCATATAGAGCTAGCTGGAAACAGAGTAGACAATATCAATTGAGCCAGATTGACCAAGAAGGACGTAGTAAAAATAGGTGGTCAGTGTGACTGTGGAGGGACACCATCTGAGGAGAAAGAGGTATTTTTCCAGATGTTACTGATATACTTTTTAGAGCTCAAGGGGATTATTTTTCCAATGTCTATCACAGTGATTCTCCTTGTACTTGGCTGAATACAAACTTTCTTAGTTTCTTACAAAAAGGACTGGGGAAGAATCTTTTTTTTGAGTACGTTACAGAGACAGGTTTCAGACTTGTTTTGAACACCCCTGCTACCAGCCACATCAGGTATACCTTTTTACAGGGTTTGTCCATGTTTCTCTGTAATTTAGAGGTTCAGTTGAGCCTTAGGATTCTAGCTTGGTATTATCAGCTTTGATATCAAACAGAATTGGAACATTATCTGTTAGGAGAATTTCAGAGTTAGGGTCTTTATAAACGAAATTGTCTTGTGAACCACAAAGAAAAGGTGTTTTTACGACAGAGACCTACTCATTTTTAGTGATGACACCTACTCCAAATAGTTTGTCTCACCGTAGATGGTTCAACAGTATTATGCAGCTACTTATTGTTGAAATAACCTTAACCTGTTTATGTTTTATGGTCCTACCTATACCTTTTCTACATTTAACAGCCTAATGTTACAATCAAGGTCTTATAAACTACAAATGTGTGATAATCATAAACATCAGCTGTCGTGTATTATTTCTGACAGTCTAAAAATAGTATTTCTTCATTGTTAGTTGTATCAGTGTTCTCCTACCAGAAAAGGAGCTGCTAGCATACCCAGAGGCTTGTTAGCAATGACGTGACAAGTGTAAAACAGCCCCATTTATAATGTCATGGAGCAAGCCCATTCTTTCTACAAATGCACAAAATATTCATTCAGAACTGCCTTGGGTTTACTACATGTGATGTGTATATACCTGTGCATGTTTTTTATTAAAAATATAAATTGTTGTAGATATTTGATTTATAAAAAATGCATTTTGGTCATTGTTCTACAATTCTAGCATTATTATTTGTCTAATATTGTTGTGAACAAGTGACACTGGTTTACATGCCTATCAAGAGAATAAAGTCCTAGGATCCTTTATAGCAAAATATATTAGTTTATTCAGCCCAAGTTACTAGCTGTCACTGACTTCCCACCTTCCATATGTACCACAAAGATGAGTTGTTGAAAGGCTAACATATCTGAAGATAAATAAGGAAGATTAATCAGAAATATAGTGCACTTCAGCCATATTCAGCAATAACCTTCTTTTTCTACATTTTTGCTAGCGATTAAAAAATATTATATATGTACCCACATTTAAAAGCCTGCTCGAAGAAAGATATTTCAAGACCCCTTCCACCAACGCTGTAAACCTGTCTACAGTTACAATTTCCTTAAACATTGTTTCATCATCTGAAACTGACAGATCCAAGTAATGCCAGACAACTCATGCCAAATGAATGTAGGATTCAGCACCTAGGAATTCTAATTAGGGATGAGCGAATCGATCCAGACGAATCCGGATTCGATCCGAATTTCATGAAAAATTCGATTCGGATCGAATCTGAATTTCCCCGTGCTTCGATCGCTCGAAATTTTCCTTTAACATCCATTCATTTACATTACAGGCATTCTAAGATGGCGGACGGGACATGTCCAGACATCTACCCCGCACCAGTGCAAGCTGGGGCAGTCACATGCAGCCTATCAGCAGCCAGCAAGCCCGGTGTGACGTCACAGCGCTATTTAAGGCGGCGGACATCTTGCTTTTCCTCATTTCTCTATTGCATTCATGAGAGACAGGACGCTGCTGTAGTGAGGGAGAGACAGAGAGCCAGGGACAGACAGGGACAGGCAGTAGACAGGCAGGAGACAGGCAGAAAGTCAGCGAGAAGCAGGGAAAGTTTTTTTTTTCATCCAGCCTGAGTGTTACTGGCTGGCTGACTGGCTTTGTTAGCGTTTTCAGGCTGCTTATACACTTACTGTGCATATATACTGAACTGATCTCAAGTCTGCTGTGAGGCATCCCATTCTGTGACTACACCAGCCTCTATTTACTATAACCCTTTGCACTTATTCTAAAAGTCATTTGGCCTGATAAAGACACTTTTGCTGTGCATAGTAGTACTGCTCCCAGGTGCACTCCGGTTGGGGCATCCCATTCTGTGACTACACAAGCCTCTATTTACTACTATAACCCTTTGCACTTATTCTAATAGAAATTTGGCCTGATAAACACACTTTTGCTGTGCATAGTACTACTGCTCACAGGTGCACTCCTGTTGGGGCATCCCATTCTGTGACTACACCAGCCTCTATTTACTACTATAACCCTTTGCACTTATTCTAATAGAAATTTGGCCTGATAAACACACTTTTGCTGTGCATAGTATTACTGCTCCCAGGTGCACTCCTGGCTGTTGGGGCATCCCATTCTGTGACTACACCAGCCTCTATTTACTACTATAACCCTTTGCACTTATTCTAATAGAAATTTGGCCTGATAAACACACTTTTGCTGTGCATAGTATTACTGCTCCCAGGTGCACTGCTGGCTGTTGGGGCATCCCATTCTGTGACTACACCAGCCTCTATTTACTACTATAACCCTTTGCACTTATTCTAATAGAAATTTGGCCTGATAAACACACTTTTGCTGTGCATAGTATTACTGCTCACAGGTGCACTGCTGGCTGTTGGGGCATCCCATTCTGTGACTACACAAGCCTCTATTTACTACTATAACCCTTTGCACTTATTCTAATAGAAATTTGGCCTGATAAACACACTTTTACTGTGTATAGTATTACTGCTCCCAGGTGCACTGCTGGCTGTTGGGGCATCCCATTCTGTGACTACACCAGCCTCTATTTACTACTATAACCCTTTGCACTTATTCTAATAGAAATTTGGCCTGATAAACACACTTTTGCTGTGCATAGTACTACTGCTCACAGGTGCACTCCTGTTGGGGCATCCCATTCTGTGACTACACCAGCCTCTATTTACTACTATAACCCTTTGCACTTATTCTAATAGAAATTTGGCCTGATAAACACACTTTTGCTGTGCATAGTATTACTGCTCCCAGGTGCACTGCTGGCTGTTGGGGCATCCCATTCTGTGACTACACAAGCCTCTATTTACTACTATAACCCTTTGCATTTATTCTAATAGAAATTTGGCCTGATAAACACACTTTTGCTGTGCATAGTATTACTGCTCACAAGTGCACTGCTGGCTGTTGGGGCATCCCATTCTGTGACTACACCAGCCTCTATTTACTACTATAACCCTTTGCACTTATTCTAATAGAAATTTGGCCTAATAAACACACTTTTGCTGTGCATAGTACTACTGCTCCCAGGTGCACTGCTGGCTGTTGGGGCATCCCATTCTGTGACTACACCAGCCTCTATTTACTACTATAACCCTTTGCACTTATTCTAATAGAAATTTGGCCTGATAAACACACTTTTGCTGTGCATAGTACTACTGCTCACAGGTGCACTCCTGTTGGGGCATCCCATTCTGTGACTACACCAGCCTCTATTTACTACTATAACCCTTTGCACTTATTCTAATTGAAATTTGGCCTGATAAACACACTTTTGCTGTGCATAGTATTACTGCTCCCAGGTGCACTGCTGGCTGTTGGGGCATCCCATTCTGTGACTACACCAGCCTCTATTTACTACTATAACCCTTTGCACTTATTCTAATAGAAATTTGGCCTGATAAAAACACTTTTGCTGTGCATAGTGTTACTGCTCACAGGTGCACTGCTGGCTGTTGGGGCATCCCATTCTGTGACTACACCAGCCTCTATTTACTACTATAACCCTTTGCACTTATTCTAATAGAAATTTGGCCTGATAAACACACTTTTGCTGTGCATAGTACTACTGCTCACAGGTGCACTCCTGTTGGGGCATCCCATTCTGTGACTACACCAGCCTCTATTTACTACTATAACCCTTTGCACTTATTCTAATAGAAATTTGGCCTGATAAACACACTTTTGCTGTGCATACTACTACTGCTCACAGGTGCACTCCTGTTGGGGCATCCCATTCTGTGACTACACCAGCCTCTATTTACTACTATAACCCTTTGCACTTATTCTAATAGAAATTTGGCCTGATAAACACACTTTTGCTGTGCATAGTATTACTGCTCCCAGGTGCACTGCTGGCTGTTGGGGCATCCCATTCTGTGACTACACCAGCCTCTATTTACTACTATAACCCTTTGCACTTATTCTAATAGAAATTTGGCCTGATAAACACACTTTTGCTGTGCATAGTATTACTGCTCCCAGGTGCACTGCTGGCTGTTGGGGCATCCCATTCTGTGACTACACCAGCCTCTATTTACTACTATAACCCTTTGCACTTATTCTAATAGAAATTTGGCCTGATAAACACACTTTTGCTGTGCATAGTACTACTGCTCACAGGTGCACTCCTGTTGGGGCATCCCATTCTGTGACTACACCAGCCTCTATTTACTACTATAACCCTTTGCACTTATTCTAATAGAAATTTGGCTTGACAAACACACTTTTGCTGTGCATAGTACTACTGCTCACAGGTGCACTGCTGGCTGTTGGGGCATCCCATTCTGTGACTACACCAGCCTCTATTTACTACTATAACCCTTTGCACTTATTCTAATAGAAATTTGGCCTGATAAACACACTTTTGCTGTGCATAGTACTACTGCTCACAGGTGCACTCCTGTTGGGGCATCCCATTCTGTGACTACACCAGCCTCTATTTACTACTATAACCCTTTGCACTTATTCTAATAGAAATTTGGCTTGACAAACACACTTTTGCTGTGCATAGTACTACTGCTCACAGGTGCACTGCTGGCTGTTGGGGCATCCCATTCTGTGACTACACCAGCCTCTATTTACTACTATAACCCTTTGCACTTATTCTAATAGAAATTTGGCCTGATAAACACACTTTTGCTGTGCATAGTACTACTGCTCACAGGTGCACTCCTGTTGGGGCATCCCATTCTGTGACTATACCAGCCTCTATTTACTACTATAACCCTTTGCACTTATTCTAATAGAAATTTGGGCTGATAAACACACTTTTGCTGTGCATAGTATTACTGCTCACAGGTGCACTGCTGGCTGTTGGGGCATCCCATTCTGTGACTACACCAGCCTCTATTTACTACTATAACCCTTTGCACTTATTCTAATAGAAATTTGGCCTGATAAACACACTTTTGCTGTGCATAGTATTACTGCTCCCAGGTGCACTGCTGGCTGCTGGGGCATCCCATTCTGTGACTACACCAGCCTCTATTTACTACTATAACCCTTTGCACTTATTCTAATAGAAATTTGGCCTGATAAAAACACTTTTGCTGTGCATAGTACTACTGCTCACAGGTGCACTCCTGTTGGGGCATCCCATTCTGTGACTACACGAGCCTCAATTTACTACTATAACCCTTTGCACTTATTCTAATAGAAATTTGGCCTGATAAACACACTTTTGCTGTGCATAGTATTACTGCTCCCAGGTGCACTGCTGGCTGTTGGGGCATCCCATTCTGTGACTACACCAGCCTCTATTTACTACTATAACCCTTTGCACTTATTCTAATAGAAATTTGGCCTGATAAAAACACTTTTGCTGTGCATAGTACTACTGCTCACAGGTGCACTCCTGTTGGGGCATCCCATTCTGTGACTACACCAGCCTCTATTTACTACTATAACCCTTTGCACTTATTCTAATAGAAATTTGGCCTGATAAACACACTTTTGCTGTGCATACTACTACTGCTCACAGGTGCACTCCTGTTGGGGCATCCCATTCTGTGACTACACCAGCCTCTATTTACTACTATAACCCTTTGCACTTATTCTAATAGAAATTTGGCCTGATAAACACACTTTTGCTGTGCATAGTATTACTGCTCCCAGGTGCACTGCTGGCTGTTGGGGCATCCCATTCTGTGACTACACCAGCCTCTATTTACTACTATAACCCTTTGCACTTATTCTAATAGAAATTTGGCCTGATAAACACACTTTTGCTGTGCATACTACTACTGCTCACAGGTGCACTCCTGTTGGGGCATCCCATTCTGTGACTACACCAGCCTCTATTTACTACTATAACCCTTTGCACTTATTCTAATAGAAATTTGGCCTGATAAACACACTTTTGCTGTGCATAGTATTACTGCTCCCAGGTGCACTGCTGGCTGTTGGGGCATCCCATTCTGTGACTACACAAGCCTCTATTTACTACTATAACCCTTTGCACTTATTCTAATAGAAATTTGGCCTGATAAACACACTTTTGCTGTGCATAGTATTACTGCTCCCAGGTGCACTGCTGGCTGTTGGGACATCCCATTCTGTGACTACACCAGCCTCTATTTACTACTATAACCCTTTGCACTTATTCTAATAGAAATTTGGCCTGATAAACACACTTTTGCTGTGCATAGTACTACTGCTCACAGGTGCACTCCTGTTGGGGCATCCCATTCTGTGACTACACCAGCCTCTATTTACTACTATAACCCTTTGCACTTATTCTAATAGAAATTTGGCCTGATAAACACACTTTTGCTGTGCATAGTACTACTGCTCACAGGTGCACTGCTGGCTGTTGGGGCATCCCATTCTGTGACTACACCAGCCTCTATTTACTACTATAACCCTTTGCACTTATTCTAATAGAAATTTGGCCTGATAAACACACTTTTGCTGTGCATAGTACTACTGCTCACAGGTGCACTCCTGTTGGGGCATCCCATTCTGTGACTACACCAGCCTCTATTTACTACTATAACCCTTTGCACTTATTCTAATAGAAATTTGGCCTGATAAACACACTTTTGCTGTGCATAGTATTACTGCTCACAGGTGCACTGCTGGCTGTTGGGGCATCCCATTCTGTGACTACACCAGCCTCTATTTACTACCATAACCCTTTGCACTTATTCTAATAGAAATTTAGCCTGATAAACACACTTTTGCTGTGCATAGTATTACTGCTCCCAGGTGCACTGCTGGCTGCTGGGGCATCCCATTCTGTGACTACACCAGCCTCTATTTACTACTATAACCCTTTGCACTTATTCTAATAGAAATTTGGCCTGATAAACACACTTTTGCTGTGCATAGTACTACTGCTCACAGGTGCACTCCTGTTGGGGCATCCCATTCTGTGACTACACGAGCCTCAATTTACTACTATAACCCTTTGCACTTATTCTAATAGAAATTTGGCCTGATAAACACACTTTTGCTGTGCATAGTATTACTGCTCCCAGGTGCACTGCTGGCTGTTGGGGCATCCCATTCTGTGACTACACCAGCCTCTATTTACTACTATAACCCTTTGCACTTATTCTAATAGAAATTTGGCCTGATAAACACACTTTTGCTGTGCATAGTACTACTGCTCACAGGTGCACTCCTGTTGGGGCATCCCATTCTGTGACTACACCAGCCTCTATTTACTACTATAACCCTTTGCACTTATTCTAATAGAAATTTGGCCTGATAAACACACTTTTGCTGTGCATAGTATTACTGCTCCCAGGTGCACTGCTGGCTGTTGGGGCATCCCATTCTGTGACTACACCAGCCTCTATTTACTACTATAACCCTTTGCACTTATTCTAATAGAAATTTGGCCTGATAAACACACTTTTGCTGTGCATAGTATTACTGCTCCCAGGTGCACTGCTGGCTGTTGGGGCATCCCATTCTGTGACTACACCAGCCTCTATTTACTACTATAACCCTTTGCACTTATTCTAATAGAAATTTGGCCTGATAAACACACTTTTGCTTTGCATAGTACTACTGCTCACAGGTGCACTCCTGTTGGGGCATCCCATTCTGTGACTACACCAGCCTCTATTTACTACTATAACCCTTTGCACTTATTCTAATAGAAATTTGGCCTGATAAACACACTTTTGCTGTGCATAGTACTACTGCTCACAGGTGCACTGCTGGCTGTTGGGGCATCCCATTCTGTGACTACACCAGCCTCTATTTACTATAACCCTTTGCACTTATTCTAAAAGTAATTTGGCCAGATAAAGACACTTTTGCTGTGCATAGTATTACTGCTCCCAGGTGCTCTGCTGTTGGGGCATCCCATTCTGTGACTACACCAGCCTCTATTTCCTATAACCCTTTGCACTTATTCTAAAATAAATTTGGCCTGATAAAGACACTTTTGCTGTGCATAGTACTACTCCTCCCAGGTGCTCTGCTGTTGGGGCATCCCATTCTGTAACATACCATACCCCTCTTTATTTACACTAAGCAGCTCTCTTATTTACACTAAGCAGGCCTGTTGGAGGCTGAGTGTTACTGCTCACTTTTGGTGTGCATTATATTCTGTTTCATATAGACCCACTGCTGCCTGGGGGTTCTTAAAATATCACCTACTACCACGCCAGTTAGACTATGTCGGCCAGACAAGTGCCTGGAAGTGAAAAGAGGAGTGGCAGAGGCCAAGATTCCGCAGGCAGAGGTCGCAGCAGACTGGGGGCCAGTAGCAGCAGGAGTCACGCTGAGAGACCTAATTTGCCAGTATCTGCTAGCGGTCAGGTCTCCACCAGTAACGCATCTGCCGTGGTAGATTGGTTGACGCGCTCATCAACAATATCATCACAACTTACGTCTGAGTCCCCCAGTCTAGGGTCGGTAGGTTCCTCTGACACAACCCTGAGTTGGCATGCCCCGAGAGCAGTCCCTGTCCTCCCATTGCCTCTGTCCTACGCCGTTCCCTCCCCCAGCGACGTATCCTATGCTTTGGGTTCAGCTCCACTCTTTAGTGAGGAGGACGATCAGATAGAGGACAGTCAGCAGCTACTGCCCAGCCAAGAAATGGAGGTGGCTTCTTTAGCTAGGCAGACAAATAGTGATGTGGACAGTGTCGTGGGTGCTGCGAGCGTTCCAGCTCCTGCGCCAGACACTGTTGACGAATCCACGAACATCAGTGACGTACAGCCACAACTCGGTGATAATGATGATGACGATGAAGCCAATCGCACTTGGGAGCCGGGTGATGAAGGGGCTTCATCGTCATCATCAGGAGAAGAGGGGCGCAGGTTGCCCCGGAGTCAGCAGCTCAGGCAGCAAGGTGTTAGCAGCATGGTTGGCAGGCAGCATGGGGGCACAATTTTAAAGCCTGGAGCCGGCCGGGGCCGGGGCCGGGGTAGAGCACCTGCTGTGCGGCAGTCTACCTTATCGGGAGGTAGTGGAGCAGGGGTTCCTGGAGTTGGCAACAGCAGCAGTGAATCAGTGAGGCCAGGGGGTGGGAAAAGTAGCTACTCGGCAGTGTGGCAGTTTTTCCTGAAGCATCCGCAGGAGGGTAACATGGCCACATGCAAGATATGTAGGCAAAAGGTGAAGCGTGGCCAGGGTCCAAATGTTGGCACCACGGCCCTGCGTCAACATATGCAGCGTCACCATAAAGCGGCCTGGGAGAACCTAGGCTCCGGAGAGGTGGGACAGACTGCTTCCTTACCGAGTGGCACGCCGCTCCCAATTTCTGCCAGCCAAGGCTCCAGCACCTCAGCCGAAGGCAGCTGTGCGTCATACCCATCCTCTGTCGCTCCTGCTCCTCCTCCTCCTCCAAGTCATGCATCCCGCCAGCAATCCATCAGCGAAGCCATGTCCAAGAGACAGCAGTATGCGCCCACTCATCCTACGGCGCAGAAGCTGAATGTGCTCCTGTCCAAGTTGCTGGTGCTGCAGTCGCTCCCTTTTCAGGTGGTGGACTCTGCACCTTTCAGAGAACTGATGGCTTGTGCCGAGCCGAGGTGGAGAGTCCCAAGCCGTCATTTCTTTGCCAAGAAGGCAGTACCAGCGCTGCACACTTTTGTTGAACAGAAGGTGGACCAGTCCTTCAGCCTGTCGGTGTGTAGCAAAGTGCATGGCAGCGCCGACTTCTGGAGCTGTAACTACGGTCAGGGACAGTACATTACGGCCCACTGGGTGAATGTGGTCCCTTTGCAGCAGCAGCAACTTGGACAGGTCACGCCGCTTCGGCCTCCGCGTTCCCTGCCCGTTGGGCCTGTGACACTGTGCGACTCTGCCTCCTCATCCTCCGCCATCTCCTCACCCTCCACTGTAGGCTCAAGTCTCAGTGCCCCTCCAGTCTACCATGTGTGCAGGGCACGGAGGTGTCACGCAGTGCTTCACATGGTTTGTCTTGGCGAACAGGGTCACACAGGGGAGGAACTGCTTAAATGTATTCATCAGGAAATCCAAACATGGCTTACTCCAAGAAAACTTAAAATGGGAATCATGGTTACCGACAATGGGAAGAACATTTTGTCTGCGCTGCGCCAAGGAAGCCTGACCCATGCCCCCTGCATGGCTCACGTCTTCAATCTGGTTGTCAAGCGGTTTCTGAAGTGTTCCCCCCATCTGCAAGACATCCTAACAATTTCAAGGAAACTTTGCATGCACTTCAGCCACTCATACACCGCCAAACACACCCTTCTTGAGCTACAGCGTCAGAATGGTATCCCCCAACATAGTCTGATTTGCGATGTTTCCACCCGTTGGAATTCCACCCTTCACATGTTGGACCGATTATATGAACAGAGAAAAGCCATCACGGATTTCCTGATGATCCAAGCAGATAGGGGGACTCCCCTGTGTAACTTCAATGTCAACCAGTGGCAGCTCATACGTGACACCTGCCGTTTGCTCAGGCCCTTTGAGGAAGCCACTTTATTTGTCAGTCAGCAGGATTACGGGATGAACAACGTGATTCCACTGCTTCATGTACTACAGCACATGTTGGAAACCATGGCTGGTCAGGGCACTGGAGACATGGCGTTTACATCTTACGGCCACATGAACCCCGTTGGAGCTGAACTGGAGGAGGAGGAGGAAGAGGAGGAGGAGTTGCCCAGCGAAACACAGTTTAGGCTTGGCGAAATGGCTGGTTTATCTAGTCAGCGGACAGGAGAGGAGGAGCAGGAGCAGCCAGAGGAGCTAGAGGTTTTTGAGGAAGGCGAGACAGAGGACCCGGGCACACCGTGGCAGTATGCAGTGGAGATGGAGACAGGTAGTCCATCCGAGTCACTTGCGCAAATGGCACGAAGCATGCTCACGTGCTTGCGTAGTGACCCCAGAATTGTTTCCATCTGTCGGCGGGATGACTTCTGGCTGTCCACCTTATTGGACCCTCGCTTCCGGCACAAAATGGGGGCATTTTTTAAACCCACCGAGAGGGAGGACAAACTCAACTACTACAAAGACATTCTACGTAGGCAGTTGGCCGATGCCTATCTGCGCCATGGTCCATACTCTCGCAGGTCTGACTCGAGGGGACCCCTGCGCTCACCTTCAACTGCCATGGCCGCTGGGGGGGTTGGCAGGAGCAGCAGCAGCAGCAGCTCCATCAGCAGCAGCCTCAGTCTTCAGTCGCTAATGAGTAGCTTTCTACACCCGCATAGTGAGGCTACTCATGAGCAGCAGGAAGACCTGGAGCAGGACCTGAACCAGCAGGTCATGTCATACTTTGACATGACCATGCCAACACACCTTGAGGATCCGCTGGACTTCTGGGCAGCCAAACTTGATTTTTTTTGGGCTCCTTAAGCCAACTCCAGTGTCTATTTAAAGTAATGTTTGGGCTCCTGCTGCTGCTGCTGCTGCCAACTCCAGGGTGTGATTCATCCAATTTTTGGGCTCCTGAAGCCAACCCCAGTGTCTCTTTAAAGTAATATTTGGGCTCCTGCTGCTGCTGCTGCCAACTCCAGGGTGTGATTCATCCAATTTTTGGGCTCCTGAAGCCAACCCCAGTGTCTCTTTAAAGTAATGTTTGGGCTCCTGCTGCTGCTGCCAACTCCAGGGTGTGAATCATCCAATTTTTGGGCTCCTGAAGCCAACTCCAGTGTCTCTTTAAAGTAATATGTTGGCTCCTGCTGCTGCTGCTGTCATCTCCAGGGTGTGAATCATCCAATTTTTGGGCTCCTGAAGCCAACCCCAGTGTCTCTTTCAAGCTATGTTTGGGCTCCTGCTGCTGCTGATAACTCCATGGTGTGAATCATCCAATTTTTGGGCTCCTGAAGCCAACTCCAGTGTCTCTTTAAAGTAATGTTTGGGCTCCTGCTGCTGCTGCCAACTCCAGGGTGTGATTCATCCAATTTTTGGGCTCCTGAAGCCAACCCCAGTGTCTCTTTAAAGTAATGTTTGGGCTCCTGCTGCTGCTGCCAACTCCAGGGTGTGATTCATCCAATTTTTGGGCTCCTGAAGCCAACCCCAGTGTCTCTTTAAAGTAATATTTGGGCTCCTGCTGCTGCCAACTCCAGGGTGTGATTCATCCAATTTTTGGGCTCCTGAAGCCAACCCCAGTGTCTCTTTAAAGTAATGTTTGGGCTCCTGCTGCTGCTGCTGCCAACTCCAGGGTGTGATTCATCCAATTTTTGGGCTCCTGAGGCCAACCCCAGTGTCTCTTTAAAGTAATGTTTGGGCTCCTGCTGCTGCTGCCAACTCAAGGGTGTGATTCATCCAATTTTTGGGCTCCTGCAGCCAACTCCAGTGTCTCTTTCAAGCTATGTTTAGGCTCCTGCTGCTGCTGCTTGAAACTCCAGGGTGTGTCAGTCAATTTTTGGGCTCCTGCTGCTGCCAACTCCAGTGTCTCTTTCAGCCAATGTTTGGGCTCCTGCTGCTGCTTGCAACTCCAGGGTGTGATTCATCCAATTTTTGGGCTCCTGAAACCAACCCCAGTGTCTCTTTAAAGTAATATTTGGGCTCCTGCTGCTGCTGCTGCCAACTCCAGAGTGTGAATCATCCAATTTTTGGGCTCCTGAAGCCAACTCCAGTGTCTCTTTAAAGTAATGTTTTGGCTCCTGCTGCTGCCAACTCCAGGGTGTGAATCATCCAATTTTTGGGCTCCTGAAGCCAACCCCAGTGTCTCTTTAAAGTAATGGTTTGGCTCCTGCTGCTGCTGCCAACTCCAGGGTGTGATTCATCCAATCTTTGGGCTCCTGCTGCCAAATCCAGTATCTCTTTAAAGTAATGTTTGGGCTCCTGCTGCTGCTGCTGCCAACTCCAGGGTGTGAATCATCCAATTTTTGGGCTCCTGAAGCAAACCCCAGTGTCTCTTTAAAGTAATGTTTGGGCTCCTGCTGCTGCTGCCAACTCCAGGGTGTGATTCATCCAATCTTTGGGCTCCTGCTGCCAACTCCAGTGTCTCTTTAAAGTAATGTTTGGGCTCCTGCTGCTGCTGCTGCCAACTCCAGGGTGTGAATCATCCAATTTTTGGGCTCCTGAAGCAAACCCCAGTGTCTCTTTAAAGTAATGTTTGGGCTCTTGCTGCTGCTGCCAACTCCAGGGTGTGATTCATCCAATTTTTGGGCTCCTGAAGCCAACCCCAGTGTCTCTTTAAAGTAATATTTGGGCTCCTGCTGCTGCTGCTGCCAACTCCAGGGTGGGATTCATCCAATTTTTGGGCTCCTGAAGCCAACCCCAGTGTCTCTTTAAAGTAATGTTTGGGCTCCTGCTGCTGCTGCTGCCAACTCCAGGGTGTGATTCATCCAATTTTTGGGCTCCTGAAGCCAACCCCAGTGTCTCTTTAAAGTAATGTTTGGGCTCCTGCTGCTGCTGCTGCCAACTCCAGGGTGTGATTCATCCAATTTTTGGGCTCCTGCAGCCAACTCCAGTGTCTCTTTCAAGCTATGTTTGGGCTCCTGCTGCTGCTGCTGCTGCTGCTTGAAACTCCAGGGTGTGTCAGTCAATTTTTGGGCTCCTGCTGCTGCCAACTCCAGTGTCTCTTTCAGCCAATGTTTGGGCTCCTGCTGTTGCTGCCAACTCCAGGGTGTGATTCATCCAATTTTTGGGCTCCTGAAGCCAACCCCAGTGTCTCTTTAAAGTAATATTTGGGTTCCCGCTGCTGCTGCTGCCAACTCCAGGGTGTGAATCATTCAATTTTTGGGCTCCTGAAGCCAACTCCAGTGTCTCCTTAAAGTTATGTTTTGGCTCCTGCTGCTGCTGCCAACTCCAGGGTGTGAATCATCCATTTTATGGGCTCCTGAAGCCAACCCCAGTGTCTCTTTAAAGTAATGTTTGGGCTCCTGCTGCTGCTGCCAACTCCAGGGTGTGATTCATCCAATCATTGGGCTCCTGCTGCCAACTCAGTGTCTCTTTAAAGTAATATTTGGGCTCCTGCTGCTGCTGCTGCCAACTCCAGGGTGTGAATCATCCAATTTCTGGGCTCCTGAAGCCAACTCCAGTGTCTCTTTAAAGTAATGTTTGGGCTCCTGCTGCTGCTGCCAACTCCAGGGTGTGATTCATCCAATTTCTGGGCTCCTGAAGCCAACCCCAGTGTCTCTTTAAAGTAATGTTTGGGCTCCTGCTGCTGCTGCCAACTCCAGGGTGTGATTCATCCAATTTTTGGGCTCCTGAAGCCAACCCCAGTGTCTCTTTAAAGTAATATTTGGGCTCCTGTTGCTGCTGCTGCTGCCAACTCCAGGGTGTGATTCATCCAATTTTTGGGCTCCTGAAGCCAACCCCAGTGTCTCTTTAAAGTAATGTTTGGGCTCCTGCTGCTGCTGCTGCCAACTCCAGGGTGTGATTCATCCAATTTTTGGGCTCCTGAAGCCAACCCCAGTGTCTCTTTAAAGTAATGTTTGGGCTCCTGCTGCTGCTGCTGCCAACTCCAGGGTGTGATTCATCCAATTTTTGGGCTCCTGCAGTCAACTCCAGTGTCTCTTTCAAGCTATGTTTGGGCTCCTGCTGCTGCTGCTTGAAACTCCAGGGTGTGTCAGTCAATTTTTGGGCTCCTGCTGCTGCCAACTCCAGTGTCTCTTTCAGCCAATGTTTGGGCTCCTGCTGCTGCTTGCAACTCCAGGGTGTGATTCATCCAATTTTTGGGCTCCTGCTGCTGCCAACTCCAGTGTCTCTTTAAAGCAATGTTTGGGCTCCTGCCCCTCATAGTGATGCCACTGCAACTCTCTGCAATTGTGCCACTCTGCGATTCTATTAGCGATGCCTCTGATCTGCATGTGATATTTATTCAAAGTATTATTTAACTAACCCAGCACGCATCCTGTGCGTGTTACAGCAAGGCAGAATGGTTTACAACCCTATTGAGGCTCTAGGAGGCTCAGAAATAGCCATTTTTAATAGCGATTCGTCACGAATAAATTCGGGTCGAAGCGATTTTTGTCGGAAAATTCGGCGAATCAGTCGAATCGAATTTTTCAAAAGTTCGCTCATCTCTAATTCTAATCAATTTAGTAAGATCCTCTGGGATTAAGCAGAATGTTGACAGTAAATATACCATACCAGTAGTTAGAGCTGGCGTATTGTTCGCACTATAAGACGCACACGAACATAAGATGCACCTAGGGTTTAGAGGAAGAATAAGCTAATTGAGGCAAACCCACATTGTAAGTGCAATCCACGATTACAAACTTTCTTAGTTTCTTACAAAAAGGACTGGGGAAGAATCTTTTTTTTTTTTAGTACGTTACAGAGACAGGTTTCAGACTTGTTTTGAACACCCCTGCTACCAGCCACATCATGTATACCTTTTTACAGGGTTTGTCCATGTTTAGGGGTCCATGTTTAGGGTCCATGTTTCTCTGTAATTTAGAGGTTCAGCTGAGCCTTAGGATTCTAGCTTGGTATTATCAGCTTTGATATCAAACAGAATTGGAACATTATCTGTTGTCTTTTAAATTGTCTTTTCTTGTGAACCACAAAGAAAAGGTGTTTTTACGACAGAGACCTACTCATTTTTAGTGATGACACCTACTCCAAATAGTTTGTCTCACCGTAGATGGTTCAACAGTATTATGCAGCATTTTAGTGATTTCACATTTTAGTGATTTCACTGATATAAAGGTTAACAAAGGGTTAATTTCCCTGAACCAGCAGGCCAGGGACCACAATAAAGGAAGGGTCTTCATGTCCCAAGGGGCTGATGAGCCACAGCTGAGGGCTGCTGCTGGACTTGAGACAGACGTCAGGGCTGAAGCCCCCTTATATGTACTGTGAGTAGGCCTGTGTTTCCAGATGAAATTGGATCTCTGTGAAAACAGTTTGCTGTAAAGAGCTGTGTTTCCCTATGTGTTATGTGTTGAAAAACGTCTGCGTGCACATGTGATGGGATCTCTTAGTCTTCTTGCTGAATTGTCTCTAGTGTAGTGCTAGGTTGTATAAAGAATTGTATATAGAATTGTTACTGGGTAAAAGGGATGGGAGTTGCTCCATCACTAATATTTATACAAAATTATTCAGGGCCTGGGAACCAATTTACAGCCCAGTTTAACCCCATCATCACAATATAATTTTCAGCAAACAGGCATATGAATCCTATACAGAAACTAGGGCCCTAAGTCTGCATACAATTGCAATCGCATGTATTAAACCCCACACGCAATGCAATAAAATACTCACTTGGGAAGCTGCCAGCCTCCCTTTAGAACACTCCACAGGGAGAGATCAAAAATAGGAATAGGGACCCCACCAAAAGGGGCTCCTTGACATGTCATGGGGTTTAAAAGACTATTGCAATTAAGCTATAATTGTTGAAATGCTAAAAGATTCCAGGGTCGGCCTCTGGCCTCCCCCCAGGCATTCTGAAATGCCCTGCTGTGTGAAACCCACCAGATCGCTGAATGACAATGGCAAATGGCTCTGACTGGTTGAGAGCCCACACATACCCCGTTGAGAGATAAGTAAATACAGGCAATTTGGGGTTTCACAGAGTGGGGCATCCCAGTTGGGGCTCATCTTTTAGATCCCAGGGCCGGCAGTGCCAAATTTGGCCCATGCATGCACCCTTGAAATGGGGATCAGAGAATTCAGGGTTTTCGCACAGCAGAGGAGCAATCAGGTGGCCCAGGAGTCTTATAGATTCCAGGGCTACCCAAGATGGGTTTTGGTCCACTTTAAAGTGGACCTATCACTATGATTTTTACTATCCTGGTGTAAGGTCCATTTACCTGGGGCATCCCATTTCCTTATTGAAGCAATTTTCATAACCTACAACCTGTTGCTATTAGAAATCGGACCATGAAAGTCTGTACACCAAGATCTACAAGAAGCAAGCCTTGTACACATAGAACACAGCTGCTATGGCTGTAGCTGAGGTAAGGAAGCTGACTCAACCTTACACACAGTGACATATATAATTGTGATGGGGCTCCTGGTTTGAACATTAAAGGCACACATAGTAATTTTTTTTCTGTCTTTTAACTCAACTGTATGCAGCTAGACAACTAAAGACTGAAACAGCAGGGACAAATGGTGGTCCGTTTCCCAAATGATGCCAAGTGAGCACAAATATGATAAATAATGTAGATGATCAACAATAAGGAGGCCTCCTGACCTCCTGGGCCCTGGTATGGTCGTAATCTCTTCATCCTCTATAGTTACGCTTACACATGTCCAGCAGCAGTGGCCAGAATGCTGCTGCTAAGGCCACTGCTAGGGTGAGGGCTGCACACTGGCAAAGTTTACTTTGGGGCCAATGTCATGGCCCCAGGTCCATGTCAGACCATTCTAGGTTATAGGGGCTTCGCCTTTACTTTAAGGCCTATGTCATTCCCTAGACCCCATCACTTTCCCCACCAAATTCTAGGCATAAAGGTTATGGGGAAGCAGCAAACTATCCAGTTGCTGGGCCCCTCCGTAACCTATGTATAATGGATTCACCCCATGCTTTGAACAGGTGAGCGTACCAGAATCTACTCAGATTCTAGGTTATGGGGGCCCAGCCAGGCACTATAGCATGTATGGTTTGGGCCCCGCATTTCCTTTTTGTGATGGCTGGGCCCAGGTTTTGGGCCCCATGTTAGCTATGTCCAAACGTCCCACAAACACTAGACATACATACAGTAAGTCTATAGTATCTGCCTGGATCCCTCCATAAAAGTGCCACTGACTTTAATTGTCTTCCTAGCTGGTAATTCTGTAACAATGAAATTCTGATGATTTTTTTCAGCTAAAGTGTATTTTTTCATACCAGGTGATTTTCTTTCAACTGTTATTGAATTGCAGCTAAAGTATCTGTTGTAGTTATAATAGGCCATACTCTCACGCTCCTCCTTGTGTTGACAATACTGAATAGCACCCTGCCAAGGTTTTGAATTTTAAAACAGCTAGATAAGATATCTTCGCCAGTTTCACTAAACCAATTTGGATAAGATATGGGAAAGAGTAACGGCGGCTATATCTGTTACTGTTATAAAAAAAAAACCCTCTCTGGACCCCTCTGCCCTTCCCAGGCACTGCCCAATCTCGCTGCTCCCTTTCTCATCCAAACTTCTTGAACAACATGTCAACTCTGCTTACAAACTCCCTCCTAGATATGATCCAATGATCTATTAACTGTCAAATCCAAAGCCCACTACTTTGTCCTTATTCTTCTCGACCTATCCTCTGCTTTTGACACTGTCAACCATGATCTGCTTCTCAATATACTTTCTTCTCTTGGAATTCAAGATCTTGCACTCTCTTGACTCTCCTCCTAGCTCTCTGATCACACATTTAGTGTTTTTTACTCAAACACAATTTCCTTGATCAACTGATAAGCTCACTGGGTTTACAATATCACTTTTATGCAGATGACACTCAGATCTACCTCTCTGGCCCAAATCTCTCTTCCCTCCTCTCTCACCTTCCTGACTGTCTAACAGCCATTTCTCCTGATGACATTTCGCTCTTTTAAAATGAACATGGACAAGACAGAACTGGTCATTTTCCCACCATCTCACTCCCCTGCCCTCTGTAACACCAAAATCTCTGTAAATAATGTTACAATAACTGCAACTCGTCAAGCTTGATGCCTGGGCATCATTCTGTACTCCTCTCTCTCTCACACCCCACATTAACTCCCTAGCCATCTCCTGCTGTCTCCAACTTAAAAACATCTCCTGGATCCATCCCTTCCTCCTGATACCACTAAAATGTTAGTGCATGCCCTGGTCATATCTCTACCTCACTACTGCAATACCCTCATTTGCAGCTTACCATAAACAGAATGGCACCCCTCCAATCTATTCAGAACTCTTCTTGCCTCATTCACCTTTTCTCACGATTCTCCAGTGCTGCCCCCCCCCCCCCTCTGTCAATCCCTCCACTGGTTACTTGTCTCTCAGAGTGTTCAGTTCAAACTTCTAACACTAACCTACAAAGCACTCTCCATCCAGGCCTTTCCCTACATTTATTCACTGATCCAGCAATACCAACCCAGACACAACCTCCCCTCTGCCTTGGACATTCTCCTGTCCTCCTCCTTGGTCACCTCCTCGCTCACCCGCCTTCAATACTTCTCCTGTGCCTCTCCACTTCTCTGGAATGCACTTCCCCTGCTCAATATGTCAAACACTCTCAAACACTCCAAGCCTTTAAATGTGCCCTTAGAACTCACCGCTTTAGACAAGCATAAAACCTATAACCTTGCTTAAGCATTACCTTCAACAGGTACATGTCGCCAAATTCAAGTTCTACCACTTGCAATCCCGCCCATTTTTGTCTCTACCACCGATCCTTTAGACTGTCAGATTGCGAGGGCAGGGCTCTTTTTCCTATTGTCTTTTTTTATCACATTTGGTTGGAAGTCTGTAACATCTAGTTTACCCACTGCGGCTGGCCGGCCGCTGACCTACCCTGGGGACATCTCAAGTCAGATAGGCTGGGGGAAGGAGCGCACATGCTGCTGGCCATGAGGCTGCTGCTCTCCCGATTTCCAAATCTCTGTATGTAAACAGAGCCTTTTGCCAATCTTACAAATGCACGGCAATCAGCTCTGACTGGCTGAGAGCCCATGCATGTACCATAGGACCAGGGAAAGGTGAGTTTGTATGGGCACTGGATCAACTTATGGACTTGAACTTCTGCAATATGGACTTGCCCTCTGGGTGGTATTCTTTTTTTTCAAGGGAGAGTTCAGGAGGGGGTCAGCTGATGCACTGCGGTTCGCTTGTGCTATTTACTACCTGGCATGCAGTTTGGACAGCCACCAGAGGTTCTATCTGCCCTCAGCTGCTGCAACTGCTGTTAGGCCTATATAAGTGGGAAACATCCTCTACCTGGTGCAGCAGGATTTTGTTTGTGAACCTCTTGGACTTTGTGTCACTGCTGGTGCTTCACAGTTTCAGTCTGAATTGTAGTCTTGGGGCTTTATTCTCACACAGACCAGTCGCTACCGTTCGCTCCCATATAGCTCTGTACTGGTGTTATAGCGACTCACACATCAAATTCATCAATGCCGGCCATGTTACTACAGTGACTGAGGCGCTCTGTAATAGCGACTCATGGCCGATCAGAGCGACCACTAGCGGACGCTCTTAGCACCGCTGTACAGACGCTCATCTGCTGTTACCAGGCCCTAGTAATGAATCAGCCTGTTGGTCTCCGTTGAAATCCAGTAACAAGCAGGCTTCTCCCTGGCTTCCCTGAGGGTGCTTGGCTACTTCATGTTCCCAGTACTTGATTCAGCAGGCCTCCTATTGACAGAATCCAAAAATTATAAAAAAACAAAAACTGGGAATTCTGAATTTTTTGCTCTTTCACAAAAAAATATTCATAACTAGATTCCCCAATTATGTGTTGTGTATTCAGTAAACCAGATATTTATTCAACAGGTTATCAGTCAGCCATTTGAATTTCTTGCCAGGAAGAAAAATCAGAATAGAATAGACCACCAACCAAAATACATTAGAAACACATAAAGGTATAAATCCAAACAATAGTGATCTCTACAGGCTGGGGAAATTACAACATCATACCTAAGGCTTGCAAATAGGCCAGCAGACATTTTGGGATTTCTCATCAGTTAAAATTTTGAATGCACTTATGATTGCACCAGTTGCAACTGCACAGTAAAAGGTCTACACAAGTGGACTCCCTAAAAGATGCAGAAAACAGAAAAAAAACAAAAATGAAGTAAATATTTGGCATGATGCTTTTTGCTTTTAGCATAGCAGTTTCTTCTTAGATAAATTTCTATTCAGTTTGGAGAAAATTACATGTTAGATTCTTTCAGACACCCTCAGAGTTCTTGACACACTGCTATTTCCGACTTTGGCTGTTTTACTTGCTTCTGTAGCATAGCAACCCCCCAGTAATGAACAAACTTTTAGGAATACCTTCAAACATGATTATAAACTAATTTACAAATGCAGCATATAAAAATAGTCTCATTTTAGGATAACACTGTAAGTATTTTATGTAAGTGACTTGGCAGCAGCATTGGTCACAGATTTTTATTTTTCAGATTTAGAAATTATTGCAAGTTATCTTTTGCTATGTAATTAATCCTGTGCTTAGCAGACATTCACAAGTTGTCAAAAATCGAGTTTTAGCTACATATCAGAATATAAATAAAGCTTTCTAACTTAAGGAAGGAATTTAAGAATTTAAATGTGATGAAAGCGAGTGAACTGATCACATGTGACATCTGCTATTCAACATAAAAATGATGCTAGTATGTTAATATCTGGCTTTAGCCACTAAGTGCCTTACTGGAGTTTCGGTGGATCCCTGAAACTTGTATTGATGGGTTGACTTGGCTGCTCACATGATTTTAGATAGATTTGCTAAAGTACAATTTGCTGAAAAATAGAAAAAAATCAAAATTAAAAGCCATCCTACTGCTTCCTGGACCCCCTTTACTTAATCCTTTAAGTGCCAGCCTACCTGGTGTTTTTGTCACCCTTTGTTGCCAGACTATTTTGCACTATTTTGCGCTTCCCATGTTCAAATGTGATTTTTGAAAGGATTTCCAGGGATTTCCCAGGAAAATTATATATTGTTTTTTTTCAGCGGAGTCTGGGCTTTAACATAAAATGTCTTGTTTGTCATTTTTAGGTGTATTCTCAATATTTTTGGGTGAAATATGTGCAAAAAAAAAAAAAACTATTTTTTACAATTTGTAGTTTTTTTTGTAATAAAAAATGTAAGTTTGTCAATAAAATCTTATTGCGTGTGAAATCCCAATTTCTCCCAGTTACAGCGATACCACATATGTATAGGTAGACACCCTTTCCTGCCCAGGAGACTCCCCCAAACTGAAATAGCGCTTTAGGGGATTTTCAGATAAAATACAACTGTGCTATGCAGTATGTGCACCTTGCAGTTTTTCCAGAAAAACAACCCTTTACATTTGAAATACCCTCAACAAACTATATATTCTTTGGAAGTACACACCTCAAGCTTTCTAGGTGTACCAGGCTTGTTGATGTGGCCATAGTTTTCTGGAAGTAATCCCTCAATGTATTCTTTGGTTGCAAAGAGTTTCCCTAAAAAAAGGAATTTCCCTAAAAAAAACAGAATCAAAGCCACATTTTCCTAAAAACAACTATATACAAACAAGAAAAAACAAGTTTAATCTGAAAAAGCAACATGTCCCGAACAGAACGATACCCAACATACATAGCTACTGTCAAGGGAAGAGTTGCCAAACACCCCAAAGTAAAGCATGTGCGTAATGGTAATTTTACTTGAAAATTTCAGCTCTGCAGACAAAGTGCGCACCTTGTGATTTTTCAACCAAAACAACCCTTTACATTTGGAATATCCCCCATAAACCATATTTTCCTAAAATATAAATATGCAAACCAGAAAAAACAAGTTAAGTCTGAAAGCGCAAGGTCCCCCGAACAGAACAATAACCAACATGTATAGCTACTTTTAACCCTTTTAATTGCCAGCCTACTTGAGATTTTGTCACGCTCTGTTGACAGGTCATTTTTCCCCATTTTGCGCCATTTTTGCTGGAATTTTCAGGAAAATTATATATATATTTTTTTGCAGCAGAGTTTAGGCTTTAACATGAAATGTCTTGCTTGTAAATGTTATTTAGTTTTTTACAATATTATTAAGTAAAATAAATAAATAAAAAATTTTTTTAGAAAATTGACTCCTTTATTTTAAATAAAAAATGTATTTTATTAAGGAAAACCATATTGCATGTGAAAGCCCCATTTCTACCGATTAGAACGGTACCACTTATTTATCGGTAGCCCCCCGTTCCTGCCCAGGAGACCCCCCTAACTGAAACAAGTACTTTATAACATTTACAAATAAAATACAACTACCATCCACACTACAAAGGGTTAAATCGAGAAAAAAAATGACATAGGGTCCCCCCTCCCGGGGGTGGGGGGGGGGGGGTGGGGGGGCATTTTTTGGGCTGATTTTTAAGGGTTAAAAACCCTTAAAAATTCAAAAAAAAATTGACATGGGGTCCCCCTTACCCGAAGTAACTAGCCCGGGACCAGCTATGCAGGACTTGTAGAAACAGGGCACAGGGGCCAGCTTTTGTGGCCCCTGGCCCTGCAGGCTACAAGCCCGCATAGCCCGTGGGCCCGGGCTCTTCTGGCCCCCGCTGGCCTTTGGGGAGGCAGGTAATGGGGGTGCCGGGGTTAATGGCAAGTCACCCGCTATCGCAGGTGACTTGCCATCCCCCCAGCCTTGTGAACTGGTATAGGGGTCATGGACCTCTTACCAGTTCACAAGGGGTCAAAAGTAAAAAATAATAACACGGACACAGATATAAAAAAAAAGAAATGTATTATTTTTTTTTTACTATACTCACCTCCGATCCTGGGTCCCACGTCGCTGTCCCGCGCCACTCTCTCAGCTCCGGCATCTGTCAGATGGCGATAGTGATCGGACCCCCCCCCGCCTGGTGAAGAGAAGACGGCGCGGAGGGATCGGGCGAGGAGGTGAGTGAGTGGCTGTTTTTTTTTTTTTTTTTTTTCACAGATACTGACAGCGGGTAAAACGGGGGGCGGCCGGTTTTGGCCCCCCCCCCTGAAGACGGAGGACGACGGGGGGGATCAGATGCCCCCCCCAGGAAGAGGGGACCCTCAGCTTCACAGGGATACCAGAGGTAAGTGCTTTTTTTTCTGTTTTTTAACTGTTAGGGGAAATGCCAGGCATGTAGTTTCTACGTGCTTGGCACTTAATGGTAGGAGAAGCAACCACGTAGAAACTACGTGCTTGGCATTTAAAGGGTTAAATAAATATATACTCTTTGTAATGTATACTTGTGATCTGAGTTTTGAGAGATTTCTACCATAAAAAATGGCAAGTGAAAAAAAAATCACCTCCTGATTGGCTTTGTTTGTGTTGGGGCATTTTATTACATTTACAAATGTATTTATTTCATCTGTAGGTGTACAGTGTTTATTTTTTAGCTGCAGAGTCAGATGCTTCAAACCATTGTTTCCCAAGCCGATTAGAGAAGATTATTAAATATGTGGGCAGCATTTCCAAATCATAATGAATGAATGGGTGACTTTTCAACTCAAAACATTCCTCCTTCACCCCACAGATGACCAGCATGGTGCATCTTGCTGATCCAAGATGGTTGACACACAAGGGGCAACCTTTACCTGCAGCATAATAACTGGGTTTGCTGAGCACCCTGCATAAAGGCCATTTGCCATGGATTCAGACAGCCTCAGAATCCTTTGGGGACAAAAGTAGCATGGGAGGGCATGAAGCTTGTGGGTGTTATTTTGTATCTACAGTATTGTCCCTTCACTTGGGCCTGTGTGCTGTCAATTTCCTTTTACTATCCTGTATGGTATTAGCTGCTATATTATCAGAAAGATGATTCTATCTTTGATATTTTGCTGCATATATCATTAAGAACAATTTACTGTTTTCATACACTTTGTTTTTAGCCTGTAGCTCATCATGTCTACATTGATATATTGTAATTGTTAATGTGATGGTTTTTTATTGGTGATGTACTTGTATAGCCGGTCGTGCATTTGTGTATTAATTATTGCAATTTAATGTAGTCTATTGAGTGGCTGTGAAGGGAGGGGGACAGAGGCTCTTTCAGCTGTTTGTTGTTCTCCTGTTCTGTTACTCTCTCTTCTCCTACCACTCCTTTAAAAGATTAAGAAAGGTTTCAATTTGTTGAAGAGCTTCTGCTTGTCTCTGAATGTAAAACATAAAACTATAAAATTATAGAACATAGATCAAACTATAAACTATAATAGTTTTTGGATGCAAAACATTCATTTACATTCCAGAGAGAAAGTGCACCAAACTCCAAAACTGAGCATTTGAGGGAAACACAAGAGAAAACTCACACTGATCAGCCATCACCTGCAACTTCTGAACAAACAGTTTAAGTGAGCGCAGAACCTACCAGCACTGAAGAGCAGACACAATCAAGCTCAAACACAGAACCAAGTCACTCAACAAGAGAAAACAGAGGCAAACCACCTGTATGTATTTCATACAAGGCAAGCACTGCCAGTATCAATGAACCTGCAACTTGGGAAGACATATCTCAGCTTTCAGAAGTAGAAGCCAGTAAATAGATAAAGGCTGCAATTGAAGGGAGAATTAAACCAATAAAGAAAAAAATTAAAATATTAGTTTTTCATTGGGTGTTGGAGGCCTAATTTGGGGGGGGGGGGGGGGTGTAACACCTGGGCTACTGCTCTGCACAAAATGGGCTAGAGAAAGTACACAAAACAATAACTGGGACTTGCATTGTGTTGGAAAAATAACCACTTGATTTATTGCATTGCATGCTGCAACCTCTGAAGTTAGAGACATTTCTTTTCTGCTGCACATTTTGGTTTTCAATAAAACCAGTCTTAAATTTTGAAGAACTGTTGTCCGTGTCACTGCCGTTTGCCCCAATCGCTCACAATATATACATCTATAAATGAATATATACATCAATCTATACATATATACATTAATAAATGCAGGGTGGCCATCAATAATCAGCACTGGTGATTGGTGATTGATGCGGGAAACTCTGCGGTCGTTGTGCAGGCACTGGAGCATGTAGTGGCTCATGGGAGCCAGGCTGCCCTGAGTCAAGGAGAAGCTGTCCTCAGTGTCAGGTGTCCCCTCCTACTCCTGCTAGTCACACTCCAGTGACACTTGTGTGCCACCCTAATGTGATAGAAAGTAGTCCTCCTCCTCTTCCTCATCCCCCTCCCATTCCTCCAAAACTGTCCTTTGGCTGGAAATTGGCGTACCCACCTGCTGTCGGCCCAGCTACCCACCCTGTGAGCCACGTGTGCACTTGCCTGACAGTGGGGAAAATGGGCTTTCCTCCTCTTCCATCATGGCCAGCAGACAAAGGATGGGGATGGTAGCACTGACTATGCCATCATCAGCCTCCCTCTCAGCCTCAACATTGCAGAAAGCTGCAGCAGTCGGCACTTGAGTCTTATCATCAGCATCATCATCAGGGTGTCCTATGATGGTACGCTGGCCATGTCCTCATTCTCCCACAGAAGCTCTTGGGCATCTGTAAGCCCTAGCTTCGCAACTGGGGCAGGGGAAGGCAGGTGGCCCTTGGTATTCCAGCCAGGCATGTCAGCATAGAACATTGACTCCCTGGAGGGCTCTGCCAGCAGTTCTAAAGCCTACAAAAATGCCCTCCAAATCCAGGCACCAACTTGCAAAACAGGAAGTTGTAGCAGCAAAGAAAGACTTCCTTTAACCTGCAGCACCAACAACCAGACGAGCACCAGCTCTATTACCAGCAGGCTCTATTACCAGCAGCAGCAGAAACACTTTGGCCACGTCCCTGTCCCTTATTTGCTGCTGCCTGCATTGCTAGACCCCAGCAGCTAAAGCAACACACTCACCCCAGTGATTACAGATAGGTTTGCTAAGGGTTCACACAATTACTTCAGTAAATACAGGTTTGGTATAT
Source organism: Gastrophryne carolinensis (assembly GCA_027917425.1). NCBI lineage: Eukaryota > Metazoa > Chordata > Amphibia > Anura > Microhylidae > Gastrophryne > Gastrophryne carolinensis. Next base: position 247,586,182 of record CM051238.1, read on the forward strand.
AGGGGCACACACTCACCCCAGTCTTTACAGCTAGGTTGGGTATATGGGGACACTCTCATCCCAGTGAATACAGATAGGTCTGCTTTACGGGTTCACACTGCTGTGCAGCCAATCAGTGTTCAGATTGGTCTGGCATGAATGCCTAATGCCCTGCACATGGATTTCTGCTCTGAGCGATTGAAGCAATTGAAGTTCAGTACAGATTCGAGCTTCACAGGTTGGATCCGTTCATCACTAATCATGAGCAAGTCATTGGCTTTCACAACTTGCTCAAGCTAGATGGATGAAAGGACAGGGGTGGCAGTGCTACCTCATTTGTGTGTAGTTATGATGGAATATAATTAAAAGGAGTGGAAAACTGGAGACTTGCTACTGCTTTTACAGTAGGCTGCAGGAAATGGAGCAGGAGAGGCACACGGAACAGGTTTGACATGAGCTCATTGCTGCCTTATTATTGCCTTTTCATTTAATTCCCCCAAAATGTGTATTGTCCTACTTTTAGCCAAATATACTGCTGGTTTCTTAGACAGGGAGGGACCAGGCCAAGTAATAGGAATGCAATTTCTCTAGTGCTTTTGGTAAAAGATTGGATCAGAAAAGGACAGAATGAAAAAATAGATTTTTATTTGTGTGTACTGTTGACGCCTGCCGAGAGTAATACGCAGAGCAGATGATTCCTGCAAGGCTTTCCCGCAAGCTCTCACAAGTGTGGATTTGTAAGTTCCCTGTGCGAAAGACATTTCCTTGTTTGAGAATGATTTTGAATGCAGTGTCATTTTTTTTCCCCTGGTACATGATTGACCCTAATTCCAGTTCATGTCTTCCACATGCCCGTGTTTGCTGTATTAACATCTAGTTTAGCGTAGTTGGGTGAAGTCCAGTGAACATTTGTTCTCCAGCTTTTAGCAGTAAAGCCCACAGGAAATAATGTTGTTTCAGGCAGGATAGTCTCTTTAGGACATTTTCATCTGTACCTGATATTTAGAGCTAGAACATTAGATGGTTAATTAGCATTTGAACAACAAGTACAGTTTTCAGTTGTATTGCTTTTCAATTTTTTTCTTAACTTTTTATATTAGACACCCTCTGAGACACCACACACATATCTGATATCCATCTTATGTTGACATATGCTGTAAAAGTGGGTTATGCAAGATCTCTTTATTTTTCTAAACCAAATCTGCCACGGCTGTTTGCCAGATTCCACCAAACCATTTTTTAGCAAATAATAAATACCACTAACTTGGACTGGTGAATTTAAGCTAAAACACAGCAAAATGCCAGCAAATAGTCAGTTGTTTCCTGAGTTTGCAGCTACAATTATATTCCAGTTGGCCGCGGTATTCCCCAGTCACAGCACACACAGCACACAGAGGAGAGGAGAAACTTGCGAAAAGCCACGTATGTAGCATATTTAAAATACATTTTATTTATTTTTTTAAACCAATTGATGACCTTAGTTTACATGCACCATTTACCATGTTGCTTCAGTTAAATATTTTAGCACAAGCTCACCAGCTTATCATCAAAACATTTGTAAGCATTATAAAGGCTAACACAGCTTAAAATCTTGACATCGGAAACAAATGACACTTGCGAAAATGATTTGATGATGGAATATGTGAATTTGGAACTAAGGATTATTTCCTGAGTCTAGCACAAAGACGGGCTTCAAACAAGCTGTTATTTCACACCAGTGAGAAGCAATGCTATACTAAAATGTCAGATTTCATCCATCATAATGTCATAACTCATATTAAATGCCTTGTAAGACACAAGAAAAAGATGGACAGAAATAAACATGTTCAGGCAATTGTGATTCTCAAAACATCGGCTCCAAATGTAAATTTATAAACCTAAGATATATTAGTTATTGTAGTGACATCATCAAACATTTTATATAAAAATTCACCAATAAGCAATGCTTGGCTAAGGTATTTTATTTGTGTTTGGTATACAGGTTTGGTTAAAACTGGAATCCAGACCTGAAACCGGACCAACACTCTTACAACAAACCCTTACAACAAGTGCTCATGTGCATCCCTCCCCAGGGCAATTCAGATTGCTGCACATAAAAATTAATTTACCTTTTTCTAAATCCTTCTGAAGTCAATTTTAAAAACAAAATGGGAAGGCTGGGAAGCTGGGAAAGGAAGCTCCAAAATGACCTCTACCAAAAAAAAAATATGTGAGGTCGAGTTTCAGCTTTGAGTAGCTGTAGGAGCAGATGTAAGTGCTGCCAATGATTAAGTATCATGCATGCAGATGGGGCAAGTGACTTTTGGTCTCTTGGTTTGCTCCATTTACTGCAGCTCAAATGTGGCAGTGCTGATTGTGTTTGTCAGTTTTAGTGAAGTTTTAGAGTACATACTGTAGCTGTATATGCTACTGAATGGAGCCTAATTATTTAGGTATAGTCATTATTTAGTGTAGCAAGATGCATAGAAAGCAAATGTCCAGCTGCAGGGTTCCCGTAAAATGATCCACTTGTTTTTCATTCCATTTAAAATTGCAGCTCACAAATTACCATGTCAGTTAACACACAGCACTGTAGTCACACATGGGAAAATATATGGATTGTCCAGCAATCTTGGGTAAAACTTCACGTTTATTTCCATCCAGTAAAGATAAACATAGGAGTGGGTGAAAACCATTCACCTGCCCCTAAAAATGGGAGCACCACAAAACTAGTGAATAGGAGTAATCTATTTTATTTTAACAAAAAGTACAATACTAAAAAAACACATAAACAGACACAGAGACAATTAAAAACAAAGCACCCCCTATCTCCCACATCAAAAACCCATATGTGAGTTTTTGATGTGGGGCACTTTGTTTTTACCTCCGCACTGCAGTCCCTCCCCGCATGTCATGACTGGTCAACCCTGATATGAACCAGCCAATCGGGAAAAATGTCGTCTCAACCAGAATGACATGGAGGCAGATTTACTACTTGCGCCACGTATCAGCATGTGAGCGTCTGTATAGCGGCGTTTAGAGTGACTGCTAGTAGACGCTGTAAGTGGGTGTCAGGCGCTGGGGCCGCTGTAGTAACCTGGCCGGCATTGTTGTATGTGATGTGTGTTGGGTGCTCTAACAACAGTATAATGCAGTAGCGAGCGATAGGTAGCGCCAGATTAGTGCGACCGGCACTCAGTGCTCCACACCATATTTAAGTAAAAACTACACGCACACAGCATCGCCGCGCTAAAGCTGGGTGCTGTAGCATAGAGCGCCAGGCGCTGTATGATCAAAGTCTGTTTTTGAACACATATACACCAGTAACAAAGCAAAAACACATGGAGTTAAATTGTTTTACCACAGTGACAATGACACTTTAGTGGCAGACCTGTAAATACATTTCTGCATACAAATATAAAAAGTCGAAAAAATGTATAAAAGTGTTTGTTTGCAGCCAGGAGAGGTCACACAACGGTTTAAAAAAAAAATTGCCAAACACGCTATTTTAACACAACCAAATGAAACCCCATTGAAATGTATGGGAGAGCGACAGTGAGGGAAAGGTAACCCCTGGCGATCTTGAACCTAGAGTGCCGGTGCTATACACTGAGCTGCCTCTAGTAATACATGTGACGCTACATGGCACTGTTAGAGGCGCTCACCAGATTCTCTTTCTTAAATGTGGTTTTGCGGACAGCGCCCAGCATTCACTAGATGCTACGTGCCGCTATGTAGCATTACCTGCTAGCCGTTCTTAAATAACCTCCTTAGCTCCAAGATGGGAGAGCCAAACTCACCTGTTAATTATCTGTCAGAGGCGCTTTCGGGGTGAGGGGAGAAACTCAAGCCTGAGCTTCCCTGGGGCTCAGTGCACAAGTAGCAGGGACCACCTGATGGCTATATAAAATCTCTACAAAAATCTACAATAAATGACTGTGCATATATATATAAAGGTATTAAAGCAGAACAAAATACTGAGTGGCTAAACTTGGAGTCTAAAATACTCCAGTGCCGGACACCGGCCTTACCCTAGGCCTTTCCAAATCGGAATGCCCCACTGTGTGAAGCACCACTCTAGGCACCACATTTCCTGTCTACTGAGGAGACAGTTGCTGCCCCATCCTTAATATCTCTGGGCTGAGGTGCACTTCCACAGATTGACATTCAGATAGGCTGGGAGCCCAAGGATGCTGTTGCTCCGGCTCCCCATTCCCAAACTCTGCGGGCACTGATTGGAGGAGTGCCTGTGCATTCGTCATGGAATGAGGAAATCTACGTTATTACAGGCAAACTGGGGGGTTTCACATAGCAGAGCATCCTGTCGGGATGCACCCGGGGCAAGAAACAAAACTCGGTATAGTGAAAATCCTGGGATTTGTTCTGCTTAAAACACAGAAAGCTGAAAATAAGAATACATGGAAAAAGGAAAATGGCATTGCAAGAATAAGAAAACAAACATGGGAAACCCGAAAGATACTGCAGGCAGTAGCAGAGCTAACATGAAAGCAAAAATAGGGATTCGAATCCTCGACTCTCCAATTCATCCAGAGTCCATTACTTTACCAACTGAGCTATCCAGCTTGCTCAAGCCAAGTTACATTTTAAATGTAATAACTGAAGTGAACCATGTCTCTTTCTCTCTCTTTCCATCTCTCTCTCACAGATCACCAGCAAACAACATCTCCCCGTCCTTGTCCCCACTGCCCTCCAGCAGCAATCAGCTGGACAGATGGCAGGGTACAGCTCTTGAAGCGGCAGCGGGGATTTCCCCCGCACATGACTGATTTCTTTCTGGGTGACCTGAGCCATCGCCCAGGCTGCTTTTTTTTTTTTTTTTTTTTCAACAATAAATCTTTATTGAAAAGAGCAAGGGTAAAAAGACAGATCATAATTAGATCATTAGACATTTCGGTCACAGCAACCGAGCATTACAATCATAATATAACTTTCAAGTTCTACAATACCGCATTTAACTAAAACTCCAATATGCATGACCTATTAACTAGCGCTCACTCGGGAATCATGTCTTCTCGCCCCTGCCTCTCAATTTTTCCAATATTCAGTGGAGGGAGAGAGGGAGGGTAATGTGTTCAGATGGGGGGGTAGGGATGGGAGAGAGAAGGGGGGGGGGACGATAAAGAGATAGGGGGAAAGAGGGCCAAAGTAGGAGGGGGAGGGGAGGGCACAGGCGGCCCCGAGTCCCATAATAGCCCCGCGCCCACCCCGGCACCCACCACGACACGGGGAAAAAAGTCCCCCACTCCCCCACCCGCTCCCCCACAAGGTGCATCTGCGTCCACGACCCCACGAGGGGCCCAGACCGGGGAAAGGTCGGGGAGGGCGGCGGGGGAACGGGGGGAGAGGCCTGGGCCTCCACGATCAGGTGCGAGGAGGGAACCGTCGCGTGCCAGGGGTCGTATCACCCGGTCCGGATCGAGCACTCCCGTCCAACGGCAGTCCCCGGGCGTCTCCTCACCACCTCAAGTCATGTCCCTCAGAGTCTTGCCCTCATCCGATTCCATGAATAATGACCACTGCATCCAACAAAGTCTATGCTTCTCCTCAGTGCGCTGAAGGAGGGATGTCAGGTCCTCCATTCGTCTGATGTCTTCTACCCTCCTAATCCAAGAGCCGATGGCTGGCGGGGTGGTCGACTTCCATCTGGCGGGGATGCATGCTCTGGCAGGTTTACCAAGTGGACTGTCAAGGATTTCTTGCATTTTCTTACCGAGCCTTGGTGGAGTGTAGAAGGAGGACCTCCGGGGAGAGTTCTATAGGCTCTCCGGTAATCTTGTGGATCTCCTCCCAGAAGCCCCTTATTTTTGCACATCCCCAGAAAATGTGTGTGAGGGAGCCTGTGTCTCTCTCACATCTCCAGCATAGGGACGGCACTGACAGGAAGAGGCGATGTAGTGTCTGTGGTGACCTATACCATCGACTCAATATTTTGTAGCCTGCCTCTTGGTACTGGTTATTTATTGAGGCTCGTTGTGCTAGCCCCAGCATTTTCTTTACCTGAGGTGGAGTAAATGCGACCCCGAGCTCCCTCTCCCACGCCAAAATGAAGTTCGGTATGTGGCTCTCCCCTGGGTCCACCAGCAGTTTGTAGATTGTGGATAATGCGCCCCTGGTTGTTTCGTTTGTCGCACATAAGCGCTCAAATGGGGTCAACTCTCTAGCGAAGTCCCCGGGCGGTGGCAAGCTCGCCAGGAAGTGCGATACCTGTAGTGCCCTCCAGTAAGACAAATGAGGGGCGTCCCCCCAATTCATCAGTTCCTCCAATTGGAGCCGTCAAGGAACTCGTAGGCGGCACCTCGGCCAGGCACCCTCCACCTCGCAAAGCCTGCATCAAGCCGGTTCGGAAAAAAGTCCAATGCCCCCGTAATTGGGCGAAGCGGGGAGGGCGTTGGGGCTATGTTCTCCTTCAGCATGTGTCTTGCCCAAACCCGGAGGGTCGGGCCTATTGTAGGATGGGACTTGAGCGAGCCCGGCAGCTCCCCCGGAGACCAAGGGAGGCCCGCCAGTGGAACCGGAGCCCACGATTGCTCCAAATGAACCCATTGTTTGCCGCTCCCATGACGGTTCCAGTCCACAATCCTGTTTAGGTGCGCCGCTACATAATACATTCCGACATCAGGAAGCCCCACCCCTCCCCTCACCTTCGGGAGCACCAACGTCTGTTGGGTGATTCTCGGGCTCCTGCCCCCCCATATAAACTGTATAAATTCAGATTGGACCTCCCTCAGAAAGGCTGATGGTAGGTGGATGGGCAGCACCTGTATGGGGTAGAGCAGACGTGGCAAGACGTTCATCTTCAGCACATTGCACCTACCAAACCAGGACAATGTCTTGTCCTTCCATGTATGGAGGTCTCTCTTAATGGTACGTAAGAGAGGTGGAAAGTTTCTGGCAAACAGGTCTTTAAGTTGGGGCGTTATCTGGACTCCCAGGTATTTGATCGCTCCGGATGCCCATCGGAAGGGGAAGTTGGCCTGTAAATTAGCTAAATGTCTCTGTGTGAGGGAGACATTGAGTGCCTCGGATTTCTGTAAATTGATTTTAAAATTCGACAGCTCCGCGTGCTCTCTCATTTCTCTCAGAAGATTGGGAATAGTCGTCACTGGTTGTGTGATGCAAAAGAGCAAGTCGTCGGCAAACGCCGCGACTTTATGTTCCGCACCACTTCTTGACAGCCCCTTGATGTCTGGGTTCGCCCTAAACCTCCTGAGGAAGGGTTCCAAAGTCAAGATGAAAATAACTGGGGACAGCGGGCACCCCTGCCGCGTGCCGTTGTTTATCGGGAATGAATCGGAGAGAACCCCATTAGCCTTGACGCATGCCGAGGGAGAGGAGCACAGAGACAAAATCCAAGATCTCATGTTCTCCTGCAAGCCTATGTGTTCTAGAGTGGCTTGAATAAGGTCCCAATGGACCCTATCGAACGCTTTCTCAACGTCGGTAGAGAGCATCATAGCAGGGATCCCTTTCTCATGTGCAAGGTGGATCAAGTTGAGAATTCTAGTCACATTGTCTCCCGCCTCTCTACCCGGGGTGAACCCCGCCTGGTCCAGACCTATTAGGTTGTCAAGGTATGGTAGGAGTCTGTTCGCCAAGACTTTCGCGAATATCTTGAGATCCACATTAAGTAAAGATATCGGCCTGTAGTTGGAGCAGAGCAGTGGGTCTCTTCCCTGTTTGGGTATTATCACTATCTGTGCCCTCAACATGTCTACTGGTAAAACTTGCTCAGAAGATATAGAGTTAAAGGCCGCTACTGCCCTTGGGGTCAAGATGTCCTCCATCCACTTGTAGTAGGACAATGTGAAACCGTCAGGGCCCGGGGACTTTCCCGTTTGGGATGATTTTATTGCCAGTGACCACTCCCGCACCGTAATGGGTTCCTCCATGGTTTCTACCACCTCTGGGCTCAATGTGGGCAAGCCCGACGCCTCAACGTACCTTCGGGCTTCCTGAAGCCTATTTGGCCGGCCTCCCCCACTCCCCCCCAAGTTGTACAGCTTGAGATAGAAGTCTCTGAAGACCCCGGCAATGTCTGACGGTTTAGAGAGCACTCGTCCTCCGTTCCCCAGTATCTGAGGTATGAAGTTGCTGGCTCTCTGCTCTCTAATTGCCCTAGCCAACATGCGGCTACATTTGTTCCCATAGTCGTAAAAAGAGCGTCTGGCTCTTATGAGTGAAACCTTCGCTTTGGTTAACAGGAGGTCTCTTAGTTTTTCACGGGCCGCTGCCAGCTCCTGTCTTGTCCTCTCCGATCGCTGTTTTTTGTGTTCTGAGTCCAAACGAGTGATGCCATTTTTATGATGATGCCTCTGATGTAGCATTTGTGTGCTGCCCATAGGTTTAAGGGAGACGTCTCTGGGTTGGCATTGGTTTCAAAGTATGTCTGTAATTCTTTCCTAATCTCCTCCTTTAGGATCTGATCCTGGAGAAGAGACTCGTTGAGCACCCAGGTACTTAGCCTTGTCAACCGCTCAGGGAGTTTCACGGACAGTGAGATCAAGGCATGATCAGAGATCAAGATAGGGTCAATCTCCGCTTTTTGGACAATCTCCAGGTATCTGTGTTCTAAGAATAGGTAATCTAACCTTGAGTCTCGACCTCGAGGATTTTGAAGACGCCACAGGTCCATGAGTTGCGAGAGTCGCAGGGAGTTTTTTAGTTTCTTAAGAGCTGAGAACGATAGGTGAGAAGCCTTCCTGGATGTATCCAGCAATGGGTCAAGGGCCACGTTGAGATCGACTCCAAAAATCAAAACGCCCTCCGAGAACGTCTGAAGAGCCTCAAGGGCCCGCTCAATAAAGTGAATCTGATCTGAATTGGGGGCATATATGTTAGCGAACGTGAATACTTGGGTACCTATTTTCCCCTTAACGAAGATAAAGCGGCCTTCCTCGTCGAGTATGCTATCTATCAAGGTCCATGGGATGTTGGCTGCAATCAGAATGCTCACTCCCCTGGATTTTGAGTCCGGCGAGCAAGAGTGCCATCCCAATGAGAAACGCCTGTCTGAGAACCTTGGGGCTCTCCCCTTCTGAAAGTGTGTTTCCTGCACAAACACTATTTGCGCCCTTTTTTTCCAAAATAGATTCAGGCAGACTCTTCGCTTCTCTGGGACGTTGCGACCCTTGGCGTTTAGGGAGACAATCCTGAGGTCCATCGTGTCACCTACACCCGATCCGGACCACCCGCGGCGGCCCCTTAGAGAAGAGCCGAAGCCGCTACTGCTGCAGACAAGGGACCAATGCGCCCTCATGGGCAGCAAGGGTGCGGCCGCCTGGCCAGATGGTAGGGGAAGGGTAAGAGAGCGGGACGGTCGACCAAGACCGGAGGGGAGATGGGTTAAAAGGGGGAAGGACTGAATGGGGGGGAGTTGTGAAAAGGAGGAAGGGGTGGAGGGACATCGGGCGCCGACGGGACGACCACAACCCACCACCCGGAGCAAGAAGGGCCATCCCCCCCCAGGGCACCGAAACGGCCGCCCACCTAAGGGGGAGGGGGAGGGGCACAAGCGGGGGGGGAGCCGGGGACACATAGCAACATGCAACCATTATCCCCGAGACGCCCCACGCCGACCCCACAGCCGGGAGCGCCGATCCCCCCCGACCACAGGCGTGACAGAGGGCCCCGGCAGAAAGAAGGCGAGAGTCCGCCGGAGGTCCACCCCTAATAGGGAAGGCAGCCTGGCCGAGAGGGACAGGCCCACCACACCGCGCCCAGGGGGGCACCATGAGTTCGGCTCACCCCCCGCCGCCCCCCCCCCCCCCCGCCGGGGCAAAAGCCCAGTCAAGGCCGAGGGCGCCCGGGCGAGCACCACAATGGCACCACACGGACAGAAGGGCGGGGGGGCGCGAGCGTGGGGGAGAGCCCAAGACCCATAAAGCATGCAATCATCATTTCCCAAATGCTCTATTCAAACCCTGTAGCCGGAAGCGAAGACCCCCCTCGATCACAGGAACGGCAAAAGGTCACAGCGGAGAGAAGGCAAGAGTCCGCCGGAGGCCCATCCCGAAGAGGGAAGAAAGCCCGGCCGAGAGAGTCAAGTCCACTGCAATGCATCTAGGTAGTCCTGAGTATTATTCGGCAACTGGGGGAGGAGCGCCTCCCGACGTCGAATCCTTTGCGGCAAGGGCTGAAACGTAGGAAAGTCAAGCCAATTCGGGACTTCAAGAGGGGCGGCATCGAGGAATGCAAAAAGATTGTCCCGGTCCCCGGGTGTCCACAATGTAAAAGAACCTCCATTTTTTCTGACAATGAGATGAAAGGGGTAGCCCCATCTGTATACTGCGCCACTATCTTTTATCTTCTGAAGAAGTGGCTTCAGTTGTCTTCTCATCCAGAGCGTGGAACGAGCCAGGTCCGGGAGGATGGTTATGTGCGCGGAGTCATATACGATTTGCCTCGCCTCCCATGCTTTTTTAAGGATTTCTTCCTTTACCTTAAAGTGATGTATTCTGCACAGGACGTCTCGGGGGTCATCAGGGATGCCGAGTGGCCGGCCCGCCACCTTGTGTATTCTGTCCATCTTTATTGCAGTGCCCGGATGGTTCCCCAGAAGCTTGTTGAAGACCGACGTGGCGACCGAGTCCAGATCTGTGAACTGGGGTGTTTCAGGGATCCCCCAGAGGCGCAAGTTGTTCCGCCTATTCCTATTCTCCAAATCGTCGTAGTGTAACTTTAAGTTGGAGATCTGGGCTGCTTGCGAATCACTCGTCTGTTCCAGGCGGGTAAGTCGCTCCTCCGTCGAGGTTCCTACATTCTCCAAAGCAGACACTCTGTCCTCCACCGCTGCCACGTTGTGTTGTACAGTTTCCAGGTCTTTCCGGAAGGTTTTTTCTATTCTGGAGATCATGGCTTCTAGATCCGCCTTAGTAGGGATTGCCTCCATATCTGCTTTAGTGGGGCGTGAGAGGAGGAGCGAGCGCAGATCGGGATCCGGGTTTTGCTGTGGGGCATGAACCATGAACTTGGTGTGTAAATTCTCTGCCTCGCGAACTCGCTGGGTTGAATCTGGGTTCTCTATTAAATGGGGAGCCAGGCATCCCGCGTGGAGACTGGGGGCTTCTCCCCCTTGAGCCCCAGAAACTCTCATCGTATCCCTCCTCTCTGGGCTGGAGCAGAGCCGGGAAGGTGGATGGCCCGTCAGGAGATGGCATCCGCTGCATCCCTGCGACAGAGGAAAACAGGGTCTCCCTCCGCCGGACTTGACCCTTCTCTGCCTGCACATGCCAGGCCTCCGGTTCCTGGTCATCAGAGATGTCCTCCGTGTCTTTGCCCCATTCCCCCCGGGCTGGTGAAGGGGACGGATGGCGCAGAAGGGGTCTGAGAGTGCCTGCTGCCTGCCCTTTAACTGGTGGGTAGGGGCCTTTCACTCTGGGGCTCTGTGCTGTGCTCCGCAGCTCCCCTGTCCCACTGTCTGCAGGTGTCTGATGGCAGAGAGGGCGCGCGTGAGGAGAGTCTATCAGGCTGCGGGGAGGTGACAGGGTGATGGCCTCATTACTGGAGTGACCAGCAGCGGCTCCCCGCCACATCCCAGGGCTGTGTTCCGGACCCCCCAGTCCTCTGTCACATGGGTCCACATGTTACCCGGCGAGCACCCGCCCGCCCCCCGCTGTACCTCTGTGGGTGTCCCGTCCTGCGGCTCCTCCGCCGCCAGCGTCTCCTGGCACCTCCGGTCCCAGGCGGCCGCCATCTTGGTTTGAGTGGCGAGGTCCTTTCCGCCGCTCCCCGCCGGTTTGTGGCAGCTCTGCTGTTGTTGCTGCGGGAGGAGATTGGCTCCCTCCCCTGCCCGCACTCGTTCTCCCTCCTCCGGCGGCGTTGTGACAGGCTGCGCAGCCGACCGCTGCTCCTCTCTACCCTCGTGCTCTAAGCGCTCCAGCGCCATTTTGGTCCAGCACGAGCCCTCCGGATCCTCTGGTCTCAAAAAGCGGGTGATGACCTGTATGTCCTCCGCTCGGGAGCTCTTTTTTGTTCCTCCACGTTTCCCCATTACTGTGGGGGATTGTATGAGGGGATTCACGTCGAAAATAGCGCTGGAAGGCCGGGGATGGTCAGGAGCCCTCACTATGGATGTCCTCACGCTACCATGCCGCGGCCCCCAGGCTGCTTTTTAACAACTGTACTCCCAGGAAGCATGTAGCATTTTTTTTGGCCCGCACACATTTACTTGTCAGTCCATATTTTCTTGCCCTCCAAAATTTGCAATAGTGTTCCTTTAAATATGGACTATGCCTAACAAAGAAAAAAAATTATATGAAATATAATGATTTGTACACAAACCAAGCTGCACCCACAGATTGCCCAATCAGGAGTAGGTAAGACTGTGCCAATATTATAATATAATATTATAATATGCTAATAATATAAACAGTTATTTATATGATTAAGAGCTGATGCAGACCTAAATGCATCATGTGTGACTACAGCGCTGTGTTTTAACTGAACATGATTATCTGTGAACTGGATGGAATGAAATAAAATTGGATTATTTTACGGAAACTCAGCAGCAGGGCATTTGGTTTCTCTGGAATCTCACCTTGCCAAAGTTTTCCATGCTCTGGGGATTGCTGGTAAGTGTTATGGGCCAATAGCAGTAGCTGGCATTTTTGGAACTTATATGAAACAAGATGCACTTTGGGTGTGCTTTGTGGTGAGCATTGCAACCTGTTTTTTATAAGTTTTTATAAGTTTGGAAATACTAAGAATTTGTAATTTTTTTTATAGGCTAGTTTTCCCCCAGTGGCTGAAATCGGTTCACAGCTTACAGCTCTCTGCTGCCACTCAGTCAATCAGAGGCCCTTGGTGCATTTAGACTTCCTTTGCCGCACTGCGCTCAGTGTGGTCATAAATCTGAATGGAGCAAGGGCTGCCCACATCCCTATCTCAGCCTTTAGCTGTGGGCGTGGCCTCACCAACCACTTACAGAGGCTTGTCATGATGCGGCATGGACATGCGGCATGGACTTGTGGAATAGGCAGACTGGGCACTCTGGGGGTCTCACACAAATGGGGCATCAAAACTTGGGAAGTACTATAAAGAGTTATACCACTGCCCCACAAACCTTTAGACAGCTCTGGTAGTATACCCCAAAACACTAATCACCTCAGAGAAATGAGAAGGGGTTGCTAAACTACACTGCAGAACTTTCTGCTCAGGCTTTGTTAAGAAAAAATCACTTTGAATTTATTTTTTACTTTTTGGACTGTTGTATCAGATCAGTTGCTACGCATTTCTGATGACAACTGAAATCATTCACTAAATGTTTCTAATGAATAAAATCATTAAGAATTCTCAATGTACTTAGCCATGTGGTCAAATGAAATGTCAGCGTCATCTATAAGATTTGTTAGCAAACTTGTATTGTCCCTGTGTCTCTGTGTCAGTTTTCCAAATATCTGTTCCCAGAAGCTTCCTTTGGTACATTAATCTAGTCCAATGGGTCTTATATTGATTACATTTTATATCAATTTTTATATTGCCCAATACAGTGTCTAACAGTGCCTATCAGTACTTTATCTATCTATCTATCTATCTATCTATCTATCTATCTATCTATCTTATTTTGTGAGACATGTGTAGCCTCACACGTGCCTTGTCGGTCTGAACACATCCCTAATATGCAGAGGAGGACTAACTAACTAAGGAGTTAAAAAACAGGTACCAAGGTAGCAAGTTTCATCTATATAGGTCACTGTAAGAGCAAATACAATACACTTCAAACAAAAGATACAGAGGAAGGGTTGAGGATGAGTAACTTCATTATCATCAGACAATAGACTTATCCCTTTTTTGAGTTCTCTGAAAGCTCAGTGAAACCATGAATTCTTATTTTGTGATTTGTGCAATGATACCTGGGATTTCATACATTGGTCAACCCTTTAAAGTCTTATAGACTTACAGACCAATGATTGCTCCTTTTTAATACCTGTAATCCCACCTCCCTGGGTTGCTATGCAAAGCTCCTTTCCTGGCCAATGCAGGTGTGAGACCAGAGTCAGCTATAATGTATTTCATCGCAGCACCAACTAGTTATTTAAGCTCATCTTGCTCCATCTCTGGCAGTCTTCTCTCAATACCTGACACTGCACAAGGCAGCCATTGATTGTTGAAAATCCCAGATCTCTGTCTGGGCCTGTCCTAATTTTACTAGTTGATGAATATGGAGGGTGGGTTTGGGTGGAGGCCTGTCATTCAATACATTTATAATAGATTTTAATTTGTCCTTTAGCCTTCAGTAAATCATTAAAGTCTGTTCCTACACTTAATCTCTATGTCACCTTTAAAGAGTACCTGTATTTAAATAAGCCTAGAGTGTCCCTGAACTAGGCAACGGGTTGGGAAGGGGGCATGCTAATGAGCACACATGTGCTGCCAGCCCACACTGTGTCTTTGGTTGCCTCACTTGCGAGCCTAGCGGGCAGGCCTGCACAGCTGGCGCTGGTGGTGCAGCTTAAGCATACTTCTGCAGATGTGTGTGACCGAGCCCTCTGTTTTTAACCAAGTTTAGAGACAGATTGTAGGATGGTCAGCAAGCTAACTGGTTTGAGTGCTGTGGCTCCTTTAAGACTTTTGTATCCTAATTGCCCTGCTAACGTGCACCTCCCAGGTTAGTTATAAAATAGTCTGAGCGGCTGCCACCCCTCCTTTGTTTCTTTTGAATTTGTGCAAGCACATGGGGTGTGGGGTCTAGGCTGTATTGCAAGGTCTTTGACCCTTCCACCCCATGGCTTGCATTTGAGGTTTAGGGCAACCTCAGATAAGCCTGCTCCCAATTTATCTATTGCATTGTATGTACCAAATGGGGCTCTCAGAGATTAGAGTTAGGACTGCACCTCACAGGGGCACCTTGGCGCTGGTGGTGCAGCTTAAGCATACTTCTGCAGATGTGTGTGACCGAGCCCTCTGTTTTTAACCAAGTTTAGAGACAGATTGTAGGTTGGTCAGCAAGCTAACTGGTTTGAGTGCTGTGGCTCCTTTAAGACTTTTGAGGCCTGCACAGCTGCCTGTGTGAAATGAAGAATTGCAGAAATAGATAAGTGTCAAGGTTGGGGTTAGGGCTTCTGTTGCCGGATTGCAGAGGAGACCATCCCTCCTCAAGATGCTGCCTAGTTCAGGGACCCACCAGTTTTTCTTGGCAGGAGGATACATTTAACTTTAGCCAGATAATTTTAACAGCATAGACACAAAAACATAGAGGATTGCACTATTCACAATTTTCAGAGACTGATTTTTTTCATTCTGTTTAACGCTTAAATGCTTCCCATAACCAGTTAAGAGTTAACAGTCAACCTGAATTTTGGCAAAACTCAGATGAAACTTGACCAGTTCTGTTTTTAATTCAGAGGAATTATCTGGCAAAGACATATATTGAACTGTAAGTATATGTAAATTAATTGCTGAAGTAAAATTTTGATAAATTATATTTTTTGAGTAATACTATAAAAGTATTTTAAAGTGGACATAACCAAAAACAACTCTATTCTATTTCTTATAGGGTCCTATTTAACAGTATCTAGGCCTATAAAGGGAAAAACTGTGCTGTTATTCTGTCATTACAATACAAATGAACCAGCCTGTGCAGTATTGCTCATTATTACCATTAGAAATGTACTTGTTCCTAAAAAGACAACTGCTTCTCCAGATTGCCTCTATCTTCCTCTCAAAGATTTCTAGATACCCCCCCTGCTGCCTTTGACTATTGTACTGTGTATTTCATCTCTGGTAGTAACACTTGTAAGGATGATCAGAAAAAAAGTCAGCTAAATGAAAACTTTCCAAGTATAACTGTAGGCCAATCTCTCCTATTCAGGTCAGTAAAAGTCAGATGCCCAGGCAAGTCCACAGGCAAATTATTGGCTGGGAAAAGGCTTAATAAATATCAGGTACTGTATAGATCTGTCCCTTTTCCAGTGGACACACTAACATAATATTATATAACAGTCAGAGACAGGAATCTCAAACAAATAGAACTATATATAATAAAATATGAACTTTTAACAAGTTACTCTTCAAAGTTGTGTATTCATTAATAATACCTTATGTTACATACAGAATCTCTGCACTCTTCCTTTCTCCTCAGATGTTTAGATTATTTAAATGTTTTTTTTTAACTAACTTTGAAAAGACAGTTACCATAACAACATGTTATCTAGCAACAAGCATTTCCAAAAACATTGCTGTGTTCCTTGCATCTGTTTTAAGTATTCTTAATTTAGAATGAAGCATAGTGTGTTGCATTAATTAGAATTTTACTTTTTGCTAGAATACTTTAAAC
Organism: Gastrophryne carolinensis; assembly: GCA_027917425.1. Classification (NCBI taxonomy): domain Eukaryota; kingdom Metazoa; phylum Chordata; class Amphibia; order Anura; family Microhylidae; genus Gastrophryne; species Gastrophryne carolinensis. The sequence continues at coordinate 247,602,434 of CM051238.1, forward strand.
AGTTTAAAGACCTATACCAGAAAATAAAAATTTTAAAAATAGAAATAGATACAGGGAGCAGGTGAGTATCTTTTTTTTTAAATTCATTAACATAACCAGAGTTAGCTGAGTTAATAGCGGGGCATTTCAGGTATAAGATTTATGGTCATGTTTCCAGACATGCGGGGCTTGATTCAGTAAACTTGCCTTAAAATATCTAATGCAAATAAGAGCCATCTGCTCTATCTGCTTTATTTCAGATTAAGACACAAGTTAAAAATAAGATAAGGAAAATAGAGTAACTTAGATAAATTTACAGAAGTTTATAAATGCTGGAAAGCATGCATATAATGGTTATTAATAACTAAAACTTTCACTTGGGGATAGTAAAATAATCTTCTAACGCTATAATCTACAGTACTTACTAAACATATACTTCAAAAAGGGGAGAGGTTGTCACCAGCTCCTTTAGCTGCAGATGGGGTAGGAATTGTTCATGTTGTGTGGCATACAGCCACTGCCCTCCTCACTGTCCTTAGTAATCAAACATTCTCCTCTCTTGTAAGCATTTCCATGCTTTGCTGGATGCACAGAGGGAGGGGAATGTTCGATCTCTAATGAGTAGTCAGGTCAGCAGAGGTTTAGCATGTCCTAAGGTCACACAGAGAAGCAGGACACTGGCCAGACAGCATGGGGACAGGACAGAGGCGATGACAGAATGGCTACAGAGGACTTCAGTGGCTGCCATCAGGGATCGTCGGATTGTTCATGTTGTGTGGCATACAGCCACTGCCCTCCTCATTGTCCTTAGTAATCAAACATTCTCCTCTCTTGTAAGCATTTCCATGCTTTGCTGGATGCACAGAGGGAGGGGAATGTTTGATCTCTAATGAGTAGTCAGGTCAGCAGAGGTTCAGCATGTCCTAAGGTCAATCTCAAATTTACCTTGGACTTCAATCCCTGTGAAGTCACCTTCCTAGACCTTACAGTTACAAAACAAGTAAATGGTCTCATAAGCACAAAATTCTACCGGAAGCCAACGGCATCCAACAATATTTTGAGGGCTACCAGCTCACACCCCCCAGCCTCATTAGAAGTATACCATACGGGGAACACCTACGGGCAAAAAGGAACTGCACCTCGGAAGAGGACTACATGATCGCCGCAAAAGGAATACAAACTAGACTCTTAGCCAGAGGCTACCCAAAGAAAACCCTCAAAGCAGCTTTCAACAAAGCCCAGACAAAAAACAGAACAACTATGCTAAACGAACAAATACAGAAAACCATCAAACCTCCTTATCCTGCATATCCAACCCTTGTTTTAACTTACAACCAACAGCACAACGAAGTGAAGAAAATACTTGATACCCACTGGCACATTATCAAGAACGATCCTGACATCGGCAACCTAATCCCAGACCAACCAACCATCACTTACAGAAAAACCTGATCAATCAAAGACCATCTATCGCATAGTCACTATTTACAGATATCCACTACGAAGTGCTGCAAAACAAAAGGCACCTACCGGTGTGAAGGGTGCTCATCATGCCAATACATCAAACATGGGAATGTAGCTAACCTCCCTACAGGAGAACAGATACAACTGAGACACTACGCGAACTGCAACACTACGGACATAATCTATCTTTTACAATGCACCTGCCCACGTTTCTACATAGGAAAAATGAACCGGAAATTCAAAATCAGAATTTATGAACACATACGAGATATCAAAAAGAAAAACATCACTACTCCTATAGGCAGACACTATGCAGCTTGCCACAAAGGCATCCCGAATGGAATTACATTTCAAGCACTGGACAGAATCCACCCACACCCAAGGGGAGGCGACATCACCCTAAAAACACTCCAATAAGAAACAAGGTGGATAACGAAACTCAAGGCCACCCTACCACCAGGACTAAACGAAACCTGTAGTTTTGTCCCCTTTCTGAAGAGATAAATGTCCTCATATCCCCACAATACCACCCTAGCCTCAGACCCTACAACACCGATCCCTCCAGTGCCAGCCACTCCCTTCTTCCCCCTTATTTCCTTTCCCTTTTCCCCTTTCCCCCTTTTTTTCCCGTTTTTCACCTTCACTTTCATGAAACCCCACTCAAGCATGTCCCAATTAACACTGGTGTGTTAAATCCTAGGGGAAACCACACTCTCAATTACCAAGTAAAGAAAGGGAGAATATTTTGCCCCCCCCCAGTATACAGCAAGCATATAGTGACACCCAAATATGTCAACCTTAAATATGACACACTTGTATTACCATTATTATTATTATAATCATTATGATCATTACTATTATTATTAATATTATCTTTATTATTATTCTCATTATTATTATCTTTATTCATATTTTATTTTCATTTACTCAAATATCAAAATCAAAATATTTTACAATGTTATACCTTATCCTGATTATGCCTTACACTCACAACTCGGGCCAAATTGCACAGTAACATAATAATGTGACAACACTCTTCAACAAGCCATAGCTGACAAGTAGTAATACACAATTTCACCACTAGGTGGAGCTACACAGCTCAAAAATCAAACTTAACAGCCGCATCTGTCTTCAACCTAAAAAATAACCAACAAAATGGCGGCTTGCATGTGTGGCGACAGGTAAGAGCAGGGGCCCACTGAGGAAGCGGAAATACGCAAGCTCACTTGCGTCCTCCCTTCCAAACGCTCCAATTGGCCAGCGATGGAGCGTTACCCCAGGCCAGGGAACCAATAGGACCCCGGCCTGAGGGACGGGCCCCCAGTGACGTCTCCCTCCCACACACTCATAACGGAAGCGCAGACATGGCGCCGCACCTGACCCCAGCACAGGAAACGCCACCACCCGCCCTTAATGGACCCATCTAATAATAATATATTCCCCTAAGGAAACTATTAACAACCCCCTACTGGGGGAGTCACTATACCATATATATATACTATACTGTCCCATATGTATTTTATGTCTCATTATTCTATATATTTGTATATATTTTATACGATGGATGTACCCCCAAATGTATATACCTAATGTTCTTTGTAATGAAACTTTCAATGCAAAACAATGTATTGACATATACCATTATGCCATAGATGTTAATATTGGCCACATACACTGAAGAAGCGCTAAGCCGCGAAACGCGTCTGTATTAAGCCAACAAACAAGACCAATTCTTGCTACAAACTACACTTGCTACAAAAAATTGGTCAGAAAACATTGAACGAATATTAATCGTACTGAAAACGTTATATGTTACAAACCAATACCTGCAAAAGGACTTAATAAAAATTCCACAGATCACTGTGTGAATAATTGTACCTTAATGTGATCCGCTGTTATTATTATTATGTTAACTTAGAATGATTACTTATGAACTGTATTTAACTATGATCTAGGAGGATTGGGACACCCTCCCAGGGTCCAAACAAGCCCCCCAATTTTTCAGGTTTCCCTTCTCCCATAGGGAAATCCTCCCCCCTTTGTCCTAAGGTCACACAGAGAAGCAGGATACTGTCTGGCCATTTACCTCTGTCCTGCCCGAGAGCCACAATAGAATAACATTTAGAGGCACTTATACAGTACAGTGGTGTTAAGTAGAGCGTCAGTCAGCATGGAACTACATCCCTATTACTTTTACTTATTCTCTTCATCAGCTATTATTTTTTCATTTTTTTTTCTTGCTTCTGCTACTTTCAGTTCATTTTCTTTAATTGTTTTCTCTTTTTTCTCTTGTTTTATTCCCCATTCTTTTGTCTTCTTGCTTCCCATGTTTGCCCATCGTCTACCCACCCCCCCACTTCCCTGACGGTGACCCACAACCATCACCTGAAACCACTTCCCTGATGCTAAATCACAGCCCTCACCTGACACCACTTCCCTGACCCACAACCTTTATCTGACCCCACTTCTCTGATGCTGACACACAACCCTCACCTGGCATCACTTCCCTGACCTACAACCCTCACTTGACACCACTTCCCTGACGCTGACCCACAACCCTTACTTGACTTCACTTCCCTAATGCTGACCCACAACCCTCACCTGACCCCACTTCCTTAATGCTGACTCACAGCATTCAGGAACCAGGTGGTTTTAATATCTAAAGCTGAAGTACTTCTCAGCCTAGCCTGCTCCTCTCCACGTGTATGCAGTGTATATCAATACAGCACTGTGGAGAGGAGTCAGCCCAGCAATTTTTCTTCCTGGGAGGCAGACGGGATTGCGTGTCGGTGGTCTCCCCCATACAAAAGAAATAACAAAGGCAAGACCCCGCACCACCTTGATACTTTAGATAAACAATCGTGTTGTCCCGGCCGGGTGTCCCCAAAACCATGCACCCGAACGTTGTATGTGGCCCCAGCTACCAGAGTGGGTGACACCAAGGCCAGCACCAAACACACCAGATAATTAATCAATCACTGCATTAAATAATCTATCTATATTTTATCAAATATTAAAATCGTGATAGCCACAACATAAACATGAAACATAAACCCTTAGTTAAAATTAATCCACAGCGGGAGCATCCCTATTATATTTGTATCCCATATCACAGAAAAACCCTATACACAATATTCAAAAAATCCTAAAAATCCACTTTGCTATTAAATAAATGATGTGCAATTAATGCCTCAAGTAAAGTATAAAGTGCTAATAAAGTGCTAGTGCATGTGAGCTAAATTGATCCAAGAGAGAAAAGAGAAAACAACAATGGACAACTGAGCCAATAAGGCTAATATAATGTACAGTGAGAAAACACTACATAGAAAGAATTCACCTTGTGTAAGGAATGACATCCTGGCTGTGCAACTGTTGTAATCGCCTATGACCCACGCGTTCAGTGGCATACCACTTCCTCAAGGTGCCAGTTCACGCTTTCCACCATAATTTGTCTGATGTTGCTGCAAAAGCATCACGCACTATGTAGCATTGTGTGCACATTGATGCGGGATGGGCAGGGTGGGGCAAGTGCGCTTCCCTATTGAAAGGAATGTGACCCCCACCTACAAACTAAATAGAGGAGGCCAATCTACCTCCTTTTTAGGGTGTTTTCAAATCACAAAATAATTTATTGATTAAATATTTTCATAGCTATTTTTAATACTTGTGTGCATATCTTTATTTTTTTATTATTTTTACAACAAAATTTTGCGATAGTGCTCATTTAATACTCATTTAATTCCTTACTTAAGATCAACCACATTTTTTTTCTACATGCTATACTACATTCTTTAACTGAGGCATATTTAAAACCTATACTGCATGGTCTAATCAAAGTGCTAATCTTATCCCTTTACAATCCACAGCTCCAAGATTGGTCTTTTATTTTTGGTCTTCAACCGATCTACTTTTAAATCAGACACCTGATCTTAAATTTGGTATGGAATATTTGCTTATTTCTGAAATAATGTAGGAAGTGTTGATTCTCCAACCATTTAGGACCTGAGTTATTAAGCACTCTTGCCAGACAATGTAATTTTAGTTCAAATTAGAGTAGTGCAAAATATGATTTCTGAATTTCTCAGCATGTTGCTGCACCAATAATGTTTTAGTAAATATATTTTTTGCAGTGCAGAAACATGCGCAACTGCTTCCAGCCACAGGCGATAGCTGTAAAAAAAAAAAAAATAACTCACCTTCGTGCGTGATCCCTCCCACTGGGTCTCTTGTTCACCGAGGGGGCTTCAGTCCCCTCTCCAGTCTTCAGGAGAGGGCCCAACAGGACCCTTCTCCCCTTCACCGTCACCATCTTCACCACTATCTCTGCCCCTTTAGGGTGAGGCAGACAATGTCACCCCACTCCCGGCCTGACAGTAGTCCAAGTGCGAAAAAAAAAGATAAATTGCTGCACTAGGTATTGGCCGGCCTATGTCAGTGCCTGTTGGACCTGGCTGACGATTATCCCAGAACTAGTTAGCACCACTGTGGACCAATGTTTTTCCAGTGCTCAACAGCATATTTATGATTTTTGCAACATTGATATCTTTAGCGCTGTATTTTCCTGGTGCTGGTCTGTGTTTCATCATTAAAGTTACAAAAAATCACTGCTGGGGACAAAGGGGACAAGTTTTACAGTGTTTTTCGGCTACGTTTTAGTTGTTGTCATCCAAATTACACATTGTTAAGCCAAATAAGCCATTAACCCTAAAGATTTATGTGGCTGCCTCTTCTACCATTATACGTCAGCCACATACATTTTACTTGCCTGTTTTCCCACCTGCTAGCGGCCCCAAAAAAGCCACTCACCTGACCTCGTAATCAATCCGGCCGTGTCTCCTCTTTACCCAGGGGGCTTCCGATCCCCCCCAGGCTCCTCAGGGGCCTCCTCCCTGCTTCTGCTTCCAGTCACAGAAGATAGCTGTAAAAAAAAAAATAACACCTTTGTGCGCAATCCCTCCCGCTGAGTCTCCTGTTCACCGAGGGGGCTCCAATCCCCTATTCAGTCTTTAGGAGAGGGTCCAAAGGCCCCTTCCCTCACTGATCCCGATGACAGATGCAGTGATTGCATGAGGGGTGGTGGGAGGCAGGGGATCAGAGAATCCATGCCTCTCCACCTCGCTCTCCAGCGATCACCGCATCTGACCACTGTCAGGCCGGGAGCGGGATTACTTCATCTGCCTCGCTCCAAAGGGGCAGGGCTAGTGGTGAAGATGGTGATGGTGAAGGGGGAAGGGGCCTTCAGGCCCTCTCCTAAAGACTGAAGAGGGGATTGGAGCCCCCTTGGTGAAGAGGAGACTAAGCAGGAGGATCGCGCACAAAGGTGAGTTATTTTATTATTTTTTTTCCAGCTATCTTCTGTGGCTGGAAGCAGAAGCAGGGAGGAGGCCCTCTCCCAACAAGAATTATATCTCACCCAGACTGCAAACGTAGAACAAAGGTTACATGGGTCAAAGAGTAAATTATTATTATTGGTTGTTTATAAAGCGTCATCGTATTCCATGGCGCTGTACAAAGTTAAGCTATTGCTTTCCTAAGCAATATGAGAAAATAGCAGCAATTCACACAGACTTTGTTCCTCATTTTATAAGGATTTTGGAACCTTGGTATTAACTAAATGGAGATTTGATATTTGATACAAGGTTTCCTTGGTCTCTTTGCCCATTTCTAAGTTTGTATCGAGCATACTAGTGTTATTTGACCTCTCCTCCCCTCCCTAAATTTCCCTGGCACTGTGTGTTTGCTGAGGGAAGTTTTTCACCTTCCTTTCGTCTTTTTATTATATTTATTTTTTTATTATTTTTTTGGTGTTTGCTCCGTGTTTTTTTTGTGTGGATAATGAGAGAGACAAACCATCCTTCTTGGATTAGGAGTGCCTTTGTTTTGTATAGCTTTAATAGCATACTTTTGCATATGCATATATCGAAATGTATATATTCTTCAGTATTTATTATAGTAAAGTATATATTATATTGCTTTTGTCCAAAATTACCTTTCCTTCCCTACAAGCAGTTATATACCTGTCAATCCTATGTTGTATGTATTTACAATCTCTGTATTTCTAAATAAATTCTTTAGAATAAAAAAAACATAGGGAAGTGGCAGCCATCACAAATAGCATGCAATAGTGTGTGTGTGTGTGTGTGTGTGTGTGTGTGTGTGTAAAAGTTTATTTGTGTTCTGCTTATACTACATCTGCATTTCATTTAAATTGTATGACTAGAATTGCATCCTAAGAAATCAGAGCCAGGATCAAAGCACAATGATTATTATACACAATGCTCAATATTTACAGTATTTAATATACTGCAGTACTGACTGGAAAGGCCCAAGTTTTACTACTGTGTGCAGTGTAGTGCAACTTTGTTGAACCACAGTAGTCCCAGCATTCCCAGCCAGCCACAATATGGATATATACATGGATTTTAGGGTGGACGGGGAATGCTGAGCACACATAGGTGGGGTAGGATGGTCTACACATTTCAGTTATTCAGTTATTTCAGAGTAAAACCTTACATTGATTATAGCCAAATTTATTTATGAACCCATTCCTCCAGTATTTTAGTGACACCATGTATTTGTTAATCGTTCAAAAGGGGTGAATACCTTCAAAGCACTATTGTTATGTATATACCAATTATGAAGTGGCACATGTAAATAGAGTACACAGTTTTGCCCTTATGGTTTTTTTAACAGAAAATTTCTAAATTCCATGGAGATCTGCACTGCAATGTTAATTGTAAGGAACTTACCTCTGCCTGGGGGCCCGCAGTGAGCGTCTGCTGGGCAACGTGGCACTCAACGCGGCGCTCCTGCTGTTGAGCGCGGCCGCCGCTCCCGGATTACGGGGAGCATGGCACGTCACTCTGGCAGCCTCCCGCAGTCTGTAAATTTCGCCACTAGGAGGCGCTGCGAGTGGTTGGCAGCGCAGAGTGCTCCACACCTGATGGGAATCAGGGGCTGATCAGCCTTGCTGCCAAGACTGGCCAGCCCCTGGATAGTGTCTCCAATCACTCACAGTGTTGTAACTCGCTTGTGATTAAGGTGTGATTCTGTTTAGCTATTATCTGTTTCCGACCCGGCTTGATCGACCATCCCTGTCCGCTGCCTGTACCGACCTTTGCTTTGTCTGACCACGAACCTGCCTGCTCCTTTGGATACCCCGCGATCTCTGACATCCTGGCTTGACCCTTTGGCTACCCCTGACTTACCTAGCGTCCCGCCAAACGGGGGCTTGACTATAGGCAGGAGCGGCGGTGGAGATTGGGGGTTGCCTGCTTACAGAAGGCTGGTGTCCCACTGGGCATCACATTAATGTACTTTACAGAAGTGAAATGCGTCTGCAGATACAGAAATATAAATTCAAATACAAAATATTGTTAGGGGTTTCAATGCAATAAAGGCACTACAACACTAAACACAATCACTTGACTTTTAATTGGACTGCTTTCCAAGCCTATATCTTTCTAGATATTCATTGTTTTGCAATATCATCTTACTTTGTGTGTGCTCTTGTTGACTGATACAGTAGCTCAGTAGCAGCCATTGAATTGAAACAAGTACTTGGTCATGTGAATCAAACAACCACTTGATTCAGATATAATCTTACATAATGGTCTAATGACTAAGCCATCTTGATTAGGACATTATTGACCATACAATAAGCCTGATTCATAGCCTCTCCCGTACGCATTCCCACATGTGGGAATGAGTAAAAATCTTGGTTTTGTGTGTTTTTCTGTGCTATTCAGTGTAGTCTTTGCTGTTTTCTGTGACTTTTCGGTTTGTGTACACAAAAACGAGTATTCACCATATTGATACATATCAGACAGAGTTTATGCATTCTCGCTTTCGTAAAATTACGGCTTTAGCCTACATTTAAGCATTATTCGGAAGTTACCAGTGCCAAATTACTCCCTCTTCTTGTTTGCGGGGTTGCTGGTGGATGCGTGTGATAGAGCCCCTTGACAAGTTCCTGGAAGAGTATGGGCATCTGCAGTGCTCACCTTGTACCTTCCGGAGCTTAGGCATACCTGCTGTCATCTGGACATTGATCGGATGTCCGATCAACAGGTGTTCAAATTGACCCAACTAAATTGCCTTTCTAGCACAAAAATAGAGCGGACGTGCATCCAAGCACACCTATCTCTAAAGAAGGAGCACCACAACTTAATAAAAAGATTACAAACCTTTATTAATGCAACACACAAAGGGCTAAAAACATATAACACAAACATATTAAAAACAACCGTTCTTGACCAGTATTATTCAATAATTGATACCTAAACAGGTGTATCTAAATAATTAATACCCCATGGTAACATGGCCCACCATTTTCACCCCAAATAAATCATTTGTGCCGGCACAAAGAATTTCTTTTACTCTCTATCTTACCCGAACTCACCACTGAATAATAAATAAAGTGCTGTAGTGCAACACCAATTACCAATAATTAAATATATCTATAAACATCTAATAATACAAAATCAACAGATCAAATAATAACAAAGTTAAAAACTATCACAGTGTCCTAAATAAGTAAACAAATGCATATCAGTGTACTGTATATATTGCACAAAAATTGTCCAAGAAGCATGAATTAAAGGAATGTGAAAAACGAACCAAAATAATTATGCAATGACAAGTGCAAACAAACCATACAACGAAAATCTCACAAGGGTATATGCACACAGGGTCAGAGACGGTACAAACCACCCGCGCACGCGGCTCCCATGCAGCTTCAAGGGTGCTCACCTTGTACCTTCCGGAGCTTAGGCATACCTGCTGTCATCTGGACGTTGATCGGATGTCCGATCAACAGGTGTTCAAATTGACCTGACTAAATTGCCTTTCTCTTAAGAAGCTTTATTCATAGATGGCCATGGTTGGCCCCAACCCCAAGAAAGAGGCATGCAATTGATGGTATAACAAAATTATTTGGCCTTAAATATTTAGGGAATGGTTCATTCCAAATGCTTGGGGCTCTGTCTGTTGGCATGTCGCAGCCTTCGCTGAGTTGCGCCCTGACTAAATTTCTTGATGGCATGGCTGCCCTTTAAGATCAATTTATTTCTTCTGCTACTGTAATGTTGCTAGTGTATTAACTTGTGTCTGTTGTCACTTTCTTTCAGAAATTGTAAGATGGGGCATTCGCTGAATGTCCAGTGTGTGGTGGGTCCTGATCTTAGATTTTTAGCATCTTGGCAGGCTTCCCAGGCTCCAGCCATGACACCTTTACACTGCGGAGTTCCAGTCTTTATTTGGAGTTTGAGACTGGTGGTCTAAGTGGCAGTTGGCTTCTGGGAAAGTGTGTGGTGCCTTTCTGCGTTTCTATCGTTAGCCTTGCATTTGCAATCTTGTATGTTATCATCTGGGCCCCATAGGATGTATTCTTTTTGTCTTTTTTAGTGTGGCCTATTTATCTTGCTGGCCTCTCTCTGTAATTGTGTGCTCAGGTCCCTAGCTTCTGCCCCCATTCCCCTAGTCTAACCTCTTTTTTCCTTTTAGTGCACCTTACCTTTATTTTTTCCCTCAAACTGTCTGTATAAAGCCAATAAAATTCTTGACCTACTTGCAACTGTGGCCCCTGTCTCAACAACTTTCCTTTTGGGTGATTTTTTGTATTTTTTGTCCCATTTGTCCCTTTTGGTTCCCTTTTCTAGAAGCTCTCTCTGTGTGTTATCTAGCCTTGATTGTAATAAATGTAATGTTTTTTGTTTTGGCTACCCTCTGTTGCCCTGGATACTGACACCTTTTTTGCATCCCCTCAGCCCGTCTCTGATTTCTTTTCTTCCAGACCACCATTTTGAGGTCATCAAATGTTTTGGTCACCTCATCCACATCCTTGGGCTCTGGGCCCACATTAGTCACCACTTTTGTTGTAGTGCGCGACTGTTGCCCAGCCAGGCGGTCAAAATTATCTGAGACCCCATTCTAAAGTGCCTCCAACTGGGCTCATTGAACCAGGTGCACAGCTTCCCCCCGGGGTCAGCCTTTGCTTGCTCTGTGGGGCAGCAGCTTCCCCCTGTGGCCTGTGCTGGGCAGCAAATGTTAAGCCACTGTGTCCACTCCTAGGCCCAGAAGAAGGGGTTTGCTTGGGCAAACAGGGTTTGGGTCAACTTGAGAGTGCAAAAATGTGCAGACCACAACCCTGTCTGCCTGTTTATGGCCTAGACATGAAACGGACCACAACTGTTAATGTGCCACACCGAATAAGCTTTAGTGAACGTGCCATCAGTCATACACTCCAGCCACTGTAACATGTACCACCCTTGCCTGTTTGTATGGGACACAGGGGGGGCTCAGATGTATGTAGACTGAGGGGTAGGGGAGACATGAGCAAGCCCATAGACCTTTCAATCCACCGGTAATTGCGGCCTGGAGAACTGAGTCCACCAGGTTGCCTAGGTGTGTTAGTAATTCGTTGCAGCAAAAGGAAGCGATTATGATCATGTTGTTTTAAAATAGCATTGTGCGTTATTGTGTCTTGATACATATGCACATACTGGCGGGCTCACTCGCTAGCCACGGATAGGCCAATACATGCATTGGCATGCTGCACATGGGGAAGGTGTGAGACACAGGTATTTAAAGGGGAAACATTGCTGGGAGAAGGACAATCTTGGGAAGGTTAGTGTGCATATGGACCTAAACTAGGGCAATGCATGGACTACAGTAAGGTGACATTTTTCTTGTGTTTTCACATTGCAGACTTTTATGACAGAGTAATATGACTTCAAGCCCCACACCCACACCAAGAGGACGACAGTTGACAGCTTACATGCACACCCAAATTATGCAGCACTGCTCGGACCTCAAAAGAAGGCAGAGGCCCCAGGTGAGACAGTTTCATTCAATAGATAAGTTGCCCACTCATGCAGAACTGTATGACTGAATTGTGCTTCTCTTCTAGCATCTGAGTTCTGGCAGAGGATAAAGCCCACCCAGAGCAAAACAGTACAACATATACTGGGTGTGTGAGTTAGGCATCAACCCCAAAGATTGCCAGTGTCCTCATACTCCTCTTTGGACTCCCCAACATCAGCACAGGAGCCAGGCGAGGAGCAGGAGGCCCAGGTGTTGGGCTTCGATTCACGCCCAGTGACTCAGGTAGGACAACAAACAAATAAAACACATCTCAAGGTAAGGAACTACCAATGACATGTATGCTAAGTGCTGGTGTTTTGTGCCTCTCGTTCCCTACAGACTCCTCAGACCAGGGAGCCACCTATGGGGCCATCCGAGGCCAGACCCTCCCATGATTCGGGTAGGTTCAAGAAAACTCAGGCTGACACCTCCAGGAGCAGACTCAACATCCCACATATGCCTAGTTCTAAAATATATTTTCATGTCCCCCTGGCCCCTTGACGAGGGCATGGCACCGAGGCGGAGGATGGCTCCATAAAATGAACTACAGGGGTGCAGTAAGTATTGAGCTTTTGGAAACATTTGCCAGGGAGAAGCAGATGTTGACAAGGACCATACGTTTGTTAACAATTTCTGAAAAAAAGTTTTTATAGAAGTTTAAGAAGTATTTAAGTTTAAGTTTAAGTTTAAGAAGTATAGAGTTTAAATATTTTTTTAATCCAAAAAGTCACAAATAACGAAAAACAAAAAATGTTAAAATTAAACACAAATGTTAAACAAGATAATTACGCAAAAAATACAAGATAATTGGAATAGCGGCTGACCATCTTTTAGTGGCAAGTTAAAAAAAGAGATACCAACCTAAATTGATGTATGAAGCTGATATAGCAGCTGATAATTTCAGTGCGCCTTTTTTATAAAAAAGTAAAATTGAAAGATAAGGTTAGTCACTTATAAAGCTATCTTAGTGGGTAAACCATTGGTTCCAGAAGTAAAGGACCTATTAGTGGGTATCGGCCTGGGTGGGCAGTCAGGAGAGAGCACATGATGTAGAATGGATATACTGTATCTCAGAATAAAACAGGTTAGGAATGCAAAGCTGAGTCTTTAGCTGTATATGGTAAGCACATGTGATGCCCAGCAGGACACCAGCCTTCTGTAAGGAGGCAACCCCCAATCTGCCTATAGTCAAGCCTCCGTTTGCCGGGACGCTAGGTACACCTCACCGGACACGGTTGCCCCCAGGTCTTAATAGGCGCAAAGGATGGCTGCTTACGGTGAAGGCCGATGAACCACGAGGGTATCCCAAAGCCGAGGTCGTTCACAGGTAGTCAATCCGGAGGGTGCGTCAGAGTACAGAGATGAGACAGGTGCGTAGTCAGGGGTAGCCAATGGGTCAAGATGGGAAGTCAGAGATCGCGGGGTATCCAGAGGGGCAGGCAGGTTCGTAGTCAGACAAAGCAGAGGTCGGTACAGGCAGCGGACAGGGATGGTCGATCAAGCCGGGTCAGGATCAGATAACAACTAATAGAATCACACCCTAATCACAAGCGACTATAACGGGCACTGAGTGCTGCGCTGACTCCATATTTATTTGGGAATCGACCAATGGTCACCCTGGGGGGGGAGAGTATGTGCTGATTGGTGTAACTTACAACACTGTGAGTGATTAGAGGCACTATCCAGGGGCTGGTCAGTCTTGGCTGCAAGGCTGATCAGCCCCTGATTCCCATCAAGTGTGGAGCACTCTGCACTGCCTGCCACTCGCAGCACAGCGAGACTGCGGGACGCGTGCCTGCACAGCTAGAGAGGGGAGAGGGAGACTACCAGAGTGACGCGCCGCGCTCCCAGCAGCAGGAGTGCAGCGTCGCTCCGCGGACGCTCGGTGCTGGCCCCCAGGTAAGTCCCTTATAGCACACTTCCTGATTTTTAAACAATATCACAATATTTTTGTGTTTATATATTTCCTTCCTTCGCATGTATGAGTATATGGGAAATTATTTTATTATTATAATTATCGATTTATGAATAGAGGAATAAGAGAAAAAAGGAGGTTTTATTTCAAGTGGATCCACACTGTGATCGTCTATCTAAGGAAAGCATACAATTGTTTAATTCTGGTACGTGCGAAATTGGTGATGGGCCCTGGTGCACAAAGTGATTGAAGTGTGTTGCATGACACATTGAGGTGATCCAATCAAGTATTTTGAAAAGAAAGAAATATTTTGGACTGCCTTTTTACAAATTTATATGATTAAGATTGTTGAATAATTTACTTGTGCTGAGCATAACCATAAATTATTCTGTAGTTCCCTTTTCTTCTAGAATATTAACCATTTGCTGACACAGGTTTACTTAGCTCTTGCGCATGTTTCAACACTTGCCATAATTTACTAGCGCAATTGTGCACAATCTCTATCGGTTTGATCATACCAATTTAGGTTAGAAATGCAAACAAATCAAATAATGCTGAATAGTCACAGCCTTCATTCAGCCCATAAGCGTGTAAAGTATGGAGATGATAGATCCAGCAGGTTTGCTTCTTAGGGTCATCCCCTCTTTTGAAGGATTTGATCATTTCTATAACCTTGAACTGTATTTGTGAAACCCGATGTCCTGAAAAAAAATTTCTTGCTAAGGGGGAATCAATGTCATTGCATCCAATGTCACTCATGCATTGATGCAATTCCCTTGTGGGGAAAGGGCATTTGATACGGTATATGACATTTTGGTGGAACAATTGGCAAAGAAATTGATTGAACCTCTGTTATAAAGCTGCACTGGGCACAGTGACGGCAGGGAAACATTCCCTTTAGTTTAGTCAGTGGGGTTAACCAATCAGCTTGAAGAGTTATGGGTACCTATTGGAGGTGCTGTATCCACTCGAACGAGGATTTGAACCTTGGTCTTGGGTCAATTGAAAGTACCGACCGGTGTTTTCTAACGCTGTGTCTGCTTTGAAATAGAGGAATAAGTTAGTATAAGTGGGATGTGGTTGGAGTCATCACATGGCTTGTGGCATTAAGTAAGTTCCTCCTCAGGGCCTTGCCAGATGTAAAAGGTATAATTTACACACCGTTTCCAGATAAGAATATTTCTCTGGTAACTGGTAGATTAGTAGATTAAATTAGTTTACTACTCAAGACATAAAAAGATTTGCATAACTAGGTGCTACCTTACTCCCCATGGCAGTTCCTTTGAATTGCATGTAGAATTTACCATGGTAAGAAACATATTTTTTTCACAGAATAATCTCCAATAGTTTTGGCATAAAACAGTGCGATGATATCTAGTCTGCTTAGGTATCTGTGTATGGTACTGATGCCTTCTGAGGGGGTAATGGGCATGTACAAGCTAGTTGCATCCCGCTGCATGGACGTGTACAAGCTAGGCATGCTTATAAATGAATGTGTCACCTAACTTGTCCAGCGGCTCCCAAAATTGCTGTTTGGGCACCACTATCTTGCTTCCTCCCAAATCCAGACACACTCTATATCTTTGCTTCAACAGCATAGATTATCTCAGCTTCAGACAGGCGAATCATGCAACCAGGAGCAGTCAAAAGAAATTGGGCTGTTGTGTAAAGATGGTGCCGCTCTCAGTTGGCGGTCGTTGTATTTCCTCCTCTCCTGCTGGATAGTTCAGTGTTCTCCATCTGCCTCTGCACCCCTCCCTCTGTATTTTCTGTCAGTCCTCTGCTTCATAATTGCGATGGCATTCCACTCTTCATTCAAAGACTCCTATGGGGGCTCCTCCTGGATGCATGGAAGCTGAAGATGGAGTAAGCTGCAAGCACAGCACGAGAGTTGAGACAGCAGGGAAAGGTCTGCTGAATATCACAATCTAAGGAGGCACATTTACCACATGGCATATATGCGGAAGTGAGTTTTCAAAGTGTAAAGCACAGCCCTATCATAAATATAGTACTTATGGCAATGTCCAATACATGGGCAACTGCAATATATATATATATATATATATATATATATATGTTTTTGGCATCACCTTGAAATTGGATTTTTGGCCCGCTTTAAATGTAATTATGAAAAAAACTGCTCTCGAAGTGGCCTCCCATATAAAGCAAGATTTGAAGGCAAACAAGAGAGGAAACCTGTTCCATTATAATATGAGAGTTTATGTTTTCTCACTTCACAGCCAAAGCTAATACAGAAACTCATAATAATGAATCTGGCCTTCGGCAATCTCCAATACACTTCCACTTCACTGATATACTCCTAATAGGCTCACCAATTATTATAAAATCCAAGATACTAGTGACATTGAAAAAAATTGAAGAAAGAAGCAAATAGTGTGATATCGTTTCAAAGAGAGGGATAAACCTATCTCACCTCACCCTTTAATGAGCTTACCAGAAATATTAAAACAACAGCATGTCAACAGGGTAAGCTCCTGAAGAGAAGCAAGATGGATTTTTCAAACTCACTCTTACCCCTCTCGCAGAGTGCCAATATCCGTCTTCCCCAGCCGCGGGACTCGGCGGCACTCAGCCACAAAGAAAACCGAAAGTAACAATGTGTTGCTAGACTCCGCCCTGGGACACATTGTTTGTTATTTTCGGTTTTCTTTGTGGCTGAGCACCGGCGAGTCAATGTGCTGCTAGACTCCGCTCCGGGGGCATGTGTTTGTAACTTTTGTTTGGTACTGAAGGCGAGATTGGTAAGTGAAATTAGAAGACAAAAGAAGGTTCTGGGCAGAACAGAGGCTTCATCTAGGTTGGTAAAATATGTTTTAATTAGTGAGGAAGGGGCTAGCTTGTAGATAACTATATAAGTTAAGGTTAGAATTTTAAAATGCATCTCAGATATTGGAAACCAGCAAAGGAACTAACAGAGGTGTGCAGCACTAAAGAAATGAGAGGAGAAGTGGATAAAATCAGAATAGATTGGAGGGGCATCAGTATGTTTTTAGGAAGACCACAGAATGGAGTATTTCTGTATTCAAGCTGGGATAGGATCAGGGCAAATACTAGCCTTTTAGTAGTGTCATGCATGAGGAAGGGACATATGTAGGAGATGTTTTTGAGGTCTGAATTGGAGAGCAGATTCTAGTATAATGCTAGGAGATGGTGCAGCACCATAATAAAGGAATGTTTTATAGCCTCATAGAACTCTTGTGTCTATATCAACCAACGTCCAGTCATTACATTACTTCCCTTTTTTTAGCCACGTAATAGTAACTGATATGAAGATATCTAAGAGCAAATACATGTCTGAAGGATCAATATACTATTAGCAATTTAAATCATTAAGATACTATTGCTGTAATAAAATATTTAATTATAACATAAAGGTCTAAACTTTCTGAAAAATGTCAGCAAAACATATTACTAACTGTTAATTATGAGTGATATTTAAATACCACCGCAGACTCTTGTGAGCATTTTTATTGCTTTTACAGGCACTTAAGCAGAATTATTAAAGGTTTCACTGGAGAACAGCTGTCTGGTTTTAACCAAAGAGCATTGCAGTAAAATGTTTTCGAAGTGCCACAAATTATTTTTAAAATAGTTGCCATAGTGCTAGAGTAACATTATATTATGTTAGGGGAATAAAGGGTCAGTAGCTAACAGCAGGCACATACATAATATCTATTTAAAATTTAAATTCTATTTGCTAGCATTCTTTATGTTTTTAAGGCTAGTTAACGTGGGCAAACAAAGACAATGAATAAATCTGTTAGTAAATATTCATCTGAATCGAATTCTTATTTTATTTCCTCCACAGTCACAAAATTAAAATACCTGTAAGGGGGTATTAATAATGGACCACAAGCAAATACAGGAAACCAAATTAAGTCCTCTATTAATATTAACACAAATGGTGCATTTAAAAGACCTAGAGAAACTAAGGCTAAAAGCAACCACTAAACACTACAACTACAAGAAATATATAACTGCAAATATAAATAATAATATAATAATATAAATATACTTAATAAATAGATAATGCACACAAAGATATACGTCATTAAAACCACGTGAAGAGAAACTATGGTCAGAAATGGCCATATTCCCTCTTTATACTGCAGCAGTGGGTCAGCGAGACCCAAGCTGTGCATAGCGCCGCTGAAAAAAAAGTCTGCCCGATACTCAGCGTTTCTGGGGTCCACTGCTATGACTTCTGCGGAGCAGCCTATAAGTACAGCTGCCGGCCGAGCCAGTGCTGGCAGTGCACACTGTTCCATGGACAGCCGTAGAAGAGGATCCTGGAATAGGTGAGAATTGGGCAGCAGGTTTTGCAATTAAGCAGTTCTATGCACAGCTGTAGTCTGGGTTGCGCTGCCCCACTTCTGCAGTATAAAGATGGACTATGGTAATTTCTGACTATGGTTTCTCTAAAAAATGACAAAGGAATTAAAATAGATACCATGAAGATATAGGAAGCAGATATAGGAAGCAATTAAATCAATGATGCACACTGGCGCTAAAATCCATTTATACAGAAATGCAGGTACTCACATCTGTATCATATCACATCTGCATCTCATGACGGAACTGGCGCAAATCCCAACATGTAGCGCTGGCTGCAGCTTCAAAGGGGAGTCTCTATAATATATTGGGGATTAGATTATATGTTAGATGATTTATATCTCATTTGTTTTCTCATGCATTTTGTCAGGGCAGCCTTAGCAATTTCTTTGCCTTTTTAGGTGTTTTTTAATCCCTATTTCCTTGTGTGCATTATTTAATAATTACATAATAAAATGTATATTTGTAGTGATATACTTCTTTGTGTTGTGGTGTTTTTATCCCTACACCTAGGGGTTGTTTTCAGCCCTAGTTTCTCTTGGTACTAAAAAAGGGGTCTGACTATGGGACAATGAGGTCAGAAGCACTGGAACAGGGAAGGCTCACAAGCCTGCTTTTCTTTTTTAAAGCAGAGAAGAGAACAAAAGGAGTAGAAAGGGGAAAATGGGAAGCCCATCAAATAGAAACAAAAACTGGAAAAAGGAGGATAGCAGAAGGAGCAGCACCAAACGTGCCTGAAGTTTACTTGTGAAGAGGCTTGAGGTTACTAAGCATCTTGTAAATTCAAGGAGCTTGCAGTGTCCAATAAATTAAAAATGTTTGCAAAAAATCTTATTTGATAGATTAACCTAAAACCTTCTAGCCTTATCATTTCATTTACATTTTGGAACCAATTAGACAAGGTGGGGGGGGGGGGCAGATGCCTTGTTGGCATTTAAAGTGGACCAACTGTCAAACATTAATTTAATCAGATCAACACAACAAACAGTGCTCATATTCATCCCTCTCCAGGGCAATTTAGATTGCTGCACATAAAAAAATTACTTTTTTCTGCCTGTTGGGGTGGTAAATTTTAAAGGCAAGATGGCCACTCATGGGCTTGCAGGCCACCCACACCAGGAAGTCATGCTGGGCTTCCTGTTACTGTGCATTTCAGTTAGGTCAGTTGGGAGAGGAAGCTCCAAAATGGCTGCTACCTTTCTTTTCCAACTGTTCCAGGCTGTTGGTTCCGTTTAAGTGCAATAGCAGGGAGTGCTTATAGGCCTTTATGGGCAAGTGGGCTAGGTGCACTTCGTAGGCAGTGGGGTAATTCCTTAGCTCAATCTTGGCAAATCTGAGAATTATCTCATCCACCCTTTTCCAAATGTGACAGACTCTCTGCCCCTTTGGACTTTACACAGGTTCATTACTTTCCTTTTCTTAAGCATGTACAGACTGCCATTGTGTTGATTGATTACGTTATTCATTGTTCTGATTGCTTGTGTTAGACTGCCATTGTTCTGATTGATTGTGTTACAGACGTCTATTGTGTTGCTTATTGCGTCACCGGCAGAGTTGAGGGATTGTGTGCCCTGCTCCCATTGGTCTGTGTATTTGTCATGCAGTCCTCCATCAGGTCCACGGGGGAGGTCCCCTTGCATGGAGCTTTGCATATAAGGCACAGTGTGGCACTAATAAAGTACACTTCACCCTCAATCCGGAATTCTGTCTCTTATTGGGGGAAACGCTATATTACAATTCACTAGCCCTTGTAAGGGCTGTTCCTGTTTCCTCACGGACGACTCTGGGATTCCTGCAGCACCTCTCACCATTGGGAAAAGGACGTCTCGGGCGGTGAAGCCCTCCGGCGATAAGGGTTGTCGCTACACCAAATGTTTGGCAGTTGTCAGTAGCCCCAAAAAATGTCGTAGAGTGTGTTCTATTTTTATCATATCTGCAGGTTTTGTCTGGGGTCTGTGGAGAACAGAGACCTATACCAATGTGCAATACCTATACAAATGGGCAAGAAGTGCGTAGTGAGCAAAGTAAAGGGTGCAGTCTTCTTGCTAAGTTGAAGGGGGAAACTAAGGATTTTGCATTTAATAGATGCAAAGACATGGACAGAGTATGGTTGACAGGCTTCAATTCCTCAAAGGGGAGGAGTGGGCATGAGCAGGATGGCCTGGGTAACACACAAGATCTATATGGGGTGCCAAGAAGAAAGCAGAGAATCAGCCAAAGATTTTATTGATTTTACCGACTCCCAGCCAGTCACCTCCACATCACAAAACACAAGCTTGAACATTGTTGCTTGAGGCCAAAAGGCTGAAGGTCCCATTAAGTAACCCAGGGGTACAGCTGTGTAATTTTCTCTAATGGGGGACATTGGGGGGGGGGGACAAATAAGACAGCAGGCTAGGCAAAACATCTCTTGGTGACACCTTGGTAGCGCCAATGGAGTGGTGGGATTCCAGAATTTCCCATCCAGGGAAGCCTCTATAAGGCAAGGGAAAACAGGTCCTGCTAAGGGGGCATCCATAATTTGGTGGATTTACACCCACACCCATTTACTACCCATAATTTGGACCACATAAAGCAAGGGTAAAAAAACAGGATCCCTATGTGTTTTGGGAAGAAGAGTGTTGAAGAGCCGAGCCTCTCTGAAGTCTGCCCAGACTAAATGAATGGGTGAATTTTTGAAGGAGGGACAAAAGAATGTCCAATGAGAGAGCTTTAAAACCATTGAAAAGCAGACAATGGAAGGAATTTATTTTTAGAATATTACTAACACAGTTGAACCAGGTTGATGTGTTCTGCTGTCACCAAACAAGATCAGAATTCATGGTCTGCAGTAGTGGGGTAAAGGTAACATGCACAAATCTATTTGCATGTACTGTAGGTTAGAGGAGGCTAGAGGGGATCCCCCCCCCCCCCAGGTATTATATATGCAAATTTGCCCATCTTAGTGGAGTGGATCTGGGAAAGTCCTGGCTCTTGGTGTTGTTTTTAAAATTTGAGAGGGTGCCTAGTCTCTCAGCAAACTAGTTTTCCTAACAAATATCACTCAAATAAAGGACAACTGGACAGTTACAATAACTTATAACCCTCCCAAACATTTCAGACAACAGAAAGTTAAGCTAACTGCATACATACAGCAGGTCACGTTACATAATTTTGCTCTCAGCAGAGCTACAGATACAGCATCGCTTTCTATTCTGTACTAACCTACATGAGCTAAAGCCTCACATAAACTGCCCCTCCACTCAAAAATAACTGGAGGAGCAATCAACTAGACATCATTGTGATGCCCTGCAATGCATTTCACAGATGTAAGCTATTATGACATTATTTCTTTTTCTTCTATTCCCACTATTTCCACTTGTTGATCTGCACAGTGTGGGCTTTTTATTATGACATTACATAGATTGGGATTGCACAGGGCTTTCCATTGTATTAATCATTGATGCATTTGCACTTTGCACTTTACTATTATTTTTAGAATTGACTCATTATGAATTACTTTTTTGCATGATCGCAAGTGATTCATCAATTGATTTATAACAGTTATTGCACTTCTATATACATAGTAACATGGAGGCTGATTTAATACTAGCGATGTGAGCGTCTGTATAGCGGCACTTAGAGCGACCGCTAGTAGATGCTGTAAGTAGGTGTTGAGCGCTTTGACCTAGCTTAGGCGAACAAGTGGCACTGTACTATCCTATCCAGCATTGATGAAGGTGATGTCTGGTGGGCGCTGTAGAAGCGCTCTCCCTGATTCACTGCAGAGCCATTCGTGAACGCTAGGTGGTGTTCCAAGGTCATAGCACCCAAGGCTACGCTACATCTAACAACAGGACAATGCTGCAGCGAGCGATGGGTAGCGTCAGTTAAGTGCAACCAGCACTCGGCGCTGAAGCCCTAAACTAAACCAAAAACTACACACTAAGCAGCGCTGGTGCTCTAAAACTGGGTGCCAGACGCTGTGTGAAAAAAGTCTGTTTCTCAACACATACACCAGCAACCAGAGTGAAAACATATGGACGTGACATTGTTTTAACACTGTGACAATGATACTGCAATGTCATACCTGCACATACAATTCTGCATAAATAAATAAAAAACAATAAAAGTGTTTGTTTGCAGGGTAGGAGAGGACACACAATGATTTGAGCCAACAATTTTAAAATTTACTACAGCAGAAAGCTGTACAACCAAATGAAACACCATTGAAATGTAGGACAGAGCACTACTGAGCGAAACGTACTACATGGCACTCTAGGTTCGCCAGCGCTATATGCTGAGCCACCTCTAGTAATACATGTGAAGCTACATGGCACTGTTAAAGGCGTTTACCAGATTAGCTTTCTTAAATGTGGTTTTCACATACAATGCCCAGCGTTCACCTGACGCTAGGTGCACTACGTGGCACTACCTGGTGCTAGCTTTTCTTAAATAACCCCCCTAGTATGTAAGGCTAAAAAAAGACTTCAAAGCATCCAGTTCAGCCTGTTTTTTAAAGGGTCTGTAAACCCAGGAAGAAAAAAACAAACAGGAACCCACCTTCTCTCCCATGCAACAGGTCAGGGAGAGTCTACCATTCAGAAACCTCCCGGTTTCTCATAGCGGGTCTACCAGTGTCCTTGTACGCCATCCGACCCCTCACATCAGTAACTGTGCTTGTGCATAGGGACGTTCATTCATTGCAATGCAGTGCTTGACATGCCCCCTCCATTGCAGTGAATGGAGGGGTCTGTGCACAGGCACAGTGACGGTCAGCACTAGTGAGGCCATAACCTACAATGATTGTTGGTTGTAGCCTAGCTCCACTCCTTCTCGGAAATCAGGATGTTTTCGAGCAGCCACAGAGAGAGAAGGTAATTCCCTTGTTCTTCCTGGGTATACAGTCTTTTTAAAGACAATAAATATCCAATGGTATAGTAGCCATAAGTATGAGTCAAACTGCTCTTACAGTAAAGAAACCCTTCCTGTGCTGGTGCAAAAAGCATCTGTGTTATAGTTACAGTCCTGGATATAAAAAGATAATGGAACGGATCTTTATATCAGGTTAAGTGTGATAGCTGTGGTATGTGTGCCTTCCTACCGAAATGATCAACCAATTTAAAACAAACCTACACCAATGAAAGGAATTTTGAGTCACATGACAGAGTAAAAGTACTAATAACAAGTTTTCTGTAGGAAGGATCAATAACAAGGCACATTTTCTAACAAATGCCACCTTGAGAGAGGAAGACTTTGGTCCGATAGATTATCATATACTTCTTGATACTATTAGCCACCATAATTACATGAATAAATAGCTTCAGATATTGAAGCTTTGATCTTTGCCAGGCTTAGATATATTTTTTGTTTCTTAGACATATTTAGTGTGCAGGAAACAATGACACAAATTCTCTTCCCCATTCAAATAAACTGCTCGACTGATTATGAGATTATAGACAGTGTGCGAGGAGGAGGATAGTCCAATAATATCTTTTAATTTCCGAGAGGTAGCATTAAAGATGTTCATTCCATTTATTATTTGTCTTATAATTTACTATATGTTTGTTTAATCATAAATAAAAAGCAAAATACCTGCTATCTTAACAAAAATAAATAATGGTGAATGGTATTCATTTCTTTTTTTTTTTTCATACTAAAAAGTGGTATTATTTCCTTAGGCTCAGATCACGAAAAGGGCCTGTTTTCAGTGATCCTCAGGGCCATGGTCAAAGCCAGTAAGGCCTTATCAGCTAAAGTGTACCACAGAACTGTATTACTAAAATAGATCTTCTGTACCTTACATTAAATTGATCCAGATGGAAAAACTATTGTCACTAAAACATAAAGGAAGAGTAAAAATAGCATTTTAGGGTACCGTTTGCTGCATATTGTTCACTCAGTTCAAGTGGGTTAAATGCTATGTTCCTGCAGAAACTGTTCTCTAGATGATGGTTATTTTAAAAAAATGTTATTGAGTGAAATCAATAAGGTACATGATTCACATAGTATTAGCACATAGCATAGCAAGTGCATTATATCCGGTAAATTGGTTACAGTTAGGTATGCTGAAAGTCCTTCAGAGGTCAGCATTTATAGTAAACAATAATAGTGATGTCAGGGTTCTGGGTCAGAACTCTGACAGCTGGGTTATGCACTATGGGTAATGGAAAAAACCCAACAGATAGCAACAACAGATGTCCTGGAGTAATCTACTTGATGGTCGTTCCAGTATTTGAGAGACAAATGGTAGGACAAGGGTCAAAATTAATTTTGCTACTGCTAATACTTATACAAGCAATAATTACATACAGACAGCGTTTGGAGAGGACATCATCCTTTATATGATCCATTTTTCCGCTGAATATGCAAGATGGGAGTCAGTGAATGTGAATTTTTAACCATTGGTGGCCCTTGATTGGTGGAGGATGGTGGTGATTGGATTTTTGACTCAGGTGATTTCCTATGAGACAGTGCAGCAAGCGAACAAGAACAAGCTCATGGGGGCATCACGTGGGCCATGGTCGCGTCTTTAGCATGGGCCACTGGAACGCCCCACCCATGTGCGTACCTGCAGCCAGTCGTGGGACTCCTTTCCCGAAGTGAAGGTAAGAATATCAGGTGTTCTGGGGAGGTTATGTTTTGGGGGGCTCCAGCATTCCCCCCCCAAGCTTGTTCTTAGTCTCTGTCTGAGAGAGCAACATACGTCAAAGGAAAAACGAGTGTTGGTCCAGTTTAACTATTGACTGACTGTTGGACTCCATGTACATTGGTGGATGGTGGTATTTCATAAACTTTTATAACTGTTAGCCCCTTTTGGAATATTTCAGGGTATTGTTTGCATGTAGAGATTCCAATAACATTAGCAGTCTAGCGTGATAACCACCTTTGGTTTTCCTTCAAATAGTTTGTTTGTTCTATAATTATAATTATATAGGGGCTGAAATCTTTCACATTTCTCTCAACAGCCCCCAAACACCAAATTTCAACATGAAAAGCTTGGCCAAAACAATTCTCTTCTCCCTTGTGGTGAAAACTGCTTATAAGGAGGGGAGATTTCAGATGATAAAGGGAATAACTGGCGAACAATGGTCTCCATGATTTGCTATCATTGTACACTCCTAACATGGACCAAGTACAATTTTGCAAAATGTTTAGAGACATAGCAAATATAGTGGGGGGATTGAAAATGACACTCAATGCAACTATAGACAAATTGGACCATAGTAAAGCCAACATTAGGCCATCCCCCAAAGCTAGTAGAACAATTAGCTTATCATGGACTGATTGATATTGGGGGGAATAAAATGCCACAGTCAGGGATTATATATTCTTCTCTGTGGTACATCTTATATCTTATTCCCACATAGATCATTATTATATAGCTAGTTCCTTAGTCCCAAATGTTACCAGGTTTAGAATACCGGAATGTACATGGTTTGATCGTGCAGCAGTGGTGATCTGCATTAAGGGTTTATGGACAAAGCTAAATGTTTTCAGATGGTGCCTCTATGGAGGACTGTTAGGGTGTTTCCCCAAAAATAAGACAGATCTTATATTATTTGTTGCTCCAAAATATGCTGCATTGCAAATGTAGTTTGCTCCACCTGGTAACCAGAAACAACCACAATGTTCTCAAAATACTTAGGAGTAAAATGACTCCAGTGGGACTACTTGATCTGTGTGTGAATCATGCTAGGGCTTTTTTTTAGAGAAACAGGGTAGGTGGAGAAAAAGAACTTCTCCTTCCCAAAAAATAAGAGGAGCAATGCTTTTTGTTTCAGGATATAAATCTGGTGATGGGGAACTTTTAAAATTCTACTCCACCCTTTACTCCAAGGCCCCAGCAATGGATAGAAGTATGCCTCCCAGAGGAACTTAATGGATAGGTATATGACTAAAGAGGAGATTAGGCGAACTATAGGTCTGTTAGTGGCAGCAAGGGCACCTGGTCTGTATGGATTCTCCAGTTTGTACTATAAACAATTTGCCAAATTATTTTCCCCACACATGTTTTTTTGGTACAATAGTATTATAGAAACACTATCAGGAAATTGTGCAATATTAAAAATCCATAAAAATGAGAAGAGGGGTCACTTATACACCTGAACTGAAAAAACTCCCACCAAGCTTGTGGTTTATTTTCTAATAGTAGTAGTAACAAAATCCCGGGGTGACAGGTTTAGTGTATCAGGGGTGACATAACCTATCATCCCTTATTTCCTTTTCCTTCCATTACGTTAAAAGAAACAAGTCTGGCTGGATATTTCTTGATGTCGGGTGTATAAGTGACCCACTACTCTCATCACCAGCATATTTATTTGGATTTTTATCATTGGGCCATTTTTCGCCATAGTAGTCCTTAACCCTTTGTGTCGGCCTACCTAAAGTTTTTGTCACCCTCTGTTGCCAGACCATTTTTCAATATTTTGCGCTACACATGTTCAACTGTGATTTTTGAAGGGATTTTCAAGGAAAATTATATAATTATATATTTATTTTTAGCAGCATTCTCAATATGTTTGAGTGAAATATGTGCAAAAATATAAAACCAAGAATCTATTTTTTACAATTTGTAGTTGTAGTTGTTTTTGTAATAAAAATATTCAATAAAATCTTGTTGCTTGTAAAATCCACATTTCTCCAGGTTACAACAGTACCACATATGTATTGTTAGACACCATCTCCTGCCCTGGAGGCTCCCCCAAACTGAAACTTTAGGAGATTTTCAGATAAAATACAACTGCTATGCGTAGCTTGCAGTTTTTCAAGAACAGCCCTTTTTATTTGAAATACCCCCCACAAATGATATAAATATATTCTCTGTATATACACACTCTGTATATACACACTTCAAGCTTTCTAGGCATACCAGGCTTGTTGATGTGGGTGCAGTTTTCTGGAAGTAATCCCTCAATGAATTCTTTGGTTGCACAGGGTTTCCCTAAAAAAAAAAAAAAAAAAAAAAAAAAAAAAAAGAAGCAGAATCAAAGCCACATTTTCCTAAAAAAAAATGCTAACAATCCCCTAATCACAGGTGACTATGCCTCTTTACATGCACTGGTGCGCCCTCACCTGGGATATGCCATGCAGTTCTGAGCACCTGTTCATAGAAAGGGCGCTCTGACTATGGAAGGGGTGCAGAGGAGAGCCACCAAACTAATAGGAGGAATGAAGGATCTTAGTTAGGAGGAAAGATTACGAGAATGAAATCTGTTTAGTCTTGAGAGGAGACGACTGAGGGGGAACATAATTGACTTATATAAATATATAAATGGTAAATATGGTAAAAATGGTAAATACAAAAACTATAGGGATTTACTTTTTCAGGTAAAATCCTCTCCCTTTGACTGGAAAAAAAGAAATCTCCAGAGACTACAATCATTTTTACCATAAGAACTATAAATATGTGGAATAGCCTCCCACAGAAGCTTGTTATAGCATCAACCGCTCACAGCTTCAAAAAAGGATTAGATGCTTATTTAGAAGACAATTAAATTAACAGTTACTATTAGCTGTTACCAGTAAAAATAACAAAAAACAAAAAAAAACTTCCCCTCTTCCAACACCCTTGGTTGAACTTGATGGACATATGTCTTTTTTCAACCATATTAGCTATGTAACTTTGTTAAAGCCCAGACTTTGCTTAAAAATATATATATATAATTTTCCTGGTAAATCCCTAGAAATCCCTTCAAAAATCACAGCTGAACATGTGTAACGCAAAAAACTAGTCTGGCAACAGAGGGTGACAAAAACTCTAGGTAGGCTTGCAAAGGGTTAAATGGGTTTAAATATAAATGAAATGTAGTGAATTATGTATGCAGCTGTGGGATGTTTCTTTGTAAATTATGTGACTGATCAAATGGGCTAATTGACCTTTTTGCCTAGCGGCCTATCTGTAATAGCATGGGGATAGGTCTCCTACCCAGGAATCTTTATATTGTTCAATAATGGTGTTGCATGGTATCATGACTAAGGACCATGCAGTTCAAAATGAGTTGAGGAATGTATTGCCATGCCTTTACACTGAGTACTGTTTCTGAAATTGATCTGCATAGACTTTTAATTAGTTGAAATAAAGTACAATTTTTAAATGTTTAGAGCTGGCTGAGTCGTATAAATTCATAAAATACACATACATAACACAAGACACTTAAAAACAATTGATGGGTCCCAATTAGTATAAATAACCCTATATCCAACAGCCCCAAACTCGGGGAAAACAGTATTGCAAATGTAGTGATGCACACAGACTCACAAACTATATGTAATGCTAAATGGGCAAAAAAAAAATATTTTATCTAGAGATGAAGTACCGAGGTTAGTGTGTACAGAGGTAGAAAAACCTCTGCACCAACTTACCACAGTAACTGTGCCGGCACTAAAAAACCCCCCAAAAAACCAGGGTCTGTGTATTGTACCACCCACCTATCCCCCATACTCATTGGAATAGGGATTGTTATTGATTGGATGGTTATAATTTGTGTATGCATTTATATATACATTGTTATTTAGCACTCCGCACTTTAGAACTATGTTTATGCACAGCAGCTCAGATCAGTAGCGGCTACCTAATTAATATTTTGTTCATCACTTTTAGTGGGTTTATATTTACTTTGTATGGGGGATAGGTGGGTGGTACAATACACAGACCCTGGTTTTTTGGGGGGTTTTCAGTGCCGGAACAGTTACTGTGGTAAGTTGGTGCAGAGGTTTTTCTACCTCTGTACACACTGACCTCGGTACTTCATCTCTAGATAAAATATATATTTTTTTGCCCATTTAGCATTACATATAGTTTGTGAGTCTGTGTGCATCACTACATTTGCAATACTGTTTTCCCCGAGTTTGGGGCTGTTGGATATAGGGTTATTTATACTAATTGGGACCCATCAATTGTTTTTAAGTGTCTTGTGTTATGTATATTAATAAATTTTGTAAGAAGAGTTTTGATGTGCTTTTGGTGCTCCTTGTAGGGAGGGAGGCGTGTCTTTTCATGGCCACCCCTATTGAACTGGTCTAGAATGCATTAAGTGAGCACAACTATTACATTTTATTAGTGGTGCACCCTACATTAGAGTTTAGAGCTGGCTGATCTTTGAATTAGAGGCTATTTGTACCAGAGTCGACGGTATACCAACCTGATTGTCATAGTTTCAGCTTCTCCACATGCTAGTTAATCATCTTCTCTGTGTGCTCTGCCTGTCAGTATGGCTAAGCATCCCCGGCATATATTTAGACATGCTATCTCCTTTTATGGATATATTTTGCAGGTCAGCTTCCCCACAGGTATTGCTTGGGTTACGGTGGTGGGCTGACTCTGGCCTCCTTTCCTGATTGGCCTTACCCAGCATGCATTGCCCATTATAGCTTTTGATGGGTGTTATTGTACCACTGTTAGCTGTATTCTGATTACCTGTTGCTGATTTCTCTTTGTCTGATCCTCCTCTGATCACAGCCTGGACTGGCGCCTGCCAGCCTGACCTCAAGCTTGTCCACTCATCTTTACCGTGAGCCCTCTGAGAACCTGGCTAGACCCCTGGCTTGAACATTGACCATTCTCCTATGTATGCCCTTGGAACCCCCAATCGGAAGGACTGTCATTCCCGGGTATGACCTCCGCCAGCCCAACTTCCACCTATCCTCGTCCCTGGTTCAACTGCCTTCACCCTGTAAGTCCACATCCTTTGTGCTATCTAAGTCCTGGGCTGGTGGGGCATGTCTAGTGTCCTGGTAAATGGTGGCTTGTCTATAAGCAGAAGCAGTAGCAGAGATTGGCGGTTGCAGGATCACCTTAAAGCGGGTGTCCATCTGGTACTTCTTCTCATCTTCTTGAGCAAACAAGGTAGTAACAGCAGAAGAGGATATACATACGCCATGTGTAAGGCCATCTATGGAACTACCAGGGTATCTATGGCATAGGTTTCTGGATCCAAGAAATTCGACCATGTGTGCTAAGACACAAAAAAACCTTCATACAGATAATTACATCTGACGCAGAGGTTCTGAATGACCTTTGGGCACAATGTGCATTCACCTGCAGGTTTGGCCTCCTAATTTAAATGTGTCCTCTCTAACTACGTGACATGTGCCGCCTCTCATGCCAGTCACAGTCCAAGTAGGACTGTGATATTTAAGTCCATCCGCTGCCTGCTAAGAAACCCAGCACCTCTGTGTCAGAAGGTGTAGTTTTCACCAAGGGTTTTCACCAACCTGTTCTATTTTGCCAAAACTGCCTTAGAAGTGTTCAAACAGTATCAAGACAACCAGCAGGCAAAGAAGGCACATGCATTTACATATAGGATACTTTTACCAAAAGGATTTTCCAAACATAGTGAAGCGCTACTGATTGCTTCCCCAGTGAAAAAACACCCATATTGTTCTATTTCCAGTGTCATGCCCAGAGAGGTGCCGATCCTTGTCCAAATTTGTGGATAGAGCAAAGTCTTGGTGTCTGCCAGCATCTTGGAAAATACTTAGAGGGCTGTGGAGAGACCTAAAGACAGAGCTACAAGTTGCAAACATCGTGGTACCACTTGCATCCTTGCTAGCCAAACTGGTAGCATGATGAGAGTATTTGCCCACTGGTGGAGACATGGGAGGGGCTAACAATTTTTCTTTCTAGTATTTTCAGTGTACCTTTAACAGCTACACACTAACCCCCAGAAAAGTGAGAGAGTAATTGGGTGTTGTGGAGAGCAGGTGTACACATTCTGGTTTACCCAGACACTGAGCAAATTGGGTACTTTCATATACTGCTTAGAGATGAGCAAATCAATTCTGACGAACCCGAATTCGTTACGAATTTCATAAAATATTCGATTCGTTACGATTCCGAATTTCGCCGCGATTCGATCGCTCGAATCGCTTCCTTAAAACTCCATTTACTGCTATACAGCCCATCTAAAATGGTGGATCCACATGTCAGGACATGTCCCATGGGGCAAGGAATCCTGGGTAGGTGTCACATGCTACCTATCAGCAGACAGGCTTACCGATGATGTCACAGCCCTATGTAAACGGCGGCCATCTTGCGGAAGATCATTATGACACTGTATTGCGGCCAGAGCAGATCAGGCAGGGAGAGAGCGAGAGATAGATAGATAGATAGATAGATAGATAGATAGATAGATAGATAGATGGAACAGAAGAAGCAAGGGACAGATAGAGAAGGAGAGAGCCTGTGACAGTGACAGACAAAACAGGGACAGTTTAAAGTGTTTGCTTTAGCTTCCAAGCCAATTATTGTTAATAACACTCCTGCCTATTTAGCTTTTTCTTTACCTGGTGTCATTCTTTAAAAAGCGTGCTAGCATTAATATTTAAAGACTACCTGTGTACTAACTGCTTGCATTTTATAATCAACGTCACTTTTCCACAATCAAAGGAGCCCACCTGTGTATGTGAGGAGGGGGCATCCCAAACACTAGCATTAATATTTCAAGACTACCTGTGTAATAATTGCTTGCATTTTATAATCAACATCACTTTTCCACAATCAAAGGAGGCCACCTCTGTATGTGCGGAGGGGGCATCCCAAACACTAGCATTAATATTTCAAGACTACCTGTGTAATAACTGCTTGCATTTTATAATCAATGTAACTTTTCCGCAATCAAAGGAGGCCACCTCTGTATGTGAGGAGGGGGCATCCCAAATACTAGCATTAATATTTCAAGACTACCTGTGTACTAACTGCTTGCATTTTATAATCAACGTCACTTTTCCACAATCAAAGGAGCCACCTCTGTATGTGAGGAGGGGGAATCCCAAACACTAGCATTAATATTTCAAGACTACCTGTGTACTAACTGCTTGCATTTTATAATCAACGTCACTTTTCCACAATCAAAGGAGCCACCTCTGTATGTGAGGAGGGGGAATCCCAAACACTAGCATTAATATTTCAAGACTACCTGTGTGCTAACTGGTTGCATTTTGTAATCAATGTCACTTTTCACAATCAAAGGAGGCCACCTCTGTATGTGAGGAGGGGGGCATCCCAAACACTAGCATTAATATTTCAAGACTACCTGTGTAATAACTGGTTGCATTTTGTAATCAAAGTCACTTTTCCACTATCAAAGCAGCCAACCTGTGTATTTGAAGAGGGGGCATCCCAAACACTAGCATAAATATTTCAAGACTACCTGTCTACTAACTGGTTGTATTTTTTAAGCAAAATTTGCCTTTTGCCGGTGGGGGGGGGGGGGGGGGGACATCCCAAATACTAGCATAAATATTTCAAGAGTACCTGTCTATTAACTGGTTGCATTTTGTAAATGGTGCATTGGCATGGTCATCTCAAGGTATGACACTACCTGCTGGTTCAGGTCCTACTCCAGGTCTTTCTGCTGCTCATGATTAGCCTCACTATGCGGGTGAAGAAAGCTACTCATTAGTGACTGAAGGCTCAGGCTGCTGCTGATGGAGCTGCTGCTACTGCTCCTGCCCCCCCCCCCAGCAGCCATGGCAGTGGAAGGTGAGTGCAGAGGTCCCCCCGAGTAAGACCTGCTAGAGTATGTGTAAGGGACTTACCTTTGCCAGGGGGCCAGCGGCGAGCGTCTGCTGGGCGACGCGGTGCCCCTGCTGCTGGGAGCCAGGTGCCTCACTCTGGCAGCCTCCCTCGCCCCTCTCTAGCTGTGCAGTCGCGTGCCCCGCAGTCTGTAAATTTCACCACTAGTATGCGCTGTGCTGCGAGTGGCAGTCAGCGCAGAGTCTTCCACACCTGATGAGAATCAGGGGCTGATCAGCCTTGCAGCCAAGACTGACCAGCCCCTGTATAGTCTGTCCAATTACTCACAGTGTTGTAAGTTGCACCAATCAGCACATACACTCCCCCTCAGGGTGGCCATTGGTCGATTCTGCAATAAATATGGAGTCAGCCCAGCACTCAGTGCCCATGATAGTCGCTTGTGTTTAGGGTGTGATTCTGTTAGTTGTTATCTGATTCCGACCCGGCTTGATCGACCATTCCTGTCTGCTGCCTGTACCGACCTCTGCTTTGTCTGACCACGAACCTGCCTGCCCCTCTGGATACCCTGCGATCTCTGACCTCTCGGCTTGACCCTTTGGCTACCTCTGACTACGCACCTGTCTCATCCCTGTTGACTACCTGTGAACGACCTCGGCTTCGGGATACTCTCGTGGTTCACCATAAGCAGCCATCCTTTGCACCTATTAAGACCTGGGGGCAACTGTGTCTGGTGAGGCGTACCTAGCGTCCAGGCAAACGGGGGCTTGACTATAGGTAGAAGCGGCGGTGGAGATTGGGGGTTGCCTGCTTACAGAAGGCTGGTGTCCCGCTGGGCATCACATTATGGACCATGGCGCAGATAGGCATCGGCCAACTGACTACGTAGAATGTCTCTGTAGTAGGTCAGTTTGTCCTCCCTTTCAGTGGGTGTAAAAAATGCCCCCATTTTGTGCTGGTAGCGAGGGTCCAATAAGGTGGAGAGCCAGAAGTCATCCCGCTGACAAATGGAGACAATTCTGCGGTCACTACGCAAGCACGTGAGCATGCATCGTGCCATTTGTGCAAGTGACTCGGAGGGACTACCTGTCTCCATCTCCACTGCATACTGCCTCGGTGTGTCTGGGTCCTCTGTCTCGCCTTCCTCACAACCCTCTAGCTCCTCTGGCTGCTCCTGCTCCTCCTCTCCTGTCAGATGTCTAGATAAAATGGCCATTTTGTCAAACCAAAACTGTGCTTCGCTGTGCCCCACTCCCTCCTCCTCCACTTCAGCCCCCACAGGCTTCATGTGGCTGTGAAATGTAGGCGCCGTGTCTCCAGTGCCCTGACCAGCCATGATTTCCAACATGTGTTGTTCTACATGAAGCAGTGGAATCACATTATTCATCCCGTAGTCCTGGCGACTGACTAATAATTGGCTTCCTCAAAGGGCCTGAGCAAACGACAGGTGTCACATATGAGCTGCCACTGGTTTACATTGAAGTTACACAGGGGAGTCCCCCTATCCGCTTGGATCATCAAGAAATCATGGATGGCTTTTCTCTGTTCGTATAGTCGATCCAACATATGGAGGGTGGATACATCGCAAATCAGACTATGTTGGGGTATACCGTTCTGACGTTGTAGCTCAAGAAGGGTGTGCTTGGCGGTGTAGGAGTGGCTGAAGTGCATGCAAAGTTTCCTTCCCGTTGTTAGGATGTCTTGCAGATGGCGGGAAGACTTCAGAAAATGCTTGACAACTAGGTTGAACACATGTGGCATACAGGACACATGGCTCAGGCTTCCTTGTTGCAGCGCAGACAAGATGTTCTTCCCATTGTCAGTCACCATGGTTCCCATTGGCAGTTTTGGTGGAGATTTATGATTTTTAGCAGTTCCTCCCATGTGTGACTCCATGGCTCAAGGCAAACCATGTGAAGAACAGCGTGAAACCCTGGTGTCTTGCACACATGGTAGGCTGGAAGGGCACTGAAAAAAATAAAAAGTAAATAAAAATACCGAAAAAAAAATATTTTGAAAAAAACAAAATACAAAAAAAAATTTAAATAAAATTGTAAAAAAATTATCAAAATATTTAAAAAAGAAAATGGAAAAAAATATAAAAAAATATATAAAAAAAAATGAAAAAAATATATATTTTTTAAAAATACAAAATATTAAAAAAAAAGAAAATGAAAAAAAAATACAAAATTAACCAAAACAAAAAAGAATTAATAAATTTTATATGTTATTGTTATTATGTTATTGTTATGGTATATGTTATTATATGTTATTATTATAAATGTGTTCAAATGTTAACAATGAATATGTAATTGACAATTAGGCACTTTTTTCTGTGACACCATTGCTAAGTGCTAGTGCACTGTCACAGGCACAACATCCTAGGAGCGTGGAGGCCACAGCAGAGGAACCTGTCCAAGTTGCTGTTGTGGTTTTGCAAGAACCACAATCACCCAGTGGGCCTTAAAGAATATGTATTGTCCCTGACCGTAGTTACAGCTCCAGACGTAGGCACTGCCATGCACTTTGGTACACACTGACAGGCTAAGGGACTGGCCCACCTTCTGTTCAACAAAATTGTACAGGGCTGGTACTGCCATCTTCGCAAAGAAATGACAGCTTGGGACTCTCTACCTCGGCTCGGCACAAGCCATCAGTTCTCTGAAAGGTCCACCACCTCAAAAGGAAGGGACTACAGCACCAGCAACTTATACAGGAGCACATTTAGCTTCTGCACATTGGATGAGTGGGCACATACTGTTGTCTCTTGGACATGGCTTGGCCAGTGGATTGCTGGCGGAATTACTGACTCGGATTAAGAGGAGGAGGAGCATCTGGAGTATGGGTAGGACACACAGGAGGTGGTGGAGCCTTGGCTGGCTGGAACAGGGAGCGGCGTGCCACTGGGTAATGCAGCAGGCTGGACCGCCACTTTGGAGCCAACTCTCCCAGGCCGCTTTATGGTGATGCTGCAAATGTTGACGCAGGGCTGTGGGTCTAACATTGGGACCCTGGCCACACTTCGCCTTCTGCTTACACATCTTTCATATAGCCATGTTAACCTCCTGCGGATGCTTGAAGAAAAACTGCCACATCGGCGAGTAGCTGATTTTCCTACCAACAGTCCGCATTAATTCACTGCTGCTGCCGCCGACTCCAGGCACCCTCTTCCACTACCTCCTGGGAAGGTAGCCTGCTGTGCAGCAAGTGGTCTACCCCGAGCACATTTGCCTCCATAATTTCCCCTTCTGCCACCATGCTGACCGCTAAATCTGTCACTCTCCATCACTCCAAGCCTTAAAAAGTGCCCTCAAAACTCACTGATGTCCTCCTCAGGTTCCTCAACAGTGTCTGCTTAAGAAGCC
Source organism: Gastrophryne carolinensis (assembly GCA_027917425.1). NCBI lineage: Eukaryota > Metazoa > Chordata > Amphibia > Anura > Microhylidae > Gastrophryne > Gastrophryne carolinensis. The sequence goes on from CM051238.1 coordinate 247,638,828, forward strand.
AAAACGCTTGCAACACCACCTTCCACACCACTCTCCTCATCACTACTTTCCCACCTAGTGGAAGAAGCGGCGAGTGTCTCCTCCACTTCTTGGCTGGGCAGTAGCTGCTGATTTTTCAGATTATCAGATCGTCCTCACTGAATAGCGGAGCTGAACCCAAAGCATAAGATATAACCGACAGTTGACTGGGGGTGTCAGATGTCACTTGTGATGAAGTGGATGACCGTGTTAACCAATGGATGACGGCAGATGGGTTGCAGGTCAAGACACGACCGCTAGCTGATACTGGGAGATCAGGCCTCTCACTGAGACTCCTGCTGCCACTCACCCCCTAGTCTGCTGCAACCTCTGCTTGATGAATTTAGGCCTCTGCAACTTCTCTGTGCCCATCCTGGCACTTCTCTGCCTGACATACTTAGTGCGTATATGAGGGGAGGACAAAACGCCACACTACACTTAAAACAGGATTTGTCAATAACAGCAGCAGGTGTGTAACTATCTATGGCCTTTATCTAACTAGTAACTAGGCCCTGAATACTTTAACAGGAACAAAGTGATGAAACTCTTAGATGTGCGTATGTGATGCTCTGATGAGGCAATTCAATGTGCTCCAGTACGCTTGAAAAATGTTTTTTTGAGAGACTGGCCTGCGTGGAAATGAATCAGGCATGGATCAGCCAAGATTTCCACTCACCAATGCCTGATGCATTAGAGTAGATTGATCATGAGGCCAGACCAACACTAAATAAATATGGATAGTGCAAAACAGATTTAAGGCGCTGCTCTCCAGTTACAGACATTACTCCGCATCAGACCACAAGTAATTATTGAGGAAATGCTTTACGTTAATCTTCATTTTTATTAATATTCTTTGGATAAGATATATGTGTCCAAAATTTGTATATGTTCTCTTCATGCTGCTGCCAACTCCAGGGTGTGTCTTTCAGGCAATATATGGGCTCCCTATGCTGCTGCCAACTCCAGGGTGTGTCTTTCAGTCAATATATGGGCTCCTAATGCTGCTGCTGCTGCTGCCAACTCCTGGGTGTGTCTTTCAGGCAATATATGGGCTCCCAATGCTGCTGCCAACTCCATTGTCTCTTTCAGTCAATATATGTGCTCCCTATGCTGCTGCCAACTCCCGGGTGTGTGTTTCAGGCAATATATGAGCTCTAAATGCTGCTGCCAACTCCTGGGTGTGTCTTTCAGGCAATATATGAGCTCCCTATGCTGCTGTCAACTCCTGGGTGTGTCTTTCAGGCAATATATAAGCTCCCTATGCTGCTACCAAGTCCAGAGTGTGTCTTTCAGGCAATATATGGGCTCCCTATGCTGCTGCCAACTCCTGGGTGTGTCTTTCAGGCAATATATGGGCACCTAATGCTGCTGCCAACTCCAATGTGTTTTTCAGGCAATATATGAGCTCCCTATGCTGCTGCCAAGTCCAGAGTGTGTCTTTCAGGCAATATATGGGCTCATCATGCTGATGCCACCTCAAGGCTCTGTAATTGTGCCGCTCTAAAACAGCGAATCTAATAGCGACGCCTCTGATCTGCATGTCATACTTCTTTACAATAGTATTTTACTATCCCAGCATGCATCCTATGCATGTTACAGCCAAGCAAAACGTTCTGCAACCCTATGGAGGCTCTCGGATGCCCAGAAATAGCCGTTTTTAATAGCGATTCGTCACAAATAAATTTGGACTGAAACGATTTTTCCCGGAAAATTTGGCGAATCAAATTTTTTAAAAATTTGCTCTCTATCTCTAATACTGCTGTCAAAGTTTTTTCAAAGAAGAAACATGCAACAACATGATTAAACATTTAATACAAAAATGTATAATATATATATATCTATCTACATATATATATATATATATATATATATATATATATATATCGTATATTTTGTTTGTCTTTTTCCATCTTCTTGTTCTCTTATGCCAGAATATCTGGGCAATATTTTAATATGACACAATTATTGCGAAAACTGAGATAATTTTCAGCTTGTGAACAAGCAAACACTATCATGAGCGTCTGTATCTCACATTAATACAAACTATGTCTTATCGCTGTATTAAGATGTTATGTTGCCTATGATTTCTGAAAATACCTTGATTGGTGCATTAGTGACCTCAAGTGGCCAGTAAAGGAACATCATGGTTATTCATAAATGTTATATTTAAAGGAAAACTCACTTTTACCGGGTGTTTGGTGTTCTGCCTTATTGTTTTCCTTTTGAAATGTAAAATAATCATTTGTGTTATGATTCTGCCCCCCATACCTGTGATTTTCTTATAAGCATGCTGCTTCTAAATTTCCTCTATTCCTGGGGTTCTGTTTTGCTACTGTGGGAGTGGTTTTCATGGCCTTGAGTAAAAGCGATGGCCTACAAGTCCTACAATCCTTTCATTGTAACAGGTGATGTAATCGACAGCTTCTAAGCCTTATGACCTATCCAGATGACAACTCTGCCAGTAACCCTTTTGCTACTGGAACACAAGACTGTGATCCTTCCAAATGGAAAAAAATAGAATTTCAGAAATATGGGTTAAACCTGTCATTCATGCCTTAGCCAATCAGATCATTAGCTAGCTAGAGTAAGGAAATAAACCTGTTTTAATTAATAATTAATAAAATAAAAAATAATATTAATATAACACAGAGTTGCAAACAAATAGAAAATGCTAAAAAAAAAGTTCAGCTTAGCACATTCACAAGACATCATTTTGGCACACAATAATGGAAACTTTAAAAAAATGCCATTGAAAGTGGAATTGCCCTTTAATGATTCCTCAGGACCTTGAGAACCAATTTTTGAAAACCAATTCAGTGTGTTTTTCAAACTGGTTCAGAAGCTCCAGATTCCCCTTACAGCAACTTACTAGCCTGACAAATTTTCAGATATTGGGCTTGATTCAATAAGAGTTAAAAATAATTCTCATGGTAGTAAAAAATTCAATTCATGAGAAAAAGGCTGAGAATGTCACTGTTACTGAATCACCCGATAAAAAGACAATGAAAGTCAGTGGCAGCTTACATTATAGTGTAGAAAGGAGTAAACAGTTCTCTATTCTTAGGAGTAAAAAAGTGCAATTGACTTCCATTATATTCTAAGTATACAATACGTCCTGCTCCAGATATAATACTTACAGTTGGGTTATCCTCCGCCAGATGGCGCTGTGCACTGCAGACATGCAAAAACAGGCTCCTCCCGGCCCTTCATATAACCAGGGACCTCCCACAAATCCCCAGATTTCTCTGCAGTGCTGACTGCGAAGACATGAAGTATCACTCTCTCGCAGGTGAGCGGGGCTATTACAGCCTGCGGCCCTGTTGGACTACTCCCACCCGTCCTATTTGTGATGTGCCTCCCAGCCTGGGCTGCGCTGGTCGGGTGAAGGTAGGCAGCACCATGCGTGCTTATGGAGCCATGCTCCACCGCAGTCCCCCAGCAAAGGGTAGGCGGTTTGGGCTGATGGTGAGCCTTTAGGGGATGCACCTCCCGCATCATTGCCCCACGCCCCGTGTAGCGGTGGATCCTGTGTAAAAGGTCACCATCCTCCATCGTTCCCCCCTTAGACCGGGGGGAAAGAAAGGGGGGGAGGGGTTTGTGAGTATGGCGGCCTCAGTGTACCCTATTACACGCTTATGGCCTTAGTATCGCGTTTGACTGGGAAGGGGTGTCAGAGCCGCGCTGTTTACTTTTTACTTTTCACTTTTTACTTGTATTGGTCGCCGCTGCGCCTTTCCTAAATGGTTGTACTGCATGGGCGGCGGTGGCTTTGCAGATGCTGCGGCGTCTCTTTTTAGCCTGCAGTGGCTCTGCTGCGGTAATCCACTCGATCAATTTCCTTCAGGCGTCACTGCCCTGTTTTCTCTATTGGCTACGCGTTTTTGGAGCTTCGCGCCCTCTGGGGGGGGGGTCGGTGCCCTGGCTTGGCGCGCTCCGCGTCACGGTTTGGCACGCTCCGCGTCACGGTCAGCTCTGGCCCGCCTTTCGAAGGTCGCTTGGTGACATTTTTACTCGCACGCGCGTGGTGAAGGACGTCCTCCCCCCTCTGTCTGTAAGTGCCCTCGCGGGTGACTTTATATTACCTTTATTACTCCCTTGCGCATGGCTCTGACATTCTTGTTCCATTTATGTCTTTCAGACCGTGGATTCCGGTGGCTTCTCCCGGCCCCGTGTAGCTCCCGGTTGAGACTATTAAATTTACTCCCACTTCCCCGTGGGTTATTGGGGCATCCAGGGTAGCTTACAGTGTCAATCCCTACTGGCTTATTGTGCCGATTAAATCACCATATGGAGGCATCCCAGGATATTGTGAACGGGGTTCCTTCGGGACAAGCACGGCTGTGTGTAGCTTGTGGGGTCTTACCTAGCAGCGGTGACAATGCACGGGTCTGTGTTCCTTGTGCACAGCAGGCACTATCGGTTCTTCCCGCCTCTTCCGTGGCTGGGCCTGCACCTCGCCTCACTTCACCTACTCCCCCAAGCTTGAGTCTAACCCCCAATACAAGCGGGGATTCTCATCCTGATGTGGCCACTAGACTGGCCAGTGTTGAAAGATTGCTTGCTAGCTCATTAGCGCGTAAGGCCACCGCTAAGAGGCGGCATTTAACCCCTGACTCTGCTCTTTTCCCTATGGAATCTGATGAGTTGTTGCATCCTTATGGCCATACCCCCTCGGACGAAGGGGAGCTGTTCTCTGACTCAGGGTCATATGACGAGGAGTCAAGGGGTCATGACGAGTCTGGTTCCGAGCACTGGGTGATATTGACAGACTGCTGGTTCAGGTTTTTGAGGTTTTGTCCATCTCTCCCCCTGTTGTGGCTCCCAGGCAAAGGGTGAGCTTTTTCATACTGCTAAGGCTTGTCTGGAATTTCCCAAGAAAACCCATTTCAATAGCCTCGTGCTTAAAGAATGGGAGCATCCCAGCAGACTTCCTGGGATCTCTAAAAGTGTGGATAGGAAGTATCCCTTCCCGGCTGACTTGGTTATCAAGTGCTGGTCATCGCCCCCCCGAGGTCGATGCTCCTATTCTAGGGTTGTCCAACACCTCTATTATGCACTCCCCTGACACTACTACGCTACGGGACTTTGAGGACCGACGTATTGATCAATTGGCATGCCATGCCTTTGCATTTGGGGGAGCGACCTTAGCCATTGCGGCAGTAGCGTTCAAGACCATGGTCAGGAATGCACTCGATGGCACAGATGAGTTGCCACCTGATACTGTCAATGCACTGTCTAACTGTGATGTGTTTGTAAACTTTATCCTGTCTGCATCGGACGATGCTATAAGGATGTGTGCCAGATCTTCTGCCCTGGCGGTAGCTATACGCCGCGCATTTTGGTTGCGACAGTGGGCTGCTGACAATGCCGCTAAGAAAGCCCTTACTGGGCTTCCATTTAAGGGGCTGCGCCTGTTTGGGGACCGTCTAGACCTCTTCGTCAAAGGAGGCAAGTTGCCCCAGCGCAGGCGGCAGATTCGGCCCTTTCGAGGCCAGGGCACCCTTTCAATCCCCTACCGTGGGGCTAAACAGGGAAAAGGGGTGTCCTTCACTGGGTCCCGCGCAGATTCCTGGCACAGGAATAGATGACGCCGTCCCGGTTCCTGCTGGAGGCCCAAGCCCAAAGCCCCTCCCAAGACCCCTCAGGCATGAGGGGGCGCCCTCGCCCGTCAGGGTGGGGGACATCTGCAGCACTTCGAGCATGTCTGGAGGCGCCACGTCTCAGACCGGTGGATTCAGGAGGTAGTGTCCTCCGGCTACAAGATAGAATTTGCTGTACGGCCCCCACCAGATTCATTGGGTCCCGGATTCCTCAGGACCCTGCCTCAGCTCAGGTCTTGTTGCTGGCCGTGCAGGGTCTCCTGGATCTAGGGGTCATTTGCAAGGTCCCCTTAGGAGACAGGGGCATGGGGTACTATTCCAACCTTTTCACAGTACCCAAGAAGGATGGGTTAGTCAGGCCCATTCTGGATTTAAAAATCCTCAACAAATTTGTCAAGAACAGACACTTTCGCATGGAAACTCTGCGCTCGGCCATTGGCTCTCTGCGCCCAGGGGACTTTATGACGTCCGTAGACATCAAGGATGCTTACCTTCACGTCCCGGTGTTTCCAGGACACCAAAGGTTTCTCAGATTTGCACTGAAAGACCAGCATTACCAATTTGTGGCCTTGCCATTTGGCCTCACGTCGGCTCCCAGGGTGTTCACCAAGGTGCTGGCAGGGGTGATGTCCCTGATAAGGCTAAGGGGCATACACGTGCTGCCCTACCTGGACGATATACTCATCAACTCTCGGTCTCTGCGGCAGGCAGAGTTGGACACTCAGCTGGTAGTGTCCCCCCTGGAGTCCTTCGGCTGGGTGATCAATTACCCCAAGTCCTCTCTGTCCCCCTCCTCAGTGACTCCATTCCTGGGAATGATTCTGGATACGGTTCAGTCAAGGATATTCCTTCCTCAACAGAAGGTGGAAGCTCTGACTGCGCAGGCGAGGTTCCTGCTCTCGTGCCCACAGCCCTCCATCAGGCAGGGAATGCAGCTGGTGGGCCTGATGGTGGCAAGCTTCGAGGCGGTGCCTTTTGCCCAGTTCCATTTGAGACCTCTGCAGCTTCACCTTCTGTCAGTATGGGACAAGAACCCAGCGTCCTTGGACGGGGTCTGTGTGCTTCCCCCCTCGGTCAGACAGTCCCTTGCGTGGAGGCTGGACCTCCGGAACTTGATAGGGGGCAGGTCTTTTCTGGCCCCCTCCTGGGAGACGGTCACAACGGATGCCAGTCTGTCAGGTTGGGGGGGATTCTGGAAGTCCCTGCGCTTCCAGGGGAAGTGGGGTCCTCAGGAGGCCCATTTACCCATCAACATTCTGGAATTGCGGGCAGTCCGGTTGGTACTGGAGCGGTTGACCCAACCCCTGAGGGGTCTGTCGGTCCAGGTACGCTCAGACAACAGGACGGTGGTTGCCTACATCAACCATCAGGGAGGGAGCAAGGGTGCCCTCCAGGAGGTGTCTCAGATTCTGACATGGGCGGAGGCCAATGTACAATGCATTTCGGCTGTTTACATTCCGGGGACGGAGAATCTGCTGGCAGATGCTCTGAGCAGGGGGACGTCCCGTCAGGGAGAGTGGTCCCTCTGCAACAGGGTATTCCAGTCCCCTGTGTCACCGTTGGGGTCTACCGGATGTGGACCTGTTTGCATCCCGTCACAACCACAAGCTCCCGGCCTTCGTATCCCTGTCTCAGGATCCTCTGGCCTTGGCCATGGATGCCCTGTCCATGTCATGGAAGGAGTTTCGGCTCCTGTATGTATTTCCACCATTCCCCCTTCTGGGCAGGGTTCTGCGCAAGATTGCTCTGGAAGGGGTGCCTGTGATTCTAGTGGCCCCCAGGTGGCCAAGAAGAGTGTGGTTCGCAGACGTGGTTCAAATGGCAGTAGACCAGTACGATCTGACAGGGGTGCCAGATCTGCTAACTCAGGGCTCCTTACGCCATCCCAATTTACAAACGCTGGCTTTGACGGCCTGGCTGCTGAAACCTCCATCTTGATGGAGAAGGGTCTGTCTGCCTCTGTGGTAGGTACTATGGTGCAGGCTAGGAAGAAGACTTCTATTATAGAGTATGGTGTACCTATATTGACTGGTGTGAGTCTAGGTCTCTCCCCTGTAGGGAGTTCTCTGTCCCTAGGGTTCTGGAGTTCTTACAGCATGGTTTGGAGTTAGGTCTAAAACTCAGTACTCTGAAGGGTCAGGTTTCTGCCCTGTCCGTCTTCTTTCAGAAGTCCTTTGCTCAACATCATTTGGTTAAGACCTTCTTTCAGGGGGTCACTCATGCGCGTCCCCCTCGTAAACCTGTGTTCCCCGTTTGGGATTTAAACTTGGTTTTATCTGCCTTGCAGGGTGCTCCCTTTGAGCATATTCAAGATGCTGCTCTGGCTGTTCTTACTCTCAAGGTTGTCTTTTTGGTGGCCATAACTTCGGTTAGGCGTGTGTCGGAGCTGGCTGCTCTATCCATTCAGCCTCCGTACTATGAGAGGCACCAGGACAAGGTGGTGTTCCGCTTCAAGACGGATTTTCTGCCTAAGGTTGTGTCTGCTTTTCATTTGAATCAGGACATTGTTCATCCTTCATTGTGTCCCAATCCTAGCAACGACAAGGAAAGGGTTCTGCATTCCTTGGATGTGGTCAGGTGGTTGTCACTGAGGCTTTCAGGAAGACTGATGCTCTCTTCGTTGTGCCTTCTGGGCCTAGGAAGGGTTTGGCTCCTGCCAAGTCTACTATCAGCAAATTGATCCGTCAGGCTGTGATTCAGGCCTATTCTGCTAAGGGGAAGAGTCCTCCTTTCCGTCTTACTGCTCATTCTACTCGTGCTATTGGGGCCTTGTGGGCTTTCCAGCACCAGGCTTCTGTTGAACAAGTTTGCAAGACCGCTACTGGTCTTCTGTTCATACCTTTTCAAAGTTTTACAAGGTTGATGTTTGGGCCTCAGCTGATGCTGTGTTTGGCCGCAAGGTTTTGCAGGCGGCAGTAGTTTAAGCTGCGTGCTGTTGCCTTTTTTGTTGGGGATCCCACCCTACTTTTATGGACACTGCTATTGGATGTCCCAAGTGTAAGTATTATATCTGGAGCAGGATGTACTGTATACTTAGAATAATACAATTCTGTGAAGTACTCACCTGTAGAATTGGTATTATACGTATACACTACGTCCTGCTCCACCCCACCCTGGTTTTTGCATTATTCTGGATCCCCTGTATGGTGATTGTTATCATTGTTGTTGTTACCAGTTACGGTGGTTAAATTCTCCCGGCTTCTTGTTCACTGCTTTTCTATGCTGGGGATTTGTGGGAGGTCCCTGGGTATATGAAGGGCTGGGAGGAGGCTGTTTTTGCATGTCTGCAGTGCACAGCGCCATCTGGCGGAGGATAACCCAAGTGTAAGTATTACATCTGGAGCAGGACGTACTGTATACGTATAATACCAATTCACAGAATTGTATTTTTCCTAGCTGGTGATTCAGCAATAAAGACATTCTCGTGCGTATTTCTAATTAATTGAATTTTTTACTACCATGAGATTTTTTTTTCAACTCTTATTGAATCGAGGCCATTATGGCATAGCTCTGCAGAAATAGAATTAGGTGATACTGAGGCAGTTTGAGGAGCAAGACTAGCCTTCTGGCCTTCACTTCAAGAGATTAACAACTCACCAAAATGCAAAAAGAAAATATTATTGATACTCCAGTTATATTCTGCATCATGGTGGCTGTTAAAGCAGACCAACACCTGTTTTTTGCCAATGGGTTCATCCATGGGACAGTGCAATAAAAGAAGCTCGGGGGGGCATCCAGAATGCTGGAGCCCCCCCTGCACAACACCCCGAGAATGCCTATTATTCTTAGCTTATCCTTATCGAGCCTCCACCGGAAATGCAGCCTCGTGATTGCCCACCAGGTGGTCACGTGGGTCAGGGACCTGTCCTCGGCTCCAGCCCTGCCCATGACCTGCTTACATGAGCAACGGGGTTTTTTTGGCCAAAGCATGAAGAAAAAATAAGAATAACAGGCATTCTGGATGGTGATATATGGGGGCATCCAAAATGCTGGTTGTTTGCTCATTTTTTTGCTTAGGCCCACAGACCAACACCCAACAAAAAATGTTGTTGTTCCGCTTTAAATGATAGCAATAGGGATTCTTAACACTTTCAAGAGTTTTAATTTAATTTAAAGTGTAAGTCCAGTCTATATAAACCCCCAGTTCTGGCTCCCTTCTCCAAAAACACCTTACCTTGTCCTGAATTCAAGGCTTTGGGCAGTGGCTGCAGGGGGGCATTCTTTCACAAGTGGCAAAACTATCTATAAAAAACTTCCATGAAGGTGCAATAAACTAAACAAAAACATAGATGAAATCAAAGTTTGGTAAAGCCATCCCAACCCTTTATCACAACAGAACAGAAAGTTTGGACACCTTTTTTCATCCTATACAGTCATTTTTCGTGTAGATTTATTATAAGTCACAGAGTTGCCACCACTCATCTCCCAGTCGCCACCACTATATCTTACCTCATCCCATTAACACACTCTTTCCCTCAAAAAGACATGGCAGTTGGAACCAAGAATCTTAAACTTTAAGACTTCAGATTGCGCTTGTCTAAATGTCCATTCTTTGGGTTCTTTTTCTTCTTGTTCATAGCCAATAGCCATATAGTTCAACAATAAAGGCCTCTTCTCACAGTCTTCAGTGTATACTGAAATGTGTCTGGTATTTGATGTGAAGCATTTGCGTGTGCCCCAATCTCAAGTGCTATCTTGGAGCTTTGGAGTTTCTGATGATGGTAACTCTTTCAGCAAAAGTAACACTTGCACTTCCTTTCCTGGTACAGAGAAGCCAGTTGCATCACAGCATTTGATGGATTTTATGACTGTATATGAGAATAGCTTCCAAGTTTTTGACATTTTCAGATTGACTGAATAGTTGACTGACATTTTTCATAAAACAGAGAATACTAGAGTCGTGATGTATGCCTGTCACTTGAGTAATGCATCTACTTATTAGCTTTTAAAATCAAAGTTCTAGTGTTCCAGTTACTGTATCTTTTTATCTTAAGTGAAGTTATTTTATAACTAGCAATTAGACTTTTGAGCAGTTGTAAAATGTTCTACCTTTTTGCATCATACTTTATTTAACTGATGCTTTTATTGAAATTAAGACTCCAGGGCCAAAGTGCCAGCACTGGAGTGTCCTCACTCATGGAAATGGTAGTGACAATCTTTCTGTGGCCCCATGGGGCGAAAGAAGGAACCAGAAGTTACTTCCAGCCTCTTCCAGCTGCTAACTGCATAGGTAAGTTTCTGGCTCGAGTCAGTGTCCTGGTTTCTGAACTTTGGGGTTTGGGTTCACCCAAAACTAGTTATAAGCCCCAGGAGAGGCTGACATGACCTCCCTGACCTCTCTTAGATCTTCAGTGTGTTGTAATTCCATTGACTCTGTCACACTTGATCCACCTGGGCATTCACCTCTTCTTTTATCATGTAAATGACTTACTCTTTCAGTGAATAGGTCCTAATTGTACTTACTGTTTTGGCAGCAGTGCAGCAAGAGAGCGCTAGATGTTAAAAGTCCCCTGCTCTTTCTTGGTCTGCAATTGAAAATAGAACTTCAGCACCATGATAAACAAGAAGCTTACCATGATTATAATAGACACAGATAACTGTGAATGTATGGGCACCATGGCTAGCACATGCTTAGTGTATCACTACACCCTCTTTATTACGGATATAACACCTGGATGGTGTAAAAAACAGTTAGATGCTCCAGGAACCCCACCCCCTTTCCCATCTCCTGCGCACCACCCCTTTTTTTGGTGACATTATTGGCTTTTATTGCTTATTTTTCTGTTTTCTTTTCTATGTTTTAAGATTACATAATTCATATAGTTTCAAAAGATGATGCGCATAAGGTGTTATTGTTTCCAAACATTCCAAAAATGATCCTTACCTCATTGGAAAAATGATGTATCTCCCCAGTAAAAAACATGTAATTTATAAGCTAAAATGAGAACAATTTTAATATGTTAAACTCGGGAGCACTGTATTTAAGTTTCCTTTTTTTGGTCGAGTGTTAGGAAAGGGGGATCGGGATGATTCTGCCACATTGCCTATATGGAGAATGGGAGGGGGAAGCCACATTGCCTATATGGGAAATGGGATGGGAGATGCCACATTGCCTATGGGGAATGGGATGGGAGGAATGCCACACTACCTATAGGGAAAGAATGGGGGGATGCCGCACTATGTGGAATTGTATGGGGTAATGCCTATATGGGAAATGGGGAATACCTCACTGCCTATATGTGGATTGGGATAGGGGAATGCCACACTGTCTATATTGGGAATTTGAGGGGGGAATGTCATATTGCCAGTGGGCAATGGGAGGGGAGAATACCACACTGCTTGTAAGGGGGGGATTCTGCACCTTGCCTATTATTTGGTTCTTGGTTGGTGTTTTAGCACATTTTGTTCAGAATATTTTTTTTTCTTATTTTCCTCCTTCTAATCCTAGGTAGGTGTTTTGGGCAGGTGCATCTTATAGGGCTGTATATAAAACTTAATATTGGATGAAAGTTAAAAGGAGACCTTAGGCCGCCTTTTTTTGTTTTATGCATGTATGCATGTTTTGTTTTATGCTCGGCTGCTTTTGGCTAGATTTGACCCTCAAAATTAAGGAGCACAGCCAAGTGCACTGGGGCCAGAACCAAAACCCGGTATGGTCAAAATCCAGGGTTTTGGTCTACCTTAAAAAATCAGCTTGGATTGGGGTACTATGTATTGGCCAGCCTGTGTCAGCACCTGTTGGCCTTATGCTGGTTGAAACACTTCAGTACATTTCTGCCTATTGTGTTCTATAGAATCTAAACCTACAGCACAACTATAAGCTAGCACATCTTTGAGAGAGCATTGGTCACTGTGAACTATATGGCACCAGTGATAAACTAGATGCAGGCTTGTGGATGCATCGGTGCTGGCTGTTTTTTTTGTTAAATTGTGTACTGAGTGGCATTGACTGGCACTGATTAAAGGGTTAACAGCAGACTTTGAATTACTTGATTGTGCACATAAACACAATGCCCAGTAGGCCACCATATCCCCTGCACTGGCCAGCTACCAAAGCTCCGGCTTGTGGCGGCCAGCGGCAGCTCCCATTTACCTGGCCCATGTCTAGAACCTGGAGCCAGCATTAAATTAGCATGCAGCCGGCCATAGCAGGAGAGGTGGTGGCCTTCCTATGACATCCAAGTGGTGCACAGCATCATCATGATGAGTTCCGCCTCTGCTGGAGCCCTCATACTGCTGCTGTGTTGCCGCCCAGATGACATAGGCCACTGCACAGAGTGTCAGATGGTGGCAGGTGGGCAGCCCCCGCTCAGCAGCAGTCTTCGGGCTCACAACTGTGGCAACCGTGGAACCCCTGGGCTTTCGGCACCCCAGCTGCCAGAAGTCTCATCCCTAGGCTTCCAGCGGTGGCGACATCCCCGGCTTCCAGCGGTGGCAGGACAGCGAGGTGAGTGAGGGGATTCTGCGACTCTGCATGTTATGGGGGGTTCTGCCACTCAGCCTGTTATGGGGGTTTCTGCCACCCAGCATAGCATGGGGGGTTTCCACCTCAGAGCCTGTTATGGGGGGATTTTGCCACTTAGCATATTTTGGGGGGATTCTGCCACTCAGCGTGTTAAGGGGGGTTACTCAGCCTGTGATGGGTGAGGTTCTGCATACTGCTTGTTACAGGGGTCGTGGTTACTGGGCCGAACATACTGCAAAAGGGCAGGTGTGACCAGAAAAATGTTTTATCCCCCAGGTCGCCCCTGACTATAGATATATAACTGACCAAAGTAGAAGCTGTGCCCTAATACATGGCTCTTGACTAGAATTATCTGGCCTTACCTGCTATCCTGAAATCACATATGCTTAGTCTATGCCTGTCTAGTTCATAAATTGATAGGGTTGACTTCCTCCCAGTAATCCATCTAAGAAATGAGAAGAAGGGCAAGACTCAACTGACTTCACAACTATAAATCATCACATTCTGGTGTCTGGTGACATCAATAAAGTGCCAGAAAACATTCTAAAAAAATCAGGAAACAAAACAGCTATGTTACTGATATCTCTTAGGAATGACAAGACCTCCCTCATTTCTTTCTTAAATCTGTAATAGTTTCCTGTTTCATTGTTAATAAAATCCTAGCATTATTGAACATGAGAATGATTATTTTCTAAATAAACTTCTTAAACTATTACCATAATAGTATTCATTGATTGGTTTAGGCTTTCAAATAAGTAAAGTAAGACCATAACACATTTTAATGTGCCACCTATTTTCAGCAGATTTTCTATTTTAGCAGACAGCTATCAATAATCAAGCACAGCCAATAGTATTGATAGCTCAGGCTTCCAGTATATTAATAAAGACCAATACAATGGCTGTTTAGTGAACCAACTAGTTGCAGCCTGGGATTTACCTGAACCCTGACAGACCCAGTTAGCTTTTTAGGCAGTCCTTGAGTGGGCTCCATGGGCAGTGGTCAGGGGCAGGCTGGCCATAGGGCATACCAGGCAAAATCCCGGTAGGCCGACAGCAGGGAAGACCGCAACAAAGTGAATGACATGATGTGGCGGCCGGTCTGCCAGTTGCTGCTGTTTCCTGGCTGCCACGCACACACACACACTTACCGGCACTTCCTGGTTGTTGCTCGCTGGTCAGTGGGTGTCTATGGGCGGCTTCCATTGTTTTCATTGGACGCTAGCCATCTGGGGCACGCCCACCGGCCAGCGCGCAACAGCCTGCATGAAGATAATTGCGGCGGTGTGGCTTGAAATGCAGGGAGGAATGGCCGCGGAGGACGCAGAATTAGGAGGGGAATGGCAGCGGACCATGCAACAGCATGGCGGCGGTACCTGGCAGGCCGCAGGCAGTGCTGTGACTGGGGGCAGCATTTGGATGGCGACTCTCCAGCTGTAGAGTGGGGACACCCCCCTTCGGATAATGGCAGCGTCTGGGGGCATTCCCTTTTCTACGTTGCTGAATTGAAGATGGCAAACGGGCGGCCTGAGGTGAGCGGGAAATCGGCGGCATTGGGCTCCAGAGGGAACAGGTTGGAAGGGTATGCAGGAGTGACAGACAGCCGGCGATTGGGAGGGTGCGCCCTATATCGAGACCAGTGTGCCGGCCTTAAGTTGAGCGGGGGTGTGTGTGTGTATCTCATTCTGTGTGTGTGTGTTTGTGGTCTCTCTCTTTCTCAATTTCTGGGTGTGTGTGTCTGTACTGAGGGATGCTCCCAGTGTCTGTACTGAGGGATGTCCCCAGTGTCTGTACTGAGGGATGCTCCCAGTGTCTGTACTGAGGGATGCCCCCAGTGCCTGTACTGAGGGATGCCCCCAGTGTCTGTACTGAGGGATGCCCCCAGTGTCTGTACTGAGGGATGCCTCCAGTGTCTGTACTGAGGGATGCTCCCAGTGTCTGTACTGAGGGATGCTCCCAGTGTATGCACTGAGGGATGCCCCCAGTGTCTGTACTGAGGGATGCCCCAGTGTCTGTACAGAGAGATGCCCCCAGTGTTTGTACTGAGGGATGCCCCTGCTGGCTGTACTGAGGGATGCCCCCAGTGTCTGTACTGAGGGATACTCCCAGTGTCTGTACAGAGGGATGCCCGCAGTGTCTGTACAGAGGGATGCCCCCAGTGTCTGTACTGAGGGATGCCCCCAGTGTCTGTACTGAGGGATGCTCCCAGTGTCTGTACAGAGGGATGCCCCCGCTGGCTGTACTGAGGGATGCCCCCAGTGTCTGTACTGAGGGATGCCCCCAGTGTCTGTACTGAGGGATGCCCCCAGTGTCTGTACTCAGGGATGCCCCCAGTATCTGTGCTGAGGGATGCTCCCAGTGTCTGTACAGAGGGATGCCCCCGCTGGCTGTACTGAGGGATGCCCCCAGTGTCTGTACTCAGGGATGCCCCCAGTATCTGTGCTGAGGGATGCCCCCAGTGTCTGTACTTAGGGATGCCTCCACTGGCTGTACTGAGGTATACCCCTGCTGGCTGTACAGAGGGATGCCTCTGCTGGCTGTACAGAGGGATGCCTCCACTGGCTGTACAGAGGGATGCCCCCGCTGGCTGTACAGAGGGATGCCTGCAGTGTATGTACAGAGGGATGCCCTCGCTGGCTGTACAGAGGGAGGCCCTCACTGGCTGTTCAGAGGGATGCCCTCACTAGCTGTACAGAAGGATGCTACTTACTGGCTATACAGAGGGATGCCCTCACTGGCTGTAATAGGAGATGCCGCAACATGCCTCTGTTGGATGCTCTTCACTTGCTTTAATGAGGGATGCTACTTACTGGCTGTAATGAGAAATGCCCCTCACTGTCTGTAATGGGAGATGCTGCATCATGCATTGGTGGGATGCCCCTCACTGGCTGTAATCAGGGATTCCCATCATTGCCTGTAATGGGAGATGCTGCAACATGCATTGGTGGGATGCCCCTCGCTGGCTGTAATCAGGGATTCTCATCATTGCCTGTAATGGGAGATGCCGCAACATGCCTGTGGGGTGCCCCTCACTCACTTGTAATGAAGAATACCAATGACTGCCTGTAATGGGGTCACTCTGCACACTGTCTGTAATGGGGGGATTTTAGCACACTATTTGGTTCAGAATATTTTCTTTCTAATTTTTGTCCTCTAAACCCTTGGCGCGTGTTATAGAGTGAAACATAAGGTGTATATATAATGTGACATTAAGATACTATACTGGGCCAGAAACAGTACAGCAGGGCCGGTGTGCTCCAAAAAGTCCCGGGCCGTTTTTTAGCCCCAGTCCGCCCCTGGCAGTGGTCAATATAGCAACCATTAAATTGATAGTATTTAGGTGTTATTTTTGCCAGGACAGATAATGCGCCAGGGGTGTCCCCGCCCCCAGCAGCCATGAGGATGAGGCTGTAGCATGGAGGGTCAGAACATGGCCTGGGGTCCCTTGGCAGGTGGTATACAGTGTGGCTAGATACAGCAGGGGATGGGGGAAGTAGAGAGAGTCATTGGATGGGGTGTTAAAAGCAGGCCACCAGGCTCTAAAGCTCTAAGACCCACTGGGAATTCTCAGACGCCGCCCTACCGCCAGTTGGCCCAGGAAAAAAAAAAAAAAAAAAATATATATATATATATATATATATATATATATATATATATATTAAAGGTTAATAGACTTTAGGGAAAAATATAGCATTAATGCAGAATTTCTAGTAATTGCTAGCACAACCATTTCTTTTAATATTTGTAAACTGCATTAGTCCAGTTGGTGAAATGGCTTTTAATTGAAGCATAATGAAACCACTGAATATTTGTCTGGGCACTCATAAGCTTTCTTGTATGATTTTTAAACGGGGAAAAACACTGACCATCTGCAGAAGTCTTTGTGCATCATTTTTCAGGTTAGCTAATGACACATGGGATGCAAGAGAAAATTAATTATCTTGCTGGCAAGAAAGTCCATTACTTCCCACGCCCTCTCTTTTATGTAATTCGGCACAGTTTTATACTTATTTTTTACTGATTATAAAATTATTATGCCGTGACACTCATTTTAAAATTGAGTTATACTAAGCTTTTGAAAGGTGAAGGTCGATTGAAGTAGATAATCCAATTAATTAAAGAGGTCAACTTGGTCGTGTAGGTGACTCTATTTTAAAGCACTGATCAGGGTCATTAAGTTTTTGATCACAAACAGATGACAAAATGACATTCTAACAATTAGTGAAGATTTGAGTAATGTGAGAACTGTAACTTATAAAATGCAGTGAATGATGGCTGTGTGTAAGCGTTTCTTAAATATAAAACTTTATGATTATTAGAGATGAGCGAATTGATTCTGATGAACCCGAATTCGTTACGAATTTCATGAAATATTCTGTTCGTTACGATTCCGAATATCGCCTCGATTCGGTCGCCCGAATCGCTTCCTTAAAACTCCATTTACTGCTATACAGCCCATCTAAAATGGTGGATCCACATGTCAGGACATGTCCCATGGGGCAAGGAATGCTGGGTAGGTGTCACATGCTACCTATCAGCAGACAGGCTTACCGATGATGTCACAGCCCCATATAAACGGTGGCCATCTTGCGGAAGATCATTCTGACACTGTATTGCGGCCAGAGCAGATCAGGCAGGGAGAGAGCGAGGGATAGATAGATAGATAGATAGATAGATAGATAGATAGATAGATAGATAGATAGATGGAACAGAAGAAGCGCGGGACAGATAGAGAAGGAGAGAGCCTGTGACAGTGACAGATAAAGACAGGGACAGTTTAAACTGTTTGCATTAGCTTTCAAGCCTATTTAGTGTTAATAACACACCTGCCTATTTAGCTTTTCCTTTACCTGGTGTCATTCTTTAAAAAGCGTGCTAGCATTAATATTTCAAGACTACCTGTCTAATAACTTCTTGCATTTTATAATTAACGTCACTTTTCCACAATCAAGGGAGGCCTGCTCTGTATGTGAGGTGGGGGCATCCCAAACACTAGCATAAATATTTCAAGTCTACCTGTCTAATAACTGCTTGCATTTTATAATTAACGTCACTTTTCCACAATCAAGGGAGGCCTGCTCTGTATGTGAGGTGGGGGCATCCCAAACACTAGCATAAATATTTCAAGACTACCTGTCTAATAACTGCTTGCATTTTATAAGCAAAGTCACTTTTCCACAATCAAGGGAGGCCTGCTCTGTATGTGAGGAGGGGGCATCCCAAACACTAGCATAAATATTTCAAGACTACCTGTCTAATAACTGCTTGCATTTTATAAGCAAAGTCACTTTTCCACAATCAAGGGAGGCCTGCTCTGTATGTGAGGAGGGGGCATCCCAAACACAAGCATAAATATTTCAAGACTACCTGTCTAATAACTACTTGCATTTTATAAGCAAAGTCACTTTTCCACAATCAAGGGAGGCCTGCTCTGTATGTGAGGTGGGGGCATCCCAAACACTAGCATATATATTTCAAGACTACCTGTCTAATAACTGCTTGCATTTTATAAGCAAAGTCACTTTTCCACAATCAAGGGAGGCCTGCTCTGTATGTGAGGAGGGGGCATCCCAAACACTAGCATAAATATTTCAAGACTACCTGTCTAATAACTACTTGCATTTTATAAGCAAAGTCACTTTTCCACAATCAAGGGAGGCCTGCTCTGTATGTGAGGAGGGGGCATCCCAAACACTAACATAAATATTTCAAGACTACCTGTCTAATAACTGCTTGCATTTTATAAGCAAAGTCACTTTTCCACAATCAAGGGAGGCCTGCTCTGTATGTGAGGAGGGGGCATCCCAAACACTAGCATAAATATTTCAAGACTACCTGTCTAATAACTGCTTGCATTTTATAATTAACGTCACTTTTCCACAATCAAGGGAGGCCTGCTCTGTATGTGAGGAGAGGGCATCCCAAACACTAGCATAAATATTTCAAGACTACCTGTCTAATAGCTGCTTGCATTTTATAAGCAAAGTCACTTTTCCACAATCAAGGGAGGCCTGCTCTGTATGTGAGGAGGGGGCATCCCAAACACTAGCATTAATATTTCAAGACTACCTGTCAAATAACTGCTTGCATTTTATAATTAACGTCACTTTTCCACAATCAAGGGAGGCCTCCTCTGTATGTGAGGAGGGGAAATCCCAAACACTAGCATAAATATTTCAAGACTACCTGTCTAATAACTGCTTGCATTTTATAAGCAAAGTCACTTTTCCACAATCAAGGGAGGCCTGCTCTGTATGTGAGGAGGGGGCATCCCAAACACTAGCATAAATATTTCAAGACTACCTGTCTAATAACTGCTTGCATTTTATAATTAACGTCACTTTTCCACAATCAAGGGAGGCCTCCTCTGTATGTGAGGAGAGGGCATCCCAAACACTAGCATTAATATTTCAAGACTACCTGTCTATTAACTGCTTGCATTTTATAATCAACGTCACTTTTCCACAATCAAGGGAGGCCTGCTCTGTATGTGAGGAGGGGGCATCCCAAACACTAGCATAAATATTTCAAGACTACCTGTCTAATAACTGCTTGCATTTTATAAGCAAAATCACTTTTCCACAATCAAAGGAGGCCACCTTTGTACGTGAGAAGGGGGCATCCCAAATACTAGCACGTGTCTTTTAAGAGTATCTGCCTACTAACCTTTTGCCTTTTGTATAAAACAAGTCTGGTTTACAAGTTTAAAGCACCCATTGCCTTTCACTGGGGGCCATTGTCAGTGCTAGCACTTATCTTTTAAGAGTACCTGCCTACTAACCTTTTGCCTTTTGTATAAAACAAGTCTGGTTTACAAGTTTAAAGCACCCATTGCCTTTCACCGGGGGCCATTGTCAGTGCTAGCACTTATCCTTTAAGAGTACCTGCCTCCTAACCTTTTGCCTTTTGTATAAAAAAAGTCTGGTAAAGTCTGGCAAAAGGAGGAGGAAATGGCCAAATCTATGAAGAGGGGGGATAAAACCTTTTTCCGATATATTGGTGACAGAAAGAAGAAAAACAATGCAGTCTCAAAAATTAGAAATAGGGAAAATAAATATATTGACGGAGATAAGGCTGTGGCTGACCATCTGAATAGCTACTTTTGTTCGGTATTTTTAGATAGTAGCAGGCATGGCCATAGCACAGCATCCAGCTGGCAGGGCACAGCTCCGGAGATTCTGGAGCCTGATGTCTTAGCCGAGCTGGCACATCTAAAGGTAAGTAAGGCGATGGGTCTAGATGGAATCCACCCCAGAGTTCTAAGGGAACTTAGGTTTGTGATTGCAGCCCCTCTGGCTGATTTCCTTAACCATTCCCTTTCAACTGGTGAGGTTCCAGATGATTGGAGAATGGCCAATGTCGTACCAATCCATAAAAAGGGGAGTAGAGAAGAAGCCAGTAATTACAGGCCAGTTAGTTTAACATCTATAGTGGTCAAATTAATGGAAACACTCTTAAAAAAACTGATAATTTCCCATCTAAAAATGAATGACCTATTGGATCCAAACCAGCACGGCTTTACTGAGGGCAGATCATGTCAGACCAATCTAATTGATGTCTTTGACAATGTCACTAAAGTGTTAGATGAAGGTGGTGCTGTGGATATCGCCTATCTGGATTTTAGCAAAGCCTTTGACACTGTGCCACATAAAGAGCTCATAGATAAGTTATTGAAGGTAGGACTCAATCCCTGGATAGTTCAGTGGATTTCCAGTTGGCTGAGGGATCGGTATCAGAGTGTTGTTACAAGTGGTGTGCCGCAAGGCTCTGTCCTGGGCCCCATTCTTTTTAATATATTTGTAAGTGACATAGGAGAAGGCTTGGTAGGAAAAGTTTGTCTGTTTGCTGATGATACAAAGGTTAGTAATACGGTGGATATTCCTGGAGGTGTCTGCAACATGGAAAATGATTTAGCTTTACTGGATAGATGGTCAAAACTGTGGAAACTAGCGTTTAATGTCTCTAAATGTAAAATCATGCACTTGGGTAGAAGGAATCCCTGCTCTGAGTACCGTATGGGCAGCACTGTGTTAGCCAGGACCTCGGAGGAGAGAGATTTATGGGTACTGATTACTGATAGCTGCAAGATGAGTGGACAGTGTAGCCAGGCAGTGGGAAAAGCAAGCAGGATGCTCGGCTGCATAGCTCGAGGCATCACCAGTAGGAAGAGGGAGGTTGTGATGCTGCTGTATAGAGCCCTGGTAAGGCCACAGCTAGAATACTGTGTACAGTTCTGGAGACCTTACCTGCAAAAAGACATTATTCAAATAGAACGGGTCCAAAGGCGGGAAAATGGTGGAAGGACTTAAACTTAAAACTTATCAGGAGAGACTTAATGAACTTAATTTGTACAGTCTGGAGGAAAGAAGGGAGAGGGGGGACATGATTGATACCTTTAAATATGTGAAAGGATTGAATAAGGTTCAGGAGGGAAGTGTTTTTAAGAAGAACCTTAATGATAGAACAAGGGGGCACAACCTGAAGCTAGTCGGGGGGAAGATCAGGAGCAATGTTAGAAAATATTATTTTACAGAAAGAGTAGTAGATGCTTGGAACAAACTTCCAGCAGAGGTAGTCGAAAAATCAACAGTCACTGAATTTAAACATGCCTGGGATAAGCACACATCTATCCTAAGATAAAGAGTACATACAGTATACACATAAGGGCAGACTAGATGGACCGTATGGTCTCCTTCTGCCGTCAACCTTCTGTGTTTAAAGCACCCATTGCCTTTCACCGGGGGCCATTGTCAGTGCTAGCACTTATCTTTTAAGAGTACCTGCCTCCTAACCTTTTGCCTTTTGTATAAAAAAAGTCTGGTTTACATGTTTAAAGCACCCATTGCCTTTCACCAGGGGCCATTGTCAGTGCTAGCACTTATCCTTTTAGAGTACCTGCCTCCTAACCTTTTGCATTTTGTATAAAAAAGTCTGGTTTACAAGTTTAAAGCACCCATTAACTTTCACCGGGGGCCATTGTCAGTGCTAGCACTTATCTTTTAAGAGTACCTGCCTACTAACCTTTTGCCTTTTGTATAAAACAAGTCTGGTTTACAAGTTTAAAGCACCCATTGCCTTTCACCGGGGGACATTGTCAGTGCTAGCACTTATCTTTTAAGAGTACCTGCCTCCTAAACTTTTGCATTTTGTATAAAAAAGTCTGGTTTACAAGTTTAGAGCACCCATTACCTTTCACCGGGGGCCATTGTCAGTGCTAGCACTTATCTTTTAAGAGAACCTGCCTACTAACCTTTTGCCTTTTGTATAAAACAAGTCTGGTTTACAAGTTTAAAGCATCCATTGCCTTTCACCGGGGGGGGGGGGGGGGGCATCCCGAATACTAGCACTTAGCTTTTAATAGTACCTGCATCTTTACCTTTTTTACATTTTGAACAAAAAACACGTTTTAAAACTGCCTGTGGTGCATTTATCTCTGACCAGGGGCATCCTGTGTAAGACCATCTGACAGTGTCTTTTTGCATTAGCTTTTAGCTACAGTGTCTGCCTATTTTGATCTAACTTTTCTACACACCTTCTGTTACAAAAATACTGTTGTAGGTATAGTGTAGTATATTGTTTTCCCCTCCTAAACGCAGTAAAAATGTCAGGCAGAGATGTGCCAGGATGTGCACCGAAGAGAGGCCTAGATTCATCAGGTAAAGGTCACAGCAGACTAGGGGCGAGTGGCAGCAGGAGTCGCGGTGAGAGGCCTGATCTCTCGGTATCTGCTAGCGGTCATGTCTCGACCAGCAATGCATCTGCCGTCATCGATTGGTTAACGCGGTCATCAACCTCTTCACAAGTGACATCTGACACCCCCAGTCAACAGTCCGTAGGTTCCTCGGACACAACCCTGAGTTGGCATGGCCCGGGAGCAGCCCCTGTCCTTCCATTGCCTCTGTCCTACGCCTTTCCCCTCCAGCCACTGTATCTTATGCTTTGGGTTCAGCTCCACTATTCAGTGAGGACGATGTGTTAGAGGACAGTCAGCAGCTACTGCCCAGCCAAGAAATGGAGGGGACATCATCCGCCGCTTCTTCCGCTAGGCAGACAAACACTGAGGAGGAGAGTGACGTGGGAGGTGGTGTCAGAGGTGGTGTGGTGAGCATTCCGTCTCATGCAGCACACGCTTTTGTGCAAACCGAGGAGGACATCAGTGATGTGCAGGCACAACTCGATGATGATGATGAAGAAGCCGATCGCACTTGGGAGCCCGGTGCAGAATGGGCTTCATCATCATCAGGAGAAGAGGGTCCCAGGTTGCCCCAGAGTCAGCAGCTGAGGCAGCAAGGTGGCAGTAGGGTTGGCAGTCAGCATGGTGGCAGTAGGGTTGGCAGTCAGCATGGTGGCAGAATTGGGATGTCTGGAGCCACACATGGCTGGGGGCGGGGTAGACCATCTGCTGTGTGGCAGGCTGCCTTCCTGGGAGGTAGTGGAGCAGGGGTTCCTGGAGTTGGCAGCAATAGCAGTGAATTAGTGTGGGCTGTTGGAGGGAAAATTAGCTACTCAGCAGTGTGGCACATTTTCCTCAAGCATCGGCAGGAGGGTAACCTGGCCACATGCAAGATGTGTAGACAGAAGGTCAAGCATGGCCAGGGCCCCAGTGTTGGTACAACGGCTCTGCGGCAACACATGCAGCGTCACCATAAAGCGGGCTGGGAGAACCGAGGCTCCGAAGTGCGGGTCCAGCCTGCTGAGTCAGCCAGTGCCACACCGCTTCCAATTTCACCCAGCCAAGGCTCCAACACCTCAGCCGAAGGTAGCTGTGCGTCATCCTCTGCCGCTACAGATGCTCCTGCTCCTCCTACTAAAAGTCACTCATCCCACCAGCAATCCATTAGCGAAGCCATGTCCAAGAGACAACAGTATGCGCCCACTCATCCTACGGTGCAGAAGCTAAATGTGCTCCTGTCCAAGTTGCTAGTGCTGCAGTCCCTCCCTTTTCAGGTGGTGGACTCTTCACCTTTCAGAGATCTGATGGCTTGTGCCGAGCCGAGGTGGAGAGTCCCAAGCCGTCATTTCTTTGCAAAGAAGGCAGTACCAGCCCTGCACAAATTTGTTGAGCAGAAGGTGGGCTGTCCTTGAGCCTGTCGGTGTACACCAAAGTGCACGGCAGCGCCGACATCTGGAGCTGTAACTACGGTCAGGGACAATACATGTCCTTTACAGCCCACTGGGTGAATGTGGTTCCTGCACAGCAACTTGGACAGGTCACACCGCTTCGGCCTCCATGCTCCCAGACGGTTTTGCCTGTCACGGTGTGCGACTCTGCCTCCTCATCCTCCGCCATCACCTCAGCCTCCACTGTACGGTCAATTCTCAATGCCCCTGCAGCCTACCATGTGTGCAGGGCACAGCTGTGTCACGCTGTGCTTCACATGGTTTGCCTTGGCGAACGGAGTCACACAGGGGAGGAGCTCCTGAAATTCATTCATCAAGAAATCAAAACATGGCTTACTCCACGAAAATTGGAAATGGGTACCATGGTGACTGACAATGAGAGTAACATCTTGTCTGCGCTGAGACAAAGAAGCCTGAGCAATGCGCCCTGTATGGCACACCTGTTCAATCTAGTTGTCAAGCATTTTCTGAAGTCTTCCCCCCATCTGCAAGACATACTAACAACGGGAAGGAAACTTTGTATGCACTTCAGCCACTCCTACACCGCCAAGCACACCCTTCTTGAGCTACAGCATCAGAAAGGTATCCCCCAACATAGTCTGATTTGCGATGTTCCCACCCATTGGAATTCCACCCTACATATGTTAGATCGACTATACGAACAGAGAAAAGCCATTACTGATTTCTTGATGATCCAAGCAGATAGGGGGACTCCCCTGTGTAACTTTAATGTAAACCAGTGCCAGCTCATACGTGACATCTGCCGTTTTCTCAGGCCCTTTGAGGAAGCCACTTCATTTGTCAGTCGCCAGGATTACGGCATGAACGACGTGATTCCGCTGCTTCATGTAATACAACACATGTTGGAAACCATGGCTGGTCAGGGCACTGGAGACATGTCGCATACATTTCACGGCCACACAAACCCCGCGGGAGCTAACTAGGAGGAGGAGGAGGAGCAGCACGGTGAAGCGCAGTTTAGTTTTGGCGAAATGGGTGGTTTATCTAGTCATCTGACAGGAGAGGAGGAGCAGGAGCAGCCAGTGGAGCTAGAGGGTTGTGAGGAAGGCGAGACAGAGGACCCAGACACACCGTGGCAGTATGCAGTGGAGATGGAGGCAGGTAGTCCCTCCGAGTAACTTGCACAAATGGCACGATGCATGCTCACGTGCTTGCATAGTGACCACAGAATTGTCTCCATTTTTCTGCGGGATGACTACTGGCTCTCCACCTTATTGGACCCTCGCTTCTGGCACAAAATGGGGGCATATTTTAAACCCGCCGAGAGGGAGGACAAACTGACCTACTAAAAAGACATTCTACGTAGTCAGTTGGACGATGCCTATCTGCGCCATGGTCCATACTCTCGCAGGTTTGACTCGGGGGGACCTCTGCGCTCACCTTCCACTGCCATGGCTGCCGGGGGGGGTGGCAGTAGAAGCAGCTCCATCAGCAGCAGCCTCAGTCTTCAGTCGCTTTCTGCTACCGCATAGTGAGGCTACTCATGAGCAGTAGGCAGACCTGGAGCAAGGCCTGAACCAGCAGGTCGTGTCATACCTTGAAATGACCATGCCAACGCACCTTGAGGATCCGCTGGACTTCTGGGCAGCCAAACTTGACTTGTGGCCGCAACTGGCAGAGTTTGCCCTGGGAAAGCTGTCCTGCCCGGCCAGTAGTGTGCCATCTAAACGGGTCTTTAGTGCTGCGGGGGCCATAGTAACGCCAAGTTGAACTCGTCTGTCCACGAAAAATGTGGAGAGACTCACCTTTGTGAAGATGAATCAGGCATGGATCAGCCAGGATTTCCACCCACCAATAGCTGATGCATGCGAGTAGCTGATGCATGGTAGCTCCTTCTGCTGCTGCCATCTCCTGGGTGTGTCTTTCAGGCAATATATGAGCTCCCTAAACTGCTGCCAACTCCAATGTGTTTTTCAGGCAATATATGGACTTCTAATGCTGCTGCTGCTGCCAACTCCTGGGTGTGTCTTTCAGGCAATATATGGGCTCCTAATGCTGCTGCCAACTCCAATGTGTTTTTCAGGCAATATATGAGCTCCCTATGCTGCTGCCAACTCCTGGGTGTGTTTTTCAGGCAATCTATGTGCTCCCTATGCTGCTGCCAAGTCCAGAGTGTGTCTTTCAGGCAATATATGGGCTCCTAATGCTGCTGCTGCTGCTGCCAACTCCGGGGTGTGTCTTTCAGGCAATATAAGTGCTCCTAATGCTGCTGCCAACTCCAATGTGTTTTTCAGGCAATATATGGGCTCCTAATCCTGCTGCCAACTCCAATGTGTTTTTCAGGCAATATATGGGCTCCTAATGCTGCTGCCAAATCCTGGGTGTGTCTTTCAGGCAATATATGAGCTCCCTATGCTGCTGCTGCCAACTCCTGGGTGTGTCTTTCAGGCAATATATGAGCTCCCTATGCTGCTGCCAACTACAATGTGTTTTTCAGGCAATATATGGGCTCCCTATGCTGCTGCCAAGTCCAGAGTGTGTCTTTAAGGCAATTTTTGGGTTCCCTATGCTGCTGCCAAATTCAGGGTGTGTTTTTTAGGCAAAATATAGGCTCCCTATGCTGCTGCCAACTCCACTGTGTGTCTTTCAGGCAATATATGGGCTCATCATGCTGATGCCACCTCAAGGCTCTGTAATTGTGCCGCTCTGCGTCAACGAATCTAATAGCGACGCTTCTGATCTGCATGTCATACTTCTTTACAATAGTATTTCACTAACCCAGCATGCATCCTATGTATGTTACAGCCAAGCAAAACCTTCTGCAACCCTATGGAGGCTCTCGGACGCTCATAAATAGCCGTTTTTAATAGCGATTCGTCACGAATAAATTTGGACCGAAACAATTTTTCCCGGAAAATTTGGCGAATCAGCTGAATCGAATTTTTCAAAAGTTCGCTCATCTCTAATGATTATATGTGATAAATTAAAGGAAAAATGCAGGTACAAAAATGATTTAAAGCAGAGCCATATGCAAAAATCAGTTAAAGGGGACTGTCCAGGCATATGAAAAACGACTCTTACCTTCTTGACGCAAGCTTAATTCTTCATAATCCTGTGGATTGCAGCATTCGTAACATGACTAAAACCCATCTTGGACAGCCCTGCAATCTATAAGACTCCAGGGCTGCCTGATTCCCTTACCTGATCCCCAGTCCAACGATACATGCACAGGCTGTGGATGCACTATGCTATATCCTTAGCCAGTCATTTATGAATGGCCAGCATGGGCCTTCCCCCTGCTAGAGGCTAGCAGGGATGCGGCCATCAGTATGCTTTGCTCCATTTGGCTCTATTCTGTTACATTCAGCCCTTAGCCAATATTGTACCAAAATAATGAATAGAGCAGCCAAATCCTTGTTTTTTGTCCACTTTAACAGCTGAGAGCACGCCTAGGTCCAGCCCCCATGTGCAAATGAACATCCACTGATGTTCACTTGACATTCCCCCTGCTCGGCAAAGGCTGGCTGGGAAGCACACTATAAGCACAAGAGCTAATGTAATATATAAATACAGCACTTCACTTCATAAAGCATAGCTTTTAATGTTGCATGCATTAAGGACCTCAGTTGCCATATGTGGACATATTTTCCAGTAGTGGGAGGCTTTTTACACTCTTAATCTTACACCATGCTCACCTCGCTACTCTCCTTATGAAGAAGAGTCTTGCACAAGCCCCCCACAAGCAAAGCATTGGAGGAAACCAGCCTCTGACACCTGCCCACCATTGGTAGAACTTTGATAGAAATGCACCACCAGCAAAGGGCAAAGCCCCATCACTGGCTGTATGTCCTAAGAAGACCCACTATATTCCCAGAAACAGATGGGCACGTCCTGCCTAGTAAAAGAGAGTGGGTGGGAAAATGACAAACGAAAAGCCCCAAACTTGTTTATTGTGCATTAGAATTAGTTGTTTAACCCTTTAACAGCCAGCCTACCTAGAGATTTTGTCACCCTCTGTTGCCAGACCATTTTACAGTATTTTGTGCTACACATGTTCAGATGTGAATTTTGAAGGGATTTCACAAGAAAACTATTTATTGTTTTTTTTCAGCAGAGTCTGGTCTTTAACATGAAATGTATTGTTTGTCATTTTTTAAGTGTATTTTCAATATTTTTGGGTGAAATATGTGCAAAAAATAAAAAAATTTTTTTTTTACAATTTGTAGTGTTTCTGTAATAAAAAATGTTTTTCAATAAAGTCATATTGCATGTAACAGCCCAATTTATCGCTGTTATAGTGGTACCACATATATATATTGGTAGACACCCTTTCCTGCCCTGGAGAGTCCACAAAACTGAAACAGCACTTTAGTAGATTTTCAGATAAATACAACTGCTATACGCTCCTTGCAGTTTTTCAATAAAAACAACCCTTTACATTTATATACCCCCACAAACTAAATATTCTCTGGAAGTACATACCTCAAGCTTTCTAGGCATACCAGGCTTGTTTATGTGGGCATAGTTTTCTGGAAGTAATCCCTCATTGAATTCTTGCAAAGAGTTTCCCTAAAAAAATGGATACAAAAGCAGAATACAAAACACATTTTCCTAAAATATAAATATGCAAATCAAAATAAAATAACAAGCTAAATGTGAAAGCGCAAGGTCCCCCAAACAGAACAATAGCCAACATGCATAGCTACTTTTAACCATTTTAACTGCCAACCTACTTGAGATTTTGTCAACCTCTGCTGACAGGTATTTTTTTACCATTTTGCGTTATTTGTAACTGTGATTTTTGCATGAATTTTCCAGAAAATTATATATTGTTTTTTTTTTTTAAGGTAGAGTTTAGGACTTAACATTAAATGCATTGTTTGTAATTTTTCCACTATTTTTTTTAAAAAGTAAAAAGAATAAAAAAATATTGTTTTTTAAATTGTCTTGTTTATTTTAAATAAAACACTTATTTTATTAAAGAAAACCATATTGCGTGTGAAAGCCCCATTTCTCCCAATTTGAACCACAGGTGACTTGCCAGCCCCCTAAGTCTTGTGAACTGGTATAGGGGTCTCATGGATCCCTTACCAGTTCACAAAGGGTTAACTGTAAAAAATGATGCACACACATACACACACAGAAAAAAATGACTTTAAATTATTAATTTTTTTTATACTAATCTCCAATCCTTTGTCCCATGGCCATCCAATGTCAGCTGATGGGTGTGGTCGATGGAGGAGGGCTGGGGAGGCAGGGGATCACAGTGGGGCAGGGCTAGGGGCGATGATGATGGAGGTGGGGTGGTGGCCTCTTTCGAGCCCTCCCCTTACCTCTGAAGAGGCCAGAGGGGGGTATTGGAGGCCCCCTCGGTGAAGAGGAGACTCGGCGTGAGGGATCACGCATGGAGGTAAGCAAATGTGATTTTTTTTTTTACAGTAAATGCCGCCAGTGGCTGAAGCAAGGGGGCCCTATTCCAGGCCCTCTACTGAAGCCAGAAGAGCCCAGGGGGAGACCCTCCAAAAGAAGAGGAGACCTGCCCAGATTGATTGAGGGGTCAGTTGAGTGTCTTTTTTTTTGCCCCCTAGCAGTGGGTCTATCAAAATGAATATCAGTCTTACTGATTACAATAAATCAGGTACAAAAAGTGTAATATATTTACACATAATAAGTATAAATATGCCCATTAAATAACAAGTCGGTCAAAATAAATAAAATTCCTGTTGTATATATCCTGAGGTATATATTCCTGTTGTATATATCCTGAGGTATATATAAGAAAGTTACCCAATTATATACACAATCAATCTAAAGATGGTGAACCTACTCATACATATTAATACATAAAAAGCCAAATAATACATTACCCGCTCTCCAGGGACAATGGCACCCAACAACCCCCTCCCCCCCTCACTCCAGACCCATGTATTCTGGGTCTCGCTAAGCCACTGCCTCAGGTAAAAGCATAGCACATTGATTAGGTGCTCTATCTTTAAAACATAGGTGGTTTCCATAGTCTGTCAATTTTCTTGCTGTCAATCATCTTTACCCTACAGGTACATTTCAGTCATGATTTGCAATATGTGTGTGAATGTTCCTATTCATTCAAGTCCTGGTATATATGTAGGAATACATCAGGTTTACTGGACTTACTGATTTTTATTTTTTATTGAATTGATTTTCTAGCCAAGCTAGTCAAACCCGCCTCGCTTTGTAAATTCAGATTGCTTGTACAGAAATCTAGCAGCAATGAGGTGTGGCTCCAAGTCACATAATCTATTTAACAAACCATATAAAGGTAAGGTGTTTATTGCATTAACATGACTGGTGGTGGGGGGGTGTTATTAAGATATCTTGGAAAAGATGTTTCCACAACAATGTATGTAACAAGAAAAGGTTTGAGTTCATGTAAGAAGGACTGCTTCCCTCTACTTTGGAAAAAAGCTTTCCATTAAGAAAAGTTCCTGCCAGAAGACCCTGCAATGTACTTCTGCCTCTGCTCTGGGGTCTCACTAATCTTTGTAAAGAATACCAATCTAAAGGCTTTCCTTATGCCTGTGTTTTTACCAAAAAGTCATTTATACAATGTAAATAAGTCAATATGTACTACAGTGTGACCAGCAAGCACATAGGGCTAAAGTGTTGACACCAGCTGTGCAGCCAATAGTACACTGGCATAGTTGGTTGTCACCCTTGGTAGCTATTGATAAGGCAAATAGCCAGTCTGATGCCTTGTGGATCCAAATTAGGCGCACGGGAGTTACCGGTGACTAGGGAGGGGCCAATTAAAAGAAACAGACTGATACAGGTTCAGAATGCAGTCATGAGGCACGTGAGGCATCTGGCCATTTACTGGAAACATGGCTTAATTATATTTCAAATCAAACCTCATTGTTTATATGTGTGCTTTTTTAAAATCACATAAAATGTACATATAGTTCATCCATACATAGAATTGCTACTAGGGATGAGCGAATCGATCCGGACGAACCCGAATTTGTTCCGAATTTCAGGAATTATTCGATTCTGAACGGATCCGAATTTCCCCGTGATTCGATCGATTTAAGTTTTCCTTTAAACTCCATTTACTTCAATTACAGGCATTGTAAAATGGTGGATGGACATGTCTGGACATATCCCTTGGGGCAAGTTATCATGGGAAGGTCACATACAGGTGCTCTCTGGTTGTTGGGGCATCCCATTCTGTGACTACACCAGCCTCTATTTAATACCATAACCATTTGCACTTATTCTAATAGAAATTTGGCCTGATAAACACACTTGCTGTGCATAGTAGTACTGCTGCCAGGTGCTCTCTGGTTGTTGGGGCATCCCATTCTGTGACTACACCAGCCTCTATTTACTGCTGTAACCCTTTGCACGTATTCTAATAGAAATTAGGCCTGATAAAGACACTTTTGCTGTGCATAGTAGTACTGCTGCCAGGTGCACTGCTGACTGTTGGGGCATCCCATTCTGTGACTACACAAGCCTCTATTTAATACTATAACCCTTTGTACTTATTCTAATAGAAATTAGGCCTGATAAAGACACTTTTGCTGTGCATAGTAGTACTGCTGCCAGGTGCTCTGCTGTTGGGGCATCCCATTCTGTAACATACCATACCCCTCTTTATTTACACTAAGCAGCTCTCTTATTTACACTAAGAAGGCCTGTTGGAGGCTGAGTGTTACTGCTCACTTTTGGTGTGCATTATATTCTGTTTCATATAGACCCACCGCTGCCTGGGGGTTCTTAAAATATCACCTACTACCACGCCAGTTAGACTATGTCGGGCAGACAAGTGCCTGGAAGTGAAAAGAGGAGTGGCAGAGGCCAAGATTCCGCAGGCAGAGCTCGCAGCAGACTGGGGGCCAGTAGCAGCAGGAGTCACGCTAAGAGACCTAATCTGCCAGTATCTGCTAGCGGTCGGGTCTCCACCAGTAACGCATCTGCCGTGGTAGATTGGTTGACGCGCTCATCAACAACATCATCACAACTTACGTCTGAGACCCCCAGTCTAGGGTCGATAGGTTCCTCTGACACAACCCTGAGTTGGCATGCCCCGAGAGCAATCCCTGTCCTCCCATTGCCTCTGTCCTACGCCGTTCCCTCCCCCAGCGACGTATCCTATGCTTTGGGTTCAGCTCCACTCTTTAGTGAGGAGGACGATCAGATAGAGGACCGTCAGCAGCTACTGCCCAGCCAAGAAATGGAGGTGGCTTCTTTAGCTAGGCAGACAAATAGTGATGTGGACAGTGTCGTGGGTGCTGCGAGCGTTCCAGCTCCTGCGCCAGACACTGTTGACGAATCCACGAACATCAGTGACGTACAGCCACAACTCGGTGATAATGATGATGACAATGAAGCCGATCGCACTTGGGAGCCGGGTGATGAAGGGGCTTCATCGTCATCATCAAGAGAAGAGGGGCGCAGGTTGCCCCGGAGTCAGCAGCTGAGGCAGCAAGGTGGTAGCAGTCAGCATGGGGGCACAATTCCAAAGGCTGGAGCCGGCCGGGGCCAGGGCCGGGTAGAGCACCTGCTGTGCGGCAGTCTACCTTATCGGGAGGTAGTGGAGCAGGGGTTCCTGGAGTTGGCAACAGCAGCAGTGAATCAGTGAGGCCAGGGGGTGGGAAAAGTAGCTACTCGGCAGTGTGGCAGTTTTTCCTGAAGCATCCGCAGGAGGGTAACATGGCCACATGCAAGATATGTAGGCAAAAGGTGAAGCGTGGCCAGGGTCCAAATGTTGGCACCACGGCCCTGTGTCAACATATGATGCATCACCATAAAGCGACCTGGGAGAACCGAGGCTCCCAAGGGGTGGTCCAGTCTGCTTCCTCACCAAGTGGCACGCCGCTCCCAATTTCTGCCAGCCAAGGCTCCAGCACCTCAGCCGAAGGCAGCTGTGCATCATACCCATCCTCTGTCGCTCCTGCTCCTCCTCCTCCTCCTCCAAGTCATGCATCCCGCCAGCAATCCATCAGCGAAGCCATGTCCAAGAGACAGCAGTATGCGCCCACTCATCCTACGGCGCAGAAGCTGAATGTGCTCCTGTCCAATTTGCTGGTGCTGCAGTCGCTCCATTTTCAGGTGGTGGACTCTGCACCATTCAGAGAACTGATGGCTTGTGCCGAGCCGAGGTGGAGAGTCCCAAGCCTTCATTTCTTTGCCAAGAAGGCAGTACCAGCGCTGCACACTTTTGTTGAACAGAAGGTGGGCCAGTCCTTGAGCCTGTCAGTGTGTAGCAAAGTGCATGGCAGCGCCGACGTCTGGAGCTGTAACTACGGTCAGGGACAGTACATGTCGTTTACGGCCCACTGGGTGAATGTGGTCCTTTTGCAGCAGCAGCAACTTGGACAGGTCACGCCGCTTCGGCCTCCGCGCTCCCTGCCCGTTGGGCCTGTAACACCGTGCGACTCGGCCTCCTCATCCTCCGCCATCTCCTCTCCCTCCACTGTAGGCTCAAGTCTCAGTGCCCCTCCAGTCTACCATGTGTGCAGGGCACGGAGGTGTCACGCAGTGCTTCACATGGTTTGTCTTGGCGAACGGAGTCACACAGGGGAGGAACTGCTTAAATTTATTCATCAGGAAATCCAAACATGGCTTACTCCAAGAAAACTTAAAATGGGAATCATGATTACCGACAATGGGAAGAACATTTTGTCTGCACTGCGCCAAGGAAGCCTGACCCATGCCCCCTGCATGGCTCACGTCTTCAATCTGGTTGTCAAGCGGTTTCTGAAGTGTTCCCCCCATCTGCAAGACATCCTAACAACTTCAAGGAAACTTTGCATGCACTTCAGCCACTCATACACCGCCAAACACACCCTTCTTGAGCTACAGCGTCAGAACGGTATCCCCCAACATAATCTGATTTGCGATGTTTCCACCCGTTGGAATTCCACCCTTCACATGTTGGACCGATTATATGAACAGAGAAAAGCCATCACGGATTTCCTGATGATCCAAGCAGATAGGGGGACTCCCCTGTGTAACTTCAATGTCAACCAGTGGCAGCTCATACGTGACACCTGCCGTTTGCTCAGGCCCTTTGAGGAAGCCACTTTATTTGTCAGTCGGCAGGATTACGGGATGAACGACGTGATTCCACTGCTTCATGTACTACAGCACATGTTTGAAACCATGGCTGGTCAGGGCACTGGAGACATGGCGTTTACATCTTACGGCCACATGAACCCCGTTGGAGCTGAACTGGAGGAGGAGGAGGAAGAGGAGGAGGAGTTACCCAGCGAAACACAGTTTAGGCTTGGCGAAATGGCTGGTTTATCTAGTCAGCGGACAGGAGAGGAGGAGCAGGAGCAGCCAGAGGAGCTAGAGGTTTTTGAGGAAGGCGAGACAGAGGACCCGGGCACACCGTGGCAGTATGCAGTGGAGATGGAGACAGGTAGTCCATCCGAGTCACTTGCGCAAATGGCACGAAGCATGCTCACGTGCTTGCGTAGTGACCCCAGAATTGTTTCCATCTGTCGGCGGGATGACTTCTGGCTGTCCACCTTATTGGACCCTCGCTTCCGGCACAAAATGGGGGCATTTTTTAAACCCACCGAGAGGGAGGACAAACTGAACTACTACAAAGACATTCTACGTAGGCAGTTGGCTGATGCCTATCTGCGCCATGGTCCATACTCTCGCAGGTCTGACTCGAGGGGACCTCTGCGCTCACCTTCCACTGCCATGGCCGCTGGGGGGGTTGGCAGGAGCAGCAGCAGCAGCTCCATCAGCAGCAGCCTCAGTCTTCAGTCGCTAATGAGTAGCTTTCTACACCCGCATAGTGAGGCTACTCATGAGCAGCAGGAAGACCTGGAGCAGGACCTCAACCAGCAGGTCATGTCATACTTTGACATGACCTTGCCAACACACCTTGAGGATCCGCTGGACTTCTGGGCAGCCAAACTTGATTTGTGGCCGCAACTAGCAGAGTTTGCCCTGGAAAAGCTGTCCTGCCCGGCAAGTAGCGTGCCATCTGAGCGGGTGTTTAGTGCGGCGGGGGCCATAGTTACGGCGAGGAGAACTCGTCTGTCAACTAAAAATGTGGAGAGACTCACCTTTGTCAAAATGAATCAGGGATGGATCAGCCAGGATTTCCACCCACCAATGCCTGATGCATGCGACTAGATTCAGCATGGTGCCACGTTTTACACTTTCCAAATGGTGCAAAACATATTTATGTCTTTAGGCCAATTTTTGGGCTCCTGCTGATGCCAACTCCAGGGTGTGAATCATCCAATTTTTGGGCTCCTGAAGCCAACCCCAGGGTCTCTTTAAAGTAATGTTTGGGCTCCTGCTGCTGCTGCTGCCAACTCCAGGGTGTGATTCATCCAATTTTTGGGCTCCTGAAGCCAACCCCAGTGTCTCTTTAAAGTAATGTTTGGGCTCCTGCTGCTGCTGCCAACTCCAGGGTGTGATTCATCCAATTTTTGGGCTCCTGAAGCCAACCCCAGGGTCCCTTTAAAGTAATGTTTGGGCTCCTGCTGCTGCTGCTGCCAACTCCGGGGTGTGATTCATCCAATTTTTGGGCTCCTGAAGCCAACCCCAGGGTCTCTTTAAAGTAATGTTTGGGCTCCTGCTGCTGCTGCCAACTCCAGGGCATCCAATTTTTGGGCTCCTGAAGCCAACTCCAGTGTCTCTTTAAAGTAATATTTGGGCTCCTGCTGCTGCTGCTGCCAACTCCAGGGTGTGATTCATCCAATTTTTGCTGCTGCTGCTGCCAACTTCTGCCAACTCCAGGGTGTGATTCATCCAATTTTTGGGCTCCTGAAGCCAACCCCAGGGTCTCTTTGAAGTAATGTTTGGGCTCCTGCTGCTGCTGCTGCCAACTTCTGCCAACTCCAGGGTGTGATTCATCCAATTTTTGGGCTCCTGAAGCCAACTCCAGTGTATATTTGGGCTCCTGCTGCTGCTGCTGCCAACTCCAGGGTGTGAATCGACCAATTTTTGGGCTCCTGAAGCCAACTCCACTGTCTCTTTAAAGTAATATTTGGGCTCCTGCTGCTGCTTGCAACTCCAGGGTGTGATTCATCCAATTTTTGGGCTCCTAAAGTCAACCCCAGTGTCTCTTTCAGCCAATGTTTGGGCTCCTGCTGCTGCTGCTGCCAACTCCAGGGTGTGATTCATCCAATTTTTGACCTCCTGAAGCCAAGCCCAGTGTCTCTTTAAAGTAATATTTGGGCTGCTCCTGCTGCTGCTGCCAACTCCAGGGTGTGATTCATCCAATTTTTGGCCTCCTGAAGCCAACCCCAGTGTCTCTTTAAAGTAATATTTGGGCTCCTGCTGCTGCCAACTCCAGGGCGTGATTCATCCAATTTTTGGCCTCCTGAAGCCAACCCCAGTGTCTCTTTAAAGTAATATTTGGGCTCCTGCTGCTGCTGCTGCCAACTCCAGGGTGTGATTCATCCAATTTTTGGGCTCCTGAAGCCAACTCCAGTGTATATTTGGGCTCCTGCTGCTGCTGCTGCCAACTCCAGGGTGTGAATCATCCAATTTTTGGGCTCCTGAAGCCAACCCCAGAGTCTCTCTAAAGTAATATTTGGGCTCCTGCTGCTGCTGCTGCCAACTCCAGGGTGTGATTCATCCAATTTTTGGGCTCCTGAAGCCAACTCCAGTGTCTCTATAAAGTAATCTTTGGGCTCCTGCTGCTGCTGCTGCTGCCAACTCCAGGGTGTGATTCATCCAATTTTTGGGCTTCTGAAGCCAACTTCAGTGTCTCTTTAAAGTAATGTTTGGGCTCCTGCTGCTGCTGCCAACTCCAGGGTGTGATTCATCCAATTTTTGGGCTCCTGCTGCTGCCAACTCCAGTGTCTCTTCAAAGCAATGTTTGGGCTCCTGCCCCTCATAGTGATGCCACTTCAACTCTCTGCAATTGTGCCGCTCTGCGATTCTATTAGCGATGCCTCTGATCTGCATGTGATATTTATTCAAAGTATTATTTAACTAACCCAGCACGCATCCTGTGCGTGTTACAGCAAGGCAGAATGGTTTACATCCCTATTGAGGCTCTAGGAGGCTAAGAAATAGCCGTTTTTAATAGCGATTCGTCGCAAATTTATTCGGGTCGAAACGATTTTTGTCGGAAAATTCGGCGAATCAGTCGAATCGAATTTTTCAAACGTTCGCTCATCTCTAGTCTCTACATCCAAACTGACATGGGATGCTACCGAGTACCACCGGATCCTCAATGAGGCCTTGGGATGTTATTGATTTGAGTTAGTGATAGACCAACCCACGACTCCCCATGAACAACAACTCATTATGCACTACCAAAGGTGCATAAATTACCAACCTTACCACC
The DNA here is from genome assembly GCA_027917425.1 of Gastrophryne carolinensis. NCBI lineage: Eukaryota > Metazoa > Chordata > Amphibia > Anura > Microhylidae > Gastrophryne > Gastrophryne carolinensis. The sequence goes on from CM051238.1 coordinate 247,676,299, forward strand.
AGGATGTCTGATTGTGTCGGGCATGGGGGCTCTCACTGAAAAAGCCAGTGTATATATTGATGGATTTCTGCGACCTATAGTCATAAAATACAACTAGGTATTGGCACACCACTTAGATAATAATGCGAATGGGTGCGATTACTACCGGGGGTGCCTCTCCATGATGTACCCCCAAAAAAAGACATATGAAAATATCAAAATTGAATGAAAGCACACCACACAGGCATTGTTATACAAAATGTTTTAGTGTGATAAAAAAAATGTTATATACAGCATCAATATCAGCAAAAATAAATTCAAGAAAAGGATACAGTATTTTATTTTTGATCAGAACTGATGCATTCTCAGTCAGCAGGATGGTCGTGTACCTCAGAAAAAATGATAAATCATAGGGTTAACAGTACCAAAAAACAGAAAAGATGCTATGTCTAAGGTAAAATATTACCATCAGTGGCTATGAGGTAAAATTTAGACCATCCTGTGACATGCCAGTGTAGATGCTGACCAGCAGTTGCAGAGTCAAAGAGTATCATAAAGTAATCAAGTATACAACTATCAATTCAATTACTGGTCAAAGAGTATACAGTATTAGATCATACTGAAAAAATAAATTAATGAACAAGAAAAAATGCATTCAATCATGACATTACGGGATAGAGATGTAATTTTGCCTCTTTACAAGGCACTGGTGCGCCCTCACCTGGAGTATGCCGTCCAGTTCTGGGCACCCGTTCATAGAAAGGACACCCTGACTCTGGAAAAGGTGCAAAGGAGAGCCACCAAACTAATAAAGGGAATGAAAGATCTTAGTTATGAGGAAAGATTACGAGAATTAAATCTGTTTAGTCTTGAGAGGAGGCGATTGCGGGGGGACATGATTAACTTGTATAAATATATAAATGGACCATACAAAAAATATGGGGGAACACTATTTCACGTAAAATCCTCTCTAAGGACAAGGGGGCACTGCCTTCGATTGGAAAAAAAGAAATTTAGTCTCCGGAGGCGCCAATCGTTTTTTACCATAAGAACTATAAATCTATGGAATAGCCTCCCACAGAAGCTTGTTACAGCATCAACCGCTGACAGCTTCAAAAAAGGATTAGATGCTTATTTTGAAGAAAATAACATTAACAGTTACTACTAGTGGTTATCAATAAAAAAAAAATAAAGACAAAAAATTTAATAAATGGCTTCCCCTATGAAATAAAAAATAACTTCCCCCTACCCCAACACCCTTGGTTGAACTTGATGGACATATGTCTTTTTTCAACCGTATTAACTATGTAACTATGACATCATAATCCACATGTCTATACATAGAAAAGTGAGTAAAGTGATATAATACCCATACAGTGGAGAATAGAATTTATTGCAATATATAGAGCCTACATTTCGGTGCTACTAGACCCTTTGCCAAGGCTGCAACCTGTAGTCGCACAACTCCCGTTATACACCAGGGACACCTCTCACATCCTGAGGGCTCTCTGGTGCTGCCACGGGAGGCCACCCTGGTCACGCTGGATGTGGAGGCCATGTATTCCAGTATCCATCTTTAATGTGGTCTTGAGCCAGTAGACGAATTCCTCTCTCAAAGAGGTGTGGACCATCATAACCACAACGTCTTTCTCCTGCGCCTATTAGAGTTTGTCCTGACCCACAACCTTTTTCTCTTCCAGATTCTATCTTGGCACAGGTACATTGATGATATCCTCTTCTTCTGGACAGGCACCCCTATACTCCTGAAAGTCTTCATAACCATTTTGAGTGATAATCAGTACAATTTGAAATTGACACTGAATTTTGATTAGACTTCAGTCCAATTTTTAAACCTTACCATTACGAAAGATACAGTGGGCAACTTTTAAACATCTTTGTATAGAAAGCCATCTGCTAACTATTTCTTATGGAGAGTATTAAGAGCGAAACAGCTTCTCTTTAGCAAGTTTTGAACAGACAGCCATACGTACTCAATTGTTGAACAGAGGCTATAAAATACAGAAACTAATGAATGCTTATAAAAAAGAAAAGAACAAGTCACCACAGGAGTTACTTTACAGACAAGAATGTAAACAATCAACAAACTGTGAAGATCCCCCTTTTATTCTAACCTACATTAATCAACATACTAATATCCGTAGTATTTTACATAAACATTGGCATATTCTAAGGGAGGACCCTATTTTAGGTCACATAATCCTGCTTACACCTAAACTTACTTTTAGAAGGGCAGTCCAAGAGGAAAGGAGGCATCATAGTTAGATAAGTATGCAAGTACCAAAGAGGCAGTGGAGGCAGCGTGGGCCAGGCCTCCTTATGCTACGGCTTGGGGGCACATGCTTGCACTGCCCCTTTGGTTTGTACACCCCTGCCTTCAACAGGACGATGGTGGGGCTCTGGTGAGGTGATACTGACACCCCTTTCAGCGCGCAGCTCACGCCCTTTCTGAGGACACAGTCTCACAGAGCCGAATGCTGCAGTGAATCAGAGCAAATGCGGAAGTGCGCCCAGTACAATCCACTCACTTTTCTTCCTTTTGCCCAGATTAAGAAGGATGAGACAGGCTAACCATCCCCAGTTCTTTGTGTTTCCTCCCTAAGGAACCATTGGACAGAGTGTGCTTGGTGTGTTAGACTTCAGCCGATTTTTTAATTTGGTTATTTTCAGACTTCAGAGTTCTGGAGAAGCTCGTAGACCATTGGACGTATATCCAGATGGAGTTCACCTGAGGTCTTGGTACAGCCGGGGCTTATTCCCACATAGTTTTCACCGGGCACAAGTAGTGCGATGTCCCCTAAAAAAATGCGGAATCCCAAAATTGTTGATCCAGCGGTGAGTCAAAAAATACTTAAAGGCCCGGGTGTTTTGGGGGCAGAGCTTTGAGATTGGTGACCTGACGAGCTGATGTCACTTCCAGTTGCAATGATGAAACACATGCAGCGACCCAGATGATAGTGGCAGCGAAAGCAGCGGGGCTAGAAACAGACACGCATAGGTGTCTGTATGGCCTCCGCCAACCTATGGGTTATGATCTGGTGTAGGAGGCTTTTCAGTCTTTGGTCTGATGTGTCGTGGGGCTAGCAACAAAGCTATCGGTGGCAGTGGGGCCCCCCCGCTTGCCTGGGCAAGCCTTTTTTTTCATTTTTGCAAACCTGCAGCCAATGTCACCACAGAGCAGGATGGAGAGTCTAGAGCAGCAAAGCCACCATCAGCAATGCTACAGTGGGTGCGTGCAGAGCTGTTAATCGGCGGCGCTTACTGCACATAAGCCACCAAGCACAGTCGCTGGCAGCTCAATGCAGGGAACTGATTTCTGCTGGACCAGTTGGGCGACTACACTACCCCTCAACCCAGAATGGCAAAGCAAGAGTTCCCGAACAGCACACACCACACAAGGGCGGCACAAGGGACTTGATCGATTTAGATATTGTATGATTATATGCTGTTTAGCTATCTAGAACCCCCCTCCCCCCAGTATACTGGTTGTTATGGTTCCTACCCCCCTAGGTGCCAGGGCTGTGAAGCTGATAGAAGAAAAAAGGAACATTTCTTACAAGTATAATTAACCCTTCCAGCGCCAGCTACGCGAGTCTCACATAGTAGCCTCTCCTACCGTTAAGTACCAGCTATGTGAGACTCGCGTAGCTGACTTTAAACCCCCCACAAAAAAGTATAAAAGTTAAAAACTCACTTGACCACTTGTTGGACCAGGCCGGGTCTTTTCCTCACCTAGGGGGCATAGGGGCATACGTCCCCCCGGGGCTCTTCTGGCTTCAGGAGAGCCCCCCTCTTTGCCCGCTGCCACAGTTAACAGTTAACTATAAGGTGTACTCACCTGTGGCCGCAATCCCTCCCGCCGGATCTCTTCACTGCCCCCCGGCTCTTCCGTGGTGATAAATAGCCCTCTTCCTCACTTCCTGGGTCACTGGCTGCTAGCCCTGCCCTTTGTGGATGGGGCGGGTGATGTCATCTATGCCGACACCCAACAGCCGGCATTTCTCATCCGCCCCGAGAAGCTCAGTCGCTCTGGGTGATCAGAGGAGGAAGGCTGGAGGGGCGAGAGAGCTGTGATATCTCACCCCCAGCCCCCCCCCTCCACCAATCACCCGGCAGCTGTCACTGGGGGACACCAGAGGATCGGAGGTGAGTAGAGAAAAAAAATGTAATTTTATTTTGTAACCTGCCTCCCCAAATCCCGCGGGCCCACGGAAGCTATGTGGGCTTGTAGCCGGCAGGATGAGGGACCACCAAAGCTGGCCCCTGCTCCCTGTTCTACAAGGCCCCATAGCTGGTCCCAGGCTGGTTATGCTGGGTAGGGGGAACCCCATGTAATTTTTGGGGGGGAAATTATCTGTAAAAAAATAAATAAAAATGACATTTACCCACCTCAGTGTTCGATCGCTCCCGCCGGGTCTCCCCTTCACCAGGGGGGCTTCGATCACCCCCCCAGCTCTTCAGCTTCAGGGGAGAGCCTGAAAAAAAATGCCCCCCCCCCCGGGGAGGGGGGACCCTATATAGTTTTTTTTTTTTAATTAACCGCTTATGCTCTGTCGACTAGCAGCTATAAAAAGCTTCCAGCAGCAGCAGGAGAGCAGAAGCCAGAGTGATCAGCGGGGGACACAGTGCCCAGAGATGGATGAGAGGTATAAAGTATAAAAAAAATAAATAAATAAAAACATTTTTTCTCCATGTGTCTGTGTGTTTTATTTACACTTAACCCCTTGTGAACTGGTGAGGGATCCATGAGACCCCTATACCAGTTCACAAGGCTGGAACCCCCAGTTCCAGCCTCACCAAAGACCGGGGGGGGGGCAGAAGAGCCCGGCCCACGGAGCTTGTAGCCGGCAGGGTGGGGGGCCACCAAAACTGACCCCTTCGCCCTGTTCCTACAAGCCCCCATAGCTGGTCCTGGGCTGGTTATGATGGGTAAGGAGGACCCCACGTCATTTTTGGGGGGGATTTTTAAGGGTTTTTAACCCTTAAAATTCCAAAAAATGGGGTCCCCCCCAGGAATTGGGACCCTATGTCATTTTATTTTTAAAATTAACCCCTTATGTTTATAGTGTAGATTGTAGTATTTTATTTGTAAATGTTATAAAGTGCTCTTTTCAATTTGGGGGATCTCCTGGGCAAGAATGGGGGGGCTACCGACACATATGTGGTACCGTTGTAATCGGGAGAAATGGGGCTTTCACATGCAATATGGTTTTCATTAATAAAACATGTTTTATTTAAAATGAAGGAGACAATTGTCTCAAAAATATTTAAAAAACAGTAGAAAAATTACAAACGAGACATTTCATGTTAAAGCCTAAACTCTGCTGCAAAATATATATATATTCCTGGAAATTCCGGCAAAATTCACGGTTAAACATGGCGCAAAATGGGGAAAAATGACCTGTCAACAGAGGGTGACAAAATTTCAAGTAGGCTGGCTTAGCTGGTAAGCTTGTTTTTTCTTGTTTGTATAGTGATATTTTAGGGAAAGGTGTTTTTTATTCTGCTTTTTTATACATTTTTTAGGGAAACCCTGTGCAACCATAGAATTCTTTGACGGATTACTTCCAGAAAGTTGAGCCCACTACAACAAGCTGGGTACTCTTAGAAAGCTTAACATGTGTACTTTCAGGGAATATATGGTTTGTGGGGGGGTATTCCAAATATAAAGGGTTGTTCTGGTAGAAAATACGCAAGGTGCGCACTTTGGCAGCAGAGCTGAAATTTTCAAGTAAAATTACCGTTACGCACATGCTTTACTTTGAGGTGTTTGGCAACTCTTCTCTTTACAGTAGTTATGCATGTTGGGTATTGTTCTGTTCTGGGGATGTTGCTTTTTCAGATTTAACTTGTTTTTTTATGTTTGCATATTGTTTTTTTAGGAAAATTAGGTTTTGATTCTGTTTTTTGATTCTTTTTTTTAGGGAAACCCTGTGCAACCAAATAATTAATTGAGAGATTACTTCCAGAAAACTGCACCCATGTCAACAAGCCTGGTACGCCTAGAAAGCTTGAGGTATGTACTTCCAGAGAATATATTTCAAATGTAAAGGGTTGTTTTTCTTGAAAAACTGCACGGTGCGCATAGCACATAGCATAGTTGTATTTTATCTGAAAATCTCCTAAAGCGTTGTTTCAGTTTGGGGGAGTCTCCTGGGCAGGAAAGTGTGTCTACCAATACATATATGGTACCGCTGTAACCGGGAGAAAGGGGGCATTTACACGCAATAAGATTACATTGACAAACCTAAATTTTTTATTGCAACAAAACACTACAAATTGTAAAAAATAGATTTTTTTTGCACATATTTTACCCAAAAATATTGAGAATACACCTAAAAAGTTACAAACAAGACATTTCATGTTAAAGCCCAGACAGCTGAAAAAAACAATATTTAATTTTCCTGGGAAACCCCTGGAAATCCCTTCAAAAATCACAGTTGAACAAGTGGAGCATAAAATAGTGCTGGTCTGGCAACAAGGGTGACAAAATCTCCAGATAGGCTGGCAGCAAAAGGGTTAAAATTCCCCCAAAAAATGTCCCCCCGAGAGGTTTTTTTTTTAATTAACCCCTTACGTTCTGTCACCCAGAAGCTAAAAAAGGCTTCCAGCAGCAGCAGGAGCAGTAACCAGAGTGATCAGCATGGGACACAGTGCCTGAGGATGGACGGGAGGTAAGTATTAAAAAAAAAAACAATAAATAAAATAATTTTTCTGCTTGTGCTCTGTGCTCTCATGGAAGCTATGTGGGCTTGTAGCCAGAAACGCAGGGGGCCACCAAAGCTGGCCTTTGCGCCCTGTTCTACAAGCCCTGCATAGCTGGTCCTGGACTGCTCATACTGGGTAGGGGGAGCCCCATGTCATTCTTTGAGGGGATTTTTAAGGATTTTAAGGGTTTTAACCATTGTAATTTTTTAATGCCTTATGTTCTGTCGCCCAGCAGATATCAAAGGCTTCCAGAAGCAGCAGTAGAGCAGAAGCTAGAGTGATTGGTGAGGGAAGAAGAGGAATGGGAGGTAAGTATTAAGAAAAGAAAATATAATAATAAAATGTGTTTTTCTCTGTGTGTGTATTTTTAAATTTAACCCATTGTGAACTGGTAAGGGGCCCATGAGACCCCTATACCAGTTCACGTAGCTTAGGGCTGGCAAGTCACCTGCGGCTAGCAGGTGACTTACTATTAACCCCCAGTCCCCCTATTACCTGCCTCCCCAAGGCCAAGGCGGGGGCAGAATGGCCCAGGGCTAATATAGACGGTGCGGGATTGTAGCTGACAGGGTGGAGGACCAGCTGATAGGGTGGTGAATGGGACTGCCATTTTTAACACTTTATAGTGTGGATAGTAATTATAATATTTGTAAATGTTATAAAGTGCTCTTTTCAGTTTGGGGGGGTCTCCTGGGCAATAATGGGGGGCTACCAATACATATGTGGTATCGTTGTAATCAGGAGAAATGGGACTTCCACATGCAATAAGTTTTTTTTTTTTTTTTTTATTACGCAAAATTTTTTTTTAAAAAAGTAGAAAAATTACAAACAAGACATTTCATGCAACTCTGCAGCAAACAATATATATATATAATTTTATTGGAAATTCCTGCAAAAATCATGGTTAAATATGGCACAAAATGGTGAAATATGATCTGTCAGAGAGTGACAAAACTTCAAGTAGGCGGGCAATTAAAAGTAGATATGCATGTTGGGTATTGTACTGTTCGGGGGACCTTGCTCTTTCAGATTTAGCTTGTTTTTTCTTATTTGCATATTGATATTTTAGGAAAACATGTATTTTATTCTGCTTTTTTATATATATTTTAGAGAAACCCTGTGCAACCTAAGAATTCATCGAGGGGTTACTTCCAGAAAGATGTGCCCACTACAACAAGCTGGGTACACTTAGAAAGCTTAACATGTGTACTTTCAGGGAATAAATGGTTTATGGGGGTTATTCTAAATGGGTGCACAAAGGTGCACAAAGCGCATAGCATAGTTGTATGTTATCTGAAAATCTTTTAAAGCGCTGTTTCAGGTGGAGACTAGCTACACCATCCACTGTACAGAGAAAGGGGAGAGTCTGTTTCTTAATCTTTATTTATACACTCAGAAAAGCCCCATGATCATAGAAGACATTACAGTAGCTGGCACAGTGCAGTCTCTCTGGTGTCTCTCCTGTAATCCTATCTCACTTGCATAAATGTGTTAAAATGGGATGGCCTGGGGATAGGAACCAAAACGTCTCAAGTTTTGGTCCACTTTCAAAAAAAAAAAAAAAAACATATATATATATATATATATATATATATATATATATATATATATATATATACTTTACCAATGTTTCTTCTTTGCCCAGTTTCCAGACCACCTGTGCCAGTTCTAGGGCACCCTGATCAGCACCGCTCAATGTAACATAAGAGTATACTTGCCTCTCCTTCTCCAACTTCTAGAAGTCCCTGAGCAATGTGTTTAACTTGCCTCCTTGTGAATTTTTAGTTAATTTCAATGCCAGTGCTATTGTGCTGGCAGCATTAGGCTGTTTGTTGGCAGTACAGTATTTAGTTGCTTAGGTTGTCAGCCAAGCACAAGGAACACTCGTGCATGAGGAATAGCAGCTCCTCCAGCTCATTAAATAATTTAGACCTGCTGGGACTTGGGCAAAAAGCTATTTGCTGACAGTTTTCACCAGGCCCTTAAAGCCTTTGGCAGAGTTCAAAATGGCATGCACAGATCTTCAGCATATAAAACATTTAATCTGTTTTCACTCCAGAGTGAATTACTGTTGGGGTTGGGGAGCCCATTTGGACAGTCACTAGGTTCTGGAAAAGTGGACATGATCCTGGGCGACCAGGTCCCCAAACTTCAGGGGGCTCCTGGCGGTCAAGTTGGCACTGAATCAATTTCAGCCAGTAATAGCAGACAGAGACGTACAGATACAGTCAGACAACACCTCAACAGTAGCTTATCTAAACCTTCAGGGAGAGACCAAATCCTTGGCTTTAATGAATCTGTCAAATATCATTCTTCTACCCTTACAGGAGCAGGTCCAGTCCATCTCAACAGTTCATCTGAAGGGGACCCTAAATACTCTTAAATACTCTAGCAGACTATTTAGGTTGAGTAAGGGTTCAGCAGGCAGAGTGGTGTCTGAACCAAGAAGTTTTTTTTCTACAAATCATAAATACTTGGGGCCTCCCACAGATAGACCTGTTTGCTAATGCCAGCAATACAAAGTGATAGACATTTTATTCTCTGACAAGAGGAGAGGGTGCGTGTTCTAGCTCAATCGTGGAGGTTTTTATTTTGCTTATGCCTTTCCTCCTTTCAGAATTCTGCCACAAGTGATCCGCAAAATAGCACAAGAAGAGGTCACTGTTATTCTCATAGCTCCTTTTTGGCCCAAAAAAGTGTAGTTCGCAGAAGAATGGTAAAGAAGGGTCCTGGCGACATTCAGGATATCATTCATCAGGGCACCATTCTTCATCCAAATCCGTCAAAACCCCTACTGACAGCTTGGATCTTGAAGGGACCATCCCAAGAAGTAAGGGCTGTGATTGAAACTCCTCTGGCCAGTCAATAATTAACCATTAGGTGAATCTATAAGAAAGGTATAGAAATATTTTTCTCCTTGAAGTTAACAAGTTGAAGAAAAAGGAGATAGCTACAGTCCTCAAATTCCTGCAGGAAGGTTTCAAGAAGGGGCTAGCTGTAAGTACATTAAAGACTCAGACCTCTGCATTATCAGTTTTCCTCGAACAAGAATTGAGACTAAATTAACTAATCAAGCCAGTTATTCGCAAAAGACCGGCACCATTTAGGGGGTTTCCTACCTGGGAATTTTCAATTGTATTAAAAGGACTAATGGAACTGCCCTTTGAACCTTTAGATGAAGTTCCAGAGAAATGGTTGACACTACTGCTAGGAGCAGGCAAGAAAGAAGATCTCTTGCTGCTGGACGTTAGAAGAGCTCTGATCATTTATTGGAAAAGATCCAGAGAATGGCGTATAGCAGAACAACTTTTAGTAACTTTCAGCAAAAAATAGAAAGGCTTAGAAGGCTTGAAGTTCCCTATAGCCAGGTGGATAAAACAGACTATTGCACAAGCATATTCTACTAGGCGAGTCTCTCCCCCAGAGGTGTCTGCATAACAAAACTATAAAATCATAAGCTCGAGTATTCATTGGTTGACTTAGAAGCTGATTATTCATAACTCCTGGTTATTGTCTTTCAAGCATCTTGCACAGGTTTCCATTCTTCATTTGAATTCTCGTAATTTCAAGTGAGCAAGGTCATGTTAGCACACAAATCAGTGCCGACCTTCCCCCCTACACTTTCCTCAGCTGGCTACATCCACAAAACTCTAACCTTCTTTTACCCATTCTCACTCTACCCACTATGACATGTACTTACCTGACACACGCTATCACCTTCTTAACGGAATACTACAGTCTGATTTAATTTATTTAACAAAAATATGAATTTAGGGATCATGCATGGCTTTTATAGTAAAATGAATTTGAAGCTAGAGATTAACTTTTACTTTGTATATATGGGATCCAAGGAAACTATATATTATTGCAGGGAAACTTACCTACCATGCCTCTGGACCATTACCTAAGCCTATAGGCCAGTGAGAGCCTAGGACCATCTTACAGAAAGTAGAAAGAAGCTGTTGAGACTGTTTTACTGTCCGAGCCTCAGTTGCCAAGTCAGGCAGGGATGACTGGGCTATAGGTAGATTTTTTCTACTGGTTAGTGTTTTTTTTGCACACATTATGACCCTTGTGAGCCTGTCTGAATAATCCCTCTAAACCAACCACCTAGACCTGAAAACCAATTTGCAGAAATCATCTATGAGAGCCAAGAGGGCCAGTCTAAATTCCAGTCTACTTTAAAGTTGACTTTCTAAAGTCTTCCTTTAGTCGTTTGGCATGCTCTATGTCATGGATCATTTGAACTATACTCTCATAATTCACATAATGGCAACAAGTGGGTCTACTATTTGACACATTTCCCCCCTGCGAAGCATTTAAACAATCCAAAACTAGAGTGTTCTGGTTCAGTACAGTAGTCATCATAAACACACACTTACTCACCTTAATATCTACCATTAGTTTCCTTCCCAGCCCTGGACTTGTCTTAGTGTAAGTCTGACAAGTGCCATTTTGTCTCAATGCACTACAGTGTCTTACCAGTTGTTTAGGATCTCCAGTGATATTCATTATCCACCAAGGGGGACTTAGCCACCCCAGAACTCCTAGAGACACCTTAGTGCCATTCCAGAATTGGTCTGTCAAGTTAGGCACGGCAGGACCTTATGCTGAGCTGATTAGTTCATCCTCTGATAGTGTCTCAGCTAAATAAGTTTTGGAAAAAAATAGTGTATGTGTTGTGGGATATTGGAGCGAACGGTAGTGACACAGACAACAGTTATCTCACGGCAAAGCAGGTTTATTTCAAAAAATGAAGTATTCAAATGAAAAATATTTCTCCATTCATAATTTGCAGCATCAATGCAGAAAATCAAAACAAAAGGTTACATCACCAAATAAAGGTAAATCCAGGGCTGGAGATTACAGCAAGCTGTGGGTCAAAGGTGTCACGCTCTGGTAACTCCAGCCCTCTAGGTAAGCCCTCAACCCCCAATCTCCGCAGCCAGCTTCACCTGTAGGAGCCCCCGCTTGCCGGGACGCAGAATACGCCTGCCCGGGATCGGTTGCCCCCAGGACTTCAATGGCTCAAAGGATGAGAGCTTACAGGTATAGAGGTCTGAAGAACCAATAGCTAGAGCGAGTGTAGCGGAAGTCCAGAGACAGGCCAGAGGTTAACACGGGGGGTCAGAGTTCGCAGCGGTACAGAGGGGTGAGACAGCTCGAGGTCCAGGTACAAGGCAGAGGTTGGCAACAGAGATCAGATCGAGATTGGTCGGTTCAAGCAGAGGTCGGCAACAGAGATCAGAATAGTCGGTTCAGGCAGGGGTCGGCAACGGTGATCAGATCAATGAATAACACGAGTCAAAGCAAGGTACAAGGCGCTATAACAGGCAATGACACACTGCAGTGGAAATCCCTTTATAGTGGGAAAACCGGCAGGATTGGACAGGGAGACAGTGGCTGGGATTGGTGCACTTAGGATCTGGCGGCAGATTGGAGCACTGGCCCTGTGGTCTGATTGGTGAGCTCTGGGCTGATTGCTCCAGCTGAGCTTCCCAGGCAAACTGCTCAGAGCTGCACCTTCTAGACTTCATTCTTTTAAACAGCCTCCGGTGGCCATTCTGAGTATTGCACCACCGAAGGACATGAGCTGATTGTATAGGCCAGCAAGCACAAGCTGAGTGACAATGGGCAAGGGGGGAGGACTTACTCGGCGGCACACGCTGGGGGTGGCACCCGAGGCAGAAGCGGCTGCTGGACAGGAGGAACCCGAACCCGTTGCCTAGGGACACCACGGGCACGGGTAGAAGGCAAGTCATTCATGACATTACCCCCCCCTTCACGAGGGGCCTCCGGACCCTCAGACTCAACAGGGCAAACGCCCCGAATTGTTCTGACAGACTTCAATGAACATACACGAGGTCCCCTCCTGGATGGAGAGGCAGGCGGACAAACAAATTCTGAGACCAGGGTTGTCCCAACAGTGATGCTAGAGCAGTGTTCTTCACAGTGTGGGCCCCATCCTGTCAATTCCCCAGTTTTCCAATTAAGGGTAGGGTTGTGCATCTTCAACCAAGGGAACCCTAAGACAACCGGGGTTTCAGGGCAGTCAAATACAAAAAATTCAAGATTCTCAGAATGGGAGGGTCCCACAACTAGGCTGATAAAAGGGGTTTTGGAGGTTACAGTTCCTCCACGAACAGGAGTATTATTAACAGCCAAAATCTGAAGGGGCTTCCCAAGGGGAATAACTGGAATGCCTAAGGCGTCCACTATGGATTTATCCAAGAAGTTGCCCACTGCTCCGCTATCGACAAAAGCGGGGATGGATTTCCTGGACAACTCCCAACCCAAAGTAGCAGGTAACAACATTTTATTTCTATGAAGGGAAGTTACCTGACCGTCCTGACAAACTTTCTCTAACTTGTCAGGACGTTGCAATCCCGCCAAAGGTCTTTTATTGGGGCAGGTCCTAACCAGGTGACCAGAAGCCCCACAGTACATGCACAGGCCTAAGGTGCGACGTCTACTCTTTTCATTAGGGGAAAGGTGAGTAGCACCAAGTTGCATAGGCTCATCAGGGGGCGAAGATGAGACAACTCCTTCAGTGGATGACTCCCGGTGGGAAGATTCCCGGACGTAAGAGTGATTCTTCTCCATGTGTCTCTCCCGTAGCCGTCTGTCAATTTTAATGGCCATAGGCATGAGTTCATCCAGGCTTCTGGGGTAGGGAAAATTCGTTAGAACATCCTTAACACTCTCTGAGAGACCAATTCGATACTGACTACAGAGAGCAGGATCATTCCAATGGGATTCAATCACCCAGCGGCGGAATTCAGCACTATATTCCTCTGCTGAACGCTTCCCCTGTTTCAGGCTTCGAAGCCTGGCATCGGCGGTCGAAGTCTTGTCTGGGTCTGAATACAGAATCTCCATAGAGGAGAAAAAAGCTGAGACAGTTTGCAAGGCCTCATCAGTGGGCGCTAAGCCAAACGCCCAGGACTGTGGATCACCCTGGAGCAGAGAGATAACCAGACCGACCCTCTGCAATTCGGTGCCCGAGGAGCAGGGCCGTAGTCTGAAATAAAGTTCACAGGAGTTCCTGAAGTTGGAAAATCTTCTACGATCCCCATCAAATTTTTCAGGAAGGGGAACCTTCGGCTCGACAGGAGGTAAGGATGAAGGTGGTGCAGCCGGCTGGCGATTTTCTTGATTTGCCACACGTTGGGCCAGGTGGTCTATGGCGGTAGCCATGCCATGCACTTGTTGTACAAGTCCCTTCATATCAAAATGTTCCTGAGTGGCCACTCTTTGAGTGAGTTGGTTTATCGCTGTGGCCATAGTTTGCACCTGCTGTACCAGGTCATCCATTTTTTTGGGCCTGTTATAATGTCACGCTCTGGTAACTCCAGCCCTCTAGGTAAGCCCTCAACCCCCAATCTCCGCAGCCAGCTTCACCTGTAGGAGCCCCCGCTTGCCGGGACGCAGAATACGCCGGCCCGGGATCGGTTGCCCCCAGGACTTCAATGGCTCAAAGGATGAGAGCTTACAGGTATAGAGGTCTGAAGAACCAATAGCTAGAGCGAGTGTAGCGGAAGTCCAGAGACAGGCCAGAGGTTAACACGGGGGGTCAGAGTTTGCAGCGGTACAGAGGGGTGAGACAGCTCGAGGTCCAGGTACAAGGCAGAGGTCGGCAACAGAGATCAGATCGAGATTGGTCGGTTCAAGCAGAGGTCGGCAACGGAGATCAGAATAGTCGGTTCAGGCAGGGGTCGGCAACGGTGATCAGATCAAAGCAAGGTACAAGGCGCTATAACAGGCAATGACACACTGCAGTGGAAATCCCTTTATAGTGGGAAAACCGGCAGGATTGGACAGGGAGACAGTGGCTGGGATTGGTGCACTTAGGATCTGGCGGCAGATTGGAGCACTGGCCCTGTGGTCTGATTGTTGAGCTCTGGGCTGATTGCTCCAGCTGAGCTTCCCAGGCAAACTGCTCAGAGCTGCACCTTCTAGACTTCATTCTTTTAAACAGCCTCCGGTGGCCATTGCACCACCGGAGGACATGAGCTGATTGTATAGGCCAGCAAGCACAAGCTGAGTGACAATGGGAAAGGGGGGAGGACTTACTCGGCGGCACACGCGCCGCTGGGGGTGGCACCCGAGGCAGAAGCGGCTGCTGGACAGGAGGAACCCGAACCCGTTGCCTAGGGACACCACGGGCACGGGTAGAAGGCAAGTCATTCATGACAAAAGGAAAGTCCAATCCAGATTTGCAGGGCAAACCAGCCCTCCGCTGCTCACCCTCAAAGGTCCAAGAGTGGGGCGCAGAAGCCAAGTCCTCCGGCTTAATAGTCCAGTATTGTTATTCACAAAACATGCAGTTCAGCCTGAGCGCCTTCCATCAGGCTGGTCCAAAGACAAATGACTGGCTTAGTGGGAGCCTTTTATTCAGGCTCCTTCCTGAAATCACTCTGACCAGGTGTGCAAGGCCTGAGATCAGAAGAAACCTAGGAGTGGGGAGGGTTCTGAAATCCTGGCATGGATCGTGCTCTATACAGCACTGTAGGGGAAAAATATACTCCATCCAGGACTTCTCCACACACTTTACCACATATCCCCCCCCTCTTCTTCAGACCCGAGGTCTGACAATCCTTACTGGTCATACAATAGACTCGGGACAAAGCATCCGCATTCCCCTGTAACTTCCCTGGTCTATGTTCTACTTTAAATTTAAAGTTTTGTAAGGAGAGAAACCATCTGGTGACCCTTGCATTTCTCTCCTTATTTTGCTTCATCCAGGTCAGCGGCGCATGATCTGTCATTAGGACAAATTCTCATCCCAACAAATAATATTTTAGGGCCTCTAACGCCCACTTAACAGCGAGACACTCTCTTTCCACTATCGCGTAGTTTTTCTCTGCTGGAGTCAGCTTCCAGCTCAGGTACAATACTGGGTGCTCTTCCCCATTCACCTCTTGTGACAGAACTGCACCCAAACCGCATCCGTCTGTACCAAGAATTGTTTGCTGTAATCTGGGGACACCAGAACAGGCTGTTTACACAGGGCAGATTTTAGGCTTTGAAAAGCCTTTTCTGCCTCGGGGGTCCATTCCACCATTACTGACTTACCCCCCTTTGTTAAGTCAGTTAACGGGGTAGCCATTGACGCAAAATTGGGCACAAACCGACGGTAGTAGTCGGTTATACCTAGGAAGGCTCTCACTTGTTTTTTTGTAAGGGGTCTGGGCCAGTTTTGTATTGCCTCCACCTTATTAATCTGGGGCTTAACCAACCCTCTACCAATGACATAGCCCAGGTATTTTGCCTCCTCCAGACCCACTGCACACTTCTCAGGGTTTATGGTTAAGCCAGCATTACTGATAGAGTCTGCAGAGGTGACTCTTCCAATCAGACGAAAAGATGACCACATCGTCTAGGTAAGCAGCTGCATAATTCCGATGTGGCCTCAAGATCACGTCCATCAGCCTCTGAAAGGTAGCAGGGGCCCCATTTAACCCAAACGGCATAACCCGATAGTGAAACAGCCCTTCTGGGGTGGCAAACGCGGCCTTTTCTTTAGCGTCCTCAGCCAAAGGTATCTGCCGATACCCTTTTGTGAGATCCAGGGTTGTAATGTATCTTGCCCTCCCAAGCTTTTCAATCAACTCATCTACCCGGGGCATGGGATACGCATCAAGCTTTGAGACCTCATTGAGTTTTCTGAAGTCATTACAGAATCTCCAGGTCCCATTAGGCTTTGGTATTAAGACAATGGGACTGGACCAGGCACTAGCAGACTCCCCAATGATGCCCAATTCTAACATGCGTTTTATTTCAGAGGAGATCGCCTCTCTCCGTGCTTCAGGAATCCTGTACGGCTTTAGGTTTACCTTAGTGTAGGGTTCAGTTTTTATCTGATGCTTTATCAAATGCGTTCGGCCCGGCAGGTCAGAAAACTTGTCTCTATTTCCTTGCAGAAATTCCCTAACCTCCTGCATTTGATGACCTGACAAGGACTCACCTATCTTGACTGGGGGAATGGTCTGCACCGCCTCTTTAACTCTAGCCGGGGCAACTACCAAAGCTTCATGATCTTTCCACGGCTTAATCAGGTTCACATGGTAAATCTGGTAGGGCTTCCTTCTACCTGGTTGGTGAACCTTGTAGTTCACCTCACTCACCTTCTCTACAACCTCATAGGGACCCTGCCACTTTGCCAGAAATTTACTTTCAACTGTGGGCACTAATACTAGGACCCGGTCCCCAGGATTAAAGGCCCTCACCCTGGCCGATCTATTATATATCCTGCTCGGGGCCGCCTGAGCCCGTTGCATATGCTCCTTTATTATCGGCATTACATTTTCTATACGGTCCTGCATCTGGGCTACATGCTCAATTATACTCTTGTATGGGGTGGCCTCAGTCTCCCAGGTTTCCTTGGCGATATCTAACAAACCCCGGGGATGCCTACCATACACCAGTTCAAACGGTGAAAACCCTGTAGACACCTGGGGAACCTCCCGTATGGAAAACATGAGATACGGCAACAAAGAGTCCCAATCACAGCCATCCCGTTCTACAACTTTCTTCAGCATGTGCTTAAGGGTTTTATTAAATCTCTCTACCAAGCCGTCTGTTTGAGGATGGTACACTGAGGTGCGGAGATGGGTAATCTTAAACAGCTTGCACAGTTCCTTCATGACCTTTGACATGAAGGGCGTGCCCTGATCGGTTAGAATTCCCTTTGGGATTCCTACACGAGAGAACATAAGAAACAGCTCCTTAGCAATATTTTTGGACGCCATATTTCTTAGCGGTACTGCTTCCGGGTAGCGGGTAGCATAATCTAGTACCACTAATATATATTGGTGTCCTCGGGCTGACTTCACAATAGGCCCTACCAAATCCATGGCAATTCTCTCAAAGGGGACCTTGATAATGGGAAGTGGTACCAAGGGGCTCCGGAAATGTGACGTTGGGGCACTTAACTGGCACGTAGGGCAGGACTCGCAGTATCTTTTTATTTCCTCATACATTCCAGGCCAGTAAAACCTCTGGAGAACTCTTTCCTGGGTCTTATTAATCCCCAAATGCCCTCCAAGCACATGACTATGGGCAATCTCCAGCACCATGCGACGATATGGCTTAGGTACCAGAAGCTACAACAAGCTGTGGGTCAAAGGAAAGTCCAATCCAGATTTGCAGGGCAAACCAGCCCTCTGCTGCTCACCCTCAAAGGTCCAAGCGTGGGAAGCCAAGTCCTCCGGCTTAATAGTCCAGTATTGTTATTCACAAAACATGCAGTTCAGCCTGAGCTCCTCCATCAGGCTGGTCCAAAGACAAATGACTGGCTCAGTGGGAGCCTTTTATTCAGGCTCCTTTCTGAAATCACTCTGACCAGGTGTGCAAGGCCTGAGATCAGAAGAAACCTAGGAGTGGGGAATGTGACCAGGGTTCTGAAATCCTGGCATGGATCGTGCTCTATACAGCACTGCAGGGGAAAAATATACTCCATCCAGGACTTCTCCACACACTTTACCACAGCGTACAAAGCCAACAATCTGCCAATTGTGTTTCCATAGCAATGGCTCCATGCATTTTCCAAAAAATATTTTTAAATTGATCATGTGCAAGTCCAGTATAACCAAACACATTTTTTTTTTTTAAAAGGAGAGTAAGTAACCAAATTATGTCTTAGGTTCCACTATCTTGCAATGGCTGGCATGGATTCAATTTGGCTTTTCCTCAAGCTTTGCCAATTTAGGCATGGTCAACAGAACTCAGTTAGACCCTTCAAATCTTGGCTCACAGGCTCTTCATATGTGGCGTTTCAGGATGACCCAGCCCCCTGGCTCCAGTGCATGACTGCCGGGCAGATCATCTGGAGAGGGGAGAGAGGAAAAAACTCAAGAATGTATGTCATTTAACTATCTATGCAAGTTCT
The DNA here is from genome assembly GCA_027917425.1 of Gastrophryne carolinensis. Classification (NCBI taxonomy): domain Eukaryota; kingdom Metazoa; phylum Chordata; class Amphibia; order Anura; family Microhylidae; genus Gastrophryne; species Gastrophryne carolinensis. Next base: position 247,694,894 of record CM051238.1, read on the forward strand.
TAAGGTATTCTGCCATAAGGTCTTGAACAAGCCATACCTACAGACAATCTGGTTTAGCAGCTTCTTGGTGGTGGACTGGAAAGGCCTCCACCCATCCTGAAAATAAGTCTATAATGATCAGCACATACTCATAGAGGCTGGATGTGGGCAGTTGAATATAATCCTTTTGAAGTCTCTGGAGTGGATAGCAGAGCCTTGGGGTGCCCTTCTGGGGAGTTTTCACAGTCTTGCCTGGGTTGTGAAGAGCTCATACCTGGCAACCCTGTACATTCTTGGTAGCTACAGTACTAAACCCCGGAACTACAGATGTAGTCCGGCTCATCTTATCTCCAAACTGGTTAAATTGAGCCCTTTGTCAGGAGATTAGTGACATCACTAAATTAGTAATGATTTCTTAACTCAGAAAATCCTGCATTTCACTCCAGCAACCGCTAAGGGGAGCAGTGTACTGCACAGGTTATATTCAGTTGCAATTCATGAAATTTTTCTTTTGGGAAAAAATGCAATTCCCATTTCCCTACTATATCTTTCCCGCTGCAGTTGCATGTTTCCATTTCATACAATCAATGAAAAACTTTTTTTTAATTATTTATCAATGTAACTTTCTTTTAAAACATACCTAAACCTGCCTGATGCTAGACATTCGTTAAAATAGTAGCAACCACCTCCCTAGAGTCTATAAGAATCTAGGGGGGTGGATTACCCTCTTTATGGGGCATCCCAAACTGAGATGCCTCATTGTGTGAGACTCTGGGGGCCACCAAATACTGGTACATGGGGTCCTTGGAACCCCTTACTAGTTCATTTGGAAAGTCTAAAAGACACACAAGCTTTAAAAAAAACTGTATTCTTCTTAATTACCTTCCCCCTCAAGGCTCCACTGCAGCCTCCTTTAAATGTATGCCAACGGGGGCATCTAAGGATGCTCCGGTGGCTTTTAGAATGGAGGGGAACACATGTTTGACAATGGGATTTGCCAATATGCTTTGTTGAGATCCAGGGTACAAATAAACCTGGCTGGTCCCAATCTCTCAATTAACTCATCCAGGATCTAGGATAGGGATCAGAAGTAGACACTTAATTTGGCCTATGACAATCATTGCAACAGAGCCAAGTCCCATTCGGCTTTGGGTCTAAAACAATGGGGCTGGATCATGCACTTTTGGACTCTTCAATAATCCCCAAAGCTAGCATTCTTTGAATTGCCTCAGAAGCAGACTGCCTTCAGGGATTCTATAGGGCTTAAGATTTACCGTGACATGGGGATCTATAACTATATCATGTTGGATAACATTAGTGGTACCTGGGAGGTGAGAGAACACATCTTTACGGCACTGTAAAAATTCATTGCATTCTTGGGACTTTCATCAAAAGTATACACTTTTAAATTCCATTGAAGTGGACTTATTCCAGTGACTTGTAACATATTAATTAATTAATATTAAAATATATTATTATTTTATACCTATAAATGGTAATTATATGTGCAATATGTAATTGTACCACTAGATGTCTCTAGAGTTCTAAGCTAGAATTTCCTTGCGTCTCAACTGCTAGCTATATACTATCTAGCTATAGTTTGTTGCTATCTAATTAAAATGCTGGAGTCTTAGAGTGAGTGAATGTCATTGAAATCGTTAAGGTAAGAAAATATTTTTTACTCCATATCCCAGTGAATGCAGACATAAACTGTGGTCCTTGAAAGGTTCAGTTTGAATTCAGAGATTTTTTAAATTTCCAGATGTATTATTTGCATTATTATATGTCATCACTAGAGATGAGCGAATCAGTTCGCAAGAACCGGAGTACACTCCAAAAGTTCAGGGAAAGTTTGATTACTAACGAACCCAAATTTTCCAGGGTTTGTGACAAGCGAACTTTTGCAGAAGTCTTGACTCACCTGATCTCTCACTGTCCCCTGTCCATCCTGCACTGTTTTTTTACCGTTTCAGGCCAGTCTCCTCAGCTAGGCTCCCAGCATCTCTGCTTCCTGCTGCAGGAAGGGGCATTCATACTGGGAGTAAACTGTGATGTTACAGCTCACTCCTAATATACTCAAAAAAACCCTCACTGATGGAGAACCAAACAATCGACAGCCGGAGAGATGGCGAAAGCCAGGTGAGTGCCCGGTCTTGACCGATCTCTCCAGCTGTCAGTGGTCGGTGGGTCGGTGCATGACACACAGTTGAATGTCTGCGAAAACGGTGATGGGGTAAAGGGTCATGGCAAGTCACCAGCTAGCAAACCTCCAGCCCTTTGAACTTTGATTAAATTAAAACAGTTAATGAGGGGTGACCCAGACACCCCAATCGACCGGGGATGAAATGCACCACTATTATTATGACTAAACTAATTACATTTTCTTAAAAAATGACATGTACACTTATGAGGACAACTTAAAACAGTTAAAAAACAAACATAATTAAACCGGACCTTCAGCATGATTTAATGAAAAGCCCAAACCCTTAAAAAACGATTCCCCAGCATTTAAAATTAATATATATTATGTTTTTAGCCACTTACTTATTATTCTTTCTCCTACGGGGCTGCAACTCTGTTCAGGACTCTAGAATACGGGCGCCGCCATCTTGCCTCAGAAGCATCACACATACTGAGGAGAGGAAAGCGGGATAAAGTACAGAGGGTGGGTTATAGCTGTGCTTTGCACAGACAGAGCGGAGCTGGTGTCAGGGAAAGGACAGCAATCCCAGAATGCAGAGCAGCACAGTTGGAAGACACTTCCTGTTTGCAGGCTGCCTGATGCTCCATTAGCCGCCATCTTGGATGTTTAAAGGTTCATAACATGCAGTAGATGCAGGTAGGATGATTTTTAATGTGAGCAATCTGTATGTACAGGGTGTGGGAAACATATAAGATATGCTCTAATTCAGGGTGAAGGTCCGCTTTAAAGGAGCGGACCAAGCAGAAACCTAATCAATGATGTCACCTTAAATAATAAACCAGATATTACAATAATTAATCACTATAAAACCCCGCTAAACCCCCAGCAAAAATCGATGATAATGCCTATATAATCGATGATAGTAACAAAAGTGCTTTAGTGCCAACAAAACACAAATGTGCATGTGGGGGCTGAAAACCCCCCACCATATTATACAAGTATCAAATACCATAAATACAATTAAATTAATGCTGCTAGAGCAGTATTCAGTTTCTGTTTGTCAATGAAAACTGTTAAAAAAACAATAGCCGTGTTTCATTAGATAAAAATTGTATCTAACAAAAAATCTAAAAATGTTTAATGTCAGATGTCAATGTATTTGTTAAAAACCATACTGTTTCGAGCAGCATGATTTGTAACAATTTCACTTGAGTTAAGCAGGCCACTCTCGCCAGCTTTTTGCTAGTGGGAATGGCCGGTGAAAACAATACATTCTCAACCAGTTTTCACCCCCCCCCAAAAAAACCTGAAACCCGGAACATTTTGCACCCTTTTTTACCTGCATTGCCCTGAACATCTATGGGCTGCATTGCAATCACATTGCAGGGTAAACACTGGAACCAGCATGTGCCAAAACACATGGCAATGCAAGGCATAATATGTGAGTGCCCAATGACTTATACAATAGACAGGATTCTCTTGCATATACTGTATCATCATATTGGAGGATCCTTGGAAACAGTGTGTAGCTCCCCCTCCTCCCACACATACAATTAAAGTGGACCACAAGTCTAAAAAGACTTTTGGGCTATTTACAATGATACATTGCTGCAATCTTATCAGCAACCAGCAGAGGGCAAGTCTCTGCCACAGAATCTATGCCCTCTCTGCTGTTCTCTGCAGCAGACCTTGGTTGAAGGGGGAGAGCGGGGAAAGTTCCCAGAGCTGAGATGCTTCGTATAGCAGAGCACTTTGCTGTTTGCCAATATGACTAGGTACGTTTTACATATTAAGGCAACCAAAATCAGGATTTCAACTGGATCTAGAGTCTTTTCATCAATTTAGTATGCCCTGTCATGTATAACCTAACAGCAAGGTGTCCGGACCGACAATGCGGCAAGTGCCCACATGAGCACAAATGGATAATCACGCGGCTGTGTTCGCGTCGAGGCTTGTGGTTAAATGTAAGTATTGGGAGCATTCTAGCGGGGGCTGCAAGCTCCAGCACTCCCCCTCCCAGACTGTCCTTATGCCAGCAGCCCAACACCCACACCAGTTAGCACACAAAGGGTGTTGGTCAACTTTGAGTACAAGCTTTCACAGTGCTGTGCTATTGCCCGGCAAATCACATATCGTACCTATATATTGGGGAACGGTCTCTTCCTCCCAATCAGCAATGGCATTTCAACTCTCCAGTGCCAGCTGCCCTCAGCAAAGATGGTGGGTACAAGTGTCAGAGCATGCAGTACGAGCCTCCCTGGTTGCTGATCCTCCTCTCTTCTTTTCCTTGGACACTGATATACCTGAAATTAAACACAAGCCTTGCACAGATGATATACTTTTTTCCCTTTCCCTGATATGGATGGGGTAACTATTTAATAATAATTTATGATCACTTACAGGCTTGCACATCAAACTTGAAAGGTTTCTGTTGATTACCTGATTAACTGCCATTTGGTGACTTGACTATAGTGCCGCTTTCAATGGTTCCTTAGCTATAATGTTTCAGCTAGCTGAAGGATAGGTGGTTTAAAGGACATTTTGCAGTGAGACCGTGTCTGACGTAGGTCTGAAGTTGAACCACTGTGCTTGATATGGGGGGTCCAGAGCGGCCTCATCTGGAATCATGATCTGATAAAAGAAAAGAAACCCCTTAAAGAGGCAATATAGTCAAGTCACCACTTCTTCATTCATGGTGCATGGCACTAAACGGCAGTTAATCAGGTGACCAACGGAAACCTTTCGGTCAATTAGTAAATTAGTAAGTGGTTAATATATATAGCAGAGGTATGTCTAATAAATGTATATACATGAGCATTATACATGCTGCCACCACCCTCCTCCAGGATGTTTACAGTGGCACCAACACCAAATTCCTAAGTTTTTGTTATGTGCTGCACAGTTTCAAACCTTGCCTATCAATTGCTCTGTAAATGTTTACATGGTTCCCTATGCTTTTTTTCTCCTAAATATATGGAAATCATACACTAGGTGTACTTAAAAGAGAAGTCAGGCTCCCAAAATCAGAGTTCAAAAGCACCATCCGGGAATAAATATTTGTAATGAATGATCTTTATTTATAAAGTACCAACATTTTACACAGCATTTTACAAATATTTATATATATATATATATATATATATATATATATATTGCAAGAATTGCTGCTGTGGACCGTTGAGTGAGATGGGGAGATGCTTGCCCAGTAACAATTATAATGTGTATATGTCTGCATAGGAACCATATTTACCATATTCTTGTGCATAATACGGCATCATTTTTTCAATACACTATTTATTTTTAGGATCTTTGAAAGAAGTGTGTCATTTACAAGAACGGACTGTCACTAGTAACGGCGCTCTGTGTGTTTCCTCTTGCAACCACCATTTGAATTGTTGCCCCCCAACTGTTTTGAGCTGTTATTCTTCACTGAGTCCAATCAGATCAGATCAGCTCTGACAGGCTTCAATGAGGAGCGAGAGCATCTGTACCCCCAGTGAAATGCGCCCTCCTGCCCCAGCCTATCTGAATACTTGGGGTAGGATTGCACGCACAGCCCGAGGATGCAGGTGATGCAGCACCTTTGCTCCCTATAGGCATGGCAAAAGGCTCTGATTGGATGAGAGCCCATGCATGTGGTGTTGGACCGGGGAAAGGCGAGTACCGATGACCTGGGGGTTTCACACAGTGGAGCATCCATGATCGGGATGCCCTGAAGCAAGGCCGGTGGCCGGCCCTGGAATCTAAGAGAGGTTGCATGAATTTTGCTGGATCCTTTATCTGTTAAAATAGCACTTGTTTTATTGTGCCAACACCTGACCAAAACCCAATTAGGTGTCCAGTGCAACTTAATCATATCTAAGACTATTTATGTAATATGGGTTACTTTGAAGAACGTTTTAACTTACTTCTCTAAAAAAAAAAACTCCCTGGCCACTAGATGTCACTGTATCTCTGTCATATAATGTGCCTGTGATACTGATTATGCAATTCTGTTGACGCTAGTTTCTTTAAACTACCTTCTCTATTTCCCTTAATTCTGCTTTCTGCTTGAGTGTGCCAACATTGGCTGGGGGTCTGCTAAAACACATTGACAACAACCAGCTACCAAATAAAGTGATCTTTTCGCTAAACATACAAGGGCATAGCTAATGTATGAAAAAGTCAAGGGCTTGTTTGGTAAGAAATACCAAACCTCATACGAAGATTGTTATTTGTGTAAAAGTTAAAGTTGGTTAAACTTATATTCAACTGATTCAACCAGAGTTTTGCTTTGCTCACTTAGTTCAGTTCAATCCTTTTTAAAATGTCGGCAATATTCAGGAAAATTTGCCCACCTATTATTGTAACAAAGGAAAAACACATTAATTTGTGGATAATGGCAGGGCTGATTCAGCTAATTAATATATTTTTCTAAGAGAAAAATTGTATAAATCCTATGTGGAGGATGATTCACTACTAGCGCCATGTATTGCCAGATGAGCATCTGTAAAGCGGCGATTAGAGCAACCGCTAGTAGACGATGTAAGCTAGTATCGGGCGCTGTAAGCTAGTGTAGCGGTCGCTGTAGTAACCTGGCCGGCATTGATGAATGTGATGCATGTGGGGCGCTCTAACAACATTATAACGCTGCAGCGAGCGATATGTAGCGCCAGCTCAGTGCATCGGGCACTCAGCGTGTCCAGCACTCAGCACTCAACACCACACTTAAGAAAAGACTACACACAGCATTGGCGCTCTAAAGCTGGGCGCTGTAGCATAGAGCGCCAGATATGGTGTGATCAAAGTCTGTTTTTGAACACATATACACCAGTAACAAAGCGAAAACACATGAGATTACATTGTTTTAACACTGTGACAATGACACTTTAGTGCCAGACCTGTAAACAGAATTCTGCATAAAAATATAAAAAGTCAAAAAAGTTTCTAAAAGTGTTTGTTTGCAGCCAGGAGAGGTCACACAATGATTTGAGCAAAAGAAAAAAAAATTAATTGCCAAACACGCTGTTTAAACACAAGCAAATGAAAGCCCATTGAAATATATGGGAGAGCGACACTGAGCGAAAGGTAATACGTTGCGCTCTTGAACCTAGAGCACCGACGCTATATGCTGAGCCGCCTGTAGTAATACATGTGATGCAACATCTCGATGTTAGAGGTGCTCATCAGATTCACTTTCTTAAATGTGGTTTCCCGTACAGTGCCCAGCGTTCACCAGACACTACCTGCTGCTACAAAGCACTACCTGGCGTTATCTTTTCTTAAATAACCCCCCTAGTATACTCTGTATACAGTATAAAGCAAAAGTTAATTGTCGTATATATATATATAATGAAAAAAACTATGCTGTTAAATTTTGACAAAACAGTAAGTTTTATAGTGTTAAAAAGTAACCCTTTAACTACAGTAAAAACTGTTATAACGCCAGAATTCTCACTCCAATTAGTGATTACAATTTCACTCTAAATATTATTGTTCTTTTTGTCTTTTAAACAAAAAAAAAACAAATAATAATAATAAGATCAGTGTTCCTAAGCCAGCTGCTGCTTTCCAAAGACCAGAACACACAACCAGACTTGTCCACCATAAACTTGATTTTTGGATTAATATAAGAAAAAAAATGAATCTCCACTGGAAATGAACAGAAATGAAAAAGTTAAGATTTAGTAATTAGGGTGATTACTATGCCTAAACGGTCACAAAATGAATTAGCTGTTAATAGGGGTCATCCTAATTAATTGGTGAAGCTATTTTAACTTTAGGTGTGCTTTGGGGTGTGGATTATAACCTGCATCTTGGTGAGCTTTTTAACTTTAACACACAAAAAGTGCTTGTTCTAACTTTTCGACAAAATCAGCGGAACATGAGATGGGACATTTTTACAGGTGAGGTACATCAGTAAAGATATGTAATATATTTTAATATGTTCTACCTTTAATGGTGATTTGTTTCTGCATAGCTCATAGGGTGCGGTTGTTTCCAAACTAAAAAGAATTTATCCTTACCTTATTTAAACAGTTATGTACATCAGCTATAAAATGCCCCAGCACAGGTACAAGTGACCATTTGGAAAGAATTTAAACAAACTACTTTTGTGTTTTTAGTGTGTGTTAAAGTTAAAAATCCCACCATGGTGCAGTTTGAAATTTACACCCAAAGTTAAAATAGCTTCATCAAATAATTAGAATGACCCTCATTGTCAGTTGGAGAGAGTATTTAAGTGACACTTTTAAGAAGCACATCCATTGTTACTAAGGGGGCTATGTATTAAAATGAGGAGTTTTGATTACAGAAAGAAAATGTTATTTACCTAAAAGGAGCACTATTGTGAAAAATGCCTAATGATAAAAATCCATATAAATTTGCTGGATGGCCGGAGGAGGGGTCACTTATTTGCCCGGCACCAAGAAATATCCAGCCAGGCTTGTTTTTCTACCTTTTAATGAAAGGAAAAGGATATCCATGACAGACTAAACCGGTCACCCCTGGATTGTATTCCTACATGGAGAGAAAAACCACAACCTTGGCAGGACATCAGGTGTATAAGTGACTCCCTTCTCTCTTTAGCCGATGTGGTTATATGTATTTTTAATATTACACAATTTCTCGATAGTTCTTCTTTAACTGTGAAAAATGTCCATCTTGTTAGAAAATTTCAGCACCTCAACCGGAAAGACAATCAGGTTTTAGTTTTTTAATACCACTGAACTGAGAGGAGGAACTCTCTAATAAAGGAGGAACTCTATCGTAATAAACAACCTCCTTTAAACATGGATTTTATGAAGCTAAAACTCTATAATCAACCTTATTTCTATATAGAAATGATCAATTTCTGATTTCAAATGTATATGAGCCTACACCTGGCTGTAAGAGAACCTACATGAGTTCCCAACTACAAGGTATTATTATGCCTGTTAAATCACATCAACCATGTAGCACATTTATTACATACACAAACATAGAGTGTGGTATGTGTAACAAAATGTTGTTTAATGTTTTGTATGCCTCTCTAAGAAACACAAATACAATAACAAAATATGCAAAATTTAAAAAAAAAGTACAACCCCAATTCCCAAAAAGTTTGACTCTTATGTAATATGTAAAGCAAGAATGTAATGATTTTAATCTCATGAAACCATATCTTATATACAACAAATTTTACTTTGTACAGCACAAAGGAATACATAAATAAATAATAATAATAATAACAATATCAGAAGCTGAAAATTAGCATCCCATCTTCCTTTTACAACAGTCTTTTTGGATTTGGGGTTGTACACAGTACCATACAGTACATAACCTACTCATCATATGTAGCTGCAGATATGCTCAGATTATTATGAAGCAGACCTCTAAGCATTGCACTGATTAAAGTATGCAGTTTTGCAATATGAGTGAGCTGGATGTATAATGATTGGCCTTGGTATTACTCTGGTTAGAAGCCTGAGTAGCCTATGTGAGAAACCTCTTCCTCAGCACTGGCAGCACTGGCTCTCAGGTTGTGGATGTGCTTCACTTGATTCAATAGAGAGAGAAATAATTTTGTTGGAATTCTTGTTACCCCCAGCTATCTTCCCAATCTTTGAGGCTTATTTAATACTAGCGCCACGTATCGCCATGTCTGTATAGCGGTGCTTAGAGTGGTCACTAGTAGACGCTGTAAGCGGGTGTCAGGTGCTATAACCTAGCTTAGCGGGTGGACAAGTGGTGCTGTACTATGCTGTCCAGCATTTATAGATGTGATTCACTGCAGTGCCAGTCGAGAACGCTAGGTGGTGTCCCAAGGTCATAGCTCCCAAGGCTACGCTACCTCTAACAACAGGACAACGCTGCAGCGAGCGATAGGTAGCGCCAGTTCAGTGTGTCTGGCATTCAGCGCTGAAGCCCGTATTCAAGAAAAAACTTGAAGCAGCGTCAGGGCTTTAAAACTGGGCGCTCTAGCATAGAGCGCCAGACGCTGTGTGCAGCACCAGAGTAAAAATACATGGAATGACATTGTTTTAACACTGTGACAATGATACTGCAATGTCAGACCTGTACATACAATTCTGCATACATAAATAAAAAAAAACAATAAAAGAGTTTGGTTGCTGGGCAGGAGAGGCCACACAATTTTAAAGTTTACTATACGCGAAACACTATTTAAACACAACCAAGTGATACACCATTGAAATGTATGGTGCTACTGGGCGAAAGGTACTACATGGCGCTCCTGAACCGCCGGCGCTATAAGCGGAGCCACATCTAGTAATACATGTGATGCTACATGGCGCTGCTAGAGGTGCTCACCAGATTTGCTTTCTAAAATGTGTTTTTCACATACGTGGCACTACTTGGCGCTAGCGTTTCTTAAATAACCCCCATAGTCCAGCTCTTCTAGTTGTAAATGGTCTCTAGGTCAGGGAGCTATGTTCAGTGGTTCACACCCTATTCTGAACAACCTGCGCATCCTGCTTGTTGCTGTTTCAGTAGCAGACTGCAACATTTTCTATTCTCCATGGTACAGGGGTTGAGGTTCTTCCGCACCATCATTGGTATTTTAACCCTTTAACTGCCAGCCTATCTGGGAATTTTGTCACCCTTTGTTGCCAGGCCATTTTGCACTATTTTGTGCTCCACATGTTCAACTGTGTCTAGGCTTTAACATAAAATGTATTGTTTGCCATTTTTTAGGTGTATTCTCAATATTTTTGGGAGAAATATGTGCAAAAAAAATAAAAAAAAAACAATTTTTTACAATTTGTAGTGTTTTTGTGTAATAAAAAAATTTACGTTTGTCAATAAAATCGTTTTGCGTGTGAAATCCCAATTTCTCCCGGATACAACGGTACCACATATGTATTGGTAGACACCCTTTTCTGCCCAGGAGACTCCCCCAAACTGAAACAGCGCTTTAGGAGATTTTCAGATAAAATACAACTGTGCTAGACGCTATGCGCACCTTGCAGTTTTGCAAGAAAAACCACCCTTTACATTTGAAATACCCCCACAAATGATATATTCTCTGGAAGTATACACCTCAAGCTTTCTAGGCATACCAGGCATGTTGACATGGATGTAGTTTTCTGGAAGTAATCTCTCAATGAATTATTTGGTTGCATAGGGTTTCCCAAAAAAACAAACAAAAAAAAACAAACAAAAAAGAACTGGAAAATCTGAAAAATCAAGGTCCCCCAAACAGAACAATACCCAACATGCATAGCTACTGTCAAGGGAAGAGTTGCCAAACACCCCAAAGTAAAGCATGTGCGTAACGGTAATTTCACTTGAAAATTTCAGCTCTGCTGACAAAGTGAGCACCTTACACTTTTTCTACCAAAACAACCCTTTACATTTGGAATACCCCCCATAAACTATTCCCTGAAAGTACACATGTTTAACTTTCTTAACAAAAAGTGTACCCAGCTTGTTGTACTAGGCTCATCTTTCTGGAAGTAATCCCTTGAAGAATTCTTAGGTTGCACAGGGTTTCCCTAAAAAATGTATAAAAAAGCTGAATAAAAAACATCCTTTCCTAAAATATCAATATGCAAACAAGAAAAAACAAGCTAAATCTGAAAGCGCAATGTCCCCTGATCAGAACACTACCCAACATGCAAAGGTACTTTTAACCTTTTAACTGACAGCCTACTTGAGATTTTATCACCCTCTGCTGACAGGTTATTTTTCACCATTTTGTGTGATGTTTAACTGTGATTTTTGCAGGAATATCCAAGAAAATTGCATATTTTCTTTTTGTGGCAGAGTTTAGGTTTTAACATGAAATGCCTTCTACTGTATTTTTAAATATTTTTAAGTAAATACAAATAAAAAGAATAAAAAATATATATATATTATCTTTTATTTTAAATAAAACATTTTTTTTTATTAAAGAAAACCATATTGCACATGAAAGCCCCATTTCCCCCAATTACAACGATACCACATATGTATCGGTAGCCCGCTTGTTCCTGCCCAGGAAATCCCCTAAACTGAAAAGAGCACTAACTACTATCCACACTATAAAGGTTTAAATCAAAGAAAAATTGGTGTGGGGTCCCCCTTCCCAGATGGGACCCCATATTTTGGGGAATTTTAAGGGCTAAAAACCCTTATCATTATCAAGAAAAATGGCGTCCCCCTACCCAGCATAACCAGCCGGGCACCAGCTATGGGGCCTGTAGAACAGGACACAGGGGCCAGCTTTGGTGGCTCCCCGCCATTCCAACTACACGCCCCAAAGCCTAATAGCCATGGGCTCTTCTGCTCGGGGTTAAGGACAAGTCACCCACTAGCCACATCCGAGAGCACTGTGTCCCACTCTGATCACTTTGGCTTCTGCTCTCCTGCTGCTGCTTTATATAACAGGTAACATGGGGTTAATAAAAAAATGACATAGGGTCCAAAGGGGACAAAGAGGGGGACCCCATTTTTTTGGAATTTTAAGGGTTAGGGTTAGGTTGCCCCTACCCAGCATAACCCAGATGGGACCCCATATTTCGGCACCTTTATATTTACCAGTGAGAAGCAGAACGAGTGATTTAATACTCTATCGTCAGGCAGACATGGTGGTGTCAATCAATATGACTTCATTCCCCCTAATAAGTCTACTACTTTGCATTAACTGGGCCATGCTCATATAAAACATCCAGTTTAATGAAAACCCTTAAAAACATAAAATTCATGTAAACCAGCATCCTTAAAATCGAGGATCAATGATTATCAGACCATTATCAGATCTGAGCAGCGGTGGCATAGTATTTCTCTAACACATTTCGGACATTCAAAACCAGTCCTTAATCATAGTTGCCCTGAGTCTTAATACTTCATTTGGAAAGTGTAATAAAACATTTTTCTGTGCTAATTTTTGGCAAAATGAGTGTTAAAGGATTGTAATACAACAGACTGCTGCTGACAAGATAGTAGGGCAAGGCCTAAGGGGCTAAAATGACAAACCCAGCCATACTAGGGAACTTATTTAAAAGTTGAGAAATAGTGAATGTGGTGTGGTCCATTTCAACCAATCAGATGTTTAAGATTTTTTTAAATATAACTAAAGCAAGAGACATAAAATATATTTGTCCATACAAAGTAAACTTGTTAGAAAATGATTAGAGGCTTTTACTTTATCTCCTACATCCTAAACTTGGATCCTTTTGCATTTCCCAGTGTGTGAACTTCTTTGATCATCAACACATGATTTAGTGTCTGGGAACAAAAACAGTGTTGTATGTTGTAAGTTTTTAGACTTTACCATGAAGTATTCAAATTGTGATAAGCATTTAATTGCCTTATGTAATAGTGTAACTACTTTAGGAAATTTCTATTTAAACTTGTGTGGGCGAGAACTCTATATTGTGTTTTGCCCTTTATGTCAATTACTGTCTGACTTTTTTTGTGGTGTAGGTGGTTTATTTATCATAAGAGAAATATTTTTATTTGCAATCAGCATTTTCATCAGTGATAAGAATGTTTTGTAATGGTTTATGGCTGACTGATAAGCATGCACTTTGTAGTTCTGTGTATCAAAGCAAAGCCACTTTTAAAAAACATGTATAAAAATCATTGCCATCTGTAACTGACAGCCTTAAATTTAATTTTACCTTCCTAAAGTATCTCTGGGTCTGGTTATGGACTACAAATCCCAGAATGCTTCCACTGTAACAGGTGAGCTTATCAGCAGATTTGGCTACGTCAAGTAGCAGTAATTAACTCCCCAGGTGAGACCACTACCAGTAGTTTAGCTACTGGTACACAAAATTGTAATCCCCTCATCCGCAGAGTTTGAATTAGAGCAGATGGGGTTCATCTTGTCTTCTCTGACTTAGCCAATCAGATGATTAGCAAGCCAGAGCCAGGAAGTCACTGATATATGCGCAAAAAGACCACTTTGGTGTATGTTGATAACATAAACACTTTGTTGCTGTACAGAAAACAAAAATAATCACAGATAATTTCAGCATGTTGATCACATCATTTTAACACACTAGAGTGGAAACTTTTTAAAAGGCCATTGAAAGTTAAATTACCCTTTAATATCATACACAATGCTGGTGCATTATACAACCCATTAATTTTAAGGATAACTAGCACCTGCCCAGCTCCAGTGTCACCGTCTATTATGACAACATTGCTTTTAGCCTTAGGCCCACCAGAGCATCCCCTAGTGGGCCAGTTTGAGCAATGCCACAGGAGCTACAAGGTAGCAATAGGCATCTTGCACCAGGCCCTCTTTGCTTCACAGTAGCAGCTGCAGTAACAGCATTGTTACAGTATCGGAGGGGGGATTTAGATTGCTGGAGCCCCCCATGCATAAACCTCCATAACCTCCACAATTCTTACCTAAACCTTGTTTCCCTGCGCGAAATGCAGCCCCGCAATTGTTGGCCGGCAGCAACTATTTGCGGGCCCACATTTCCCCTTGGGTATCAAGGTTCAGATAAGGATTGCAGGGGTTGGGGGGTCTATGTGCGGGGGGGCTCCAGCAATCTGGATGCCCCGCAAAATTGTCACAATGTGGCCCCACATCAATTATGTAGGAAATGGGTGTGGGGCAACTTTGAAGGGTTTTAATCTTTTAATTGTGGGGCCAGTGGTGGGAGTAGTGGGTCAGGGTGTGTGTTGTGCTGTGGAGGATTTATGTCAGCTCCAATGACTCTCTGTTAAAACTCTTTCTTAGCAGCACAGAATTGAAACAAAATCTAAATATCATCATTATCAGCAAAAAAAGATACCAAGAAAGCAATAAATTATTTTCACAGTTCTATCCAATAATAAAAGTTGTAGTTGAATTAGTGACTTGAGTTGAAATCTTAGATGCTACAATAAAGCAGATACTTCAAGGTAATGTTGCTTAACTAAAGATTCCCTTGTAATATGTAGTTTAATATTTAAAGGGTAAGTTCACTTTTGATTGAATTGTTGAAAGTGTATATTTTTCTGTGGCAAAATGATTACTTAAAGGTGCTGAGCTGATCTAGTGCACCAAGTGTAGACAGATTGCTGATAGTTGCACATGACACTACTGCTGGGCATGGTTGTGTGAGCTCCATCACCTCAGCAGTGTTCTGTGTATACAGGGCTCACTTCTCTCCTCTTGGTGTACAGACTTGGTGTACCATGCCATTAGCAACAGATTGTAGGTGGTGATAACTGCTTCCATTAAACACACATTTTCCAACATAGGAAAACTCTAGATCAGCTTAGCACCTTGAGCACATCAGTTTGGCACAAAAAATACACGGGGAGGCCGATTCATCAATAGCGCCAGGTAGCGACAGATGAGCGACTGTAGCGTGATTTTTTCAGCGCCAGCCAGTATTCGCTGTGCTTGGCCGGCATTAGCTTGATGACAGCGACTCAGTCGGTGTGCGGTAATGTTGAATACGGGCTGGGGGGTCGCTGTTTCACAGGTCCAGCGTTGTATGTGAGCGCCTGACAACGAATGGCCAGAGCGAACGGCTAGCTTCATATTCATCAAAAAATCACGCTCCGAATGTGCTGTCGCTGTCCATTCCTTGTTTAAACCCCAGAGCGCTGGCGGCGATCTGTATTAACTAGTTTTTAACCCCTAAACAACCATATTTTTTGAATGTAACATTATACATGTTTTTAGAATCATTTTGTTATATGAATACATTAATCTCAGACCTGTTAGATCAATTCTGCACTTTTTTTTTTTTTTTTTTTTTTTGACTTAAAAATAATTCCTAACATTGCAGAAGTGTTCTCCGATTTTTTGACATTAAAAAAAAAATTTAAAAAAAAAATACCAATTAATTATGATTAATTATAGCTTGCTCCATTGAAATGCATTGGACATCGCCAGGGAGCGACAGCTCATACCTGGCGCTGTGAGGGAATTTGCAGCGGCGCTGTTCGGTCCAGGCGGCTTCATGATGAATGCCGCGCTAGCCGTCGCTCTCGCCGGCGCTAGCCTCATTTTGCTTGATAAATGCGTCATTGTGACCGCCGCGGGCGTACTTGAGTCGGTAGTCGCCGTTAGCTGCCGCTACCTGGCGCTCGTCAGACACTACCTGGCGCTATCGCTTGATGAATAAGGGCATTGGTGTACCATGCCATTAGCAACAGATTGTAGGTGGTGATAACTGCTTCCATTAAACACACATTTTCCAACATAGGAAAACTCTAGATCAGCTTAGCACCTTGAGCACATCAGTTTGGCACAAAAAATACACGGGGAGGCCGATTCATCAATAGCGCCAGGTAGCGACAGATGAGCGACTGTAGCGTGATTTTTTCAGCGCCAGCCAGTATTCGCTGTGCTTGGCCGGCATTAGCTTGATGACAGCGACTCAGTCGGTGTGCGGTAATGTTGAATACGGGCTGGGGGGTCGCTGTTTCACAGGTCCAGCGTTGTATGTGAGCGCCTGACAACGAATGGCCAGAGCGAACGGCTAGCTTCATATTCATCAAAAAATCACGCTCCGAATGTGCTGTCGCTGTCCATTCCTTGTTTAAACCCCAGAGCGCTGGCGGCGATCTGTATTAACTAGTTTTTAACCCCTAAACAACCATATTTTTTGAATGTAACATTATACATGTTTTTAGAATCATTTTGTTATATGAATACATTAATCTCAGACCTGTTAGATCAATTCTGCACATATTTTTTTTTTTTTTTTTTTTTTTACTTAAAAATAAATCCTAACATTGCAGAAGTGTTCTCCGATTTTTTGACATTAAAAAAATTAAAAAAAAAATTATTACCAATTAATCATGAATTATTATAGATTGCTCCATTGAAATGCATTGGACATCGCCAGGGAGCGACAGCTCATACCTGGCGCTGTGAGGGAATTTGCAGCGGCGCTGTTTGGTCCAGGCGGCTTCATGATGAATGCCGCGCTAGCCGTCCCTCTCGCCGGCGCTAGCCTCATTTTGCTTGATAAATGCGTCATTGTGACCGCCGCCGGGCGTACTTGAGTCGGTAGTCGCCGCTAGCTGCCGCTACCTGGCGCTCGTCGGACACTACCTGGCGCTATCGCTTGATGAATAAGGGCCTAAGTATTAGTACTGATAAAATGATAGTGGAACTGATAGTTGGTGATAGCTCAGTTGCATAGTTAAATAATGAATACTGTTCAAAAAAGACATTTGTCCATCATGTTTAATCAAGGGTGTTGGGGTAGGGGAAGTTATTTTTCTTTTATTGTTTTACTGATAACAGCTGATAGTGAATGTCAGTGTTGTTTTCTTCCAATTAAGCATTAGTGATGAGCGAGTAGTATTCGACCGAGCCGGTATTCGATCGAATACTACGCTGTTCGTCATACTCGATTTCGATCGAGTACAGCGGCGATGGCGCACTCACAATTCGTTTCCCCTCCCACCTTCCCTGGCGCGTTTTTTACACCAATCACCATGCAGGGGGGGTGGGACAGGTCCTGGGAGGACGCTGGCATCGCGAAAACGGCGTCTACACGCATTGGCTGGAAAAACCATGTGACCTCGAATATACAAAACTCAGCACTTCCTCTTCGTCAGCATTAGCAGCTTGAACTTAGTGAGGGACAGACGCTCACAGCAGGGAAAGACAGGCTGTCGCTGGCAGGGCCCCAGAAGCTCGGAATATTGCTTTTACCACCATCTATACCAGCTACCAGAAGACAAGACAGTCCTTAAGAGCCCTTATTAGGGCTGCTACGCTGAACAGTATATAGCTCATAT
This sequence comes from Gastrophryne carolinensis, assembly GCA_027917425.1. Classification (NCBI taxonomy): domain Eukaryota; kingdom Metazoa; phylum Chordata; class Amphibia; order Anura; family Microhylidae; genus Gastrophryne; species Gastrophryne carolinensis. Next base: position 247,712,685 of record CM051238.1, read on the forward strand.
TCTATGTAGTCAGGCAGGGCCCCAGAAGCTCAGAATATACCTTTTACCACCATATATACCAGCTACCAGAAGACAAGACAGTCCTTAATAGCCCTTATTAGGGCTGCTACGCTGAACAGTATATAGCTCATTTTCTATTTAGTCAGGCAGGGCCCCAGAAGCTCAGAATATACCTTTTACCACCATATATACCAGCTACCAGAAGACAAGACAGTCCTTAATAGCCCTTATTAGGGCTGCTACGCTGAACAGTATATAGCTCATTTTCTATTTAGTCAGGCAGGGCCCCAGAAGCTCAGAATATACCTTTTACCACCAGCTACCAGAAGACAAGACAGTCCTTAATAGCCCTTATTAGGGCTGCTACGCTGAACAGTATATAGCTCATTTTCTATTTAGTCAGGCAGGGCCCCAGAAGCTCAGAATATACCTTTTACCACCATATATACCAGCTACCAGAAGACAAGACAGTCCTTAATAGCCCTTATTAGTGCTGCTATGTTGAACAGTATATAGCTCATTTTCTATGTAGTCAGGCAGGGCCCCAGAAGCTCAGAATATACCTTTTACCACCATATATACCAGCTACCAGAAGACAAGACAGTCCTTAATCCCTTATTAGTGCTGCTATGTTGAACAGTATATAGCTCATTTTCTATTTAGTCAGGCAGGGCCCCAGAAGCTCAGAATATACCTTTTACCACCATATATACCAGCTACCAGAAGACAAGACAGTCCTTAATCCCTTATTAGTGCTGCTATGTTGAACAGTATATAGCTCATTTTCTATTTAGTCAGGCAGGGCCCCAGAAGCTCAGAATATACCTTTTACCACCATATATACCAGCTACCAGAAGACAAGACAGTCCTTAATCCCTTATTAGTGCTGCTATGTTGAACAGTATATAGCTCATTTTCTATTTAGTCAGGCAGGGCCCCAGAAGCTCAGAATATACCTTTTACCACCATATATACCAGCTACCAGAAGACAAGACAGTCCTTAATCCCTTATTAGTGCTGCTATGTTGAACAGTATATAGCTCATTTTCTATTTAGTCAGGCAGGGCCCCAGAAGCTCAGAATATACCTTTTACCACCATATATACCAGCTACCAGAAGACAAGAGAGTCATTGAGAGCCCTTATTAGGGCTACTATGCTGAACAGTATATAGCTCATATGTAGGCAGGCAGGGCCCCAGAAGCTCAGAATATACCTTTTACCACCATATATACCAGCTACCAGAAGACAAGACAGTCCTTAATCCCTTATTAGTGCTGCTATGTTGAACAGTATATAGCTCATTTTCTATGTAGTCAGGCAGGGCCCCAGAAGCTCAGAATATACCTTTTACCACCATATATACCAGCTACCAGAAGACAAGACAGTCCTTAATAGCCCTTATTAGGGCTGCTACGCTGAACAGTATATAGCTCATTTTCTATTTAGTCAGGCAGGGCCCCAGAAGCTCAGAATATACCTTTTACCACCATATATACCAGCTACCAGAAGACAAGACAGTCCTTAATCCCTTATTAGTGCTGCTATGTTGAACAGTATATAGCTCATTTTCTATTTAGTCAGGCAGGGCCCCAGAAGCTCAGAATATACCTTTTACCACCATATATACCAGCTACCAGAAGACAAGACAGTCCTTAAGAGCCCTTATTAGGGCTGCTACGCTGAACAGCATATAGCTCATTTTCTATTTAGTCAGGCAGGGCCCCAGAAGCTCAGAATATACCTTTTACCACCATATATACCAGCTACCAGAAGACAAGACAGTCCTTAATAGCCCTTATTAGGGCTGCTACGCTGAACAGTATATAGCTCATTTTCTATTTAGACAGGCAGGGCCCCAGAAGCTCAGAATATACCTTTTACCACCATATATACCAGCTACCAGAAGACAAGACAGTCCTTAATCCCTTATTAGTGCTGCTATGTTGAACAGTATATAGCTCATTTTCTATGTAGTCAGGCAGGGCCCCAGAAGCTCAGAATATACCTTTTACCACCATATATACCAGCTACCAGAAGACAAGACAGTCCTTAATCCCTTATTAGTGCTGCTATGTTGAACAGTATATAGCTCATTTTCTATTTAGTCAGGCAGGGCCCCAGAAGCTCAGAATATACCTTTTACCACCATATATACCAGCTACCAGAAGACAAGACAGTCCTTAAGAGCCCTTATTAGGGCTGCTACGCTGAACAGTATATAGCTCATTTTCTATTTAGTCAGGCAGGGCCCCAGAAGCTCAGAATATACCTATTACCACCATATATACCAGCTACCAGAAGACAAGACAGTCCTTAATAGCCCTTATTAGGGCTGCTACGCTGAACAGTATATAGCTCATTTTCTATTTAGTCAGGCAGGGCCCCAGAAGCTCAGAATATACCTTTTACCACCATATATACCAGCTACCAGAAGACAAGACAGTCCTTAATCCCTTATTAGTGCTGCTATGTTGAACAGTATATAGCTCATTTTCTATTTAGTCAGGCAGGGCCCCAGAAGCTCAGAATATACCTTTTACCACCATATATACCAGCTACCAGAAGACAAGACAGTCCTTAAGAGCCCTTATTAGGGCTGCTACGCTGAACAGTATATAGCTCATTTTCTATTTAGTCAGGCAGGGCCCCAGAAGCTCAGAATATACCTTTTACCACCATATATACCAGCTACCAGAAGACAAGACAGTCCTTAATAGCCCTTATTAGGGCTGCTACGCTGAACAGTATATAGCTCATTTTCTATTTAGTCAGGCAGGGCCCCAGAAGCTCAGAATATACCTTTTACCACCATATATACCAGCTACCAGAAGACAAGAGAGTCATTGAGAGCCCTTATTAGGGCTACTATGCTGAACAGTATATAGCTCATATGTAGGCAGGCAGGGCCCCAGAAGCTCAGAATATACCTTTTACCACCATATATACCAGCTACCAGAAGACAAGACAGTCCTTAATCCCTTATTAGTGCTGCTATGTTGAACAGTATATATCTCATATCCTATGTAGTCAGGCAGGGCCCCAGAAGCTCAGAATATCGCATTTACCACCATATATACCAGCTACCAGAAGACAAGAGAGTCATTGAGAGCCCTTATTAGGGCTGCTATGTTTTAAAAATTGTGTGGAGGCCCAAGAGCTGAGACCTTTTAAAAATTGTGTGGAGGCCCAAGAGCTGAGACCTTTTAAAAATTGTGTGGAGGCCCAAGAGCTGAGACCTCTCAAACATTGTGTGGAGGCCCAAGAGCTGAGACCTTTTAAAAATTGTGTGGAGGCCCACGAGCTGAGACCTCTTAAAAATTGTGTGGAGGCCCAAGAGCTGAGACCTTTTAAAAATTGTGTGGAGGCCCAAGAGCTGAGACCTCTCAAACATTGTGTGGAGGCCCAAGAGCTGAGACCTTTTAAAAATTGTGTGGAGGCCCACGAGCTGAGACCTCTTAAAAATTGTGTGGAGGCCCAAGAGCTGAGACCTTTTAAAAATTGTGTGGAGGCCCAAGAGCTGAGACCTCTCAAACATTGTGTGGAGGCCCAAGAGCTGAGACCTTTTAAAAATTGTGTGGAGGCCCAAGAGCTGAGACCTTTTAAAAATTGTGTGGAGGCCCAAGAGCTGAGACCTCTCAAACATTGTGTGGAGGCCCAAGAGCTGAGACCTTTTAAAAATTGTGTGGAGGCCCAAGAGCTGAGACCTTTTAAAAATTGTGTGGAGGCCCAAGAGCTGAGACCTTTTAAAAATTGTGTGGAGGCCCAAGAGCTGAGACCTCTTAAAAATTGTGTGGAGGCCCAAGAGCTGAGACCTCTTAAAAATTGTGTGGAGGCCCAAGAGCTGAGACCTTTTAAAAATTGTGTGGAGGCCCAAGAGTTGAGACCTCTTAAAAATTGATTGTATTAAGCCTAAGAGGTGAGCCATAATTTTTTTCATTAATACAGCAATTCTACGGCGGTTAAGGAGGAGGAGGAGGAGGAGGAGGAGGAAATGGCACTTCATACAGATGGCACTTCACTCTTGGCTGCTTTCCACTGTTGTACAAGCAAAGTCCGGGTCAATCCACTTGCTGTTCATTTTGATTAGCGTCAGCCTGTCGGCACTGTCGGTTGACAGGCGGCTGCGCTTATCGGTTATAATGCCCCCGGCTGCGCTGAACACACCCTTTCTGATAGCACACTGGCGGCAGGGCAGGCAAGCACCTCCAAGGCGTACAGGGACAGTTCCAGCCACGTGTCCAACTTGGAGACCCAGTAAGTGTAGGTCGCCGAGGGATCGGGGAGGACAGGGGTGTGGTCTGCCAGGTAGTCCCGCAACATCCGCCGATACTTGTCCCTCCTGCTGATAGCGGGCCCCGCAGTGATGGAAGTTGCACGAGGGGGTGACATGAACGTGTCCCACACCTTGGAGAGTGTTCCCCTGGTGGCTGTGGGCCTGATCGATGTTGTCAGACTCTGGGAGACACTCTCCTCTCTGCTGCCAGCGATGCTGGGTGGGAAAATCTGCATCATGTTCTGCAAGAGTTCCCTCTGGTATTCCAGTAATCGATTCGTCCTCTCCTCTACCGGAATAAAAGAGGAGAAGTTATCTTTATACCGGGGGTCCAGGAGTGCGAAGACCCAGTATAGTTTGTTCTCCAATATCCGGACAACACGTATGTCCCGGGAAAAGCAGCCCAGCATGAAGTCAGCCATGTGTGCCAGACTCTGAGTAGGCATGACGTCACTGCCCCCACCAGAAGGATCATTTTCCATTTCCTCCTCTTCCTCCTCCTCTCCGCCCCATCCGCGCTGAACCAATGGGACGCACACAGCCTGACTGCTACCCTCGCCGCCAGCATCCTCTTCCACAGCCACCTCCACGTTGTCCTCCTCCTCCTCATCCTCCTCCTGCAACTGCCACCGAGCAGCAGACAAAAGTGTGGTCTGACTGTCTACCTGCGTTGCGTCTCCTCCTACCCCCATCTCCTCTGTGTGCAATGCGTTCTCCCTTATTGCGATGAGCGATTCTTTAAGGACGCCTAGGAGCGGGATGGTTACGCTCACTATAGCGTCCTCGCTGCTGACCTTCTTAGTGGACTCCTCAAAGATACGCAATACATCGCATATGTCTGCCATCCATGGCCACTCGTGGTTGGCAAACTGAGGGAGCTGAGTTGGAGGCACGCGTGGATGCATCATCTGGTACTCCATCAATGCTTTCTGCTGCTCACACACCCTGGCCAACATGCAATAGGTGGAATTCCAGCGAGTGGGCAGGTCGCACAACAGCCGATGTTGAGGCAAATGGAGGCGTTGCTGGATTTTTTTTTAAGCTAGCAGCAGCTACAGTTGACTTCCGAAAGTGAGCGCACTTTGACCAGTAGCTCTGCCAGGTTGGGGTAAGTCTTTAGAAACTTTTGTACTACCAAATTAAAAACGTGGGCCAGGCATGGTACGTGATTGAGTTCTGCAAGCTCCAGAGCCGCCACCAGGTTACGGCCGTTATCGCACACGACCATGCCTGGTCCTAGCTGCAGCGGCGACAGCCACATCTCTGTCTGCTGCAATATGGCGTGCCTCACCTCTGCGGCGCTGTGCTTCCTGTCGCCCAAGCTGATGAGCTTAAGCACCGCCTGCTGACGTCTCCCCGTGCCAGTGCTGCAACGCTTCCAGCTAGGGGCTGAGGGCGATGTTAAGGCAGAGGAGGAGGAGGAGGAGGAGGAGGAGGATGAGGAGGAGGAGGATGAGGAGGAGGAGGATGAGGAGGAGGAGGAGGAGGAGGAGGAGGAGGAGGAGGAGGAGGAGGAGGAGGAAGAGGAGGAGGAGGATGAGGAGGAGGAGGATGAGGAGGAGGAGGAGGAGGAGGAGGAAGAGGAGGGGGGTCTATCAGAACCTGTGCTGGCAATCTTGGGCGGGGGTGGTATGTAGGCCGTCCCTGTTTGCGACCCCGTCCCCGCTTCCACAACATTCACCCAGTGTGCCGTCAAAGAGATGTAGCGTCCTTGGCCGCAAGCGCTTGTCCACGAGTCGGTGGTCAAGTGGACCTTTGCGCTGACTGCGTACCTCAGGGTCCGCCTGATGTTACGCGACACGTGCTGGTGCAGGGCGGGGACGCCACACCGGGAAAAATAGTGGCGGCTAGGGACGGAATAGCGAGGTGCGGCAGCCGCCATCAGGTCGCGGAAGGCCTGCGTCTCCACAAGCCTAAACGGCAACATCTCCAGGGCCAGCAGTTTGGAGATGAGGCAGGTTAAGGCTTGGGCTTGGGGGTGACTGGAGGCGTACTTCCGCCTGCGGTTGAACGCCTGCGAGATGGACAGTTGATGGGACGAGGAGATGGAAGGTGCAGACGAAGATGCGGGGGAAGGTGGGGCTGAAGGAGAAGGCCCCAAAGTAGCCGAGGCAGAGGCAGATGTGGAGGTGTCCTGGCTGGAGGTCTGGACCGCAGTGGCAGCACACAACAAAGGGGAAGAGGCAGTGGCAGCAAGACGGGGCGCAGGTTGTATTGCGTTTGCTCTCTCCCACTCAGCCCAGTGCTTGAATTCCAAGTGACGGCGCATGCCTGAGGTGGTCAGATTGCTCTTCTCAGAGCCCCTACTCAGTTTTGAGTGGCAGATTGCGCAAACCGCGCTCAGTTTGTCATCCGCGCAAACGTTAAAAAATCTCCACACCACAGAAGTACGAGGCCTCGATGGGGGAGCTTCACGCGACTGCCTGCTGCCGGGAAGAGCTTCGGCCCTGCTGGCTGTGGCCTGCCTTCTCTGTCTGGACTGTCCTCTGCCTCTGGACTGTCCTCTGCCTCTTGCTGCCTTATTCGGTGATGCGCAGACCGCATCTCCACTGCTTTCCCCGCTGGACATCACCCCTGTCCAAGTGGGGTCGGTCATTTCGTCGTCCACCACCTCCTCTTCCACTTCCTCTCTCTGCTCCTCCTCCTGCCCACTGGACATTCCAACAGCCTCCCTTGATGGCAACTGCGTCTCATCATCATCGCTCATGATAGCAGATGCTGGTTCCGGGTCCACATCACTAGCAGATGGCGGATACTCAAGTGTTTGGGCATCACTACAAACAAATTCCTCTGCTAGCTCCTGGGATTCTTGCAGCACATCTGGAAAAGGACCCGAAAAGAGGTCCTGGGAGGGGTCAAGGTTGGGCTGACTCTGTTGGCCAGGTTGGGAGGAAGGAGGGTCAGAGTGAGACTGTGTGGATGACTGGGTGGTGGACAAGTGACTGGAAGCGTTATCGGCCATCCATTGCACCACCTGTTCACGCTGCTCAGGCCTTAACAGAGGTGTACCCCGCCCCCCGCATAACTGTCCCATAAAGGCAGGGAAGCTGGATGAGCGTAATGCTGGCTGCCCCTCACCAGCACGCATTGTATCCCCACTGGCTTCAACGCGGTTTGTGCCCCCACCAGCATTTCCGCGCCCCCGTCCTCGTCCACGTCCCTTTGCGCTAGCCCTCCGCATTTCAGACGTTTTACTTTTTTGGCCACGCGTTATGCCAAATATAAAACACCTGGCTATACAGCCGTATACTGCCAGAAGGTGAAATGGTGCCTATACGCACCGTGTATAAAACAGTGTTTTGTTGGCACAGAGGACACAAAACAGTAGTGCCAAATATAAATATATTTTTAAGAACACCTGGCTATACAGCCGTATACTGCCAGAAGGTGAAATGGTGCCTATATACGCACCGGGTATATAACAAGGTTTTGTTGGTAAAGAGGACACAAAACAGTAGTGCCAAATATAAAAAATATTTTTAAGAAAAACACCTGGCTATACAGCCGTATACTGCCAGAAGGTGAAATGGTGCCTATACGCACCGTGTATAAAACAGTGTTTTGTTGGCACAGAGGACACAAAACAGTAGTGCAAAATATAGTTTTGTATATAGGTGCTAATACACCACTGAAGTCTTTCTGTCCCTATTCCAGCATCAGCAGCTACCCCTCACTAAAGCAGCCGTTTTGAGCAGAGTGTATATAGTTTTGTATATAGGTGGTAATACACCACTGAAGTCTTTCTGTCCCTATTCCAGCAGCAGCAGCTACCCCTCACTAAAGCAGCCGTAGCTGCAGTACTAATAAGTGCTCAGCTCTTGGGCCTCCACACAATGTTTGAGAGGTCTCAGCTCTTGGGCCTCCACACAATGTTTGAGAGGTCTCAGCTCTAGGGCCTCCACACAATTTTTAAAAGGTCTCAGCTCTTGGGCCTCCACACAATGTTTGAGAGGTCTCAGCTCTTGGGCCTCCACACAATTTTTAAAAGGTCTCAGCTCTTGGGCCTCCACACAATTTTTAAAAGGTCTCAGCTCTTGGGCCTCCACACAATTTTTAAAAGGTCTCAGCTCTTGGGCCTCCACACAATTTTTAAAAGGTCTCAGCTCTTGGGCCTCCACACAATGTTTGAGAGGTCTCAGCTCTTGGGCCTCCACACAATTTTTAAAAGGTCTCAGCTCTTGGGACTCCACACAATTTTTAAAAGGTCTCAGCTCTTGGGCCTCCACACAATTTTTAAAAGGTCTCAGCTCTTGGGCCTCCACACAATGTTTAAGAGGTCTCAGCTCGTGGGACTCCACACAATGTTTGAGAGGTCTCAGCTCTTGGGCCTCCACACAATTTTTAAGAGGTCTCAGATCTTGGGCCTCCACACAATTTTTAAGAGGTCTCAGCTCTAAGCTTCCCTTACTGCTGGGGTGACACACTGTAACAAACCTCCTCCTGTAAGCTTCCCTGACTGCTGGGGTGACACACTGTAACAAACCTCCTCCTGTAAGCTTCCCTTACTGCTGGGGTGACACACTGTAACAAACCTCCTCCTGTAAGCTTCCCTTACTGCTGGGGTGACACACTGTAACAAACCTCCTCCTTTAAGCTTCCCTTACTGCTGGGGTGACACAATGACACAAGAGGACATGTCTGACCACATCTCACACACACACACACACACACACACAATGACAATTAGGGGTGGGGTCTATTTATTTTCCCCCTTGCCTATGCCATCTGTGGTTGTCATTAGGCAACGTGATTTTAAGGGGTGCAGAATTTTGTTCTTCTTTTTTGTACAGTTTGGCTTGGGGTCCATGGCAATGTAGAGGAAAGAAGGTTTCCTTGTCTTGTCTCACTTTACATAGAAGTAATATTGTGTTTGGAGTGTATTGTTGAGAGGCTGTGATAGTGGCGTAATAGTGCGACTTGGGCGCGTTATATGCACCCAGACATGCTTCCCCTGCTGTCCCAGTTGCATTCCAGCAGTGTTGGCATCATTTTCTGATGTTTCAGGGTGGACTTGGTGACCTCCAAGTGGTCGAATTGAGATTTCCAAGTGTCGAGCATTTTTTTCCCATAGACTATAATGGGATTCGATATTCGGTCGAGTAGTCGAGTAACGCGGTCTATTCGAATCGAAATTCGAAATTTCGAATATTTCACTACTCGCTCATCTCTATTAAGCATCTTTTCTTTTTTGAAGCTGTCAGCGGTTGATGTCGCAGCAAGCTTCTGTGTGAGGATATTCCACAGATTTATAGTTCTTATGGTAAAAAATGTTTGTCGCCTTCTGTCAAAGCGAGTGCCCCTTTGTCTAGAGAGGATTTTACCTGAAATAGTGTTTCCCCATATTTTTTGTATTGCTAATTTATATATTTATACAAGTCAAGTTAATCGTGTCACCCCCTAAGTTGTCTCCTCTCAAGACTAAACAGATTTAATTCTTATAATCTTTCCTCGTAACTAAGATCCTTCATTACTCTTATTAGTTTGGTGGCTCTCCTCTGCACCCTTTCCAGAGTCAGAGCGTCCTTTCTGTGAATGGGTGTCCAGAACTGGACGGCATATTCCAGGTAATGGTGCACCAGTGCCTTGTAAAGAGGCAGCATTACATCCCTATCCCATGATTTCAAGCATCTTTTAATGCATGATAATATCTTGGTGGCCTTGGAAACAGCTGCTTGGCATCGCATGCTGTTATTTAGCCTATGGTCTACCAGTACCCCTAGATCCTTCTCAACAAGTGGCTCTCCCAGTTTTTCACCCCTGAGGACATATGTGGCCTGCAGGTTATTAGACCCCAAGCGCATGACTTTACATTTCTCCACATTGATCTTCATTTGTCAGGTGGATGCCCAGACATTCAAAGTCCAAGTCAGCTTGAAGCTTGTGAACATCTTCGTTAGACTGCACTGTGCTACATATCTTTGTGTCATCTGCAAAAACAAAGACAGTGCATTTAATTCCAACTTCTTTGTCATTTACAAACAAGTTGAATAATAGTGGACCCAGTACTGAACCCTGTGGTACACCGCTTACAACCGGTAACCATTCATAGGAGGTATCATTAACCACAATTCTTTGCACACAATCCTTAATCCAGTTTCAATCCAGTTACAAACTGTTTTTTTCTAATCCTGAAGACCTCAATTTCTCCAATAAGCGTCTATAGGAGACAGTGTCAAATGCTTTTGCAAAATCCAGAAAAACTATATCTACAGTCGCCCCTCCAGGCGTGTTAGTCTGGCAGCTTCAGTCCTCAGTAAAACTGTGCTGGTTGTCACTTATAATATTAAGCATAATTATATATTCGTGTATGTTGTCTCTTAACAGCCCCTTAAGCAATTTTCCCACAGTGGATGTTAAACTCACGGGTCTGTATTTGCCCAGAGAAGACCCAGAGCCTTTTTTAAAAATGGACACCACATTTTCCTTGCACCATTCCCTTGGCACCATACCAGTTGCTAGTGAGTCTTTAAAGATCAAGAACAGGGGTGATGATATTAGTGAGCTGAGTTCTTTAAGAACTCATGGGTGAAGTCCATCTGGTCCTGCAGTCTTATTCACATTTAAATTTTTTAGTCTTTTTGGATGATATCCCTATCCAGATGCTTAGCTTGTTGAGTATTATACTTGGGCTTTTACTATTCGTGGCATCTCCTGTGTTGGCTCCTTTCTTCTCTCTTGTATACACAGAGCTAAAGAATCCATTTAACAGCTCCGTCTTCTCTTCATCCCCAGTGAACATTTCCCTATTATCATGAATTAGGGCACCTACCGTATTTGCCGGCGTATAAGACGACTGGGCGTATAAGACGGCCCCCCAACATTTCCACAAAAAATATAGAGTTTGTTAAATACTCACAGTATAAGACTACTCCCTCTTCCGCACACCAAATAAAACGTAAAAGAACATCAGATTTTATTTCAACATGTTAATTCCCTTCCCCAGAGTCCCTGGGTGGCTTCTTACAGTCATATTTTCTGGCTTCTTACAGTCATGGGTCATCCCTCAATACAGGCATGGGGCATCCCTCAGTACAGGCATGGGGCATCCCTCAGTACAGACATGGGGGCATCCCTCAGTACAGGCATGGGGCATCCCTCAGTACAGGCATGGGGGCATCCCTCAGTACAGGCATGGGGCATCCCTCAGTACAGGCATGGGGCATCCCTCAGTACAGGCATGGGGCATCCCTCAGTACAGGCATGGGGCATCCCTCAGTACAGGCATGGGGCATCCCTCAGTACAGGCATGGGGCATCCCTCAGTACAGGCATGGGGGCATCCCTCAGTACAGGCATGGGGGCATCCCTCAGTACAGGCATGGGGGCTTCCCTCAGTACAGGCATGGGGGCTTCCCTCAGTACAGGCATGGGGGCATCCCTCAGTACAGGCATGGGGCATCCCTCAGTACAGGCATGGGGGCATCCCTCAGTACAGGCATGGGGGCTTCCCTCAGTATAGGCATGGGGGCTTCCCTCAGTACAGGCATGGGGCATCCCTCAGTACAGGCATGGGGGCATCCCTCAGTACAGGCATGGGGCATCCCTCAGTACAGACATGGGGCATCCCTCAGTACAGGCATGGGGCATCCCTCAGTACAGGCATGGGGCATCCCTCAGTACAGGCATGGGGGCATCCCTCAGTACAAGCATGGGGGCATCCCTCAGTACAGGCATGGGGGCATCCCTCAGTACAGGCATGGGGCATCCCTCAGTACAGGCATGGGGCATCCCTCAGTACAGGCATGGGGCATCCCTCAGTACAGGCATGGGGCATCCCTCAGTACAGGCATGGGGCATCCCTCAGTACAGGCATGGGGCATCCCTGAGTACAGGCATGGGGCATCCCTCAGTACAGGCATGGGGCATCCCTCAGTACAGCCAGCGAGTTGCCCCACTCCCTCCTCCCCCCGCCCCGCCCCGCCCCGCCGCTCACACACTTACCGATGATCGGAGGGCCGGTCTGCCCGTCCCTGCTGTTCCTGTCACCGCCGCCACCACCGCCGCTACCGCCACCGCCGCCGCTACCGCCGCCGCTCTCATACACACAAACACGCACACACATTCATGCTTACAGGCACTTCCTTGCTGTTGCGCGCTGGTCGTCGGTGGGCGTGCCCCAGATGGCCAGCGTCCATTGTTTTCATTGGACGGCGGCCATCTGGGACACGCCCACCGACGACCAGCGCGCAACAGCCAGGAAGTGAAGTAAGCATGAATGTGTGTGTGTTAGTGTGTATGAGAGCGGCGGCGACAGGAACAGCAGGGACGGGCAGGCCAGCCAGCCGCAACGGCCACCCCTCACCCTCACTGTGCACCCGGCGTATAAGACGACCCCCCCACTGGGAGGGGGAAAAAGTCGTCTTATACGCCGGCAAATATGGTACCTGTTCTGATTTAGTTTTCATTTAATAAAAAAAATTTTAAAAATGATTAGGGTTTGTTTTGTTTTGGTTTTTTGGCTACATCTCTTTAACTTTGTGCTTTTGCCAACCTTATTTCTTTGTTACATGCTTTATTCACTAATTTATACTTTTCAAGCGTTACAGCTGAAAGCTCAGCCTTGTAATTTTTAAATGCCCCTTTCTTGTTCCTTATTGCCCTTTTAACCGCAGGTGTCAGCCATGAGGGGTTTAATTTTAGCCAATTATATTTGTTACCCATAGAAATACATTTAGCAATGTTGGTACTGACAATTGATTTAAAGCACTCCCATTTGGCATCTCTATCCTAATTCCTCAACAGATACTCCCAGTCTATGTCCTGGAGTGCAGCTCTGAGCCTGAGGAAGTTGGTCTTCCTAAAATTCAGTGTTTTTGCCTTCCCAGACAGAAAGACTTTCTTACAGTTTATGTTGAATACAACTATATTGTGGTCACCGGTGTTACATTGCATATGTTTATTTTCTCAGGGCTAAAGTCCATAAAATAAAGCTTATAGTGGAAAGCCACAAAAAAAAAACGAATTATCCAATTCCTGTAATCTGTTCTTGAAAGGAGTGTTATCACAAAGAAAATGGCCCAATAATAAAAATATACATAAATATGCAAGAGGGGGGATTACTTAACACTCTGGATCAAGAAAATAACAGACTTGCCTCTCTTTCTTTAAACTGAAGAAATAATAATTAGGGGAGCCAGGTTTTGGATGTACAATTCTGCTTTTGCAGGGGAGAACTGCTCAACTCGTTAACCTGTTCCCTTAGCCATCCTGTACAGGAATAGCAGCTTATTGGAATTTGTCTGATGTGTGTAAACAGTTTTACCCATCATGCAATGCTTTGGGCAGATATTTATAGGGTGGGGGTAAACTAGTGGTTTCCATATGCTAGCTCAGGAGACAGGCATTGTAATAGAGCATATCCCCACTGTAAAAGTGGAATGGTATACTCAAACACCTTTCACCCTACTAGGAGAAGAAAACCACAAGCTCAGTGGGCTGTTTAGTGGATCGACCCTGCTCAGTATGAAAGTAAAATTCTTATATATTTATGTGTGTGTGTGTGTGTGTGTGTGTGTGTGTATATATATATATATATATATATATATATATATATATATATATACATTACACAAACATATCTGTATGCACTGCATATGTATCTGCATGTATGTAGCAGTAAGCTGATAAAGGAGAGCATTTTACTCTCTTGGGTGATATATGTATTCAACTCCAGGCTGATTCCTCATATGCTAATACAGCCAATTTCCTCTTTTATTTCATTTCTGGAGCCTAAGTCTGTGATCACTGATAAGGTTCCCAAGGATACCGCCTTCACTCACAAATGAGAAAGTAGGGGGGAGAAATGTGATGGAGATGTGTAATTCGTGGAGAGCACTGGTAGATGAATAATTTAAAAACTCCGCCCGGAGATTTCATCCTAAAACGTGAGATAAGAGACACCACAGGGTCTTCTCTGTTTATTCAAAGCTTCATCTTCCAATGACAGATGACCTCCAAGGTCAAGGGCATGATGGGAAATGAAACTAACAGTAGGAAGAAGTATTGTATCCCACATGGAAGTAATGATTCATTCTGTTGGAGGAAAATGTGATTTTTCCTCTTTTTAACTTTCAGAATGTGACAGGTAAAAAAAAAAAATCTTTAGCGTGACAAATGCAACCGTTAATGTGTTTGTATTGTTGTGAATAGAAATAGTACCTAAAAGTAAAATGTATACCAAAATAAGATGGCAAGAAAATATGTAAGCTTAAAATATAATCGCCTGAAAAACAAGTAGATTTAAACTATTTTCTGACCTGCTTTACAATAAAGTTTTAGGACAATTTATGGCATATATATTTTTTAATAAAAATGTCTAATGTAGTCTTAGGGGTCATTTATTATTTTAAACACTTTCTAACATGCTGTAAACCTTGGTGTAGACCTAGCCCATTCCAGGGTTTCATCATGAATGCTTTACATAAAGAGTTAATTTCTGTCTTTGTTTTTAAAGTAAAACGCCTCCCTGATTTAGGATGCCCCACTGTGTGAGCCCCCTTTGGTGCCGCAAAACTCACCTCCTCTGGCGGCTCCCTCAATGCTGTAAACAATGGATAGTCAGTGCCACCACATCCCCAGCATCTTTGGGTGGTGCACAAGCTCCTGTACCCAGCCATTCAGATAGGCAGCATTTGAGCAAGACTGAAAAGGATTGAAATGTGCAGTGAAAATGGGGAGCTTACTTAAAAAAATAGAGAGCTGTATGTCTGAAGCTTTCTTCCAGACCTGTATGAGAACACAATTCTGAACACCTTTCAAGTCTATGGTGTAATTTTTAGTTAGTATTTTCTAATCGCTGATATTCTGCAATGTGCCTCTGAAACCAGGGGCCCCCAAAGTTCCAGTAATTCATTTGTAAAAAATGGAAGAGCCTCTCCCCCTTTTTGGCAACCAATATGAAAGAAAATACTCCTTTATCTCCAATAAACGTATTTGCATATAATAGCAGAACCCCTATGTGTTTATATAGAAAGTAGTAGCTACAGGAGACAAGATGTACAGAGTATTTTCCATCCCACAGCACACATCACATTGCACTATAAGCTTATCTGAATTTCAATAATAGGCTTGTGGTTGCTTTAGAAAATATCACAGCTGATTACAATTGGATCAATGAGGATAGATGATTGCTCTTTCGCGATAACAATGCAATGCAATGGACCTCTCAGCAGGGAGCTGTCTTTTCAGAATGACTTATCTTGTTTGATGGGGAGGCCGATTTATTAATAGTGCCAGGTAGCGACAGATGAGCGGCAGTAGCGTTATTTTCACAGCGCCCGCAAGTATTCGCTGTGCTTGGCCGTTGTTCGGTTGTTGACAGCGACTCAGTCAGTGTGCGGTAATGTTGAATACGGGGTTAGGAGTCGCTGTTTGACAGGTTCCGCGCATAATTACGCGGAATAATGAACGGCTCCCAGCATAATTATTATCAAATCACGCTCAAAAAATTCTCGCGCTGTGAAATGCTTGTTTAAACCCCAGAGCGCTGGCGGCGATGGGTTAAAAGTAGTTTTTTAACCCCCAAACAACCTTATTTTGTGAAAAAAAAAAATAAACAAGTTTTTATAAACATTTTGTAATATGAATACATTAATATCAGACCTGTAATATCAATTCTGCACAATTTTTTTTTTTTTTTTTTTTACCTTAAAAAAAATATCTAACATTGCAGAAGTGGTCACAGAATTTTTGACATTTAAAAAAAAAAAAAAAAAAAAAAAACATTAATATCAATTAATTATGAATATTTAAAGATTGCTCCATTGAAATGC
This sequence comes from Gastrophryne carolinensis, assembly GCA_027917425.1. NCBI lineage: Eukaryota > Metazoa > Chordata > Amphibia > Anura > Microhylidae > Gastrophryne > Gastrophryne carolinensis. The sequence goes on from CM051238.1 coordinate 247,728,730, forward strand.
ATTGGAGAGCGCCAGGTAGCGAGAGGTCATACCTGGCGCTGTGATGGGATTAGCAGCGGCGCTGTTCGTTGAAGTCTGATACATGATGAATCCTGCGCTAGCCGACGCTCTCGCCGGCGCTAGCCTCATTTAGTGTGATAAATGCGTGACAGTCTACAAATGATTAGTTGGTTAAAGGATGCTTTCTTGAAACCTAAACACCCCTCCCTCCTGTTTCCTTCCATAGACTTAAATGGTTTTGATATGTGTGGCCTACTTACAAATACCAAACGTTTGGCCAACTGCTTTTGCCAGAACTGATCTTAGGGCAGTGCCTGCCCTCACCCTGCCCTCACCCTGCTCCTTTCCTAGGGAACATCCAGATTTGGAATACCTCTGTGTCATTCCGGAATGAGGGAGTATACAGCTACCTGAGGGGGTCCACTATGGAAGGCTTTCTCCTGATCAACTTTATAGCATATAGTAATGCTACTGATACACCATAATATGAATCACCAGAGACATTTTTGTCTGCATTCACTGGCCAGACACACAACTTACTTTATTGAACCAAGTTGCATTTAGCCTTCTCTGTGAACCACAATACAGCTTGTGACAATCTCAGCCAAAAACGTTGTGTAATTCTCTGTTTTGAAGCAGTGGCAGTGTAGAATTTGAGCTGAGGAGGGTGTAAACGCTTAGCAGATACATGTTTGTTTAGTGTCTGTAGCAGAACTTTTAGGGTTCACATATCCTTTGAAGTTGCATCCATGTGTTTGACCTTCTACTTCAAACACAGTAAGTCCAGTTGTAGCAATTTAAATGCTTCAACGTGTGTAGCTAACCTATCAGGGACCAGGGGTTCATCCTGGCTGCCTAGTATACAAAGTGTTCAGCCTGACCACTCACAAAGCAGTCCAGTAAATGCTTCTAGTATTTATTGTAGGGTCTACTTCCAGTTTCAGCCACTGGTATAACATAACTGAGCACATGGCAGATTATAACATCACCATTTATGGACTCATCCCACGCTGACAACTCTAAAGTGAGGAAGTACTTCCCATTCAACAATTTCATACGACACTCTCTATTGTAATATATTTCCTCTGTATTGCTGCTGGATTTTGCAACAGTTACATTTGACCAGAACTGAATCTTGAAAATATTCGGGGGAAATTCAGCCAGCTCTATATGTATTTAAAAACACTTTAATGTTAGTAGTCCACCTTTAGATATTGGCAAGTAAATGCATTGTCTCATTATGTCAATATACAGTTCAAAGAACTGATGTAGAAAATATGTGCCCTATAATGTTCTTTTCTGATATTTGCTACAGATAATTCCATTCTTATTTATGTTTTTCCTGTGAATCAATAAAGAACCTGGTTTATGCTATGAGAGCTATTTATGTTGATGTTTGGATTTTGATTGTTGAATTATACCACAAATTTCTAAAGCGGTTTGCATAGCCCAGCTCAACTACATTAGTACAGCACAGAATGTGGCTGACAACTGGCGCTGATTCTAACTTGCAAATTTAATAGATTCCTGGATATTAGCTTTAAAATATATGAAATGTTCCACTAAAATACCAGCGCTCAAAAAGTCTAAGGCATCTGATTAAAAAAAGCGGAGCTGTGCTTCCGGGTTCCAATTGGTGGGTGGGCATTGCCTGTGTACTTCCAGCTCCCATTGAAAACAATGGGTGCCTCCTTAGAAAGGAAGTTCCTGGAGTAAGGAGGAGCTAAAAGGAAATCTGGTATGCATGTAAATACTTGCTGGAGACTAAACTTCAAGCAGCACTCACAACAAATCAACAGCCACACATACTCACAAACTAACAAATAAACTATTAGACTTTTTCTAGGAAGCGAGGAGAAGGAGGCACATAAACAAGGCTACAGGGACTTACCAGCTTATTATTGAGGGTATTAACAAACTTACTGACAAGAGTCATTGGCGACACAATGGCAGCAATTTGAAGAATGGTCTGCCAGGATGAAGTAGATTTTCAATTATTTCTATTGCTCTTTTTGCCACACGTGATACATAGTCATAATATAGTCATAAAGCCCTTTACATTCACATTAAGTAAACTGCTCTTTAGCTGCAAACCACATAAGATCTTAGCAATGATAAACCTAGTTAGTGGTAGAAAAAGAATGGGAGTCTGTTTCCATTACTTACGGAGCAATACTTCTCCTTGCAAGGTTCTCCACAACTGTCCACAACTGCCCATAAGAGTAACATGTAATGAAAATCCAATGTTCTTCAAGCAGATTAAGATATCTAAAGACTGCAATTCTTCTCAAAATGACAGACTTCAAGACCCTTGCCATACACATATTAGGGTTGATTCGGAGCCCCTTTCTCATCATTTTTATGGAGGTCTTGCTACCAAACGAAAAATCATGCAAAAATGAAAACATTTCACGCTAAAGTTCTCACAGAAAAAAGGCTCTGCTGAATCAGACGAGGTGAAAAAATTAACGAGAATGGAAATTTTCACGCAAAAAAAAACCAACCCTATTATGGTTGATTCAGCACCGGGAAAATGTATCTCACATTTTGTATGAGAAGTTTTTTTTCCTGTGCAACATTTTTATTGACATGGCTCCCGGCATCATTGTGGCCAACATCAACTGGAGAAAAAAAACATGATTTTATTACAAAAGGAGAGGAGATCCTGAAAACCATCTATAGAAACAACTTTGAGGAGATAGATGTGAAATGAGTCACGAATTTCTAAGTATGCTGGCAGATAAGTGAAGTTTAATTTTTTGTTATAATAAGATAGATGCCGAAAAACTGGGTGCTGTTTCTCACAAAGGCGGGTAATGCATACAATTTCGAGTTTGATCATTTTTAACTCAGCTTTAAATTAACCTGTTACCTGTAAGGTTCAGGATGGCAGTTAGAAGCTTGAGTACAAGTGGCAACAGGTAGGCCTGGTATGCTTGTTTAAAAAATAAGCTATTACTCAAATATGCGGGGTGGGCATTGTACCTCATTTGAATACAATAAAAGCATATATACTTTTAACATAATACCAATTTCTATACGTATATTTTCTATGGAACAAAAATGTTTTTTGATCTCTTCATTTTTAATTATAAATGTATAGGGCACCAGTCACTAGTCCTAGGTTATGGCTTGTTAATATTCTGCAAAGTCTCAGGATACAACTATAAGACAGAATTTAAATCTATGAACACGAGGCAATCATGCTCAGCAGAGTATAACAATAATTATAATAGAGATTAAATAAAAATAATTAGAAAATGCTCATCTAGTTTTGATGTATTAATTATTCTGACCCTGTTCTATTCACAGTCTAATTATCTGGTTCAGTGGAAATGCCAAGATTTCTACAACTCATAAAAATTACATTGAAGTAATTATGTCAGCAAACTAAACACTATTCATTTACCAAAGCTTTTAGGCAGTTATTTGAATTTACTTTTAACTGTTTTTCTCTTTCCCTTACTAATGTTGCAAAGCAGGGTTATTATGTAACTTTAAGGATCGATAGCATGAGGCTGTAAATAAATAAAGTCAATAATTCTTCTCATCTTTTAAATAAGCAATTTTCACTTTGAAGGTTTTTCTGTCTTTGACAGATCGGGGACATTTTGCAATATAAAATCAGGAGATATACATTTTGTTTCATGATATAGTTAAAGTGGACCAAACCCCACCCTGGAGTCTATGAGACTCAGGGCAGGCATACTAGCTTCCTCCGGGGCTCCCCTGTGCGAGATTTGGGATGCCCTGCTGTGTCAAACCCCCCAGGTTGCCCGAAAACTCACCTTTGTTCCTGGTCCAACAGTGCATGTGTGAGCATCCCCACTATCCCTTTAGCAGGCATTTGTGAATGGCCAGCGCGGCACGCTCACTGTTAAAAGGTAGCAGGGATGAGGCCGCTAGCGTGCTCAGAACCATTTGCATTAGACGTGCGCTGATTGGATGAGAGGGCATGCACCGTAGGACTAGGGACATGGGAGATTGGGCGACCTGGGGGGGTTCACACAGAGGGGCACCCCCAATCAGGGTGCCCGGGGGGCAAAGACCCAAACCCAGGATTGTCAAAATCCTGGGTTTTGGTCCACTTTAATAAAGATGAGCATGACTTGTGGGGAGACTCCTAGTTTAGCAGTACTATAAGGAGTGGAGCTACTATAAACAATGGGAGTCACTTACTATAATATTATTGTTGTTGTATATACCAACAGTTCAAGACTAGACACGTATGTGGACTGTCTTATAAGTTCCACACATAGCAGGGACATGTGTCTTGCTATGATAATGTTACTATAATGTTGTAGCTGGGTGAGGTTAGAAGTATTTTAAGGTAAGTAAGGAATCACTCAGAAATTCAAATGCGATTCAAATGTTCTGGGAGTGAAACCAGCAGATGCTTATGGAGAAGAGGGTAACCAGGAGTAAAGTGAAGCCAGAGCTAGGCCAGGCGACAAACACCAGAAACAATGGACAGAGCTAAAGGCCCAGGTAACAACTTGTGTGAGCTGGCCTGTGCTGTGCTGTGCCAGTTGGCACTACTTGAACAATACTGGTACTGCTGAAACAGCTTGATATTGAGTTGGTATTCAATAGATTAAGTAGGACTTTTCTTAAAGTGGAACAGCATCCAGGATTTTCACTTTCCCAGCTGTTGTTCCTCTTGGCTGGGTCTGCCAGCCACATCCCTGCTCCCCTAGCTGGGGAGACAAAACTGCACCAGCCATTCACAAATACCTAGAGCATGTATGTGTCCAGCTTAAGTTATAATGGGAATGTGGACATGGCCCAAGCATGGGCACTGGATCACAGATAGGTGAGCTTTACTAAGTGATCTTGGGGGAAGTTCCTGGGGCATCCCAAATTGTGATACCTGAAGTTTTTTAGACTCTAGGGCAGGCCCAGATCTCCAATATTCCTCTTTAATGGACCTGTCACAGATGGTGCTTGTACTCCTGCAAGTGAGTGTGTAGGTTTGACAGCACTCACATCCCTCAAGAACCAAACAGGATACCACAGGGCCAGAGAATATTGTAACATGTGGAAATAAGGGGTCCTAGTTTTTAGATCGTTCCCAAGGTTTTGTTTGCTTCCTTCTATAGTTATATCACTTTATTGAGAGTCTCATCGCCTGAACAAGGAAAACTGATTTTCCTTGGTTTGTATTAGTGTGTGCTAAGAGAAAAAAAACTCTAAAAAAGGTAACAACTCTAAATATTCAAGGGTTCTAAAAATTATATGCCCCCCCCCCCCCTCTGTATTTATGTAATCATTTTTTTGACAGTTCTGCTTATATAGCCTGGACTTTTGATCATACTAAAAATACATTTATATTACCTTACTCAGAGCTACCAGAGCTGCTGATTATCTTATAGATTGTCAGGAATCACTGCTGATTATCTGACAGATAGCCATAAAACATTGTTGAACAGCTCATAGGTAGCCATGAACAACTGTAGATGGTTACAGATAGAAGGAAACTGATCATCTAATAGATCACAGGGAATCCCTTGTTAATCATTGGATATTTCTTTAGGAACCTATTATTGTCTGGGAGGCATGCAAAACCTTCAATGGTCTTACAGGAATTTTGAAACCTTTAATAATTTTACAGCTCATCTGGCTTTATATAATTAACCCTTTAAATGGCAGCCATAGATAATCTACATTAAGTGTCAGTGCCATAGATTCTACAGGTCTCACCTCCATCCAGTATCCATCACCAGATGTCTCCTCTTCCCCTGGTGGGCCTCCATTCCCCCCTCCTGGGATCTTCAGTGGGGGAAGAGAACATCTGTTCTCTGCTCCGTATTGAGCTTCTGGAGGCTCTCTCCCGCAGAAAGGTTGGGGGTGGGCTTTTTTCCCGGCGAGTTAGATGAAGTCAGCTGTTACCCCACTGTCTTCTTTTGCGATGTATAAAACAAAACACTCCGCCCTTCATTCTCCTCTCAGTAGAAGTCAATGGGGCGACATGCCGCAGTAATCCCAATTTGACTGCATGGGAACCATGGGAGTTATTTAGACTAGAAGGTTCAAATGTTTTGAGTCTTATAGCACTGAGTATGGTAGATCTGGAAAAAAAAGTTTGGGGGTGTGTGTGAGACATGAAAGAGTAAGGAGCATGTAGCATAGGCTTCGAGGATAACCCCTGTTCTAGCCAGAATCACTGCCCTAAAAGGTAGTAAAGAATAAACTTCCTCTATGGTGGGGGATAGTACAAGGCTGAGAAAAAGGCCAAAACTCATCAAAAGGTGATCCCTCCTGCCCCTCACATTTTGACAACTATTTCAAGATGCATGTCATGAATGACTTGCCTTCAGTCCGTGCCCGTGGTGTCCCTAGGCAACTGGCCAGGGTCAGTGGCGTTGCTAGGGCTGGTGTCACCCGGGGCAGTAGGAAATGGTGTCACCCCCCCCCCCCCCCCCCAAAGAAAAAAAATTTTTGTATGTTGAAAGAACTCAATGTTAATGCTCTTAAAAAATAACGTTTATTTTAAATGCAACCTTTACTGAATAAATAAAAAAAATTACTTAATTAAATAACAAAAAATTCAACAGCTGGAGGAGAAAAGGGGCGGGCCAGACAGGCAGCAACCAATAGGAGTCGGGGCAGGGCCAGACATCGCACCTGAACAAAAGCGGGGCGCGCGCCTATTATAATCAATGTATGATAGCAGAGGCGCTTATGCGTTGTGCAGTACCTCACTAGCACACATACATCGGCCTGCACGCTCCCTTTATGTCCATTAAAAACACCCATCTCCCGCCAGGTAACGCGCCCACCATGCAACACCACCACACACGCCACTGAGCAGTTACAGCTATAAATCCCCGAATAAACAGGAACAGCGTGCGCTCACGGTCTACCCAATAACAAGGTTTGTATATCATGGAATCTGCAAGTATTGCCAAGATCATTATTCTATGTGAAAGAAAGCTGCCTCAAGGCGCCTGTGGCAACCACGGCATAGACATTGTACACAGCATTATTAACACCATGGTAGAGCTGGTGAGATTGCGTGCCATCTCATTCATTTAGTCAGCCTCCCTCTGGACATGTGTTTACAAAGTCTCCCTCTTTCTCTTGCCTCTGAACTGGGAAGCAGATCACCAGCAACACCACACACGCCCTCACCTGTTTCTGGCGACGAATACCGCGCGCGCTCTCAGCAACAGCGAACAAAAGCTTCCACCTCGTCCACGTGACCTGCTGTGCGCGCACACCATTGGTCCACAGATTCTGGACAGGCACCAGCAGCCGCTCCGCCTCCTGCCAAATGGCGCTCGAGCGCTGTGGGAGAGATGCGTAGGTGTCGCCGTGAGGGCAGGGCCGGATTAAGAGCATCCCGGGCCTGGTGCTGTAGATTTTGACGGGCCTATTTATCGAAGTATATAAAATGAAAACGCAACACAAAGCAATTTTGTTTAAGACAAAGTGCATTTGTCACATGTCTAATGTACATTAAATTACAAGGATAGCTGAATACATGTTAGTGTACAGACACAGCGGGGGCATCCCTCAGTACAGACAAAGCGGGGGCATCCCTCAGTACAGGCAAAGCGGGGGCATCCCTCAGTACAGACACAGCGGGGGCATCCCTCAGTACAGACACAGTGGGGGCATCCCTCAGTACAGACACAGCGGTGGCATCCCTCAGTACAGACACAGCGGGGGCATCCCTCAGTACAGACACAGCGGGGGCATCCCTCAGTATTTGTCTGTACTGAGGGATGCCCCCGCTGTGTCTATACTGAGGGATGCCCCCGCTTTTCCTGTACTGAGGGATGCCCCTGCTTTGTCTGTACTGAGGGATGCCCCTGCTTTGTCTGTACTGAGGGATGCCCCTGCTTTGTCTGAGCAGGGGCATCCCTCAGTACAGACAAAGCAGGGGCATCCCTCAGTACAGACAAAGCAGGGGCATCCCTCAGAAATTGAGAACACTCACAGACACTGTGACACATTGAGACACACAGAAACAATGCCATGCCTGACAAAAGGATTGTGAGCAGTTTGTGTCTGTTCACAAGTAATTCAAGCACAGTGCTGTATCTTCAGGCACACACGACAATCCCTTACCAGATTCTGGTGATTATAGTGATTACTGAATGACCAAGTTTTGTGACTTTCAGTGAAATAAAGTATGCTGGTGAAATAATTCGTTTTTTAAAGCGGACTTCAGCATCATTTAATGAAAAGCCCAAACCCTTAAAAAAACTATTCCCCAGCATCTAAAATCAATATATTTAACATTTTTAGTCACATTTTATTCTTTCCCTTACTGGCCTGCAACTCTGTTCAGCGCACCACCATCTTGGTTCACTAGCATCACATACTGAGGAGATGAGAGGGTTCAAAAGTGCAGGGGAGCAGGGATATAGCTGTGCTTTGCACAAACAGAGCAGAGCTGGGGTCAGGAAAAGGTCAGCAATCCCAGAATGCAGTGTGGCACAGTCAGAACACACTTCCTGTTTGCAGGCAGCCTGCACCCACATGGGCCGCCATCTTGGATGTTTAAAGTCTCAGAAAATGCAATAGATGCAGGTAGGATGATTTTCAATGTGGGCAATCTGTATGTACAGTATGGGGGAAACATATAAGATAGGCTCTCATTTAGGGTGAAGGTCCACTTTAAGGTCTACAGCTGGAGTTGGAGTGCTGAGCCACTAGAGGGCTTTTAGTTTTGGCTATGCAGACAGGAAGTGCTTTACTTACTACTGTATATTCTAACTCTAGTTGTCCCCCCTCACCTATCCCCACCCCCTCCACCTCCTTTCACCATAGTCCATCACACTTCAGCCCTCCAATGTTCCACTCCTCACTTTACCTCTGTTCATATCACATCTGTCCATTACACATCTTACGGTCTCACCTCAGTCAACCTCACACTGTGTGTCCATGCATGTGCTGTGGGATCACAGAAAGTTGAGTTTTATGGTGATCCTACAGATTTTAAACATTGGGGAATCCCAAATCGTAAAGCCCCTGAAGAGCACTATCATCTCATAGACTCTAGGCCAACATTGTTTTTTTTTAAGAGGGACCTACACTTATAACTGCCCCCCCCCCCCCCACACACACTGGCTCTCAGTGCTTCAAACAGATCCAAAGTCAAAAATGGTTCATTTTTTAACAATCACCTACTAGGGAATCCTGATCTGGGATGCCCCTCCAGTTAAAGATCCCTAGAAAGCTTAAAGCAAGCATGGAGCCCAGTATGAGGCAGGTGAAGGTGTGCCTGCCACATGTGTGTGCAGCTGTTTCCTGTCCACCTATTGAAACAATCTCTGCTCAGGAATGGGAGTATCTCACTGCTGGCATGAGGCTAGTTTAGTGTCCCTGTGGGGCAGGACCCTCCCTGGCACAAGAGTTGCAAGAGAATTTAGGTCACCCTAAAAGTACACCTACGCGTGAGTCACCCACAGAAAAAGTCGACACCGCAACCGCATACAGTGACTCACCCTGGGCCTGCCTGCGGCCTGACAGGTACCGCCGCCCGCGCCGTCGTCCCCCTCCTAATCCTGCGTGACTTGACTTCCTCTCCCCCTCTGAGGTACCGCCGTGCCGTCCTCCGCCGCCTAATCCCGCGTGACTTCCTCCCCCGCCTAATCCCGCGTGACTTCCTCCCCCTATGCTGGCTGTCGCGCGCTGGGCCGCAGGGCGTGCAACAGACACTGACTGGCAGTGGCAGACCCGGCGGCCGCGGGCGCGGCCTATGCGGGCCGCGTTTGCAGGCTGCTGGGCCTGTCTAAACGTAGGGGCCTGGAGCGGCAGCTCCATCCGCCCCTACGTTAATCCGGCCCTGCGTGAGGGCATAGTGCGGTGTCACCCTCTAGGTCTGGTGTCACCCGGGGCGGTCCGCCCCCCCCGCCCCCGGGTCGCTACGCCACTGGCCAGGGTTTCTCCTGCCCAGCAGCCGCTTCTGCCTCAGATGCCAGCTCCAGCGGCACGCGTGTCGCCGAGCGCGCCCTCCTCCCTCGTCCACTGTCATTCTACTCATGCTTGCGCGCGAGTACAGTCAGCTTATGTCCTCAGGTGGTGCTATACACAGAGTGGCCACTGGAGGCTGTTTAAAAGAGCTAAACCTAGGAGGTGCAGTTCTGGGCAGTATGCCTTTGGAGTTCAGCTGGGGCAATCAGCCCAGAGCTCTCCAAGTGCACCAATCAAACCACAGATCCAAAGTGCACCAGTCAGCACACAGATCCAAAGTGCACCAATCACAGTCACTGCCTCCCTGTCCAATCCAGCCAGGTTCAGTCCTATAAAGGGATTACCTCTTCAGTGTGTCAGTGCCTGTGATAGCATTTAACTGGCTTTGTTATTGTTCCTGTGATTGCCTGTTTAAACCGCTATTGACCATCTGCTTGAATCTCGACCACGTCTTCGTCTCATCCCTTGTACTGCGCAGCTCTCTGACCTCCCGTTGTGACCCCTGGCTTGACGTCTGACTACGCTTGAATTCTCCTGAGCACCCGAATTGCTTCCAGTATTACCTGTTCCCGAAGTACCCGAACTGTTTCCAGTACTTACCCGACATTGCCCAGTCTGGCCTCTGGTTCATCTGCCTTCAACCCCTGTAAGCTCACATCCTTTGTGCTATTAAGTCCTGGGGGCAACCGTGTCCGGCGAGGCGTATAAAGCGTCCCGGCAAACGGGGGCTTGTCTAAAGGTGAAGCTAGCAGCGGAGATTGGGGGTTGTGGGCTTACTCTGAAGGCGGGTGTCCCTCGGCCTGACATTATCACAGGCCCAAAAAATTGATATGGAAGAACTTGTACAACAAGTGCAGGCCATGGCTACCGCCATTAACCAGCTGGCCCAACGTGTGGCTGATCAAGAAAATCGCCAGCTGCCTGCACCACCTGTATCCTCACCTCCTGTTGAGCCGAAGGTTCCCCTTCCTGAGAAATTTGATGGGGATCGTACAAGATTCTCCAACTTCAAGAACTCCTGTGAACTTTATTTCAGACTACGGCCCTACTCTTCGGGCACAGAAATGCAGAGGGTGGGCCTGGTTATCTCTCTGCTCCAGGGTGATCCACAGTCCTGGGCGTTTGGCTTAGCGCCCACAGATGAGGCCTTGCAATCTGTCTCAGCCTTTTTCTCCGCTTTGGAGATCCTATATTCGGACCCTGACAGGACTTCGACTGCTGATGCCAGGCTTCGAAGCTTGAAACAGGGGAAACGCTCAGCAGAGGAATATAGTGCCAAATTCCGCCGCTGGGCGATTGAATCCCGTTGGAATGATCCTGCTCTCTGTAGTCAGTATAGAATTGGTCTTTCAGAGGGTGTTAAGGATGTTCTAACAAATTTTCCTTACCCTAAAAGCCTGGATGAACTCATGCTTATGGCCATTAAAATTGACAGACGGCTACGGGAGAGACATATAGAGAAGAATCACTCTCACTTCTGGGAATCTTCCCACCAGGAGTCATCCTCTATGGGTGTTGTCTCATCTTCGCCCCCAGAAGAGCCTATGCAACTTGGTGCTACTCACCTTTCCCCGGCTGAAAAGAGTAGATGTCGCACCTTAGGCCTGTGCATGTACTGTGGGGTTTCAGGTCACCTGGTTAGGACCTGCCCCAATAAAAGACCTTTGGCGGGATTGCAACGTCCTGACAAGATAGAGAAAGTTTGTCAGGACGGTCAGGTAACTTCCCTTCATAGAAGTAAAATGTTGTTACCTGCTACTGTGGGTTGGGAGTTGTCCAGGAAATCAGTCTCTGCTTTTGTCGATAGCGGAGCAGTTGGCAACTTCTTGGATAAATCCATAGTAGCCGCCTTAGGCATTCCCTTAATCCCCCTTGGGAAGCCCCTTCAGATTTTGGCAGTAAACAATACTCCTGTTCCTAGAGGAACTGTCACCTCCAAAACCCCTTTAATTAACCTAGTTGTGGGACCTTCCCATTCTGAGAACCTTGAATTTTTTGTCTTAGACAGCCCTGAAGCCCCGGTTGTCTTAGGGTTCCCCTGGTTAAAGGTGCACAACCCTACCTTTAATTGGGAAACTGGGGAATTGACAGGATGGAGCCCGCACTGTGCAGAACATTGCACTAGTATCACTGTTGGAGCAACCCAAGTCTCAGAGCTTATTTGTCCGTCTGCCTCTCCATCCATGAGGGTACCTCATGTATCTTTATTGAAGTCCGCCGGAACCATTCAGGGTGATAATCCTGTTAAGTCTGGTGAGGGTCCTGAGGCCCCTCGTGAAGGGGAGGGTACTGTCATGAATGACTTGCCTTCAGTCCGTGCCCATGGTGTCCCTAGGCAACTGGCCAGGGTTTCTCCTGCCCAGCAGCCGCTTCTGCCTCAGATGCCAGCTCCAGCGGCGCGCGTGTCGCCGAGCGCGCCCTCCTCCCTCGTCCACTGTCATTCTACTCGTGCTTGCGCGCGAGTACAGTCAGCTTATGTCCTCAGGTGGTGCTATACACAGAGTGGCCACTGGAGGCTGTTTAAAAGAGCTAAACCTAGGAGGTGCAGTTCTGGGCAGTATGCCTTTGGAGTTCAGCGGGGGCAATCAGCCCAGAGCTCTCCAAGTGCACCAATCAAACCACAGATCCAAAGTGCACCAGTCAGCACACAGATCCAAAGTGCACCAATCACAGTCACTGCCTCCCTGTCCAATCCAGCCAGGTTCAGTCCTATAAAGGGATTACCTCTTCAGTGTGTCAGTGCCTGTGATAGCGTTTAGCTGGCTTTGTTATTGTTCCTGTGATTGCCTGTTTAAACCGTTATTGACCATCTGCTTGAATCTCGACCACGTCTTCGTCTCATCCCTTGTACTGCGCAGCTCTCTGACCTCCCGTTGTGACCCCTGGCTTGACGTCTGACTACGCTTGAATTCTCCTGAGCACCTGAATTGCTTCCAGTATTACCTGTTCCTGAAGTACCCGAACTGTTTCCAGTACTTACCCGACATTGCCCAGTCTGGCCTCTGGTTCATCTGCCTTCAACCCCTGTAAGCTCACATCCTTTGTGCTATTAAGTCCTGGGGGCAACCGTGTCCGGCGAGGCGTATAAAGCGTCCCAGCAGACGGGGGCTTGTCTAAAGGTGAAGCTAGCAGAGGAGATTGGGGGTTGTGGGCTTACTCTGAAGGCGGGTGTCCCTCGGCCTGACAATGCAGACAGTCATCTGTGCTGGCACCCGAAAACACCAGCATTTCTCCTTTCCTGGCTTCAGGCCGCTGACCCTCAACAACACAGCCAGACGAGGCAGGGATCGATGCTGTGGCTAGATCTCCAAAAGGGGGACCTCCCCTCACCCCACACATGGCTGGCTTTCATCCGAGAGAAGGCTCCCTGCACACTAGGAGGGACAGAGGAGGACTAAAGCAGTACCTCATTCATAAGTACTTTGTGTCTGATTCTCCTAGGGTTCCCCTACACACAGGAGCCCTCTTCTGGGATCAATGTCAGTACTGTCCCCAGGGACATCCAAGAAATCAACCATGGCGGGAGTTACAAAAAGTAAATTAATTTTTATTTGCCCTGGGGAGGAATATAGGTTTCTTGTAAGTGTGTTGGCCTGGTTTAGCTAGCCAGCCACTGACAACACTCCCTCTTTTTTCTGTAGATGCGAGTTGGACATGGGAGTCACTTTCTCCAATGACCAAAGGCCAAGCTTTTAATTTTTTACCCACAAAGCCTGTCTCCAGTAATCATCAGGAAATGGAGTACAAACTGGTAACCAGATGGTACCGTTTATCAAGTAAGCTTCATGAAACTTTCCCCAAAGTTAGCCCATCTGCTGGAGATGTGAGACAGAAGGGGGCACACAGCTCCAGATTTTCTTGTCCTGCTCAGTTCTCAAGAGGATTTGGTCCCAAGGTCACTTCATTGGTGGAGATGCAATCTTATGCCCCTTTGTAAGAAAATGTAAAAGTTCCTTGGCCATTTATTTCCTGGTGGCTGCGTGGGCCTACATCTGGAAATAGACCACTCCCCAGCCCATTCCACACAGTTTTCCAGAGTAAATGAAATCTAATACACAATACACCATTTATGATAGGTCAAGTGTTGCTAATAGGTGTAGATAAACCAGGTAATGCACCAAAAAAAGATTCAAGTGCAAGAGTTTTCGGTCTACAAAAGACTCGCTTACTCACTATATAACAAAAACAACAGATTTATTCAAAGCTGGCAGGTACGGATCGAAGTCAGGGACTCCCCAGACTATTTGAATTACTAAATTATTATTATTACTCAGTCTTCCCTGTCCACTTTGTCCACACTTAGCACCCCTCTGCTATTTCTGTTGTTTAACCTCTACTGTACGTTTTTTGGAAAAAAATAAAGGAAATGCGCATTGGTCGAAATTAGTCCCAATCTATATGTAGTAAGCTGACTCTCAGGCCATTTATAGTCTGACAATAAAGGTGAATAAAAATATGGGGTAATAATGAAACCCTCCCATTCTCTTTTATACTTGTGGCATTAATTCCTTAATAGATGTGGAGACAGCTTCACAAAGAGACAACCTTATGTATAACATCAGTGCTGACCTAAAAGTGTTGCTTGATTATGAATGAGTAAATGCTATGACATTTTTAAATGATTACAAATTACTTCAAATTACGTGGTATCAATGACGTTTTTGTGTGTGTGTGTGTGTGTGTGTGTGCATAAATATATATATATATATATATATATATATTTAGGTCTACTTTATAGTGACCAAGAACAAGAACAAAACACGCTCATTTAGAGGATGAATTGAAATATTTTATTTTTTATTTTTTTTTATGTGGTTCCAAACTAGTATGATATAATACAACTGCATTGATGTGCTTTGTACCAATTTAACCCCTAAGGGATACAAGGCATTCCTGATGATTGGATTGGAATGTGTACTGTGTGTAATACAGTATATAACCTGAACCCGTATTTGGAATGTTACAATACATGAAAGTAATTCCATGAATTGATACATCTATTACCAGTGTTTTGCAATTATCTTACAGCGCTATGCTAGTGCTGGTATCACAAAACACTGTATAAATGAAAGGTAACATTTTATAGACTTTTAAACCATGCCACTAGTTATAGGCAGGCTGATTCATTACTAGGGCCAGGTATGGGCAGATTAGCGTCTGTACAGAGGCGCTAAAAGTGATCGCTAGCAGATGCTGTGATCGGCTATCAGGCGCTGTAGCAGAGCATCCCCAGTCGCTGTAGTAACCTGGCCGGCATTGATGAATGAGATGTATGTTGGGTATTCTAACAATACTAAATCCATTAAATGCTTCGTAAACCCATTCGGGTGGAGAACAAACAAACAGACCACAAAAAACGTAACAACAGGCCCTGACGAAGTGACGCTGTTACGTCACGCAACGCGTCGGCGGTGAGGTGGGGGCGAGGAGGCTGCTGGCTGGGGCCTGTTTGCTGCTTCATTGCGGACTTGTGTTATATATATTTTTTGTGGTCTGTTTGTTTGTTCTCCACCCGGCTGGTCTTATGATTGGGTTTACGTAGCATTTAATAGATTTAGTATTGTAGTCACATTATTTCAGTTGTAGCACGTTATTATCTCACTATTTAGCACACGTATTATAGTAATTAGGTGGCTTTGCTTGGCTCCCTTCCCCCATTTCTTCTATGGGGCAGGAATTTGGGCATAATTGTGTACTATGTATTAAGTTGATGGTTAGTTATTCACATTAGTGGTATTCATGCTTTTAATTTGGTGTGTATATTTTTTGGATTAGTATTGTGGAGCATCTGTATTTCACTTAACCAGCCTTGGATAGATTGTAATGAATGTAATATAAGTATAAGCAGCATTTTTTTTATTTCCATCATTGTATATATTGGCCCCTCCTTTATTTTTCTCCTCCTTATGGGTCCCCCACCTCATTCCATGTATTGTGTTTATGTTTCTTAAAAAAAAATTTTTTAATGCTGTCCTTTTTGTCTATTGGATTATGATATAATAAAATGGTATATATTTTGGCATAAAATAATGTAGTGGTGCCACTTAGTTTATTGGGGTTGGTATTTGGGATTGTGTGGGATCCCTTTTCGGTGTCTCTGAACTTAAATAAAGGTTTCAGGGAAATGCTTTCTTGGTATTATCTACGTAGGTGATGTGCTCTAATGTAGCAAGCAGTGTGAGATAATTATTGACTATGAAAGACCGCAATTAAAAGTGAAAAATTGCAGTATTATTTATGCAGTTGTTTGCATGTTTAACCACTAAAATCAGATTAGCCTCTGGGTACTCATGTATTGTTTTTGAAAAGTGGGTCATCAGATATCCATATACTGCCTAGAGTATGATCTTGTGCCATGCACAAAGATATTTTATCATTTGTAATCATAGAAATGTATAATGCTGACACGGCATTGCAATACACAGAACAAAATTAGCAAGAACAGGAATCCTGAGCTTGGCAGAACACAATGTTGCTATACGTTTGTTATTATGTATATTATTACTTAAAGTCCCCGTACGGGCAAACACAATAAACACCAAACACCTACCTATAGTCCCAGAGGCGTAGCCAGGCTTTCTGGTAGCTGGCAAAGATTCAAAATGGCGCCCCCCCCACCTGTGCTCAGGCCCACCTTTTGCCCCTCCCTGAATGGCCTGGGAACCCCTGAATGGTAGATAGCCAGGGACCATGGCAGCAGCTGTGTAAGCGGCGTGGGACTGGAATAAGATGTTCCAGTAAGTGTCAATGCACCGGAATAGCAGTGATTGCCTGCGTGAGATTAAAGGTGAGTGTAGCAGGGTTTTTTTTGTCTGCAGAGTGACTTTAATCTCCGTGTACTTTGATAGCCATAAAAAAAATCCAGTGTGACCAATTGCTTTCAGAAATCTTTACAGCTGTTCTGTGGAAGTTTTTGAAGAACAATAGGAACACACTAGTTGTCTCACTTGCCACTTGCAACCATTTTGTTAGAATTCAGTAGCCCCATCAGGTACCCCCCTTTACTACTCTGGAATGGGAGCTATTTTGCATCATTTGAGTGACTAATAAGGTTGAGAAAATGACTGAGAAAACACCCATGTGATTAATTTGATTAATTATTACACTCCTATGTATTTGTTGTCTAATTTTGTCTTGGATATATTGAAGCTCAAGTAGAGCCAAATACGCTGTTATGTTGAGTGGTTACAAGGTTACAAACAATGGGGGTTCATCTAAATAATCTTGGATTTTCTGAAGAAGATTCTTATTTAGCACACAATAAAGTAGAAAATCTAATTTTTCTGCACCAGTGACAGAGCAATACTAAAGATTAGTCGCATACTATGAGGGTCATTTACTAAACGCTTTGCTACCCTTTTCTACCTCTTCGCCCGTTATTCACTAGTTCAAGTGTGTGCAGCGCATTTACTAACGCGCCAGCTAGCTTCACATTCTGGACAGCCTGATCGCTGTATTTACGTCAATTGTCGGCTTTCTCATGTCTTGGTTGTTCGCCAGCTTTTACTGGTGCACCCCATAGGAAACAATGCAAATGACCGACGAATGCATTAGTCCCCCAAAATTGCAAGGTCCCCAAAGAGCACATTTCACCTGCTATGCATTGGAAAGAATATCTCCTACACCTTGCACATATATACAAATGCATATGTCCTCTTTTTTTAGGATTCAATAAACTTTATTAAGGTAGCTTCCAGAAGGCTGACTCAACTTCCAAAAGCACCATGCTGCTGTCTGTAAACTAATAGGCTTCCTTCCCCAAACCAGAAAAAAACAGATGAAACAGCAACACACTGCACTACGCTGTGCTGTGCACACTGGCTGTCCCGTGAACATTGCGCTTACATGTGAGAATAGATAACATAGGTGAATGCTGCAAACACATGAGAAAATGCCAGAGAATCTCATTGGCTTTGCTCTCCCTTAGCAAATTCCATAAACTGCCGAACGATGGCTAAGTCTGGATGCCGTCTTCACACTTCCATTTTTTCGGGAGCTGGCGATCAAGGATGGGTACTGTGCTGCGTAGGAACAAGTACCAGCTAGGATGCCAAAGTCAAAGTTTTCGGACTCTGCAAGATGAATAGTTATCAGGGTAAGTATGTTGGTGTTTACTGGGTGACTTGGCAGACTACTGTGCTATCTGCAGTACATTATGCAGAACACTTGTTTGCCCTGTCTAGGCATTACAATTGGAGGGGGAGAGGCACTCTATAGCTGCATTTCACTCTACAGCTGCATTGCCCTCTACAACTGCATAGCACTCTACAACTGCATAGCACCATGCTGAACACAGTTTCCCAGGCCCAGGCATGACATTTAAAGGTAATGGGTTAGCATACATTTCCACCACTGGAAGCTACCAAAATATAGTTTACCCAAATTTAGTTGAAGGTACACACCCCATCACCTACATTGCCGGATTTTGAGTTCCCTTCCTAAATTTTTTTGGTATGTCTAGTTTGATGTTCATCACAAACATTGGTCACATGTAATGTAACACTGCATTTTGTGTTCCGGCAGCTCATGCTAAGAAAAGAGTATGACCAAGCCAATACCACAAACAGAAAGCAAGATATCCTGGAGGTTATTGCA
Source organism: Gastrophryne carolinensis (assembly GCA_027917425.1). NCBI lineage: Eukaryota > Metazoa > Chordata > Amphibia > Anura > Microhylidae > Gastrophryne > Gastrophryne carolinensis. Next base: position 247,747,249 of record CM051238.1, read on the forward strand.
GATGCCCTAGAAGAAAAGTAAGCATCTGTTATGACTTGGAAAAAATTTGGAGACGGAGAGTCGGATCTGAAAAGGATCTACCCAGTCACTGTATACAAGCTTTATGACTCTGAATTTCCATGTAAGTGGAGCACTAGTTTAATGATGGATAAAGCCCATTTTCTCTATTCTTGTATAACACCTTTTTTTGCTGATCCCATTTAGACAAGCGTAGGTCCAATGTTTCAGACCAGAGAGATACTCCTTCCCTCTGTGGAGCCGGACGAGAGAGGACAGTCTGCCTCCACAGCAACCCCTGTGGAGCCAGATAAGGACAAGGGAGGACCTTCTACCTCCAGGGCAATCCATGCACCCAGGACCACAGTTGTAGATCCCCAGGATGTTTTGTTGTCTCTGGTGGAAACACCCTCTCCATCAAGTGAGGGGGTGGAGCCAGTACCAGTGTTCCTTGATTGTTACTGCCTCCCTGTCTGCTCTTGGCCTTGGTCTTGTTTCATTAGGACAGGTTCTACATGTTCACTGTCTACAGTCTTTATTACTTAGCATTTTAGAGTTTATTTGATAATACCATTCTTTTATTATCCCATTTAGACAAGCATCAGCCAATCTCCACAGTACCATGTGCAACCCCCACCTCCTGCATAGATTTGGACAAGGATGTAGGTGTCCCTATGATGGAATCCCCCTCTCCAGAAACGGCAACTGCTGCACCTGTGGACACCGAAAGGCAGGAGGATAGAGGGGATATCGGAGAGACGCAAATTGCACCAGTGTCCTCACCAGGTTAGGCATGTTAGACATGAACCACAATATAATCTGACCTATTCATGGACTGGGCCTGTGTTTACTGCCCATATGGCTGGAAGTGTTTGTAAATGCGTGCATGTGATATCTGTTTTTTTCTGGCCTTTCATTGTTCCCTAGCTTTGGTAAATGCCCTGTTGTGTTCAAAATGATTGGGGATACTATTTTCTTTGGGAGTAACACTAATTTTTCATGATTTTTGGATCACAGGCTCACCAAGTCAGTTCCAAGCGGTGCCCCCGCCAGCCCAGCCAAGCAGTATACCTTTTTTTCTGGTAAGTATAACTTGCTTTAAATTTTTTAACTGCTGTTCCACTAAACATTGTGTGCCGTGAATGTTACAGCCTCCCTGTTTTGCCTTTCTGCCTTGCCAGGCCCTGCTAATCTAATGTGTGCTTAGTAATTTGATGTGATGTTAACATTAAACACACTTGGACTTTATTGTGACCACTTATGCATCCCACCATTAATAGCATTGGATATGCAATTCCAGGGATATGTGTTGTGCTCAGCTTATGCTGGTCCATCCACGGGACCCTCCAGACACTTGCAACGAAGGCTGGGGGAATGGTGTGTGGGTTCACCGGTATTTACAGATGCTGTCATATTGCTCCGCTATTGATCACTAGGCTTGGTCAAAAATTGCCTACATTTGACCTAATAATAGGTTACAATTTAATATGTAAAATTGTATTTATATTCAGTGGCATAACTAAATGTAATTGTGCCCTTTCATGTCTCTCTTAACTCAATTGGATAAATGATGCCAAGTAAGCACAATTATTATAAATAAGGAGGATCAACAATCATGGGGCCCCCTGACCTCCTGAGCCCGGGTGCAGTCACACCCACTGTACCCCCTGTTTATATTTTCCAGGTTTGTCTTCTAATTGTGGTTTCTAATGTTGCAACTTTCTCAAACCTCAGTGCTGAAATATATAGAAGATGGCATCAGTGCATGTCCCCCTGGTAAGTACACAATTTTACTTTAGCCAAACATTTCCTCATTGCTTTGTTCATTAAAAACATGTGCCAAAGCATCGTTGAAGTAGTAAGCAGCGACAACCTTAATTTCAGACTTAGCTTTGTTAAATTTACCTTTCCATGAACTATTCCATGGCGACAAACTAGGGGATCAATGTCAGCCCCTTTAATAATAGTCATTCGCCAGGGAGTCGACCATTCAACAATCCATTTTGCTAATCTGCACATTCTGCACTCTAGTTCAGTTGACAGTAAGTTACGCGTGTAAGCATGGTTGCTTTATCTTTACCTATTTGTTGAAGCAAGTACAGGTACTTAGCTGTTTGGTGATTCTGCTGGACTGGAATGTAGATGTGTTCCACTGGTTTATATTGTGGTCATTAGGGTGCCCATTCATCCTCCTGCAACTGTTGTGTTATTTGCGCTCTACCAATCTACTCCTTGGGTCAACAAGGTGCCAAACTAAATGTGTTTTTCACACCACAGCATCACCTGTCTCACAGGGTTGAACTACTGTAAAAAAACTCCACTAATCATTGACATCAACGCATGCATGCAAGACATGTATAAGCCATAGTCTTGCATGCATACATTGGAATTTTGTGTACATGCATCAGCATAAGCAGGATTTTGACCGCGCTTTTATGATCCCCATTCCTGGATCCAATGCATATGTTGTAATTTACACGTGCATACGTCTATATACAGGCATACTGTGCACTCTCGACGCCCTGCCAGCATTTGTGTGTGAAACAAACCCACAACACAGAAAAGGACATGTGGTTACAGGGGACAGACCCATGTGCTTGTTGCTGTGACTTTGCAATATTTGATTTGCAAAGTCAGTGAGTGAGTGACATTGTGAGATTCTGCTGTTATTTTGCCTGATAGCTTGCATGTGAGGTGTTTCTGTTTTTTTGCCTGATATCTGGCATGTGAGGTGCTTCAATTCTATTGACTGATGTGAGGGGCATGTGAGGGACGTGTGCTGTTTGTGGCAAAAGGTGTGTTAGGTGTCGTTTAGCTGGTTAGCAGATTGGGATTGTGTTTGTGTGTTGGCAGGATGAGTGTCTCTCGGCAGAATGATCTGAAATTGATGATGGCAATCTGATTTGATAGTGGCTCTTTTGCTAACCAGACCATGGGTGTGGATGCAGAAGCTCATGCACGTCCCCGAGAACGTGTTGAGAGATTATTTTTGGTTCAAACTTATTTGGATCTTATGGATGATGTGCAGATCCATACTAGATTCAGATTGAACCGTACAGCCATTCTGTATTTGTATCAACAAATCCATCCAAAAAATCCCTCCACTGCTCGAAGCCATGCAGCACTGGGCATGGTTAGACTCTTGGCCACATTGTACACCCTTGGGAGAGGAAACTTTCAAACATCCTCAGGTCTGTTTACAGGTTTAGGTCAGCCAAATGTATTGTGCATATTCATGAAAGTTATATTGGCTATCTGTAACTTGCCTCAGTATATAAGCTTCCCCTAGGACAGAAGTTAATGCAAAAAATGGCTTTCTACCACCAGACTGGTCTCCCTACTGTGCTTGAGTGTTTAGATTACACAAAGCCAGAAAACTTTAAACCAAAGGCCTAAAAATGGCTGATACTCCTACATACTTTACTACTTGCATATACCCTTCTATATGACCTCCTTTGTTCCTTTCATCCCTTGTTTTGATTCCTCCCTTCTTCAATTGCTGCATGGTTTTATTCCCCCCTTCTTCAAATGCTGCATGGTTTTATTCCCCCCTTCTTCAAATGCTGCATGGTTTTCTTCCCCCCTTCTTCAGTTGCTGCATGGTTTTCTTACTTCCTTCTCATTTTCCTCCTTTCTTTAATTGCTACGTTTTGGGAACGTGTGCTTGATGGCCAAAGTATGTGGAAATTAGTTTGTTTGTGAATTCCTATATTTACCATAAATTCCTATATTTACCAAGCTATTGGTATTACACCTTGACCTTCATATCCATTCACTGGACTGGTTTTTGCTGCGCCAAGGGGTTTGTCCCATGTTCACCAGTATCAGTGCACCAAGATACAGTACAAAGCTTACCATTCACAGCTTTTTCAGCAAAAGGATAAACTAATGACTAGGTGACAGCTTAGTAAATGACCCCCTAATGACCTCCTAGCCGAAACTATAAAAAGAGTATTGTGATTTAAGAACAATCAGAAATCCATTGCAGTCATGTCACATTAACATCATGAAACTATAAAGAAAATACTGGAATATTTTCCTGGCAGGTTGCTTCATTTATCGATAATTGCTTGTAGGCACATGGAACATGACCCCAGATCTAACCTGTTTAATAAAATGAATGTGCTCCTCTAATTTGCATCATTGTGGCATAGTTTGGCAGAAATGCTTGATAAATCAGGCCCTTTATTTCAGTTAATGTGAAATAGCAAGGGTAATCCATACACATCAAAGAGGACCAACACCTCCTCTCCGGATGCTCTTCCCAATTTGGGATGCCCAGCTGTGTGTATCCCAATAGATCACTGCATTTACTCACCATTCCGGTGATCCCACAGCGCATTTCATTATAATAATTTGCACATTTTTAAATAGCAGAAACATGTTTTTCCCCTTTATGTGTGCTAAGTGAAAAAGATCTGACTGCCTCTTCAAACTCACCCCCTCCAAAAAAATCCTTACCAAAAAAAATACTTTGGATTACCTCATAGTAAAGTTCTTTTTGTATTATCTGTGTCTTCAAAGATGATATTAGGCTTAATATCTGCAAAAACAGACATGAAGCTAATTTAACAGCAAATCCATGATTGTTTTCAAAACTGACCAATGTTACCATTGGCCCCAGTGTCACCCACATCTATTATGTTACTGAAGGTGAACTTCCTGGTTGGTCATCGGAACATGAAAGGGTCTCCATCCTTTTCTTCCTTAATCCAAAACAAAAAAAAAAGATTGGAGTTCAGTGTTAGTAAAAACTTTGAGAAATTACGAATGCCTATTAAGACAGCTGTTTCTTTTCAACAACTATGTCATGAAATAAAATGAAATTTCAGATATTCCTGTAGCGCGAGAAGATATGCCAGTTACAGATGTTTTTAATAAAACTGTAAGAAATATCCTTTTTGCATTTTTGATTGACTGGAGGGAAAGTTTGTACAGCTTATGAGGAATTATTTTACTTTAAAATGGAACTACCAACACATTTTATGTGTATGTCCTTCATCTCTGCTAACCAGCTTTTCCAGATCAGTGAAAGCAGAATCTAAACACAATTCCCCTCGAGTAGAATCAAATGTGTTACTATGTTTGATGTGTAACACCATATTTCCTAACAATGATATAGCTTTAATAAAGGTCATTTCATTAAACAGGTCAGATCTCGGGTCATGTTTCCTAAGTGCCTAAAAGCGATCATAGATAAATGAAGCAACCTGCCAGGAAAATATTCTAATCCTACAAATCCTATCAATATTGTTTTTTGAATAGTTTTATGGTGTTAATTTGACATGACTGCAATGGATTTCTAATCATTCTCAAAACGCAATAGACTTTTTTTGGTTTATAAAAAAAGAGATAAAGGTTGTTGGCATAACTCTTGTTCTAGCAGTATCCTATAAAATTTTATGTAGGTAAACTAGGTAACATTTTTTAACATGATGAGGATTAACCCTTTAAATTCCAAGCATGTAGATTCTAGGTGCTCGCTTCTTCTACCTTTAAGTGGCAAGCACATAGTATCTATGTGCTTGGCATTTTCCCCGCTAGCGCAAAAATAAAAAGCTCACCTCCATCATGGATCCAACATGGGGGTCTCCTTTTCCCCGGACAGGACTCCAATTGCCAGTCCAGGGTCTTTAGTGGGGCAGAGAAAGCCAATTCTCTTACCCGTTTTCTGCCTCATACCCATTCTAACAGCTCTCAGCCGTCACAGGGAGGGGCCTATTATAGCATGATTGAGATGATGTTATCTCACTGTATTTCATTTGAAAATCTCATAAAACACTTGTTTCAGTTTGGGGGTGTCTCCTGGGCAGGAAAGCATGTCTACTTATACATATGTTGTACAGTTGTAATTGGGACAAATTGTTAAATGAATTTCATATGCAATATGGTTTTCTTGAAAATTTTTTTTACATTTTTCACCCAAAAATATTATGAAAGTACTGAAAGAATATATATATATATATATATATATATATATATATATATATATATATATATATTCCGAAAAAGTACCCACTTTTAGATGTTAGAAATTACAGGTGCAAGTTTAAATGTATTTTTTTTTAGATTTTATGTGTTGTGCATCCCAAAAATTCAGATTACTCGCAAATATGTATGTAATCTAACTAAAGCCAGTGGCATTGCTTCCATTTCTGGGTGTGGTTGAGCTGGAGAGAGTGCTTCATGGAGAGTCACGTGCATGCTTTTCTGTGGTCAGAGACAGCTGTGGGACCACTATGGCTTGACATGCTCAATTGTGCTGATTGCTCCAAGGGATATTTGTCCACTTTTTTTGTCTGGTCCTGTAGAAATTAAACTAAAAGGAGAGCAAACATTAGAGCCCTGCTATGGCTTTTAGCCAACACTGCAGGAAACGCAGAAGCACATGGGACAGGCCTCAGAAGAGCTGCTTGCTGCCTTATTATTGCTTTTGCCTGGACCAGTGGTGTACATAGTCTGGATACGGATCCTCAGCAGGACAGGGCAGACATTTAGCACCTGGGAAAATGTGTACACAAGGGTGGTCCTGGACAGACCACGGGAAGCCAGTGGGCCATTGGAACAAGGAGGCAGCATGACTTGGTAGATAAGTATGAAGCTCTGCTGCTGCCACCAGGGTGAAATACATTCTATAGAGGTGCTGAGGCAACTTATAGGCAGCAACTGCCTCTACTGCCTTTGTAGTATGTACACCTCTGGTCTTGACAGTCCATTTTATGTAATATCATTTTGTATGATGTTTGTTGTATAGGGTTACTACTAACAAGCTTACAAAATGAGTGGATAGCTGTAATTAGTATTTGGATATTTCTTGGGCTAAAGTTAGACATGGGCATGGAGTCACCCCATCTTCACTAGGGTAAAGAGTCTCTGCGTGAAAGCACTAACACCAACAGCCAGGACGTGTGACACTCATAAGCAGGCACAAAAAACTATAAACAGAGTGGACAATGCTGCCTACACTTGAGTATGATAATTCAATCTCAATGAATTATAATAATGATACTAGTAACAATAAGCCAAAAATGCTAGCAAAATATGCCTATGTTGCTATGTTCGCTAAACTCAAACAGGGTGAATCAACATGATGCACTAATCTGCTTGGCCATGCATGGCACATGTGAAAATGTACTCATGGGCGCATGATTTAGGGCCACATGCAACACAATAACCCCCATGCGCTAAAGCCATGAGTACCTTTGCTCTTCATGTGCCATTTTACAACTTGCATGAAAGTTTACTGAATCACATTATGCAAGTTGTAAACAAATTGGTAGAAATTGCCAGCATCATATCTATTAACGAAAATGTCAGTATTTTTTACAATATTCACAACATTAAGAAAAAAACATGCCGATCCCCCCCGCCCCTCGAGCCAACTAGCTCAGGTACCAGGCATAGGGGTGGTAACCAAACCTCAGAGGCAGGGTTTACAGCCCTTATGCCTTTTGGTGTGAGCCCGGTAATACTGGGCACTGGAGTCCCCTGGTATCCCAAGAGGGTGCTGGTAGTTGGGAGGCATATCACCATGTCATCCGCCAATGCCAGCATGTGACATGGATGCCTTCTATCCTGTGAACTGAATCAAAATTTTACTACTTACCAGTCCCTGTCTTCTTCTGTCCCTATCTTATCTTGGGCACTGTCTTATTTTAGTTTGGCAGGGTGTCCGACGTCTAGGACCTGGTCAGCCTTCAATTTTCCAGGTTCTTCTTTTCACAGGAAACCCCCTTCCACCTCTCCCCCATCATGTGATGTGAAAGTCACATGGAGGAGATTCCAGAGCTGCAGCCTCTTTATATGAAAGAAAACTCCCCCTGCCCTTCAGCCAGTCCCTGGCAGGGAAGCCAGGATGAAAGAAGGGATATCTATGCCCCCCCTTCCTCCATATGCAGGCAGAGCAGCAGCCCCACCTGCAAAATTTTCTTTGTGTCCACACGGGTCAATGGATGGGGAAAGGTAAGTATCAGTAAATTAGGATTATTTAAATACTTTTAAAAATGTGTGGTGTTTTTTAAACTTTTCACTCTATTTTGAACTGGCAAGGGGTTCCAAGAACCCCTATACCAGTTTGCTTACTATTAATGAGCAGGGTGGTGCGGATCAGTCTGGTAACCCATTGCATGGGCCAGGTGCTGAACACTGGACCTGTGCTATAGGGCATAAGGGCTGGCAATGACCAGGACTGGGGGCCAGCAGATTGGCCCTTAAGCCCTTGGATTACCAGCCCTATGATTTGTTTGCTGGGTTGGTAAGCTTTAGAGGGTGAAGGCCACACTTTTTTTTCTTAAATCTTTAGAAATGGGGTGGGAAGGGCTATTTAAAAACAAATAGAAAAACAAGTGTGGTGTTACTAGTTCAAAAGTAAAGAGAACGTTTTAAAAAGGACGCCACGCATTTTTAAAGCATTTTAATAATTGTAATACTGACATTTACCTTATTCAATCGATTGTGCCGCACTGACATAGTGGAAATTATGCCAGTGGGACATCTGAATGACCTGGGATGAAAGGAGGCGGGACAGATTCTCCAACTGACGTTACAGGCATCAGCATTTGATGTCTGCCGTTGCCGAAAGAAGATGGCAGGTGGGGTAAAGAAGACCCCTGAAGATTAAAGGACAACTCAGCGATAGATGTCGAACACCCGTCAGACCAAAAGATGGTGTCACCCTAAAGATTTTATAGTCTACTCAACAGAAGTGTAAAAACGAAAAACATTATGCAGTGGGTCACTGCACAACAAAGACAAAAACTAGCCAGGTCATAAACCAACATATATGTGAACTACAAAACAAAAAAGAATGTCACATCTTACTAAGCCATAAACCAAGAGCTATAAATATAAATAAAATAAACAGTGATCACAAAAAACAAAACAAAAATTAGACCGCTGTCACAAGGACTAAATAAAACTATATATAAACACCAAGTGTGACGGTGTCCACTGAGGGACCCCATGACAACAGCAAAAAGTGCTCTGAAATCAATGAAAGTAAGGAAGGGGACCCATGGGTGCAAATACCTCAAAGTGAAAAAAGTTTGATTACCTAATATTCTATATATGGGGGTGAACCAGACATCACTTGTGGGGTTAGTTGAGGGCGTAGGCCAGTGACTGGAAAAAGGGTAGTTTAGGTGCAGGTCAGTGGGTGGGGGGGATTTAGTTAAAGAGCTGCTTAGGCTGGCTCTGGAGCATAAAAGACTCCAAAGCTCCATGGTTACAGCATTGACTAGCGATCTATGGGGATACACACAGCAGGGCACCCCAAATCAGGGTGCCCCACAAGGGAAGACAAACACCCAGAAAATATATAACCCCGAGTGTTGTTCCTCTTTAAAGGTTCAGCCCTATCCACTGGAATTATCATCCTTATCCCACCACAGTTGCCAGCATTGGCGAAGTGGTGCAGCTTAAGCATACTTCTGCAGATGTGTGTGACCGAGTCCTCTGTTTTTAACCAAGTTTAGAGACAGATTATAGGCTGGCCTGCAAGCTGACAGGGTTGAGTGCTTGGCTCCTTTAAGACTTGTGTGTACTAATTGCCCTGCTAACGTGCACTTCCCAGGTTAGTTATAAAATGGTCTGAGCGGCTGCCACCCCCCCTTTGTTTCTTTTGAATTTGTGCAAGCACATGGTGTGTGGGGTCTAGGCTGTATTGCAAGGTCTTTGACCCTTCCACCCCATGGCTTGCACTTGAGAGGTTTAGGGCAACCTCTGGTAAGCCTGCTCCCAATTTATCTATTGCACTGTATGTCCCAGATGGGCTCTCAGAGATTAGAGTTAGGACTGCACCCCACAGAGGCACTTTGGCGTAGTGGTGCAGCTTAAGCATACTTCTGCAGATGTGTGTGACCGAGTCCTCTGTTTTTAACCAAGTTTAGGGACAGATTATAGGCTGGCCTGCAAGGGTTGAGTGCTGTGGCTCCTTTAAGACTTGTGTGTACTAATTGCCCTGCTAACGTGCACTTCCCAGGTTAGTTATAAAATGGTCTGAGCGGCTGCCACCCCCCCCTTTGTTTCTGTCGTAACCTGCACTGGGCCCCCAGTGACCCCTGATTATGGCCTCCAGGGAGGAAATAACTGCCTGGCTGAGAGCTGCCTTCCTGTCCCAGGTTCCAATTTCTAAACCAGGAATTTCTCAACACACCTTGAATGCCCAGCGATGTTGTTCTCCTGGGCATGCCAACAACAAACTGCATTTTTTTATTGTTGTGAATGTAATATGGTATTTACTTTGATCTGAATTATTTGCTCTGTGTCGCATGTGTATATCAAAGGCTTCCACTGCAAGGCATTTACAGGTAGGTCTCTGTGTTTTCACATGGGGTAAAATATTTGATCATGATTTAGTGAAAGTTATGTTTCACAGTGGCCAGAGGGAGCTGGACCGTCTAACATTACCGTTATTGGAACCTGCCTGGATCTCTCCTTGCTTATGAGGCCAACTGGGTTTAATGCTCTCAAATGTTTTTTACATTTGTGTATCAATAGCCATCCTGTTACCAGTCATTGTGTTTGCCAACCAGTGATATATTCCTGCCCCTGGATGCCACTGCAAGTTTCTATTTCTGCCCGGGGATTCACCTGTGTCCAGATTATGTCTGCTTTTGCCTTGTATCTTCCTGGATTGCAATCCCATTCCTGCTTGAGAAACAGTCACCCATTTCAGGTTTGTCTTGTCACTATCTTTTATGAGCATATAATTCAGATTGTTCATTCTGCTATTTCAGTCAACCTGGTTCCAACTACGGGAGCCAAAAAATATGCTCACAAACAAGTCTCCTGATGCATCTCATCTTAACTTCTACATAATAAAAAAAAATGAGAAGTGAGAAATGCAATGTTTGCTTCATATAACCACAAAATGCAGACCAAAAAGGTTTAAAGGGAGGCACGCCTGTCTAGCAAAATCAAACATACCGTATTTATCGCCCTATAAGACGCATCTGCCCATAAGACGTACCTAGGATTTGGAGGAGGAAGATTAGAAAAAAAATATTCTTAACCAAATGTTGTGCCCATTACAGGCAGTGTGGCATTCCCCCATCCCATTCCTCATGGACAGTGTAGCGTTCCCCCATCCCATTCCTCATGGGCAGTGTGGCATTCCCCCATCCCATTCCCCATGGGCAGTGTGGCATTCCCCCATCCCATTCCCCATGGGCAGTGTGGCATTCCCCCATCCCATTCCCCATGGGCAGTGTGGCATTCCCCCATCCCATTCCTCATGGGCAGTGTGGCATTCCCCCATCCCATTCCTCATGGGCAGTGTGGCATTCCCCCCATCCCATTCCTCCTGGGCAGTGTGGCATTCCCCCCATCCCATTCCCATGGGCAGTGTGGCATTCCCCCCATCCCATTCCCATGGGCAGTGTGGCATTCCCCCCCATCCCATTCCCATGGGCAGTGTGGCATTCCCCCCATCCCATTCCCATGGGCAGTGTGGCATTCCCCCCATCCCATTCCCATGGGCAGTGTGGCATTCCCCCCCATCCCATTCCCATGGGCAGTGTGGCATTCCCCCCACCCCATTCCCATGGGCAGTGTGTTATTCCCCCATCCCATTCCCATAGGAATTGATGCATTCCCCCATACAGGCAGTGTGGCATCCCCCTAATCAGTGTGACATTCCCCCCAACCCCCCAGAAAAAGAAAAAAAAAGTGTGTCTTATAGGGTGAAAAATACACACAGTCACAAGACTGGTTAAAAACCATTAAAATACAATGACATCCATTGACAACCATAAACACCAAATAAATAATATTATAAACAAATATAAATATCACTGCCTATGACTTGGATTGCTAATGCCCCATATGTGTAAATAGGTCTAAATATCCTATAACAAATATCCTATAATAAATTCATATATACAATATCTAATAGTGACCAAAATAAATAATAAAAAAACTGTGCCAGTTCATATACTAATACAACAAAAAACACGTAATACTTTGTACAGTCAATCAGACTGGATAAATAAGGCAAGATAATCAAAAAGTCAGTACATTAAATTAACTGAAGATCTCCCCGTCTCACACCTCACCAACCAGCCACATGTTCCATGGGTCCCATTGCCCACTTCTTCAGGCTTGCTTCAAACTGCACAGCTCATGACATCTGTTCTTTCTGCTATGAAATGTTGGATGCAAAAACATTCCTGCTATGCTAAGTTCGGCAACATATTAGCAGAGATCGATGTACACATTAGTCCAGCTGAAGTAAACTGAACACCATAAAGGGCCAGGCATTCTTAGATGGTTATATGTGGCCATTGGGAAATCAGGGCCTGCAGTCAGTGTTAGCCTTGGCTGTGGGACCATGTTAGTCAGAGAAAGGCAACATGCAACCCTCTGGGATTTTACTCAAACTACTCAAGAAGCAGCACTGCATTGTTATGAACAGAACATCCCTGTCATGATGTATGACAGGAGAGCCAAATTAAGGTGATTCATTTGGACTAGCATGACAGCCAGGCAAGTATTCAATCCTTACTAATTTATCCTAATTAGTATTTCTATATTATTTTAGATTTTTTCATAAAATTATACATACAGCAGTTTTTATATTATCAGTCCATTATTCGTTTTCCCTGCTTCCAGTGGTTCCTATTATCTCCAGTAGTTTCCAAATGAAAACAGCTATTTTGATATCACATTGACGGTCTTCCTTATTTTTCTCATAAGCCCAAATACCCCACTCCAGAAGGTCTTGACACAACCACCATGTATTATGGACAATCCTGATTTGGAATGCCCCACTTTGTGAAACCCCCTGGCTTGCCCCTGAACCTTTCCAAAGTTTCCACAGCATATACTTGGGCTCTTGCCCAATCTTCCCTGCATACTACTGCATGGGAGACAGAGCTCCAGCATATGGAACGGGCATGGCCACATCCTTTCCTCTCTGCAGTCTGCGGCATACTCCCCCCCCCCCCCCCCCTCCAAGCCTATTTGATTGGCTACCACGGAAGCATGTCTCAGCCACGGAGATGCCAGGGAATGTGGCCACGGCCCGTGATCACAGTGTGGAACAAATGAAAGTCGAGTGTGTGCTGGGGTTACACACACTAAATCTAAGGTGGTTAGTTCTTTTAAACTATTCTTGGAAGCATCTGAACAGTGCATAGAAGAATCTGATTTAGGTGCTCTAAAATCTCAGGAAGGGAAAGTTGGAGAACATCAAAGTACCAACTTCATCATGAACTATAAATCTGTACATCACCCACTACGTGACTTAGTGCAGACTCTGCAAAATTGAAATACACCTGCCTAACCTACCTAGAAATGTAGGATTACCACCAGCCACACGGATTTGCATTTGTAGCTACATCCAAATTACTGTTAGTGGCTCTCGGGGAAGTACATCCTTCACCCATTCTGAAAAAGGTGGCTGTCGACCCAAGCAAGTGCTGGCAAATCTCATCGGGTGAGGGACGCATGCCATGAAGGGTCACTGCATGCTTTAAATTTGGGGTCAAACAATAGAATGGGATGGGAAGTAATATAGCTGCTATTTCACTTTTTTGCCTATAATATCTGCTTTTATTACATTATGAACTAGAGGTATATGCATAGTATTAATTATATTTAGATAGATTTGTTTTCAGCAGTCTAATAAGGCTATGATATATTTTCTGACCCCCTTGGAAAAAACAGTTTAGGTTATCTTGTTTATCATATTAGAATTTCCTTTGTGACATGGGAATAAGAGTGGGGAAAATAAATAAACAAATGATTCAAAAATTCTCTCCTTATTTAAACAATGGTGCAGTAGCTACTGTGGGAAGTTTGTGTGGGCTAACAGGGAGAAACATCTTAGAAAAACTTTTAAACAGTCTTTGGCAGACAGCATTACTTTGTAGGAAAGATTAATCTTGTTTAGTACATCTCCGGGGATCTTTTTTTCTCAACTTGCTGCCTCCGCATGCTTTCAGCTAGTCTAGTGCTTGGAAAGAAAATAATGCCCTCTAAAATAAAAGAAATGGTATTCTCACATCAGAGACACTATATATGGCAACTGTACCATATCACTTACCAGTGTAATTATCATTAGAAAGAAACATGGGGAATCTAGATTTGTAATATCATCAAGCTCTTGTGATTGCTATAACCATGCCACCAAATACGGTGTTCTCACCCAATCAATTAGTTCTAAAGAATCAGCATAGGTTTAAAGAAAGTCAGCTTTTATCCCTTCCAGGCCTAGGTGTTTCCAAGAGCCCAGAAAAAGAGAGAATCGCTGCAGGGTAAAGGTGAGCAAAGGTGTCATAGAATGGTAAGTATCAGACAGCATTGCTAAAAGGGACTACTGTCTCTTGGTTAGTTGCCTGCAATGGCACCACCAGTGCGGCTGCAGCCTCAGCTTTCCTGTTGCTTAGTAATGGTGGATGTTGGCAGGCTCAGTGTTCCATTTTATTAGTTATGACTTGCCGAAGAGCAATTTACAGGAACTAGCACTCTGCCTTCCATTTTGCCAGCAGAATGCTCGCAGGTCTAGCCCTGTTTCCCCCAGGTTTATCTGCTACCCTCTGCTGCCATACCCGTTGCCAACCTGAAACTTTATTCCACCAAGTAAGAACACGGTACATACAAGGAATACTTTTTGGTAAGGCAAAACACCATGAGAATGAGAATAAACAAACAATTACATACAAGTTACGTTAGCAATAAAAAACTACACAGATAAAAAAGTCTAATACAAAATAGACATTTTGATTGCAGAGCTCCGACTACACAAGAGCACGTGTTTCACTTTCTAAGAGTGGGCCTGCCACCGGTAATAATAAACTCTTACCAGATTATTCTGGACAAAGGGCTTTGAAAGTGTTGATACATTCCCTGTCACCACTAATTGTTTTTCCATCGTTTGGCAATTATTATTAAATAATTATTCTCCTTGTCTTTTGCCACCTTACTGATTATTTTAATTCCATCCATATACTCTCAATGATTTTATAGGAAAAATATAATGGACAAGATAGGATAATATTGCTAAAATTGGGGGAAATTATCCCATCTTTAATCCCTAGAGATACTCAACTTGGAATGACCCGTATAAGGCAAAATTAGGGATATGTCCTCCCACTGTCACAGCGTATGCTATGCACGCTCCCGCCCTCGGGGCTTTCTATAATCAGCATATCCTCTCCTCGTCAGAGCCTTCACAGCAGGTTAAACAGGCAGCTCGAACCAGCCAGTTGCATCACCGGCCACACCCACCTACTGGCATCACACTCACAGGTTGAGCCCAACACGTTTCGGTGATTGACTTCTGCTGGGGCCAGATTATGAAATAACAATTAGTGGTGATGCTGAATATGTACAAAACTTGGAGTTGTTTAGAAGCACTTTGTCCAGAATAATCTAATAATCATTTATTATAACTTGAGCCTGGTGCTTGCAGATTGGGCTCCCTCATTTCAGTAACCATACATAATACATTTTATTTGCATCTTTCTTCAGTTAAAGCTCACATTACAAATTTTATTTCACATAATTAAAATGACGTAAGTCAGTAAAACGTTTGTGTACAAAGGTTTAGGCTTCTGGTAGACAAATAAGTAAAATTTCGAACAAACATGCTTGTCACGTTATTTTAAGACAAGAAAGGATTTTGTGGAAAAGAGTTCACAAAAGTTTTTTTTCCAATATTTGCCCCCAATATGTAAGTCTGGTGCTGATATTAAGTCCTCCTATGATGGCTAAATCGAGGTGGGGAGCTGCATCCCGTCTTGTGCTGTAAAGGACCGCCTGGCTTACTTGTTTACCGTGAGAGACTGGGCACCTAGGGGGCCGTTAGTGCCACCTGACCCGCGTTGTGTGGTAGGAGCTCTGCAATCAAAACATCTATTTTCTATTTGACTTTTTTTTATCTTTGTTTAATTTAAAGCTGCTTGGTATACAGCTCTGTGATGATTGCATTTGAGTTCCCATGGAGTTATCATTTGAAAATGTATACCTGCACGGATACTTTCATATGTATTTAAAAAATCCAATTAACAATTACATACAAGTTACGTTAGAAATGTATATGACTATATTATGTTAATAATAAAGGGGGAATTGAGACCGCACTGGGCTATACAATTTAATATGCAGTGTGCACAAAGGGGGTGATACAATAGTTATACACAGAAAAAGACCGGAAGTCCCACACCTTCCAAATCCACCCACCGTAATATATGGCACCACTGCTCAATTTATTATCACAAATAAAGACACATAACAAGTCAATAAGGAAGAAAGGAAAAAAGGGAGGGAAGGGGGGAGGGGGCTGATAGATGGTACAAAGTTAGTTCATGGTCATAATAATAATACACGTTATAAATATACGTTAATTATGCTACCTGGCTGATAAAAGTGAAAGTGCTATAGTGCATATAAACAAAATTGCTTTAAAACTAACTAAACAATATCTCAATACATTATAAACTATGATAAAAGTGCAAGTGCTAGCATACAATACCCTCCTACTCTGTACAAGCTGCCATATGCATACTATTCAAACAGTGAGGACCAGCCGGGTAAAACAAAAGAAATGCAATTAGTGAGCATAGATTTTTTTATAATTTTTGTAAATAAACATTTACTTGTGATAATAAATTGAGCAGTGGTGCCATATATTACGGTGGGTGGATTTGGAAGGTGTGGGACTATATTATGTTAGATAATAAATACTAGGACAGTAGTCCTTATTAATCAAAATGTTTTGTAGAGTTTAAAAAGTAATGAATAAAATATATTGAAAAACTACCAGTCCTCAAATAATTATTCCTGCCAGTCCTAAATTATAACGAAGGATGGATCTCACCCAGGGTCCATGCAGGAAATAGCGCCAATTTGCCAGCTTCTGCTGAGCTGCACCTCTGCTGGTAATGTGGTTAGTTCACGAGGGCCACTCTCACTGGTTTTTGTTTAGAGCCATAAGGACCAAGGGAGAAAAAAGGTTTTTGTGTCTGTTTCTGTTGAATGAGCCACAAATCTGCTTCCAGAGTGTAGAAGCCTGAAGAAGTAATTCCCTGGGTCATGTCTGCGCTTTTTTTTCTCGCCCTTGAAGAGATTCTTCTGGTGAATTGCTCTTCCGGAGATGGTAAGGGAGATCCAGTTATATGCTCAGCAGTTCTTGTCATTCTCTTCAACCTATCCTTGACATAGCACCACCATGCCAGACTGTGAAGGATGAGGTCAAGATTGAAACAAAAGCAGCATTGTAAAAGACATACTGTATCTTATTGCCGCAAGCAGCATAACAATTGTTGGGCCTTCCTTAAGACAGCTGCAGCTTGTTTGTACCACTTAAGGTGAGATATGGGTGCCTACATTGGTACAATCGCTGTATTTGATTATTTTGGATACATGGATCCCTGGGGGGTAAAGTGATAGTATATAGTGAAAAGAGGAGGGGTGAAATAATGCACCCCTGGAGTGCATCAATGTTTGTGATCCTAACCTAAAAGAACCAATAGGGCCCAATTTGACTCTCTGGGCCCAACCAGTCAGAAAACTACTAATCCAATCAATGAATAATTGGTGGGATAATAGCATTTCGGCATATCACCTGGATTGATCAATAGGTAGAATCTACCTATTCTAATCTATTTATTCTATTGCCCTCCACATTTATGCCTTGCTGGAGAAGGTGCTGGCTTATCAGGAGCAGGCAACCCCTGCCACAGCTCCAGAGGTGCCTGGCCATCTATATTCTGGCCCACTTTGTTTTTGTCTGTTCTGACTAAAGACCTAGCCTTTGTTCTGCTCCCCTATACTAGCTAACCCTTGATCCTCGTTGGGCCCCTGATGTCTGTGTCCAAATTGCCCATGTATCTGCTTGCACTTTGCCTGCTACTGTAATGTTGCTAGTGCATAAACCTGTGTCTGTCATTTTTTTCCAGAAACCGTAAGATGGGTCATTCACTGAAGGTCCAGTGTGTGATTGGTCCCAATCTACTTTTTTTAGCATGTTGGCAGGCTCCAGACATGATGCCTTTATCCTGTGAAGCTCCAGTTTTTATTCTGGGTACGTGTGTGTATTAGTGTTGTCTTTCTGTGTTTCTATTGTTAACCTTGCATTTGCAATGTTGAATATTGTTATCAGCTGGCCTCATAGGATGTATTTTTCTGTCTTTTTTTAGTGTTGCCTATTTGTCTCCCTGCCCTACCTCCGTAATTGTCCCTAGTTTCAGTCCCACTTCAGTGCACCTTAACTTTAGTTTGTCCTGCAAACTGTCTGTATAATGCCACTAAAATTCAAGACCTACTTGCAATTGTGGTCCCTTATCTTATTAACTTTCCTTTTTGGAGATATGTTGTATTTGTTTGGCCCATTTGCCCTTGAGGTTCCTCTTCCTGTGTGACCTAGCCTTGTTATTTGAATGTAATGTTTTTTTGCCATTTAGGTGACTCTGGCTACCCTCTGTTGCCCTGGTTTTACCTCTTTCTTGCTTTCCCAGAAGCAAGGCCATGAGGCCTATACCCATGCCCACCGCCGGATCTGTGCCCTGGTGGTGCAGGCTTTTGGTCTATTAAAGGGACGGTTTCACTGCCTGGACCATACTGGCTTGAGTACAAGCCAGAGAAGGTGGTCAAAATTAGCATTGCATGCATTGCCCTCCACAATTATGCCTTGCAGGAGAAGGTGCCATCTTGTCTAGAGCAGGCAAACCCTGCAGCAGCTCGGGAGGTGTCTGGCCATTTATATTCTGTCACCCAGAGCCGTGCAAGCCAGTCAGTGTGCCAGTACCTGGTGAACTCTTCCCTTGGTTAACTTGTGCTAGCTTTGTTTTTGTTTTGCTTTGTTCTGTTTGTTATTTGCAAACAATTTGGTTTTTATTGCAGAAACATAGCAAACAATTTGTTTTTTTATTGTAATTAATTTGTGGAGCTACCACACTGGGCCCCACAAATGGTGCTCACAATGGGAAGCAAGCAAATATTTGTACTGTCAGGTCCCGGAGACACCCACCTTCCAATAAATCAGCAACCCCCAATCTCCGCTGCTTTCTTCACCTATAGTAAGCCCCCGTTTGCCGGGACGCTAGACACGCCTCACCGGACACGGTTGCCCCCAGGTCTTATTAGCACAAAGGATGCTGATTTATGCAGGGGAAGGCAGATGAATCTAGGGACTAGACTGAGTAGCGAAAAACGGACAGGGGTCATACACGGGTGGTCAATCCGAGGAGGCACGGTACAGAAGGGTTAGACAGAAGAATGGTCAGGGGCAAGCCAAGGGTCACAACGGGAGGTCAGAAGTTCGCGGTACAAAGGAGCAGGCAGAATCGTAGTCGAAGGGCAAGCAAGGTCGGTCCAGGCGGCAATCAGGGATGGTCAAAACAAGGCAAAAATCACAAGGAGAAGAGCTATCCAAATCACACCCAGTAGCACGCTATAACGGGCAATGAACAAGTGCAGGGTGAAAACCTATATAGGAAGGGGACAGGCTGGATTGGCTGAGGAGGGAAGTGTGTTGATAGGAGCAATTGGGGAACTCTGGGCTGATTGCCCCGTTTAAACCTGGGAGGCGGACAACATAGTCAACTGTTACTGAACACAAGGGCTCATTGGCCCAACACTAATTACCTCCGGCGGGCGCGCTGTGTGCAGCGCCGCCGGAGGGCATATGACAGTGACAGGCGCGCGCGTACGGGGGCACGCGCCGGGAGCGCGCCGCACCGCCCGAGCGGCTGCTCGTGACAGCCGAGCGGCGGGCGGGCAGGAGCGACGCCGGCCCGCCGCCGGCTGCAACAGAGAAGGACCGGAGTCAGCGGGGGAACGTGGGTCAGGTGAGGAGATCGTGACACTACCCCCCCCTTCACGAGGGGCCTCAGGACCCTTACCAGGCTTATCCGGATTCTCACGATGAAACCTATTGATAAGGGTTTTAGCATGGACATCCTTGGCTGGTACCCAACACCTTTCCTCAGGACCAAAACCCTTCCAATCAATTAAATACTGTAAAGAGTTTTGCAGCACCCGAGCGTCGAGTATTCTATTAATTTCATATTCAGGCTCATCTTCCACTTTGATCGGAGGAGGAGACGACACCTGAATATTCTTGGCAGATTTTAACAAAGAGACATGAAAGGACGACGGAATTCTCATGGATGAAGGTAACTGGACCTTAAAGGTAACGTCGCTTAGTTTATCTATGATAGGAAACGGACCGATAAATTTAGGCCCTAGCTTAGACGAGGGTTGCCGAAGGGCAATATTTCTAGTAGAGACCCAGACCCAATCACCCACCTGAAATGGTGGTTCAAGTGACCTATGTCGGTCCGCAAAGATTTTATAAGTTCTAGAGGCTTTCCTTAAGTTAGTCTGTATTTCAGACCACACTTTAATCCTTTCTCGTAGCCATTCCTCCAAGGCCGGCAAGTTGGAGGAAGGACCAGAAAAAGATGATGCCTTAGGGTTTCTACCGTAATTACAAAAAAAAGGCGAAAACCTAGTAGATTCACTCGGCGCATTGTTAAAGGCGAATTCTGCAAATTCGATGAATTCCGCCCATTGTTCTTGGCGATCAAAGACGAAACAGCGTAGATATTGTTCTAAACATTGATTTACCCGTTCAGTCTGTCCGTTAGACTGAGGGTGATAGGCGGTAGAGAGCGACACTTTAATACCTAAACGATTGCAGAAAGCTTTCCAAAAACGGGATACAAACTGAACTCCTCGATCTGAAACAATATTCTGCGGTAAACCATGGAGGCGAAAAACATGCTTAATGAATAGCTGTACTAAATCCGGTGCCGACGGTAGTTTTATCAATGGAATAAAATGTGCCATTTTACTGAAGCGGTCCACCACCACCCAAATTACAGAATTCCCCTGTGATGGAGGAAGATCAACAATAAAATCCATGGATATGTGCGACCATGGTTCAGCGGGGATTTCTAAGGGAACTAATAATCCCGCAGGAGACCCATGAGTGGCCTTACTTCGAGCACATACCGGACATGCTTCGACAAAGGCGGAAGTATCGCGTCGGATGGTGGGCCACCAGACATGACGTTTGGCGATAGCCAAGGTCTTCCGAACGCCTAAGTGACCGGCCGACTTGGCATCATGTAGTTCCTGTAAAACGGCCAGACGCAAATGAGGTGGAACAAATAAACAATCAGAGGGTTTACCAGGAGGAGAATCAACCTGAAATGGCACTAACGAGCTAGACAGGTCAGGGAGAAGCGTAGCCACAACACAACCTAAAGGCAAAATCGATTCAGGGGGACCGCTCTGGTCCTTACAATCCCCGAAATTACGGGATAGGGCATCTGCTTTGGCATTCTTCTTCCCCGGCTTATAGGTGATAATAAAATTAAATCGAGAAAAGAAGAGTGCCCAGCGCGCCTGACGGGAGTTGAGTCTCTTGGCGGACTCTAAGTACTCCAGATTCTTGTGATCAGTATACACAGTGATGGGGTGTAGGGAACCTTCTAGCCAGTGACGCCATTCTTCAAAGGCCAGTTTAATACCCAATAGTTCCCTATTCCCAACATCGTAATTGCGTTCAGCAGGTAAAAACTTCCGAGAGAAGAATGCACAAGGATGTAGTTTCTCAGGATTGCCCGCATACTGAGAAAGAACAGCTCCTACTCCCAGTTCTGAGGCGTCAACCTCCAATAAAAATGGAAGCCGGGTGTCGGGATGTATCAAAATGGGAGCGGAGGTGAAAGTCTCTTTTAACACTTGAAAGGCGTTTTTAGCTGAGGGAGGCCACTCCTCAACAAAAGCGCCCTTACGAGTGAGATCTGTTAAAGGACTCACTATGGACGAGAAACCCTTTATAAACTGCCTGTAAAAATTCGCAAATCCTAAAAATATCTGAAGCGCCTTTAGGGTTCTAGGTTGTTCCCACTCCAAAATAGCAGAAACCTTGGAAGGATCCATCACCAATCCCCGTTTGGAGATTATAAATCCTAGGAACGGGATTTCAGACACTTCAAAAACACATTTGGAGGGGGGCGTGGCTAGCCGATGGCGAGGTAGGCAGCTGAATAACGGAGCTCTGCACAAGATCACAATCAGACGAGATCTGGAGGCATTTGGCAGGGATCCAAGCTAATGCCCAGGCGCAAGAAGATAGTGGGCGCAGACCGGAGGCAGCGATCGGCCTCCATCGCCACCTTCTTCGAGACGGCGGGCCGTGAAGACGAGCAGGAGCGGGCCAGCAAGATGGCGGCGGCCCAGGAGGAGGAGGCGCGCACAGGAAAGGAGGTCGGTACGGAGCGGGGGTCCCCTTACCTGATCGAGGAAGACGGGGAGGGCAGCCACCCAGCAGCGCAGCAGACGTCTGCTCCCGGCCGTGTCGACGGCAGACTGAGAGCGGGGGCGGCGCGCGGGGAGAGGAGAGCAGCGGCATCAGCAGTGGAGGTGACGGCAGGCGGCGGCCTGTCCTCTCCCAGCCGGGGGGAGAGACAGCGTGCTCCCGCAGCCCGACCTCTGAATGACAGGGTGGAGGAGGATGTAAATAGTGGTGAGGACCTGGAAGTCTGGGCAGATCATGCCCCATCAGAGCCCAGGAATCACACAACGGACCCCCCCAACTCAGCCTGTGAACAGACCCGGGTGGAGATGGGAGCCCTAGGCCCAATAGAGACGCCCAAACGGACCCCCAGCACAGACATGGAAACCCCATCATTGGCTGGGAGAGGAGAAATGGGATCGCGGGCGGCGTCCCGGAGCGGCACCCCATGCACCCCAAAAATCACAGCAGCAGAACCCGGTGCACGCGGCCGACGTCCCGGTACCCTAGTGGAAACCGCCCCTCCAACACGGACGTGGGATGCCCCTCCCGCACACGGGAGATATCCCCCTCGCGAGACCTGCCTGTCCCCTGGGGGGCCCTGGGGCGCCATTGCCACCGGAGAAGAGGAGGACTGGCCACCAGAATTCCGCACAGTTGAGGAGGATGGCGGCGGTCTGACGGAGCCCCCGGGGATGAATACAGACAAACTGCAGCTAGACGAACTGAATAAGCGAGGGGATGGTGGTCTTGCGGCCTCTCCCTATGAGATGTCCTCGGCTATGCAACAACTACCCCAGTCCCTCATCTCGGCCCTGGCCGACGTGGTCAGATCCAATGTAGCGGATGCTCTGAGAGCGCTTCCCTCCCGTTCGGACTTTGATGGATACATTTCACAGATGGAGGGCACTCTCCGCAGAGAGCTCAGCACGCTTCAAAACTCTATTTCAGAAGTGTCCCACAGAGTCGACTCAATCGAACAGGACCAGTCTGCGCTGACTCAGAGGGTGGTGGCATTGGAACGGCTTCAGCGGGAAGAGAGGGCACATACTTCCGCCCTCTACCTTGGCCTGGACGACCTCGAGAATCGGGGTAGGCGCAACAACATCAGACTGAGGGGGCTTCCGGAGACAGTCACTCAACCGGATCTGGAACGTACGGCAAGGGCTATCTTCAACGCGATGCTGGGGGACCCCCCCGCGGCCGAGATCAACATCGACAGGATACACAGGGCCTTGGGCCCCAAGCCTGCAGACCCACAGCGACCCAGAGATGTGGTCTGCAGAATCCACTACTACAGAGTTAAAGAAGACATCCTGAGAAAGGCATGGGAGAAGGGTCCAACCAGATTTGAAGGTTCGTCCGTCGCGATCCTCCCCGACCTTTCCTCCAGGACCCTCCAAATGAGACGTATGCTGAAGCCCCTCCTCGAGGTAGTCCAGCGACAGGGAGCCTCCTACCGCTGGGGCTTCCCCTTTCATCTAATTGTACGCAAGAACGGGAGATCCTTCGCCCTGAAAACTGTCGACCAGCTCCCGCAGCTTTTTGCTTTCTTGGAAACGGACCCGATCCGGGTGCCGGACTGGCTCTCGCCTACCCTGGGACCCCCGCCCGGGGGGCCGCTTCGGGGGGGGCTACGAGGACCACCTGGTAGGTTAATGGGGGGCCCGAGAAGACGGGTGCCTCGACCAGAAAACAGAGCCTGAAGACCGATGTGATAGTGGGCCGTGGCCTTCCTCCGGCGGGACCCCTAGGAGTTGACCCATGGCTGACCCCCTAACATTTTGGGGAGATGGCAGACTGGCCTGAAAAAAGACGGATGGACATCGCCTCTGCCCTAGAACAGGACAGCGGACACTAATGAATCTCGGACCCCTCCGTACGGGGGGGCTCACGTCTCACCTCATCCTGTCCCGTCGGACTGGGCTAAGGTACATGGGGACTTGGGGGGGTTGGGGGGCTCTGGGGATGCCTGCCGCGGGGGGGCTGGCCTACGGTGACTGCCACTCCTGTAGATATGTTTTGGAGTTCCTGGGATGCTTGCTCTTTTCCCCGCGAAAGCGCGGGTGGCCTCCGGGGGCTCACCAAGCAGGACGGGCGCTTCTCGTGCCTGGGACTGGGCGCCGGCGCCTGTGGACGGGGCCCGTGTGGGGGCTGCCCCGCCCCGCCCCCTCGCACCTCCTTTGGGGGTGTGGGGGGCCGGACGGTGGGATGTCCGGCTGGTGCCGCCCTGGGGGTCACCCCTCAGTATTGCACTTATGTTTGACCACCAATGTTAAGTTTTTAAGTTCCAATGTTTGTCTTATACCATGCAGGCCCGCTAGCCTACTTGAGTCGTGCCAAAACTGTTCATTGTTGTATGTCCTGTGCCTGGGGCCCTGGGGACGGCATCGGGGTGGTGGCGTCTCCCCGCCCGGGGAACGGGGCCGCCGGACCCAGTGACCTGGTCCCCTGCCTAGACTGCCTCCCCCGGACTTTCCGGGGGGGCGGGGGGTACTACCGTCCCGGATCGGACATGCTCCGCCCGCGGGTGCCTCCCCGGGGCTCCACGTTCACACACATGAGTAATTTTGAAGTTGCAATGTTATCTCGCCTCGTATAGATTTACTAGTCTGTTGCACATGTTACAATGTTTTCGTTACAAGGTGTGCATCTCCTGCTCCGATAGCGTCTTCGACTTACACACCCCCAACTTAGGCGACCCTGGTGGGGTATTGTACCATCTATAGTTGGTGCTGCCCCTGAAAGGGAAACGAGGGTACCCTCGGTGGACTCATACCGAGGGATCCCTCGCATTAGAGTTTATTGCAGGAGCACCTGATCCCGGTGTCTCGCTGCCCCAATTTATCCCCCCCATCCCCTACTATTTTCTGTTTTCCCCAGACCGGAAACCACCGGTCAGAGAGCCAAGTGACCCAGATAGGACCCCCTACTGGTCCCGATCTAAGCAGAACTAATAGCCGTTCCCACTAACCTTAGCGACCCTCTTATAGCTTCTCCCGCCGGTTCCCCCTGCACCTCCCGGGTGTGCCCCCCTCCTGTCCCCTCCCCTGTGTCCCATACCTAGTTAGCACACCCAACCAACTAAAAGTTGATTGATCCCATATCCCTAACACCTTCTCAGTAGGAAACCTCGCCCCTGTTCGGACCCCCCTTCCTCCTGCTTCTCTCCTTTCCCCCCCCTTCTTTCTCTCTCTTTCTTCCTCTCTCCCCCCTTCTAACTCTATTTCGTGCTTTCCCTTCCCCCACCTCTACCCGTTCCCTCGGCCTTCCCTCGCTTGCCCCCCTCCCTCCCCCCCCGCCCCGGTTGCCGCCTCCGGGCCCGACTACGCTGTGGGCCCTTCTCCTGGTAGACGCCGCTCACCTGACATGGCCAAGTTAACGGTCTGCTCTCTGAACATCAAGGGTTTCAATGTCCCCGAAAAGCGCTCTAAGGTCCTCTACGATCTACACAAACAAAGAGTGGGCATCCTCCTTCTCCAGGAGACTCACTTCCAGGAAGGCAACATACCGCGCTTGGGTCATAGATACTTCACCTCCTGGTACCATAGCACCAACCCACAGAGCAAATCACGAGGGACATCTATAGCAATTCACAAGTCTCTGCCCTTCACGGCTCTAGACCAAAAAACTGACCCTGAGGGTAGGTTTGTCTTCCTTAAGGTGTCGATTCACCAGACAACCTATACAATAGCAAATCTCTACCTACCGAACCAGGACCAAGCCGGAGCGCTCCAGAGGTATCTCAGGAGGTTGGAGGAATTCGCTGAAGGCATCCTGATACTCGGAGGAGACCTCAACCTCACGCTGAACCCATCACTGGATTCCTCATCTGGGAGGTCTTCGGTGTCGCTGGGAAAACTGCAGTCACTACGCAGGGCTCTCTATAATCTACAGCTAATGGACGTGTGGAGGCTGGAGCACGGGCAAGCTAGGGACTACACATACTTTTCGCCAGTACACGGCTCTTATAGCCGCATCGACTACATCCTGCTAAGTCATCATGCCCTGAAGTGGCAGCCTAAGTCCCGGATTGGCCCCTTTCTGTGGTCGGACCATGCGCCGGTCTTCCTGTCGTTTGAGCTGCCCAGGGCGCCACAGAAACACTGGAGTTGGCGTTTGAACGACAATCTCCTGAGAGACCCGGTATGCATGAGCAGGATCAAAGAGACCATCATCAATTTCACAACTGACCACGAACGGGATGAATGCTCGCTGGCGGTCCAGTGGGAGGCGCTCAAATGTGTCCTGAGAGGAGTCTTCATTCAGGAGGGGTCGAGACTGAAACGAGAGAAATCAGCAATGATTTCCCAGACGTTACAAACCATTTGCGACCTCGAGACTAAACACAAGCAAGACCCCACTCCAGAACTGCTCTCTGAGCTCTCACTCCACAGAAACAAACTACTGAAGCTTTATGACCAGGCCCATCTCAGATATAGAGACAAAAGACACGCCTCAATGTACGAACACGCGAACAAATGTGGCAGGCTCTTAGCCAAATCTCTCCACCACAAAATACCTACAACATTTATTCCAAACATCAAGACGGAGAAGGGGGAGAACGTTGTGGACCCATCTAAAATCCCAGAAGTGTTTAGGGGTTTCTACGCTGGCCTGTACAACCTCCAGCCTAGCCTTACACAAGAGACATTGGAGACCAAAATACAGAACTACGTATCCGAAACGCGGCTTCCCACGATACCTGAGGAATCCTCGGCTGAGTTAGAAACTCCCTTCACAGAGCTAGAGGTCACGAAAGCCATTAAAGATGCCCCGGTGGGAAAGAGCCCCGGCCCGGACGGATTCCCTCCCAGATTCTTTAAAGAACTAGCGCCACAACTTGCTCCTTGGCTGGTTAAAACCTTTAACTACATAGGATTGGATAACCCCTTTCCAAAACAAGCAGCGGATGCCATAATCACAGTGATTCCGAAACCGGGCAAGGATCCTGCGGCCTGCGGCAGCTACAGACCCATATCCTTACTAAATGTCGATCTAAAACTATACGCAAAAATAATTGCCACTAGGCTCAAACCTCTGATCCCCCAGCTGATCCATCTGGATCAGGTGGGGTTTGTCCCTGGACGCGAAGCCAGGGACAATACAAACAAACTATTGGATCTTATTGCACACGTCCACAAAACTGGCGCTCCAGCATGTGTCCTCTCCTGTGACGCTGAGAAAGCGTTCGACAGGGTGAACTGGCGCTTTCTCAGAGCTACCTTAACTCAAATTGGCTTAGGCCCGAACATAACTTCCAAGATTCTGGCACTGTACCAAGAACCGACGGCCCGTGTCAGGGCGAACGGGGTCCTGTCGGAACCTTTCACAATCAAGAACGGGACTCGGCAGGGCTGCCCCCTCTCGCCCCTTTTGTATATCCTCACAATGGAACATCTAGCGGTGGCCCTACGAAATAACCCAGATATCAAAGGGATTGAGTACGGGGGACACCAATATAAAATGTCGATCTTTGCAGATGACCTACTCCTACACCTTATGTCCCCGGCCATATCCTTTCCGGCTGTTCTCAAGGAATTCGAACGCTTCGGCCAACTATCCAACTTCCGCGTCAACTATGCAAAGTCTGAAGCATTAAACCTCACCCTCCCACAGCCCCTGGTGAACAGACTTCGGAGCAGCTTCTCCTTCAAGTGGCAGCCCAGGGCGATAAAATACTTGGGGACCTATATACCATCTGATTTGGACTGCCTGTATGAGTTGAATTTCCAACCACTTCAGACCAAAGTCATCCAGGACCTTTCAAAATACGACAAGGGACGTTACTCATGGTTTGGTAGAATAAATATTTTGAAGATGGATATACTCCCCCGGTTCCTGTACCTCTTCCAAACGATACCGATCAAGCTGCCTAGGCATTTTTTCAAGACGATCCAGACAACGTTCTTGAAATTCATATGGGGGTCACGGAAACCGCGTGTCAGGTTCAACATACTGGCCAGGCCCAAAAACGCAGGCGGCGCCGGGGCACCGGACCTAAAACTATATCATGCTGCCGCTATCCTGACGAGGATGGCAGATTGGAGGTACAGGGCGGGAGATAAGCTTTGGGTCCAGCTGGAACGAGATCTGCTGGGGTTCAGCCCGCGCACTCTCCCATGGACGCACACCGCAGGGGAGGTGAATAGGAAAGGATTCCCCTTTCTGGCCCGACACTTTCTGGCCACCTGGGACGGGGTGCAACGGCAGGGGGATCTGGTGAACAAGCCGGGACCCCTGACCCCATTATTCAATAACCCAGAATGCATACCAACGCAGAACACTTCTCGGTTCTTGATTTGGAGGGAGGAGGAAGACATCAGGTTACGAGATGTGCTGCTGGGGGGGGGCTGCCTTCCCTGGCGGAGCTGAAGGCGCGAGGCGGGGGGGAGCACTTGTCCTGGCTGCACCACCGGCAGCTGGAGGCGTTCCTCACTGCAGGGGGACGCCTCAGGGGCGCAGCTCTCCCGCTAACACCGCTGGAAGAATACCTCACACAACCTCAGCCGTTGGATCACGTGGTATCCAACTTCTACAGCTTGCTGGTGGCCACCAGACATACTTCTGAGCTGGAGTTCATGACCAAATGGGAGAGAGACTTGGGGATCTCGATCACAGATGAAGATGCCAAAAAGATATTCACACTAACACACAAACTCGTCGGTGCCACTGAGGCACAGGAAAAAAACTACAAAGTCCTCACGAGATGGTATAGGTGTCCGTCAGACATAGCCTCATACTCCTCGGAGGGCTCGAGTGGATGCTGGAGATGCGGGGCGGCCCAGGGAGGAATTCTCCACATTTGGTGGGAGTGCCCTCCGGTCAAGAAACTTTGGGACACTATCTTCAAGATACATACGGAGGTGGAGGGCTCCGCCGTGCCTAACAGCCCGGGGGCTGCCTTACTTACCCTGATCCCGGGCTCCACAACTAGAGCCAAGAAGGGGATTCTTAGGTTCTTTCTGACGGCCGTAAGGTCAATCATCCCTAGGAAGTGGAAGTCCGCGCAAGCACCAACGGTGGCGGAATGGTTCGCTGAAATGGACCACATCTTGAGAATGGAAGAATTGCTGGCGGAGGACAGGGGAACCATTGAGGCGCACTTGGAGACCTGGACGGGTTGGATCATGTTCAGGAGTTCAGACTCGGCGAAGGTCTTCTTGGGGGCGGATCTTGATCAGAGATGAGGAACTAGCGGGGGTCCGGGGGGTGGCTGCCGGGGGGGGGGGAGGGGGGGATGGCCCTCGGTGTCCCGCCCTCCCTTCCTCTCCCCGCCTCCCCTACCTTTCTTGTCCTCCCGGTCCCTTCCGCGCCCGTCCCCTTCATACATGTGCGCCCACCCACTGTTATACACTACACCCCCACCTGGAGTCCTCCGCGGACCGGGACTTATCTGGCCACCACTCAACCTCCAACAAAAAAGTAATTAGTACCACAACACAACTGAATCTGCTCCTTGTATATGTAAAGGCACTTATGTGTGTACGGAAGCAAATGTATGTATTCAATGATGTAGATGGCAAGATATATAACCGATGCTGCATATATACTTGTGATTTGCTACTGCTGTACCCCTTCCCCCTCCCTTACCCCCCCCCTCTTTGGTTTTCTGTACCCTATACTTACCCCTCCCCATCCCCCCCTTTTTTTTGTTGTTTTTGTTTTCTTCTTCTTCTGTTTCTTTAAAATCCAGAATCAATAAAACTTGATTATACAAAAAACACATTTGGAGATTTTAGCATACAGACGATTTTCCCGCAATCTCTGCAACACCGCTTTGACATGTTGACGGTGCTCCACCAGGGAGCGGGAAAAAATCAGTATGTCGTCCAAATAGACCACGAGAAACTGACCCAAAAAATCACAAAAAATGTCATTGACAAAATCTTGAAACACTGCAGGAGCATTGCATAACCCGAACGGCATCACTAAGTATTCATAATGCCCATCTTTTACATTGAAGGCCGTTTTCCATTCATCCCCCTGCCGTATGCGAATAAGGTTATATGCCCCTCGAAGGTCTAACTTGGAGAAGACCTGGGCCCCAGAGACCTGATTAAAAAGGTCATTGATTAATGGTAGGGGATATCTATTTTTTACAGTAATCTTATTTAACCCTCGATAGTCTATACAGGGGCGTAAGCCGCCGTCCTTCTTCTCGACGAAGAAGAACCCAGCACCGGCAGGGGAGGTGGAAGGACGGATAAACCCTTTCTGGAGATTTTCGGTGATATAATCTTTCATGGCCTGCTCTTCAGATCTAGTGAGATTATATAGTTTCCCCCTAGGGGGCATAGTACCTGGGAGTAACTCAATAGGACAGTCGTAGGCCCTATGGGGTGGAAGAATGTCAGCGGATTTCTCAGAAAATACGTCTGCCCAATCTGCATAGACTGGAGGTAAACCATCAAGGACAATAGGAGTGGTTCTAAGGGATATGGAGAAACAACGACTTTGACATGAAGGACTCCACTTCACCAGATCCCCAGACCTCCAATCTATAACTGGGTTATGGACCTTTAACCAGGGAAATCCTAAAACAATAGGGGAAACGGGACTTTCAATAACCAGAAATTCTATTTCTTCCGAGTGGGCAGATCCTACGACTAAATTTACCCAAGGGGTCTTGTAGGAGACCAACCCCCCCCTCAATGGGCTTATTGTTGACCGCCAGGACCCGAAGGGAATTTTCTAATGGG
Source organism: Gastrophryne carolinensis (assembly GCA_027917425.1). NCBI lineage: Eukaryota > Metazoa > Chordata > Amphibia > Anura > Microhylidae > Gastrophryne > Gastrophryne carolinensis. The sequence continues at coordinate 247,778,197 of CM051238.1, forward strand.
ATTAACGGGATCCCTAGAGTGATGGCTAAGGATCTATCCAGGAAATTGCCAGCCGCTCCACTATCAATGAAGGCGGAGGCAATAGTCCGGGAAGGACCCCAAGAGAGTGTAACGGGTAAGAGTACACGATTATCTGGAGGGAACGATACCTGACCGCCTAGAAGAGGTCCCTCTGCAGGATCTAGGCGTTGAAGTTTCCCGCCACCGGAGCCTTGTTTGGGCAGGTCTTGGCAAAATGACCCGGATTACCACAATAGAGGTAGAGGCCTTGGGATCTGCGCCGAACCTTCTCCGCCTGAGAGAGATGGGTAACGCCAAGCTGCATCGGTTCCTCAGGTGACAAGGAAGGAGAGGAAACGGCTGCCCCCTTAAAGCTTGGCTCTTGCCGTGAGGATCCCCAAGGTTGGTCCTTGCCTCTTTCCTGGCGTCTTTCTCGGAGACGTCGATCCACCCTGATGGCCAGCTGCATATATTCGTCTAGGTTTTTAGGCAAAGGATAGTTCACCAAAATGTCCTTGATGTTGTCAGAGAGTCCAATCCTAAATTGGCTACATAGGGCCGGATCATTCCACTGGGAATCTATAGCCCATCGCCGAAATTCTGCGCTATATTCTTCAGCAGAACGTTTGACCTGTCTCAGGTTCCGTAATTTAGAATCCGCCGTCGCAGCCCGATCTGGGTCAGCATACAGTAGTTCCATGGCCGAAAAAAAAGAAGAGACCGACTGCAAGGCTTCATCAGTCGGAGCTAAACCAAACGCCCAGGTCTGTGGGTCGCCCTGGAGAAGTGAAATGACCAGGCCAACACGTTGCGCTTTGGATCCAGACGCGTGGGGTCGAAGGCGGAAGTAGAGCTCACAAGAATTAGTGTTAGAGTTAGAAAACTTCGCCCGATCCCCCAAAAATTTTTCCGGGAGAGGAATCTTGGGCTCGACGGCCGGACTAGGATCCACTGGCGCAGGCATCTGACGACTCTCTTGAGTGGCCACTCGTTGAGCCAGCTGGTTAATGGCAGTGGCCATAGCTTGAACCTGTTGTATCAGTTCTTCCATCTAGAAGGTATTCTTCTTTATGGCCCGTTATAATGTCAGGTCCCGGAGACACCCACCTTCCAATAAATCAGCAACCCCCAATCTCCGCTGCTTTCTTCACCTATAGTAAGCCCCCGTTTGCCGGGACGCTAGACACGCCTCACCGGACACGGTTGCCCCCAGGTCTTATTAGCACAAAGGATGCTGATTTATGCAGGGGAAGGCAGATGAATCTAGGGACTAGACTGAGTAGCGAAAAACGGACAGGGGTCATACACGGGTGGTCAATCCGAGGAGGCACGGTACAGAAGGGTTAGACAGAAGAATGGTCAGGGGCAAGCCAAGGGTCACAACGGGAGGTCAGAAGTTCGCGGTACAAAGGAGCAGGCAGAATCGTAGTCGAAGGGCAAGCAAGGTCGGTCCAGGCGGCAATCAGGGATGGTCAAAACAAGGCAAAAATCACAAGGAGAAGAGCTATCCAAATCACACCCAGTAGCACGCTATAACGGGCAATGAACAAGTGCAGGGTGAAAACCTATATAGGAAGGGGACAGGCTGGATTGGCTGAGGAGGGAAGTGTGTTGATAGGAGCAATTGGGGAACTCTGGGCTGATTGCCCCGTTTAAACCTGGGAGGCGGACAACATAGTCAACTGCTACTGAACACAAGGGCTCATTGGCCCAACACTAATTACCTCCGGCGGGCGCGCTGTGTGCAGCGCCGCCGGAGGGCATATGACAGTGACAGGCGCGCGCGCGTACGGGGGCACGCGCCGGGAGCGCGCCGCCCGCTCCCGGCGCGGCTAGGCCGGAAGCCGCCCGAGCGGCTGCTCCTGACAGCCGAGCGGCGGGCGGGCAGGAGCGCCGCCGGCCCGCCGCCGGCTGCAACAGAGAAGGACCGGAGTCAGCGGGGGAAGGTGGGTCAGGTGAGGAGATCGTGACATGTACAAAATCAAAATGGTTGGGCACCCGGCCAAAAAAATAAAACAAAGGCAGTCAGCCCTGCCAGATTTTGCTGTGCAATTCTTTTGATGAAGTACCAATGCCCAGACAGCCTGTCAAAAGACCATGTGGTGCACAGTTATGGTGCAAGCCTGGTTTTCAAATTCCAAAAGGGTTTGGGTCGACTTCAGATTACCAAAATGTACAGACTAAAACCATGTGTGCCTGTTGAAGGCCTAGACATGAAACGGGCGCCAACATTGGTGTGCCGCACCACATGTGCCCTAATGTCATACACTCTGGCCACTGTAACATGTACCACCCTTGCCTGTTTGGAAAAGACGCTGGGGGGGCTCAGATTTGTGTATGTTGAGGCCTGGAGGGGTTGCCTAGATGCATCAGTGACTTTTATGATAGAGCGGTATGACTTCAAGCCTAACACTCATGCCAAGAGGATCTTGGAAATTGAGGTGACACCTGAATGGCGCCAGGGTCCGGCGGCTTACATGCACACCGAAATAAAAATGATGGCAGAGGCCCTGGGTGAGGCAGATTTTCTGCCAGAACTTCCAAGGTAAGTGGCTGGTCCATAGATAAGTTGCCAACTAATGCAGAACTGTGTTACTGAATTGTGCTTCTATTCTAGCATTGGAGTTCTGGCAGAGAATAAAGCCCACTTAAGGGGGAAGGGGCCAACCAGTGCTGCTCCAGACTGGGTTTGCGGGTAAGGCGGATAAGATGAAGAAGAATGCCAGCACCCTCCTCCTCCTCCTATTCAGACTCCCCAACACCAGCACAAGAACCAGCAGAAGGTAATGGGCTTGGAGTACCACCCAGCGCAAGAATACTCAGGTTGAACCACAGACAAAAAACACACAGCTCAAGGCAAGGAACTCCCAATGACATGTATGCTAAGTGCTGGTATTTTGTGCTTCTATTTCACTACAGACTCCTCAGTCCTAAAATCTGTTTTCATGACCTTACATACCCCGAGGAAGGCATGGTGCCGAGGTGGATAAAAAATTAACAGGGATGCAGTAAGCATGGGGTATTTGGCTGCATTTGCCAGGGCAAACTGGCACACATGTGTTCAAGCAGATGTTGACATGCCTTTCTTTTGTTTTTTCTGGTGCCATGGAGCAGAGCAAGGGGACAACACCCTGATGGGCTCCAAAATGGGAAAAACATTTAAATTTGTCTTTTACAGTTTTTAACGTTTGCACTATTTTAACATTGGTTTAAGAGGACAAGTTTGAAAAAAAAAAAGTCCAAAAGGACCCAAAGAAATATCTTTGAAAAATAAATCGACAAACGTTAAAAAAAAAAAGGGTAATGCCCCAAAGGTGGGGTTCTGTGAGGGAAAAGAAAACCAAACTGTATGCATATGCCGGCATGCCACCAAGATGGCCACAGAGCACCAAAAATCAAGGAGTTTGTGGCAACAAATGGATGGAAACAGGTACAAATTCGGCTTACGAGGCAAATTCACAGGCCAAATCTTTAATTGCTCAGCTAAAATATAAGCTCATGTGGAAACACTTACGGTCGCATATGCCTGGCTGAGAAGATCTCTGAACGTGGCTGTTCGCAACTTCCAGGTTTCCGAGTATGCTTCCGCAAAAAAATGAGCAATCATAGAGAAGCTTAGAATCAGGCTTTATATATTCCAAATGTATTCTAAACCGAATCCAGTTTGTCTTTCAACCATTGAATATGATTTATACTTTCAACCATTCTCTGTTTTATAGCAAATTTTAAATATTAAAATATTAATAGCATTTCAACCAATTGCATAACAGAAAGTTTATTTTATTAAATGTTACTTTTTTATGTACTGGTACATATTAACTGTAATCCTCACCAATAAAGCAATGCACAGAAATAATTTCATCTACATTAAAACCAAACATTCCATTAGTAGTCTATTACTGAAATACACATAAGGAATATGTGCAGCTTATTTGGGTGCCATCATTGATACTCTATTTTCTATAATGAAGAGCAGTTGGCTTCTAATCACACCAATCAATCTACAAAAGGAGACAAGCAGCTTGATGCATTAAGTCAGACAGTTCTCTTGGGAAAACCAATTTGCATGATATGATCACACTTCCCCATCATTCAAATACCAAGCCTGCCCTTGTTGTCGAATGAGCAATAGACACTAATCTTGGAATAATTGTTTTTCATGTTTTATGTTATATGACGTACATAAAAAATCATACTAGTATTACCCCCAAGGCTTTTAGTTTGGCATCTTAAGCACTCTCCAATGGATCCTCATCAAATTATTTTTCCAGCATTGAAGGCGTGTCTTTAAAAAAATATAAAATACATGCCCCTCTAGGAAAACCAGTAGAAAAGAGAGGCAACAAGAATTCGACTAATAAAACAATGAATATGTTTTACATGGATGAATAGGTAGATTGGTTTTAAAAAATCCACGCAATCAGTTATTTTACAAATAACCCTATTACCTACATTGTTACTTTTTTTTAAGAAGAGACAAAATAATGCTTCCTTTTTGCTCTGACAGTTGCTTCGATACCTAGTGAAATATCTATACGCATTTGGTGATACAGTTTAAGAAAAAGATTGTATGATTTTGCATACTTTTTTTTTTTTTTTTTATCTTGATGTTTCTTGCAGCAATAACCCAGCAGTTTCATGTTAAGGCAAAAGAACTTCACCAGTCGGCCAGTGCATGAGACTGCCATTAGCAGCTCTGGTGTTCATGCTACAGTCTTCGAGTGACCTGGATTTACTTTAGCTATCTTTTAGGTTATTATAATTGGGCTTTGCTAATGTTCTCTAAGTTTGCCCACTGCCCTTGTTTATTAGACTAATCATAGATCTGTGTATATTAGTTATGACATCAGCAGCAGATGAAATGAAGTTTAAAATACTTCTAGCGTAATGTGACAGGCACAAAACAGATCCATACACTGTATATGTTTAAACAAACTCCACTTCGCATTAACATACCGCTATACCATTTAGCCATTGAGGCTCTGGGTTTTCACATTGGAAAATTGTTTAAATATTTCAGGTGGGTATTCCATTTGCAAAAAATGGTGGTAAGTAATGTTCCATTGTAAGTGCCTTAATGTGTGTTTAGCTCTGGCAAATTGCAGTTTATATTTAGAGTGCCCTCATGTGCGCCTCATGTGATAGAGCCTAGGGAGGACTGCATAAGTCAGCCCCATCCTGTATAGGCAGAGGCTTTACATACTATTAAATGTACCTATAATACCTGCTGGGACTTGGAAAGCGTTTGAAGTTCAAAACAAAATGTCATGGGTCTGCTAGTGGTTGTAAATTTATGGGGTACAAGCAATGTGAGGTAACCATTGGTTCCGGGTTGTAGCTGGATAGATATGTGTCTCATATGAAGTGTGCTTGTAATTGATTTTTAAAATGAGAAGCTTGGTAAATAGCTGCTGGTCTCAGTACAGTAAGTGGAGTATTATGTATAGTATATGGGTGAGATCAATGGCATTGGATGTCCACCAGCAAATGTCATAAGGTGAAGGCATCTACATGAAAGATACTGTATAATGGAGTAAATGTAATCTTTATACTAAAATGGATTTACACACAAAGATTGCTAGTCATGTGGGGTGTATATTGATCTTTATCTAGGGCCAACCTTTTTCTTCCTACCTTTATGTCCCATTTAGAACTCAGGTAACTCTTTAGTACCCAAGGAGAGGTATCCAGCACTGCATCGGTAAACACTTTTTTATTTTATTTATTTATTTTATTTTTTCAATTTATAATATCCACGTAAAAGCAATATGCAGAAGCAGTATGACATCAAAAGAACTACAGGCCCCCTAAAGCTGTCCCTTAGGCATTCAAAGATCAGTATGCAAACTCACCCTGCTAAACACAGGGCAACATTCAGCCCCTACTTTTGGAAGAAGATCCCCCCATCAAAGCCAATTCCCCTGTCCATGGCTCCCTGTCCACTGACCAATCCCACAGCAGAGGGGCTAAGGTGCTGAGCTGGTAAGCTTCTCTATACATCAGGGAGGTCATCGGGTGCCAAGGGGAGGGGAAAGAGGAGGAGAGAGCCCCAGTGTGTGCGGGCATGTTACACCCTGGCACACAGTGGCTTTGTAGTGCATCATTTAACAGAACAGGCTAACTTAACCCTTTGTGAACTCTCTAATTTCTGCTGACCTTTCTCGTGTATGCATGAGCTATCCCTGTGCTGCTTCAAAATATAAAGGGCCCTGCGAGGTGTAATTAATTGGGAGGTGTTTTAAGATATGCAATATTCTTATCAATTAAATACATGGTCCATGAAATTCAGAGTAAAGGGAGCAGAAAGCAGGTCAATTTTACCCTTTGACTGTGTGGGCAAATATAGCAAACTAGTGCATACTGGGCATACTATGGCAAACTCTACTTTCTTTAAAGCAGATCAAAACCCACCAGAGGTAACCTTGAAATCTAAAAGACCCCAGGGCTGCCCCCAGTTCTCACCAATTTGGGATGCCCAGCTGGACGAAACCTCTGGGGCTGTTCTTATTGACAAGGAGATATATATATATATATATATATATATATATATATATATATTTTTTTTATTTTTTTTTTTTTCCAGAATAGCACAATCATGTCATGTCCTAAGCAAACTTTTTCCAGAAAACGATGTTTGCTAAGAACGTTAATTAAAATAGAGTAAAGCCACTGGTAGTGGTTAAATAGAACATATTATCTCTCTATTGTGTTGTTTTGAGGACAAGCAGCTATCCACATTATCTTATGTAGTAAGTAACGTAATGATAATATTGATAAATTGAGTTCCTAACTTTGATATGTAAAGCTATTGTTAACCTCCTATTAGTTTTTACATTACTGCATAAAGACCCAAGCCATGTTTCCAATGGCACAACAATGTACAGCTATGTTAAAGCCAGCACACATAATATACACACACTAGATAATGGCAACAGCTGACACTCTTTACTTGAGTAAATAAATTGCTGTAATGGAGATATAAGTGTATTTTAATCTAATCGTGTAGCCCATGTTTCCCCTTTATACACTAGATGGCTCCACAGTATGTCATTTAGCAGAAAGAATATAAGCTATGGTTGTATTATACATTTAAACAACCTTTCAAAAAGAGTTCATTTATAAAAATATCTTTTGATACTTTTTTTCAATTTGTTACTTCAATTGGAGGTCAATCAGAAATTAATTTCTCTTTCTTTGAAATCAAAATCAGTTTTATTGAAAAAAAATTTTCAGTGTCAGAATGCAGAAAAATGAATTAACTTGAGGCAAGGTGAAATCGATTTAACTATTTAAGATAACGAGAAGCAATTTACTATTTTTTCAAAAGTTTCAAGTAACATTTTCACAAATACTAAAACGTTAGCATGCAAACGTGTAATTATAGTAAACTATAAATATTAGGAACAAGTTTCAAAATGATTTGACTTTTAATATATGAAAGTGATCTCTATGGGGTAAAGTTGTCTTAACAAACAGAAATAATTCACACAATTTAATGGAAACACATACAAAAACCAAAAATCTAATTTTTAGTATTTTATACCTTATGTACACACAGGACATTTGAAAATAATAATATTAATAAATAACACATAGTGCTCAAACGTAAAAAAGACTGCTACAATAAATAAAATGCATAATGAAATAAAATGGAAGTTTAATCTCAGCCGACTCTTACCCCGACTACCCTAAAAAAAGCCCTAGTAAGATTTTTGCTCATTTTTTGCTGATGTTTGAAATATAAGCCCTAACCCAAAAATAAGCTCTAGCTACAATTCATAATCCAGCTGCTGGGTTTCAGCAGAGGGAAGGGAGTGGCTGTAAAGGAGGGTGAAGACACATCAAGTAACACAGGTAAGCTTGTGTCGGGAGTGAAATTTCTGATCTTGCTGGCTTTACCCCAGCCTACAGCTTATCCCACCCCCCGCAACCCCCAGCCAGCCAGCTCTGTGTATGTACTGTACTGGGGCTGCTGTACTGCAGCCACCATCTGCTGCCAGCTGGAAATAAGACATCACCAAAAAAAAGCATTAGCACCTATTTTTGGAGCAAAAATTAATATAAGACCTACGGTACATAACCACATGAATTTTTACATGCAGCTCAAGTACAAATAGACATACAAGAAGGAAGTTTACTCGAACCTTCTCAAATCTTTATTTCTCAATCTTTATTTCTCTCGCATGTCCAGGGGAAGGAGTTTGAATGCACAGAAAATCAGCAGATTGTAGGATAAAACATTGTGGTCAGGTCTGCATACATGCTGATTTAATTGATAACTTGCATATTTACACGTCATTTTGTACTTCCTCTGCAAAAAGATCAAACAGTAGATTTCGAGAAATAATAAAAAAATTACTCCTAAAATGAAGGATGTTAAAACGATTTCTTATCTGTGTCTACCATTTAGGTTTACCAGATTTACCATTTATAATATATGATGAATTATATAGTTAAATGGTTTTATAGCTAAGTTAAATGAACAAAAAACTGCCAAACATCAAACTTTACCCATTTTAAAACACATTTTAAATTGAACTTTCCATCTAGTGTGTTCTCCTAAAAGTAAAGCACTGTGTTAGACCTGAATTATTGATTTTAGGTTTCCACAAAATAACCTTTGATGAGTTTTGTAATCCCACCAGTATTGGAGCAAATGTATTGGATTCTTTGATTCTTTTAGATTATGTATAATATATAATAATCCACAGGAAAGGATCTACAGATGTAGCCATTCTCAGCTTATCTACAAATTAGTTAAAGTGAGCCTTTTCTTGTAAGTTGAATGGAATATCTTATAGGCTGATTCACCACTAACGCCAGGTATCGACAGATGAGCGTCTGTATAGCAGCGCTTAGAGCGACCGCTAGTAGACATTTTAAGCGGGTATCAGACGCTGTAACAGAGCACCTCAGTCGCTCTAGTAACCTGACCGCCATTGATTATTGTGATGTGTGTTGGGTGCTCTAACACTAGTACAGCACTGCAGGGAGTGAAAGGTAGCGCCAGCTCAGTGCGACCGACTCTCGGCGCTTGACACCATACTTATCAGAAAACTACACACACACACACAGCCTCAGTGCTCTAAATCTGATCGCTATAGCATAGAGCGCCAGACGCTGTGTGATTAAAGTCTGTTTTTGAACACATACACTTGTAAAAAAGCGAAAACACTTTAGTGCCAGACCAGTAATGACAATTCTGCATAAAAATATAAAAAGTAAAAAAAAAAGTTTCTTAAAGTGTTTCTTTGCAGCCAGGAGAGAACAAAAAAAAACAAAAAATTGGCAAACGCTATTTAAACACCAGCAAATGAACGCCCATTGAAATATATGGGAGAGCCACAGTGAGCGAAAGCTAGAGCACTATATGCTGAGCCGCCTGTAATAATACATTGGACGCTACATGGCGCTGTTAGAGTAGCTCACCAGATTCACTTTCATAAATGTGGTTTTGCGTACAGCGCCCACCGTTCACAGATGCTGCTTGCTGCTACGAGGCACTACCTGGCGCTATCTCTTATCTTATCTCAGAAAAATCCTGCATTTCACTGTACAACCACTAAGGGGAGCAGTGTATTACAAATGTTTCTTTCCTTCTGTTGCACATTGTACATTGTAAAAACTGGTCACTGGTTGAAAAAAAAAAAAACAATTCCCCAATTTCCTGCTGTATTTCTTTCCTGGTACTGTCACATGGCAACTATGAAAAGCCGTTTATTTCTTTTTTTAAATGTAACCTCCTTTAAAGCAGACCTAAACATTTCCTGAAGCACCTTTAATAGGAGCAACCACTCCTTTAGAGTCTATAACAAACTAGAGGTGTTGGTTTCCCTCTTTATGGGGCATCCCATTTTGAAGGAGAAGAGCTTACAATCTATGAGAGTATAAGGCTGATACAGGAGGGGGAATAGAATACAATCTATTAGGGTATTGCGGGGGCTCCCACAGTTGGGCATCAAGATTTGGGATGTTCCAGAAGCACTTGAAAGTGTAAATTTGTTATGCCAAAATGTTTTGTTCCCCAATTTTGGATGCTGCAGGGGAAAACCAGAGCCCATCCCTGAAATCTTTTAGATTCCAGGGCTAGCCAATTTGTTTCTTTTCCTCTTTAAATTCCAAATTGGGATGGCCCAGGAAAGTAGTCTAAAACTCAGGATGGCCACAATCCTAGAGTTGGGTCCACTTTAAAGGGGACTCAACAGCCCCTTGGAGTATAAAAGATTATTGCAATCAAAGAATTAAGATATAAATGATCCATGGGAATGATAAAAGATTTCAGGGCCTACCACTGCCCTTCTCCATGGGGCAATCTAATATTTGGATGCCCCACTGTGTGAAACCTGCCAACCTGCTGAATAACAGTCATGGCAATGGCTCTGATTGGTTGAGAGCCTGCGCATGCACCGTTGGACCAGGGAGAGGTAAGTAAATATTGGCAAAGTGTTGCCCATGCATGCTCCATTGGATTGTGGATCAGAGGATTCTGGGGGTTTCACACAACAGAGTGGCAATCAGGTGGCCCTAGAGTCTTATAGATTGCAGTGGACCTATTACCAGGAGTTTTACTATCCTGGTGATAGGTCTGGGAATTGGGAAGCCCCCCTGTGTGAAACTCCCCTCCCCAGTTTTCCCCAGATTACCCAGTCGCACTTACCTCTTCTCGGATCCCTCACCGCATCTCAGTAGCACGGGCAGATCCCCAGCTTGCCTCTATCTGCGATGCATACCCGCGCCAGGCCTTTCTGAATGGTTGACGTGGGCATGCCCACATATTCAGGTGAGTATCCAGCGGTGCTTTCTTGATTCAGATCTCCTTGTCGCTCCGCACAAGGAACAAAACGTAAGATAGTCAACATTCCAGGTTTTGTTCCACTTTAAAGACTGACTTTCTAAATTCTAGCTACAATAAAGAAGACCTAAATTCCCCTCACTTATAAATCAAAGAGACAATAATTGGCTATATATATATATATATATATATATATATATATAATGTGTGTATATTAAAGCAGACCTGTCTACAACAAATGGAGCTGAGTAAGTCTGTAATGAAATATAGGGAATATGAAACAGCTATACACAGTGGGAGAAGCTGTTTCCTATTCCCCATTGAATTTAACTGTGCTAGAAAATGATGAGTATGACCATATGAACTATCCCGTGTTTTGCCCCTTGGCCCCTGGGGTATCCCGATTTGCAGGGGCATTACTGAAGGGGTTGCAGGGAGTGTGCAGCACCGGGGCACATGACATCAGAGGGGGCCCCGTTATTGTTGCTCCTCCTCCTTTTGTGCTCAGTTGGCATCATTTAGAGAAAGGAAGCACCATTTGTCTCTGTTGTTTTTAGCTGTCTTAAGTCAATGGAATGCCCTGCTGCTTGGAAAAGCCCCCCCCCCCCTAATCATTCACCATTTACCTGTTCCAATGACGGCTCTTATTCAATATGTTGTTTTCAATGCATGCTGCCACTTCCACTGCATCCTCAGGCTGTGCGCGCTCCTACCCCAGCTGTTCAGATAGGCTGGCGGAGTAAGAGCGTCAACGCCAGCCTCTATCAGGGGTGTGCCAGCATCGGACATTCACAAACGCCTGGCACCGGTGTGCAGCTGTATAGAGTAGCGCCGCCGCAGTCCTTACATGAGCTATTGGACTGGGGATCAGGTAGGTTTTACTGGGGAATCGAGATGCCCCATGGAGAGGGAATCGAGTGGTCCAAAATAGCACAGGGCTGTCCAACATGGAATTGATCTACTTTCAATATACATGGCACACAGCTCTGATTGGATGCATGGAAAAGTATGTTTTGTGAGACCAGCGGGGCGGGGATGTGGCCGGCGGCACTCGCTTGATTCAGATCTACTTGTTTCTCTGAATTCAGAGCAGCAAAGGAAATTTGCGATTTCGGGGGGAAACACACCACCATATGCCCCACCATAGAGGAAAAGAAGATAAGTGACCTTTTGAGAGTTTGTTCCTGTGGACCAAAACCCATGATTTTGACCATCTCGGGTTCTGGTCCACTTTCCTCGGGCATCCCAATTTCTGAAATCCCTAGATTACCCCAAAACCACTCAGATAAATGGGGATGCTCTGTTGGAGAGAAACAAATAAGGGGGACATGAAACAGCTGTATACTGCAGTAAATCATGCCTCCTATTGGAGGAGGTGCAGCTGCTGAACATGTGTGCAGCTGTTTCCGGTTCACTTTTGGATGGAGCTATGCTAGGAAATGATGATTAGTTCTCTAATACAGGGTTTAGCAATAGAATGAGGATAGGTGAGGTTACTTCCTGCCCCCTTGTAAGACGGCAGCCATTTTTAAGTGTGGCTCCCTATACAGCTTCAGTGCTCAACGGATCCTGCACAGATGACACATGTGGCAGTAATTCCTTTCCTTCCATTTTTCCGTGACAAAATTAGGTGATGATGGATACAGATGCTGGTAAAATTAGGTAAAACAAAGTTGTCTTTAAAGTGAATAAAAACCCAATATTTTCAATATCCGGATTTTGGTCCTTGTCCCTTGGGAATCCTGGATTGGGATGCCCCGCTCTGAAACCCCCAGGATCACCCCTTAAACCTACTTTCCCAATGTTCCCACATCACATGCACGAGCTCTTGTCCAATCAGTGCTGTATATCATGTATATTACTGCATGGCATGTGGCCCTGGCTGAGACAGAGCTCTGGCATATGGAGAAAGAAGCAGCCGCATCCCCAGTCTCCCTGTGGTCTGCCTATATCTGGGTGTGGGGACATGGAAATGCTGGGGATGTGGTCATGGAACACGGAACACTACGTGGGACTCCTTGAAAAGTTAAGTGGTTGTGAGTGATCCTGGGGGTTTCATACAGTGGGGCATGATGATTAGAATGCCGCACCGGTTGAAAAATAGCCATCCCTGAAGTCTGTTGTTGATAGACCTACTTCATGTTTTTCCCAAGTTTACACATTGTTTAAAGTGAACCAAAAGTTAGGATTTTGACCATTCTGGGTTTTGGTCTACTTTACCAGTGCTTTCCAGGTTTGATTGTAGTAAACACGTACCTTTCTGCCAGTTCCACGGTGCATGCATGGGCTATCATCCAATCAATGCTGGGGAACGCCATGATAAGATATCTTTAATGCTGATCAGCAGCGTTTATTCATCCGGCCACTAGGGGCAGAGAAGCACAGCACAGCACAGGGAAGAATGAACCCCAGCTGTTCTTTTCAGAATGAAGTTGTTTTCTTTGCTTCCTCTGCAGATGATGAGTGTCCGAAATATGGACGATTAAGGTGTTTATTAGAATGTTGGTAGCAGCATTTTCAAGTCTCTGTATGTGTGAAGTGACTGCTTATTGTGTAAGCTCAACATTTTGGGGGGGGGGGCAGCATGATGACTCTATACCACACTATACAGCCCTATAATGAGCCAGTGTAGACACAGGGGGGATGCTGGGGGGCTGGGGTATCTTTAGTCTGTGGGTGCTGCTCTAATGATGGCTAGAGAGTAGTAGCATTTAAAGTGGACCAAAACTCATGCCCCATTCACGTACTTTTTTTGCCGGTTCAACGGCCCATGCGTGAGCTGCTCAGAGCTCCTGCGCTCAGACGAAGCTGTGGAGGCTAATTTGCTACTAGTGCCATGTATTGCTAGATGAGTGTCTGTATAGTGACTCACAGCAGGTCATCCCAATTTGGAATGCCCTAGAGAGTGGAACTCGAACATGCCTGGAGTCTTTTCCTCTTTTAGACTCCAGGGCCTCAGATGTTCCTCTTTAAAATGGACCAAAGCACAAAATATTTACCTGCCCTCCAATAGGGGCATGTGGCCAAAAAGTGCCAAGGCAGCATGAACCTTAAATACGGCCTTGTGTACTTGGGGTCAGGGAAAGACCCTTTTTGCAAGACTGCACCCAACAAATATTTGCTATATGCAGGAAGTTGTGTGTGCATGACTCAAATTATATTTTATGATATGATATTATGTCCATTCCACCTGAACCCAGTGTGATTGCAACCTCTGTATCTTCTATAGTTACGCCCCCCCCCCCCCCTGTTTATACATGGCCAGCAGCAGTGTTCTGGGTGTACAGGTCTCCCGTATCTCTTCTTGTAAATCTTAGTGTACGGTTGATAATAGCAAGAGTAAAATGTGTGTTTTATGGAAGCAGTTTTCACTACCTGCAATCTAATGACAACCTGCAAGCTAATGACTTTTGTATGCAAAGTCTGTACACCAAGATTTACAAGAAGTGAGCCCTGTACACACAGAGCACTGCTGCTATGACTGCTGCTTGGGTGAGGGTCGCACACTGGCAAATTTTACTTTGGAGCCAAAGTCATGTCCCCGGGCCCTTGTCAGGCCATTCTATGCCCCACCACTTTTCCCACCATTTTTCTTTGGGGCCCATGTCATGCCCTCGCCCTCCATTTTAAGCCCGATGTCATGCCCCCACCACTTTCCCCACCATTTTTTTCAGGGCCGATGTCACACCTTGGGCTCCACCATATTTGGGGGTGGGGGGGGACACACAGTGGTAGACTTTATCTTGTGGCTCATGTCATGCCCCCAAGCCCATGTCAGGTCATTCTAGGTTATGGGGGCTTAGAATTTACTTTGGGCTCTATGTCATGCCCCTGGGCCCTACCAGTTTTCCCACCACTTTACTTCTGGGCCTATGTCATGCCCCCTGCCCTGCCACATTCAGGAGTGGGGGGTGCACGCTGGAAAACTTCTGAGCTTTCAGGTCAACTACACATGGCAATCCACAAAGGTCTCACAGCTGGCTCTGACCACAGCAGAGCAGGAGCATGACTCTTAAACCTGCATCATGCTCATCCTATCTCTGCCAAACCAAGAAAAGGAAGTGACTCCAGTGGCTTTATAAGGAATACACAATCGTATTTATGTATAATTGAAGATTTTTAGATGCTGTAAAGTGGCTAATTTTACATTGTTCCCATAGGGGATACAGAAAAGAAAGTTAGCCCTTTGTGTCTGAACAGGGAATTTAAAATAGGGTATGAAAAAGCAGACGTTAGAACAGGATTTGCTCCTAAATTTTTCAGTAAAGTGAAAGGGGACAACATATTTCATTAGCTTTTTAAAGAAAAACCCTGGGCACAGGGTTCCTGAGATCTGAGCCTGTACCAAAGGGCAGAAGGGCTTGTAACTTGCAGGGACAGGCGCCGCCAATAGCGCCTGGGCTGGTAGCCTTTGAGGGGGGGGGCTTTTTTATTTGTAAAAATAATAAGAAAAACTAATAAAAAGAACCCTGCTGTCACTTTCCCTTCTTTAATGAATGTTCCTTAAGCTGCATTAACTAAAACAAGGAAAAATGACCAAAAAAACTGTAAAAATTTTATCTAATGAAAAATAGCAAAAAAGAAAAAGCAGCCCATCAACCAGCTTTTCCAATTTTGGGCCGAACCCTGGAAAGGACATCTGTTTGAAGTCCGTGTTCTGGAACCCGAACGTGACTTTGCGGTTTTGGTTCGCTTAATACTATCCAACCGCACATCAGAAAGAGTTATCTGAATGGCAGTTAGGAAAACAATGTTTTGTTTTTAAAAACAAATTAAAAGACTGCAATACTTAACATGGTAGGAATGCCTAAAGTATAGAGTGGCATTAAAAATTACTATTAGCAAACATGGTAGGATAGCCTAAAATATAGAGTGGCATTCAAAATTACTATTAGCAAATATCATATATCATATACTATTACTAATATTTTTTATTATTGTTACATTACCTGTAATCAGAGACTTTGCTCAAGGTTTACAGTTTAGTATGCTACAGAAGTAGCACATCTACTTTTTGTTTCAGTTCTTCATGCATACACCTGTATGCAATGCATATGAAAACAGTAATAGAGATTTAAATAGCTTGAATTACTAATAAACATTTTATAAATAAACTAATGATATGTTCATTAACATTTTAAAATAAAATAAAACATATATTTCAGCTAAAAAAGATACGGTAGGGAAATTACCTTCAGTTGGAAAATGTGATCCAGATGAAAACGTAAGACCTAAAAAGAGAAATAAACAATGAGACAATTATAATATAAATATGTGCTAATAAGAAAAAAGAGCTAGCTTTAATATTGCAAGGATAAGGGGATTTAAAAATTCATAAATCCAGTACTGAGAGTTGACTTGGCAAAATACTAATAGTCTATAGATTATTCACAGTTACTTCTCAAGAATTTTAAACTGCAGTGGGTGTCAGATAGTTCCTTAGCATTCAAATGTCATAAACTGTGTTAGAATTTAACCTTAAAGAAGACATTCCCCTCGATTCAAAGAGCAAAAGTTAATTGATTTCGGATCGAGAATCGTAAGTTTGGGTGGGTGTTAGTCATTTTTTCCAGTTTTTTTGGCCATTTACGACTCGCACGAGCCTACGTTCGAATGCGTATATGCTCTTACGATCATCGCAAGTTCGTTCCTAAATTTTAGGATCAAAACGTAAAACTTAGGATCAAATCCTAAAACTTAGGATCAAAACGTAAAACTTAGGATAATCGGATGTGTTTAGGTGTGATTCAGAGAACAGTTTTCAAACCTCTAAATACGTTTTAAAAGAAAGCCACTGCCGACACCTTTTAGCAGTCGGATTGCTGTTCTTGAACAGGTTTTTTGGCTATGTGGAGGAGTCTGCGCGTCTTGCGCTCCAATGAACTGCATGTATCAGCATGGCCGAGGCCATAAATTGTATGGCAATGCATACCTGATTCATGTATGCCTTATAAAAGCATTTTAATGTGGACCTTAATTAGTCCTTTGCATGTAAACCTTTATTTTGCAATCTATTTGCGTTAATTAAAGAAACTTATGTCCTTTGGTATTTATTTTTAAATTGATGTACTAGAATAATATTTTTAGATTGCATTTATTGGTGTAGTTGTTTACCTTTGCTTTGTTTAATTATTTAAGCACATCTTTGGTCAGATGCATCACACTTACTGAGGAGAGGAGAGCGGGATAAAGTGCAGGATGTGGGTTACTGCTGTATTTTGCACAGACACAGCAGAGCTGGGGGCACGGAAAGGTCAGAAATCAAAGAATGCAGAGCAACACAGTCACAAGGCCCTTTCTGTTTGCAGGCTGCCCGATAATACCTGAGCCGCCATCTTGGCTGTTTCTAGACTCATAACATGCAGAACTTGCTGGGTGTTTTTTTTATATTTGAGAGCAATCTGTATGGAGAGGGTGTGGGTAACCACACACAAAATTTTAAGTTGTACCATTTGAAGCCAAAATATTAAAATTAAATCCACAAGTAAAAAATGCAAGTTAACTAAAAATTAAACAAAGTAAGATTTACTTATGCAAATGCATTCATTAATGGTTGGTTACTACAAAATGAATGAAATAAAGAAAAATAAGACCAAATATTTAGAATGCACTTTAATGAGGTAAGTTTGTAGTGCGCAGCCGCAAGATCAGAAGGATTTACGTCCAGACAAAAAAGGAAAAAGGGCAAAACCAATGTTGCAACCTGAGAAATGAAACGGAAAATTCAGGATGGAAACTGACATAGGTCTGATTCCCGAACTGCCATACGAACGGGCGTAAATTTTAGGATAGAAACGTATTTGCTTATAGAATCACTCGCAAGTTCATACGAACGCACGAGCGTACGGGAAAAATAGGATGATCGGCACCCAAATCCAAGCTGTTACATGTTTCTTTGAATCGACCCTATTGTGCAATTACAGGTGCTGTATGTTAAAGCAGAAGAAAATTATGTGCAGCAAGCCCTGGAATCTTAAAACTGCTGGTGGGTCACCTGCAGAAAAATTCACCTTTGCCAACGACTCCCACAATGATGTATACAGTGGAGACCACATACCTGACAACTCCGAGCTGAGGAGCGCTACTGCGCCAGCAAATTAGATAGGCTGAAGGTGGGATGCCACGTGCCATTTGGCAAATTTGAGATCAGCCAATTGCTGATCCCAAATTTGCATTGTGGGCATGGCTACAGCTGTGGAAAAGCCCAGTGGGGGGGGGGGGGGGGTTACACATGAGAAGCTGAGGTAAACAAATGGGGTTTTGTTCTGCTTTAGGTTAAACAAGCACATTATACATTCATTGCTACACTGTATTAGTACTGCTAAACTGTATTAGTCACCAAATCTGACCGTCTAAAGAGCATTACAAATAACTGCCAGCCTACCAAAAGATGTTGTCACCCTCTATTGCCAGGCCATTTTTCAGCATTTTGCTCTAGTTATGTTTAACTGTGTTTTTTTGCAGCAATTACAAAGAATTTTCAGGAAAATTTTATATATTGCTTTTTCAGCAGAGTTTGGACTTTTTGATAAAAAAAAAAATCAAAAAGTATATTTTTAAACTTTTCACGTTTTTGCTAATAAAAAATGTACATTTTTCAAGAAACCCATATTGTGTTTAAAATCCCCATTGCTCCCAATTACAACTGTACCACATATGTATCGGTAGACACCGTTCTTTCCCAGGAGACCCCTCAAACTGAAAAGAGCACTTTATGACATTTTCAAATGAAACACAACTATTATGAGCACTATCAAGGGTTAAACCCTTAAATATGTTTTTAAAAAAATGTTGTGGGGTCCCCTCTTTATAGAGGCTTTTTTTTTAATTTTTAAAAGTTAAAACCTGTACTACTAAGTGCCCCAAAATCACCTATCTTTCCAGTGACCCTGCATTGTGATCACAGGCCACAGCTGCATTCCTAGCATAGCTGCAGCTCTGGGACGCTCCTTCACCCAGCTATTCATATAGGTTGGGTGCAGGAGCTCGTCTGACTGCGCAGGGCAACCAGAGGTGTGGTCGCTCTCTCTATGCCGGCACTCTATTCAAAACAATGCTTTATACAGTGCATTAGTATGCACAGTACTAAATTCTGATTGGACGAGAGCTTGTACATAGGCCATGGGAACAGTGAATGGTAAGTTACATGGGCTATCTGAGGGGTTCACACAGGGACAAGAGCCTATCACCAGGATAGTGAAAATCCTGGTGATAGGTTTACTTTTCCCTACTACTACTTGATCTTGATCTGCTGGATCACAGCATCACCCACCTGCTTCAGGAATTTATTTATTTACAATTACGGCCAGGTGAACAGCCTGAGAAGGTACCACAGGTGGGTGAGGATGGGAGCACAGAGGGTCCCCTAATGCAGTAATAGGAAGCGGAGATACCTGAGCCCTGAGATCCAGTTGCGTTCTTTCCTTGCTCAAAATGGCTATGGCCAGGGCTTCAAAAAGAAGTCCGTCTTCATGAATGAGGAAAGTAGCAGCTAGAAGTGCTGCTAGCTGCTGTGAGTGTCCTCAATCATGGCAGCACGGTCCTCTGGCTTTGGGGACCCAAATTGGCAACGTTTGTTACAAACTGAACGCCAGTTCAGGTTTGCCCAACACTTGTGATCAGATTATCACTCAAGATTTATCTCTCATGTAGATTATTCCTATGATGAGATACCTGTTTTTTCCTTTTTGGTTTTATCAGGAAGACCTTTTCAATGTGCAGACACCACACCAAAATATTTATATTTATACTCACCTGTCCCCATCTTCCATCTTCTGTCCCCCGGCGGCGCTGTCTTCTCTGTCCTGCACCGTCTCCTCTTCCTTCTTTGGGGCCCCCTCCAGCCTGTAAATGTGGTGGCGCTGGACCTCAGAAGCTGATGGCTGCACCGCTATTTGGATGAAGGGGAAACACAGGTTCCCCTCCTGTTCATTCCGGCTTGAGGCCGGGGACTCCATGATGAGCCTCCGGGGGGGGGGGGGGGAGCTTTTATATTAGCCTGTGCTGCCCTCCTTTCTAAATGCTGCTAGAGCATCCTCAGAGCATCCCCCCGCCAGCATACATTTAAAGGAGCCTGTGCGAGAGCCCAGAGGGAAAAGGTAAGCATAAGTTAATTAAGGATAATCCATTTTTATTCAAATGTGCATGTGTGATTTTTTAGCACTTTCCCAATGAACTTGTATGGGGTCCCATGGATCCCTTTACCAGTTCGTATGCCATTACCTGCACCACCAATGGCCAGGATGGTGCGGATGAGCCCAACAGCCCATAGCATGGGCTGGTGCTGGGCACTGGACCTGTGCTATAGGGCATATGGGCCTGTAATGTTCATGGCCAGGGCCCAGCTGGATGGCTCTTGAGCCCTGGACTTACACTCCCCTATGCTTGGTTTGCCAGGTTGGTAATGTTTAGAGGGGAGGACCCCATACATTTTTTTTAACATATTGGGTTACATTTAAAATATATTACCCACCAAAAAATAAAAAAAGAAAATGCGTGAGATCCCCCATTTTACTAATTACCAACCCGGCAAACCAAGCATAAGGGGCAAGTCCATGGCTCAAGGGCACCTGGACACTCCTGGAAAACCCCCAGAGCCCATAGCAAAGGGCATAAGGGCTTGTAACTTGCAGGTACAGGGGCAGCCAATCTAATGAAAAATGCCTAAAAAAATTAACCTACAGGCAGTTTCAAACCTAAATTGCCTGTCGGGAAAAGCGGCATTCAGTATAACACTAAAATCCAAAATAATTCAATTAAAAAATAAAAAGCAAGGCTTCTTCATTAGATAACAATTGTATCTAGCGAGAAATGGCAAAACATTACAATTAAATAGAAACAATAAACTTATGGGCAGTTTCAATGTTAGATTGCATGTCTATAAAAGCTGCATTCAGAAAAACACTGAAAACTGAAAAAATACAATTAAAAATAAAATGGCAGGCTATTTTTAATTAGATAAGAATTGTATCTAGCAAAAAAATACAAAATTATAAAGAAAAACCCACAGGCAGTTTCAATGTTAAATGTCATACTAGTAAAAGCTGAAAAAATACAATCAAAAAATGAAAAAGTCAGGATATTTGTTGTTATATAAAAATGGTATATGATGAATAATGCCAAGAAAATACAACAAATGTGAAAAAAATAAAAATAAACCCATGTTTCATGACAGTTTCAATGTTAAATTGTATGCCGGTAAAAGCAGCATTCAGTAAAACACTGAAAACTGAAAAAATACAATAAAAAAATAAAAGGTCAGGCTGTTTTTGTCAGTCCAACCAGCTTTTCTGTGTTCAGGCCAGATGCTGAACTCAAACATGGACTTCTGGCTGAAGTCCGTGTTCAAGTTTGGGAACCGGAACTCACAAATTTGGTACATACCGGAATGTTGCGATTCACTACCTACAGATCATCCTGATTTGGAATTTGGAACATATGGCTTCTGCACTTGTGTGCAGCAGTCTTTCTTTCCCCATCGGATGGAGCTCAGTTAGAAAATGTTGAAGATCTCTCTAATACACTGCTCACTGATTGCATAGAAAGATGGAATAGGTTAGTTTAGTGCCAGTGTGAAGCAGGACACTTCATGAGCAGAAAGAAGGGTTTAGATCCAATGTAATGCCCAAGCAAGACTATGATGTATGTAGAATCAGGGAGGTAACTACAGAGGTTCAGTTTTTGTGACTTCATCTGGGCCCATGAGGTCAGGATGGCCCCTCACTCTGATTTATGTAATATTTGCTCATATCGCTTTACGTACTTAGAAAAGGCACAATCTGTAGTTATTTTAGAAGCCTAACTGTCTAATTTAGTCACAGAGAGGAATTCAAGGGGCTGAATGAGACAGCAAAAAGGACCACCATGCACCAGGGCCCTGTAACATTTAGCTATGACAGGGGTATATCTTTTTCAGTTTTGGGTAGCACAGGGACACGTTTGTTGTTTAGTTCTCTGTATATTATGTGTATTATATTTAACTGCTATAGATTACTGTTTGTCAACCTACACTATGTGTACCCCAAGGGGGGACCTGGCAATGTTCAAGTGTGCACCAAGAAGAGGGGACTAAATGCCCTGGATTATTATTTTAACAGTAAAACATTATTCTATTCTTGTGTCAAAAGGTGGTACAAGGCCCATGACCTACTTATTTTGCTAACATTGGTAATTGATCTCCTCCTTGGGGGTACCTTGGTTGTAATTACTGGTCACTAGGGGGTACTTGACATAAAAAGGTAGAGAACCCCTGCTATAGATAAACACTGGGGCCAAACTTGCTACCAGGGCTAAAAATACCCAATTTTTTTGATATACGTGCATGGATTGGTTACATTATGAACACAACTTTTTGTGTGTAGCAAATTGTGAGAGATGAGGGTTACAAGCTGCAATATATATTTTAAAGAGGCTCTGTATATATATATATATATATATATATATATATATATATATATATCTGTATATGTGTTTCTGATACATAATGGAGACAAATTTTGGGCATAGCTTAGGTTTTTGCTTTTGTTGTTTGAATATTTTCATAACCATTTCATAACAGGGCTAAAAATTAGAAAAAGAGAAAAAAGATTGTGTGATCACTAATTTTTCCTTGCACAGACCTGCTGACAACATTCATGTTGGGGAAGGAATCTAGGATGTCAGCTGCTTTGTCCTTAGATCAGCTCATAAGCAAGCCTCTTGAAAGCAGTTATTAGGAGTAGTTAGCAAGTTTCCAGCCAGGCTCATGTTCACATATTATATAGACAATTGGGTGCAATGATCTCATCATGTTCAATAAAAATACAGCCATTCTTTTGTGACATAATCTGACACTGGTTTTTCTTACAGAACCTCAAATTTCTTGTGAAAATGCATCACACTTACTAGATCAAAGTGACAAAATGAAAAGTAAACCCCCAGAGGTTCCTTCCTACTAATGAAATGCAACACGCTAAAGCAGAAAGTAAGTTCACTATAAAGTGTGTGGGCACTGGGGACCACATAGGCGAATATATTATCTGTCTCTTACAAGAATGGAAACTTAAACTTTAACAACTCATCAAGACTGTTTTGGCTTTACTCCGTTTTTATTGATTATGGCAAGGTACTTTGTTGAGAAAAATCTTTGATTTGGCTTTAGGCATAGGAAAAAAATTGAATGCATTTTGTACCTTATGGTGCTAAGATGGACCATATTTTGTGAAAAATCAGATCTTATTTTATAGCATGTAATATTAACCCCCTTGCTCAGTTCATTGTTTTAAGACTTTTTAGAAGTTCCTGACTAATGCTGATGGCTGGTAATTCATGTTTGTATTCCTTTCACTATAACTAGTGGACAGGGCCATTATGGTACACTTGGTGATTTCACATGTACCGCACTAGACTGTGCCGCTTGTGCTGCGTTGGCGCTTCTCGGTATATATGCAAAAATTCTTAACCTGCCACAATGTAAAACACACATTTACTTTATCATCATTGTAAAGTGGCGCACCAAAGCCAGTATGCCTGATTCTGCTCTAAGAGTATATATATTTTTTAAGTTGCTTGTGTGTAAACGTTCACACTGTGACAATGTGCTTCCCAAAGTGAAAATTGTTAAACACCTAAAAACACTCTGTGGTGTCCATTATGGGAGCTCCACTAAAGAAAACTGACCTCTTTTCCCCTACTGCAGAGAACGAACCCTGACAGATAGTTTAAAGTTATGTTACCAGAAAAAAAAGAGGGGTGCTTCGAGCTTCAGGTACTACTATAAAGAATTCTCTGTGAACCACTGGCTGGCTCCCTCTGCTTCAAGCCTTCCCTGGTGTTACAACTACAGATTTAGCCCCCGTGCTAGCCATAAAGCCTTCCTTGTACTAGCCTAGGCCCCAATGGGGAGCCATTGGGCATGGGTTTAGAAGTGAAGCAACAAGGCCTATAACTTCTTCCTCCAGTACCTGTGAAAAGAGCCCATCAGGGTCCACTGGCACTCACAATATCAAAAACACAAGCGTCCTTACACACAAAAAAAGGGAAATGACTATAATAAAAAAAGGAAAACATTGTTGGGGATAAGTGCTTCAAAAAAGAGGTGCTCCATGCAAGCCCAGAGATGGAACCTCAAAGCATAAAAAAAGTTCTGGTGGAGACGTAAGGTCCCACAAAGATAGCAGTG
This sequence comes from Gastrophryne carolinensis, assembly GCA_027917425.1. Lineage (NCBI taxonomy): Eukaryota > Metazoa > Chordata > Amphibia > Anura > Microhylidae > Gastrophryne > Gastrophryne carolinensis. Next base: position 247,802,148 of record CM051238.1, read on the forward strand.
CTCTGAATAGAGCATGAATGTGTGTAACAATATACCCTACTAGTGCACTCACATGAGTGATTGATTTTCAAGTATCCTGGGCATAACCCCAATGGGGCAAACAGCAAATAGCTTTAAATCACTCCTTGGCCAATGTATGGAAGCTTAGCAAGTCTGACTTCTCTTGGGGGCTAGCACCACTCACTAGGGAATGACAACTATCATCCAAAAACTTCACCCATTTAAACTACAAAGAATGGTGTCCCCCACTTCAACCTCTATAGTTTTTATGTTAATAATAATACATTATTTTCACCATATGTGCATGTAGAGGTTGATTTTAGATGTATATTTAAATGCCTTTTTGCTGAGCATGAGTGCGAAACTTGGTACCCTTAGTGTTAATTCAAACAATACTGGACCAGTAAGGAGCAAGTGTTGCTGTGTTACGCAGTTGCAGTCAGGTAAAAAAATCTCTATTGCGTGTAGTATTATTTTTTTCATTACACTTGCTGAATAGTTTTCCTCCTTAATGTACACATCCTGTCAACACGTTTCCATGCATCGAATTTTCTTTTAAAATAGAGGTACAGAAATGTTTCTAATTAATAAGAATATCATTGACACTGTAATGTAGCACCATTGACTACATATTTTGCCAGATTCATTCACTGCAGTTTTAACATAAAACTGAACTTTACATTTTAACTCCCTTAATTAGAAAAACACAGAGAATTGAGAGTTTTTTTTAAACCTTGACCTTTTTTTTAACAACAGACCTCTCTTTAGACAATTGCATAATTACCTGTCTTATCTGTGGTTTTTGTGTTTTCGTTTGTTGCATTATTTCCGGTGTGCAGAACAGTTACGGTCACAGTCAATGTTATTTTGACCTTGATCATGTTGTTTCAAAAGCATTAACAAGATAACCAAATAATGACTTCTTTTTTTTTATCTCTGTGACAAGTCATTGTTAAACCTTATTTTACGTCTTTTTACATTTGACTCTGTGTTAATTAACTTAGCTAACTTTTCCTTTCATTTTATGTACTAATTTTTTTTTGAAGCTTGAGTGGCTATATTCATTTCATCTGGCTTCAAAGTATTTACAAAATTCATTTAAGTTATTGAAAAGTCAAATTAAATGTGATGATTTTAATTATCTTTGCATTATCTATTAACATAGCAGAGCAGTTTTTCAAAGAAGATTTTATATCTATTAAAAACCCAGCAAGAGCCATACTGAAAGGGTTTGTGCAGTCTCGCCATATCCCCAGCTGAATGCAGCGCTTGCCCTCTGCCCTGGGTCACAGCACTGTTCTTCAGCTTGTAAACCTTGCAGTAAACTGGATATGGGCTCCTACATCCTGGGCAAGGGGTGCCTTCCCTCACATCCAGTCCCCAATCAGCTCAGCACAGCAGGGGCGGGGTAGCTGATTGCTCCACCCCCTCCCCTGTGTAGCTGGCCCCCTCCCTGGCCACTTATACCTGCCCTCTTCCCCTGTGAAGCTGCATCTTCCCCTATCGTGGCAGGCATCGGTGCTGCTTGTGATGGGTATGCAGCAGCATGTCCAGCATGATGGTGGCCACCTCCAGCACTGCTTTCAGCTGTTTCTGCTCTGGGCTGTCTCCTTGGTGCCTCTGGGACATGCCCGAGGAGGCAGCACAGAGTTGGGGACAATAAAAGGAGCGCTGGATGCAGCCATAATGCTGGACGTGCTACAGTGAGTTTCCCTGCTGCTGCTGCCCTCCTCTTTCCCCCCTTCCCCCTGTGACTACAGCTCCACCACTGCTGCCCCTCCCCCCCAGCAAGTATGGCGGCAGCCTCAGATGAGGTGGGCTGGTCGGTCGAGCTTAATAGCGGCAGGTGGGAGGGGATGCACACTGCCCTTACACTGCGATGGGTGTTCAGGTTTACACTCTGGGGAGGAGGCCACCACAGCCCCCTGACACAGGAAGCGGATATGATAGGAAAGTGGGGGGAACAGGGAGGAGGGGCACCTGTAACTGTGCTGGGTGCTGAGGAACAGGGAGATAAGGGTGCCTGTTGGGGATAGGTGGGGCCTGCTGCTGAGGAAAAGGCAATGCCTAGTGCATGGGGTAAGGGGGGGAGGCTGAGGGAATGGGGAGAGGGGTTACTGAAGGTAGTATTAGATGGGAGTGTCCTAGTGCAAAGGCACAAGAGGAAGGGGGTGGTGGTGCATGGGAGTGCATGCATGTGCATGGGAGTGCATGTGGGAGTGCATGTATGTGCAAAGGAGGGCATGTGTAAGTGCATGCAGTCATACGTGCATGTGCGTGGAAGTGCTTATATGTGCATGGGAGTGCATGTGGGAGTGCGTGAATGGGCATGAGAGTGCATGTGGGAATGCGTACATGTGTGTGGGAGTGCGTGGAAGTTCATGCACGTGCATGGTAGTGCAATTGGGAGTGTGTGGGAGTGCATGTCGGAGTTCGTGCATGTACAAGGCCTTGGCCTCAATGGAGGAAAAAACATTTTGTTTAAACCGAGTCACCATCAAGCCAACTGCTTCGTCTGGGGGTACAAGGGTGTGGGGGTGGCAGAGTTTTGTGCCACTTAAAGTAGAGACAAATAAAACAATTTTAACAGCACTTCTTGTTTTGAAAAGATCAATGTGGTGACTATGGCAACAATTCAATGGATGTCTGGTTGTATTTTTTAGGTTGCTATGACCTGCCCAGTGGTACTCTGAAGGTATATATATATATATATATATATATATATATATATATCATATAGGTCCAGATGGTTTGTGCTTCTTAATATGTATGAAAAAGGACGTTAATATGTGTTTCTTTTTATTATTGTCCATCTTTAAAGCAAACACTCTGACTTGTGTGTGCTCTTTTTTGCTTTATCAATTTATTTAGATTGCTGTTTGTATTGCTTTTTGTAATTTACTGGTATTTTAAACTAAAATCAGTGGTGCTGTAATGGGATGCTCGATTGCACCATATTTTGCTAATCAATATTTTATACTGACTTATTGATTATTCATTGACTAATTGATTATTCTTTCATGATTTGAAGGGAGGTCTTAACCTAGTTTATTTCCATAATCAATTGCACCTTGAAAATAGCAGATTTAGAAATAGAATCTGCTTGGGTGTAATTTTGCTAAAATTCACAAGTATATTTGCAGCCCTTAAAGCAGACTAAAACCCACATTCTTACCTAGCATCCCCTGAATTGATCCCTCCATGAAGAGCACCCTTTGCCAGTTTTCACTGCTCTTGCTTCACTCTAATACTAGATAATGGTGCCTGTTTTAGCTGTAAAGCCCCTCCGCTCAATTCATTGTGACTGTTGTGTGTGGCAATTATGTCATTGCCACACCTATGCAATGACTGATTGCATGCCATCTCACAGAGAGGGACAGCAAAAATAACATGTTCCAGGAAAATATCCATTTCTAGGTCTGCACCCTCGGAAAGGAGTATCAGCAGGGGCTTCGGCCAAAGGTATTTAACAAGTTCAATGGTTTTCAATCTGCTTTAAATGTATAAGGCGATTTAAAATCTCAAATATATGTATATCTCTAAAATTACACCACATTGTCTAAGAAGTTCATTTGTCAGTAACTCCAAGGAAAAGCTAGATGAGGCACTTTAAAGAGTTTTTTTATACCTTGCTTGCAAAAAATGTACAACACAGATGTCACGACTCGCTTACCTGCGCCCCGTTCCAGCGGTGTCTCCGCCGGCCCGCTCGTCCATCGGCCGCGGCGGGCGGCTGCTCGAGCTGCTGCGAGCGCGCCCCCCTCCGCCTCCTCTGCCGGCGTCTCCGTCAGTTCACATGCTCGTGCGCGCGCGAGAGCACGTTCTATGTATGCCCTGCGGTGGTGCTGCTCTCAGCGCGGCCGCCGGAGGAAAGGGTTAAAGGGCCAATGAGCCCAGGTGGGGTGGGGGGAGTACGCCCTTAGTAGGGACAGGGCCAATGAGCCCAAGAAAGTTGTTTGGGCTATACACCCTGGTCCAATCACATTCTGGATTCTAGTGTACACCAATCACACACCCATTTCCCCCATCTTCAATCATATCTGTTCCTACTTAGGTTTCACCCCGTCAGTTACTCAGTGCCTGTGATACAGCCTAGTACCTTGTTTGTCCTCTGAATATTTTCCTGATTGATCTTCGTTGCCGACCCCTGCCTGAACCGACCATTCTCTGTCCGATCTCCGTTGCCGACCTCTGCTATGTACCCCGACCTCGAGTTGCCTCATCCTTCTGTACCGTCGCGATCTCTGCTTACTCGGTGTTGACCTCTGGCCTGTCTTTGGACTTCCTAGTGATACCTGCTCCAACATTTGGACTCGCTCTAAATCCGCTCTTCGTATTTGTTCTCCAGACCTCCAACCAGTAAGCTCCAATCCTTTGAGCCATTGAAGACCTGGGGGCAACCGATCCCGGGCAGACGTGTACTGCGCCCCGGCAAGCGGGGGCTCCTACAGGTGAAGCTGGCTGCATGGATTGGGGGTTGAGAGCTTACCTGCAGCGTGACACTGGGCAAAAGCATATATTAAAAGAGTTTACTCATCTGTTTAATCTGATCCAGGCAGGAATCAGTAGGCCTCATCCAATCTCAAAACAAGATGGCTGCTGTATTCAAGTTCACAATGCAGGTCTCTCTATTTCAAAGCAAATCTCATCATCGTCCGTTTGTGTCCTTCTCCATTCAAAACATGACTTTGTGTCCTTCGGCTGCCCCGAGTGAATCTCTGTCTCTCCCCAGCCTGCTGTTTTTCCCAGGATGACCCCTTTGTTAAAATAGTTCAGGTGATCTCTGATTTGCCCAGACAAACTAACCCAGAGGATACTCTGATTGGCTCAGATAAAACTATTACATGTGATTTTCTGCTAGCCAACTTAGTTTGCATGCAAATGCACGCATGAAACTTAACTCAGGCGGAAAGATACCAAGGCCAGTCTTCAGAACAAAGGAAGGTCTCCCACCATGCTGCATATTAATTAAGGAACTAACCATGTTGGCTAAACAAAAGGGGCAATCTTAAATACAGTGCAATTTTGATATAATTGTATAATTTGTATAAGATCTTTTGCAATTTCTAATGGGAACAAAATATATAAAAATATCATAGCTTTACAGAAGATTTCTGGAAGTAAATGCACAAACCAACTTTCTAAATCCATTACTACCCCACACCTGCCCATTTCTGTTTTTATGTAAACCCTAGAAAACCAAAATGGCAAAATTGACCTATATATTGATTACTTAAAATACGTATTTTTACTATTAGTAAAAAAATAGCTTTTGTATGACTTGGTCCTTCACAATCGACTATGAATTTATTTTTTATCCTTTCCACAGAAACATTATAAAAAAGCCAATATATGAGGGTGTTGGGACAATACCCCCCTAAATAAGCATAGTGAATTTTTTGTGTTATGAACATGCTGCTTTACTTTCATGACCTTTCTTTGTAATGTTGGCACACTAACTTCCTGCCCATTTATCACTGACTGAATCTGCTTCTGTAGTTGCTCTTTTAGAAATCCTATTACCACAAATTATTTTCCTCTATCATAGAAGGCCTGTGACCTGTCTAGGCAACAGCCAGTTCAGTTACTAAATCATCAGTAGCATTCCTGCTCCCTCTGCTTTGCATGCTCTAGCTTCTTGCCATCTTTAGTGCTTGACCCAGTTTCAATCAAGAAAAAAGAAACATCAGATCAAGTACTGAAAATGACAGGAAACTTTAAAAGTCTGCAGAGAAGCGTCAAGTTAGAAGGTATAGAAACCATAAAAGCCCAGGGAGAAGCTTGGGAAGGTACCAGAAGACTTCAAGCAACATGTTGGACTTGGAGAACACTTCAGGGAGGTAAGAATATGGCTGGGCAAAGAGGAAGATGCTGCAAAAATGATTTAAATTCTAAAAGTAAGTAAAGTTTTAATTTCTAAAAGTAAGTAGGGAGAAGTCTTGTTCATTCTACTTTTACGTGAACTGGTAGAGGTTCTAAGTTCCATACCAGCGTAAAGGATAGGGTGTAGCAAACCACCTGCCCATCATGTGGTCAGTTGGCTTTGTCATACACCAACCTAATTACCTGCTGCCTCCCCAAGTACCGGGTGTGGAAGAGATGGTGCAATATGAGCTAGCAGTGTTTTAAGGAAATCCATTGTGGGAGGCACCCATGGAAGATCCCCAGTCCTTTGCCAAAGGGCATAGAAGTTGGTATAGCACCAAAGGACTGACACCATCCTTGTGCACTGGGCTAGTAGCCTAGAGAGGTGGTAACAGTTGCAGAGCATAGACTATTCTCTATCTTTAGTGAACCTTGTATATATGTAATGTATATATTGTAGTTGGTTCTGATTGCTGTGATTTATGAATAGTGTGCCTTGTATATATCTTGCTGTGGTTTTGTTGTTGGTTTAGTTGTAGTGTGTTGGTTGTTACTTTACTTAGCTTTCTTAATAAACATGGTTATTCATAAATACTACTGTGTGGGTTAGTACATACTTTTCAAACCATTGCAAGACTTGTACCAAATATGTCAGAGCCGGCTCCAGGTTTGTGGGGGCCCTTGGGCAAGGGGGTCTTAGTGGGCCCCAAAGTAGTGAGTCACATGCTCCAGTCCTTGTCAGTTGTCACCTGGTTCTCTCCACCTTCTGAGCTCCCATCAATTGTCCTCCATTCCATGCCACCTTCTCCATTGTTGCTGATTATCCCCTGTTGCTGAGGCCAGCCATGAGCAGGTCTGCACACCGCATCTGGCGTTTGGTGGTTCGGGTCCACTGTAAAATAATACCATGGCCAAGTGTGAGCCTGAGTGGGCCCCGGCAATTGCCCAGGTTTGCCCTGTGCTGGCGCCGGCCCTGAAATATGTACTAAACTGGGTGAAGATTTGCGGGTGGAACACCCATAGATGGCAGCCTGAGATGATACTACATGCATTAGCTGATCAAAAAGCAGCTCTAGCAGTGGGAAATCTCAAGCAATATATGTTGTAATAAAGGGTTCTGTTACAACGAGGGCCATAATCAATTTGTAATTTCCCACCAGGCTAGGTTTGTACAATAGTTTTCTATTTTTTTCTGTTTCATGGCTCAAAATGTTGTGAGATGTATAACATTTTCGTTAAGCACAGCAACAGCCAACTATCTTGGGTAATGTGATACTTACTTACTTAAAAATCAGCATCCTTAGGAAAAAAAAGAGGAGCCTTGGTATTAAAGCTTGTGTTAAATACAGTAACAGCATATGTGACTAACCTCTGTACAAAAATAGACTGTTCTATTGGGGTTATCCAAATGATTTTAGAATTTTTTGACAGAGAGTCAAGTAAAAAAAATGTTTATTTTTTTTAAAAATCAAAAATTGTTATTCATTTGATTTGACAATAGTATAGTAGTACATAGTAATGGGGTGAATATTTGAATCCAGCAATATTTGAGGAAAGCCAAACAAATTTGGAGAGACTCATTTTTAATATGTTTGGCCAAAATGTGGCTGTTATTTTGAAACTTCTAAAATGCAATATGATCCCTATTAAAAGTTCCCATTAAAATAATGTTTCCCTCACTCATAGAATTAGCCTATCAGATATGCAGGAGTTTTTATTGTGTGTTAATCAAGAAAACCTCTGACTCCCAATTCAGCCTCTGCAGAAAAATCCAAAATCATTTGGATTACAGTGAACAGTGAATGAGACGCCATGTCCACAAATTACTCAGGCAGTATTATAAACAGTATATGGACCCCACTCAGGGTGGACATTTGAAAACTAAAATAAAAAAAAGTGAACCTGTGCTTTAATATAAGAAAAAGAAACCTTTGATGAATCTGTTCTTAACTGAAGCTGACATTTCATTTATTTTCATCTTCCTAAGTTACTGCAACTTCTTAAATTCTAATCATTTGATGTATTGTGTATCTTTTTCTCCATATTCCTTGCTGGGGCTGCTATGTGATCTTGCTTGCATTAGAAAAGCTGTTCTATGTAAATATGCTTTTAGTGAAAAGTGATGCATGAGTGGTTGGCATTGCATAAAAGTTCCTTGGAACTCGTGAATTAGCAAGAATAGTAAATAAAGTACAAGGTGTAAAGTTTGTATGTGTTCAGTATATTTACATGGACCTAAAGCACATTAAAACCAGTCTCACAGTTGACATCTAACAGTTAATCTATCATTTTAATTACTGTACATGCTTTATAACTTGGAAAGGGGATATCACAATATAGTTTAGTAATACATAAACCTAAAATAAAATATATAGTTTTTTCTTTTAGTCAGCAGTAGAAGCAAACAGTTAACAGCATTAGTAGACATGATATTACTCACCAGAAGCAGTAACAGTGTTTATCTAAGCTGTAGGAATGTATGATATATATCAGCCTACAAATGTCCATGATTAAAGATTTTATTCCCTTAGTCACATGTTTTTGTCTAATATATAAATAAACTAATTAATGAACTACATTGATTAACGCCACAGCATTATACAAACACAATTGTTTCATTATTAAGTGTAAAGTATATAACTAATAGCGCTAATAATGCAGTTCTGTTTAGATAAAGTTCATAAGAATTTGCCAAAAATTCAGTTATCCCAAATCCAAATCCACTTAAAGTATATTAAAACAGAACAGAAGCAACCCTAGATTTTAGGAGACTATGGGGCCAGCAAAACTACCTCCAATCACCCCCAAATCACCAGTATAATACTTTCCTCCTCATTCCCACATGTGGAAACCTTCTCCATTAAGCATGCATTTCTGTACACATCAATGAATGATTATTTTGCAACTGTCGCACAATCCAAACAATATCCGGATATCCTGGGTTTTGATTATTTCCCCCGTGGCACCCTGATTTGGGATGCTCCACTGTATGAAACCCTACAAGTAAAACTCACCTTTCCCTGATCCTACGGTGCATGTGCGGGCTCTCATACAATTAGCACCCTCAGCCGGCTAAGGCCCCAAAGGAGCTGAGGCGGCCGCATCCCACTACCATCTAACAGGGTGTGTGACCATGCTGGCCATTCACAAACGCCTGGCTCAAGCGCTTTCCCTACTACAGTTATAGCTGACTGCAGCAGCGGCTTGCGCATGTGCCATTGGATCGGGGAGAATGTACATTTTTTAGGCGACTCTGAAAGTTTCACACAGTGGGGGGAGGGAAACGGGCATCCCTGGAATCTATAAGATAACCCTTTCATGGGTTTTGGTCCACTTTAACCCTTCATGTTCCAGCTACCTGAGTCTCACATAGTCGCCTCTCCTACCATTAAGTGGCAGCTACGTGAGACTCATGTAGCTGATTTTAAACCCCCATAGTAAAAAAAAAAATATAAAAGTTTAAAACTCACCTGACCCTTCGTTATATTAGGCCAGGTCTTCTCTTCACCGGGGGGGGGGCATCCGATCCCCCCCCTGGGGCTCTTCTCTCTTCAGGAGGGCACCCGAAATGGTGCCCCCCCCCCACTTCGGCCGCTGGCACAAATTGTAAGAAAAAAAAAGAAAAATGACATTTACTCACCTGCAGCCCCGACCCCTCATGCAGGGTCTCCTTTTCACTGGGGGGGCCTCCGATCCCCCCCCCCCTCTCGGGCTCTTCCGTGGTGAGGAGAAAGCGAGTAATCGCCCTCTCACTTCCTGGTTCGCGGTTGCTAGCCCTCGGCCCCTTGGCCGGGTGACGTCATCGGTGACCCGTCACCCGGGACTCGAGAAGCTCAGTTGCTGCTGGAGATCGGAGGAGGAGGCCTGGTTACCAGCTCTCCTACACCAATCTCCAGCAGCTGTCATTGGAACGTCGTGGGACATGATCTGGACATTGGAGGTGAGTGGAAAAAAAAAAATAATAAATGTAATTTCTTTTGTTATGTGTGTGTGTGTGAACTATTCAATTTCCAGGTCCATGGGCAGGGTGCTGGTGAATGAGGGGTCAGTGTGAGGTGTACAGGGGCGTGGTCCGATAGGATAATGTTGCCTATGGAGGTAGCGGAAACCCGTTGCAACATATGGTGATGGACAAGAATTAGGTCGATCCGCGAGTACATGTTATGCGATGCCGAGTAATATGTGCAATCCCTCGTGTTGGGGTGGTGAATGCACCAAGGATCCACTAATTGATGTGTGAGCAGTATTTTCCTGATCTTTCGCAGCTTGGCGTAGGAAAGATGTGAATGGCCCTTGGATGTGTTCAAGAGGAGCTCAAGTGAAAGATTAAAGTCCCCCCCCCATTATGAGTTTACCCTCCGAATTCGGCCACCCTGTTTAACACATCCTCCAAAAAGGAGACCTGCCCCACGTTCGCCCGTATATATTCATGAAGGTGAACAGCTCAGCTCTAATTTTCCCCTTGACACACAACCATCTCCCCTCCTCACCACCCAGGACGCCCACCTCCTCCCAGGGAACCATCCTGGACAGGATTATACTCACTCCCCTGGACTTCGAGTCTGGGGAGTAAGAGTGGTAAGAGGTCGGGAATACCTTGTTCCTGAGTGATGGCGGGTTTGCCGCCGGGAAGTGCGTCTCCTGGAGAAATGCCAAATGGCCCTCATTGCCTTGAGGGGCCGGAGGACCGTAGACCTCTTCTCTGGAGTATTCAGGCCCCTTACATTGAGAGAAATCAGATTAGTCTCACACATGTCTGGAGGTGGGGGACCGGGTATGGGGAGAAAAGGGGTAGAGGCAGAGAGACCAAAAGATGGGGAAAGAGGTTAGTGGGTAAGAATAAACAGTAAAGACAAGAAGAAATACCGAATAACAAATTCAAACCAAACTGGTGCTCGGGAGTGGGTCACGAGCAGAGAGGAACTAAATAGCTAGTTTGCTTGGTCTGTGGCCTTTCCCCAAACGGGAAAGATCAGAGACCGGCCTAAGTGGGGGAACTGTGTCAAGCGGCAAATGCAGAGAATAGTCTCCTTCCCCCTACTGGACCTAGTCTTGATGGGCAATTGGCATCTGATCAAACTGGTTTCCCTCCCCAGGGCCTCTTGGAGCCCAGGTGGCCACTACGTTCATTGTTTGACCGACCTGAGCCTCGAGGACACCACGCGGGAGATGGTCTTAGGGCCTAAGACAGATGGCTATTCCCAATACCTGTAACTGGCTCCAGGATTACCCTACTATCTACCAAATAGCTGGCGCAGATGGCTATTACATAGGGCTGTTGCCGCTTCTTAAAGCTCATTGTCTCGTGGGCCCGGGAGCCTCTCACTTCTTCTCCGGGGCCTCCTAGATCTCGAATGGTACTGAGGGACCCTGTAGTACCTTTGCGTTTGGAGATCAGTTGATGGCATCAACAAATTCGGCACAGAAACTGGGTCGCAACTGAGAAAGGAAAAGAGACCCCCAGATCTTGATGTGATCTTAAGATGAAAGAGTCCCGATCTTTGGTGACAATTAGGTGAAGTGGGTACCCCCACCTGTATGTCGCTCCTGCGCTTCTGCACATATCAAGGACCGGTCTTAGGAGCCTGCGCATCTGAAGTGTACACCTGGAGAGGCCCGGAAGGATAGAGACACTTGCGCCGTCAAAATCAATGGGCCCATGCCTCCAGGCCCTGCGGGAGATCTCCTCTTTTATGTTGTAGAAATGTATCCTACAAATGATGTCCCTAGGGAGTGCGGGGTCAGGGCTTCTTGGGCCCAGGGCTCTATGTGCTCTGTCTATCTCAATTGGCGTGTCTGTGCTTCTCTCCAGCAATCGGTTGAATATCGCGGTTATAATCTGCTTCACGTCTTCTCCTGAAGATGATTCCGGGATTCCCCTCAGCCGCAAGTTATTCCGCCTGTGTCGATTCTCAAGATCGTCGTGCTGGAGGTGAAGTTGTAGAATCTGCGCGTTTTGGGCTTCCACTCTAGCCGACAGGGATGCCAGTGCTGCCTCTGTGGATGCTTGATTGTACAAGACTCTAGTATCCAGCGCTTGCATCTGGCCGCGCACTTCCACAATATCTTTCTTATATGCGGCCTCATATCACGCGATAAGTGCCTCAAAGTCCGCTCTAGTTGGGATGGCCCTGAGGAACGAGAGGGTTTCTCTATGAATATTTCCTTCCGGTGGTGCCCCAGCTGTGCTTCCACCTTGGAGAAGAGAGGGTCTCGGGTCTGGTGAGAACAATGGTGGTGGCAGGTGGATTGTCGGAGGAGTTTCCACAATGGGGGGGGTCTCCCTGCGCATACGAGGGTGAAGGTGAAGGGCTAGGGGGGGACACCTCGCTCGACTTAGCCCCACTCGGGGGGGGGGGGTTCAACAGTGTAGCCATTGTAACAGCATGCCGGTTGGGTGCTGGATTCAGCTTTGAGCAGGTAAGGGCTGCGGACAGCGGCGTCTCCATCCTCTGCGCACTTCTTGCTCACGGTGGTCTTTGCGGGAGACCGCTGCTTGAGGGTGTGGGCGCAATGTCGGGGCGTGCGGTTTGCTTTGGGGGCATTTGTAGACATCAGCCGCTCCCTAGTCGTAAAGCCGAAGCTCTCCAACTTCCCCGCAATCAAGGGCTCTTTCCCGAGCTTCCGGCACTGTTTGGGCGCTCCCCCGGCTGGGTTTTCTTCTTCTGGGCATTCTGGCTCTCTCAGAGCCCCTCTGTTGGTTCCCCTGTATTCATCCCCCAGCACAGCCTTCTCCTGTTCTGACCCTCCATTCCAACCACTTGGGGTGCCAAATTTCAGGCCTTTCAGCGTTGTGGCGCCACTAGGTGTTCCGCCGGTCAGGCCGTTTCCAGTCGGTCAGTCCGCCTCCAGGCAGCGCTGCTGGCTGCCGTCGCTGCTGCTGCTATCATCCCCCTGCTCTCCCCCTCTGCCCTCACCTCCTCTGCTTTGCACGGCCTCTGCAATTGTGACAAGTGCTCTCAGAAGGGGGGGGGGTGAGCCTACCTTGGTTGTCTCCAGCTCCGTCACGGCCGCCATCTTGGATGTCTGTGCCTCGGCTCCCCGGCGGCTGCATGAGATGCTCATCTCCTCCTCTCTTCTCAGGTGGACTTCAATCGATCTTGGGGATGACAGGGTCTCCTCCCCGCTGTCTGAGGATCACGGCCAGGTCCCTCCTTCTTCCTCGCACCAGAGCAGGTCAGTGCCGATCTCTTCTTTTTATCCTTCCTTCTTCTGCCAGCCATCCGTCTAGTCGGAATTTGTAGTTAAACGCCTAAACTGCCGTTGGTATATTTAGAGGGGTCAGGAGCTCTCTCCCTCACGTCCTCTCGATTCGTGCGCCAAGCCACGCCCAGCTAGCGGGTGACTTGCCATTAACCCCTAGCACCCCCAATTACCTGCCCCCCCAAAGCCTGGGGGGGAGGCAGAAGAGCCCTGGCCCACAGAGGGTATGTGGGCTTGTAGGCTGCAGGGGGGGCCACCAGAGCTGGCCCCTGCACCCTTTTCTACAAGCCCCCACAGCTGATCCCAGGCTGGTTATGATGGGTAGAGGGGACCCCATGTCATCTTTGGGGGGATTTTTAAGGGTTTTTAACCCTTAAAATTCCAAAAAAAATGTGGTTCCCCCCCCCCCCCCCGGGAGGCGGGACCCTATGTCATTTTTTTTAAATTAACCCCTTATGTTTATAGTGTGGATAGTAGTTGTATTTTATTTGTAAATGTTATAAAGTGCTCTTTTCAGTTTGGGGGGTTTCCTGGGCAAGAATGGGGGGGCTACTGATACATATGTGGTACCGTTGTAATCGGGAGAAATGGGGCTATCACATGCAATATGGTTTTCATTAATGAAACAAATGTTTTATTTAAAATAAAGGAGACAATTGTCTTATTTTTTTGTTTTTTACCCAAAAATATTTAAAAAATAGTAGAAAAATTACAAACAAGACATTTCTTGTTAAAGCCTAAACTCTGCTGCAAAAAATATGTATATAATTTTCCTGGAAATTCCAGCACAAATCACGGTTAAACATGGCGCAAAATGGGGAAAAATGACCTGTCAACAGAGGGTGACAAAACTTCAAGTAGGCTGGCAATTAAAAGGGTTAATAGTACCTATGCATGTTGGGTATTTTTCTGCTTGAGGGACCTTGCGCTTTCAGATTTAGCTTGTTTTTTCTTGTTTGCATATTGATATTTTAGGAAAACATGTTTTTTATTCTGCTTATTTATATTTTCTTTTAGGGAAACCCTGTGCAACCTAAGAATTCTTCAAGGGATTACTTCCAGAAAGATAAGCCCACTACAACAAGCTCATATGCTTAGAAAGCTTAACATGTGTATTTTCAGGGAATATATGGTTTATGGGGGATATTCCAAATGTAAAGGGTTGTTTTGGTTGAAAAATTGCAAGGTGCGCACTTTGAGCTGATATTTTCAAGTATAATTACCGTTATGTGCATGCTTTACTTTGACAGTAGCTATGCATGTTGGGTACCGTTCTGTTCAGGGGTTGTTGCTTTTTCAGATTTTACTTCTTTGTTTGCATATAGTTTTTTTTAGGAAAATGTGGCTTTGATTCTTTTTTATTTTTTAGGGAAACAACCAAAGAAATGATTGAGGGATTACTGTCACGCTAGGGGGTAACTCCAGACCTCTTGATGAACTCGCAACCCCCAATCTCCACAGCCAGCTTCACTTATAGGAGCCCCCGCTTGCCGGGACGCAAGTACGCCTACCCGGGATCGGTTGCCCCCAGGACTTATTGGCTCAAAGGATGCAAGCTTATATGGAGAGATCTGGAGAACCAATAACTGGAGCGTGAGTGACGGAAGTCCAGAAAATGGCAATAGGTCGATAACAGGAAGGCAGAGATCGTAGCGGCACCAAGGATCAGGCAAGACGTAGTCGGGGTACAGGCTGAGGTCGGCAACAGGGGTTCAGGATCAAGAGGCGTCAATACAGGCAGAGGTCAGCAACAATGGTTCAGGATCAAGAGGCGTCAATACAGGCAGAGGTCGGCAACAGGGATTCAGGATCGAGAATGGTCAGTACAATCAAATCGGCAACAGGCTAAACTTCACAGGAATAGAGTACACAAGGTTCTGAGCGCTATCACAGGCACTGAGGGAATGGTGGGGAAAGACTTTATAGGGACAGGACATGATTGGGTGAAGGGAAGGAGAGAGTGTGATTGGTGCACCTAGGATCGCAGACCTCATAGGGTGACAGGGTCTGCAACTTTAAACTAACTGGCCATGACACTGAAAGGGGGCGTTCCCCACAGCTGAGCTTCAGGCTCAGCTCTTCCTCCGGCGGCCGCGCTGAGCGCAGCGCCGCCGGAGGGCATAGAACGCGTGTCAGTGCCGGAGACGCCGGCAGCAGAGGAGGAGGGAGGCGCGCCCGCACGGGAGCGAGCCGCCGCCCGGCGCGGCCGGCAACCGAGCGAGGAGACGGCGGGAACAACGCTGGACCGGGGGTCAGGTAAGGGAATCCTGACACTACCCCCCCTTCACGAGGGGCCTCCGGACCCTTACCAGGCTTTCCAGGATTGTCGTGATGAAACTTCTTCACCAGGGCACTGGCGTGCACATCCCTAGCTGCTACCCAGCATCTCTCCTCCGGACCATAACCAACCCAGTCAAGCAAGTACTGTAAAGAATTACGCACTTACGTGAATCTAAGATCTTATTCACTTCATACTCGGGCTCATTATCAACAAGAATTGGTGCAGGACCAGCAAGAGGAGCATTCTTCGCCGGTTTTAACAGTGAAACGTGAAAGGAATTAGGTATTTTCATAGTCGGCGGGAGTTGAACTTTAAAAGACACATTATTCAACTTCTTGATGATCGGAAAAGGGCCAATAAATTTTGGACCTAATTTGCTAGATAGCTGACGGAGCGCAATATTTTTAGTGGAGATCCAAACTAGATCGCCTACTTGAAGAGTAGGTTCCTGTGATCTGCGGCGGTTGGCAAACTTCTTATACCTCAAACCAGTGGTCTTAAGAATCTCCTGAACGTGTGTCCAGATATTCTTCCGTTCTTGAAACCACTCCTCCAATGCCGGCAGATTGGAAGGTGACCCAGAAAGGGAAGAAGCTCTAGGATTTTTCCCTAAGTTACAATTAAAAGGAGATACCTTAGTACTCTCACTAGGCGCGTTATTGTAAGCAAACTCGGCGAAATCAATAAATTCCGCCCATTGTTCTTGGGCATCAGAGACATAACACCTTAAGTATTGTTCCAAAGTTTGATTAGTTCTCTCCGTCTGCCCATTTGTCTGGGGATGGTAGGCAGAAGAAAGAGAGATCTGTATTCCCAACCGCGAACAGAAGTGTTTCCAAAAACGGGAAGTAAATTGAACACCCCGATCAGAGACTATATTGGACGGAATACCATGAATACGAAAAATATGTGAAGTAAACAGCCGTGAAAGCTCAGGTGCAGAAGGAAGTTTGGCCAAAGGAACGAAGTGTGCCATCTTACTGAAACGATCTACGACCACCCAAATTACAGTATTACCATGTGAAAGAGGCAAATCTACAATAAAATCCATAGAAATATGGGTCCATAGCTCAGCAGGAATTTCAAGAGGAACCAAACTGCCACTAGGGGCCTTGTGAATCCCTTTCCTCGAGCACAGACAGCACAAACGTCAACAAAATCAGTAACATCGCGTCTCATGGTTGGCCACCATACATGACGACGGGCAAGCATAAACGTCTTACGGTTACCCAAATGACCAGCAGTTTTGGCATCGTGAAATTCGCGAATTACATCCGAACACAGGTGCGGCGGTACAAACTGGCACCCCAAGGGTACATCACTAGGAGATTCATCTTGAAAGGTATTGGAGAGATCAGGAAGTAACGCCCCGACCACACAACCCGTGGGTAGAATAGGTTCACCAGTATCACCCCGATCCTTATATTCTCCAAACATGCGAGATAGAGCTTCAGCTTTAGTATTTTTTACACCCGGCTTGAAAGTAATAATAAAATTAAAGCGCGAGAAGAATAATGCCCAACGTGCCTGACGAGAGTTCAGCCTCTTGGCAGAACCTATGTATTCGAGGTTTTTATGATCGGTATACACAGTTATAGGATGTGATGAACCCTCCAACCAATGTTGCCATTCATCAAATGCCAGTTTAATAGCTAATAGTTTCCTATTGCCAACATCATAATTTTGTTCCGCGGTACTGAATTTACGTGAAAAATAAGCGCATGGATGGAGACGCTCAGGGTTACCAGAATATTGTGACAAAACTGCACCCACTCCCAGCTCCGAAGCATCTACTTCAATAACGAAGGCCTTATGAATATCTGGATGAATTAACACAGGTGCCGAAGTAAAGGCCCGTTTCAAGGTTAGAAAGGCCTCACAAGCAGAGGGAGACCAGTTAGCAGTAAAAGCCCCCTTGCGGGTAAGATTGGTAAGGGGTGCAACAACATGGGAAAACCCTTTTATGAAACGCCGATAAAAATTTGCAAAACCTAGAAAACGTTGCAATTCCTTTAAAGTTTTGGGTTGGACCCAATCCTGAACAGCTGAAACCTTCCCCGCGTCCATCTCCAAACCCTGGTTGGTAATAACATACCCTAGGAAGGGAACTGTAGTGACTTCAAACACGCACTTAGACAGTTTAGCAAATAAGTTGTTCTCTCTTAATTTTTGTAGCACCAACTTAACATGGTGTCTGTGCTCCAGTAAAGAATTAGAAAAAATGAGAATATCATCCAAGTAGATGACTACCAATCTACCGAGATATTCCCTGAATATATCATTAACAAAATCTTGGAAAACGGCTGGCGCATTACAAAGACCAAAGGGCATGACCAGGTACTCGTAGTGCCCATCCTTCACATTAAATGCAGTTTTCCACTCGTCCCCCTGTCGGATGCGAATCAGATTGTAAGCCCCTCTCAAATCCAATTTGGAGAAAATTCAAGCTCCTGTGACTTGATTGAACAGATCCCCGATCAAGGGTAAGGGGTATCGGTTCTTAACCGTGATCTTATTCAAAGCTCGATAATCTATACACGGTCTTAGGCCACCATCTTTTTTCTCGACAAAAAAGAAACCG
Source organism: Gastrophryne carolinensis (assembly GCA_027917425.1). Taxonomy (NCBI): domain Eukaryota; kingdom Metazoa; phylum Chordata; class Amphibia; order Anura; family Microhylidae; genus Gastrophryne; species Gastrophryne carolinensis. The sequence goes on from CM051238.1 coordinate 247,820,078, forward strand.
GCCCCAGCAGGCAAGGTAGAGGGACGGATAAATCCTTTCCTTAAATTCTCGGTAATATGCTCCCTCATAGCTTGCTCCTCAGGCAGAGTGAGGTTATAAATATTTCCCCTAGGGGGAATAGTGCCAGGAAGCAGGCCAATGGGGCAGTCATAGGACCGATGTGGCGGTAGGGTATCAGCGGAGCGTTCGGAGAATACATCGATCCAATCAGCATATGGCTGAGGTAATTCCTGTGGTAAGACTTGAACGCTTCTGAGGCCTGTAGCAAAACAATGACCTTTACAGTGATCACTCCACTTGGTCAATTCCCCAGCCCGCCAATCTAACACCGGGTTATGGAGTTGCAACCAGGGGTATCCCAAAACCACCTGAGTTTCTGGACAATCAAAAATAAAGAATTCTAAGAATTCAGAGTGGGAAGAGCCAACAATTAGTTTGAGAGGTGGGGTCTTGGTGTTTATAGGACCTCCCTGGATTGCCTCCCCATTGATAGCTAGAACTTGTAAGGATCTTGCAAGTGGAACTAAAGGGATCCCTAAAGTGGAGATCATGCTCCTGTCCAAAAAGTTTCCAGCCGCACCACTGTCTATGAAGGCGGAAACTGTCTGCTTAGAGGACCCCCAAAACAAATTAATAGGTACAATCTTATTCTGGCGAGAGTTACAAACTGACTCACCCAGATCAGTACTCTCTACCTGGTCTGGGTGCGGAAGTTTTCCGCCGGTTTCCCCTTGTTGGGACAGGACCCTGCAAAATGACCAGAATTCCCGCAATACAGGCATAACCCCTTGGATCGCCTACGCTGCTTCTCCTCTTGGGATAAGCGGGTTCTCCCTAATTGCATAGGTTCTTCCTGGGAAGATGATGAGGTATTTTCACCACGGGGAAGTGGGGATCTAAGACTCTGGACTGGACTGAAGGACGTGGGAGCCCTGCCTCTCTCCCTGGCCCTTTCTCTAAGACGTCGGTCTATTTTAATGGAGACCTGCATTAATTGATCTAGGTCCGCTGGCGGGGGAAAATTGACTAAAGCGTCTTTGATACTATCCGACAGCCCCATCCTGAACTGACTACACAAAGCTGGATCGTTCCACCTAGCTTCGATAGCCCAGCGGCGGAATTCAGCACTGTAGTCTTCAGCCGAAATCCGTCTTTGTTTTAAGTCCCGAAGCCTATTCTCTGCAGTAGACTGTATATCTGGATCGGCGTATAAAACGCCCATAGCATTGAAGAAGGCAGTCACTGATTGTAGGGCAATGTCATGAGACGGTAAACTAAAGGCCCAGGACTGTGGGTCTCCTTGAAGCAAGGAGATAGGTCTTAACTTAAAATATAGTTCGCAGGCATTCTTGAAATTGGAAAATTTTGCTCGTTCTCCAAAAAATTTCTCAGGCAGTGGAATCTTAGGTTCGGAGAAATAAGGTGGTACAGAGGAAGTCGGCACTTGACGAGACTCCTGAGTGGCCACTCTTTGAGCGAGTTGGTTGATCGCTGTGGCCATAGCTTGCACCTGCTGTACCAGGTCATCCATGTTTTGGGCCTGTGATACTGTCACGCTAGGGGGTAACTCCAGACCTCTTGATGAACTCGCAACCCCCAATCTCCACAGCCAGCTTCACCTATAGGAGCCCCCGCTTGCCGGGACACAAGTACGCCTACCCGGGATCGGTTGCCCCCAGGACTTATTGGCTCAAAGGATGCAAGCTTATATGGAGAGATCTGGAGAACCAATAACTGGAGCGTGAGTGACGGAAGTCCAGAAAATGGCAATAAGTCGATAACAGGAAGGCAGAGATCGTAGCGGCACCAAGGATCAGGCAAGACGTAGTCGGGGTACAGGCTGAGGTCGGCAACAGGGGTTCAGGATCAAGAGGCGTCAATACAGGCAGAGGTCGGCAACAATGGTTCAGGATCAAGAGGCGTCAATACAGGCAGAGGTCGGCAACAGGGATTCAGGATCGAGAATGGTCAGTACAATCAAATCGGCAACAGGCTAAACTTCACAGGAATAGAGTACACAAGGTTCTGAGCGCTATCACAGGCACTGAGTGAATGGTGGGGAAAGACTTTATAGGGACAGGACATGATTGGGTGAAGGGAAGGAGAGAGTGGTGCAACTAGGATCGCAGACCTCATAGGGTGACAGGGTCTGCAACTTTAAAATAACTGGCCATGACACTGAAAGGGGGCGTTCCCCACAGCTGAGCTTCAGGCTCAGCTCTACCTCCGGCGCCGCCGGAGGGCATAGAATGGATGTGCTCGCGCGCGGGTGCGAGCACGCCTGTCAGTGCCGGAGACGCCGGCAGCAGAGGAGGAGGGAGGCGCACCCGCACGGGAGCGAGCCGCCGCCCGGTGCGGCCGGCGACCGAGCGAGGAGACGGCGGGAACAACGCTGGACCGGGGGTCAGGTAAGGGAATCCTGACAATTACTTCCACAAAACTACACCCACATAAACAAGCCAGGTACGCCTAGAAAGCTTGAGGTGTGTACTTCCAGAGAATATATAGTTTGTTGGGCGTATTTCAAATGTAAAGGGTTGTTTTTGCTGGAAAAACTGCAAGGTGCTCTTGGTGCGTAGCATAGTTGTATTTTATCTGAAAATCTCCTAAAGCTCTGTTTCAGTTTGGGGGAGTCTCCTGGGCAGGAAATGGTGTCTAACAATACATATGTGGTACTGCTGTGACTGGGAGAAATAGGGATTTCACACGCAATAAGATTTTATTGACAAACTTACAGGGTCACCCTGGCGAAGTGTCCTAGCGACACGCAACGCGTCGGTGGCGGCTGCTGCGGGGGATCCCTGGTGACATGGTGAAGTAAATGTTTGTTACTTTATTGATGTGTACGTTGCCATTATATGGTGTTATTTGTTGTTATCTACTTGGGGATTCAGCTTGGCCCAGCTGAAGCTCTTCACATACAATCTTTTTCACTTCAGCATTTGCACTTTCTCTTTGTGTGCTGCACTGTGCTTTAATTGATGCAGGCAGCACAGGTTGTATTACATATTGCACATGTGGTTTTTTTATTATAAATTGTATATAGTAAGTATATGCACTTAGCACTTTTTATTGGTTTGCTCTTTTGCACTATTTTTCATCTTAATTGAAACTCCAGTCACGGGGTTTCAGCTGTGTTGACCCTGTTAAAGGGGTCTTTCATTAGGCCAATTACTTGAACGTTATATCTTATGCCCCATACTATATGTACTTATACAGATGGCATAATTCTCTTACCCCATATATACTAGTCACCGTTAATTGGGACCCGCCCGTCTGTTTTTGTGTTTTTTAATATTGTATGTGTTTTGATTAGTGTCCATTTTATGTCTACAATTAATCTTTACTCAATTTAATACATTTTTAATACTCAAGTAGTGTGCAGCCTCTTTAGCAAGAATTGATGGGATCAATCTAGGATCTCGTACTTGTACTTTTCATATAGTGATCATAAAACCAAATCTAATTTCAGTAATAAACTCATCACATGGTAGCTCCTCATCTGCCATCCTAGCACCAATCAGAATGGAGCAGAGAAGAGGAGTGGGCTGCCACCAGGAGGATGGCATGGTGCCAACAATGTTGCATGTCAATGCACCATTATCAATCCCAAAACAGGCCAAGAAATATGCTCCAATGCTGATATGCAGCAGACACTCTGTGAGGTCCTAAGGACGAGCCATACCCTCAAGCACAGAGACACCCAGAGGGTGCTGATCAGGAAGTATCATAAAATATCATAACATTGGTATGTTTCATTAAGAGTTCATCATTCCCATGTATATGAAAATGTGTGACTACAATAAAAAAATTACAATAAAAAACAGTCCATAAAAATATAATCCATATGAATCACAAGCAGTAATTATCTATTATAAAGTAGAATACATCTACATTAAATACTAAAACAGACCAATAAATATGGCAGGCTGCAGCCATTTTGTTTATTCCAGTCAGGGCTCTATTACCCAAAGTAATCCAAAGTAAAGATCCATCTACATCCCTCCATTGTTTTGATACCTGAGACAGATTACCCACCATACCTGTTCATTTGATGCCCCTTACATGTTAATATAGCCTTTTGCATCTCCCTCCCTTTATCTGCCTGATAAATTGTAAGGTTAGGGTTCTCCTTTAATGCTTGTCAATAATTGTTCCTCAAATTATAATGGTATTGTTTTCCTCTTGTATAGTTTGAAAAAAATCTAAATCATTTTTAAATGGTCTGATTTAATTTAATTTCATTTGATTTGAATGCCATTTTTAAGCCTGATGTCATGATGGTTGCCAGAATGAAGTGAGCTATTCACAGATGTTTCTTTGCGGAAACGGGCTGGTCCTGGTCCTTCTGTAGATTTTGGTCCAAAAAGGTAGCCTGTGATCGGGAAATATGAAATATCAAAAAGATATTCATAGTGCTCACAATGAGTTCTTCTAATAAGTTTCTGCACAATTTCTCCAAACCCTGCCAAAAAAACAAGATATCTTCATTAAAGCGGTATCAGCAAAAATTCTGTGTCTGGTACCTCTGGAACTCACTCCCTTACCATCACAGAAATAAGTTTGCAATGAAAGATGTCCATCTGCGCCCATAGAAACTTCCTATCAAAGATTAAATATTTATGGAAAAGTACAAAGTAAGAGTGATTGACAGATGCATATAGCTCTTTATTGTCATCTGCTCCCATATTCAAGAAGTACTTGTGGAGGGATGTGGAGAAGGCCAAGTCACGTGGAATACTCGTAAAAAACTATTCCACATTAACAAGTTGCTGTCAATGAATCTGGGGGTAACTGGGACTATTCTCCAGTTGTTGCAAGAGATCCATGGAGTCACTAATCTAGAAACTAAGACCCAAGACATGCAGTTAAAGGTGGCAGTGCCCTGTGAGACTCCCAATCCCGAAGACTATTGTGTCAGGAACCGCTTACCTGATCCCCGTTCCAGCGACGTCTCCAGGCGGCCAGCTGCAGCCGTCACTGTGCCGCGGCCGCGCCGAGCGGCGTCGGCTCGAGCAGCGTCGGCTCGAGCGGCGCCCAGCTCAGCCACGCCCCCCGCTTCCTCCTCCAGGAGACGTGCTCGCGCGCGGCCGCGAGCACGTGTCTGTTATGCCCTCCGGCGGCGCTGTGCGGCGCGCACCCGCCGGAGGATCAATTAAAGGGTTAATGAATCCTAGGGGATTGAGGGCTTCGCCCTCTTCTGCTCTGCAGCCAATTACCCTTGGAATCCTATGTGCTCCAATCAGTACACTGCTTCCCTCAGACCTGTTCCTATAAAGGCAATTCCCTCTCAGTTGTGAATTGCCTGTGATAGCGCTCAGAACCCTGTGTTACCTACTCCTGTGAAGTCTAGCCTGTTGCCGATTTGATTGTACGACCATTCTCGATCCTGAATCCTTGTTGCCGACCTCTGCCTGAATTGACGCCTCTCGATCCTGAATCCTTGTTGCCGACCTTTGCCTGAACTGACGCTTCTAGATCCTGATCCCCAGTTGCTGACCTCTGCCTGAACCCCGACTACGTCTTGCCTGACCCCTGGTGCCGCTACGATCTCTGCCTTCCCGTTATCGACCTATTGCCTATCTCTGGACTTCCGTCACTCACGCTCTTGCTATTGGTTCTCCAGTCCTCCCACATATAAGCTTACATCCTTTGAGCCATTAAGTCCTGGGGGCAACCGATCCCGGGTAGGCGTATCTTGCGTCCCGGCAAGCGGGGGCTCCTACAGGTGAAGCTGGCTGTGGAGATTGGGGGTTGTGAGCTTATTAAGAGGGCTGGAGTTACCCCGAGCGTGACATTATCACAGGCCCAAAAATGGATGACCTGGTACAGCAGGTGCAAGCTATGGCCACAGCGATCAACCAACTCGCTCAAAGAGTGGCCACTCAGGAATCTCGTCAAGTGCCAACTTCCGCTGTACCACCTCATTTCTCCGAACCTAAGATTCCACTGCCTGAGAAATTTTTTGGAGAACGAGCAAAATTTTCCAATTTCAAGAATGCCTGCGAACTATATTTTAAGTTAAGACCTATCTCCTCTGGCACAGAGGTCCAACGAGTAGGCCTAGTCATTTCCTTGCTTCAAGGAGACCCACAGTCCTGGGCCTTTAGTTTACCGTCCCATGACATTGCTCTACAATCAGTGACTGCCTTCTTCAATGCTATGGGCGTTTTATACGCCGATCCAGATATACAGTCTACCGCAGAGAATAGGCTTCGGGCCTTAAAACAAGGACGGAATTCGGCTGAAGACTACTGTGCTGAATTCCGCCGCTGGGCTATCGAAGCTAGGTGGAACGATCCAGCTTTGTGTAGTCAGTTCAGGGTGGGACTGTCGGATAGCATCAAGGATGCCTTAGTCAATTTTCCCCCGCCAGCGGACCTAGATCAATTAATGCAGGTCTCCATTAAAATAGACCGACGTCTTAGAGAAAGGGCCAGGGAGAGAGTCGGGGCTCCCACGTCCTTTAGACCAGTCCAGAGTCATAGATCCCCGGTTCCCCGTGGAGAAAATACCTCATCATCCTCCCAGGAAGAACCTATGCAATTAGGGAGAACCCGCTTATCCCAAGAGGAGAAACAGCGTAGGCGATCCGAGGGGTTATGCCTGTATTGCGGGAATTCTGGTCATTTTGCAGGGTCCTGTCCCAACAAGGGGAAACCGGCGGAAAACTTCCGCACCCAGACCAGGTAGAGAGTACTGATCTGGGTGAGTCAGTTTGTAACTCTCGCCAGAATAAGATGCTTGTACCTATTGATTTGTTTTGGGGGTCCTCTAAGCAGACAGTTTCCGCCTTCATAGACAGTGGTGCTGCTGGAAACTTTTTGGACAGGAGCATGATCTCCACCTTAGGGATCCCTGTAGTTCCTCTTGAAAGATCCCTACAAGTTTTAGCTATCAATGGAAAGGCAATCCAGGGAGGTCCTATAAATGCCAAGACCCCACCTCTCAGACTAATTGTCGGCTCTTCTCACTCTGAATTCTTAGAATTCTTTATTTTTGATTGTCCGGAAACTCCGGTGGTTTTGGGATACCCCTGGTTGCAACTCCATAACCCGGTGTTAGATTGGCGGGCTGGGGAGTTGGTCAAGTGGAGTGACCACTGTAAAGGTCACTGTTTTAATACAGGCCTCAGAAGCGTTCAAGTCTTACCACAGGAATTACCTCAGCCATACGCTGATTGGATCGATGTATTCTCTGAACGCTCTTCTGATACTCTTCCTCCACATCGGTCCTATGACTGCCCCATTGACTTGCTGCCTGGCACAATTCCCCCGAGGGGAAAGATTTATAACCTTACCCTGCCCGAGGAGCAAGCAATGAGGGAGTATATCACCGAAAATCTTAGGAAAGGATTTATCCGTCCCTCTACCTCGCCTGCTGGGGCCGGGTTCTTTTTTGTAGAGAAAAAAGATGGTGGCTTGAGACCGTGCATAGATTATCGAGCCTTGAATAAGATCACTGTAAAAAACCGATACCCCTTACCCTTGATTGGGGATCTGTTCAATCAAGTCACAGGAGCTCGAATTTTCTCCAAATTGGATTTGAGAGGGGCTTACAATCTGATTCGCATCCGACAGGGGGACGAGTGGAAAACTGCATTTAATGTGAAGGATGGGCACTATGAGTACCTGGTCATGCCCTTCGTTCTTTGTAATGCGCCAGCCGTTTTCCAAGATTTTGTTAATGATATATTCAGGGAATATCTCGGTAGATTTGTAGTCATCTACTTGGATGATATTCTCATTTTTTCTAATTCTTTACCGGAGCACAGACACCATGTTAAGTTGGTGCTACAAAAATTAAGAGAGAACAACTTATTTGCTAAACTGTCTAAGTGTGTGTTTGAAGTCACTACAGTTCCCTTCCTAGGGTATGTTATTACCAACCAGGGTTTGGAGATGGACGCGGGGAAGGTTTCAGCAGTTCAGGATTGGGTCCAACCCAAAACTTTAAAGGAATTGCAACGTTTTCTAGGTTTTGCAAATTTTTATCGGCGTTTCATAAAAGGCTTTTCCCATGTTGTTGCACCCCTTACCAACCTTACCCGCAAGGGGGCTTTTACTGCTAACTGGTCCCCCTCTGCCTGTGAGGCCTTTCTAACCTTGAAATGGGCCTTTACTTCGGCACCTGTCTTAGTGCATCCAGATATTCATAAAGCTTTTATTATTGAAGTGGATGCTTCTGAGCTGGGAGTGGGTGCAGTTTTGTCACAATATTCTGGTAACCCTGAGCGTCTCCATCCATGCGCTTATTTTTCGCGTAAATTCAGTACCGCGGAACAAAATTATGATGTTGGCAATAGGGAACTATTAGCTATTAAACTGGCATTTGATGAATGGCGACACTGGTTGGAGGGTTCATTACATCCTATAACTGTGTATACTGATCATAAAAATCTCGAATACATAGGTTCTGCCAAGAGGCTGAACTCTCATCAGGCACGTTGGGCATTATTCTTCTCGCGTTTCAATTTTATTATTACTTTCAAGCCGGGTGTAAAAAATACTAAAGCTGATGCTCTATCTCGCATGTTCGGTGAATGTAAGGATCGGGGTGATTCTGGTGAACCAATTTTACCCACAGGTTGTGTGGTGGGGGCGTTACTTCCTGATCTCTCCAATACCTTGGCGCCGTTTCAAGATGAATCTCCTAGTGATGTACCCTTGGGGTGCCAGTTTGTTCCGCCGCACCTGCGTTCGGATGTAATTCGCGAATTTCACGATGCCAAAACTGCTGGTCATTTGGGTAACCGTAAGACGTTTATGCTTGCCCGTCGTCATGTATGGTGGCCTACCATGAGACGCGATATCACTGCCTTTATCGACGCTTGTGCTATTTGTGCTCGAAGTAAAGGAGTTCACAAGGCTCCTAGTGGCAGTTTGGTTCCTCTTGAAATTCCTGCTGAGCCATGGACCCATATTTCTATGGATTTTATTGTAGATTTGCCTCTCTCACATGGTAATACTGTCATTTGGGTGGTCGTAGATCGTTTCAGTAAGATGGCACATTTCGTTCCTTTGGCCAAACTTCCTTCTGCACCTGAGCTTTCGCTGCTGTTTACTTCGCATATTTTTCGTATTCATGGTATTCCGTCCAATATAGTCTCTGATCGGGGTGTTCAATTTACTTCCCGTTTTTGGAAACACTTCTGTTCGCGGTTGGGAATACAGATCTCTCTTTCTTCTGCCTACCATCCCCAGACTAATGGGCAGACAGAAAGAACTAATCAAACTTTGGAACAATACTTAAGGTGTTATGTTTCTGATGCCCAAGAACAATGGGCGGAATTTATTGATTTCGCCGAGTTTGCTTACAATAACGCGCCTAGTGAGAGTACCAAGGTATCTCCTTTTTATTGTAACTTAGGGAAAAATCCTAGAGCTTCTTCCCTTTCAGGGTCACCTTCCAATCTGCCGGCGTTGGAGGAGTGGCTTCAAGAACGGAAGAATATCTGGACACACGTTCAGGAGATTCTTAAGACCACTGGTTTGAGGTATAAGAAATTTGCCGACCGCCGCAGATCACAGGAACCTACTCTTCGAGTAGGCGATCTAGTTTGGGTCTCCACTAAAAATATTGCGCTCCGTCAGCCATCTAGCAAATTAGGTCCAAAATTTATTGGTCCTTTTCCAATCGTCAAGAAGTTGAATAATGTGTCTTTTAAAGTTCAACTCCCGCCAACTATGAAAATACCTAATTCCTTTCACGTTTCACTGTTAAAACCGGCGAAGAATGCTCCTCTTGCTGGTCCTGCACCAATTCTTCTTAATAATGAGCCCGAGTATGAAGTGAATAAGATCTTGGATTCACGTAAAGTGCGTAATTCTTTACAGTATTTGGTGGATTGGGTTGGCTATGGTCCGGAGGAAAGATGCTGGGTGGCAGCGAGGAATGTTCATGCCAAGGCTCTTGTAAGAAGGTTCCATCGTGACAATCCAGGGAAACCGGGTGAGGGTCCGGAGGCCCCTCGTGAAGGGGGGGGTAGTGTCAGGAACCGCTTACCTGATCCCCGTTCCAGCGACGTCTCCAGGCGGCCAGCTGCAGCCGTCACTGTGCCGCGGCCGCGCCGAGCGGCGTCGGCTCGAGCAGCGTCGGCTCGAGCGGCGCCCAGCTCAGCCACGCCCCCCGCTTCCTCCTCCAGGAGACGTGCTCGCGCGCGGCCGCGAGCACGTGTCTGTTATGCCCTCCGGCGGCGCTGTGCGGCGCGCACCCGCCGGAGGATCAATTAAAGGGTTAATGAATCCTAGGGGATTGAGGGCTTCGCCCTCTTCTGCTCTGCAGCCAATTACCCTTGGAATCCTATGTGCTCCAATCAGTACACTGCTTCCCTCAGACCTGTTCCTATAAAGGCAATTCCCTCTCAGTTGTGAATTGCCTGTGATAGCGCTCAGAACCCTGTGTTACCTACTCCTGTGAAGTCTAGCCTGTTGCCGATTTGATTGTACGACCATTCTCGATCCTGAATCCTTGTTGCCGACCTCTGCCTGAATTGACGCCTCTCGATCCTGAATCCTTGTTGCCGACCTTTGCCTGAACTGACGCTTCTAGATCCTGATCCCCAGTTGCTGACCTCTGCCTGAACCCCGACTACGTCTTGCCTGACCCCTGGTGCCGCTACGATCTCTGCCTTCCCGTTATCGACCTATTGCCTATCTCTGGACTTCCGTCACTCACGCTCTTGCTATTGGTTCTCCAGTCCTCCCACATATAAGCTTACATCCTTTGAGCCATTAAGTCCTGGGGGCAACCGATCCCGGGTAGGCGTATCTTGCGTCCCGGCAAGCGGGGGCTCCTACAGGTGAAGCTGGCTGTGGAGATTGGGGGTTGTGAGCTTATTAAGAGGGCTGGAGTTACCCCGAGCGTGACATATTGGCTGGCCTTGTGTACCTTATGAACTACATAAAATGTTGGGGTCATAAGATAATCCACAGTTCTAAAGTTAAACTCCCTGTTATTAAATAAGCCTTCCTGCGCTAGCAACTGATCAAACTATGATTTAAAGGAGGGGACAAGGTTGAGGGTAATTTCACATAGTCTGTTGGATTATTGAGTTGTCGCATGGCTTTGTCTTATTGCAGCTTGACAATTGCTTATTTTTCAATTTGAGTGATTTCCTGGCTCTTAAAGCAATCTGATAACCCACATATTTCCTTATTACCAAATTGAACAAAACTTGTATAGCAGGATATTGGCTGAAGGGCAGGGTAAACCTGAATGGTCTCCTCAAATGTACCTTATAGTTTGGTGGTGTTAATTCATCTTTTTCATCCAACAAGGACATGAGATCTTAAAACACTATATTATCATCTAGAATCCAGGGACCATTTTGAGCAGAGTTTTTAAAAGGGCGAAGTAATTATCAAAGTGTAAGATGCCTACATAACAAAAAGAGATATTTAATGGTCTTGAATTTATCAAGGTACTGCATTGGGGCTAATGGAAGACCCTGAGAAAGTACTGACAAATTCAAGTTTTTTAACTGTTGAGGAGTCAGGTGTTGTTGTTTCAGCCTTGGTCATTTGGGCCATTGTGTTAATTGCCTGTAACTCCACCAAACTCGACCTGTGCATTTTCCTCTTTCCTCTGCCCCTCCTGATTCTTCTTCCACCTCGCTGGTCGAGGATAAAAAAAGATCACTCTGGGAGGTGGAAGTGTGGCTGGCATGGCCAGAAAAGTGCTGCCCAGAAGTCCAGTTGGACGTGAGGGGTAAACCTCATCTTTAGTTGTTAAAATGTCTTCATTTATATACTCGATTATTGGACACATCATTACAGTCCCTTACCAATTTCTGTTTTTTTGTTTTCATAATGGACTGCTCATCCTGCCATATCAACCCTGAACTCAAAAATGGATTTAAGGGCAAGATGCCTACATAACAAAAATCGATATATAATGGTCTCGAATTTATCAAGGTACTGCATTGGGGCTAATGGGAGACCCTGGGAAAGTATTGAGTTTGTACTGAGTTTGAGAGGTTCCCCAGGTTCAATCTATAATGATCTAGGAGACATTGTCCTGGGAAGGGGAGGCAGGGTCAACACCAACAAGACTACTACCCTAATTCACATGGTCTGACTCCTTTCAGGATATGCTGAAAAGCATATTGACACCATTATATATTCAGTTTAGTGTAAAGAGGGAAGTGTGTGTGTAATGATACCTAAATGATGTCCCATACCCTGTACCTTCAAAGTAGAATTTTGCTTCCATTGATAATTCTAGGTCAATGCATAGTCAATATTAACCATTCTATATACCATTTTTAACCCAAGCTTAGTTGTGCTTCATAGCATCATGTAAAATATTTTTGCACCTAATTTCCTTGTTATAAATTGCCTTTACTGGGAGACTTGCATGGTGACTGACTTAACAGTGTTATGAAAGGATTTATTAATTTGGCTGCAATCCCGTCTGAAAGGTTCTGGCTTTTGCCAGCTGGCTAAAAATAACTCACAGTCAAATTAATTAATGTAGAAAGTTTCCACGCCTTTAAGGTTTAAAAGCTTTTCACTGCAGATTTTTCAAAGTTAGGATAAAATAGTGAGAGTGGCCACATTCCCATGTGCAACATTGAATATTACTGAAAAGCTATCAATGACAAACAAAATATCAATCATATTTTTATATAAATCTATAACTAAGTGAATTAATAAACTGTTCAAAACTTTGTAGTTTCTTTATAATGTATTGTTTTTATTTTAAATATAATTGAGTGTTCTATGATTTAAAAATACATTTAAAAAAACACTAAATTCAGTTAACAAGCCATATTAAAAACAAATCAATGCAGCTAAAATCTTTAAAAAGAGTGATAAAAAAAAAAGCCCCGCCAAAATGTGATTAAGGAAAACAAAGCTAAATAAATGAGATTATTATATGGAAACTTTTAGAAACATTTTTCCAGGTGAGAAGTAACAAACTGTGAAATAAGTACATAAGGAAGCTTCTCTCTTCTCAGACTCTGCTTCCCTCAGGGCTCTGCTACTTTGGCCAAAGATACATGTTGCTCATACTTTTTTAAATTAAATTATTTCAGGCAGCTTTTTGGCATGCTATATAGCTTCAGAGAATACATAAATCATACAAATTACCATCGCAAAAGAGAAACTGCGACTACCCACAAACCCTGACATGTCAAAAGGTGTTTTAATTTGATAAGTTAATAAATATTTCACTGTTCCAGGCTGTAATTACTTCTTCAAAAGTGACACTAACCATCTTAATGTCATGTGCCAAATGATTCTGCAATTGTGTAGTTCAAAAATCATGGCTATCAATTTATTAACTTGGATGTCTATTAAACAGATATAATGGTCCCTTGTAAATAGTTACTTAAAAGGCCACCGACTTCTTTGATGTTACATATGAATTACCTGAAACACAATTTTATTTTACAGAATGATTGGCTATTTGAATTGAAGATACATAATGTTTATTAATTAAAACTTTGAGTTATTTACAACATTTTTTTTCTAATTTTATAATGAAGACTAGGAAAGTATTCTATCGTGTGTAATGTGGAAATGTAAAATGTGAATACAGACAGACTAGGGTATAAATGGAATAAATTTATATTTTTTACAATTTCTTCCTTTACATCCTGGAGAACTGACTACAGATCTTCTGTGGATGTACGTTTGTTCAAATCTTTCTGTCTTTTCAGAGTCATAAGCCAAGTTAGTGATAGACCCGGGCTGACAATATAGGGGGATTTAGGAGACCAAACTACCCTCTATTTGAAGGTACAAGGCAGAACTTGTTTTCTTAAATCAGAAAGTATTTGTATGGGACATACAAGCTAATAATAGGATTTCTCCCAGAATCCCCTTCAGTAGACAGACCTTTGCAGACTATCTCTTTACACCTATTTCCAAATCTCCTGGAACATCCCCAGAATGTGCAATGCTGTGGTATAGCATACAGGATATATATCACCATCCACCCCTACTTGTGGAAATGGGTTTTGGGCTTTCACCCTCACCAAAACAAGGCTGGAGATTGATATGCCTGTAATCCTAGACATAGATCAATGATGTCAAGATCAGAGGTCTTTGGGGAACATGTAATAATTTCAAGGACATTTTTTTCACCAGGTGAAAAAACAGCAGGCAGTAAACATCAGCAGTAATAATGATGAAAGAAGCACTCACATCTCCTGGAGCAGACTCACATGAACACCCCCCCCCCCCACCAACACCCAACCTCCTCACCGCAACGCGTTTCGTGACGTCAACCACGTTACTTCCTCAAATCCGTTCATGTGAGTCTGCTCCAGGAGATGTGAGTGCTTCTTTCATCATTATTGATGCTGATGTTTACTGCCTGCTGTTTCTTCACCTGGTGGGTCCTCATGGTTATCTTAGATAGGTTGTATATATATTTTCTATAGGTTGGATGGTTCACTTGCACACCGATTGATTGATTTTTTTTTTTTAAGGTGTGCAAGAGAATTTTTTGTGCACTGTACATACATAGGTGCACTTTAATTATTGATTATTGATGATTTAACTGATATATCACAGTCATTCATAAGCACATTGCACTTTAATTATCTTAGGGTTAGCACTTGTGAGCAGTAACATTTATAGAGCAGACATTATCATTCACTAATATGGAGTGAGGTTAGCCCAGGGACTACCATACATCAGGGCTACCCCAGTTTTTGTAGAGCAGCGGTGGTTTTTGTCCCTTCAATCCCCATTCCCCCTTCTGTGTTAGTGTTGTCTATATGTTTTTTAAAATGTTTTTAACGTGTCTCCAAGTATTATTTTTGTAGATTTTGTAGATATATGTAATAATAAAGACTATTATATATTCTTGATAGTGGTGCTGCTGCCTCTGTAGGGGTTTTTGGGAGGTTTTTGGGAGGTGTGTGGGACCCCCTGCTTTGGTGTACTTATAACATATAATGAAACACTGAAGGCACAAGATAATATAGGGAAAATTCCCTTTTCTATTGTATGTATAATCATATCATAGAAACAGATCTCCAATGTTTATGCAAAGTTGCCAATTAAACAATGGGCTGTGATCAAGGCAGTCACTTTCATATATATATATATATATATATATATATATATCTTTACTTACTAGGTATATCCTATGGTTCGTGGGAGGTTGTGCCTGGGGGGGGGCACCGTCCTCTGTCAATAAACCGGTTTGCCCTGCAGCTGCCCTGCTAATCCTGTAGGTCTATACTGTGATAAATAAAGATTTGTTATAACGTGGCACCCCCCCTCCGTGCGCCTCCTCGCACACCAGGTGTGTCGTACACTCGCCTTGTCGCACCTGGAAATGAGGACATCGTCCATCATTTCCTGTTGGTGTAATGCAGGCGTCAAAATGCCTGTTGTGCCTGGCTGGCCTGTGTGTTAGAGTGACAGTGCTAGTTTTTTCATTATGCACACCCGCTGTGGATAAAGACTGCCTCCCCCTCACATACTGGTGTGTCTTACCTCTAGAGGAGGAACACAAACAGCAGGACGGGAGTGGCCATGAAGGCTCATCCACAAAACTGACAAACCCCAATCATTATGTGTGAAGGAACGATCCAGCTTAAGTGTGGAAAATGATCAGGGAAATTGTGGCTGTAGACAATGGCACAGCTGTAGATATTAATAATTAAGCTGTTGTATCTGTGCAAAAGGAACCACTGAGTACTGATTAATAATCTGCCCCAGGGAAACCAGCCCCCTGTGTGTCCAATCATCTGCTCCAGGAAAAACAAAGTCCTCTAAATGTCCAATTGACAGCAGTCAAATGACCAACAGGTTCCTCCCAGAAGTCTGAGATGCATCTTCCATACTCTGAAGTCAGTCTTTGTAGAGGGGTCATCCCAATCTGTCTTATATATAGGGAAGGAAGGTGTGTAAGATCAGCGCAAATGAGGAAAATGTATAGCTGCGCCTATATGAGGGAAGAAACCTGTAATTCCTCAGAAAATGTGGAGTAAGTGTACCAAACTGATCCTGTTAGGGAAGAAGCCCTAAAGATATAGGTTAGTATTAGGCACGCTGTGGGGAGGAAAAGAGGTTAGTAGATGGTTCACGGTCATCGATGAGACCTGAAAAGTTAATGGTTAATCATGCAAAATTTAAATACAGTTAAGGCAATTAGATAAAGGTATGTTTGAGGCAGGTGATTAGACCCACTAACTAAATGAGAGACAACCAGGTATCATTGCCTCTGAATAGTTATACCTCAAAAATTGGTGATCATTTTTAATCTTAATTCTCTATGGGATAATTTCCTATAGAGCAGTGTGATACAGTTAGGTCAGTGTTGGGTGCACACTATTGACCCTGTATATAGGGTTCCCCTTGTATAATGTTTTGCCGTGGGATCTTTAAATGGTGGTGCACTTAGGAAGTTGCTCCAATGGTGGGCTTGGTAGAGAGATGCAGCAATATGTACTGGAAGAAACTCACCGCCGCAGCCCTGGGGTAGAGCTGCGGATAGTCCGCTGTCAAGTCTTGCAGGTGTGCTTTATGTTGAGGTAGGCTGAGTAATGTAGCTGTGCGAGGGGGGAGGGAGCTGCGGCTGTTGAGTGTGGCCGTATGCGGTAGTGTTTCACCAGTGGTATGAGGTTTTAATACTGGAATATAAGGCTTTCCTTGTTTCAGACATAACGGTTCTCATTTAAACCATTAAGCTCTATATTGGTCTCATCCATCCACAAACATTGTTACAATAGCATTTTGGCTTCTTTGGGTGATATTTGCCAAACTGTACCCCGACAGCAATATTCTTTTTGGCGAGCAGCAACTTTCTTTTTGCAATCCTAGAATGCACCCCATTGTGGCTCACTGTCTTCCTGATGGTGGTCTTATTTGAGACTTTTTACATTTTAACAATTCAATTCAATTTATTGTTCGCCAAGTACATGAGATGAACAAGGAATAATTTTTGGCATATACACAGTGCAAAAACAGTGCAAAAAACAGTTAACAGTTAACTACAGTTACAGTAACATAGGAAGGGGAACATAGAAACAGAGATACAGGCATGGATACTCTTCCAAAGTGCAAGCTGTAAGTGATACCGGATTGAGCCTGGGCCTATGATGCCTGGCTATTGTTAAGTATGCGGACAGCCAAAGGAAAGAAACCCTTCAATTCAATTCAATTCAATTTTATTGTTCGTCAAGTACATCATGAGATGAACAAGGAATTCCTTTCGGCATATACACAGTGCAAAAAGAAAACAGTACAGATAACTACAGTTAAAGTTACAAAGGAAGGGGAACATGGAAGACAGAGATACGGAAGAAGATAATCTCTTATAAAGTCAGAGTATGAGGACCCATCGATTCCAGCTTGATCCTGAGCCTATGATGCCTGGATATTGTTAAGGATGCGGACGGCCAAAGGAAAGAAACCCTAGGACCTAGAAGTCCTGCAGGCTGGGACCGCAAGACGTCGCCCTGATGGTAAGTAGTGGAATAGGGTGTGTCCAGGGTGGGACGGATCCCGGAGTATCTTTCCAGCTCGCGTCTTGATTCTCTGATTGTGCAGTTCCTGTAGGGATGGTAAGGGGGCTCCGATTATTCTTTCTGCCGTCTTTATTGTTCTTTGGAGTCTACCCTTGTCCCTGCTTGTAGCTCCTTCGAACCAGACAGAGAAAGAAAAGCACAGAACAGAACCAATGACGGCATTGAAGAAGAGCACAAGCAACTTTTTCGACAGGCCGGCCTTCTTAAGTTGCCTCAGGAAGAAAAGTCTCTGATGTGCTTTCTTCAGTAGAGCCGTGGTGTTCCTTTCCCAGCAGAGGTTGTCGGAGATTGTCACACCTAAGTATTTCGTCTCCCTTTCTCTCTTGATTTCCACCCCCTTGATGGTCAGGGGTGACATGGGTGCCGGGTTCTTTCTGAAGTCCACTACCATCTCTTGGGTTTTGGAAGGGTTTATGACCAGGTTGTGTATTGTGCACCAACTGACAAGTTCCTCCACTGATCTTCGGTAGATTTCCTCTTTGCCATTCTTGATCAAACCTATGATGGTTGTGTCATCGGCAAACTTCACAATCTTCACAGAGTTGTCCAAGGAGGTGCAGTCATTGGTGTAAATCGAGAACAGGAGAGGGGACAGAACGCAGCCTTGAGGGGCACCAGTGTTGGTGTGCCTGACACTGGACCGTACTGGACCAAGTCTAACTACTTGGGATCGCTCTGTTAAAAAGCTCCCTGTCCATGCACAGATGTTCTGAGGAATGTTGAGCTTAGACATCTTTTCTACCAGCAGGTTCGGACTTATGGTGTTGAATGCCGAACTGAAATCAACAAAGAGAACTCTGACGTAGGTGTCTGGTTTATCCAAATGCTCGTACGTATAGTGGAGGGCCATGTTCACCGCATCGTCTGAGGATCTGTTTGCCTTGTAGGCAAATTGCATGGGATCCATAAGGCTGCCGGTGGTTGTTTTTAGATATTCCTAGACCTAGAAGACCGAGATGTTCCTAGACCTAGAAGTCCTGCAGGCTGGTACCGACAGAGTGCTGGAATAGGGCGTGTCCAGGGTGGGAGGGATCCCAAAGTATCTTTTCGGCCGAGTCTTGATTCTGCAGTTGTGCAGTTCCTGTAGTGATGGTATCTTTTCTTTTCTTTTCTTTTTCTTTTCGACAGACCAGCCTTCTTCTTCTTAACACACAGACCTGTATACACCTTGCTCATTGTTGTGATCTTTGCGGGCCTACCACTCTTGGATAGGAAAATAATGTCCTTGAGTTTTCCTGAGATTTTGCACAATTTCTGTGGATTGGGGAATTACAACCCTTTAGAGATGGTTTTGTAACTTTTTTCAGCCTGATGAACATCAAAAACTTTTCTTTTGAGGTCCTTCCAAGAAATCCTCTTGGTTCCTGATATGCTCCACATGCATATTGTAAATATAAGATAGATTTCTGTTCTTCACCTTCAAATTATCTGCCAGTCCTAAAAGTTCACATGCTGTTGCCACTCACAGATACAGATGCCTTTTTTAAAAAAAAATGGTAGATAGAACTCGCTCTGCGTGTTTCTTTTAAGTACCACTTTACATACTAAGAATTATTTGTGGCTAAGGAGGCTAAGTCCACTAGGACTAGAAGGTTAACAACCAGAGATAGGAATATGGGAAAGAAAAGGGAAGGGGAAGAAAGGGAAGAAAAATAAATTAGTTTGAGAATTTTTTAAGATTTACTTTAGGTAGACAAGCGCTCAAGGATATTATCCACAAACTGTGAAAGATAGCCCTTAATAAATCAGAGCTGGGCAAAAACAATATATCATTTTTTAGCTAATGACTCGCTGTCTACTATCGGTATATATTTTTAGTTAATTTGCAAACTACTACTAAAGTTTTAGGAATTTGTTAATTCTGC
Organism: Gastrophryne carolinensis; assembly: GCA_027917425.1. NCBI lineage: Eukaryota > Metazoa > Chordata > Amphibia > Anura > Microhylidae > Gastrophryne > Gastrophryne carolinensis. The sequence goes on from CM051238.1 coordinate 247,839,437, forward strand.
ATCTTATATATGGAATTATATTATGGAATGTCCTCAACAAGAATTAGATTCTTTGGATTTGGGGTTTCAAAGAAGAAATCATTATATAACCTACCTGGGTATTAAACCTGACCAAAGCCCTTAGAAGAACTAGTGCTCCCTAGGGCAAGTCAGATTGCTGCACATAAAAATAATTTTACCTTTTTTGTAACTCCAGTCATAGGTGTTTTTACCCTCAAAATAGCTTCTTATGGAGCTGCAGGTGGCCTGCAAATGATATGCATTGCAGGCTGCAGACCTCCTACATAGAGAAAGTGCTGATGAGTTTCGGGCTATCAGGGGAGGTTCACACAATGTGGCAATGCTGAATCGGCACCTAGTTGGCCGGCCCTGGAGACTTTTAGGCATCAGGGGTGATTAGTCTACTGCAGCACAGCTGGAAAGCAGGGAACAGAAGCCTCATGGGTGCTTCAAAATGGTGCGACCAGGAGAAAATCAGTGAGGCGGTATTTCAACTTGGAGTGGATGCAGTTTTTGGGCAGTTTCTTTTTTCAACAGTGTAAGGCTATTGGCTTAGTTTAAACTCTCCAAAAAAAATTCACTTTGGTTTCCCCTTTACAGCCACATTCAAAACTGGTGTGCTAAATAAATTTACCATAAAATAAACAAGTCTGTTTCATGCTTCTTTAAACATTTTAGAAAAGTAATCTTCTTTTGCGAAGGATGCAGCTTGTAGCTGAGAGTTCTGAATCAGCTCTTCAGCTTAAAAAACACTATCTTTTGAATTTGTATCACAGAATGCACTTGCACTACCAGGGATGTTCAGTTAAAACAAGAATAGAAATTAAGCCACAAAAAAAACTTTGAAATACGTAGAGGGCATTATAGTCACCACCACGGTCCAGGACCGCAATTTAGAAAAAATGTCCAGGCCTGTCACATCATCAGTGCAGTAAAAAAAAAACCTTGTCATCCCTCTATGGGTTCCTTTGAGTTGATCTTTACCACTGACATGCAACCTCTTACTTTGGGGTCCCCACTTTGAACAGTATTGAGATTTCTCCTGGTTCCTTTGTCACCAGTGAGCAATCCTGCTGTTTCAGGTCACTTGCAGCAGGATGTTTATAACCAGGATATGCCCACCTTATAAAAATCTATATGTTTAGGCCAAAAACAATACACAAATCCTTAAAACCTAAAGGTTTGTATCTCCTTAAAACCTAATGGTTCTGAACTTAGTTTTACCACGTTTCGTCAGTGAAAGCTAATGTAAACTTTCACTCTTCTGTGGGATTTGGTGGCCCTCGTTGACATCTATGAAGGCTACAGTCACCAAGCTGCTATTGTGTACACTGCAGGTGAGGCACCAGGGAATCTCTAATCAGCTTACAGCTGGTAATAACATTCTTTCAGCTCAAATATAAAATATTGTGTCCATTTTTGTGTTATGTGAATACAAAGACTAGAAGCTGAACACACTGGCAAAAGAAGATTGTATGGACTAGGACTTTAGTTTTTGGCCTTTAAAAGAATAAAGTAAAGTAAAATAAAATAAAAGTAAAGTAAAAAGAAACCATAGCCTGGCAATTAGCATCATGCAATAAGCATCTTGAAACAGCAGAATTGTCAGACCCCAGAAGATGGGGTCACATTTGAACATCCCTGAGGATCCCATAAATGAACAATGGGATTTTTATAGCACTGATGATGGAAGAGGTCTGGGATGGCTTTTCTAAATAGTATTTGTAAAGATTTGTAAAGATTATTAGTATTTGTTTAGTTGGTAATACCCAGTTTTAGCCATGCACAGTTTAACTGAAAGTAAATCTGTCACTCAGCTATGGGAACTACTAAATGTAATCCCAGCACTTGGTTCTTTCCCAGAACTTGAGTGTACAAAGAATAACACCTGAGGTTGTAAGGACCAGTAAATCTATTAAAAACACATCAAAGCCTTCAAGTAGGACTACTAACTAAAGGCAAAGGCAGCCCATCCATGTATAGAAAGCTGAAGAAATCAATACTACAAAAGGCTCACTTTCCAAAACAGTCCAAAGGAGGAGTAGGCACCTCCCAAAGTATAAAATGTCATATGTCAAATGTCATATTTACTTCAAATGTGTAAAACAGATGATAGCCCACCCACATTAAACAATAAGCACCCATGTGCCAACAGGGTTGCATTAATCATACTGATGACTTTGACTAAGGTCGAAACGCTTCACCATTGGTACGTGGGTTCTTCTTATTGTTTCATGTGGGTGTCAATTTGTTTTTTGATTAAACTCATCCCTGAGTAGCACCTAAAGTTATGTGTATAACTACCACCCTGTTTTCCCTTCAAGCTGGTACAATTTCAAGGCTACCAAATCATGTATATAAGGGCTCTAGGAAATAGACATGTCCTAGACAATTTCACACCTTTGGAATTGACCTTGCATAATTTACTTACATCATCATGTTAAAATAGTTCTCCATCTTTCTTGAAACTAGTAAATAAAATAGAAACACCGTTTAGCTGTTTCAATCCATAAAAACAACAATATGACACCATGTTGCCTTTACAATGTGTCTATATTGATTCCATTCAAAGGATATATGTTATGTAGTGGCTAATTTTTTTTTTTTTTTTTTTTTGTTATATGTTGTTGTATGTTAAATGTGTCTACTGTGATGTGTTCTGATGCTAGGGCTTGGATACACCTCAATGGAGCTATTGGTTGCCGCTTTTTGGCAGCGTGCTATCTAAATAGGGACTTTAGGTCCTATTGAGGGTGCACTTTTAATCACCCATAGGTATTTTGTGATGTGCCAGCTTATGGCACTATACATGGGGTGTGTTTCTCTTCTTTTTAATGGTGGCAGGATGAGATATAGAGGTAGAAGTTGGCATTTACATATTTATACTTTGATGTGTTAGTTTATGGCACTATGTATGGGGAGTGTCTCTTTAATGGCGACAGGACCATACATAGAGGTAGAGGAGGATATGAGGTTAGCAGTCTAGCGCCGGGCTACTTGCCCATGTGGTTAGGGCCGGCGATTTGAGGCAAGAGATGGATAGATTATGCCGGGGACGCCGCGGTGGGGAGGGGTGGGGGGGGGAGGAGACCTCCGCTGCGATAGCGGATTGCTGCGCTTTTCTATCAGCCACTAGTTGGCAGGGCGCAGGTGTTGATGCGGCCGGTAGGGGGGCGTGGCGGTTATGCGCCCGTCTCTCCCGGCTGCACACGTGTCTTTCCTCCCCCCCCCCTCCCCCTAGCCCTCCCTTCCTGGCCTCCTGCCCCGTCAGAACTGTGAGACGGGTGCGGAGGCTAGACGCGCGCCTTCCGGCTTCAGCACGTGCTTATACACGTGCGGCGCAGTGACGCCATAAGAGGTGGACAAGGAGGCTGAACACACACCTCCCGGTACCCAGCACGTGTTTACACACGAGCGGCGCAAGGACGCCATTAGAGGCAGGTGAGGAGTGGACTGGCGGCGGAGGAGGGCAATATCGGTCCCGCTTCCAACGCCACTGTGTCCTTTGAGGATAGAGACGGAGTGGCGACAAACAGCGGGCAGCAATGCGGCAGTGGTCCTTCATGGGCGGAAAGTTGATGAGTAGCCTGTCCTCCTAAGTACAGCCACCACATATTAAAGTAAGTACACTGCTGGCTGTGAAGTAAGGAGTACGATCAGACCTTAGCATGGTGTAGGGGTTCTACAGTGATACCTAATGTATTTTGTTATAGGACAAGGAACTAGTCCAAAGCTGGGGACTGGAGGCTTTCTCTGGCGGAGGTGCTGGAAATCTTTGGCGAAGTTTATGGGAGATTTGTTTCCCTCTTATTATCCAGGTACCTACTTATATTAGTACCTATGCTGTAGCTAGCTGATTGTGGGCCAATACACCAGACACATCATAGTCCTCACATGTTTTTATGTTTTCTTTGTGTGTGCACTAGCTTTTGATTTGAGTCCTGTGCATGGTATCTCAGACAGGAGGAATCAGCACGATGGATTACAGAAATATGAGAAGTGGATGGGTGCAGATGAAGCCCCATATGATGGGGAGAAACTAGTTCACCGTTACCACACAGTTATTACATTGCCATCATACAGTTACCAGATATGAATATCTATTTGAACTAAATAGTTTGAATATGTTTGAATTATTATTGTATAATACTGTACTGGGATAATACCAGCTGTAATGCCTGTATCCAATAATTTATATATTAATGCTGCTAGCCCTTGTATTAATCAAGTGTTTTATGCACAAGATTGCTAATTACAATAAGTGGAGGTATTTTTCTTGGAATATAGAGATGAAGGGCCTATGTGAGGCCATGAGCATAATATCATGTGAATTATAACATGTCAATTTCAAATTGTAAAAATTAATAAAGCAATTTATATTTTTATATATATATATAAGCACTGATTGTGTTTTTGGGGCGGGGTCACCCTTGAAGTTCTCCATTAATTACCGGGTCGGTTCATACCCGGTTACTTTTTCTTGTTTGTAGTGGCTAATGCACCATGTATATAGCACCACTTTGGTTTCCTCAGTGCCCTCTAGTGGCTGTATGGACAAGTTAAAAATAAAAAAATATTGACTGTCATATTAGGGCCAGAGTCAATCAATAATAATTAGGATTTTAGTTCTATAGTATAAACATTTATCATACGTTAAGATTCAAGAATTTGAATCAAAATTTGATACATACATTCTAAATAATCATATCCAATACAAAACAAAAAAATAGCAGGTAAATGGAAAAATAAAAACAGAAAAGGCCCAATAGACCCATATGGATATAATGAAATATGCAATGTAATACATGTTTTTGTCTCACAATTTTCTCAAGATACAAAAGATCACAGAAAACAAACATACCTCAAAGTTTTGTTGTGACATGGGTACTTTGATGTTTTGAATTGAAAAATCCACCTAGTTTCTTGTTGTAGTGTGTTTTTTTTTTTTTTTACAAACTGATGTTCATTTATTCATTTACATAGCTTCCTATTCATTTTACCTATATAGTACACGGACAAATTAATAGGTGGATTACATCGGTACGGTCACAGTTAATAAAATATTCCCACCAGCCGAGATACAGGTTCACATACGATGGGGTACATGTTGTCCCCATCTCATTCCCCTGTATCTGGTGGTAAAGTTGACCATTGAAGAGGAGGAGGATGTGGGTGAGGACAAAATAAAAGAGTTTAAGAAGAAATAGATTATGATTGTTTTGTTCTATATTGAGTTCATTGAGGAAAGTTTTTACAGCTCTTATTCCCTTATCATAAGGTATGCTAGAATATAGGGCCTCCTTGTCCAGGGTCACCAAGAATGCCCAGGGAGCAACACTCGTCTGATCAAGGATCCGCAATAAATGGCCTGTAGTTGTTGAACCATAGGTTGGAGGGGGTGATCGACATATTTTCTGGCACCTTATACTGTCCTCTCTTCATGACAACAATGTTTTCCTGCTTATCTGCTAGCTTTATTATTAGCTCATGATTGTTTTCAAGTTCAACTATCACCTAAAGCAGATCGGGTGGAACATTGGAAGGACTAAATGCTAAGTGGGATAACTTTTCCACTTCAGACGAGACAAAATTAACAAAGGTGTCTACATGTTGATGTTTTTTTAAAGGGCCTTGTTTTTGGTTGGGTAATGTAAACTGCTGCGGCTTCCAGGCCTTGGTCTATTGCATCCCTCTCAAGTTGAGTCATTGAGATAGATTTTGTTTGAGATGAATTCAGGACAGTTTCATCTTTGTTCAACTTTTTATGCCATATATATATATATATATATATAACGTTTTTATTTCTTTGAATAACCAAAAGACAGATGATCCTGCACCGCTCTAAGTAAGAAGAATGGGTGCTGGCAAGGGGCTGGTTGTTTATACTCCAAGTAAAATTATCTGTGGGTTACCAGATAACCACAGAGACCAATTCTACCCTCATAAAGTATGCCGCACACCATCAATTCTACATACATATAATACATACATCTAAAATGTAAAGTGGTGGTCCCCTCACCACTTCATCAAGAAGTGGTGAGCTGGACGGTTCTTATCATACGGTGATGTACTAAATACCTATTGTTGATTATTTGATTAGTTCCTGGTATATCTTGAATATTCATGCTGCTTTCATAGATCACTGTTAATAGTTAGGCATGTATTACTTGTAGCACTTTGAGGCTTTGAATAGCCAAATAGCACTTGTCACTTTGTTTGCACTAGTCACTTTCTTATATTTAGCATATATACTCAATTTACACTGTTTGTACCCATTTTACTATTGAATTGCATGATTAATATCTGTGAAGGAACTTTATATCACCTTTGGAATAATATTAACCACCAGATATCCATCCCACCCCAAATCTTTGGGGTTTTTATTTTTGTTTTTTAGATATATGTATTATATGTATGTAGGACTTGTGTCTATTTAACAAATAAACTATCATAATTTACTTAGAATTGATGGTGTGCGGCATACTTTATGAGGGTAGAATTGGTCGCTGTGGTTATCTGGTAACCCACAGATAAATTTACTTGGTTTTTATTTCTTTCCTACACACGTGCCTCTGGTTTGCCTGTCCAAGCCTCCCCTCAACAATCATCAAACTATGGATCGCTCCCTAATAGTCACCAAACAACTGTTACAACACTCTCATCTGATCATTATCAATTTGTGTCCTGTTTGCATTTTAACATGAGGTGACTCCACCGACAGATGGCCCGGCATGCCTGCGCAGTTAGAGGAGTGTGGTTGGCAGCTGCCATTTTTGTTATTGCTCACTTGAGAAAGCAGGTTCCATCCAAAAAGTCACAGCACAGAGAAATCATTTGACACTTTTGGGTAAACTACTTGTATTACATTGTATCTATAACTGTCTAACCTTTGTAGTCGCCATGCTAATTGAAGTGTTATGAATGCCATACTGGCATGCGCTCCTGTATCACTTGATACATTGTTTTATTAGGACTTGCTGTGCAGCTCTGGGTTCATGTAACGCATATTGCTTTGTATTTTCGTTTGGAACACTACTGGCATATATTACAATTGTGCATTTGTATTCATGTCTACATATAATATGAGCAATGAGCGAAATTGCCATAGATCTGTGCAATACACTTTCTCATCATATCTTTACATTATGGTGCAATAATGTGGATCTAAACCCTCAATTTCCTCTTCTACACCCTGGCACTAATTCTATCACTCTGTTATTGCCCACTATGCTGTAACAGTGAGGTCAAACCATAGCTGACTAATACAGCTTATTCTATTCACTGTCTTTCATGGAGACCTAAACCAGTTGTCATTGAAGTGCTCCCACTAGCTTGATTATTCTTACTATTTTTACCGGTTATGAATTTGTTAATAATCTAGTGTATATACAATATGTGAACTTTTGTGCATATAATACAATTCTTTGAAACTGACTTTTTCTTCAGTTGTTTGGTGTGCATTTCTAATTTCTATAGAAACACTTAAAATGTCATGTTTTTACATGGGTACCATTCTATAGTTCACCTCCAGCAGCAGAGAGGCTAGGTTCACCCCTGCTGATATTAGGATGATCAGGAAATAGGGGCATAGTCTGTGTGGTCCTGGCCAGTGTTGCAGTTCAGACATTAATTCCTATGAGCCAACCCCCCCTTCTAATTTTGAAGTATGGCCCATTCATGTCCATGAAGCATTTATAGAAGTATGCACGGAATGATTTGAAAGAGATGGAATAATGTGTAGTTTGCATGTAAGGGGGCAATGTGAGTCATTTATCAGTCATTTATCAGGGACTTTAAACTTGACAGTTAATATACTGTAATAGTCAGAGTTTGTATAAGAGATAACAGAAATCATTCTCTCAAAAGAACCACATGATGGCAGAAGATGTTTTCTTTGCATTACAGAGTAGAGCAGCATTTTATTTACTGTATTAAATATATCCTGATAGGAACTTTTTTAAATCCTGCAAGATGTTTAATGTAATTTGTTCACTGGGCATACCTGAAAGGTTCAATATATTTCCCAGCAAAATGCTTTACCAAGTAAGGAAAGAACCATATGAATATATGTTTCTTCTATTTAGCACAAGAAAAGGTGTTTACACTAGGTTTATTTAAACCACATTTTCGCCCTATAAGACGCACCTGCCCATAAGACGCACCTAGGATTTGGGGGAGAAAAATAAGAAAAAAAATATTTTAAACCAAAAACGCACCATTACAGACAGTGTGGCATTCCCCTATCCCATTCCCATTGGCTGTGTGGGATGCCCCCATTCCATAGACAGTTTAGCATGCCCTCATCCCATTCCCTGTATACCCAGTGTGGCATCCCCCTCCCATTTCCCATATAGGCAGTGTGGCATTCTCCCCCCTCCCATTCCCATATAGGCAGTGTACACCCCATTATCATAAGCAGTGTGGCATTCCCCCTCCTATTCTCCATATAGGCAGTGTGCTTCCCCATTCCCATTGGCTGTGTGGCATCCCCCTCCCCCCATTAGTATAGGCTGTGTGGCATCCCCCTCTCCCCCCATAGGCTGTGTGGCATCCCCTCTCCCCCCATTAGTATAGGCTGTGTGGCAAATATTTTAAACCAAAAACGCACCATTACAGACAGTGTAGCATTCCCCTATCCCATTCCCATTGGCTGTGTGGGATGCCCCCATTCCATAGACAGTGTAGCATGCCCCCATCCCATTCCCTGTATACCCAGTGTGGCATCCCCCTCCCATTTCCCATATAGGCAGTGTGGCATTCTCTCCCCTCCCATTCCCATATAGGCAGTGTACACCCCATTATCATAAGCAGTGTGGCATTCCCCCTCCTATTCTCCATATAGGCAGTGTGCTTCCCCATTCCCATTGGCTGTGTGGCATCCCCCTCCCCCCATTAGTATAGGCTGTGTGGCATCCCCCTCTCCCCCCATAGGCTGTGTGACATCCCCTCCCCCCCCATTTGTATAGGCTGCGTGGCATCCCCCTCTCCCCCCATAGGCTGTGTGGCATCCCCTCTCCCCCCATTAGTATAGGCTGTGTGGCATCCCCCTCTCCCCCCATAGGCTGTGTGGCATCCCCTCTCCCCCATTTGTATAGGCTGTGTGGCATCCCCCTCTCCCCCCATAGGCTGTGTGGCATCCCCCTCTCCCCCATTAGTATAGGCTGTGTGGCATCCCCCTCTCCCCCATTAGTATAGGCTGTGTGGCATCCCCCTCTCCCCCCATAGGCTGTGTGTCATCCCCTCTCCCCCCATTTGTATAGGCTGCGTGGCATCCCCCTCTCCCCTCATAGGCTGTGTGGCATCCCCCTCTCCCCCCATTTGTATAGGCTGTGTGTCATCCCCCTCTCCCCCATAGGCTGTGTGGCATCCCCCTCTCCCCCATAGGCTGTGTGGCACCCCCCTCTCCCCCCATAGGCTGTGTGGCATTCCCCCTCCCCCCATTAGTATAGGCTGTGTGGCATCCCCCTCTCTCCCCATAGGCTGTGTGGCATCCCCCTCTCCCCTCATAGGCTGTGTGGCATCCCCCTCTCCCCTCATAGGCTGTGTGGCATCCCCCTCCCCCCAATTCCCATAGGCTGTGTGGCATCCCCCTCTCCCCTCATAGGCTGTGTGGCATCCACCCCTCCCCCCAATTCCCATAGGCTGTGTGGCATCCCCCTCTCCCCTCATAGGCTGTGTGGCATCCCCCCCTCCCCCCAATTCCCATAGGCTGTGTGGCATCCCCCTCTCCCCTCATAGGCTGTGTGGCATCCCCCTCCCCCCAATTCCCATAGGCTGTGTGGCATCCCCCTCTGCCCTCATAGGCTGTGTGGCATCCCCCCTCCCCCCAATTCCCATAAGCTGTGTGGCATCCCCCTCTCCCCCCATTGGCTGTGTGGCATCCCCCCTCCCCCCAATTCCCATAGGCTGTGTGGCATCTCCCTCTCCCCCCATAGGCTGTGTGGCATCCCCCCCCCCCAATTCCCATAGGCTGTGTGGCACCCCCCTTTCCCCCAGTCGGCTTAAGTAAAAAAAAAAAAAGTTAAACTCACCTCTCCACTGACACCGCTTCGCTGAGCGGTCGGCTCCATGAATGGGGTGGACGTGGCCTGCACCATGTCAGCGTCGGCACAGGCCACGCCCACCCCATTCACGGAGCTGGCCGTAAGAAGCAGCGGCGGGCTCTGTCCCGGCCCCGCCGCTGCGATCGCTGTCTTTTACCGGCAGCGATGACAGCGGCGGGGCCAGAGACAGTGCCCCCGCCGCTCCTCCATCTGCTGCTTCTTCTGCCTGGGGCACATGCGAGTGCCCAGGTCAGGGCAGCAGGTGGGCGTGGCCTGCACCGACGCACGCCCACCCGCTGCCCTGACCTGGGTGCTCGCATGTGCCCCAGGCGGAAGAAGCAGCAGATGGAGGAGCGGCATTGTCTCTGGCCCCGCCGCCGTCATCACTGCCGGTAAAAGACAGCGATCGCAGCGGCGGGGCCGGGACAAAGCCCCCGCCGCTCCTCTGGGCTCCTGCAGTGTGACAGGCAACGCAGGAGCGCCGGGAACGGGTGAGTTTTTTTTTTTTTTTTTACATTCGCCCGATAAGGCGCACGGACATTTTTCCCCCACTTTTGGGGAAAAATAAGTGCGTCTTATAGGGCAAAAAATACGGTTTTCTCCTGTGTTATGTGAATATTCGTTCAAATATAGCAATTTTTTTCAAATATCCTTGGAGCCAGAACCTTGTATGTCTAGTCTTAAGAAGCTTCACTGTCTAAATTGAAATTAATAGCAGATGACTTGGTGTCATTCACCCTCAAACCCGTTATAGCCTCATAATCTTTTTATATCCGCATGATCTCCAGAAGAAACCTCATGGGCTTGGTGATAATTAGCAGCAGGTCATCCGTGAAAAGTGCACATTTATGTTCCTTGTGATCACAGGCCACACCTCTAAACTCAAGACTCTGATGAAGATGTTCTGCCAGTGGTTCTATAGCCAGCAGGCAGGGTGGGCAACAGTGAACAACCCTGCCTCATGCCGCTGGCTATAGAAAACTGTTTTTAGGCCCCCCATGGATATTGAGACCATGGGCGGGGAGTAAAAGCCCTGAATCATGCTTTGGAACCTCTCTCCAAATCTCATCTCATTAAGGCCCATCTGTAAATAATCCCAAGTAAGTGAATCAAAGGCTTCTGTAGGTCAATTGATAGGAGCAATCCGTCTTTGCTTTTTGGTCCTGTCCCATCCATGTTGAAGAAATTAGATGACATCATAAACTTTCTGGTTCTGGTCCGAACCCTGATGACCTGGAACAAATCCTACCTGGTTCAGATGGATAATTCTGCTCAGGAAAGAATTCACTCTAGAGGCCAGAATCCTAGTCAATTTTTTTTATCTGAGTTGATCAGAGAAATGGGACAGTAGTTCCCACAAATAGGGGGGTCTTTAGACAAGTCACTTAACTAATTGAGGGGTTAAGGTGGTCAATTCGGAGCCAGGTAAGATTTCTCACTCCTTGTTGAGGAGGGAAAACATTGACCTTTATTGTCTATCGGGCTCTGAATCGGTCCCAAGGTAGATACTAAAAGTCAATGGAAGTTTTCTCTCCTAAAAAAGGAGTGAGAATTCTCACCTGGCTCTGAATCGACCCCAAGATTTGACCATATTTTCTATAATACAGGATAGAGATTCCATCCGGATCAGGGGATGAGGCAGTCTTGGTCTACCTAATGGCAGCAACCTCTTCTGACATGAAAGCCTCTTCCACCCTCTCTCTGATTTTTCTAATACCCAAAAATCTCAACCAAGACTCCTTAGATACCATCTTCTGAGTAATTTTCCTAATTCTAGGGATCATACTTGTCTTTATATTTAATGTAAGACATCCACCAATCTTTTCACTTTCCACTCTAACGATCAAATCTTTCTCCACTTTTGTAGTCAAGATTATTTTAATCTCAGTTCTCAATGTTTCTATCTTATTCAAGAAGTTTATGTTGGGACGGGCTTTATGTCCCTTAACTAATTGATTTAATTCTCTCATTTTATGCATCAATTCTAGTTGCAAAGGTTTTTTTTCGATCAATGATAGTTGTATTATTTCTCCCCTTACTACAGCCTTATTAGCTAACCAATTGATGGCTGGAGATGTATATTCTGCCTTGTTAATAGGAAAGTATTCTGACAGGACCTTGGTGATATCTTTAAATGAATCCCTTTTGGTGAGGCAGGAAAATATTAATCTCCATGTATTTGACTTGGTTTAATCCACGGGCCCTGTACCTTGAGAACCACTGCTGCATGGTCAAACCATGCTGTATACACTATCTTACAGTTCTTGATGTCAGCTATCAGTTCGGAAGAGGTGAATTTGTGATTGATTCTGGAGTATGACAGATAGGCTTGAGAGAAGATTGTATAGTCCGAATTACATGGATTCTTCTCACGCCAGATATCAATTTGGTCTTGTTCTGCCAGCAAGAAGGCCAAGGCCTGTTTTGTGGAACTGTTTTATCTACTGTGGCATCCAGTGGCAAATTATAGTCTCCACCCCAAATCACCACTCCTTCCATGTTGGGAGCTAATGCCTTCAGACTCTGAAAAAAACCCTTCCGATCCTTGTTGGAAGCATAATAGCAGACCAAAGAGATCAGGGCTTCCCCTATTCTGACCTTTACAAGCGAATAGCGCCCATCATTATCCTTTTCTACTTCAAGTATTGTAAAGGACACGGCTCTAGGAATAGAAATTGCCACTCCGGATTTCTTTTGGGGGACTAGTGACAAAAAATAGTTGGAAACTTATTGTGTAAAAACTTTGGAGAATTCAGTCTCTGAAAATCAGTTTCTTGAAGGAACAAGATATCCACTTCCCATGGTAAGTAGGTGCAAAAGCCCTTATTCCTTTTGATAGGGGAATTATGAGATATGACACTGTCAATTCATGACATTTAGGTATATTTCAGCTCTATATTTTATATCTCCTTCAGGGCAACTTACCTCACCAGGCCTCATAATCTTCAGACCTCCAATCCCTAGCAAGAAAAAAAATGACACAAAAAGAAAAAACAAAAGTAACCAAAAACCTGAAACGAAAAATAGTCACATCTATAAAAGTAGAATCCCATTCACTCAGATTGGATACAGCAGTTATTCTATTTGTTGTACCAGCCGCAGTCATCCAACACAAATACACAAAATTCATACCTTGAATCCCCACTCCTATCCCCACCATAGAGTTAGGTGGGTTACTCAAGAAGTTATTCAGTCCCTTCATATTTACGGGATTGTGTTTGAGTCCCGAAAGGCGTTTCCAGTTCCCCAGCACCTATTCTATTGCTTTAGCAGGAAAAAGGGGAACAGGTTTGGGGGAGGGGGTGGAAGGAGTATTTATATAAAAAAAGAAAATAAAAATAAATGAGAAAATAAGAGAAAAATAAATAAATACATACTGTGGTATGACCATGTTAAAACATTACAAATAAGAACCCACTGGGATATAACTGTGCCTTTACTGATTTTTCCCTGCCAACACTCTTGTCTCCTATACTATGGCCCATGTAGTGGGTGGCCATATGGAACAATTAGGGGGCAAGGGGAGAAAAAAATGGAGGGGCGAGGGAAAAAAAGAAGAAAGAAAATAGGGAGATAACAATAATCTCCCACCCATAAAGATTAGACTATACTCATCTCATAAACTATTAGCTATTTAGGGGAATAATTAGCTTCTTGTGCTTCCTTGAGGCCTATTATATATGAATTGTTCCGATATTGAAACATTAATTAAGTGGGGAAGCCCCAACGGTATTTCACCTCCCTTTGGTTCATCGATTGGTTTTAGTGCCCTCCTCTTCTGTAACATCCCTCCACTCATGTCTGCAAAAATTTAAATTTTATAACTCCTCACTTCTAGCTCAGTCAGTTCTCTGGCACCCAAGATGACCTTTTCACGTGTACTAAATAAGTGGGATTTAACCAAAATGTCCCATGGCCAGCCATTCTTTCTCAAAGGCCCTAAAGTTCAATGAACCCGGTCCATCTTCAGATGCAGCTTGTCTAAATCTGGTACTATGAAAAGGGAGGACCCTGTCCTGTCTACCCCTTCCCTCTCCTTTGCTCTCTCAATGAAGTGGGAGCAAAGGAGGGGGAAAAAGAAGGGAGAACATGGTCAGTAAAGGCAAAATTGGGTCCTTTGTTGCCAACCTTGTGGTGTTAAATAATTAAAAACAGTAATATACCTTTACCCAAATCTATATAATATTGGGTGCATATATCGACATTTGATGCAAAGTAGTATCTTAACACAAAATTTATTCAGCTCTTGACTATAATGTGATATAGCAAAACATAATATATATATATATAAGTAATCATTTTGCATACATCATTTACATATTTTTACTTATTTTTGCGAGTGCACTTACTCATAATGTAGTGGCTACTGGTAGTGTTCCACTTAATTTTTTCCAATTTAGCGTATATCTGCAAATTGATTTTATCACTGTATTAGTGAATAGCCATCTTATAAGTAATTGATTAAACTGAGATTTTCTCAGACTTACTTTTTATCCTGGTGTCATAAATAGCCTATAAGAGAGCATACCCCTTATTGTTAGTCTGGCTTTTATCCTAGTTATAATGCCTTAGTCACAAAATGTAAATGTTAACGGTTATTTACTCTAGCCTGTATGACTATTATATCCGGGTTGCCTGAGTAATATAATTACTAACAGGCTGCGCAGTTGGAAGACGTGGCTTGTGAAGTGTAACTGGTCCCAGGCGCGTATTAGGCTTTTCCTTGTTTTGGTCCTCGCGCTGCGTGCGCTTTGTATGTGTGTCACGGTGTGTCGCTGGGGGGGCGCTGAGTGAAGAGAATAAATCTTCCCTTCAATCCTGTGAGTGGCCAATGGGCAGCCCTCACGTCAGCGGAGGGCGGTGCGTCAGCGGATGTGACGATACCGCTCCTTCTGCTCCCTGGGCGGCCCCTCCCGGATGATAGATAATGTCACTGGGCTGAGTGCGGCCATTTTTTTTTGGTTACATGTCTGTTAATACAGCGGTCGCCATTTTGTTGGAGCCCGTATTGCGGTTCCTATAGTTTATTAAGTACATTTGCTTTACTCTTGTAGGTGGCTTCGCCAGAACTCTTTAATAAGTTACTTATAGGTATGTCTGGGGCTATGTCTTGATCTTACCTATAATATGTACTAGTGATTTATTTTTGCTTTTTTCATCTTCTTAATACCTTTGTCCGTGTTGGTGTGATGGGTGGATGTGTGTATGTGTGTAGCTAAGTTCATGGTATATTTTATTTTCTATGTATGCTCTCTTATGATCTATTGACACTCTAATAATCTATAAATCTTTTGGGTAGGTGCACTTTCATTACAAACGTAACTGAAGGTAATTTTCACTTGTTTTATATGGCTGGGTCACTTATTATCTTTGTCTTTTTCATTTGTATTTCGTAGCTTTTGACAGTGTATAAATAATAATAAGCTTTATTTTATGGTTGGTTAATGAATGGGAACACTCAGTGGCCCCCAGCGACACACCGCGACACACTCCCAAAGCGCGCGCAGCGCGCACTTAGAGGACCGAAACAAGGAAAAGCCTAATATGCGCCTGGGACCAGTTACACTTCACAAGCCACGTCTTCCAACTGCGCAGCCTGTTAGTAATTATATTACTCAGGCAACCCGGATATAATAGTCATACAGGCAGACAAATAACCGTTAACATTTACATTTTGTGACTAAGGCATTATAAGTAGGATAAAAGCCAGACTAACAATAAGGGGTATGCTCTCTTATAGGCTATTTATGACACCAGGATAAAAAGTAAGTCTGAGAAAATCTCAGTTTAATCAATTACTTATAAGATGGCTATTCACTAATACAGTGATAAAATCAATTTGCAGATATACGCTAAATTGGAAAAAATTAAGTGGAACACTACCAGTAGCCACTACATTATGAGTAAGTGCACTCGCAAAAATAAGTAAAAATATGTAAATGATGTATGCAAAATGATTACATATATATATATATATATATATATATATATATATATATATATAAAAGGGGGGTGGGAATAGCTCAATCACTATTATTTATACAAATTTATTATTAGTCATGGCCTGGGAACTCCGCCCAATGTTAACCCTCGCATTATCCAACTATCAAGCAACAAACATGTCTAGCTGTGTGGAAAGACAGAGATTTAGTTGCATATATCTGCAGATACATGTGGAAGCCACACTGCCCCGGCAAGGCACTCTGTATTCAGTGTGGTCCCTACTGTTAATTTTGAGTCCCCAAAATTGGGACATGCAATGCAGACAAATATTTGAGAGCTACTCACCTTTTTGGGAAGCTGCCAGGGGCAGTGTGGCTTCCACATGTATCTGCAGATATATGCAACCAAATCTCTGTCTTTCCACATAGCTAGACATGTTTGTTGCTTGATATTTAGTTGATGAGAGGGTTAAACTGGGCGGTAAATTAGTTCCCAGGCCCTGAATAATAATGTTGATAATTTTGTATAAATAGTGATTGAGCTGCTCCCACCCCCCTTTGTTCATTTGAATTGCCATGAGCACAAGCAGGGAGGAATTCAGCTAATATGGATTTCTCCCTGTGAAGTGTTCTAAAGGGAGGCTGGCTGCTTCCCAGGTGAGTAGCTCTCAGATATTTGTCTGCATTGCATGTCCCAACTTTGGGGACTCAGAATTAAGAGTAGGGACCACACTAAACACAGAGTGCCTTGCCGGGGCAGTGTGGCTTCCACATGTATCTGCAGATATATGCAACCAAATCTCTGTCTTTCCACATAGCTAGACATGTTTGTTGCTTGATATTTAGTTGATGAGAGGGTTAAACTGGGCGGTAAATTAGTTCCCAGGCCCTGAATAATAATGTTGATAATTTTGTATAAATAGTGATTGAGCTGCTCCCACCCCCCTTTGTTCATTTGAATTGCCATGAGCACAAGCAGGGAGGAATTCAGCTAATATGGATTTCTCCCTGTGAAGTGTTCTAAAGGGAGGCTGGCTGCTTCCCAGGTGAGTAGCTCTCAGATATTTGTCTGCATTGCATGTCCCAACTTTGGGGACTCAGAATTAAGAGTAGGGACCACACTAAACACAGAGTGCCTTGCCGGGGCAGTGTGGCTTCCACATGTATCTGCAGATATATGCAACCAAATCTCTGTCTTTCCACATAGCTAGACATGTTTGTTGCTTGATATTTAGTTGATGAGGGGGTTAAACTGGGCGGTAAATTAGTTCCCAGGCCCTGAATAATAATGTTGATAATTTTGTATAAATAGTGATTGAGCTGCTCCCACCCCCCTTTGTTCATATATTCATATATATATATATATATATATATATATATATATATATATATATATTATGTTTTGCTATATCACATTATAGTCTTAAATGGTGTACTGAAGAAGCAATAAAATTGCGAAACGCGTCTACACCATCCTACCACAATATGGGTATAAACCTCTTGCTACAATACTGAGGACCACTTGCTACAAACTAAGAACTTGTTACTAATACACCATCCCACCACAATATGGGTATAAACCTCTTGCTACAATACTGAGGACCACTTGCTACAAACTAAGAACTTGTTACTAAACTGATTGCAACAGACAATTGTATTATCAAGAGCTGAATAAATTTTGTGTTAAGATACTACTTTGCATCAAATGTCGATATATGCACCGAATATTATATAGATTTGGGTAAAGTTATATTACTGTTTTTAATTATTTAACACCACAAGGTTGGCAACAAAGGACCCAATTCTGCCTTTACTGACCATGTTCTCCCTTCTTTTTCCCCCTCCTGCGCTCCCACTTCATTGCGAGAGCAAAGGAGAGGGAAGGGGTAGACAGGACAGGGTCCCCCCTTTTCACTGTATATTTAGGGTTCCTCAACCTTGAAAAATAAGGGCGCAAACTTGTGAGAGGGGGATGTGACAGGAACTTACCACTAACCAAGAGAGTGGGATCTCCTGCTAATCCCTTACCTCCTCTTCCCCCATTAAATCTGGTACTATATCATCCTTCTTCACTAATCTTGTAAGTTTCGAGGCTGGGGTTGGATCTGTATAAATATAAATATTTAGAGGATGAGGGAAGATCTATGCATACTCTTCTTATTCATTTCATTTTCCGGGTGGGTCTGGCTTGATCTACATGCACTCTGTTCATTTTTGGGGGGTTTGGGGATCTGCACACACTCTGCATATAAGAGGTTTGGGGGTTATTGATATTTAGGCGTAAGGATCTCCTCACACTCTTCTTGTGGGCTGGGAGAAATCTGCATAAAAACTAAATTTTGGATTCTTATGATGTCTCAGTGCTGAATGTAGCTCTCCTGGTAAAATGTTTGGAAACGCCTGATCTGGAGGTTTGAAAGAAGTATGTAAATGTTTACAAATGCTGTTACTTTCCCCGGTAATATTACCTAAAGAGAATACATAATTGCCTTTAGTTTAACATATTAAATAGGGATTGAATATGTTCAGAATGTTTTTAAATAAGAATAATTCATTTTTGAAATGTCTTCAGCAAAACACTTTACCCCAATTTACCCATATAACAATTCAATGTGAACATTATTATTGAAGGCCATTTTGGTAATGTCAATAAGGTCAAAAAACAGTAATCCCTTTTCTCTGTTTTCAAAGTACAATGTCTATGAACGCTTTGTTTGTAAAGGCAGTTTAAAGGCAAGGATTTTGGCAAATTAAATTTTGAGTGAATGTCAGAATATAAAATAAATGCTTAATCTTTAGGTAGTGTTGGCACACTGTGGGGCTTGGATTTGTAGGGCCTGACAAAGCCTGTTTTTTCATGAGGTGCTTGTTCCCTTAAGTGCCCAATACAAAGTGTCCTGGGGGTAAACCAACGTACTGGCATCTTATTTCTGCCATGTAGAACCTACAGTGCTCCTTGTAGACAGTCTGTCAACACTGCATACTGCTGTGGCTCCAGTTCTATGCTGTTGCCACAGGGGCTCCCTTCGGCCATTGGAACAGAAGAAGTTACCTTCCCTGCCTCTATGGTAACTATGCCCATGCTTCCAGTCATGAGGGAGCAGGCTCCATTTTGATTGGTGGGCATTATATGAGCATCCACTGCTGATATTACAGCAGAAGAGCGAAGCTGTAAGGGATTACATTTGCAAGTGGTTGGGTAACTCTACACCTTTTTTGTTTTAGACAAGACAAAGCCTTTAAAAAAATGTAATGCACAGCCCAGGATTGCCATAGTGGTGTAGGGTAGTGAGTCCTTTTGACCCTGTGGTGTCCTGGGGGCAAGGGGCAGCAGTCTCTATCCTTTGAGGTACAGAAGGAGCCACACACAATATTCTTAGCAGCTCTGCCCCAGCACAATTCCACTCAATCCCAGTCACGCATATATATCCTAATGATGTCACCTGGGCTCTAAGCTTCCTCCCTTGGTTCTCTGAAGCTGCTTCCTTAAGTGACTTTGGCCTCTGATTCCATTAGTTTTGGGCTGGGCTGCTCACTTCTTTCTCCTCCTGCATGCTCCCTTTTTGTTTCGCCAATAGCAATGACTAATTGTTACTAGTTAATGCTTATTTAAAAAAGGTACCTCTCTCCGCATGCCCAGGCAATGTGCTATTTATTTACTCCACTGGTTGTAGCTCACGCTGGCGATACTAGACACCCATTACAGCACTTTAGACTTCTTTGTTAACCCCACAATAACTGATCAGGAATTGATAGTCTTTAAAGAGCATTGTTCTTATTTCAGTTATCCTTCTAATGCCTTACCCAACATAGATGTAGTGCCCCTAATTTACCTATGGGGTTCTTGACACTCTAATCCCCTCACTAGCTAATTCCAGATACTCTACTCTGTTCAGGCCCTTCCCAAGTTTAGGGTAGTTACCTTTGGCTAGTTACCCTTTTAGTCATTGAGTTATTTTGGACCCTCTGGAACCCCTATCAAATAAAGTGTCCCCTCTTAACCTTACCTGCTATTATTTAATAAAGGACAGTAAACCCAATATTAAGGCAGGAAGCAGCTCACCACTCATGTGCCTCTCCTTCATTGGTAAAAGCAGGGCTACAAAAAAGCAGGGCTCCAAAAAAGGATTATGCAAAAAACTGGTCCACCAGCTAATCTGTCCCTTGGAGCTCCCAGAATGTGTAAGCACATAAAGTCACAGTGTGCAACAGCAGAGCATGCTCATGGCCTATAAAGCTTCACCATGGCATGCCCTTCTCAGCTCAGCCACGAAACAAGAAAGTGAATTAATTGGCTTTGCTTACAATACATAAGGTAGTTAAATATAATTTGAGATTTTTAAGCACTTTGAAATGGCTCATTATACACTGTTCTCAAAGGACAGACGTCTTGCGTGTGCCTGGACAGAGACGTTAAGCAGTATTGCAGGGTTATTGCTATCAGAACAGGTCAAAAGCTTTGTGCTTCTATATTGTGTAGCAATTTATATTTCTAAATTTCCAGTAACACAATAAATAATATCTACTAAATCATGTCTGTGCAGACACTGTAACTTATTTTTCAATTTCTTGCAACACTGTTTAGACAAAATCACATTGTGAAACACTAAAATATATTGTAAAGCAGTGATGAATAACCAGCGATATAAAGGCAAATCGAGGCTGGAAACAGACAGTATTCTGGAACTGCAATGCATTTAGTACATATTATCCTTCCCAGAGAAGCTTCGACATGCATCTGCTTCCTAATCTCAAAATAAGCTTCTTATTTTTCCTTGGAGTTTGAGCCTATTTTGTTCACATTGGAAAGATTATACCTAATGTTCATTTAACATTTTACATTTCAAATGAAAAACCACAGAATTTGGCCACACACTGTAAAAGGATCATTATATTTAGTCATGATAGTTTAACATACTGTGGTAATTTTTTACTTTTAAATTTACATCCAATACTTAAGGAGATGAGGGTTCAACAAGTTGAATTGAACTTCAATATATTTTTTCCACTTCAACTGATTGGATGCCTTATCATTTGGAATTTTTTGCAGAAATTTCTGCAGATTTACGAAAGACAATCTCTGTGAGCAAGGTCTGGAATTTAGGGCAGCCACATTCCTTGACAGCAGCTTAAGATTTGCTAGACTTGTGAGCTGGCACATTGTCAAGAAGCAAGAACGCATCTGCTGACAACTTCCGTGTTTTTTTGCCTCCTGTGATGCCTACATTGTTGAAGATGGGTGTCTCCAGTAATAGCTGTATTGTGTGGCATTAATTCTAGTCATAAAAGCAACTTCTGTAGCCCCAAATCGTTGCCATGAACTTTCAAACACACTGCTGCACACAACAGTTGGTGACCCCTTGTGCTTCCATTACATGAACTCTTGTTTGGGCTCAGGATCATGGTGTGGTGGACCCATGTTCCAGCACCCATAACAATTTGAGAATCCAAGAGGCCGATTCATCAATAGCGCCAGGTAGCGACAGATGAGCGACTGTAGCGTGATTTTTTCAGCGCCAGCCAGTATTCGCTGTGCTTGGCCGGCATTAGCTTGATGACAGCGACTCAGTCGGTGTGCGGTAATGTTGAATACGGGCTGGGGTGTCGCTGTTTCACAGGTCCAGCATTTTATGTGAGCGCCTGACAACGAATGGCCAGAGCGAACGGCTAGCTTCATATTCATCAACAAATCACGCTCCGAATGTGCTGTCGCTGTCCATTCCTTGTTTAAACCCCAGAGCGCTGGCGGCGATGTGTATTAACTAGTTTTTAACCCCTAAACAACCATATTTTTTGAATGTAACATTATACATGCTTTTAGAATCATTTTGTAATATGAATACATTAATCTCAGACCTGTTAGATCAATTCTGCACATATTTTTTTTTTTTTTTTTTTTGACTTAAAAATAAATCCTAACATTGCAGAAGTGGTCTCCGATTTTTTGACATTAAAAAAAAAAAAAAAAAATACCAATTATTTATAAATAATTAAAGATTGCTCCATTGAAATGCATTGGACATCGCCAGGGAGCGACAGCTCATACCTGGCGCTGTGAGGGAATTTGCAGCGGCGCTGTTCGGTCCAGGCGGCTTCATGATGAATGCCGCGCTAGCCGTCGCTCTCGCCGGCGCTAGCCTCATTTTGCTTGATAAATGCGTCATTGTGACCGCCGCCGGGCGTACTTGAGTCAGTAGTCGCCGTTAGCTGCCGCTACCTGGCGCTCGTCAGACACTACCTGGCGCTATCGCTTGATGAATAAGGGCCAAAGTCTCCTGGATTTTCTCTAAGCATCCCTAAATTCTCTTGGCTAAACTGTTTTTTTATATAGATATAGGAGGTGGAAGATTGAACACCCTTCAAACAATAATATGCATTTAACAGAGGAATTTGTAATGCTGGTGGCAAAAAGTAGTGACACAAATTAAGTGTATATACAAAATACATAATCAACTAGTAGACCACTGGTAATAAAGAGTAATTTATGCTGTAGCCAGCACTGAGGGGCTGCAATGTCCATATGAAGTACCCCAAGGACAATTGAGTATAGTAGGTGAAGCAAAAAGTTTATGGATACAAAAGAATATTGTGTCCCTGGAGTGAGTCAAAGAGCATCCCTCAGTCCATCCTGTCAGATGCCATTATAAGTGAAATGGTTGCAAATGAGCACTTACTGAGTTAACAGGCCGGATGGCTGCAGCACTGGGTAGACAGAAAAAGATCCTGACGTTTCGGCTGTGTGATGAGCCTTCTTCACAAGGAGTGGTATTGCTTGTCCTGTGTTGATGGTTTAAATATACCTAATAATCTGCCTCCAGCGAATGTGGAAGTGGCGCCAACGGCAGTGCACGTGCAGGCGCGGGCCAGTGATGTCACTTGCGGCTGTCACAGCGCATCCCGATTACTCACAGTCTGGATGGCAGCGTTTGCCATCCATGGCCGGTGGCGATGCGTGGGGTGCGTCATGATGCCGCATAAAGTGGAAGAGAACAAGACGTGCCCTAATGTATCGGGCAGTGCAGACCAAGGCAAGATGGCGGCTCCGACGTTTCCGTTTAAGTGAAATGTATATTCCGATGTCATTTCCGGAATCCAAAAAGATGGTGGCCCGCATTGCGGCGACCGCTATGCAGTCGTAGAGCAGTAGACATCGTGGACTTCTCTGTTTTCTATTGGAACTTGGCACTATCATACATCCATACCCCTAGCTTATCATATGATCTTAGAACTGGCCTATTATCATACATATCATTCTAATGACATCTGCCAATCTATTCTTTTCCCCTATTTTTCCCCTTTTTGTAAGTATTGAGCGATAATGTTACTTTGAGGATTTACCCTCAGGTATTGTTTTTATTTTTACAAGCACCTCTCATTTTAAATTCTTTATTTTTTACTTTTAGAAGGCCGTATATAGCCTCCAGCGAATCACTCCAGCAATGCGAATCTCTGTCTTGAATACATTACCTCACCCTCCGCTCCTGCCAGCTCCGCGATGTCTACTGATCTACGACTGCATAGTGGTCGCCGCAATGCGGGCCGCCATCTTTTTGGATTCCGGAAATGACGTCGGAATATACATTTCACTAAAACGGAAACGTCGGAGCCGACATCTTGCTTTGGTCTGCACTGCCCGATACATTAGGGCACGTCTTGTTCTCTTCCAATCGATGCGGCATCATGACGCACCCCGCACGTCACCACCGGCCATGGATAGCAAACGCTGCCATCCAGGCTGTGAGTCATCGGGATGCGCTGTGACAGCCGCAAGTGACGTTATTGGCCCGCGCCCGCACGTGCGCTGCTGTTGGCGCCACTTCCGCATTCGCTGGAGGCAGATTATTAGGTATGTTTAAACCATCAACACAGGACAAGCAATACCGCTCCTCGTGAAGAACGCTCATCACACAGCCGAAACGTCAGGATCTTTTTCTATCTACCCAGTGCTGCAGCCATCCTGCCTGTTAACTCTGTAAGTGCTCATTTGCAACCATTTTACTTATAATGGCATCTGACAGGATGGACTGAGGGACGCTCTTTGACCCACCCCAGGGACGCAATATTCTTTTGTATCCATTAACTTTTTGCTTCACCTACTATACTCAATTGTCCTTGGGGTACTTCATATGGACATTGCAGCCCCTCAGTGCTAGCTACAGCATAAATGACTCTTTATTACCAGTGGTCTACTAGTTGATTAATATCTGTCACATATATTATACTTGTATTTTGTATATACACTTGATTTGTGTCACTACTTTTTGCCACCAGCATTAAAAATTCCTCTGTTAAATGCATATTATTGTTCGAAGGGTGTTCAATCTTCCACCTATATGTATATATATTGTCTTGGTCCGCAGTGAGCAGGCGTACCTTGGAACTTTGGAACCCCACACTAAATACTATACTCTTCTGTTTACCCCTGAGATTTCTAAAAGCGGTGTGTTACAACCTCTAATTAATGTTGTTCTAAATTGCTTTTTTTTCCAGGCGTCAACATTCTTGGCACCCACAGGGAAATTAACTTTGACATAATCAAAGCATCATGAATGATACTGGAAGCCCTACCAACTGAAATGCCTAATTCATGAGCTATAATGTTGATATACAATGATCTTCCAAAGCAATGACCTCCACTTTCGGGCACATTTCCTCTGAAGATACTTCAAAAGGTTACACCCTGAATTTTCAGTTCATTTCCTATCTCATTTAAACTGCTGGGCCTCAAACTTTACTTGGTAGAAGGAAGGTACATTATCTCCATATATAGCAATCATTCTTACATGGATATCTTTAGGCTTTTGTTCTTCCTTTGTAAGGAATTTAATCAGGGAGTAAATCTCCAAATGCCATACTTTATTTTTAGATGTGCACTGTATTGCCATGCTGTAACTGCTACTGCTGCACATGCTACTATGTGTATTGCTTGTCTAGGCACGTTTAAACCTCCACAGATAAGTTCAGCTCTCTAACACTGACAGAGCATACAGAAGTAGATAACTGATTGAGTACCCCTTGTAGCTCCTGAGTAACCAGTGGTGTCAGTGGCACAGACACCCTTTGAACAAATAGGAAAGAAATGTATTTTCACTTTGTGGGAATTTTGGCTGAAGACAAACTTTAATCTACCTAAAATTGTGTATTTTTATAACTGGCTAAATCCTAATAGATCCAAAATTCAACCTAATGTTGCCATCTGGATTTGGGTCATGATTAAATTCAACCCAATGTTGCCAAATCAGTTTGATTAAAACTAATTTAGCAATTTTGCTATGCTCCATGGTTACATTTTAGGTCAAATTGTGGAAATTTGATTTAGTTTGATGAAAAATCATTATTGCAGATCATAGGTGGGCGTCTCTATAACACTCCCCATGAGACCAATCAGCACCCAGGGACAATTCATCTTATGGATGGCAGATGGCAAATGCCATCTAACATTTGCCTATTTGGCACCACCTAGGATATAAAACAGGATTGGTCCATGCATCAGCTTTATTCTGCAGTCATCTCTTAGCTAGACAAAGGTTTGAATCTATCATTTTAGACAGGGGCAAAGAGTGTTGATTTATTAGCTATTGATTTAGCAGAAATAATTTGAAGGATACTAGATCATTGCCATAACAGGCAGTGCTAATGCATTATCATTGCTTGTATGTTTTTTACATTAATTGCAGCATATTAGGCAAAAATAAAAATCTACTTTGTTAAAGGGACCAGTGTCCCATTTTAGTGTTCCTGCCAAGCCACATATTTATTTAACTGAATGCAAGGGCCAAGAAAATCTAATTTTGTCTACTTTCATAGAGGGGGCAGTGTTTTAATATTTCATATTATGTTTTTCAATGTTTAATACTTCTTACTGTCAAGTCATATATTTTTTTCAGTTGCACTTAAGGGGCAAACCTATCGATACTGATATTTTCAATGTTTTGGAAGATAGGACCAGGGGAGTTATCTAAATGATTTGGGATTGTTGGAATTGGGACTCGAATTGCTGTGTTTTCAAAGGCAGTGAGCTGATCTCATGTAGCACACAAATAAAACTGAAATCCCTTTCACCTCTGATGGGGCGTTTTTACAGCTGATGTGCACATAATAGCAGTTTATGGGGAATACAAATACATTTGGAGAGGCGCATATTTAAGGTACGTTTGTCACCGGATGTGACATCAACAGAGCCCCATGTCCCATCCTGTGATGAAACGTGTGTACACAGCCGACTACAGCCTTGGATGCTTTGATGAAAGTCATAGGTGTCCACTAGGATAAGATTGGAAGCATTCTGAGGATCTACAATCCTGTGACTCCCAGTTTCTGCTGGCGAGTCTGGGACTTTGGTAAGTGGACTTGATCACCAGCTTGCTGTTGAGACAGATTTTTATGAAAGCTTTTGTTATAACCTATTTAACTACTAGTTTTGAGGACATTATATGGCTACATCATGTCTGTGACCTTTATTGTGATTTGCTGATACTCCCTGGGTGGAATTTCAGTGTTTATCACCTCTCACTGACACAGCTGATTTCACTAGGAATTTCTGTGTTGGATAACGTGCTGCTTCCCATTTTTTTACATTGTTAATTTGTTTGGATTTCTACTGTTATTTCCAAATTTCTAAAATATAATTTGCAACTGGTGGGCGGCCTGGGATCTAAAATTCACAGCAGGTGGCTCTCACTGGACAAGAATCCATGCATGAGCCCTTGGAGCTTGGGCAGGTGAGTTTTTTCTGGCTTCCTGGGCATTTCACAAGGTGGGTCATCCTGCCTCGGCAAAGTCAAGTTCCTGGATTTTATTCCACTTTATTTATATGTTATTTCCTTTATTGTGTGAGAAAAGCTATGACTGCCTTTGCATACAAGTCAAAAATCAAGTAGAGAACCCCCTACATCCTTAAAGTGGACCAACACTAAGCAATAATGTTTAAGCGGGCAGTCCATCTAACCCCCCCCTTGCCGCTCCCCCTCGCCATTGTAAATTTGAGCTTTTACTTTTTCTTTAAACCGATTACTCTGGCTGTTTAGCTTTCCTAAAATTGAAAAGGACAAAAGAAAAACCTACCTCACAACTGCCAATCAAATTAATACCAAAGCTCTAGTGTGCAGCTATTGACCATATGGTGCTGTCATGGAATGCGTGGGTGCCGAACAGTGGGCACCGGCCGACACAACCTAAGTTTGGGTGATATCTATTTACCTGTTTTTACTTTTTTCTCCTACCCCCAGTGCTCTTTTGCTGCCTGTAGATTACAAGATTTAGGATGGTCAGTTGATTTATTTATTGCTTGGTTCTGATTTATATGGATGTATACTTTGTATGTATTTTTTTCTATCATATTTTATCAAATTATTTATTTATTTATTAATTGTTGGATTTATTAAGGGGACCAGGAAGAGTTAAGTATGCATAGAGGCTCTATCTTTTTTTTTTTTGGTTTAAATTTTTTTATTGAGATATAATCTTTTTCATACTGGGTTACATCTGGTAAGCAGAGATTGATTACAAGTATAACAAAAAATAATTCTTTGAGGGGTAATTTTCCTCATATTTGACAATACTAGGTAACATTACATATGCTTATACCACAGTCTCATAGCTATTTGGCACAGTATGAATATTGTTATTTGCTTTGGATCTTGTCTTTATTTATGTTTTGTTTTGAATTACCCTGTTTTATGTGTAATATGTGTATGTTAAAGAATGGCATGTATTGATTAAAGATTTCCAGTGGTGCAGGCTTTTTACTGGCTACTTGGGAGTATCCAGGGAACTCCTTATTCAGTATGTATTTCCTAAAGTTAAACACTAGGCATCCACATCTTAACCCAGGAGTTGGGTTACTTCTCAGCTTTCCCCAGGTTTGCTTGAGATCTCACTCATGCGTGCTGTGTCATCTGGCAGAGGGGTGCAGTGAGGGGGTTCTGGGAATTGCAACTTGACCATTCAAAAGACAATAAAAGAGCATCTCCTTCTGAGCAGAACACCACTCACTGGCTGCCTGCATGGACCAGTCTCAAGGTGGAGTGTAGCTGTGATCCTTCCTCACTGTTTCTACAATGGTGCGAGTAGTGGTGTTAAGACTGAAATATCAAATAATTTGGCTAAATGGAACCTCTAGCATTATATATGAATATTTTACTAGTATAAATAGTATATAGTATAGGAATAGTATAGTATATTTTATTAGTAGGATTCTTCTTCCACCCCTAAAAGACATTACACCATCTATAATTCCAAATCTTGCATAGTATATGAGAAAACAATTTTAATATGAAAGACCACATTTTTGGACTTTTCCTGCAGGCATCTCAGACCTGAGATTCCCATCTTACTTGCCAGATACTCCTGTGCTGCACATCTCTAACCCACAGCACCGGTATAAGCACTGCCATTGAGATCAATGGTCGCCACTCGCCTCCATACATGGCATTCTGTAATGTTACCTAAAATGTCAAGTGTAAAACACATACAATTGTTGAATGGGTTCTCTACTTACATAAAGGAGAAAGGCTTATGCCCAGGGGATGACTTGTTTAGATTGTAAGCCTGCAAAGGCAGGACCCTTTCTCCTAGTGTATTTCAGTGTGTCTTTGGATTTCTTTAATGCCTGACTTAAAATGCCCACGTTATTTAAGTTACCCTGTTTGCAATGCCACAGTGTACAGCGTCATGGAGGATGATGGCATTTTATAAACAACAATAATAATACTTTTATCAGCTTTGCTTTGTGTAAATATATGAGCACTATACATGGAAATATAGCAAATTTGCAGGTGTACAGATGGCTTCAAGGCCTATAATTAGAAAAAATGAAGATTGTATAATTCTGCTTAAAACCTACAAAATTGTAAAGCAGCTTTGATGGGAACAAAATGAACTAGCACGTGTGCAAAACAAGAAGTATGGCTAAAGAGATTGTTTGATGTCCATTATCTGAAATCTTATCTTATATTTTTTCAGTTATGCTTTCCAATATTAAGTATAATCTGGGTTTGGGTTTTATTGTTGACATCTTTTCCAGGAAGATATTAACTCTCAGACTTGTAGAATGCAAAGTATTCTCAAAAGCACCCAGGGTTTTTTTGGGGGGTGTTTATTCACATAGTTATGTCAATGAACATCCCTCCTCAAAATCCTGGTGTGATATTAAAAGGAATTGTCTATGCTAAAACATGAAAAAAAATATTTGCTCACCTTTTGCCACCTGCTGATGATCGCTCCTAGTCCAGAGCTCTGATTCCCTGAGCACTGGATCCAAGTCCTGCACCACTCAGCCTGTTGGTCTGTCACTTCTACATTCACAATGGGTTGCCGTCCACCGCCCTTTGATTGCAGTTAAACATTACGAGGCATGCCAGCATTTCTGCTGATGGGGGTTGTTGCCCCATCGTGAATGAGGATGTGACTGGAGATAAGGTTGGGTGGCAAGGGACTTGGATCCAGAAATCAGGTAAGAGTTAGGTGTTAGTTATAGTATATTTCCTTTTAAAATTCAGGAGAAATGATTTGATTTGGTCCAGATGTTGTTCTGATGAAGTACATTTTGAAATTAAATTTGGGAAAACTTACAGACAAGCACAGCAAATTATAGGCAGCTCAGCTAAAATTATTTCAAAAGCTTTGAAATGGAAAGCAAAACCTAAAAGATATGGAGCGAAGTGGGGAGCTACAGTTTGAACAGTTTAAAGGCTCAGCTAATGATCAACTTCATAACGAAGATTGAAAAGTGAAGGTACATGGCCAGCAAGAACTTCCTGCAAAGTTCTGTTGTTGAAAACATGATCTGAATAGGTTAAAATTTGGCAAGCAATACATTAACTGGCCCATAGAGCAATAGCACAACATTTGGTGGATTGATGATAGCAAAAATATAAATAAACATTCTACTGTAAAACTAATAGGAAAGCGTGTAGTGTAGTGATAATTGTGGTGGAAAGAAATATAAGGGAACCCCTCTAAACCCTTAACTGAAAGTTGAGCGTTACTGTAGCCTACAATATAAAGCACATTTTGAACAAACCACTTTATTCCCATGAAAAACTTAAAAACAATCCACTGCACATCATATTTAATTAGCAGAGTATGAATAGCATTATTATAACCTCAAATTTAAAATTATACCAATGAAGTCCAAGGTTGTATTCTCTGGAAAACTGTCTGTGCCATGTGCTACATATGAAAGACAGCGGGAGCTAAGAGTTATGCATGGCTCAAGTCCTGGTGCAGGGCAGAAGGATTTGGGTTCCTAGAGCACTGGGCTAACTTTTCATTGAGTTACAAACTGTATTCTACAGATAATTTGCACCGGAATGGAAGGGGGGCTGCTGTGCTGGGTAAGTGGATACTAGAGGGGGTGGAGAGTTATTTAAACTAGAGACGAGGGGGGGGGGCAAGAGTGAAAACCAAAGTGAAGACAGGTTACTTAGGGGACGGCATATAATGGTGGGTGGAGAATTAGAAGGGGGGAGGACTGCTATGATGGATAAGGGTATCCATGTGTTGCAAACCAGCAGTGAAAAATTAGGCAGATGTATTACTGCAGAAGCTAATACTATAGCTCAATGTGTCAAACTAGATGGGAACTTAAAGTGTATGTACACGAATGCCAGAAGTCTGGTTAGTAAAGTGGAGGAGCCTGAGGCTCTGGTACTGGAAGAGAATATTGATGTTGTTGGTGTGGCTGAGACATGGCTGGATTCCGCACATGACTGGACTGTCAATCTTAAAGGTTTTCCTCTTTTTCGGAAAGACAGAGCAAAATGGAAAGGGGGCGGAGTGTGTCTCTATGTAAAGCAAGCAAAGCAAAGCATATATCAATGAGGGGATACTAGCAGAAGACTGTGAGGCTGTAGAATCCTTGTGGGTAGAAGTGGGGGGCGATGTAAACAATGTTAAAATACAGTTTGGTGTAATCTATAGGATCCCATTTATAGGAAATAGAGGGTCAACTGCACAAGCAGATAGAGCAGGCTTCACAGGCTGGTACAGTGGTGGTGATGTTGGACTTCAACTACCCAGGAATCGACTGGAGACATGGCTCTGCTTCTTCTACAAGGGAGAGAGAGTTCCTCAGCTTGCTACCAGATAATTATATGAATCAGTTTGTGGAGGCACCTACTAGTGGTGATGCTCTTTTATATCTGGTAATATCAAATAATGATGACCTGATAGGGACAGTTACAGTGACCACAATATAGTTGTATTTAACATAAACTGTAAGAAAGATTTCCTGTCGGGAGGGCAAAAACACTAAATTTTGAGGAAGGCCAACTTGCACAGGCTCACAGCTGCACTCCAGGGCATTGACTGGGAGCATCTGTTTAGGAATAAGGATAGAGATGCCAAATGTGTGAGTACCAATGTTGCAAAATGTATTCCTACGGGTAACAAATATAAGCGGCTAAATTAAACCCCTAATGGCTGACACCTGCGGTTAAAAGGGCAATAAAGAACAAAAAAAGGGCATTTAAACATTACAAGGTTGAACTCTCAGTTGTCACACTTGAAAAGTATTAACTAGTAAATAACATGTGTAATAAGGAAATAAGGTTGGCAAAAACACAAAATGAAAGACATGTGGCCAAACAAAGCAAAACAAATCCTAAAAGTTTTTGTAAATATAATAATTCGAAGAAAACTAAATCAGAACAGGTAGGTGCCCTAATTAATGATAATGGGGAAATGGTCATGGGGATGAAGAGAAGGCGGAGCTGTTAAATTGATTCTTTAGCTCTGTGTACACAAGAGAGGAGCAAGGAGCCAACACAGGAGATGCCACTGATAGCAATAGCGATAGCAAAAGTATAATAATTAACAAGCAAAACGTGGATATCATCCAAGAAAAACTAAATAATTTAAATGTGAATAAGACTGGAGGACCAGATGGACTTCACCCAAGAGTTCTCAAAGAACTTGGTTCCGTTATCTCATCACCCCGGTTTTTGATCTTTAAAGACACACTAGCAACTGGTATAGTGCCAAGGGACTGGTGCAAGGCAAATGTGGTGCCCATTTTTAAAAAGGCCTCTAGGTCTTCTCCGGGCAATTACAGACCTGTAAGCTTAACATCCATTGTGGGGAATTGTCACAACTAGCATGGGGCAGAAGCTGCCAGACTAACCTGATTGGCTTCTATAAGGAGGTGAGTAGAAACCTGGACAAAGGGACGGCTGTGGATAAAGTTTTTCTGGATTTTGCAAAACCATTTGACACTTTCCCCCATAGATGCTTATTGAGGAAATTGAGATCTTCAGGATTAGAAAATACAGTTTGAACCTGGATTTGAAAACTGGCTGAAGGATTGTGTGCAGAGAGTTGTGGTAAATGATACCTATTCTGAATAGTTACCAGTTGTAAGCGGTGTACCCCAGGGTTCAGTCCTGGGCCCACTATTATTCAACTTGTTTATAAACGACATAGAAGATGGAATTAAAAGCACTGTCTGTATTTTTGCAGATGACACTAAGATCTATTAAAGATGCTCACAAGCTTCAGGCTGACTTGGACACATTGAGAGTCTGGTCATGCACTTGGCAAATGTGGAAAAATTTAAAGTCATGCACTTGGGTCTAATAACCTGAAGGCCACATAAATCCTCAGGGGAGTAAAACTGGGAGAAACACTTGTTGAGAAGGATCTGGGGGTACTGGTAGATCACAGGCTAAATAACAGTATGCAATGCCAAGCAGCTGCTTCCACGGCCACCAAGATACTATCATGCATTAAAAGAGGCATGGAATCACGGGATACAGATGTAATTTTGCCTCTTTACAAGGCACTGGTGTGCCCTCACTTGGAATATGCCATCCAGTTCTGGGCACCCGTTCATAGAAAGGACACTCTGACTATGGAAAGGGTGCAGAGGAGAGCCACCAAACTAGTAAGGGGAATGAAGGATCTTAGTTATGAGGAAAGATTACGAGAATTAAATCTATTTAGTCTTGAGAGGAGATGACTGAGGGGGGGGGGGGGGCATGATTAACTTGTATAAATATATAAATGGCCCAATGGCCCATACAAAAAAATATGCGGGAACACTATTTCAGGTAAAATCCTCTCTAAAGACAAGGGCTCATTCCCTTCGCCTGGAAAAAAAAATTTAGTCTCCGGAGGCGACAATCGTTTTTTACCATAAGAACTATAAATCTATGAAATAGGTTTCTATAGCAGCTTGTTACAACATCAACCGCTGACAGCTTCAAAAAAGGATTAGATGCTTATTTGGAAGAAAATAACATTAACAGTTACTTTTAGCGGTTATCAGTAAAAAAAAAAATAAAAAAATAAATAAATAAATAAATAACTTCCACTTATGAAATACAAAAAATAACTTCCCCTACCCCAACACCCTTGGTTGAACTTGATGGACATAAGTCTTTTTTCAATCGTATTAACTATGTAACTAAGTCCAAATGTAAGTTTGTAGAGTATGAATGGGCACAGCAGCATATGCAGTAGTTTTCTTTGTAAACTAAACTACAATACAATGTGTTGTAATGTATCGAACGTTAGAGGACAAGACATAAAATACAATAAAAATTGTGAGTTCAGTTAAAATATCAGTGGCAATGAAAGACTGGGTGGGTTCGGAAGCTGCAAAAGTAAGTTGTAGTAGACATTTGTCACATTCAAACAACTTACTATAATCAACACAACATATTGTCTTTGCATTCTCTGTTGCTCTCACCTACGCTGTCCCACCACCCCATGTAGATAAAGCGTGTTTTGTGGTGCTTGTGTACACATTCATTCAGAGTTGGTGGGAACACAATTAGGCAGTAAAAAGGAATGAAAGGAGGCAGCACAGGTCAGTGCCCTGTAAAAAGCTAGTTACCTGAAACTGGGGGTGGTTCCTTGAGGATCAGAGGTTATCCAAGGCCCTCCATGGCCTGATCCCCTGATGATATTAATGTCCAGAATAATTGTTGTTAGGAGGGGGTAGATATTGAAGATGAACAGGTATATCAACCTTTCAATTTAATAAAATCAGTTCACCGAAACATGATTAATCTTACATGTTGTTTCATGTCTAGCCTAGCTTAACATAAATCAGCAATAACATACAAGGCATTCTCAGTGTCTGTACCTTAATTGAACTCTTAAGAAACAAAAACAAATTCTAGCACTTATGCAGAATTGATATTATCATGCATGTACCTGTGTTTTAAGTGCTAATAACAACTTTACTGTCAAATTACTAGACATATCAATGTCAGTAGGTTAGTAGATTTGCTTACAAAGCTAAGTCAGCTTCTGGAGTAGAAAACAACATGACCTCCTGCTTCATCAACGCATTCAGTGTCTCTGTTAAAGGAGCACTATGGTAAAAAAATGGCCCAATAATAAAAATCCATATAGATATGCTGGATGATGGGAAGAGAGGTCACTTATACATCCGGCATTAAGAAATAACCAGCCAGGCTTGTTTTTTGTTTTTTTTTAATGGAAGAAAGAGCAAAAAAAAAAATAGGAGGTGTGGACCAAATGTCACGCCTACCTCAAAAAGAAGTACCACAATAATTTGTATTAGAAAACAGTAGCACCATAAAACACAAACATACCACACGAGACACTTAAAAAAACCTGGACCTTCCCCTCAATATTTACCCAATTCATCAATAATAAACACTATAAAATGATAATTAGTAGACCGACGGCCTCACAAAGTTAATGGTAATTTGGCCTTTTTTTTGTGTCGCCACAAAAACACAATTTATGGTAACTGACAATTTAAAAAGGAAATATTATGTCCTATTAAAGTGACTAGTGCAATGTGCCGCTTCTGCTGGGTGCACAGGTGTCTCCTGCGGAAGTTACCTTTCTTTTTTGCCCTTCCACTGTTTTTTATGTTACGTTGCTTGCCTTTATGTGAGATATTATTGTGTGTTAGCAGGTTTTGGGATCTTTTTCTGCACTTTCTTTTACACTGTGAGATTAATCACACAAAATGGATTCCCAGATTATTCTTAGAACCCAGGGGCAAACTCCCCTCTAGAAACTTGCAAATGGGGCTCAATTGAAGCAAAATTCTTAAAGCGACTCAAAGGCTGTGACGACTGGAGATGCATTTTTGGCTTCCCTGTAGCTGTGGCATGTTCCAGCAGGCAGCCATTCAGGTCAGCTAGGGGAAGGAGTGCACCCCAGTCTACAGGAAAACCAGAGATGTGGCCAGTGGGCCAATTGGCGATCTTGAAAATGGCACTGCCTCGTTGGTGGAAAAATGCATTTTTCTTTTAAACCTGGCCAGTGCTGAACCAGCTGTATTACTCAAGGTGCTCAGGCAGGTGGGCGAATGCAGGGGAAGGGTAGTTTATTTTTTTTTTTTAAATGATAAAATTTACACAGTAAATAATTCATGTGAACCCAGGTTCATTCTATTTATGTGGACCTGTGTGAGACTGGTGAAATTGCCACCCCTTGGCATTCGGATTTTGGATGCCCCACTGTCTCAAACCCTACCAGGTGCCTGCAATACTAACATAGAGCGTTTTCTAGGCAAAATAGTGCTCAGAGTGGGAAGGAAAAAAATCTGCCCCCTCCTCACCTGTAGTTTGTTGTTGATGCTGGCCCATACAGGTGTGTGTCATGCTGTGCCTGTACCATCATTTGCAGAAAACAGGATGGCTGTGATGCAGGCATCCCTTATGGCCCTGGCACCCAGGGTGATCGCCCTGCTTGCCAACCCCTCAAAAACAGCCCTGTACTTCTTGTAACTCGCTGATGAACCCACAGCGCATGTGCAGTCGACAGCAACATCTCTGGCGTCATTCTAGGTCTGTGCGGAGCCACATCCACCAAAACTGAATGGCCATGCACAGCTATAGAGAAATACTGAGGATGCTGTGTGCCAATTGCGAGAGCAGGTAAACTCCTATTCAGCTTATTTAGCCACCACTGGATACGCATGGCCAAAGAAGCTGACTGGTGCAAAGCTGCAGGGCATCCCGATTTGCTACAGACCAAACACTTTAAGCATGATCAGCCTCTCTTTTAGTAAGTCACACTGTGTGTAAACATGAAAACTACATTTTGCAGCTTGTAAACAGTATTTCCATTTGTTGCATTGTTTTTGGGATCTTTCTCTGTTTAAAACACATGCTTGGCAAAACTATTTGCATATATAACCCGGAGACTACATAAATGACATTTCAAACCACAAATATATGCTTTTATAAAGCAATTATAATGTATTTTCTTATTAAGCTTTTATTACATACAGATGTTTCAAAATACGCCATCATACAAGTTCTAGCAAGATGAGGTCAATTAAATAGTTTATTGTTAAATATAAAAGTAAATGCATTTTATTAAATAGCCTATATTAAAGGCCCAGATGTCTGAAGCCATTAATCTGTATATTACTAGTTTAATACATTAAGCTGTATAATGAACATTTAATTAAGCATTTTATTGCTGTATGCACATATTAAATGCATATTTATATATTTAAAGATTCTCTAAATTAAATGACTAAGTGTTTTATTAATAATATGGTTGATCATTTGTAGTTCTGCTGAAAAAAAACATCTCATCTGAGTGAATCTTTTTTATTTTTTTAAAACTAAAAATCAACCCAAATTCCCTCTGGTGTGGGAGGGGGGTCTTTGGCTCCACAATGTGCTGCTGAAAGGTCCTCAACATTTATCCACATGCACTCACCACAATACAACTGATAAAAATGAAGTGCCAAGCAGCGCTTCTAACTTTGTTCAAAACAGAACAAGTTTAGTTTGCAAAACAGAGAGGTTTTTATTGCACACATTTGCAAATATATGGGAAGCTGCAGGGCCACGTCAGGACACCTCTTTTTTCCTGCAGTCCCACTCTAAACAGTGAGAGCTCCCCCATTTTGGGGACATACATATGAATGGATAAACTAAGAGCTGAACTTACTTTAGACTGCCCAGGAACCTTTTACCTCTGGTGATTCAACATGTGGCTTAGGGCTCCTGAAAATTTATCCACATGCACTCACCACAATACAACAGATAAAAAGGAAACGGTGAACAGCACCATCAATTTATAGCTGGATTAGGAAGTACATCCCCAGTCTAAGAGGCCGATTCATTAATAGCGGGAAGGTAGCGACAGTTGAGCGACTGTAGCGGCATTTTCAGAGCACCCGCTAGTAGTCGCTGTGCTTGCCCATTGTACGGTTGTTGATAGCGACTGAGTCGGTGTGCAGTAATGTTGAATACGGGGTGACGAGTCGCTATTTGACAGGTTCCGCGATGTATGGGTGCGCATGATAGCGACTGGTCAGAGCGACCGGCTCCCACCATATTCATCAAAAAATCACGCTCAAAAAATTCTCGCACTGTGAAATGCATGTTTAAACCCCAGAGCGCTGGCGGCGATGTGTTAAAAGTAGTTTTTTAACCCCCAAACCACCAATTTTTAAAGAATTTAGTAATATGAATACAATAATATCAGACCTGTAATATCAATTCTGCACAAATTTTTTTTTTTTTTTTTACCTTAAAAAATCTAACATGGCAGAAGTGGTCACAGAATTTTTCACATTAAAAAAAAAAAAAAACATTAATAACAATTAATTATGAATATTTAAAGATTGTTCCATTGAAATGCATTGGAGAGCTCCAGGTAGCGAGAGGTCATACCTGTCGCTGTTCAAGGTCGGGCGCTGGCGCTGTGGGCTGAGGCTGGAATAATGATGAATAAGTGGCTATCTGGCGCTATCTCAGTCGCTAAGCAGGATCGGCTTGATAAATGTGTGATTGTGGTGGGGAGCCGGCATTCTCGTGGCGGTGCCCGTCATTACTGGTCACTCACCAGTCGCTACCTGTCGCTATTCCTTCATAAATAAGGGCCTAAATTTTCTGCTGGATAACCGCGTCCCTTGGCGGTTGCTCACTCTCTTTCCTAGATCCTGGCTCAGGAAATGCTGATCACCCCCATGATGTTATTTGTTTTACTACAATGTGCTGTACTTTTATATAGTTCAACAACAATGTTTCAGTAAGATATACCAATCTCTTTCCCTTGTCACCAGTATGGAAACGGTGATCATCTCTATGGTGTTATCAGCTGCAATGCAATGCTGTTATATATAGTTCGTCATTATATCAATAAGGTTTTTCAAAACAGTATTTGCAACAATGTCTATCTAAAACCAAATATCATATATATCTTAAGCTGGCACATTTTTAGAACTGTTTTTTAAATCAAAGTCTACACATTCAGGGGTTTTTAGGGATTAGGGATTTTTACATGCTATTGGTATATTATAACATGAGTATATTTTTACATTTTAATGTATTTAGTACATTATATTCCAACAAAGAACAAAAGCATGTAGATAATTCCTGAACATGTAATTCTGTCAAGCTATTTCATTGTGAATTTTAGTATTCCATGGAGCAAAGGTTTGAGCAGGGTTTTATGCCTATCCACATTGCCACTGCCAAAGCCTAGCTTGTGTCTCCACTGATAAAACTTTTTTTTCATCTGTACAAAAAGT
Source organism: Gastrophryne carolinensis (assembly GCA_027917425.1). Lineage (NCBI taxonomy): Eukaryota > Metazoa > Chordata > Amphibia > Anura > Microhylidae > Gastrophryne > Gastrophryne carolinensis. The sequence continues at coordinate 247,877,905 of CM051238.1, forward strand.
CTTATATGGTTTTCCCCTGTCAGTCATAGCCAAAAGCATAGATATCTGGGTAACTGATGCATAATAATGGAACAGTAAAAGATAGCAGCAGCTAAGCAGACAAAGTACTGTAAGAGTAGAAAGGTTTTTTGTAGGTCTTCCAGCATATAAGCAGCTTTTAATGGACACTTTTGTATTTTGTTTTTACATAGGGCTTTAGTCATCAAGGGATAGCGACAGGTAGTGCCTTGTAAGCGACAGGTAGCGGCAGGTGTTTTGGATTAAATCATGTGACCTCTCCTGACCTATTTAAATACATTTTTGAAAATGTTTTTGATTTTTTATATTTTTATGCAAAATTGTTATTACAGGTTTGCTATTAAAGTGTTAATGTCCTTCCATATGTTTTCGCTTTGTTACTAGTGAATAGGTGTTCAAAAACGGACTTTAATCACAGAGCTTCTGGCGCTCTGGGCTACAGCAACACAATTTTGAGGACTGGCGCTGTCACTGACCAGTCGCTACCATTCGCTCCCATATAGCTCTGTACTGGTGTTATAGCGACTCACACATCAAATTCATCAATGCCGGCAGTGACTGAGATGCTCTGTAATAGCGACTCACGGCCGATCAGAGCGACCACTAGCGGTCGCTCTTAGCGCCGCTGTACAGACGCTCATCTGCCGTTACCTGGCGCTAGTAATGAATCAGCCTGATAGTTACAAATGGATCAGTTTTTAAACAAGTTTTACTACTAAACCAAGTCTAACTTTAAGCTTCACTTTAAAATTCAATTATCCCTGTTTTAAACATTGAGATACATAACATGAATTTCAGGAAATGATATATGTAAAAATGTATTTTTGATTTATTCACTTACCCTGAAATTTCAAAACCATTAGGCAGCATTGACGTAATCACCGCTGTGACTGTGTTACAAAATAGATTTCTATCACATTGGGGTTTTTTTTTTGCAAAAACTTCCTTTATATCATATATTTTGGTTAGAAAAAAGAACATGGTCATTTGTTTATGTAGTTTCCAGATTTATATCATTACTGAAGTTTACAAAGTTGCAATTTATGCTACTCTTTAGAATATTTTATTGATGTTTTATTAATAGAACTCTGCCATAAGCTTACAGTAAAGGGGAAAGTCACATTAATCCTTCCCAACAACTAGAGATGAGCGAACCGGTTCGGACGAACCGGAATTCGCTCCGAATTTCAGGAAATATTCGATTCGGCACGAACCCGAATATTTTGTGGTTCGTGCCGATCGAATTTTTCCTGAAATTAAAAAAAAAAAATGCCGGCATGGTGACAGCGGAGCCGGCCGGCGGGCCGGTAAAGCCGGCCGGCCCGCTCCCACCATGCCGGCATTTAAAAAACAAAAAAAAAAAAAAAAAGCATTTTTGCCGGCATGGTGGGAGCCCTCTGATGACGCGCCCTCAGATGACAGCTGAGAGCGGCGCCGGCCTCCACGCTCCGGACCTGCAGGTAAGTGTTTGCTTTTTTTTGAAATGCCGGCATGGTGGGAGCGGGCCGGCCGGTTCCGCTGACAGCGGAGCGGGCCGGCCTGCTCCCACCATGCCGGCAAAAATGCTTTTTTTTTTTTTTTTTTTGTTTTTTAAATGCCGACATGGTGGGAGCGGGCCGGCCGGCTTTACCGGCCCGCCGGCCGGCTCCGCTGTCACCATGCCGGCATTTATGATGGGGAACTTCGTAAAAGTTCGATTCGGCCGAACCCGAATTTCTTTGTGAAATTCGGCGAATCGGCCGAATCGAACTTTTCAAAAGTTCGCTCATCTCTACCAACAACGTTTGGGAAGATGGATCATCCCTGTGAACTGTAGCAGAAGCTGAGCAAGTGGTCAGTAGTGATTATTTAGTAATAATTTTCTTATATACTCTACAAATAGTCTTTTCTACAAGATTGATTCAAGACTAAAGTTGTCAAATGAATTAAAGATATATCTAGTTACTAGACTGGCTATTCTAGCTTCTGCTATATAAAAGATACTTAAAGGTATTACAGTAGAAATTATTCAATATGTTGCAGACTGATATAAAAGCACCAGTAATGATTTCTGAAAGATCAGGCCAAACTTCATCAGTTTTTAATAAGCTCATAGGTGCTAACACAATTTGATATCCTTTACTTGGATTATACTAATGCATGCGTTTCTTCCCCACATAATAGCCCATTTTGGAAAATGAGAATTCAATGGCAACAGAAAAATGCTGGAGCATGTATTGGGAATTGGCTAATTAATGTCAACTGATTAACAATTGCAACTGTAAAAGCCTAATTTGAAATACAGGATACAGCCCCCACACTGAAAAAATAAAATGGGCAGAAAATGATACTGCAACTAAGGTAGTTTGATTAATTCATGAGTTGTGACATTAATCTAAGCATTATATCCCCCCACCCCCGCCTATTGCTTCCCACTTTTCCTATTGGATTGAGGGTGATGGGCTGAGGACAATGAGATTTTAATTCCGAAACAAGCACAGGACTCCCTCCAAAACTGAGAAATAAATCAACCCCCCCCGATCAAAGACAATATTTTGGGGTATACCATGAATGTGGAAAATATGTTTGATAAATAATTGAGCCAGTTCAGGAACAGATGGGAGTTTGGCTAAGGGGACAAAATGTGGCATTTTATTGAAAAGGTCAACTATTACCCAAATGACCATGTCACCTTGTGACCTGGGAAAGCAACAATGAAATCCATGGCAATATGGGCCCATGGCTCACTAGTGAACTCCAAAGGAACAAGTAACCTAGCAGGGGGTATATAGGTTCCTGTGTTCCGAGCATACAATGAACATGCTTCGACAAAAGCAGTGACATTATGTGTGAGAGTAGGCCACCAGACATGATGCTTAGCGAGTCCTCAGGTTCCATCAAGCCCAAATGACCTGATGTTTTAGCATAATGAAACTCTTGCAATACAGATAAATGCATATAAGGGTGCAACAGAGCTAGAAAAATCTGGCACTAATGCACCAACCACACAAGCCAGTAGTTCCTTCTCTTTGTAACCCACCCTTACACTCCCCAAAGTTGTGAGACAATAGGGTGGATTCATGGTTGATTCAAAAATCATTTTTTTTGTGGCTTCTTTTTGTTACAAATGTTTAATTTGTACAGCACCACCTAAAACCCAGCCTAAATGCACTGTAAAGTTTGCCCCCCTTGTCCCCAGCAGTGATTTCTTGTACCTGAAATGATGAAACGCCGACCAATGCCGGAAAAATACAACGCCAATCATTTCAAGGTGGAATAAAATCATAAATACACTGAGTCAAAAAGATGGCGGTATAAAGTGGCGCTCACCGATGCTGGGATAATCGGCAGACGGGTCTAACATTTGCTGCCACAAGCAATCCTAGTGCAACAATCAAAACAAATTAGCATCCTGCACTGCGACTGCTGTAGTCCACAGCGCAGCACCAGAAAGGAAAAATATGTTACCCTCTGCTGCAAGACCATGTTTCACTATTTTTCACTAGTCGTGTGTAGACGTGAATTTCGAAGGAACGTCTAGGGATTTCCCAGGAAAATCACTTTATTCATCAAGCCATAACGCCAGGTAACGACTGGCTGCGACAGGTAACGACAGGTAGCGAACGGTGACCGCCGGGCGCTGTACACAATACCACATTTATCAAAGCAAACCTGGTGAGCGACTCTAACAGCGACACGTAGTGACCGATTCATCCTCACAGACGGCTCACGGTATAACACTGGTGCTCTGGCTTCCAGAGCATCTGGTATTACCTGTCGCTACCTGTCGCTCTCCCATACATTTCAATGGATGATCCTTTTATTCTCTTTAAACACGGTTTTATTTTATTTATTTATTTATTTTTTTAATTATCAATTCATTGTGTGACCTCTCCTGGCCTATTTAAAGTCACTTTTGAAAACTTTTTTGATTTATAATATTTTTATGTAGAATTGTCCTTACATGTCTGGTATTAAAGTGTTCATGTTACAATGTAATAACAATGTAATTCCATATGTTTTCGCTTTGTTACTAGTGGATACATGTTCAAAAACAGACTTTAATCACACAGCATCTGGTGCTCTGGGCTACAACTACCTGATTTTGAGCGCTGGCGCTGTGTGAGGCTATTTTTTTATGAATACGGTGTAAGTCGGTCGCACTGAGCTGGCGCTACTGTTCGCTCCCATACAGCGCTGTACTGGTGTTGAGCGACTTGCACAATATATTCATCAATGTCGGCCAGCGACTGAGACGCTCTGAAATAGCAAACCATGGCCGAGCACAGCGACTACTAGTGGTCGCTCTCAAAGCCTCGCTACAGACGCTCATCTGTCTGCCATTGTTTTTTTCACCAGAGTTTGGGCTTTAACATGAAATGTCTTTTTTTGTATTTTCTTCAGAGCTATCTGAACATCAGATAGTTAACTAGTATTTGAAAAACAACGAATAAAACGTTTTAATGTTGTATTCAATTCGATATATAAGGCTTTTCAAACAACCAAGACACTCCTCAGACACTACGCATACATTTTGAGATCCAGCCCATGCTGTGTTTTCAGCAAGATTTCTTTATTTTTCTAAACCCAATCTGCCCCAGATATTGCCAGCCCATATTTACAAGTACATGCCACCACTTTTGCTTGGCCGAATTGCAGCAAAATGGCAGCAAAATGTCTGTTATCCCCTGAGTTTGACATTACATTCGCCGCGATTTTCCAAACTCACGACACACCGAGGGAAGGAGATAATCATGGAATGCTGAGAATGTAGTAAATGTGTACCAAACCTACCTTTGCACAACTGTACCCACAAATTGAAAAGGAAAACCTGGTAATTGAAAACTACCACAGTACCTCATGAAGGTGATTGAGAGAATTCAAAGACAAAGTTCTGAATTTAAACGCCAATCATATAGATTCTACATACTCATCTCTCCTAACGTTAAAGGAGCAGTATCGCGAAATTTGCATTAAAAAAGATAAATAATTAAATAGCCACACAATAGCTTCTAACATGTGTATAAATAATCTGGCGATAGAAAAAGAAAAAAAAATATGCCTTTCTTTTAAATTGTATAATTACAATGGCTCAGTCCATTTGCTGAATAGGGGGATCTGCTGGGTTGTTTTTAGTGAGCTGCTTCATTTAGCCCACTGGTCTCCTAGCAACACTTTACCTCAGAAGCTGACACTGTAATCAGTGGTAACGGCTGTGTGTGTGTGAGGTGCTGCTTTTGTTATGAGACCAGGTGACTCAAATGTGTAAAATCTATACAAAATAAACTAAACTGACTGAAAATAACTGAAATTCTTCTTTTAATAACTGTGCAGGAAAATCTAAAGGTATTAAAGTGGAACAAAACCCTGAGTGGCCGACCCTGAAGTCTATAAGACCCGGCCATTGACCTTCCCCCCTGGGCATTCTAAATCGGGATGCCCCACTGTGTGAAACAACCACTGGATAACCACAGATCCCCCCATTTTTCTGGCGTGCTCACGCAGATAGTCATTTAGACCGGGCGGGCGGCCAGGAAGGTTACTGCTCAGGCTCCCCATCTGTGTGCAAACAGCGCTGATTGGATGAGAGCCCGCGCATGCACTGTGGGACAGGGAAAGGTACGTTTTCACAGGCGAACTTGGGGATTTCACATATCAGGGCATCCCAAGTCGGGCTTTGCTCAAATCACACAAAGCTGAAAGAAAGATCATATGGAAAAATGAAAAATAAGAATATGAAAGAGAAAATGGTAAACTGAAAGATTCTGCAGCAGAGCCAACATGAAGGGAAAACTGTCAAAATCAGCTAAATGACTTCTAGAGCTTTTCTCTCTGTTTTAGATATGTAAGTTCTGGCCAGGCAATGTTGCAATGTTGTTATCTGATGCTGGACGGCTGCCAGCACTGAACAGCTGATACTTTGATACATTGTTTCACCCCTCTCCTCAGCATGGAACAGGCCAGAGTGTCAGGCTCCGACACTCAGAAGACATATATATAAATAAACATGAGCTATTAGTCTCCAGCTGCTCAACACAAACATCATTTTTTTCTACATTTGTAATTCTTACTCCAACACTTACCTACATTCAAAGTACCATTTAAATATAAGTCACCAAGAAAAATTCGCGATACTGCTCCTTTAAGTGCCAAGCATCTGCATTCTTGCCATTTTCCCCATTGTGGCTAAAAAAAGACACTCGCCTCTGTCCAGTCTCCTCCTCCCCTGGATGCATCCGATTCCCCCTCTGTGGTCTTCACCAGGGCAGAGAGGACCCATTCCCTGCCTCTCGCACCAGGAGTGCAGAAGAACCCACAGCCTATATGGCCTATGTGGATTGGTAGCCCTCAGGGCCAGGTGTCTACAGATTTTCCTGCTATTGCCTGTGCTTGGCCCATGGCTCTTTCATTGTCTGTGCTGGGCTATACAATGTTGTAAAATGCTTTAAGCTTTCCTGGTGGATATAACAATATAACAATATTAGCCAATGCATCCCTGCTCTACATGATCCAGAGGTTACACCATATGTCAGACAGATATAAAGTGACCTTGCAAGTTTAAATTTAGAATGCATATAATTCATGCTACCCACATCTCTTGTCAAGTCAGCTACACTCCAATACAAGCAAAGCTGAAACGGTGTCATTCTCTTCAGTACCTGTATGCACTGCCTTTTAAACATTCTAATGTATCTGTAAACTGACAGTTAAACTGGAATGTTTTGTGCTGATGGCAACCTTTGTATCATCCAAACATTCAGAAGACATTTCTCAAAATGTCATTTTTTTCTTGAATAAGCAAAATGTCTAATACGGTAAACAGACAACATGAAATGCTTATGTTGCAGTATACAATCTATTTTTCCTAAGCAATGAAGCCAAAATAATATTAGAGTGTCTAGATTGATTGTTGGTTAAGTTATATGCTATGTTCAAGTTGTTGTTGATAACAAAAATTAAAACAATGAAAAATAATCGCCATCTAACCCTTTTATTATTATTATTGTTTATTTATATAGCACCATTATCTTCCGTAGCGCTGTACAAAGTAGTAATTACAGACAAGATAGTAATATACGGTACATAGACTATTATAAATACAGAGTTTACAGTGAATATTCTGAGTACAAGATACAATAGGAAAGAGAGTCCTGCCCTTGCGAGCTTACAGCCTAAAGGAAGAGGGGTGGAGACAAGGGGGAAGGATCACAAACAGTCAGTATTGAGCTTTGTGCCCTTTAGAGAATTGCTTAAGCCAGATTGTATGCTTGTCAGAATAGGTGAGTTTTAAAGGCACCTTTGAATGTTTTGAAGGTTGTGGAGTGGCGGATTGGGTGGGGGAGGGGATTCCAAAAGATTGGAGTTGCACGTGAGAAGTCCTGGAGGTGGGCATGTGAGGAGGTGACCAGGGTGGAGACAGGAGAAGTTCAGCAGCAGGGCAGAGGCTACATCTAGGTTGTATTATTGGATTAGAGATGACACGTAGGGACGGTCTGGTTGGAGAGAGTTTTGAACAGATTCGCTGCGGGACTGGCAGCCAGTGTAGGGATTGGCAGAGAGGCGCAGAACTGGAGGAGCGAGAGGAGAGATGGATGAGGCAAGCAGCAAAGTTCAGATTAGGTTGAAGGGGTGCCAACCCTTGCCGCCTTCCCTGCTGTTGCCAGTCATCCTCTGGCCTTGCAGTCTTCTGCACTGGAGCTTCGAATCCTTACTGCCTTTTTTAATGCTACCCATCGCCATCTGAGCCTTGCTGTCTTCCCTGCTCCCGACAATCCGCCTCTGGTCGCCATCTACACCAAAGCCAAGCCCCCTCCAGTTCTTGCTGGTTTCTGCAGTTGATTGTCCCCCTGTCCTCACTGCCTTTTAAATGTTGCTGATCGTCACCTAGTCCATGCGGCCTTACCTGCCAATAGTCCTCTGGTCCTTGTCACATACTGCACTGCAGCTGGTTCTTGCTACCTTCAGAGCTGCTGATGATTACGCTCCAGTCCATGCTACCTTCTCCATTGCCTCTGGAACACATTTGCCGCTTTCTCCACTGCAGCTGATAATCCTTTGGTCCTCACCATTTTCTCCTTCTCTGTTTGCATTGGTAAACACCTCAGACAGTTGGTTAGTTAGCAGAGGCATACGGTAACACAGAGCACCTTGCACCTTGATTTCTCCCCAACATGACATTACATTCATAATATAAATCTCACTAAATTCACTTAATTATGTAAATGTTTTTAATGTTATCCCATTCTCTCTCATGCACTCACCCTGAGTAATCAAATCATCAAAAATAAACAAACATAAATAAATGATAAAAATTAAGACAAGTAAAGAGTTTCTATTTTGCTTTAAGTCTCCCTTCAAGAGGAAATCCACACTAGTTCACTACTGACATTGTGCCTGTACCATTTACCCACCGTGAAACTAACAATAAATATTCTTATAAACCTACTAACTTAATTATAATTGATTGCACTACGATACTTAGGAGTTTATTTAAGAAACTCTAGCACCACATAGTGCCTTATGAATGTCAGGTCTCAGTGCAAATGGTGTATTTTTCAAGTCAAAAATCCAAAGCGCCTCTGCCAGGTAGTGTCCTATCTATCATTAGCCCCGACAATAGGAATACAACAGGCGCTGACGCCCCTTTTCTTTAATGGTAAAATTGCAGTCTTTCGTCTTTTAGCCCATACTGGGGGCCCCTAGTGCGTCAGCTTATACAAGGCCAGAGCTGTGGAAGCGAATGCAAACTGAGCGCTGTGAGCCTCAGAAGAGAGGCTCATCTAGCGCACACAAGAAAATGTAATAAATTAGGCCCCCAGTCCTCTTTGTTGTTAATATGCATGAGGTAGCGGATTTGAGTATCCTCGAAAACTCATTCTTAAATATACTCGAGAGGTTGCTCTTTATTTTTTCACTTTCACTTTATTTTTTGTGCAGATCACTATGGCACGATACACTACTGCCATACACCTTTTTTTCCAGCACAGGAAACACACTGATAGAGTTGAGCAGTCCTCCCCTGTTAAAACAAAATGGTACAATAATAAACAGTCACCTCTTATTTTTCTTTATTCTAGTAGAAAACACAAGCTTGGGTAAACTTATGTTTAGGGTCAGTGTCACCTTGTGCAAGATTTCTGAATGACGACTCCCGCCCTTTCCCCCGAGACACACAGAACAAATGAAAAGCGAGCAACTTAGTAAACATGGAAAAGAGGAAAAGAGGGAGAATGCATAAAAAGACTGAAAGGGGACAAGAGAGAAATAAGAGGAAATGTGCAAAACAGATGGGCAGGCTGATTCATTACTAGTGGCAGGTAGCGACAGATGAGCGTCTGAAGCAGGCATTTCTGAGCGCCCGCTAGTAGTCGATGTGCTTCACTAGTTCAGAGTGACTCAGTCGCCGTGCAGCATTGTTGAATACGTTGTGGGGAGTCGCTATATGAGCAGTACAGCGCTGTATGGGAGCGAATGGTAGAGACTGGTCAGTGCGACTGACTCACAGCATATTCATCAAAAAAACAGCCTCACACACCACCGGCGCTCAAAAATGCTTCAATGTAGCCCATAGCGCCGGAAGCTGTGTGATTAAAGGCTGTTTTTTAACATGTATCCACAAGTAAAATGCAAAAACATATGGAATTACATTGTTATAACATTGTGACATGAACACATTAATGCCAGACCTGTAATGTTAATTCTGCATAAATATCTAAAAATTAAAAAAAAATGAAAAAATGTATTTTTCAAGGCCAGGTGAGATCCCAACATTATTTGAGATTTAAAAAAAAGTAATAATAAAAACACCATGAGAAGTAAAAGAACGTCCATTGAAATGTATGGGAGAGCGACAGGTAGCGAGAGGTAAGACGTGGCGCTCTGCAAGGCTGAACGCCGGCGCTGTACGCTAAGGCTGTGATAATGATGAATCGGACGCTACATGCCGATATCCCAGTCGCTCAACAGAATCAGCTTGATAAATGTGTAATTGCGTGCCGTGCCTGCCGTTCACCTGACACTACCTGTCATTTACAAGGTACTACCTGCCGCTATCCCTTCATGAACAAGGCCCCAAGAGTAGGAAAGGGGGGGTAATATAAAGAGAAGCTGAAAAGAGAGAGAATTGGTGGTAAAAAAAGGAGAATTAAAAACGGAAAGAAAATAAAAAATGACAGGATGACATAGAAAGTGTGAGAGAGAAGGAGATTAAAGGATGGGACAAGAGAAAGAGGAAAGGAATGTTCAAATGAAAGCAAAATGGATGGAATGAAGGAAACCCAGAAAGCAGGAAAATAAATGAAAATCTGAAAAAAGAGGCAGATGGGAGGAAGGAGATGAGAGAAAGATGGAAGGAATGTGGAAACAACATAAAAAAAGGGGAGTGAGTGGAAAGAGAGGAGAAATGGAAAATTGAGGCATTTTGAAATAAGAGAAATAAAGAGAAGGACAATTCAAGAAGAAGAAAAAAAAATTATAAATAAATTTGCAGAAACGAAAGGAGAGAGATAGGAGTATTTTGGAAAGAGAGGCCTGCTGCTCCAGGTGAGAGCTCCTGGCGCCCCCCTGACAGAGAGGTTGGAATAGCGTCCTGTGCGATCGCACAGCTTGCACACCATAAAGCTAGGTAAGTAGCTCCTCCTATTGCTATGGGGGTTATTCATGAAGGGATAGCGGCAGGTAGTGCCTCGTAGCGGCAGGCAGTGGCTGGTGAACACTGGCCGCTGTACGCATAATCCACATTTATGAAAGTGAATCTAGTGAGTGCCTCTAACAGCGCCATGTAGCGTCCGATGTATTATTACAGGCGGCTCAGTGTATAGCGCCGGTGCTCTAGCTTCCAGAGTGCCAGGTATTACCTTTCGCTCAGTGTCGCTCTCCCATACATTTCAATGGCCGTTCATTTGCCTCTGTTTAAACAGCGCTGCAAGCAAACACTTTTTATATTTTTATGCAGGATTGTCATTACAGGTCTGACACTAAAGTGTTAATGTCACAGAGTTAAAACAATGTAAGTCTATGTGTTTTTGCTTTGTTACAGGTGTATATGTGTTCAAAAACAGACTTTAATCACACGGCTTCTGGTGCTCTATGCTATAGCGACAAGATTAGAGCACAGACGCTGTGTGTGTGTGTAGTTTTTTGATAAGTATGGTGTAAGTCTCTGAGCGTCGGTCGCATTGAGCTGGTGCTACCTTTTGCTCTCTGCAGCGCTGTACTGGTTTTAGAGCACCCAACATACATCACATTCATCAATGCGGGCCAGGTTACTACAGCGACTGAGGCGCTCTGTTACAGTGCCCGATACCCGCTTACAGCGTCTACTAGGGGTCGCTCTAAGCGCCGCTATACAGACGCTCATCTGCCGATACCTGGCGTTAGTAATTAATCAGCCTCCACGTAGCATACTTTGTATTTGTATTAATAGACCCATTTTTTCAACAGGGCGGTTTTATTAAAAATTGTTGTTCTGTTGTACTGTTTGTTACTCAGATATTAGTTGACAGATATTTTATCCATTTCTATCAGGTCATTTGTAAGATATCTTTAATAAAAATACTTCTGAATAGGGGATTAATTCATTCACAAGTGGAGACCCTTTAAACCAGCTCAAAATATAAATTTGGGAGCATCTTCTATACATACAGATGAAGTATATGTGTGCTTCCACAAAACAGTATATAAAAGCCCTCTTTGGGTAATTTAATAAGGTGCTTTGTAATGTTCTGTTCTTATAGGTGTTTGTGTTTGTGTGTGTATATATATATATATATATATATATATATATATATATATATAGTATTTTTTAGTATTTTTACTTGAAAAACTTTGACAGCTAATTACACTGTCTGGTAACTGAAGCTTCCTATTGAAATGTGATAGCATTCTCTGTCATGTTTCTAACAAAAATTCAGATTCCATGCCAGCAAGCTATTGATGAATATAATTTCTCATAATTTCGCTCCAGTGGTTTGAGAGTAGGGCAGGTAATAGTCTTTTATTACAAACTTCCTTCACCACTCAGACTAGCAATTAGTCTTCAGCCATGCTTCACGACCCCTGACTGCCTGTGTGTTGGCTTTGATCAGAACTTTGCTCACTGACACACATCTAATAACCAAGAGTGGCACAAACTTAGCTATCACAAATGTGATTTATGCCCAGCCTATATCCTGTGCCAAATAGAGGTGTAATTACCTGTTACTCTAAATCCTAGATTGACATTAGCTCTTGACCTCTTAGTATTTTAATGCATCCTGAAGCCTGTCTAACTATAGGATGTAGACAACATACAGATGGATGGGACTTTGTAGCATGAAGTAAGTAGTACGTCCACTCAAAAGAGCCTTCCAGTTTTTTTCATAAAAACTGTAAAAGGTCATGGAGGTCATATTGGACAAACATTCCTGCTGAAGTATTCATTAAGAATTTCCCATGCCTAAAGGAAGCTTATAATACACCTATGCCTGAAACGATTTACTAAATGTAAAGGTAAACAGCAGATAACATAGTCCCTTTGAAGAAAAATCTATTACAAGCACAAATTAACTATACAAAATAGTTGGATCCCTAACTGCACTGTTACTTGAGAAAAAATAAGTTAGATGTCTATTCTGCATAATGAAATAGCAAAATAGCTACTTATCTGTTTTACATTCTAGTGAATTTTATTTTTAATGGAATTCATTTTTAATTTTTAGGTCTTAAAGAGCTATTCTCTGACTAAAGTAGACCTACACCCAAAGAGCATGCAGCAAAATTGTGCACAAACCACAAAACACAGAGATTAAAACCGGACCTTCACCCTGAATAAGAGCATATCTTATATATTTACCCCACCCTGTAAATACAGATTGCCCAAATTAAAAATCATCCTACCTGCACCTATTGCCTTTTCTGAGCTGATGGAGGCCCATGGAGTCTCAGGCGGTCTGCAAACAAGAAATGTCTTCTGACTGTGTCCCTCTGCATTCTGGGATTTCTGTCCATTTCCTGACCCGGCTCTGCTCTGTCTGAGTAAAGCACAGCTATGACCCCCCCTGCACTTTTGCCCCCACTCCTCTCCTCAATATGGGATGCTTCTGAGGCAAGATGGTGGCACCCCTATCCTAGAGTCCTGACCAGAGTTGCAGCCCAGCAGAGGAAAGAATAAAAAGTAAGCAACAAAAAAATGTAAAATATGTGCGATTTAACAAACAAAAATCAGACAGTCCCCCAATATGGCTGCCAGCCTGCGTCTAATTTAACACTAGCATCATATGGGTCACAGTGCTGGGTAGTGGCTCTGTAGGTTAAGATCCCATAGAGCGCAATGGGCAGAAATGTATTGAAGTGTTTTATGCTTATTAATAATATTACACTTATTTGTACAGAACATGCATTGTGACTTGTCACAATGTTGGACAACAACACAAAACACAGCCTAAACGCACCGTTAACTGTGTCTCCTTTGTCTCCAGAAGTGATATCCTATATAACTGTAATGATGAAACGCTGACCAGCGCCAGAAAAATTCATGGCAATTTTTTGGGGGTGGCAAAAATTTATAAATACGCTATGCAGTGCTGAAAAGACATCGGTACAAAGTGGCGCACACTGGCAATGTTATAATCGGCCGCTGGGCCCAACAGTCCCTGATACTGGCCGGCCAATACCTATAGTGCAACAATCACAGCTAATAAGTTAACATCGGGTGCTGTAACTTTCAGTGCCATTCCAAATAGTAGCGGCAAAAAAGAAAGATGCCGGCACTCCAAAACTAACGCTATAGCCACTAGAAAGATGGTAAATGTTTTGTAATGATCTTAAACCCTCAACAACAAATGTAAATTAAAATATTAAAACAAATAATTCAAATCTTTTGATATTAAAAGAAATGCACAGAATTACAGCACAGCAATCTGGAATCTTTTTGAAATGAGTGAACAAGGAACCGATTGTGCTGTGTATTATTTAAGTATATGAGCATTCACGTATTATTTTATAAAATAGCTGGCTGATGTTTTCTATGTAATACAAATTACTACATTGAACATACTGTCTCAGATGGAGCCAGATTAGGGTCTTATGACTGAAGATTTGGAATGCAGATGAGTTAAAGCTATCATAAAAAGTGGCACCCATCCCAAAAATAGACAGGCGTATGATGCAATTCAAATAGAACGTTTCACAATAATAGATCATCCATGGCTGAGTAAGAAATAATCATAGGTGCTATTCATCTTCATAGGTGATACATTTTTATTAAATGTGTGTGTTATGAGTAATTGGCATATTATACCCCAAAGCAATGATAATACATTAGGGTTGCTTCAGTGCCAAATGAATTTGGACAAAAATCAAGCTCACATGAATTCTCATGAGGATTTTTTTTGGGTGGTATATGATGCAGAGAACAGAACCAGATAATATTTTCTGCATGCAAGAGATGGTGGGATTTCACATGCTATAACAGTGCCCAGGCAGGGTAGAGGGGCCGGCATTTCACCTGCCAGGACCGTTATTCCCTTATTACACATGCCCTCTGTTGGAGCCTAGGGGGTGTGGAACAGTCCGGTGCCCTTCTTTATGGGCACAAGGGCTGGTAAAATGGCTGGTTGTCTCAGGGAGGGTGTATGATTTTTATACATTTTTAACTGAAAAGAGAAAATTTACTGCAGGTATTTTTTTATTGAAAAAAGTGTGCCGGCATTTGCTGGGAAAGGCTTCTGTCACTGAAAAAAGACAAGATTATGAAGCAGACTTTTTACTCATGTGTAATCAAACACACCCTGAATCCACTCGATTCAGGGTGAAATCGACTTTGAATTGTTGAGAGTGTTTCATGCTGAATTTTTCTGCCTTGCAGATTGTATCAACATGTCCGAAATTATTTGCAGATACAATCCGCAAAAAATTGGTCTACTGAATCAGGAGGCAATCAAATTTAGCAAACTTTTACAAAAAAGAGATTGCATTTTAGCATGCTGCTTTATTAACGCTATTAAAGTGGAAGTCACCTAGTAACATCGGGTGCTTGGCAGAGCCATCCTTGAGAGAATGCACAGAGTGGCAGGTCTGTCACCCAATCCTGTGCATCAGTGTGACTGTACTGGTCTATCAATAAAGTCCAACTGCCACTCAGACATTCAGAGTGTTACCCCTTGCTGTAATCAGCAGAGGATTGGTGAGTTCCTTATCTGGCGATCAGGTGAGTTATTTATTTTAATGCCCAAATTGAGCTTAGCACAGTGAGAGGGAGGGGTGGCTGCAGGGAGTTCTGCTTTAATTCTGAGGGGTGAAGTTAAATCAGTAAAATTCTGTCTAGGCTAAAAAAATAATATAGTCATCTTTTATCCCCATGCAGCTTTTCCATCCCAATATGAATGTTAAAAACATACCATCCGCGTGTGTTCTGGGAGAATCCTACAGAGGGTACATGCTAAGTCAGAGCCTTACACATGCTAACCATTGCAGTAAGAGGAGTAAACGTGCTTCTGTCCCTGAGACTGTTGTGGAGGGTCGTGTAATGTCCCTTGACAGAGGAATCCTAGTATGTGTGCAAACTGTGGGACTTGATCTCTGCTTACCTTTCTGTTTATTCTACTGAATTTAGTTTTATTTCTTTTATGCTAGAACAGTGTTTCACAACATGTTGATTTGGTTCACTGTATTTTATCATGGTTCCTACTTGGGCTGACTGAGGGGACTTCCTTTTGACTTGAGACTAGAATGTTATACTCAAGTTCATAGTAGCCTCCCAAAGCTGGTTCTCGGTTTCTTTAAAAGATACCAAGATCCTGTGACACAAACCCTCCACTCTCCTGCCAGGACCATATTTTTATGCGGTGTCTGCAGGAATCTCCTAATTATCATAAGAACAATAAACCTTTGCAGGTGCCTATTGATACCATAGGCATTTTCAGAAGCTGTTTCTGCTGAGTTTTGCTGCCTCCAGGTCCTCCAGCCTCTGGCATAGATAGATGCTTCCTCCCTGCCACCGCCAGATCTCTGTCTCAGTCTCCAGATGCCACCACCTGCTGAGGGACAGGATAATACAGCACATACCACACTGAACTTGTGCATTTCCACCACAGAGAAGCAATGTACAATGTAAAAGGAGCCTCATAGTTACTTTCCCCATACTGAAATAAAAAGTACATTTGCACCCTACATTTTCCTGCAGCTTACCATTTAAAGCGGGACCCTAAACCAAGCAAACTCTTTCCCACCGCTACATAAAAAGGTATACTTACCTTTTGCTCAGAGAGCTCTGTGCAATAGGGGACCGGGCACTGGCTGCATTTAGGTGGGACAGCTGAGTCAACACCTACTGGGAGATGCAGCACTGCAATGTGCAGGTGCTTCCAGGTTCCCTGTCAAGGTGAGTATTCTGAAGGGACATTCCAGGCAAAAGGTTAAATTAGCCTGCTTAATATTTCTTTCTCTCTGCCTTCTGCTGCGCCTTCTCAGCAGCAGTGCACAACTAATCCATGTATGTCTCACAGATGAGGCAGCAAGTACAACAGGGTTTTTCAGGAATGCCAACTGCAAATAAATTAAAGTTGCAGCCCCTGACAGTCAGCACAGGGCAAGCAGAAAGCAGAATAATTTAGCCTTTTGTCTGGAATGCCCCTTTAACCTTTTAACTACCAGCCTGCCTAGAGATTTTGCCTCTATTTTGCACTATACATGTTTAAAGTTAAGTTAAATCTGAAAGAGCAAGGTCCCCCCGAACAGAACAATAACCAATATGTATAGTTACTTTTAAACAAAGCATGCTCATAAGAGTAGTTTTACTTTAAAATGTCAGCAATGCAGAGAAAGTGTGCACCTTGTGCTTTTTCAAACGAAACAACTCTTTACATTTAAAATTTCCTGAAAGTACACACTTTAAGATTTCTAGGTGTACCCAACTTGTTGTTGTGGGCACATCTTTCTGGAAGTACTCCTCAATGGATTCTGTGGTTGCACAGGGTTTCCCTAAAAAGTGTGTAAAAAACAGAATAAAAACACATTTTCCTAAAAAAACAATATGCACACCAGAAAAAAACAAGCTAAATCTGAAAGCACAAAGTCCCTTGAACAGAACAATAACCAACATGCATCAACCCCTTTACTGACAGCCTACTACCCTTTTACTGACAGTCTACTTGAAATTTTGTGCTATGTATTGTTAGGTTCGTACCCTAAGTGGGCACAGCTTCTACTTCTGTTGTCAGAGTCCAAATCATTCTAAGAGTGAATAAGACACAGAGACCACTGTGTAGTAAAGACTCAAAGGGCATCTGGAGCAAATGTGCCCTTTTTGTTTATTTCCAGCTGCTAATATACTACAAGCAAAGTAGGCATTACTAACATATTGCTTATACATTGAATCATTTTCATTGGTCATCTGGCACGCCCCTTTCTCAGTATATACCCCATAGGGAGTGTCAGACTTTTTCTTGTAATTTTATTGTTTGTCTGACCCTCTCCCAAGTCATGACCTGGGAAAAGTACAAAATATGAAAACATTTCTTGGGATGATATGAGTTATGGCATCACAGGCTGTATTTTGGCTAATAATGTTGTGAAGGCTAAAACCTTGAAGAGAAGAAGCGGTGTTCACACAATAAAGTACAGATAATAGACATTCTTCAGAAAAATCACCAGATGCTTGTTTGCTCAAAAGTCAAAAGTATTCATGTTAATTGCAGTCAGGTTAAAAGCTTTACTGTTTAACCCTATCAATTCCCCCCTTTGACATCTTCATCTGAATAAAATTGGTCTGGGTCCTCAAGGAAAGGTGATAGTGAATTCTTTCCTCAGGTACTTTCCCAAACCGGCGAGTTGTCTGGGGGAGTTTCAGATCTTCAAAGCTGTCTCCATCCCCTAAATACTCGAATTCACATCCTTTCCAGGAAGAGTCCCTCATCATCAGATGGAGTGCCAATAAGGATTTTCTGTAAAGCAAACAAACTAGAGTTAGCAAGCCGATATCTAGGCATTAATAATATCTTTTACTGCTTTTTCCTTTTACTAATTTATTTACCAAGCATAATGCTAGCTTAATAGAAGTATAAACTATGAATATTAGCATAAAACCCATCAGTAAATACATGCCAATAGACTTCAGTATTCCATAAAACCAATTTCCAATACTTCCAAAGATTCCACTCATACCTTGGAAAGGGTTCCACCCATCCTTTCCAATATCTCTTGCTCTATTTTGCAATTCTCTTACTTTTTCTACATGTGCCTCTACGGCGTCGCTATCATCATCTATCCAGGTACAACAATCATCTCCGATAAAGGTACAATACCCACCTTGACTGGCCAATAGATAATCTAAGGCCATCTGGTTCTGCAATACCATCTTTCTCACTTGTCTCAGTTCTAGATTACCTAGATTTACCGCTTGCATTGTTTCATTGAGCATTGTATCTATCAGGGTGGAGAAATTATTCAGTCTGATCATCATCTCCATACCCCATCCTGTCCATTCCGGAGTTAAAGCCCACCACATGTCACTAATAGTGAACAAACTCCTTTTAAATCTAAGACGTACTGTGGCCTCCATCTCTGCTTTCACGGTGTCATTGTATATTTTAATACCTGGCATTACTTTCCCTAGGTAACACGTACCTTGTCCATTTGTGGGAATCCATGCATATGCCCTTCTACCACTTATGAAATAGATTCCACTGTTTAGTATTACTGAATAATTCTGAAAAACTGCTGTTAGCAATTATGTCATTTTCATTGAAGCATTGAACATTTCATTATTTGTGTCATTGTACTTTGTTATCTCAGTGCCATTTATGGTTACATTGTGGAAGGATACCCCTGCTATAGTGAGATTGGTGTGGGCAGCTGTACAGTTGGACCTTCCTAGTATTTTTGAACCCGGTCTAGAAATGTTAAGACACAAACCTGGTGACAGGGGGACGGAAATCACTATGAGGAAACTGGGTTTTGATTTCCTTTCCTCCGTCACAGTCTCTGAAGTTATTACCTTGTTAATTTCACTAAATTCATCTGGTTGCAGTGGGATTGCTACCCATGGAGCCCCAGTTGATTGTCTATATTTAGCACTACACACCCAACAGTTGGTTCTGTTTGTAAGGTTTGCTGCTTGTAGGTGCATTCTAGCAAAACTATTGTCTTTCATCACTTCCCTGAGGGCAGAATTAATAAATTTCCAAGCTACTATTAAGTATAAAATACAACCCTTCATGTTCCTGATTTAGTTGGAGCTAGTTTACAATGACTAGCATGTATCCAAGAAGACTTCCCTTCTAATTTCACAGAGGTAGGTGTAGTCAGTAGTACTTGGAAGGGTCCTTCAAAGCGGGATTCAAGTGGTCTTCTTGAATGCTTTTTCACATAGACATAGTCTCCAGGATTTAGTCTGTGAGTTCCTGTAATTTGTTCAGGATCTGGAAGAGAATCAAAAACACTTTTGTGCAGTTTAGTGAGATGTTTCTGTAACTGTATGACATAATCTGTCAAACTGTCTGCTTTCAATACAAGACTTTGTGGGAAGTATAAACCTGTTCTTGGTGCATTTCCAAACAATATCTCATAAGGAGACAACCCTGTTTTCCCTGTAGGGGTGTACCTTATTGAGAACAAGACTAGTGGCAGGCAATCAGGCCATGGTTTATTTAACTCCTTCATAGCTTTCTGTAATTTCAATTTAATAGTGCCATTTAGTCTTTCTACGCTTCCAGAACTCTGTGGGTGATAGGGGGTATGGAACGCTTGTCGTATCCCCAACATAGCCATGACATTCTGCATAATCTCCCCTGTAAAATGCGTTCCGCGGTCAGACTCTAGGACCTCAGGTACCCCAAAATGTGGTATCAGTTCTGTAATCAATTTCTTAGCTGTAGTCTTTGCTGTGGCTGATTTCACTGGATATGCTTCTGGCCAACCTGAAAACAGATCTATACACACGAGCACATATTCAAAGGGCCCACTTTTGGGAAGCTGTATATAGTCAATTTGCAATCTTTGAAATGGATATAGGGACTTCGGCTGGTGTTTACGGGGTGTCTTAATAACCTGTCCTGGATTTTCGGACAGACAGATGCTACAGGCCGCACAATATCTTCGTGCAGCTACACTGAAACCAGGTGCTATCCAATGGTTATTGACTAGTCTTACCATGGAGTTAGCACTCAAATGGGTGGGGAGATGAGTCAGGGCTGCTACCTCAGGAAATAGAGAACTAGGCAAGCACAATCGGTTCTCCTTCCTCCACATCCCATCTTCCTCAGCTGCTCCCAACTTTTCCCATTTCTGTTTCTCCTCCTTTGTAGCCTGTTTTTGTAAGATCTTTAATCGATCCATACTTACCGGTTCTTCTCTTAGAGCTCTCATTTCTTCACCCTTAAAAGGAATCAAAGCTGCTTGTTTGGCTGCTAAATCAGCCTTTTCGTTTCCCCGAGCCTCTTTGCTTGTGCCTTTTGTGTGTGCAGCTACCTTAACAATAGCTACTTCTTTAACCTGATTCAGATTGGTCAGAATTTCCTTAACTAATTCTGCATGCCTTATGGGAGTTCCTGCTGCTGTTAGGAATCCTCTTGCTTTCCACAAGTGTGCATAATCGTGCGCCACACCCTAGCTGTAGGCCGAATCTGTGAATATATTTCCAGTGGTATCTTTTAACAATTTTAGGGCTACTGATAGGGCAGTGAGCTCTGCTTCTTGTGCAGACATATGTGGTGGTAATGGTCCTGCCTTTATAGTCTCATATTTTGTGACTACTGCATATCCTGTATGGAATTGGCCTTTGTCATCAGCATATCTACTTCCATCAACAAAAAATTCACTCTCAGGATTCTGTAAGGGTTTGTCATGTACATGGGGTAAGCCCATGGTTTCTTGTTGCATTAACTCTATACAATCATGACAGTCATCTAAGTCCTCAAATTCAAGAAAATTTTCATCCTGTTTCTCATTCCCCCCCCCTTCTGTATGGGGAGTAGAGTGGCAAGATTCAGACTTGTGCATCTTTTGAATTTAATGTTAGGGGGTAAGAGATTGTTTGTAAGAGCTTTCATTGACGGGTTAAAAACCCCAATACGGGAAAAACTAAAAGCTAGTACCCCAGACTGGAGAACTACCCAATTGCCAGCCCCCCTATTGGCCAAAGCACAGGGTATAGAAATGGATCTTGCTGACAACAAAGTAAAGAAAATTATGGTGGCTCAAACATCAGATAATCAAGAAACAGCAAGGCAGGACAGCAGGTTTAGAAGAAAACCGCCTACATGTTACTACTGTAACAAGCTTGGGCACATGAAGAGAAATTGCCGAAAAAGAATCGCTGAAGAGGGGAAAGAAACCTCTGGGTCTGAGGCTAAGGAAAAACAAAGAAATGAGACCGATTGACTAGCGTCAGTCTCCTTAGATGTGTCTGCCAGATCCCCTTTGGTCCCAGTGATATTGGAGGGAAAAGAAATAGAATTTCTGGTAGACACAGGAGCCACTAGGTCAGTAGTTAATTCCCAAGCATTTACACCTGATCAAGTATCTGAAGATACACAAATTGCTACTGGATTTGAAGGCTTACCTAAAGTATTGAGTGTTACTAAGCCTTTGAGGGGGAGAATAGGACCCCACATGTTTATATCAAAATTCCTGATTTCAGACACTGCCCCCACCTGCCTGCTCGGAGCAGACATATTGCAAAAGTTATCAGCAAATATAAGTTATAATGAAGATGGTCTGGTAACATTAACCCTGCCAGATCAAATTGAAGAATTAGATGTTTGCATGAGAATACAGGCAGAAGAAATCTATACTGTTGAATGTGCAGAAGGACAGGAGGAAAACCCGAATCTGACATCAGTCCCCGGCTCTCTATGGTCAGAATCGGGAACTGATGTTGGACTTTTACTGGTAGCACCGGTGGAAGTACTGATCAAGCCTGGTGTGACTTTGCCACAGTTGAAACAGTACCCCTTATCTGCTGCACAAGAACAAGCTATAGGGGAACAAATAGGAGAACTATTGAAGAAAGGAGTGTTAATTGAACTAAAGTCAGGAGCAAATACACCCTTGTATCCTGTCAAGAAAAAGTCTCTAGGTCCAGGACAGCCTGTCCAATACAGGATGGTACAAGACTTGAGGGCCATCAATAGTATATTGGCCCCACTTACCCCGGTAGTACCAAACCCACACACTCTATTGTCCCAGATCCCAATCACAAGTAGTTTTTTCTCCTGTGTGGATTTAACTGGAGCCTTCTTCTCTGTACCATTGGCCCCTCAATCTTACCACCTTTTCGCTTTTACATTCCAATCACGTCAGCTGGGATGGACACGGCTCCCAATGGGAATGTCTCACAGCCCCACCCTTTATTCCCTGGCACTACAGTCAGTATTAGAAGCCTGGGAGCCACCCCCTAATTGTGTCCTTCTGTTGTTGCCCAGATAAGTCCACTTGTGAACAGGCCACGGTGTCTCTATTGATTTTTCTTTCAGACAATGGTTGCAAAGCCAGTAAACAGAAACTCCAGTACTGTCAGCAACAAGTCATCTTTTTAGGTCATTGTATTTCACAAGGCACTAGACACCTCACTAAAGACAGAGTGGAAATCATTAGAAATATGTCTCCACCTAAGACTCACAAACAACTAAGAGCTTTCCTAGGCCTCATCTCATATTGTAGACAATGGATTATGCATGCTAGCGCTGCTATGCAGCCTCTATATGATTGTGTTAAAACCACACCCTTTTGCCTAACCACTGAGGCTAAAGAGTCATTTGACAAACTGAAGCTGGCAGTCACACAGGCACCAGCTTTGGGACTCCCAGATTATACTAAGCCCTTCACACTTATGGCTACTGAAATAACAGGACACGCAACAGGGGTCCTTACTCAATTACATGGCCAGAAACAAAGACCAATAGCTTACTATTCTGCACATTTGGACCCTGTTATGCGTGGTTCACCTTCATGTGTCAGAGCAGTAGCAGCAGTTTCACTGTTGGTAGATAAAGCCGCTGAAATTGTATTGGATAATGAACTCACCGTTTCTACCAATCATGACATTCATGGGATACTATCACAAGTAAATCCTAAACACCTCTCCATGGCACGTCAACTTAGACTACAATGCACCCTTCTCTTACCCCCTAACATTAAAAATCACCATATGCTTGTTTGCTCAAAAGTCAAAAGTATTCATGTTAATTGCAGTCAGGTTAAAAGCTTTACTGTTTAACCCTATCAGTATGTTTAACTGTGATTTTTGCAGCTATTTCCAGGAAAATTATATTGATTTTCTCCTGCAGAGTTGGGATTTTAGCATGAAATGTCCTGTTTGATTTTTTTCCATTCTTTAAAAATAGTTTTGTGTAAAAATGTAAAAAAAAAAAAATATATACGAATACGAATACTTTATTGGTCGCCAAGTATGTACAGAATACAACATGGAATACTTTTTGGAAGGGAGGTTCTCCATAGAGCTTAAACAAACGCTAGACCTACGACTATATACATATATATATATCAACAGTAGCTAGTTTTACATCTTTACATATTTACAGTGGAACTATGTACATGCAATGATCCATTAAGTGGCTGGGGATCAGGGGTTTTCCAGGAGTCTTAGAGGTGGTTGTTCAGGGCTTTGACGGCTAGCGGGAAGAAACTGTTTTTATACCGAGAGGTTCTGGTCGAGATGGCCCGGTACCTTCGTCCAGATGGTAGAAGATTGAAGAAGGGGTTGCCTGGATGTGTGCCTACTATTCTCTTTGCCTTTGAGCGGATCCTTTCCCTAAATTGTTCATCTAGGTCCGGTAGGGGACACCCTATGATCCGCTCAGCGGTCCTGGTGATCCTCTTCAGCCTGATCTTATCCTTGGCAGTAATCCCACAATACCAGGTAGTGAAGGAAGAGCTCAGGAGTGAGCCTACTGCGCCGATGTAGAAGGTCTTCAGGATCCTTTTGGACATTCCGAATTTCGCTAGTTGTCTAAGGAAATACAGTCTCTGTTGAGCCTTCTTTAGGACAACGGCGGCATGTCTACTCCACTTCAAGTCATTAGTGATCACTGTTCCGAGGAATTTTGCACTGGTGGCGATATTGACCTCATCCTTACCCATGGCGATGGGACGGTGTGCTGGATGGGACTGCCGGAAGTCGACAATCAGCTCAACCGTTTTCTGGGTGTTCAGGATGAGGTTATTCTCATCACACCAGGTTACCAGGCTATTTATTTGTGTTCTGTACGGAGTCTCGTCTGTGTTGCTGATAAGGCCTACTAGGGTGGTGTCGTCTGCAAACTTGATGATTTTGATTGATGGGTCTGTTGACGTGAAGTCGTTTGTGTATATGGAGAAGAGGAGGGGGGACAGAACGCAACCTTGTGGTGCGCCTATGTTTGTAGTTCTGCTTGAAGAGATAAAGGGACCTAGTTTGACTCTCTGGGTTCTGTTTGTTAGAAAGTTGGTGATCCAGTCAGAGAGATCTGGTGAGATGCCCAGTGTGAGCAGTTTCCTTTTCAGAATTTGGGGATCTATAGTATTGAAGGCGGAAGAGAAGTCTACGAATAGGAGTCTGGCGTATGAGTTGGGTTGATCCACATGATTTAGTGTGAGTTGCATTGTGTGGTTGACCGCGTCATCTGCAGATCTATTCGCTTTATACGCAAACTGTAGTGGATCCCACTTTGAGCCGATAGCCTCATTTAGGACTGGTATTATCAAACGCTCGAAGACTTTCATCACCACTGGGGTCAGAGCGATGGGTCTGTAATCGTTCAAAGCTATGGCAGTTGCTGTTTTAGGAATTGGGATAATGACTGAGTCCTTCAGGCAGTTCGGGACTATGCCCGCCTTCAGTGAGCCCCTGAAGATATCTGTAAGGATTGGGGCCAGCTGTTCCGCACACACTTTTAGGCACGTTGGAGAGATCCCATCAGGGCCAGATGCTTTCTTGGTGTTGAGCGTGAGTAGGATCTTCCTTACATCTGACGTTCCTAAGTTTAGTTCGGGCATAGCCATCCTGTTGGGTGTACTACTCATCATTGGAGGGGGGTTCACTGTATTTTTCCTTAGCATCATTGTATCAAATCTGCAGTAAAACTGATTCAGTTCTTCTGCGAGATCCATGCTCGGGTAGATAGTAGGGGCGGTGCCCTTGAAGTTTGTTACTTGCTTAACACCCGCCCATAAGGCTCTTGAGTTGGATTTTGAAAAAGTATTTTCTAATTTATGCGAGTATTGTCTTTTTGCTGCTTTTATCTCCTTGGTAAGGAGATTTCTATATTTCCGGTACTCAGTAAGATTGCCTTGTTTGTGTGCTGATTCTTTTTTCTTCCTTAGGTTTTTGATCGTACTGTTGAACCAAGGTTTGTTTTGTGGTAGTTTCTTAAAGGTCCTGGTTGGAATCAGCATGTCTTCGCAGAATTTGATGTACGACGTGACCTTGTCAGTCCAGTCATTGATGTCCATGGTGTTTTCAAAGATCTCCCAGTTCGTTGTGTCGAAGCATGCTTGTAAGTTGGTCGCCGCTTCAGCTGTCCATCTTTTTGAGGTGATGAGTGAGGGTCTGCAGAATTTCAGTTTGTGCCTGTATGCTGGGACTAGATGTATGAGTGCGTGATCTGAGTGGCCTAGTGCGGCTTTGACTACAGGTTTGTAGGCACCTTTGATGGTGGTGTAGCAGTGGTCTAGGGAGTTCGTTCCTCTGGTGGGGCAGATGATATGCTGGAAGAACTTAGGGAGTTCCGAGTTTAGTTTTGCCTGGTTGAAATCGCCCAGTACGATGATGAGGGCTTGGGGATGTTCCTTTTCGCATTCAAGAATGCAATCGACCAGACCGTCTAGAGCGGGTTTTGCGGATCCACGTGGTGGGATGTAAACCCCAATCAATATGAATGAGGAGAATTCCCGTGGGGCATAAAAAGGTCTGCAGTTTAATGCTAGTAATTC
Source organism: Gastrophryne carolinensis (assembly GCA_027917425.1). Lineage (NCBI taxonomy): Eukaryota > Metazoa > Chordata > Amphibia > Anura > Microhylidae > Gastrophryne > Gastrophryne carolinensis. The sequence continues at coordinate 247,903,810 of CM051238.1, forward strand.
AAGGTGTGTGGAGCAACTTTGAGCCAGGATATTTGTGTCTTTACACCAATTTGAGTTCACAAAGAAACATACGCCCCCTCCTCGCGATTTTTGCGCTAGAGCACAATTCCTGTCTGCTCGGATGATATTGAAGTTAGGGAGTTCCAGGGCTGTATCCGGTATGCGATCATTTAGCCATGTCTCAGTGAAGCAAAGGATAGCAGAGTTTGAAAATTCTGCATAATTCCTGCACAAAATTTGTAGTTCTTCCATTTTATTTGAAGGGAACGCAGATTTGCCAGGTGTATCGACGGAAGTGCCGAACGTAGACCTCTCCTTTTTAGTCTTACCAAGATTCCTGCCCTTTTTCCTCTCCGTCTTCTTTTGGCACTTAGCTTGTTCACCTTGGCAATGTGGTCTGTGACAAGGATTCTTAGGGCAGAGAAGGATGTCCATCCGGGAGCAGATGTATTTAGAAGTGTTTCCCTGGAGTATGTGAGGCACATTTTGGTTGGGAACAGGACGCCGGTGGTTTGTGGTATAGGTTGGTAGGTTGGGCTAAAAGGAGAATTCTAGAGGTTCCGGAGTTGTAAGTGTATCCCAGTGGGGGTGGGCGTTTTTTGTTTTGTTACCCGGATTGGGCTAGTTTGGGTGGTATGTGGTTGTTGTGGGTATATGAAAGTGGTTGAATATTTTGAGTTGTAGGAGGGATGGCGTTTGACTTTGTTACCTGATTGTCTGATTGGGGGGGTTTGTGGTGGTTGTGGGTATATGGATGGGGGTGAGTGTTGGAGGGGTGTTAGTGGTGGTTGACGGAGTGTGTGTGGGTGTAGGATGTGGTATGTTGACCTGAGATGGGGGGTTGGTTGGGGATGGATAGTGTGACGGAGGTGTCTGTGTGGGTGTAAGATGTGGTATGTTCACCGGAGATGGGGGGTTGGTTAGGGATGGATTGTGTGACAGAGGTGTCTGTATGGGTGTAGGATCTGGTATGGTGACCGGAGATGGTGTTTGGTTAGGGATGGATTGTGTGTCAGTGGTTGTCCGACGGGGAGGCTTGCAAGGGTCTTGTGGTTATTGCGGGGGGGGGGGGGCTGGTGGTTATTCCTCAATTGGTATATGTTTGTGGTTCAGGAACTAGACTCTTTTGCTATGTTAGCTTTGTTTGATGTGCCTTAATATGTTGTTATTACTCCAGTTCAACTTAATAGATGCGCAGGTTTGCGTAACGGTTGTTTGTTAAGGCTTGTGTGCAGGTTTTCGTGAGGGTTCTTTCCTTTGAGTACTTGTGCTTGTGCAGGCCAACATAGGCGTGAACTGAAGTGCTTGCTGTTTGTGACGCAGTCAGGGATGTCCGCCCAGTAATTGTGAAAGGAGATGTTTATTGTTCCTGGGGAAATGTTTCTGGTTGTGATGTATTATGTACTTGCTGGTGTTGGACTTTTGTTAAATAAAGATATTAAATAAAAATATTTGTTAAATAAAGATATGTGCTGGGTCTTCCTGGAGACTGGTGATGCTGTTGTTGGCAGGCCAGTGTTGTATCATGAATGTATCAGTCTGTGCAGAAAGGCTGAGCTCACCTGGATACTGATGATGCTTGCTGACACAGCATACTTGGGGAGAGAGGATGATCAGAAGCCACCGCGCTGCTGAGACGACGGGACAGGACGGGGGTGCCGCACCGCCGAGGAGTAGCTCTGTTGCCGTTGCTGCCCGCGCAGCCCCGGGTGGGCCCGCTCTCCCACCGTAGCTGCAGCGTCCCTGGAGCCGGGGGTCCGCAGCCGACGCTCCACTTTCCGCCGCCTGCTGCAGCCCTGGGTTGGCTCTCTCACGCCGCAGGAACGACTTCACTCACAGGAGCCGGGGGTCCACACATCCGACGCCCACTCGCAGCCCGCTCCGACGCCCGCTCCGTCGCAACCTGCTGCAGCCCTGGGTGGGCTCTTCACTCACAGGAGCCGGGGGTCCACACATCCGACGCCCACTCGCAGCCCGCTCCGCTCGGAACTCGCGCTACCCGTCGAGATGTTGGTGCAAGAAGCGGTCGCAGCTATCCGGGCCTACTCACGTGGTGAGAGGTCCGCCGCCGCCATTTCCCCAACGGGCCGCCGCACGTTCTACTCATCGTGGTGTCTCTCAGGTTGGTTCCTCAGCACAGGTAGGCTAAGTAACACTTCCACTAGGAAAATTCGGGTGGTGGGGAGAAAAAAATGGGATAAAAAAACGGGATAAAAACGGGAAGAAACGAATGTCTAAGGGAGAGCTCCTTCCGAGGCTGCCATACTCGGCGCCATCTTGGATGATTATTATATATATATATATATATATTGTAAACGTTGTCACTTTTATATTGCATGTAAAAGCACCATTTCTCACTATTACAACGGTACCTCATATAAATCGGTAGCCCTCCATTCCTGCCCAGGAGACCCCCCAAATTGAAAAGAGCGTTTTATGGTATTTTCAAATGAAATATAAATTCTATCCGCAATATAAAGGGTTAAATTTTTTTTAATGAGCTTGAGACCCCCGACTTAAAGGGGGGGAACTCCAGATCTTTTCTTTTATTATTTGTATGGGTTAAAACTCTTAAAATATAAAAAAAGGCATACTTCCAATCCATTGTGTCCCATGCCAATCACTCTAGGTTAAAGGTTAAAAACCTTAAACATTAAAGGTTTTCCTGGGTTTCCCCCTACTCAGAATAACCAACCTGGGCACCAGCTATGCAGGGTTTGTAGACTAGGGCACGCAGACCAGCCTTGGTGGCCCCCGGCTCTGAAGGCTGCAAACCCACATAGTCTACGTTGGCTGCAGGCTGTTCTGGTCCCCTCCCCAGGCTTTTGGGAGGCATGGTAATGGGGTGCCGGGGGTTAATGGCAAGTCACCCACTTGCCGCAGGTGACATGCTAGCACCCAAGCCTTGTGAACTGGAATAGGGGGTCTCCTGGATCCCTTACCAGTTCACAAAGGGTTAAATGTGAAAAAAACACCACACATAGAAGAGTGAAATGTAATTTAGTTAAATTAAAAGCCATTTTTTTTTCTCTACTCCTATTCCACGCAGCTGCCATGCACCGATCACTGTATACAAGAGATAAACCGAATCAAAGTATACAAGAGATAAACCGAATCAAAGTATACAAGAGACAAACCGAATCAAAGTATACAAGATCACTGACAGGCTGCCAGTGGCCGACAGAAACTGCGTGCAAGAGGCAGGGCATCAGAGACAAGCAGGGGGAACACCAGGCATATAAAATGTACGTGGCTGTGGTTTAGCGGTAGGAGAGGCAGACACGTACATTTTATGTGGTTGGCATTAGAAGGGCTAAGTTAAAGAGGAACAACAGCCTCCATAAAGTATATAGGACTCTGGGGCAGGTGGTGTCACTCTTTACATTGCATCCCTAATTGGGATACCCTGCTGTGTGTATGCCTGGGGATCACTAGGTATACTGACTTTTCTGATCATCCCACGCTACATCCCCAGGCTGGCATTTCTAAATGAATTTTTGTTTTCCCCAGATATGCCAATGTATGCTGTTGGGAGCAATTTAGTGGCTAATAAAAATTGTGCTAGAAGGAAAATAAGAGCCAAAAGATGATTTCATTTTCCCTTAATTTCCCCCAATTTTTCCTTTGAAGCCAAAATCGTTTGTGAGTTTTCTTTATCCAATTCATTACCAGAACATGAGTTGATACATAGGTTTCTTTTTATTTAACCTTCCATTAGACATGGTTAAACCGCTATTGATGCTCAAGTGTTTTTTCATTAAAAAAAAAAAAACAGCTGTCTGATTTTCATCCAAATTTCGTTTTTGATCAAACTTATGCAAAGTTTTATTTGAATTACATTTTAACAGCAACACTACAGCATTAATACATAGTATCATTATTTAGTAGTTTTATTTAATTGAATCTTTTCTCAGCATTTATAGTGGCAAAATGATACAGATTTGTATTTTATTAATATATGCATATTGTGACAATGTTAATATTTATTTAATATCATCTGCTTAGTATTGGCCGTAACCCATTTTGCACATTGACAAATATTTAGATTTTTGTAGATTTGCCTTAAGCATATTTGATTGCCTTTGTCCTCTATCTTCTGCTGATAAAGGTTATTCTTTTCATAAAGCCACCCATTTATTAGAGTAATTTGCATCTCAGGCCTTTTTCATCCAAACAATAAAACATCTTTAAAGGCTCGCTCATATTTTTCATTGACAAGGCACTGACAGAATCAAAGAGGGCTTAAGCAAACATAAAAAATGTGTCATCTAATGGCCCATCAAACAGCCCTTGTCACAAAGATAAACCTTTTATCTCTCTTTTCCAGATTCTAATCAGAGGATCAGTTTGCTTGTTTCTAATGTCACTGCAGCAGCCATCTAAAAGATGCTTTATGTCCAGGGAAATAAACTCATTGTGGGCCAAGTTAAACATTTCAATGCCTTGTTTTATCTCTTACTCTGTTCACATTAGCATAATGGTCTTTAATTGGATTTTATTTTGTGATTAAAAACAAAAAAGGTGAAGCTGGTCTGCTGGGATTAGTTGGAATACTTTCTGTTTCACAAGGGAATTGAGCTGAAAAGCTGAAAATGATCATCTCTAGAACTGTGGTTACTGGTAACTTCTCGGCAACCTTTATATTGAGACTAAATAGAATTCTACGAATGTTATCTCACTCACTGATGTCATTGTGTGCATGATGAACAAAACATGCTTCATACATTTCAATTCATGCTTGGGATCAGAGCAGCTAGTGGCCTAATGCATATTTGTGTCAAGGTCAAAATAATATATATATATTTATTTAAGAAATGTGTGTTCGTCCGAATTGAATTTTTAACGAATCCCTGTTAAAAAATAAATAAAAGTCCTCGTTCCAGCATCAGCTCCCCCATTCAGATCCATTGGTGCTGTGGTGGGTGGCAGCCACTGTGTGGCCAGCTTCCCCCCATGCTGTATTGCACAGTAGGTGGGGAGTGGGGGAAGACACGGGCAGGCTGATTCATTACTAGCAGCAGGTAGCGACAGCTGAGCGTCTGTAGAGCGGATTTCAGAGCGGCCGCTAGTAATCGCTATGCATGGCCATGGTTCGTTGTTTCAGAGCGACTCAGTCGCTGGCCGGCATTGTTGAATACACGGGGAGGCCAATTCATTAATAGCGGCAGGTAGCGACAGTTGAGCGACTGTAGCGGCATTTTCAGAGCGCCCGCTAGTAGTCGCTGTGCTTGGCCGTTGTTCTGTAGTTGATAGCGACGGTTTGCCGTAATGTTGAATATTGGGTGAGGAGTCGCTATTTGACAGGTTCCGCGCTGTATGGGAGCGCATGATAGCGACTGGCCCTAGCGACCGGCTCCCACCATATTCATTAAAAAATCACACTTGCACTGTAAAATGCATGTTTAAACCCCAGAGCGCTGGCGGCGATGGGTTAAAAGTATTTTTTTAACCCCCAAACAACCATATTTTTGGAAACCAAAAAAAACAAGTTTTTTAAATAATTTGGTAATATGAATACATTAATATCAGACCTGTAATATCAAATATCAAATCTAAAATGGCAGAAGTGGTCACAGAATTTTTCACATTTAAAAAAAAAAAAAACAATGAATAACAATTAATTATGAATATTTAAAGATTGTTCCATTGAAATGCATTGGAGAGCGCCAGGTAGCGAGAGGTCATACCTGTCGCTGTTCAAGGTTGGACGCTGGCGCTGTGGGAGGCTGGAATAATGATGAATGAGTGGCTATATGGCGCTATCTCAGTCGCTAAGCAGGATTGGCTTGATAAATGTGTGATTGTGGTGGGGATCCGGCGTTCTCGTGGCGGGGCACGTCATTACCGGACGCTAACCAGTCGCTACCTGTCGCTATTCCTACATAAATAAGGGCCTATGTGATTCGCAGTACTAAGCTGTATTGGAGCGAATGGTAGCATCAGCTCAGTGCGACTGACTCACAACACATTCATCAAAAATACAGCCTCAAACAGTTCCGGCACTCAAAATCAAGTCACTGTAGCCTACAGCGCCAGAGGCTGTTTGATTAAAGTCTGCTTTTGAACATGTATCCACTAGTAACAAAGCAAAAACATATGGAATTACACTGTTATTACATTGTAACATGAACACTTTAATACCAGACCTGTAATGTCAATTCTGCATAAAAACATTATTAATCCAAAAAGTCAGAAGGTGTGTTTTTAAGGAAAAAAAAACAATTGGGATCAGGAAAGGGATTTAAGGATTGCCCATAGAAACGTATGGGAATGCACCAGGTAGCGAGAGGTAATACGTAGCGCTCTGCAAGGCTGAACGACGGTGCTGTACGCTGAGGCTGGGATAATGATGAATTGTACGCTACATGGCGATGTTCTAGATTTGGCTTCATAAATGTGTAATTGCATGCCTTCTCCGGTGTTCACCTGACGCTACTTGGCGCTACCTGCCGCTGTACAGGCACTATCTGATGCTATCCCTTCATGAATTAGGCCCCGAGACAGCACCCGCAGCCAGCTGCCGGACTGAGGATTGTGCTCTCCCATCACTCTGGTCTAGTGGATGGCTGCCAGTGCTGCCCCGCTCCCCTACAACTGTGCAATACACACAGGAGTGGGGAAGCATGTGGAAGCTAGCCGCACTGTCAGTGCCCTCTGACAGCCGCCCACCACAGCAGCACTGGACCCGAGTGTTTGGCATGAATCCTAAGAAATTCAGATTCTTGCCTAATTGAATTTTCCCTGAACTCAGAGCGAAATCCGATTCAGACAAATAGGGTTGCTCATCTCTAATGGCAACATACTACAGAGGTACCAAAAGAAAGTACCATATTAAGAAACAAATTGTCAGATAACATTTAATGTAATGATTATACACCTGGATTGTGCTAATAATGCTTTCAGCTATACAATAAATTGTGTAAGGCTGGGTACAAGACATGGGTTTAGGTCTAACAGCAGCACCAACTTCCATGCAGCTGCAGCCAAAGCTTATCCAGTTACAATAATGCTACGTACATATTACCGGTAGGGTCTCACCTTGAATATGGGATACAGCCTTGGACCGCACACTGGGAAAAAAGAACAGGGATTTGATGCAAATGAGATAGGGAAACAGGCTTGAGACCGAAAGCTGGCAGGTTGATTCCCAGCCATGGGGCATGACTGAAGTTCCCTTGGCAAGGCATCTAACCCCCAATTGCTCCCCAGGCACTGAGTTTATTGCAGCCCACCGCACCGGGCATGTGCTCTTCACTGCCCCTTAGTTTGTAATTCACTTGTGTATAGTCACACACATGGTGTTTATTCACTGGTGTGTTCACGGAGTTGTGTTGTTCAAAGTGCACGGATGGGCAAATGCAGAGAAAGAATTCCATGTGTGCATTGGCACACAATGGGCACTATTGCACTATGTTATATTATATTGAATGTAATGAAAGGTCTCCCTTACACTGAAGGTTATGATTCTGCTCACACGTGCTTTTTTAGTAAGTTCACACCTACACTCATTCTAAAATGGACAGCTTTTCATAAGCCCCATGTTAACTAAATTAATTTTCAGTGCCCAATTTGCCATTAAGATTAAGCGAACTGTGAAGGTAAGGAACTACCTCTTCTACCTTCTTGTTGCACCCTGGTATTATAGCTAAATGATGTACAAAATCAATAACTGAATTGTTATCCTTAATGTATTAGTTATAAAGCATAGACTATTCACTCTATTCCCAGCAATTATTTCTTTGAACTTTGCATTCCTGGCATGCACAACTTTCAGCATACTCCATTAAAGATAATGATGACTTTAGTTCTTTAGGATTTTTGAACTTTTGCAGAAACAATATACCAATCTATACCTTTCGTTTATAAGGGACAGACAATTTTATTATCTTACTATACTCTCATACTGTATATTATTTATTTCCACAAAATGTGTTTATTTGCCTGAACTATGTGTGACAACAGAAGACCTAGCTGGCCCACAATGCTATAGCTAATCTAACAATTACCCTTTCAATGCCAGCCTACCTAGAAATGTTGTCACCCCCTGCTACCAGGCCATTATCACCATTTTGTGCTATACGTGTTTAACTTATTTTAAGAATGTCCAGGGATTTCCCAGGAAAATGATATGTTGTTTTCAGCAGATTGGGCTTTAACATGAAATGCCTTCTTTCTAATTTTGTCTGTCTTCTCATAATATCTTTGGGTGAAATATGTGGGAAAAAAGTTTTTCAAGAAAATCATATTTCGTGTAAAAGCCCTATTCCTCCCGGCTACAATTACCATTACAATACAATACCACATATGTATCAGAAGATACCCTTTCCTGTCCAGGAGACACCCCAAACTAGAACTGTGCTTTAGGAGATTTTCCTATTTTCCTGATTTGACCAAAACAACCATTTACATTTGAAATAACCTCACAAACTATATACACTATATATTCTCTCACATTACATGCCTCAAGATTGTTGTTGTGGGCTGCAGTTTTCTGGACACAAAACTTTGAGGAATTCCCTGGTTGCACAGTGTTTCCTTAAAAAAATAATTAAAAAGCAGAATAAACACATTTTCCTAAATATCAATATGCAAAACAAAATATCAAGCTAAATCCAACAAACCAACCAACATTAGGTCTTTTAACCCTTCTAACTGCCAGCCTACTGGCCCCCTCTGTTGACAGGCCATTTATCACCATTTTGCTCAATGTTTAACTGTGATTTTTGCCGGAATTTCCAGAGATTTCCTGGTAAATTATATAAAGTTTGTTTAGTCAGAGTTTGGGCTTTGACAAGAAATTGTTTGCAATTTTTTGAGTACTTTCATAATATTTTTTGGTTAAAAAAATATTTTTTTAAATTTGTTGCGATTCTTTAAAATTAAACTTTTAATGTATGCAATAAAATCATATTACATGGGAAAGCCCCATTCCTTCTGATTACAATGGTACCACATATGGATCGTAGCCCCTTGTTCTGTCCTGTGGCATTCACCCACTGGTGATTGGTGGAGTGTGGGTGCGGGGCAGGGGATCAAGGTCCACTGCTCTCACACCCACCCTCCAGCGATCACTACCGGCTTCTGGTTGCCAGGTGCTGGCATTACCGGCCCCTCCCTGCAGCAGCCAGCAAAATGCTGGAAGACCCCAGGGGGAAATTGGATGACCCCTGGTGCTGAATCCAAGGTGGAGGTGAGCATTTTTTTTTACACTATGGGGTAAATACCAAGGATATATATTATACCTGCTTGGAACTTAACAGTAGGAGAAGCAAGCTCGCAGAATCTAGAAAAGTGTGAAATTTCGATTTACTGTTAATGATAAATACTTTCAAGGTTACTATTTCAAATACATGGTCCACTTTTTTAGATGTACACACTGGAGCCAGGATCCTCCCTCTGTTTGTGGTGTCAGCAGTTGAATAGCTCTGTTTATGTTAAGACGCGGGTCAATTTAACAGGTATGTTTAAGTGAAAACATTACCTTTTGCTGACCTGTTCAAGTAAAAGGTGAAAAAGCAGTCAGTAGAAACCAGAATCTTAAGTGTCATGGATGAAATCATAAGCTGTAGAGTCATTTGTTCTTACTTGTCCTGACAAATCATTTAAAAGCCAAGGTTTCCTCAAAAAGCATCACAACACCAGCATTAATTACTGACATACAGATGAGGTAACATGACTTTATACAAAGGTTAAACATTTCTAGGTAAGGTAAAGTATTATTCCCACATTGGATGCAGCCACGCAGTGCCAAAAATATCTGAGAGGCGGGCAATGGTCTGTCTTCTTTCTCGGCAGTGTTAGCAAATGTTTAGCATTAAAAGGCCTATTGCAGTCTTTGTTAAACCTCTTTCCTTGTTATTTCTAACAATCATTAATCATTTTTGTTTGAGAGGACAAACATGTTGCCAGTGTTTGGGGCAGTATAGATGAAGTAAAGTCTTTTCTGATCTCCTCTTTAAAGTCTATGGGAAGGAGAAATTAATTGCAAATAAACATTTTTCACAATTATTTGCCTTTTAAAAAGATTAAGGCCAGCCAGCCTCTGAACCTACAAGCAAAACAGGGCATTATGACCCCACTAGTGCCCAGGAGAGAGTGTGGGTAATCATGTGGGCCATCTTCCCGGCATGTGACAGGTGACTTGCTAAGCTTTGCCTTAACAATTTCCTGATTAGAAAACAGCAACACTCCTCTGTGGTGTACCAGCAACCAGATTGGCACTGCTAATCTATTGTCAACTCTGCTGCTTTATCTACTTCTCCTCTGGCTTCTCTCTGTGCTTCTCCTCTCCGTCAGTCCGATCCCCCCCCATCAGCTCCTACTTACCTTTTGGATGCCATCACTGCCTGCTGCAGTGATATCTGCCTGCTTCAGGGCCTGATCCTCACCCCACCATCCACTTAGCTGTCTGTTAACCACGCTGGTGTCCCACGATGATCTCGCAGCTCAGCAAAGTCTTGCAGGATTTTGGGCGGTTCCATTGCATCCCATTCATGGGCATTATGCAGGCACAAGATCGAGGACCATGCGCAGTGCCCGATGGGATGATGATGATGCCCAGTTAAAACAGCAGGGTAGGGCAGCATATCAGTGAGGCTTGGGGGAGGTTGTACCTCTTTAAATTTATTTACCCTAACCTACAAATCTCTCTCTGGCCAAGCTCCCTCTGTCCTTGAACCTGCTCATCTCCTCTTCCTCTCATCTTCAGGATTTCACACAAGCCACTCCACTTCTTTGGAGTCACCTTTCCCATACAATTTACCACTATCCAACCTATTCAGACACTTTACAGTCTTTCTACCCTTGGGAACACTTTCCACCATGCTATATACATACTTGTGACTAAACCTATTGTTTCCACCCTTATTCCAGGTTGAAAGCTCAAACAATCAGAACCCTCTGTCTTAATGTACTCCTGTGTCGATGTGTATTCCCCCCCTCCAGTTAACAGAAGACCCAGTGGGAGGGATGGCGCACGGAGGTGAGTAAAGAACATTTTTTATTACGGCTATTGTCTGTGGCTGCAGAAGCGGGGGGGGGCATTATGGGCCCTCATCTGAGGCAAAAGGGGCTCGGGGGGATCAGAGACCCCTTGGCTGAGGAGGCGACTAAGCTGGACCAATGGGGTGAGTGGCTTTCTTTTTTCATTTTGGGTCGCTAGCAAGGGAAAAGCCAGACACATAAAATTTATGTAACTGGCGTTTAACGATAGGAGAGGCAGCCACGCAAGTTATACTTGGTTTGTGTTAGAAAGGTTAATATATACAGGGGTACTCAACATGATTGTTCTTTGTCGACATTATTATTTGTGTTGTCAATGAAACCATTGGCTACAACAATTAGATTAAGCAGGTATGTTGGAGGGTGGAGTGTGGGGGGAGAGTACATAAATGTTCATTATTTGCTGACGATCTTCTATTGTTTATTTTCTCACACCACACCTCACTTTCTAATTTAATTCAGATGTTTAGGAAATTTAGCAAATTTCAGGCTTAAAATTAAACGATACTAAGTATGAAGCATTGAATTTGACACTCTCGGACCAAGAGGTTCCTAATTTAAAACTATCCTTTAATCTCATTTGAAAAACATAGTATTCATTATCATGGGATTCAACTAACCCCTCAGTTTAATTTATTATATAAAAACAATCACAATTCATAATTTCATAAATTGTGAGGAGACATGGACTCTCTTGGTCGGGGTGCATTAGAGCAATGAAAATGACTTTGCTCCTAGACTGTTATATTTATCCAGAACACTTCCAATTCCTATTCTGAAATGTTGCGATTTATTTGGGCAGGCAAAAGTTGAAGAATAAGAGAATTGTATATACAGCAAAAAATTAAGGGGGGCTTTGGTGGCCCAATTTATATAATTATTATGTTGCTGCTTAATTAGCCCAACTTACACAGGTGTTTATTAGTGGAGAAAAGCCCAGCTGAGTAACGGTAGAACAGAAATCATGTGATTTGTTTTCCACTGATTCTCTCATGTAAAAGGCTAAGGTAAAAGGCCAGCTATATTATGTCCTGTATTGCCTAATGCATTAGCTCTTTGGGATACTATTAGCAAAAAACACAACCCGATTTCCAAACATACACTGGTAGCCCCCCTATAGGAAATTCCTGACTTTGAGCCTGGGAGAAAAAGAGCATATCTAAAATGGTGGACACATAATTGCAGACTTTATGACTCCAAGTGGATTACAGAGTATGGCAATTTTTAGAGACAAATTTAAACTTCCTTTAAAAGAAGAATATGCATATAGACAAATATAGCATTTTTAAATCCTAGGGTAATTAAATAAGGGAATAGAGTTAATATTGCTATTTTTGAGAAATTATGCCTAACTCCTGGAGGGAAAGGTGGAATTTCTACCGTATATAAATAGTTCACAAATGAAGAAGGCAAACTTGATTATATGATAAAGTGGGAAGCGGATTTACAGCAAACTTTTAAAGTTGAAGATTGGATAACTGGGCGGTTCATAGTTCTAATGGTTCTAAAGGTAACACTTCACTGTTATAATCCAACTTGAAGGTATTTACTCATTGGTATATAGTACCCAGTAGGTTGGTAAATATATACCCTAATATATCTCCTTTATGTTTCAGAAATTGTGATCAGGTGGGTGATATGTTTCATATATGGTGGAAATAACCTAAGGTGGTAAAGTTTTGGAACCAAGCATTTGGTGTTATAAGCAAGGTTACAGGGAAATGGGTGGAAAAATTGCCATTGGTTCCCAATACATGTATTTCCTATGCTTGTTTGGCAGCTAAACTGACCATTGCCAAGTCATGGAAATCTCATACTTTCATAAGTTTCAAATGTTTATTGATTAATTAAATTGGATAATGGTCAAAGAGAAGCTGAGTAGTATTCTACTCAATAAAGAGTTGCAATTTAGGGAGATTTGGAGTCCTTGGTCTGAATTCTTGAATCTAGTTCCATTTATTTATTTGGTTATAAGTTATGGTCTCTATTTTGACTTAAATGGCTGATATCTATATATATTTAATTTTGTTTTACGATTAATACTCTGCAAATCAATTGAAAAATATTGTTAATAACGTATTTAGGTGATTATCAGTTCAATTCATACAATGCATATTCTAATGTCATATTCCAAATTCTATTTTACTTTATTGAAAACTCAATAGAATTATTGAAATATTGCTCCGCTCCCCCAGGTCCTGGACCCAGGGGGTCTCAGTTTATAAGCTGATCCGGCTGTTGGGCCTGGTCCGGGGGGGGGGGGGGATCGGGGGAGGCTAACTGTATGACATGCTAATGGCATGCTAATTTCTGGTATAATCTGGTGCCCCATCCATGGGGGTCGGGCCGGGGGGGGGGGCGTGTGAGGCGTGTTTACTGATCTTGGTATGTTGTTAATATGTTTACACCTGAGGGCATGGAGCATGTATTTGCTATTCTGTCCTTTTCTGTATTAATGATCTGTACTGTCCTATTATATGATGCAAAATTTTAATAAAAAAATATTGAACTAAAATTATTGAAATATAAAATGGCTATGTTTACAGTGTTCCCAAGGGGGAAAAGCGAGAGGAAGTTAGTGTGTGTCTGGACAGGAACTTTAATTGATTGTGTAGAACCAGAACCACTAGATGATCCTCTGGTGGGCCCCAGGCAACTATTAAAGCAGTACAGGAGTGACTAATACTGTTTTTTTGTTTTCCTGAAGTGTTCTGTGAGTTTATTCAGTAAGTTATTTGTTATTTGTTTAATATGCATTCCACTTTATATCCAGCAACAATCTAGTTGTGTTTTAGCTAAGGCTGGGTCCCAATAATAATTTCCTCTAGTGGGTCCTAAGAATGATTTCCTCTGGTGGACTAATGCCCTTATTCATCAAGCGATAGCGCCAGGTAGTGTCTGACGAGCGCCAGGTCCCGCCAGCTAACGGCGGCTACCAGCTCAAGTACGCCCGGCGTCGGCCACAATGACGCATTTATCAAGCTAAATGAGGCTGGCGCCGGCGAGAGCGACAGCTACTGCGGGATTCATCATGTAGCCGACTGCAACGAACAGCGCCGCTGCTAATCCCATCACAGCGCCAGGTATGACCTGTCGCTCCCTGGCGATGTCCAATGCATTTCAATGGAGCAATCTTTAATTAATCATAATTAATTGCTATTAATGTTTTTTTTTTTTTTTTTTTAATGTCAAAAATTCTGTGACCACTTCTGCAATGTTAGGATTTTTTTTTAAGGTAAAAATAAAAAAAAAAATGATTTTGTGCAGAATTGATATTACAGGTCTGATATTAATGTATTCATATTACAAAATGTTTATAAAAACTTGTATAATTTTACAATCAAAAAATATGGTTGTTTGGGGGTTAAAAACTATTTTAAATCCATCGCCGCCAGCGCTCTGGGGTTTAAACAAGGAATTCACAGCGCGAAAAAATTCGGCGCGTGATTTGTTAATGAATCAGCAGCAAGCCGTTCGCTCTGGCCATTCGTTGTCAGGCGCACCCATACAACGCTGAACCTGTGAAAGAGCGACCCCTAAGCCCATATTCAACATTACCGCACACCGACTGAGTCACTGTCAACAAGCAAACCCCGGCCAAGCACAGCGAATACTAGCTGGCGCTGTGAAAATCATGCTACTGGCGCTCATCTGTCGCTACCTGGCGCTATTAATGAATCGCCTCTCAGTGTTACTCTAGTGCTTCCTCTTTCTTTCATGTCCAGTTAAATACTAAGGGACACAGCAATATACAGACTTAGGAAATCATCCAAAGAAAATGTTATGCTAGGTACATGTAGGCCTCTGGGGGACTGTATTACAAGCATATTGCTAATTGCAACTAGCAAGCAGAAGCTAGCATGCAGGATTCCAGTCAGCAGTGACAGCATTTGCTATCTGCATTAGTGAACAAAATAATGTTGATGTATTCTGATTATTTTCATTATCTGATTGTTCTGGTGTTGGGCATTAATACTACTTATGTGGGGAAAAAGTGTTACTCCTGTTAACTCTATTAACTCTATTCTCAGTTGCTTTGTGGTTCATTATGGCCCTTTTCAACTGCCCTTAAAACTTTAAAACTAAAATCTTTTTTTTTTATAAAAACACCAATAACACACAAACATCATAATTAACTGCCATATCAAGAGAATATGATCCTTACAAACTTGAACTATATATTTTCAAAATATACATGATTATATTATGTGGGCTAACTAAGTCAGCCAGAAACACATTTTCAGGCGCTTGTTTAGCACCAAATCTTTCATTCCACTTGACCACTTCTGTTGTTTGCTTGCAGACAGTGCTGTCAATATATCAATTATCAGTATCCATTGAACCCCTCCCTGTGACCCAATGCATCCCTTGTTCTCTTTCTGTCGACAATTTTATAAGGCTCCAGCCAACTGGCCGCTAGCAGAAGCTACTGACCTCTCTTTAGTCTGTCTTATTATGGTAATTGCATGACTGAATACAGCAGAGACTGGGCCAATTACACCTGTCCCTGTCTAATTCAGCTACGGCTTAAATTACTTTGCTTGGAACTGAAGGTAAAGAATCTCAGATGAACAACAAATTTTTCTTTTTTCATCTGTCGGCTAAGACAGACATGTCTAATTATGCGTGTCATTAATGCATTAGAGGCAAGACTTCTCTGAAAATCATGTTAATAATATTTCAAATAATAAAAATAAGGTAGATAGGCACTTGAAAGGCTTCTGCAACATATATAAGGTTTATCTGTAGCTCAGTTGTCTCATAAAATATATATATATTTACTTTTTCTTAGCACTTTTAATATCATTGTTCATGTATCATGTTCTTCAAATATATTTCATATGGTTTTTACTAGTTTAGTATCAAGAGATAAGTAGTGATCAAGTGCTACAGACCACTGGTGGCCTGGGTTTAATTTTGACTAGAGTAACCTTTGGTGTGATATTTATGTGTGTCCTAAATTCTAATATACAATCTGATAAAAAAATGTGGGCTATCTTCTATTCAAAGTGCTCTAGTGTTTTGGGGTGCTTCCATGGCTTCAGCAGAGGCATTTAGTTACAGTTTCACATTTCATTTTCTGTCTTCTGTCAGCATCCGTTAACAAATGGGTGTTAGAACACATTGTGACAGTCACAGGAGAGTGGTTTCCATATTGCTGGACCGACCCCAGTTTCATTAAAGGCAAAAAGGTAAAGGCAACATGCTTTTCATGTGTATGCATCTAGGCTACTGAATATTTATATCAGCTCTGTTATATTGCCATATAGGTTTTAGATCTGTCATACTTTTGGTTACAAAAATAAATAAAAATATAAAAAAAAATTGTATATGCCTGAGTACACTGGTAAGTTAATAAATCCCATAAGTCAATTTTAGAGGTACTTAGATCTAAGTATAGGTACTTAAAGCCATGATCAAACAGTGAAAAAAGGTAACCCTAGCAGTAAATCAGTAAAATTATTAAATAACTATTGAATAAGTCAACATTGCAGGAAGAGTTTATAAGGCAGGATTCCAACAGTCAACAATTACTTAAACCAGAACACAACAAACAGTACTCATATGCATCCCTCCCCAGGGCAATTTATACTACTGTACATAAAAATTCATTCACCTTTTTCTAAATCCTGGTGTAGTAAATTTCAAAAACTAAAGGGCGGCTCATTTGTTTGTAGGCCACCGCCAAAGAGTGCTGCTGGGTTTCCTGTTACTGGGCATTGTCAGTTATGTCAGTCGAATCCAGGCAGCAGCATGGCTGGCAAAGGAAGCTCCAAAATGGCTGTGACCTTTCTATTTCAACTGTGCCAGGCTGTTGGTCCGGCTTAAGCTTCTAACTTTTTTTCCTATTCTATCTCTGGCTGGCATGATCAGTGCAGGTAAATGTTTACTGCTAGGAAAGCTGAAAACTAGTAAGTTGAGTGGTCAGGTTAGGCAGGACCATAAAAGTGAACCAGTGCAATACTGTAAGTTACTCTACAATACTGTACAAGTTTAGTTGTATTTAGTTAATTTAATTTAGTTTGTATGTTTTTTTTCTATGCTTATTGAAAGAGCTTTATAGGTGCTGCAATATTCACCCATGGAAATAACATGGTGATAATATAACAATATTCATTATGCTAGCTGGTGCAAATTCTTTGGCAGATGGGAGAAAAGCTCATGCCAGTAATCCTCAGCAACATTACAAGGAAATTCCCCACTACATTTGAAATCAGGATTATTGAATATAAATATATATATAAAAGTGAGCATTGTAACCTACAACTAAGTGAGCTTTTTAACTTTAACAATAAAAAGTGCTAAATATAATTTTTCCCTAAACCAAAGGGAAGTACATAATTCTTTCCAATGAGGGTAGTATCGTTTTTTAAAGTTTGGAAATATTAGTACCATATGGACTATGCAGAAAAATGTGACGTCATTGCAAAAATTATATACCTCACCTTCAAAAGAGAAGGAGAAACTGGAACAAACAGTTTTCATTGCCCTTTCATTGTATTTTTGTGTGATGATGAAATTAGAAAGGTTCATAAGATGCTACTAGCTAATCAAGGCCAGACACACGGGGAGGCTGATTTATTAGCGACATGTAGCGACAGTTGAGCGACTGTAGCGGTATTTTCACAGCGCCCGCTAGTAGTCGCTGTGCTTGGCAGTTGTTCGGTTGTTGACAGCGACTCAGTCGGTGTGGCGTAATGTTGAATACAAGGTTACGAGTAGCTAGTTGACAGGTTCCGCGATGTATGGGTGCGCATGATAGCGACTGGTCAGAGCGACCGGCTTCCACCATATTCATCAAAAAATCATGCTCAAAAAATTCAAGCACTGTGAAATGCATGTTTAAACCCCAGAGCGCTGGAGGCGATGTGTTAAAAGTAGTTTTTTAACCCCCAAACCACCATATTTTTGGAAACCAAAAAAAAAAAGTATTTTAAATAATTTAGTAATATGAATACATTAATATCAGACCTGTAATATCAATTCTGTACAATTTTTTTTTTTTCCCTTAAAAAAAATTATCTAAAATGGCAGAAGTGGTCACAGAATTTTTCACATTTAAAAAAAAAAAAAAAAAAACATTAATAACAATTAATTATTAATATTTAAAGATTGTTCCATTGAAATGCATTGGAGAGCGCCAGGTAGCGAGAGGTCATACCTGTCGCTGTTCAAGGTTGGACGCTGGCGCTGTGGGCTGAGGCTGGAATAATGATGAATGAGTGGCTATCTGGCACTATCTCAGTCGCTAAGCAGGATTGGCTTGATAAATGTGTGATTGTGGTGGGGAGCCGACGTTCTCGTGGCGGGGCCCGTCATTACCGGCCGCTCACCAGTCGCTACCTGACGCTATTCCTTCATAAATAAGGGCCTAAGTGCAATTTTCTTTACCAAAATATTAACATGACCCCCCACTGGATAAAGGCAGGCAGTTCATTATAACCATGTTCACAGGGAGATTAACATCCACAAAATATTTGGTGAGCTGAGTGATTTCTTGTAACTGTAATGATGACAGCCAGGTCCGTCAGGCACTGACATGGGTTGGCCAATAACCAATGCAACAATAAAAGCAAATTAGCATCCTGCGCAGCAACTGCTAGCACCGTTGTAGTACAGTGCCAGATAAGACAAAACTGCCGGCACTATGAAACTGGCGCACATCATATATAAGGCCCATTGCTGTTATTGTTATTTACTCAAAGGCTGAAATTAGGGATGAGCGAATCGATCCGGACGAACCCGAATTAGTTCAGAAATTCAGGAAAAATTCGATTCTGAATGAATCCGAATTTCCCTGCGATTCGAACGATCGAAGTTTTCCTTTAAACTCCATTTATTTCAATTACAGGCATTCTAAAATGGTGGAAGCCCATGTCTGGACATATCCCCTGGGGAAAGGTATCATGGGAAAGTCACATGCAGCCTATCAGCAGCCAGGAAGCCCGGTGACGTCACCGTGCTATATAAACCGGCAGCCATTTTGCTTGTGCGCAGTTCAGCGTTGTATTGCGGCCAGAGCAGAGCTGGTTACAGACAGGGACAGAGTTAGAGATAGGTAGGGAGAGTCAGAAAGACCGACAGAGAGGCAGAAAGAGAGGTAGACAGAGCCAGGGAAAGATAGTGAAAGATAGGGAAAAACCGGAATGATCCAGGCAGGGACAGCATTGAAGTGACAGGGAATTTTTTTTTTTTTTTATTTTCATTAGCCAGATCAGTTCTCAATTCAATTTCAGTTCTTTGTGCTGTAAAACCTGCCTTGCCACTGTGCATCCCATCTATGCATTGGCATATTTAACCCTATCTGTTACACACAAGCATTTCTCATAACTGGATTAGTTTTAATATTTTTGTCTGGTTTAAATACACCAGCCCACATGGGCATCCAAAACCAGCACATGTCACCCTATCTGTTATACTAAATAAGCGTTGTTCAGACTCATTTTAATTAAGCTATTGCATTTTGAATTGTTTTTTGTCTGCTTTAAATACACCAGCCCACATGGGATCCCAAACCAGCACATGTCACCCTATCTGTTATACTAAATAAGCGTTGTTCAGCCTCATTTAATTAAGCTATTGCATTTTGAATTGGTTTTTGTCTGCTTTAAATACACCAGCCCACATGGGCATCACAAACCAGCACATGTCACCCTATCTGTTATACTAAATTTGCGTTGTTCAGCCTCATTTTAATTAAGCTATTAGATTTTGAATTGGGTTCTGTCTGCTTTAAATACACCAGCCCACATGGGCATCCCAAACCAGCACATGTCACCCTATCTGTTATACTAAATAAGCGTCGTTCAGCCTCATTTTAATTAAGCTATTACATTTTGAATTGGTTTTTGTCTGCTTTAAATACACCAGCCCACATGGGCATCCCAAACCAGCACATGTCACCCTATCTGTTATACTAAATAAGCGTTGTTCAGCCTCATTTTAATTAAGCTATTGCATTTTGAATTGGGTTTTGTCTGCTTTAAATACACCAGCCCACATGGGCATCCCAAACCAGCACATGTCACCCTATCTGTTATACTAAATAAGCGTCGTTCAGCCTCATTTTAATTAAGCTATTACATTTTGAATTGGTTTTTGTCTGCTTTAAATACACTAGCCCACATGGGCATCCCAAACCAGCACATGTCACCCTATCTGTTATACTAAATAAGCATTGTTCAGCCTCATTTTAATTAAGCAATTGCATTTTGAATTGGTTTTTGTCTGCTTTAAATACACCAGCCTATGTGGGCATCCCAAACCAGCACATGTCACCCTATCTTTTATACTAAATAAGCATTGTTCAGCCTCATTTTAATTAAGCTATTGCATTTTGAATTGGTTTTTGTCTGCTTTAAATACACCAGCCCACATGGGCATCCCAACCAGCACATGTCACCCTATCTGTTATACTAAATAAGCGTTGTTCAGCCTCATTTTAATTAAGCTATTGCATTTTGAATTGGTTTTTGTCTGCTTTAAATACACCAGCCCACATGGGCATCCCAAACCAGCACATGTCACCCTATCTGTTATACTAAATAAGCGTTGTTCAGCCTCATTTTAATTAAGCTATTGCATTTTGAATTGGTTTTTGTCTGCTTTAAATACACCAACCCACATGGGCATCCCAAACCAGCACATGTCACCCTATCTGTTATACTAAATAAGCGTTGTTCAACTTCATTTTAATTAAGCTATTGCATTTTGAATTGGTTTTTGTCTGCTTTAAATACACCAGCCCACATGGGCATCCCAAACCAGCACATGTCACCCTATCTGTTATACTAAATAAGCATTGTTTAGCCTCATTTTAATTAAGCTATTGCATTTTGAATTGGTTTTTGTCTGCTTTAAATACACCAGCCCACATGGGCATCCCAAACCAGCACATGTCACCCTATCTGTTATACTAAATAAGCGTTGTTCAGCCTCATTTCAATCAAGCTTTTGCATTTTGAATTGGGTTTTGTCTGCTTTAAATACACCAACCCACATGGGCATCCCAAACCAGCACATGTCACCCTATCTGTTATACTAAATAAGCGTTGTTCAGCCTCATTTTAATTAAGCTATCGCATTTTGAATTGGTGTTTGGTCTGCTGCCAAAACACTAGGCCGCAGGGTATCCCAAACCTGCACGTAGCACCCTATCTGTTATACTAAATACGCTTGTTCATCCTCAGCTTAATCAAGCTATTGCATTTTGAATTGGTTTTTGGTCTGCTGCCAAAACACTAGGCCGCAGGGTATCCCAAACCAGCACATAGCACCCTATCTGTTATACTAAATACGCTTGTTCATCCTCAGCTTAATCAAGCTATCACATTTTGAATTGGTTTTTGGTCTGCTGCCAAAACACTAGGCCACAGGGTATCCCATATTGCCAATTTTCATAGTATCTGGTGCAGAGAAGCAGTTCCTCACTTTATTTAGCTTCTGCTTTTTAAAGTAAACACATTTTTTAACTTACCTATTGTGCATTTCAAATACATAAAAATGTCAGGCAGACAAGTGCCAGGATGTTCAAAGAAGAGTGGCAGAGGCCAAGATTCAGCAGGCTGAGGTCGCAGCAGACTAGGGACAAGTGACAGCAGGAGTCACGGTGAGAGACCTGATCTGCCTGTATCTGTTAGCGGTCGTGTCTCCACTAGTAACGCATCTTCCGTGGTAGATTGGTTAACGCGGTAATCCACATCATCACAAGTTACATCTGAGACCCCCAGTCTAGGGTCGGTAGGTTCCTCTGACACAACCCTGAGTTGGCATGCCCCGAGAGCAGTCCCGGTCCTTGCATTGCCTCTGTCCTATGCCGTTCCCTCCCCCAGCGACGTATTATATGCTTTGGGTTCAGCTCCACTCTTTAGTGAGGAGGTTGATCAGATAGAGGACAGTCAGCAGCTACTGCCCAGTCAAGAAATGGAGGTGGCTTCTTTAGCTAGGCAGGCAAGTAGTGATGTGGAGAGTGTCGTGGGTGTTGCGAGTGTTCCAGCTCCTGCGCCAGACACTCTTGAGGAAACCGAAAACATCAGTGACGTGCAGCCACAACTCGGTGATGATGATGATGAAGAAGCCGATCACACTTGGGAGCTGGGTGCAAAAGGGGCTTCATCGCCGTCATCATCAGGAGAAGAGGGGCACAGGTTGCCCCGGAATCAGCAGCTCAGGCAGCAAGGTGTTAGCAGCATGGTTGGCAGTCAGCATGGGGGCACAATTGTAAAGCCCGGAGCCAAGCGGGGCCGGGGTAGAGCACCTGCTGCATGGCAGGCTACCTTATCGGGAGGTAGTGGAGCAGGGGTTCCTGTAGTTGGCAACAGTAGTAGTGAATCAGTGCAGCCTGTTGGTGGGAAAAGTAGCTACTCGGCAGTGTGGCAGTTTTTCCTGAAGCATCCGCAGGAGAGTAACATGGCCACATGCAAGATATGTAGGCAGAAGGTAAAGCGTGGGCAAGGCCCAATTGTTGGCACCACGGGCCTGCGTCAACATATGATGCGTCACCATAAAGCGGCCTGGGAGAACCAAGGCTCCGAAGAGGTGGTCCAGCCTGCTTCCTCACCAAGCGGCACGCCGCTCCCAATTTCTGCCAGCCAAGGCTCCGGCACCTCAGCCGAAGGCAGCTGTGCGTCATACCCATCCTCTGTCACTCCTGATGCTCCTGCTCCTCCTCCTCCTACTCCAAGTCATGCATCCCGCCAGCAATCCATCAGCGAAGCCATGTCCAAGAGAAAGCAGTATGCGCCCACTCATCCTACGGCGCAAAAGCTGAATGTGATCCTGTCCAAGTTGCTGGTGCTGCAGTCGCTCCCTTTTCAGGTGGTGGACTCTGCACCTTTCAGAGAACTGATGGCTTGAGCCGAGCCGAGGTGCAGAGTCCCAAGTTGTCCTTTCTTTGCCAAGAAGGCAGTACCAGCGCTGCACACTTTTGTTGAACAGAAGGTGGGTCAGTCCTTGAGCCTGTCGGTGTGTAGCAAAGTGCATGGCAGCGCCGACGTCTGGAGCTGTAACTACAGTCAGGGACAGTACATGTCGTTTACGGCCCACTGGGTGAATGTGGTCCCTTTGCAGCAGCAGCAGCAACTTGGACAGGTCACGCCGCTTCGGCCTCCGTGCTCCCTGCCCATTGTGCCTGTGACACCGTGCGACTCGGCCTCCTCATCCTCTGCCATCTCCTCACTCTCCACTGTAGGGTCAAGTCTCAGTGCCTCTCCAGTCTACCATGTGTGCAGGGCACGGAGGTGTCACGCTGTGCTTCACATGGTTTGTCTTGGCGAACGGAGTCACACAGGGGAGGAACTGCTTAAATTTATTCATCAAGAAATCCAAACATGGCTTACTCCAAGAAAACTGAAAATGGGAACCATGGTTACCGACAATGGGAAGAACATTTTGTCTGCGCTGCGCCAAGGAAGCCTGACCCATGCCCCTGCATGGCTCACGTCTTCAATCTGGTTGTCAAGCGGTTTCTGAAGTGTTCCCCCCATCTGCAAGACATCCTAACAACTTCAAGGAAACTTTGCATGCACTTCAGCCACTCATACACCGCCAAACACACCCTTCTTGAGCTACAGCGTCAGAACGGTATCCCCCAACATAGTCTGATTTGCGATGTTTCCACCCGTTGGAATTCCACCCTTCACATGTTGGACCGATTATATGAACAGAGAAAAGCCATCACGGATTTCCTGATGATCCAAGCGGATAGGGGGACTCCCCTGTGTAACTTCAATGTCAACCAGTGGCAGCTCATACGTGACACCTGCCGTTTGCTCAGGCCCTTTGAGGAAGCCACTTTATTTGTCAGTCGGCAGGATTACGGGATGAACGTTGTGATCCCACTGCTTCATGTACTACAGCACATGTTGGAAACCCTGGCTGGTCAGGGCACTGGAGACATGGCGTCTACGTCTACATCTTACGGCCATATGAACCCCATTGGAGCTGAACTGGAGGCGGAGGAGGAAGAGGAGTGGCCCAGTGAAGCACAGTTTAGGCTTGGCAAAATGGCTGGTTTATCTAGTCAGCGGACGTGAGATGAGGAGCAGGAGCAGCCAGAGGAGCTAGAGGTTTGTGAGGAAGGCGAGACAGAGGACCCAGACACACCGTGGCAGTATGCAGTGGAGATGGAGACAGGTAGTCCCTCCGAGTCACTTGCGCAAATGGCAGGAAGCATGCTCACGTGCTTGCGTAGTGACCCCAGAATTGTTTCCATTTGTCGGCGGGATGACTTCTGGCTGTCCACCTTATTGGACCCTCGCTTTCGGCACAAAATGGGGGGCATTTTTTAAACCCGCCGAGAGGGAGGACAAACTGAACTACTACAAAGACATTCTACGTAGTCAGTTAGCCGATGTCTATCTGCGCCATGGTCCATACTCTCGCAGGTCTGACTCGGGGGGACCTCTGCGCTCACCTGGAGCAGGACCTCAACCAGCAGGTCATGTCATACCTTGACATGACCATGCCAACACACCTTGAGGATCCGCTGGAATTCTGGGCAGCCAAACTTGGCTTGTGGCCGCAACTAGCAGAGTTTGCCCTGGAAAAGCTGTCCTGCCTGGCCAGTAGCGTGCCATCTGAGTGGGTGTTTAGTGCGGCAGGGGGGGGCATAGCTACAGCGAGGAGAACTCGTCTGTCAACTAAAAATGTGGAGAGACTCACCTTTGTCAAAATGAATCAGGGATGGATCAGCCAGGATTTCCACCCACCAATGGCTGATGCGTGTGACTAGATTCAGCATGGTGCCACGTTTTACACTTCCAAATGGTGCAAAACATATTTATGTCTTTAGGCCAATTTTTGGGCTCCTGCTGATGTCAACTTCAGGGTGTGCCTTTCAGCCAATGTTTGGCCTCCTGCTGATGCCAACTTCAGGGTGTGCCTTTCAGCCAATTTTTGGCCTCCTGCAGCCAACTCCAGTGTCTCTTTCAAGCTATGTTTGGGCTCCTGCTGCTGCTTGCAACTCCAGGGTGTGATTCATCCAATTTTTGGCCTCCTGCAGCCAACTCCAGTGTCTCTTTCAAGCTATGTTTGGGCTCCTGCTGCTGCTTGCAACTCCAGGGTGTGATTCATCCAATTTTTGGGCTCCTGCAGCCAACTCCAGTGTCTCTTTCATGCAATGTTTGGGCTCCTGCTGCTGCTACTTGCAACTCCAGGGTGTGATTCATCCAATTTCTGGCCTCCTGCAGCCAACTCTAGCGTCTCTTTCGAGCTATGTTTTGGCTCCTGCTGCTGCTTGCAACTCCAGGGTGTGATTCATCCAATGTTTGGCCTCCTGCAGCCAACTTCAGTGTCTCTTTAGAGTAATGTTTGGGCTCCTGCTGCTGCTTGCAACTCCAGGGTGTGATTCATCCAATTTTTGGCCTCCTGAAGCCAACTCCAGTGTCTCTTTAAAGCAATGTTTGGGCTCCTGCTGCTGCTGCTGCTTGCAAGTCCAGGGTGTGATTCATCCAATTTTTGGCCTCCTGCAGCCAACTACAGTGTCTCTTTCACGCAATGTTTGGGCTCCTGCTGCTGCTGCTTGCAACTCCATTGTGTGATTCATCCAATTTTTGGCCTCCTACAGCCAACTCCCGTTTCTCTTTCAAGCTATGTTTGTGCTCCTGCTGCTGCCAACTTCAGGGTGTGAATCATCCAATTTTTGGCCTCCTGCAGCCAACTCCAGTGTCTCTTTCACGCAATGTTTGGGCTCCTGCTGCTTGCAACTCCAGGGTGTGATTCATCCAATTTTTGGCCTCCTGTAGCCAACTCCAGTGTCTCTTTCAAGCTATGTTTGGGCTCCTGCTGCTGCTTGCAACTCCATGGTGTGATTCATCCAATTTTTGGCCTCCTGCAGCCAACTCCAGTGTCTCTTTAAATCAATGTTTGTGCTCCTGCTGCTGCTTGCAACTCCATGGTGTGATTCATCCAATTTTTGGCCTCCTGCAGCCAACTCCAGTGTCTCTTTCACGCAATGTTTGGGCTCCTGCTGCTGCTGCTTGCAACTCCATGGTGTGATTCATCCAATTTTTGGCCTCCTGTAGCCAACTCCAGTGTCTCTTTAAAGCAATGTTTGGGCTCCTGCAGCTGCTGCTGCTGCTTGCAACTCCAGGGTGTGATTCAGCTAATTTTTGGGCTCCTGCTGCTGCCAGCTCCAGGGTGTGTTTTTCAGGCACTATAGGGACCCCTCATAGTGATGCCACTTCAACTCTCTGCAATTGTGTCGCTCTGCGATCCTATTAGCGATGCCTCTGATCTGCATGTGATAATTATTTACAGTATTATTTCACTAACCCAGCACGCATCCTATGCGTGTTACAGCAAGGCAGAATGGTTTACAATCCTATTGAGGCTCTAGGAGGCTCAGAAATAGCCGTTTTTAATAGCGATTCGTCGCGAATAAATTCGGGTCGAAACGATTTTTGTCGGAAAATTCGGCTAATCAGTCAAATTGAATTTTTCAAAAGTTCGCTCATCTCTAGTTGAAATGTTTTTCTGACACACACACGCGCAGCATTTTGCAGGGAATAGCTCAAAGTCCTGGGTGATCAATGCAAGACTCAGGTACCTGATTTGTAGAGAGCGAGAAGATGTGAGAAGTAAAAGAGCTTGATGAAAGTTCATTAAAAATAGTGGTATTGCCTATTTACAAGTAGTCACTGATACTAAGATCTTTGCAACTCACACATGAGATTTTCCCTAATTGCCATGAGCTACAAAATATATAAGCAAATTTCCAGATGGTTCCTTCGGTGCCCGCCACCCGTCAGGGGGTGGCTCCCCTTTTCAATCTATGTTATGCTGACCCATCCTCAACACTTGTGTGGCCGAGAGAGACGCCATTGGAAGACAGGCACTTTATTAGAGTATAAATGTGATATATCTGACATTTTATGATATATATATATATATATATATATATATATATATATATATATATATTATATGATATGATATAAGGTCACAACATCTCAGCGGCCCGAAACGAGACAGAATATGTGAGTTTTTGTACCAGTTTTATGGAACCTGTGAACTTTTAATGGAATCAATAAATGTTCATTGTTAGTGCTGGATAATTTACATTTATATTAGTAAATTTGTTGAGTTTTGCTAGAGATAGGAGATATCAACAAGTTAATTATTAGGAACTTTCATAATTAATACACAATCCTTTGAAAGTGAATGGCAAGTTTAAATACTGGTGTCTATTTCATTGCTCAGAAGCTACCTAGCCCTGGGCATGTAGTTACAAACCAAAAAAAAAAAAACTTTAAAAACATTATTTAACACTAATTACCTTGTAAGTGTACTATCAGAAGGAACCAATCTGTGTATCTTTAAATAAACATGCATGGCAGTTTTTCCCGCATGCCAAGTCAGTATCAGCACATACCCACATGCTTAGGTCAGCAGAGAACTGCAGAAAGAGATTCAATCTCTCTTTACTCAGGAGCTGGTATTTATGGGTCAGCTTTATGACATTTTGTACATATTGCCACATGATAACCCAAAAATCATGCAACATTTTATCACTAATCTTGGTCAGCTAAGATTTTTCCACTGTAGATTAGTAGCTTGTACAGCATAACGTGATATGCAAATTCACAGTGTCAGTGATGGATGGGTGTAAATACGGTAAACTGCAGAGTCATGTCGCCTTCAAACAATTAGCTCTCAGTGTCACCTGGAGGGTTTCAGAAATTGCTGCTCTGTGTAAACAATAAAACTATGATAGTTCATCAGTAAGCAATTTTATGTCAAAAACACATGAGGTTATATGTGAAGAAGAAGCTGTATAGTTTCCCAAGCTTGTGCACCTGGACATTTAGAGTAAAATAGCTGCCCTAAGCTTTATACT
Source organism: Gastrophryne carolinensis (assembly GCA_027917425.1). Taxonomy (NCBI): domain Eukaryota; kingdom Metazoa; phylum Chordata; class Amphibia; order Anura; family Microhylidae; genus Gastrophryne; species Gastrophryne carolinensis. The sequence goes on from CM051238.1 coordinate 247,931,648, forward strand.
TAACATTCAATAAGATTAGCATTTATGTAGATTCTCTGGAGAAGTAAAATAAATTCATAGATGTCTCTTGTTTGGCCGGAAGATGTTTTTCTCATTTATGGTTGACACCTCTCAACTACTCTGCCTTTGGTTATTTAAATAAATGTTTGCATTTAAAGAACTTGTCAAAAAGTAGACCTTTCTAGATAACAATGTATATGTTTTTCTATAGGGACTTTAAGGGCTGAATTATACTGCCTAGATTTTGTTATGTTCCTTATTTTTCCTAACAACTTTGTGCTAGCAGTGTCAGGCTGGCCCACCAGAACACCAGAGGATCCCTCCCCATGGTCACCATTAGGCAATACAAAAGGGTTTTTTGAGTCTGTTATTCCTTCAGTAAGTTGTTATTTGGTCAATATATAGTGCAGCACCTTGGGATCTTCTTTGGCACAAACACGGGTGAACACAGGGGTAATTAGCTCAATTGGTTAATTTTTCTTCATCCATACAATATAGCAGGCTTTTATCAGCATAACACATGGGCGAAACACATGTCCTGATAACAGACTGGTTTTAAGTTCATATGGCCATCCAGGCCATACAATACAATTGTGACATGGTACACACGAAGTCCTGTTGAGAAGGAACTAGAGCTTTCATTTATTTATTTTATTTCAAACATGTATACTAGAGATGAGCGAACTTTTGAAAAGTTCGATTCGGCCGATTCGCCGAATTTCACAAAGAAATTCGGGTTCGGCCGAATCGAACTTTTACGAAGTTCCCCATCAAAAATGCCGGCATGCGGCATTTTTTTTTTTTAATTTCAGGAAAAATTCGATCGGCACGAACCACAAAATATTCGGGTTCGTGCCGAATCGAATATTTCCTGAAATTCGGAGCGAATTCCGGTTCGTCCGAACCGGTTCGCTCATCTCTAATGTATACATAGAAATGGACAAAAACTTGGGTGAGAGCAGCAGGGCAAGAAAATTAAAATGGCTTACCTCTAGGCCTCTAGGAACTGCAGGAACTGACCAGTCTGAGCACCATATAAATAGGCAAGTGAAGTGCACACTTTCCCAACAGACAGAGAAACAGCCTTAACCTACTCTCTCTATTTCTGCAATATCCCAACTCTGCTAAAAAAAATTGCAATAAACGTCTGCCTCTATTCTGCCATGTGCATTATTTTAAAGTGAACCAAAACCCAAAACTCAAGTGAACCAAAACCCAAAACTCAAGTGAACCAAACCCTGTGATTTTTCTGGGTTTTAGTCCCTACCCTGGAGCATTGGGATTCCCCGCTGTACGAAAACCCCCAGGTCACCCATAAAAACTCACCCTTTCCCAGTCCTACGGCGCATGCGGGTGCCTGGTCCATCAGCGTGCCCAGCTCGATTTATAATTTTTGGCTAGGAATTGGCTAAGGGTCGAAAGGAGCTGAACGGATACTAATGCAACCAAGCAAGCTGACAGCTGAATCCCCGATGACTCTAGCAGTAGACATGCCCACGCCAGCCATTCACAATTGCCTACACATGAGTTGTTGGATCAGGTTCTACTGGGGACTCAGAGGGGGGTTCACACAGTGAGAAGTCCCAAATTGGGCTGTCTCCAGGACAGGAAGTTAAGCAGCACTGCATCAATTTTCTGACCAAGATGCACTTTGAAGTCCATTTTCAGGTTGGTCTTATACATTTATAGATACTGAAAAAAATGAAATATTTCACTGCTGTATAGAGCCCTGGTGAGGCCACAGCTAGAATACTGTGTGCAGTTCTGGAGACCTTACCTGCAAAAAGAAATCATTCAAATAGAACGTGTCCAAAGGTGGGCAAAAAAACGGTGGAAGGGCTTAAACTTAAATCAGGAGAGACTTAAAGAACTTAATTTGTACAGTCTGGAGGAAAGAAGGGAGAGGGGGGACATGATTGAGACCTTTAAATATGTGAAAGGATTCAATAAGGTTCCGGAGAAAGGTGTTTTTAAGAAGAAACTTAATGATAGAACAAGGCGACACAACCTGAAGCTAGTCTGAGGGAAGATCAGGAGCAATGCTAGAAAATATTATTTTACAGAAAGAGTAGTAGATGCTTTGAACAAACTTCCAGCAGAGGTAGTTGAAAAATAGACAGTCGTTGAATTTAAACATGCCTGGGATAAACATACATCTATGCTAAGATAAAGAGAACATACAGTATACACATAAGGGCAGAGTAGATGTAACGTATGCTCTCCTTCTGCGGTCAACCTTCTATTTTCTATTTCACCATAAACGGATTTTGTAGAGAAGTAACATTTGTAGGGCACTGAAGCTTTTTGTTCCTCATTGTTAACAGTAGATAGTAGAGGTGATTGTCAGATCATCCACTAATTTGTTTTGCACCAACAGTATATTTGTTTTTACAGCATCCATGAGATTATTCTTACCTCATATACTGTACATCAAATGTGCCCTCAATTTACCAGCAGATCCCAGCACTTAAAGGGCCAGTCCAGCCAGGTTGTCCATATTTGGGCACCTCCCTGCCCTGCCACCCTTCCTTAGTGCTGAAGCAGGATGGGGGAGTTACAAAAAAAACCCTTACCTTATCCACAATCCAGCAGCGATCATCAGGCAATTCCAGCGCTGGCCACCGTCATCTCTTCTTCCACTGCTCCTGCTGCCGGGAGCACTACGGGAGGGTGCCAGGGTGGAGGGGACCTAAAAATGGGCCTTTTGGCTGGGGGGGGGGCCCTTTAATACCAGTGGAGAAAACTGCAGTAACCAGAAACTGCACTTTTGTGCTTTGCTCTTATTGGTAACTAAAGATAGTGATCATAAGCAAACTAGAGCCACAGAGTGAAAAGGAAATTTGCCTTGTTCCCCTGTTTCTCTAGCACCTCCCCCTTCCTGTAAATGACAGCGTGCCAGCCCACATTAAGTTTGGCATTATCTCTATCAGGCACTGTATACAGAACCCCTATCTTTCCAGAAAACAGTCACAATTTTCCAGTTAAAGCACAGCCTCTGCCCACAGAAGCGCCGGCACGCCCACCATTCGGGAAAGTTGAATTGAGACCCTGTAGCATAAGTAAATGTTTTCTGAAAACAGAGCTACTTTATAAAAAAAAACAATATAGCAGTTTACTATTGTAATGTACAGGGAAGAGATAACATTATTTAAGGGGTCTTGCATGGACAATCACTTAAAGACCTCTTCTGTAAACCATCAAACAAAACTGGTTATGTCAACAGATCATTAATTGTTTAATGCTTTGCCGCTCAGCATAACCAGCTATTCATTGACTATACATAGGGATTTTTTGGCTGAATCTCAATGTGTTTTTACAAGTCTTAAAGATTTTGGTCCATTTCCTAAAGCATTAAGTACAAAATCAACACCTTTTCTGTTGACATTCAGCTTCATTAAGAACTAAAGCTTGATATATTAAAGCAGTGTAAAGACCCTTCAATCAAAGTTCTCTAAATACAACATGTTACTGTGAGGAACTGGCACAAATCAATCTATTCAATCCCGCTTTCTCTAAGCATAGTGTACTCACCAATGCTGTAACAGAATGTCAGCTATTTCTGCCTAAGGCTATGTGACACCTCACAGTATGTGTATTCATAAGTTATTAGGAAACTAAGCATCCCTACCTAACACCTTCAGAAACATTGCCTTTTATCACTAGTGGAAAATCCTGAGCAGTGTGTTCTTTTAATCAAAAAGGAAAAAAAAAGTGCATCTAAGTGCACATTTTATCTTAGGATTTATGACAACTAGCAGGTAAATCTCTAATTAGCAAGTGGTAACAGATCTCTGGTTAGATCCAAGTAAGTGACACATCTGACAGAATGATGCACTGCAAAATGCATGCAAGATTCATGTCTCAACTGTGACAATTCTGGGACAATGTATTGGCAGGCCTAGTCAAACTTTTCAAGGTTCTATAAGACAACATGTTCTCACAAGAGTAACAAACTTGGCACAGCTATTTAGATTTCAAGAAAAATCCAGTCTATTCCATTTCTTTGAATTTCTTCCCTTGTCTTGGAATTTAATTATAGTGAAACATCAAAACAGTTAAACAGCTACACAAAGTTTACATCATCAATTTAATGTAATTTGTGGTTATATGAATAGAAGTGCAACTTCAACAGAGACTTTTATTTAAGTTTTGGACCGAGAAAAAAATTCCCCTGTATGTAACTCTGAAGACTTTTTTATTGGTGTAATTGAATTAGCAAACCCATAGTTTTTTTGTCATTACCATATACTGGTACAGATGACACCCATGGACTTACCATTAGAGTGGCCCAAAACCCAGGATTTTGACTATCCTGGATTTTGGTCCTTGCCCCCAGGGCACCCTGATTGGGGGTATGCTATGTGAAACCCCCAGGTCGCCCAAAGAAACTCATCTCTTCCTGGTCCTACGGCACATGCGCGGCTGCTCCTCCAATCAGCGCGCTAGGATCCCCTCCTGACCCTTCATCTAAGATGAGCAGATCCAAGCGCATTGGAGGCCTTATCACACGATACCATCTACGTGATACGTGATACGTGATGCCATCTACGTGATACGATACCATCTACGTGATACCATCTATGTGAAACCCCCAGGTCGCCCAAAGAAACTCGGCCTTATCACACGATACCATCTACGTGATACGTGATACGTGATACGTGATACCATCTACGTGATACGATACCATCTACGTGATACCATCTATGTGAAACCCCCAGGTCGCCCAAAGAAACTCATCTCTTCCTGGTCCTACGGCACATGCGCGGCTGCTCCTCCAATCAGCGCGCTAGGATCCCCTCCTGACCCTTCATCTAAGGTGAGCAGATCCAAGCGCATTGGCGGCCTTATCACACGATACCATCTAACATGGAGTGTGCCCATGCCGGGATAGCAGGGATGCGGCTGTGGCTCACACATGCGGCGTTGGACAGGAAAAGAAGGTGAGTTTATGGGCAACCTGGGGGGTTTCACACAGCAGGATATCCTGATTTTGGATGCCCCAGGGGGAGGGTATCAACCGGGCCAGAAATCTTATAGATTCCTTGTTCAATCTCTGTTGATTTATGGGCAACCTGGGGGGTTTCACACAGCGGGGGAACCAGATTTTGGATGCCCCAGGGGGAGGGAATCAACCGGGCCTGAAATCTTATAGATTCCTTGACCGATCCCTGTGGGTTTTGGTTCATTTTAAGACGAAATCCTTTTGTAGTCATTTGTTTCTGAAAGGGGGGGTGTAATAAATATATTATAGATTATTTGAAAATGCACAGTTTAAGCAATGTTAAATCATGTCTAAAAGACTTTTTTAGGCTTTTTAGGCTTTTCCTAACAAGGTAAAAATTTGAAAAAGACAAAAAAATTTAGATATTTTCTTAAAGTTATAAATGATCTGCTTGTTTATTAACTGTTCAGATACATCAGAATATTGGATATGGGTCTCTGTGTAAAATTAAAGCAATATGATATTTTACTATAGAAATGATTCAGGCAACAACGCAGGTAGACTGCCATCCAGATTAATGACTAGCTTGCCAGAACATGCTATAACTACCGTCACACTTCTTGGAAGTAGGGCAAAAATAATTAATAAACCAAGGTGATTGAGTAGATTTGATATAATTTGCATGATCATCACTTTAATATGACATTTAATATGCTCTAATCTGTTTCCTGTAATCTGAAATTACTTGGACTGTTTGGGTTGTTTACTAAAAGGAAGCTATCACATATTTGTTTCTTAATAACTCCACAGGACATTTAACAAATGATCTAAAGTGTATATTCAACTTTGTAATTTATAACTGAGTTTAAAAAACTGATCATGAATTCTGGCTTCCTGAAGCATTTTAAAGCTTTAGTGCATACCAGTTCCGCCCGTATTTTACTGATGTGTCTTTTGTTTTATAATTATCTTGTAAATAAAATGTAAATAAATATTTTATACAAATGTTTTCCATATTTATGTTGGAGTTCATGATTATGAAGGAATACCATTGCAGCCAGATAACTTGTCTTTTCAAGCGGCTTCCAGGACAAAGTGTAACGTTCCACCGGCTTGGACTACTAGATATCAAAGGAGCTTCTGTTAAACAACTATCCATCTCCAACATAATGGGTAGTGAGAGTTTATCCCATCATCCTATTTCATAGCATAACCATAACATTTAGTGGGGGCATAATTTATCAACATTTTTGCGGGCACTAGATAAGCGTCTTGTGATGCCCAGCGGGACACCAGCCTTCTGTAAGCAGGCAACTCCCAATCTCCACCGCCGCTTCTGCCTATAGTCAAGCCCCCGTTTGCCGGGACGCTAGGTACGCCTCACCGGACACGGTTGCCCCCAGGTCTTAATAGGCGCAAAGGATGGCTGCTTACGGTGAAGGCCGATGAACCACGAGGGTATCCCAAAGCCGAGGTCGTTCACAGGTAGTCAATCCGGAGGGTGCGTCAGAATACAGGGATGAGACAGGTGCGTAGTCAGGGGTAGCCAAAGGGTCAAGCCGGGAGGTCAGAGATTGCAGGGTATCCAGAGGGGCAGGCAGGTTCGTGGTCAGACAAAGCAGAGGTCGGTACAGGCAGCAGACAGGAATGGTCGATCAAGCCGGGTCGGAATAAGATAACAACTAACAGAATCACACCCTAATCACAAGTGACTATCAAGGGCACTGGGTGCTGGGCTGACTCCATATTTATTGGGGAATCGACCAATGGCCACCCTGGGGGGGAGTGTATGTGCTGATTGGTGCAACTTACAACACTGTGAGTGATTGGAGGCACTATCCAGGGGCTGGTCAGTCAAAGCTGATCAGCCCCTGATTCCCATCAGGTGTGGAGCACTCTGTGCTGCCTGTGACTCGCAGCACAGCGCCTCCTAGTGGCGAAATCTACAGACTGCGGGACGTGCGCCTGCACAGCTAGAGAGGGGCGAGGGAGGCTGCCAGAGTGACGTGCCGCGCTCCCAGCAGCAGGAGTGCTGCATCGCCCTGCCCCCGGCAGAGGTAAGTTCCTTACATTACCCCCCCTTGAGGAGGGGCCCCAGGACCCTCCACCCTGGGTTTAAGAGGATTTTCTTTATGAAATCTTTTAATTAAACGGTCCGCATGCACATCTCTAGCTGGAACCCAACTCCTCTCTTCTGGCCCATATCCCTTCCAGTCGACTAAATATTGCAAGGAATTCCAGAGGAAACGGGAATCCAGAATTCGTGCGGCTTCAAACTCCTGCTCACCATCAACTAGAATAGGAGAAGGAGAGGAATCCTCCTCCACTCCCCTGGCAGGCTTAAAGTGGACCAACACCCACGGGTGATCGGCCCGGGGGCCCGCGGGGTGTAACCCCCCCAAAACCCCCGAAAAACCTTACCTGATCTTCGGCGGCGGCCGTCCGCCGCCGCCTCCCTCGCGCCCCTGTAGCCGTGCGCGCGCCCGCGCCGGCCGTCTGCGAATGGCCGACGCGGGCGCGCGCGCGTCAAAAGGGACGCGCGGGAGGCGGCGGCAGCCGCTTAGACGTTCCTGGACCAGGCTTGTACGTCGGCGCTGGGAGCGGAAAGAGGTGAGTTTTTCGGGGGGTTAGGGGGGGTTTCACACAGCGGGGCACCCCGATCGGGGGTGCCCCACCGAAGTGGACCAAGACCCAGGATAGTCAAAATCCTGGGTGTTGGTCCACTTTAAGGAGGGAAACGTGAAAGGAATTACAAATCCTCAGAGATGGTGGAAGTTTGAGTCTGTATGTGACTTGGTTAATTTTCTGTAAAATGGAATAAGGGCCAATATATCGTGGTCCCAATTTTACAGAGAGTTGGCGAAGTGCTAAATTTTTGGTAGAGAGCCAGACTAAATCCCCCACTTTATAGTCTGGATTCTTGGATCGGCGACGATCCGCAAAGACCTTCTGCTGACTCGATGCCTGGACCAAATGCCTCTGAATCTTGGCCCATAAATCTGGCCACTGGGACAACCAATTGTCTAAAGAAGGCAAACCAGAGGATGAGCCTGAAAGTGCTGAGAACTTAAGACCCATATACACACCGGAAGGGTGATACCCCCGTGGAGGAGTTAATTGAAAGGCAAATTCGGCAAAGGCAAGACATTGGGACCACTCTGACTGAATATCGGAGGTGAAGCAACGGAGATATTGTTCTAATGACTGGTTGGTCCTTTCCGTCTGCCCATTGGACTGAGGGTGAAAAGCTGAAGACAGAGAAACAGTGAAGCCTAGCCGGGTGCAGAATGCCCTCCAGAAGCGTGACACAAATTGGACCCCCCTATCTGAGACCACATCCTATCTGAGACCACATCTTCTGGAATTCCGTGAAGTCTAAAAATATGATCTAAGAAATATTGAGCCAATTCTTGGGCTGTGGGCAGCTTTCTTAGGGGGACAAAATATGCCATTTTGCTAAATCGATCTACCACAACCCAGATAACTGTATATCCCTGGGACTGTGGTAAATCAGTAATAAAATCCATTGCCAAGTGCGTCCAAGGCTTTGAAGGAGTGGACAGGGGCACCAGAGGTCCGGCAGGAGCTGACCTGGGGGTTTTGCTACGGGCACAGATCTTACAGGCTTGAATAAAGGCCTGGGTATCTCTCCTGTAAGATGGCCACCAGACATGACGGGCTATAAGGGCCAAAATCTTTTTAACCCCTGGATGACCCACCGTCTTGGAGTCATGAAACTGCTGAAGAACTGCCGGACGGTGGGACAGGGGCACAAAGAGGAGGTGATCGGGTTTGCCCGGAGGAGAATCTGATTGAAACCGGCTTAGCTCACTTGACAGGTCAGGTTGGATGACAGCTATGACCTTGTGTCGTGGGATTATGGGAAGGATCTCCTCTACAGGGACTTTATCAACTGTGAAACTTCTAGAGAGAGCGTCAGCTTTAGTATTCTTTGTTCCTGGTTTGTATGTTATAGTAAAATTAAATCAGGAGAAGAAAAGAGACCATGGGGCCTGACGGGGGGTTAACCTTTTAGCTGATTCAATGTATTCTAAATTCTTGTGATCTGTGAATACCGTAATTGGGAACTGGGCCCCCTCTAACCAATGTCTCCATTCCTGAAAGGCTAATTTCACAGCTAGAAGTTCTCGATTGCCAATATCATAGTTCCGCTCAGCGGAATTAAATTTTATCGAGAAAAAGGCACAGGGATGTAGCCGTTCAGGAGACCCACTGTACTGTGAGAGAATTGCCCCTACCCCGAGCTCGGATGCATCTACTTTGACTATGAAGGCTCGGTGGATATCAGGGTGGGTCAACACAGGTGCTGAACTAAAGGCAGACTTAAGGTTCTCAAAGGCCTGGATGGATTGGCCCGACCAAGTAGGGGTAAACGCCCCCTTCTTAGTGAGGTCGGTGAGTGGGGCTACCAAGGTGGAAAAGTTTTTTATAAAGCGCCTATAAAAGTTAGCAAACCCCAGAAACCTCTGTAAACCCTTCAAATCTTTGGGTTGTTCCCACTGGAGGACCGCAGATACCTTGGCCTGATCCATTGTTAACCCAGTATCGGCAACAATGTATCCTAGGAACGGAACCTCTGAAACCTCAAAAACGCACTTTTTTAGCTTGGCATAGAGGTGATTCTCTCTCAATTTCTGTAAAACCATCCGTACATGCTCTCTATGCTCGGTTAAGGTCGGTGAGAATATTAGGATGTCATCTAAGTAGATGACCACAAAACGGCCCAAGTATTCTCTAAAAACTTCATTAACAAAGTCCTGAAAGACTGCCGGGGCATTACATAGGCCGAATGGCATAACAAGATATTCATAGTGCCCATCCTGGGTGTTGAAGGCAGTCTTCCACTCGTCTCCCTGACGGATCCTGATTAAATTGTAAGCCCCCCTTAGGTCAAGCTTAGAAAAAACCTGGGCCCCAATGACCTGGTTAAAGAGTCCCTCTATTAAGGGAAGGGGGTATTTATTTTTAACTGTAATTTTATTCAGGCCCCTATAATCAATACAGGGGCGCAAGCCACCATCTTTCTTTTCCACAAAGAAAAATCCGGCACCCGCTGGTTAGGTAGACGGCCGAATAAAACCTTTCTGCAGATTCTCAGCAATGTATTCTTTCATGGCCTTATTCTCAGCTCGGGTTAAATTATAAATCTTTCCCCGAGGCGGCATAGTTCTGGGGAGAAGATCAATCGGGCAGTCAAAAGGCCTATGAGGAGGGAGTTCATCAGCGGCTTTTTCAGAAAACACATCAGTGAATTCTGCATAGGGGGTAGGGATGCCCTCAGCAGTCAAGCGAGTGGCACGTGCAGGAAGCTCAAGACAAGACTGGAAACATTGTGGCCCCCACTTGATAACCTGCCCAGAGACCCAGTCAATTTGGGGATTCTGTTTAGACAGCCAGGGGAGTCCCAAAACTAAAGGGGTAAGAGGCATCTTAAGGAGAAGGAAGCTCATTAGCTCGGTATGTCCCGCCCCCACTCTAACAAACACTGGTGGAGTACGGTACTGAATCAGGCCCCCAACAAGGGGGGTATTATCAATGGCTTTGACTCTAATTGGATTGACTAAAGATTGCAGCGGAATCTTTAATGCTTGAGCCAGGCCCCAATCAATAAAATTCCTGGCGGCCCCAAAATCCAAAAGAGCCTCCACAGATCTGGACTCAAAATCATGAGTAATCTCGACAGGCAATGTAATTTGTGTGCAACACAAAGGAAATACCTTGCAGCCTAGGTGGGTTTCCTCGACCCCACCTAGGGCAGGAGCGGACCAGGTGACCGACTTCTCCGCAATAAAGGCATAGGCCTTGCGACAGACGCCTCCGCCTCTCAGCTTCAGATAGCTTGGTGGCCCCAAGCTGCATGGGTTCTTCAGAAGAAGAGGGGACTAAAGCCTCAGGCTTCATACTGACTTCAGACTGGGCCCCTTTTTCCAGGCGTCTTTCTCATATGCGTCGGTCGATGCGGATAGCCAATTGCATGGTTTCATCCAAGGTGTTAGGTACAGGGTGATTTACCATGACATCTTTTATGACCTCTGACAGACCTAGCCTGAACTGCCCACACAATGCTGGGTCATTCCAGCGAGAATCCACTGCCCAGCGTCGGAATTCCAAGCAATATTCTTCTGCCAGTCTTCGCCCCTGTCTGAGAGATCGTAGCTTGGCATCAGCAGTTGCCCCTCAGTCTGGGTCATCATACAGGATCTCCATGGCCTTGAAGAATTCCTCGACAGATTGGCGGGCGTAATCCTGAGGGGAGAGGCTAAAAGCCCAGGATTGGGGATCCCCATGCAGAAGGGAGATGATAAGTCCCACCCGTTGCTCCTGGGAGCCGGAAGCATAAGGGCGAAGCTGAAAATAAAGCTTACAGGCATCCCGGAAATTGGCAAATTTACTTCGGTCCCCCGAAAACTTCTCTGGAAGGGGAATCTTGGGTTCAACCGGAAAGGCGGCTATTGCCCCCTGGGGCACAGAGGGTGCAGGAGCTGGACGGTTCTCCTGAGCCGCCACTCGAAGTGCCAGGTGCTCCACGGCCGCGGTCAGGGCCTGCACCTCTTCCAAAATTTGGTCCATTTATGGGGCCCGTGATAATGTGATGCCCAGCGGGACACCAGCCTTCTGTAAGCAGGCAACCCCCAATCTCCACCGCCGCTTCTGCCAATAGTCAAGCCCCCGTTTGCCGGGACGCTAGGTACGCCTCACCGGACACGGTTGCCCCCAGGTCTTAATAGGCTCAAAGGATGGCTGCTTACAGTGAAGGCCGATGAACCATGAGGGTATCCCAAAGCTGAGGTCGTTCACAGGTAGTCAATCCGGAGGGTGCGTCAGAATACAGGGATGAGACAGGTGCGTAGTCAGGGGTAGCCAAAGGGTCAGGCCGGGAGGTCAGAGATCGCAGGGTATCCAGAGGGGCAGGCAGGTTCGTGGTCAGACAAAGCAGAGGTCGGTACAGGCAGCAGACAGGAATGGTCGATCAAGCCAGGTCGGAATCAGATAACAACTAACAGAATCACACCCTAATCACAAGCAACTATCACGGGCACTGAGTGCTGGGCTGACTCCATATTTATTGGGGAATCGACCAATGGCCACCCTGGGGGGGAGTGTATGTGCTGATTGGTGCAACTTACAACACTGTGAGTGATTGGAGGCACTATCCAGGGGCTGGTCAGTCTTGGCTGCAAGGCTGATCAGCCCCTGATTCCCATCAGGTGTGGAACACTCTGTGCTGCCTGTGACTCGCAGCACAGCGCCTCCTAGTGGCGAAATCTACAGACTGCGGGACGCGCGCCTGCACAGCTAGAGAGGGGCGAGGGAGGCTGCCAGAGTGACGCGCCGCGCTCCCAGCAGCAGGAGTGCTGCGTCGCCCTGCGGACGCTCGCCGCCGGCCCCCTGGCAGAGGTAAGTTCCTTACACGTCTCTTCTGACGCTATCAGCACCCGCACTGCTGAGCCAGTGCACACAGTCACAAGGCAGTGTCACAAATAGGACTAATGAATGGGGGCGCACATTTTCAGATGAAGATCTAAGTCACAGTGTCCACCGTGAAATTAACAGTACCTCAATCAATAATAATTTACCCTGACAAAGCTCCGGTGTACGGGATGAAATGTACACTGGCAGAGGCCGACCATCCACCACTGGCATCATGAAATAAGGAGGGTGTCTAGAGACATGAATTGTATGTGATCCACGAGGGCAGCTGAACCTGTCTGCGAGGAGCCGTGGCTGGGAGGTGCTACAATGGATTAGTAACATTACAACAGCAGAGGTGTTTTTTACCCTTGGCCCATGAGTGGCTGCTGCTCAGGCCTGTATCACCATTCAGCCTGCTCCTCTGTCTCCTGTTTATTGCTTGAGGTACTGTCATTTCATGGTGGGCAATTTGCCTGGGATCATCATCTGAAAATGTGTGACTGGGTTTGCAGTCCACAATTACAATAGCGGGTATGATGGGTGTGGTATGGATTGTGTGAATAAGGGACCCCCGTATCTTAATATTATTGTCTTTTACATTTTGCCTATGATGTATTGGTGGCCCTATTTGTATCTTGGTATTTATTATGCAGTTATTATTAACCTCCTTAGCGGTGATCCCGAGCGTGACTCGGGGTTAATTTGTGCTGTAAGTAGCGTTAACCCCGAGTCACGCTCGGGATCGAGGAGCAGGGCGGCGCAGTCTCCTTACCTTCTCCCTGCGATCCAGCGATGTCCCCGCTGCGATCGCAGGTGAGAGCTGCGGCTGCGGCGTCCGTCGCACTTCCGGGTTCCGTCTCTGTGAGCCGCAGAGGCTCATGGGGGCGGAGCCGTGCGTCAGAGACAAATGTAATGGTAACTTCGTTACCATTACATTTGCCTCTATCATAACGCCAGGGGGGTTAAAGTGGAACTATACTTGAAAAAATTACCCCCCCACTCTGCCACCCTACCCTGGTGCTGAGGCAGGATGGGGGTTACAAAGAAAAAAAACCTTACCTTAGCCAGGCACTGCACCGCTCCTCCAGTGTTCCAGATCCTGTGCACTGCCATCTTGGACTGAGGACACAGAGCCACATTCCCCAGCTCTGTGCACATTCCCATCTATTCAAGTGAATGGGTGGCTGGAACACGCATGGAGCCGGTAGATACGGCTTTGCATCTTGAGAGACCAGGAGGACGGTGTGGGCGCCTGGCTCAGGTAAGGGTTTTTTTTTTCTTTATAACCCCCCCGGCCTGCCTCAGCTCCAGGGTAGATTGGCAGGGCGGGGGGTCATTTTTAAGTGAAGGTCTACTTTAAAGTGAGATTTCAGCCATTGCCATCACAACCTATTATTGTTTACCTTTTGCAAAGGATTGATCAGTTTTTAATAGTCCCTTAGTGTGAATCCCAGGGGCAGTGCTGGGGAGTTCCACTCCTGCATTTTAACTCGTTTTGTAAATATTGTCATACCTCTCCTTATATATTTGATATTGTGTGATTTTTATTGTCTCTGGCTGAAAGAAATCACTTGTATGTATGTTTAGATATACCTGGTGGCTAATAAAATTCTGTATTTATAATGGAGCAAAAGTCCAGACAAGCCCCCAAAATGTGTGTACATCCTGAGTACTCTGCCTATATTATTTTTATTTAAATATTGCAAGACAGACTCAGCGCTATAAAACAGCATACAGACATCACATGCTTTCATTTATTTTATGCTGGCAAATGTCACTGCAAAATAAAAAGCATGTGGATGATAAAAATCCTCCTGGAAAATTCACATATTCCATCTTATGGATGGTCTGAGGTTAATTGTTATCATCCTCTGCTGAATCAAGCACATTAGGGTTGATTCAGAGCCCCTTTCTCAACAGTGCTTCCTCGGCGCAGGGCGGGAGAGCGGGGCGGGTGAGCATATAGGGGCGAACTATGGGGACCTCCGGTGTGCTTTTTTCGCCCCGAGGAAGTGACGCGCTGACGTGACACAACGCAACAGCGGCGAGCGAGGGGTGGCGCTGCTTGGTCACTGGACATGTGAGATTGTCTGATTGTTCTGTTTGTCCCTACCCGGCTGGTCCTTATCTATGTTATAGCACTTTAGCACATGGCACTTCATCATTTATGCACAGTTATAGGCAATATTGGACATTAATTATATATTTTTAGAGTTGTTGGATAATGAGCGCAGTATATATATTTTTCCAGCATGGCTAAGGAGGACCTAAAATAATTCATCATGTTGTTCATCATTGTAATAATCAGTGGCCTGTAAAAGCAGTTTTGTCATCGTTTCTTCCCCTCCCTCCCTCCTCTCAGGCTTGTCATGTTTTTTTGTGTTTTAGATCGTTTTTAATGTGTCCAAGTGTATGTATTTGTAGATTTATTTGATTAATAAAACCTGATATATGTTTGGTATTTAAAATGTAGTGCCACTGTTTCTATTTGGGATAGGTTTAGGAGGGGTGGACTCCATTTTGTTTTTCCCATTTTTAAAGGCATACCATGGAAAGGGAACCCAAAACCTACAGCTCACATTTAGTGGTAGGCATTAGTAACAGGTAATTTGGTTGGTTAACTTACTGTATGTTTGAATCTATTGATTTGCATAAATCTATATTAGCTTGGTACTTGTTTATGATCAGTATAGTGTACAGTATAACCCCTTTAAATGGAAAACTGTCTTGATTCCATTATTTTTTTATATTAATGTGTCTGCATATTGCATTATACATATCAGACCTGTCTATAATAGTCCACATCATTTTCTAATGTCCCATATCTATGGAATGTAGTTTGATGCCAGTGTATCTTGTAAAAATGTCCTTTTATATTGTGTACCTATAACTATTTTATTGAACTTCTTTAAGGGTTTTGCTGCCCTCGGCTGTTTAATATTTTGTAATAAATGTGGTTTCCTTGCCAGTTTCCCTTATAAATATGCATCATTAAGCAAGAACTCAACCGTTCTAGTACAGGCCACTTTATACCATGGCTTTCCACTGCTGAGTTCATACCTAATATAGTTCACTTTGTACTGTAAATAACCAGTGCTCACCTCCAATAAAGTTACTGGTTCAAACATGTATCTCATAAGATTTATTTTTCATCTTATACCCTTAGGCATTTACAAATGAAACAGCTTTGGTGGTCCAGCATGAAAAATCAAAGATTAACCTGGTTCAGTGACCTTCCTGAAACAAAGCAACTTGAAAGTGATTTATAATGCATGAACATTTACACAGTTAATAAATTGTGTGAGATAGGAAGGGTTATACAAATGATAGTGAGAGTATCTAGAATTTTTGGAGAGACTGAATTTTGAGAGGCTTTCACAACACTCAACAAAGTGAAACAATAATAAAAATTTTTTGCTGTAAAAAATGCCCCTGCAGTTTTTTTTGTTTACAAATTTTAAAAAGAATAGACAAAAAACATGTTTTTCCACTTTACTGTGTGTTGAAATGTAAATACTCTAAAAGGGGAACAAAACCCACCAATCTAAAAGATTCCAGGGCTGGCCGCTGGCTTTTCTCCATGGCATCCTGAATCAGAATGCTCAACCGGGTGGAACAAGTTTTGTCCCAATGGGGGAAACCCACTAGTTCACCCATAAAAATTCACCTTTCCATGCTCCAATGGTACATGCGCGGGCTCACGTCCAACAAGAGGTGCCTTCTGTGACTAATTCATTCGGCAGGCGGCTCTCATTGTTTTGTATGGCTGCCACATCCCCTGTATCGTGTGCACCCTCCTACCCCAGCCCGGCCAAATTACATAGACACAGCAGGCGGCTCTCATTGGACGAGAGCCTATGCATGTGCCATTGGAGTGTGGAAAGGTGAGTTTTTATGGGCAACCTAGTGGGTTTCACACAGTGGGGCATCTTAACTCAAAAACTCAGAAACTCCCAAAGCCAGTTATAACCACCATAATATCATGGTATGAAGACAAAAATAGATTTTAATATAAATTTTAAAGTAGCCGTCCACAATTATTATGGTTATTATGGCATACTTGTTGTATGCCATACTAAGATGGACCCCCTGGAAAATTGACTAGAACTTCTGTTGGTTAAGAAAGAGTGTTATTTTCTAAACACACATTTGTGAGCTCCTACATTTAAACCTTCTCTCCAACTCCCAATAGAACATGCACAGTATATAATTATGTGACTTGGCCAACCATTCATGAAAATGCTGTATTATGTGCAATCACAATGCAGGGCAGGGTAGGATACAGATATAAGTAGGGATGGTCGCACCCCCGAAAGTTCGGGTCCGGCAAGTTTGGACGAATATTGAATAAATGTTTTGGTTTGGGAACCTGAACCCGGTCCCCAATGAAATGAATGGGGACCTGAACTTTGGGGGTGGCTGTGGCGGGGGAGCAGAGTGTGCAGCAGTAAGCGTGCAGTTGTAACTCACCTCAGCCTGCGATCGTCTTCCCTTCAGCGGTGGAGCAGCAGTTTCTGTAGCCCCCGCTAGGGCAAAAGTGAAACACAGCTGCTTCTACACCGCCAGAACCACCAAGACCCGGTCAATGAATCTAAACGTATTTGCTTAAAATAAATTTACCTATAATCAGAGATTTTGAGATAGTTTGTAACGAGGAGAAAATGTGGGAGGAAGTTAGTGTGTATTTGGACAGGGACTGTAAATACAGCAAGAGGACCTGCAATTGAAACAGAACAAGAGACACAGAGACCTTTATAGGGAAAACAGGAGAGGAGAGGGAGTGTAGACACATGCATGAGGGCACAGAACACCACACCAACAAGACAAGTGGAATAACAAGAAATATATCAAAATTTGACAGACAACGACAATATTTCACTGGTTCCAGCTGTTAATTGCAATCTCTACAAGTCCCTCTTATGGTTGCTCTATCCTGCTTTATCCTGAACAGATTAAGACATTAAAACACTTCATGTATATGCCATTATCTAAAGATTAATAAATGGCATTGGATGTTCAGAGCTGAATATATACAAAATTCATGTTTGACCAAACAGAAACAACACATTTCTGGTAAAATTTAATATTACTGCAAAATCCACTAGTACCGAAACTTACTGATGTGTATTCTAATGGAGTGTTCTATCCAATCCTTTTGTTATTTTATGATGTTTTTATAAATAAAGATGAAGACACTTTCCTAATAGAAGCATAACCCTATGCTGCAAGCAGCTAGAAGGAGGGGTGTTCTAGAGAAATTAGAAGTAATGGTGGGGGGTTTTACTTAACAAACACTTTCTGCAGCCTCAGAATAGACGTATACTTTATTTACATAAGTAGCATTGTGTAGCTTGTTTCTGACCATCTAAGGTAGAAAAAATTGTTGTAGTTAAAAATAGACATTTTTGGGGGGACTGGAAGAAAGTTCAGGGATGTTTTTAATATACTATGTACTGTACTTCTGCACTTACAGATGAGGCCTGCTCAACTAATCTGTTTTGGAATCACAACACACAATAACAACAGTTTCTGATGTTTACATCTGTTTTTACCCATCATGCAGTGTTTTGGGTAGATTTTTTGGGTAGAGTGGTAGTTGCTATAGTTTCGCACTGTATAGATCATGGGACAGGCAGTTGAGCAGTTAAATGGGAATTTTTTGCAGTGGTTGAAAAAGTAATCCCTCTTACTATCTAGCATAGTTATATCCAATTTTAATATTACTTTCATGATAGAATTTCCTTTCGGTATAGTGTGAATTTTCAATATATACATAAATACCATGAATGCAGTTGAACTTCACCTAGCTGCAGTGGCTGTCCCTTTTTGGGATCCAAATTTCTCCTCTTAAATTCTTAGTAGTTCCTTTTTTAAGTAAATGTATTAAATAAAAAATGAACCTACTAAATTCTAATTGATCTAAAGTGACTTATATCCTCTAAGCTATTGCTGTTTTTTAATCTGCTTAAGAAAGCATAATACCATTGCAAGTTTTTGTGCTCTATAATCATTTATAGTCCACATGACCATTCCTATGAAAAAAATCAATGTAAATATTTTTGTGACGACTACTGCCTTGGAAAATAATTTGTATTGCCTTAAGAGGATGTTTTTAGTTTTGTGTGGCTGAAAACTTGTTTTTTTGTAGTAATTGTTGATCTCAGTATCAACATTTCTGTTTTCAAGGATATTTTTTATTTTATATTTTTTCCGCCCATCAAGATTGGCATTTTTGGCACATCAGAGTAATCATGTGGCAGCTGAGAGCTTACAATTCTTGTCACTTTGCTATTAAGCCTTCCTAATGCTGTAATATCCTTGATAACTTCACAAGATAACACAGAAGCTGCTACCGGCTACATAATTTGAACCAGTAGTTAACAAAAAAGAAACATTTCTTTACACATACATTTCTGTCAGTTGTCTGCCAATGATGGTGATTTAGATTACATTATTTTCCTGTTTTAAAGATAATAACTTTAAAGACTATACATTGGCTTAAAGGGGTCTACTTTATATTACACCTAGTTAATATTAAATACTTAGATGGCTAATGCCATTGTATCCCAAATAGTCACCTGTCATTTTTATCTCTCTTCAAAGTAAGATATGTAATGTGGGCCCCCATAGATTTAACGTAAAGTGATAATTCACATATCTCTGACAATAGGGTTAGCACCATTTGAGAATGTATTTTAGTACATATGCAAAAATATGCAAAAGTATTCTCGTCCAATTCAGCAGACCTTTTTCTTTTGTGCATATTTTATCTGCATGTAATCTCGCACAAGCAAATATAAAATGCAAAAATGCACAAAAGTTCTGAAGAAATCATGAAAACAAAGTTGGGTGATTCAGATTGTGTTTTAACAGTTTTTTCTGCAAGTTTTCAAGAGATCCCAACAGACACTGCCACTGGCGTTAGACACTGCCACTAGCATCGAAAAAACCCAGCGATGAGCCCACCATCCCGGCAAAGGAGACAAAGGAGGCTGCTCCATGGGGAACGGTACAAGGAAGACATGGATCAGAAAGTAAAGAAATTAAAGTTAAATTGAGGTTATTAAAATGCTTTTGATATGTGTTTTTTTCTCTACTACAGTGGGTGAACTGGTAGGGGGTCCAGGGGCACCTCATCTATAGAAGTACTCCATTGCATGTACAGGGAATTTAGATTTTTAAATAGAAGAACCCCATTTTCACACTTTTTTCTACATTTCATAGTATGTATGTTATTTCAGACTCCAGCGCATGTTATACAAATAGCTTGCAGGAAAAAAGGAGCTAAGCAGGATAAAAAAACATCAGCTTGAGGAAACCTATGAGTCAAAATCTAAAGCCCTTAAAATGTATCTTTCCCCGGTCTTAGCGAGTGAAATTAAGTTGGAATCTTTGCTATACCTGAGTTGCTGAGAAACAGCTTTGTTGGACTAAGCAAAGAATTTATGCTAAAGGAAATAAGGTAGACGCCATGTTGGCAAGGCAACTGCAGTGTTTCCACACTGCCCCCAAGACCCTTTCCACGAGAAAACAAGCTTTCAATTTCACCAGCTGAATTATATGTTGCGCAGTCCTCCTTCTCTGAGACTGCTTCATCAGATTTTTTTCAACAAAATCACCCTCCCTTCTGTCCCTGAATCTTTCAGGGATTCACAAGAGAGGGGGGTCTCGGTCCAGGAACTGTTGTGCAGGGTCAAATCCTTAAAATGCAACTGCTTCTTGGCCCTCCTTTACAAAAAGTACACAGAGCTCTTGGCCTCAGGTCTTGCTTTCGCTTTCAATTACCTTTTGGCAGATGTTCCCCAAGAAAACTGTTGGTTATGCTCCCCAAGCCGGACACAGACCATACAGTGCGGTCCAATTATATTATATACTTGTATAATTGATCAACATAGGTTTAAAGCTTCTAGCTCAGCGGTTCTCAATCTGTGGGTCTGGACCCCGGCGGGGGTCGAACAACCAAAACACAGGGGTCACCTAAAGCCATTGTATTTCCAATGGCTTTAGCCGGTGAGAAGTCGCGCTACCGTCTGCAGCAGCGCTATTCAGCTGGAACGCACGCCGTTATGGAGGCACGTTCCAAAATGAATGCTTGCGCGCATGCGCAGACATGATTGCATAATCCGTCCGGGGTCTAAGGGGCGGGAGAAGCGGGGAGAACGCTCCACAGTCCATAGCAGCGCATTACGTGTTTTCGGAGCTTGCTGACATCATCAGTGGGCGGACGCAGCAAGCGCCGGAGGACAGAAGCCTAGGAGGCGGAGAGGCATGAGAGCCTGCGAGACTGCCTGCTGGTGTAAAAAAGGTTAATAATGTAAAAACAGTACACACACCATACACACAATACTGTGTAAGTGTAAGGTGCTTTGTGTGTAATCATTACACAGTACACAAAGCAGCTTACACTTACACAAAGCACCATACATTTACACAGTGTGAACTACATCGGTCTTATACTATAAGAGACCACTATAAGATGTAGTTCACACTGTTCCCCAATGTATAATTATCTCCTATATCTCCCACTATTTTCCCATATTCTGAATGAGGAAACTGCTGAGCGGCTTCCGGCATTGAATCCACCTCCTATTGATTTCATTGTGAGTGCGGCGGATTTTGTGGAAGAGAGCTCCCGAGAATCTCGAGTTACCACACAATCCGCCGCAGCCTCCTATTAATTTCAATAAGAGGCGGAGAAATGACAGTTTCCGACACATGCTATGCCATTGTGAAATGTTATTTATTGGAATTAGTAATAAATATTTCTCAACATATAATTAAATATTGCTTTTGTGATTAATCACTATGTTTAAATTATGTTTGATTTGTAGCAATGAGAATACATAATGCATATCAGGTATTTACATTCCGAACCATAACTGTAGCAAAATTACAGTTTTGAAGTAGCCACCAAAATTATTTTTTGGTTTGGGGTCACCGCAACATGAGGAACTGTATTGCAGGGTCACGGCATTAAAAAGGTTGAGAACCACTGTTCTAGCTCAAGTTCTGGCTACCAGGATAAACTCCAGCTTGGGGGGTCACCATTCATAGAGATCGAGTGGGCATTGTGGCAAGAAGTTGACAACATACGTTGGGCTATCAATCTTATCATGTTAGCTAAGAGGCAAAAGCAGGGCATACTGTTGTTATTACTTGACATTTGGAAAGCATTTGACACCATCTCTTGGACATACTTAAAATATGCTTTGGGCAGGTGGGGTTTTGGGAGCAACTCTATCACATGGATAGAAGCCCTGTGCAGCTTTTCTAATGCTTGGATCAGTTATGGTGGGGCCCTTTTGGAAGTATTTAATATTGCGAGGGGCACGAGGCAGGGTTGTCCTTTCTCACCGGTGCTCTTTGCCCTAGCAATTGAGCCTCTGGCACAATATTTGAGATAATCTCAGGACATTAATCTAAAACATTAAATGTATCATTTGTGCTGGAAAGGCAAACTCTGAAATATAAGTTTGCTTTTCAATGGGTCAAGTGTTAAGCCCCTAGATACTAAATTAACAGTTATGACAGTCTGTATCAAATAAAATTTAAACGGATATTTAGATCTCTGGATGTAACTTTAGAAATATGGGCCTCATACCCAATTTCTTGGGTAGGCAAGCTGCTTTATCTTTTCAGGGTTCTCCCAGTTCCCATCCCTACAGGGAGCCTTAGAATCTTTCCGAGGAAAGTCAATAAATTCATATGGGGCTGTGGTGGAACGGGCTCCTTGTTTCACATATTTTATATGATCAGACCAAACTTTGTGAAATCCTTGCTGACCCAAAGCCCTTTTGGGCTCTTGGATGTTGCAATTTAAGCCCTGATAACTCTTTTCGCTTACCAAGCTACCTAGGTGGATAATACTCCCTGGGTCCTTTCAGCATACCAAGTGATCAATACAATTTTCTGGGTTGGCCTACACAGCAACCGTATTGGCTTTATGGGTACGGAGAGGCCAGGGGAGTGCTAAAAGGTGAGTTCATTGCCCTAACATTCTACAGGGCTTTTACATGCATCTAAAAACAGCTGCTGTTGATTTTAGGTCCACTCTGGGGTGACAAGAACACTGGCTATGGCTGAGTAAGACTGGCAGGCTGATTTATTACTAGCGGCAGGTAGCCACAGATGAGTGTCTGTAGCAGGCATTTTCAGAGCGCCCGCTAGTAGTCGCAGTGCTCGGCCGTGGGTTGCTACTTCATAGCGACTCAGTCGCTGTGCAGTAATGTTGAATACATTGTGAGGAATCGCTATATGACCAGTACATCGCTGTATGAGAGAGTATGTTAGCGACTGGTCATAGCGACCGACTCACACCATATTCAGCAAAAAAACAGCCTCACAAATCTCTGGCGCTGAAAAATATTTGTTTGAAGCCCAGAGCGCAGGGGACTGTGTGTTTAAAGTGTGTTTTTCAGCATCTACCCACTAGTAACAAAGCAAAAACATACGGAATTACATTGTAACAACATTGTAACATCAACACATTAAAGTGGACCAACACCCAGGGGGGATCGGCCCGGGAATCTATAAGATTCCCGGACCGATCAGATCCCTCCCCGCGGGGCATCCGAAATCGGCATGTCCCGCGGGGAGGAACCCCCCAGGAGGCCCACAATCCTTACCTTACCGGCGATCCAACGGCGCATGCGCGAGACGCGGCCGCGTCTCTCGCTTCCCTCTAGCAGGGCGCGCTCCCGCGCCGGCCGTTTTGTGAATGGCCGGCGCAGGAGCGCTCCCTGTTAGAGGGAAGCGAGAGACGCAGCCAATGACAGCGCTCTGGTATGCGCGTCCAAGCGGCTTTGGACGCGCATACCAGAGCGGCTCTGAGCGCTGTCATTGGCCGGACGAGGTCACGTGGGAGCGGGGAGAGGTGAGTTTTTGCGGCGATCGGGGGGGTTTCACACAGCGGGGCACCCCCGATCGGGGTGCCCCACCTAAGTGGACCAACACCCAGGATAGTCAAAATCCTGGGTGTTGGTCCACTTTAATGCCACACCTGTAATGTCATTTCTGCAGAAATATATGAAAAATGAAAAATTTGTCAAAAAACTCATTTTTAAATGCCAGAAGAGGTCACAGCATTATTTGAGATTTTTTGAAAAAAAATGAAAAAAACAAAAACCCCATTTAAAGAGAAGAAAAGTATCATCCATTGAAATATATGGGAGAGCGACAGGTAGCGAGAGGTCATACCTGGCGCTGTGCAAGGCTGAACGCCGGTGCTGTTCGCTGAGGCTGTGAAAATGATGAATCAGACGCTACATGGCGTTATCCCAGTCACTAAACAGATTCTGCTTGATAAATGTGTAATTGCGTGCCGTGTCCGGCGTTCACCAGTCGCTACCTGTCGCTACCTCTCATTAACCAGCCACTACCTGACGCTATCCCTTCTTAAATAAGGGCCTAAGTATGACTAAGTTAAAAGCACCATCTCTGCAGATCAGATCAAATACTGATAATATAAAAATATGTTGAAGTTACGGTACATTTATAATAGCAATAGGTAACCCCAAAATAACTTACATGAATTTTCTCTAATAATTCCCCCAGAATACCTCCATGATGATGTACAGTATTTTGATTTCCTTACATGACCTTGACATAGAAAAATAAACTGCTAAAAATGCTGCTACTTGTGACTTACATATTTAAGCGTGTGTCATTAACAAGCTTATTTTTACTTTTTATGACTGTATTATCATATATATGATATTACCCCAGTAACCAAAATTTCTTGAGATTAAGAAGGTGAGGGAAGCATGTTTAATGGAGCATGCTAAATATTCTCCTTTTTTATTATTGTTAGCTTAAAAACAAAACTAGGATTTTGAACCTCATTATGTGGCCTTACTTTGGTAAGATATCAAGCCTGAGTAAAATAGAACACCATACACATGAATCATTTTCATAAATGAGTGTGGAAAGAGGTCAGACCAGGGGACATAAAAGGTTACATGTGTTAGTGAGATAAAACCCTCATTCATTCTCTTCCTAGTGTCATTTCTTGAAGGTTGCTACTTTAATAAAACACCTTTTCATACTTCCATGGAAGTATCTGAACATTCTTAGTACTTTATTTTATTTGGTATAAAATATTGACATTTTAAATGACAGTTCCAAAGAAAATCAAATTAATAAAAGACAACTTAACTCTTAGCTATTAACACATGTCCACAAGTGTGGCTGTAGAAATATTAAAGGCTATATCCAAGCATTACATGCAGTCCTGAGCCTTTGGGGTAGCAGAATGAAAAAAGTGATGGTGTGCATGGTTCTGTCTGCTTGCTAACATGTTTGTATCATTCTTGGTCTGTAAATAATTTCTGTTTTTAGGAAGCTCTCTTTACCCTTTACCATTAATTATGGGGCATGTCAGTGTTTTTTAGGCTATTGTATAGACACAGGGTTAACTAATGCCACACATCTGGTGCTGAGCTCGATTTGGCAAACAAAAGTAAACTGCACTTATCTGAGTGGCCGTTCCTCTGTCAGGAACAGTGTGCAATGTAGCAGCAGTGCAGCTGATGTGCAGTGATTGGATAACTAAGCAGTCACTCTTCAGGCAGCAGCCAGAAAATGCAAGAGGTAACAGCCTCCTCCACAGATGATTGGTCCTACTCCAGCAATCAGCATCTAACATGCTGGATCACATCCTGCGCAGGCCAAGTCAGAATAAGTCAGGCATTGGCAGTAAATACAGAAAGCTTGGCAGCAGCTATGTGACTTATGGCCGAGGGACTGGATCCCGATATGGAAGCACCGGTGACTGGAGTTTAGGCTTGGCTGGCATAGGATGCAGTCCATTGCTTGGAATCACTGATTGCTGGAGTAGGACTGATCAGCAGCAGGGCCAAAAGGTGAGTATCCTTTTGTTTTTTTTTATTTGGCTAGTCAATCATTTTGACTATTAAAATACTAGTAACAGCCTTGGTAGTGCCTGTACTTTTTGTGCTACAACTTTTTACACCCAGTGAGGTAATTGAAATAAATCTTTACAGTAATTGTAGAAGTAGTTGACAGCAAAGGAAAATGGCAGAAGCTGTTCCCCACTGTATACAACTAAAAACTGCTGCAGATCCACTTTACAGAGCTCAAAGGAGCCTGCTTTTACAAATGAATAGTTTGTGTGTGTATAAAAAATGCTTATTATTGGAAGTCAGCTGGATTGCCACCTCAATGTAGGTTATTAGGATTAGCAGCCTGTGGCGAATGATGGAATAATTCTGCATGGTCAATAGAGCTCATAGGGGAGAAAACCAGCAGCCTGGCAACAGTACAATAGAACTATGTGATTGTCCATTGTCGGGTTACAGATACCACTTAACTATTTTCAAGTTGCATGTTGCAGGCAGCCAGTTAATGTGGTGTAAATGACTAAAAGTCATGATTCAAGTTACCTGTTTCTACTGATGGCAACTGAAAATGATGTGAATCTTAAAATGCCTCCACCAGATTTACATCATCACACCAATTCACTATCAAGCTCCTTTTCTGCATGCTCTGATTTGAAATGCAAGACTGAACTTACCATTGTTTTGGGGGCTCCAAAGTTATACACTTTAGTAGTTCAGGCACAGAGTAGTTCAACTGACCATTTTACTGAGCAGTGTTGTAGTATGGATTGTGGCTTATCCACAACAAATATCCATAACATTCTATGCTACTTCTTTGTGTGTAAGTAGATATAGCTTACCCCGAATAACTGCATGAAGCACTACTTAAATATCTTTGGTCTGTAAAGGATAATGGTGGTTGACCTAACGCTCAGACAATTCATATATTCCACTCCTGCTGTTCAGTCAATAAGCCTAAGCAGGGCCCCAGTTGTAAATTGACCAGACATCCTGGATTCCCTGGGACAGTCTTTCCACTAAAATCAGCAAAGTGGGACATTTATGCACCCTCAGAGTATTTGGGGAGACACTGGGACAAAATGCTTCAACATAGAGCTGTCCCACCGAAAGTGGAACATCTGGTGAGTTTATCAAAGACCAATATGATGCCATTATGCTTATGGAATTTGCCATAAAAATAGAGACATTAACACTTAAGTAAGATGTATTATAGACATTAACCAGTTGTGTCCTTTAAAGTGAACTATTTCACTTCAATCTCATTATTTGTAATGCACACAGAAATTATATTTTCATTTTTTTAATTTCTTAATAAATAATCATATTCCTTTTTGTTTTGTTGTTACAGGATGAATGTTAATAGAAAGGGGGGAGGGGGCAGTGGGATAAGATACCTTAACCCTGGGACATCTGGTCAGTTTATGCAAGACTCACATCCAATTTGATTCCATAAAAAATTGAGACAGTTACACAAGGGAGGTTTAAGAGTTTAAGAAACGCTAGCGCCAGGTAATGCCATGTTGCGGCACGTAGTGGCGGGTGAAAGCTGGGCGCTGTATGTGAAAACCACATTTAAGAAAGCCAATCTGGTGAGCGCCTCTAATAGCATCATGTAGCATCACATTTATTACTAGAGGCGGCTCAGCTTATGTCGCCGGCACTCTAGGTTCAGCAGCGCCATGTAGTGCCTTTCGCTCAGTAGCACTCTGCCATACATTTCAATGGTGTTTCATTTGGTTGTGTTTAATTAGCGTTTTGCTATAGTAAACTTTACAATTTTTGGCTCAAATCATCGCCGGCGCTGCTTGTGTGTAGTTCTTTCATGAATATGGGCTTCAGGGCCGAGTGTTGTCGCACTTAACTAGCGCTACCTATCACTCGCTGCAGTGCTGTCCTGTTGTTAGATGTAGCATAGCCATGGGCGCTATGATCTTGGAACCCTTGGAACACCACCTAGCATTCGCCATTGGCTCTGCAGTGAATCAGGGAGAGCGCTTCTACAGGGCCCACAAGACATCATATTCATTAATGCTGGACAGGAGAGTACAGCGCCACTTGTCCGCCCGCTAAGCTAGGTTAAAACACCTAACACCCGCCCACAGTGTCTACTAGCGGTTGCTCTAAGCGCCGCTATACAGACGCTAACATGGAGATACGTGGCGTAAGTATTAAATCAGCATCCACACCCAGATTTACTATAGCCGTTAAATAGTGTCTTTTTTCCTTTTTTCAGCAATATTATTATTTGCAATGCGCACAGCAATGCTATTTTTCATTTTTTTTATTTCTAAAAAAATATTATTTCTTTCTGTTAGGTGTGATTACAAAATGTGTGTTAATGGAAATGAAGCCTATTTATCTATTTGTCATACTATTAAAGCAGATATATATATATATATATATATATATATATATATATACTGTAAACTGTAAAAGCATAGATAAAACATTAATAGTTTAGCGATGCAACTCCAGTAAAGACATCTGCAATCTGAAACAAAAGACCCTCATAGGGGGTATTGATGTCTCTGTGAATGAGAAAATCTTTGTATCACGGGGATCTAATCTAAGAGACGATCACTCCTTTATTTTAAAATGTCAAATGACATCTGTCACTGCCATGAGAATTAAAATTAACCTTATCAAATAGGGCTGTTTTAATGGCTAATATAGTGCATCAGCTTTGGCTGAGATAAAAGATAAGAAACAAATCAATGTATTTTAACTGTAAAAGATACTTTAACTGTTTTATGGAATTGTTTATAGAATGTGGAATGTACAAGGTTGGCAACCTGGGCATTAGAGAGACACATCATTTGTAATGTTTATTTTTTAAATAAAGTTGCTGTACACGTTTCATTAATGTTATTTAGCAACATATTGCAAATCAGCACAAAATACGCCAGTCAGATGCCAGTTGTTTTAACCAGAACCAAAGTTCCATATATATAGACAATAGCAACCAAAGCAACCTAAAGAATTAATATAACCTTTTTATAATACACCATGAACCATATGTTCTATTCCTTTTGAAACAGTTGCATTTACCTTTCGCATTTACCTGGCTACTTTCAACACAAAAATAAAGATGCCTAATCAACCCATACAAGCATCGATGATTTTAAAATTCTAAAAAAAATAAACTTTTAGGGGTAGCACCAATAAATATTTCCCTCTATCTCATACTAATACAAGTGAACATCCAAATATGACCTGGCAGAATTCTATTAATTCATCAATGCCAAAACATTTCACCCCAGATCTCCAAAGCGATACAAAAATGTGGGATGCTCTGCAGTATAAAACTGAGCAGAAAGGCCATTTTGTGCAACTGCTATAAATGTGGTAGAGGGCAGCACTGCAGAGAAGAAGCATCCCTGCTACCTCCACTCTCTGCACCGGTAAACCAATGATCGTAACATTTTGTTCTGACTGTTGGATCACTTTAAAGTGGACTAAAACCCAGCTTTCTAACAATCATCCCTAGTATTACTCTTTGCATGATGAGTACTTTTCGGCAACTGTTGCTGCTCCTGCTTCACTCTGTCCCCAGCTAATGCTGCCTCCTCCTAAATTCAATGCCACTGTTGTGAGTAGCAGTGATTTCATTGGCACACCTATGCAACAACTGATCACCTCTCCTCCTCAATTCAATGGCACTGTTGTGAGTAGCAGTGATTTCATTGGCACACCTATGCAACAACTGATCACCTCTCCTCCTCAATTCAATGCCACTGTTGTGAGTAGCAGTGATTTCATTGGCACACCTATGCAACGACTGATCACCTCTCACAGAGAGCAAAAGCAACAAAAATCAGTGTTCCAGGACAATTTGGTAGGAGAAAATATCTAGGGAGTATTGTCAGAGACAAATTTATTTCTCAAGTTCAGTGGGTTTTGGTCAAATGTAAAGCACATTGTTGCACAGATATGAATCAGGAAATTACAGTAAGAAAATATATCATTCATATAATTAGCATACAAATTGACTAAAATTGCCTCCAGATATTTATGTGGCAACAGCAAAGGCTTTTAGCCCATAAACAGGCAAGCAAGACCGGGGGCATAAATCGCCCCAATTGTTGAAAGATGATTTTTGGATAAAATGTAATACCATACCAAGATGTTACATTTTATGTTATATAATTAAAACGAACAAGACATATACTGAACATTATAATCAATGTATGTGATAGCATTTTCGGACCATTTTTGAACATTGTGCTTTTCTACGGTAGGTGGAACCAAAACAATGGTCTCATCAGAGCTCTATACATCAGCATCACAATCATTCTTTCTCTTACTCAGCCGAACCCAACCAGCTGCCTGGTTACACTGTCCACCAATTTTAAAGCTGTTGGAAATCAGTTTCCCCCAATGCTGCCTAAACTTAGGACTGTCCATGTAATACTCTAACAGAAGACTCCCTATCCCCAAATGAATTATTTTATGTTTAGAAACATTGAAATTTAGCTTCCATTGTTTGACGTTTTATCCAGTAAAAGTACATTTTCCTTGAAATAGACACCCCTTCAAATTATTGAAAACACAATACAAGTATACTCCTAGCTGTCTCCCTGCTTAATAATGCTCCACCAATTTCTACCCCACATAGATGACATGGTTCACTTTTCAGGGGCCTGGTTACTGAAGCCACATAGTCTCACAGGCTAACGGCCTTATTTATCAAGGGATAGCGCCAGGTAGCGCCAGCTATCGGCGGCTACCGACTCCAGAACGCCAGGCGACGGACACAATCACGCATTTATCACGCTAAATGAGGCTAGCGCCGGCGAGAGCGTCGCCTAGCGCGGGATTAATCATGTAGCGGACTGCAACGTACAGCGCCGCTGCTAATCCCATCACAGCGCCAGGTATGACCTCTCGCTACCTGGCGCTCTCCAATGCATTTCAATGGAGCAATCTTTAATTATTCATAATTAATTGATATGAATGTTTTTTTTTTTTAACTGTCAAAAATTCTGTGACCACTTCGGCAATGTAAGATATTTTTTTTAAGGTAAAAAAAAAAAAAAAATTTGTGCAGAATTGATATTACAGGTCTGATATTAATGTATTCATATTACAAAATGTTTATAAAAACTTGTTTAATTTTGTAATCAAAAAATGTGGTTGTTTGGGGGTTAAAAACTACTTTTAAGCCATCGCCGCCAGCGCTCTGGGGTTTAAACAAGCATTTCACAGCGCGAGAATTTTTTGAGCGTGATTTGTTAATGAATATGCTGGGAGCCGTTCGCTATGGCCATTCGCTGTCAGGCGCACCCATACAGCGCGGAACCTGTGAAACAGCGACTCCTAACCCCGTATTCAACATTACAGCACACCGACTGAGTCGCTGTCAACAAGCGAACAACGGCCAAGCACAGCGAATACTAGCGGGCGCTGTGAAAATCACGCTACTGGCGCTCATCTGTCGCTACCTGGTGCTATTAATGAATCGGCCTCCCCGTCACCTGCATGCTCGACGGTTTGTGCAAATTATTTTCTTTGTGATACAGTGAGTGTAATTTAAAATATTTGGTGAGGTGAGGCCCACATTAGAAAAAAATCTGCACCTTAGCGTGGAAATGCTCATCAAATTTGCAGTCGTTTTTGCCACCAGCTTTTGGCAGATAAAGGCACCATGCTGATATCTCAAAAACCCAGCAGAAGCATTTACCCTCACCTGGGTTGCTATCCAAGCAGGTATAAATATGTCCTAAAATACAGGCATAATGTTAAAACAACGGAGGAAAGTTTTCAAGGTACTATTTTTTCTGAAAGAGTAGTAGCTTATACATCAGGGAAATCAATGGATGTGGCTGCAATAAACACTTTCGTCATATAATACTTTTACACCATTACTAACAGACTTGATGGATCGCCTGGTCTCTGTTACCAGTCTTCAATGTTTCTATGTTTTTAACAGCTTCCATACCCCAGTTGTGATTTATAGTATAAAAGTATGCAAAGAGGATACGTGTGCAATAACATAAATAACATCCCCCTTTTTATACAATATTTGTAAGAAATGTTTGGTGTCCCTGAATAGCTTTATATATACTTTAAACCGTAGCTTGAAGGACATGAGCAAGGTGCTTAACCCCCAATTGCTCCCCAGGCGCTGAGTGTAGGGAAGCCCATCGCTCTGGGTACATGATCACTTCACTTCCACTTAGGGGCTTATTCATCAAGGGATAGCGGCAGGTAGTGCCTCGTAGCGACAGGTAGCGAACTGTGAACTTTGGGCGCTGTACGCAATACCAAATTTATCAAAGCGATTCTGGTGAGCAACTCTAACAGCGCCATGTAGCGTCTGACTCATCATCACAGACGGCTCAGCGTGCACCGCCGGTGCTCTGCCTTCCAGAGCGCCTGGTATTACCTGTCGCTACCTGTCGCTCTCCCATACATTTCAATGGACGTTACTTTTCTTCTCTTTAACCCTTTAAGTGCCAGCCTACCTTGAGATTTTGTCACCAGACCATTTTGCACTATTTTGCGCTCCCCTTGTTCAACTGTGATTTTTGAAGGGATTTTCAGGGATTTCCCAGGAAAGTGATATATTGTTTTTTTCAGCAGAGTCTGGGCTTTAACATGAAATGTCTTGTTTGTCATTTTTAGGTGTATTCTCAATAGTTTTGGATGAAATATGTGCAAAAAAAACCCCAAAAAACTATTTTTTACAAATTGTAGTGTTTTTTTGTAATAAAAAAATGTAAGTTTGTCAATAAAATCTTATTGCGCGTGAAACCCCAATTTCTCCCGGTTACAGCGATACCACATATGTATAGGTAGACACCCTTTCCTGCCCAGGAGACTCCCCCAAACTGAGACAATGCTTTAAGAGATTTTCAGATAAAATACAACTATGCTACGCTCTAAGCGCACCTTGCAGTTTTTCAAGAAAAACAACCCTTTACATTTGAAATACCCCCCACAAACTATAGATTCTCTGGAAGTACACACCTCAGGCTTTCTAGGCGTACCAGGCTTGTTGACATGGGTGCAGTTTTCTGGAAGTAATCCCTCAATATATTCTTTGGTTGCACAGGGTTTCCCTAAAAAAAGTATAAAAAAGCAGAATCAAAACCACATTTTCCTGAAAATCTGAAAAAGCAACATGCCCCGAACAGAACAATACCCAGCATGCATAGCTACTGTCAAGGGAAGAGTTGCCAAACACACCAAAGTAAAGCATGTGCGTAACGGTAATTTTACTTCAAAATTTCAGCTCTGCAGACAAAGTGCGCACCTTGTGCTTTTTCTACCAAAACAACCCTTTACATTTGGAATATCCCCCATAAACCATATATTCCCTGAAAGTACACATTTTAAGCTTTCTAAGCGTACCCAGCTTGTTGTCGTGGGCTCATCTTTCTGGAAGTAATCCCTTGAAGAATTCTTAGGTTGCACAGGGTTTCACAAAAAAATGTATAAAAAAGCAGAATAAAAGACACCTTTTCCTAAAATATCAATATGCAAATAAGAAAAAACAAGCTAAATCTGAAAGCGGAAGGTCCCCCGAGCAGAACAATACTCAACATGCATAGGTATTATTAACCCTTTTAATTGCCAGCCTACTTGAACTTTTGTCACCCTCAGTTGGTCATTTTTCCCCATTTTGCGGCATGTTTAACCGTGATTTTTGTCGGAATTTCTTGGAAAATATATATATATATATTTTTTTTTTTGCAGCAGAATTTAGGCTTTAACATTAAATGTCTTGTTTGTAATTTTTCAACTGTTTTTTAAATATTTTTGCATAAAATAAACAAAAAAATAAATAAAATAATATTTTTTAAACAATTGTCTCCTTTATTTTAAATAAAACATTTTTTTAGTAATAAAAACCATATTGCATGTGATATCCCCATTTCTCCCGATTACAACGGTACCACATATGTATCGATAGCCCCCCATTCTTGCCCAGGAGACCCCCCAAACTGAAAAGAGCATTTTATAACATTTACAAATAAAATACTACTATCCACACTATAAACATAAGGGGTTAATTTAAAATGACATAGGGACCCCCCTCCCAAGGGGGGGACCCCAATTTTTTTTTGGAATTTTTGGCTAAGCCTAACCCTAAAAATAAAAAAAAAAAATAGTGGGGTCCCCCCCCCGGGAGGGGGGTCCCTATGTCGTTTTCTTTTTAATTTTAATTCTTTAAAATTTTAATTTTTTAAAAAAATTTCTTTTAAATCCCAGGGGGTGGGGGGACCCCATTTTTTGGGGGGAATTTTAAGGATTAGGGTTAGCCTAACCCTAACCCGTAAAGTAGACCAACGCCCAGGATTTTCATTATCCTAGGTTTTGATCCACTTCCGCGGGGGTGCCCCGCTGCGTAAAACTCCCGAGAAAGGTATAAAAAACTCACCTCAGCCCGCTCCCACAGCGCATGCGCAAGCGCTCGTCCAATCAGAGCGCTCGGAGCCGCTGTGGTATGCACGGACAAGGGACGGACAACCACAGCGGCTCTGAGCGCGCTGGCAGCCGCATCTCGCGCTTCCCTCTAACAGGGAGCGCGCCAGCGTCGGCCATTCACAAATGACTGGCGCGTGTGCGAGCCCTGAAAGAGAGAAGCGCGAGATGCGGCCCGCACATGCACCGTTGGAACGGGGATAAGGTAAGGCGAATGGGGCGTCCTGGGGGTTTCACACATCCCGATTTCGGATGCCCCGCGGGGAGGGATCTGATCCGGGCCAATCAGCCTGGGTGTTGGTCCACTTAAAATAAAAATAAAAAAAGTCGGGGGGGACCCCATTTTTGGGGGGAATTTTAAGGGTTAGGGTTAGGTTAACCCTAACCCTTAAAATTAAAAAAAAAAAATGACGTAGGGTCCCCCCCTACCCGTCATAACCAGCCCGGAACCAGCTATGGGGGCTTGTAGGAACAGAGTGGGGGGGCCAGCTTTTGTGGCCCCCCCACCCTGCAGCCTACGAGCCCACATAGCCTATGTGGGCCCGGGCTCTTCTGCCCCCCCCTGGGCTTTTGGGAGGCAGGTAATTGGGGGTGCAGGGGTTAATGGCAAGTCACCTGCTAAGGCAGGTGACTTGCTAGACCCCAGCCTTGTGAACTGGTACAGGGGTCTCATGGACCCCTTACCAGTTCACAAAGGGTTAACAGTTAAATAAAAAAAAACACAGACAGAAAAAAATAATTTTATTAAAAAAAAAAAAATTTACTCTTTACTCACCTTCGATCGTCAGCTCCTGTGTCCCTCGCTGATCTGCTGTCAGATGCCGGTGATCGGCAGCCAGAGGAGGAGGGGAGGCAGGAGATCAGAGGATCTCCTGTCCCCTCCTTCTCTCACCACTGATCACCGGCATCTGACAGCTGAGAGGCCTGGAGCTGTCAAGACGCCAGCCGAGTGACGTCATAAGCCCCGCCCCCAAAAGGGGTGGGGCTTTGCTGCAAAATGGCGGCGCCCGTCGGAGCAAGAGGGGAGAGAGCCTGAAGATAGAAAGCCCTGGGGGGGGGGGATCGGAGGCCCCCCGGGTGAAGAGGAGGGCCGGCGAGATCGAGCGCACATGGAGGTGAGTAAATGTCATTTTTATTTATTTTTTTTTGTTTACAGGAAAAGCCAGCAGCTGCAAAAACGGGGGGGGGGGCTACTCCGGGCTCTCCCATTCCTCCGGAGGAGCCCCAATGGGGGATCGGAGCCCCCCAGGGTGAAGAGGAGACCCGGCCGGTTAAAATGAGGGGGTCAGGTAAGTGTTTTTTTTTTTTTTTTTGCAGGCGCTAGCAGGGGGCAAAACCAGGCACGTAAATTTTACGTGGCTGGCGTTTAACGGTTGGAGAGGCAGCCACGTAAAATTTACGTGGCTGTCAATAAAAGGGTTAAACAGGGTTTTCTTTTAATTGTTTTTTAAATTTTTTTTATTAAATCATTGTGTGACCTTTCCTAGAAAAAGTGATTTTTTAAAACTTTTTAGATTTTTTTTGATTTTTATGTAGAATTGTCATTACAGGTCATTACAGGTCTGGTGTTAATGTCACAATGTATTAACAATGTAATTCCATATGTTTTCGCTTTGTTACTAGTGGATATGTGTTCAAAAACGGATGTTTTTTTGATGAATATGGTTTGAGTCACTCACACTGATCAGTCGCTACTGTTTGCTCCCATATAGCGCTGTACTGGTGTTATAGCGACTCACACATCAAATTCATCAATGCCGGCCATGTTACTATAGCGACTCATGGCCAATCAGAGCGACCACTAACGGTCACTCTTAGCGCCACTGTACAGACGCTCATCTGCCATTACCTGCCACTAGTAATGAATCAGCCTGTTAGTGTGTTAATCACCTGTCACTGATATGGTGTTTATTCATTGGTGTGTCCACTGAGTGTAATTCACATGTGTGTAATCACTAATATAGTGTGTGTTCACAAGTGCACGGATGGGAAAATACAGAGGTAACATTCCATGTGCGCGTAAGCACTATTACTATCCATAAAGCCTCAGCAGCATATACCAGTTCAGAGAAGAGGATGACAAGCCACCAGCCTGCCAAGGTAGGTTGTCAGCTTTCTCTAACACCGTCTGCTGTTCACACACTATCTGGACACCTAGGGTCCATCAGAGACTGGTGCTATTATAGGGGTTCCTTTTATGGAGACACCCTATCACAGGGCACCGGACCTATGCCGAAGATCATAGTCATTAGTTTCATGCATTGCTAGAGGATGACACTATGACTTTTGATGGCATGGGCATACCAGCTCATTTCCTGCATTGTTTTCTTCAATAAAAAAGCAATGCAGGACATATTTAGTATACATGTTGTATTTTTGTGAGAGCTTACATTCGAAAAAACAGGCATAAATCAAATAATTTGTTTTGTTAGTCGAGGTCATTGTATAAATGCTGATCACTGCTACACTCTACAACCATGACCAGGTTTCCTCATGTCTACTACTAGGTTAGCTCTTGACTGCTGCGGCTGACCCAAGATCATATTGCCATCACAGTTCTGAGCCACACTGAGCTGCCAGCAAAACTCCTGAATCTCACTACATGCCTTGCTTAGCTGTATTGGTACTTTTGGTATATTGTGGACTTTCAACACTATATTGAAATGTTGCCTCGGAGCATAAGAAAGGAAAAGAAAATACTGTGCTATGCATCCTATGCATTCTCATAATTCTCCCCCTAGAGTCTTCAAATAAAACCCGAAAAAAATGATTTATTTGTTGATGAGAATTTTTAGGCCTCTTTTTAGTGGTGTAACTAAATGTGCTGGGGACCTGGTGCTAACATTAATTATTGGGCCCCCTTACCTCTTGGGCCCCCTGCAACCCCTCAAGTTACGCTTCTGGAGAGATGTGCTCCTTCCCTTCTAACGGGCAAAATTCTTAGGCTTTATCCCGGCCAACATCCACCTGGCCAGACTGGGCTCAGCCTGCCTCCCCTAAGGCAATTCAGTGTGTACTGAGGTTTGTACATTTTTACAGAAAATGTATTAACAATTTCTGTTCAATCATATCTTCCATTACAGCCTTGACAAAGAAAGAGGAGAATCCCCAACAGTGTTCTTCAGTGACATTTCCAGCTTTTAGCACTTTCAAGCAGGTCCCCTCCAATGCCCCAAAGCTCAGTCCTGATCCTGTTTTAACTTTGATTGTGGTTGATGTTTCTAAAGTAAGATTAACATTAGCAACAGGGAAGATCCACCAATGTGCCTTTACAAGGAATTTCTTCCACCGAAACAAGCTTGTCATCAGCAATTGAGAACTCTTGGCCATGAGGATAGCTAGCCATCCTATAATAGACCAGAAGAATTTTGAGGATATCATTTCACCTAAACGCCTCAACTCAGTAAAATTAGCATTTTTTTCATTCGCTTTAACTTTACCATCACATATCGTCCAGGCTCCAAAAATACCATAGCAGATGTCGTGCAGCTTTGGTCAGAAATCTGACCCTGTCCCTCAACCAATCAAGCAGTTTTCTTGCATCACTACTGCTCTCTCATAAGACCAAGCAATGGAGATCCAAAACTTTGCACCTTCAGATACCCCTCAGGGGCTCACAGTTGTACCTTTCCAACTATGAAGGATTGTCACTATGTCCTTACCACATCTGAGCTGTCACCAATGCTGCTGATCTTTCTGACCAAGCCCGAGCTGCTGCCCATATTGCTGACCCATGTGGAATCTTGTCCTGAGCTGTTTGTCACATAGCAAATCACTGCTACACTCTCCAACTATGTCCAGACTCCCAAATGTAAATAACGAGTTCCAACCTGCCTTTGACCACCACTGCTTACCCAAGTTCATGCTGTCACAATGGTTCTGCTCTGCACCTTTGTAGGGGCTTGAATAGAAGAGAGAGCAGAGATGTAGCCACTATTTTTGCTTGTGATTGCTAGGGCAACTTAGAAGAGGGTGAGTAAATAATGTACCAGGCCATGACTTTTCAGTAGCAATTCCTGCAGGGCATCCCAAATTATTGTCAGTGGACAAAGTCTATTTAGACTTTTGGTCTATTTGGGTAATTATCTCCCTCCCTTTATAAGTAAAAGTAGTTATTTACATAATTGTTTGTCCTACTTGGCCAGTCTCATCATAACCTTTCCAATTTTATATAACACAGGCATAGTTTTAACGCATAAGGTCATTTAACAAATTGCTATTAAAACAAAAAGCATGCATATATTTGATATATTTTGTTTTTCCCTGAACTACAATAACAAAAAAGATTGCACGATAGTCAAGCAATAATGTTCATTGTGATTTCTATTTCCAGGACTCTTAAACTATGTCCTTGTCTGCAATTCCTCAGGGACCTTGTTTGTTAACTCCCATTTCCAGCTACTAACTAGAGAATTAAGTGTGACAGATTTAGAGTGGGGAGCCACAAGGGACCTTAGAATGGGAACTAATAGTGGGATAATTTATTCATTCATCCACTGAGATTTGCAGTGCTAAAACACATTATCTGAATTTAACATAGCAGCATTCCAACCATGGATTATAATAGGAAAATTGTTTTTCAATTACAGAAATGCCTTAAAATTAAATACTATTATTTCTCCCTTGTGTTTTCAACCTTCAGAAGATAAAACATTTATTTGCACTGCATGGTACAGTGGTAATCTTAGAACCATTCAGGCATGCTCAAGAACCCTTTGGTATCCTAACTTCCTGATACGCACACTTAGGCAGTGGGCTATAGCACAGCCAGCATAGACCAGGGGATAAAGTATATTCAAATATTTTTCCCAATATAGAACAGCTTTAAACTTCCTGTTTTATAGAACTGATATTAAAAGTACATCAAGTTTCCATAAAGCACCCTCCTGACATTTCCAGACTTATTAACCAGTTTTCACAGTGACTTCAATCAACCTCTTTAATCCTCCAAGGAAAGAGCATTTTTAATTCAACGATTGCCTGATAAGCTTGAAGCCAAAAAATGATTTACACGTAGATGAATTGTGCTTACAAGATGGAACTCTGCGCATTAGAAGCAGATCTGAATTTCCTATCTGTCATTTTATTTGCAACGCTCATTTTTTCTCTGCCATTACCCTTGCTGATTAGGATCTTTCAGCGCTATTGGGCCCCTGCTTCCACAGTTTTTAATCTGCCTTTAATCCCATAGATTTTAAATATTCCCGGCACCGAGAGACTGGAGGCAATTAACTGCCCTTCTGATGCTCTTCTTATCAGTTGCCTCCTTCTATCTCTCAGAAGCAGCCTCAAGACTCTTCTAGGCTGACAAATACTACCGTCATTTTCAGCAAAGCAGCTGCTGCTAATGCAGTCTTTCAGTCCAGCAGTGTGCAATTTGATTCAGAATATCTAGTGACTCAAAAACCCCACAGATATGCTTACTGTTCTGATTTGATTTAACTGGGCAGAAACTATGGTCCACTGCTACAGAAGCAAATATAAATCTTTCTGTAGATACAAAATGGAAAATATATGTGTGCATTTTATGTATATCCATACATGCACTATACAAAAAAATAACAGAAAAATACTTATTCTCCCGAAATAAATTCATACATAAAATGAACAATTTTATCACTAGAATGATATAGAATACTAGAAAATGTTTACATTTGTTACATCTTATGTTTTAATTTACCCTTATGTATTTATATTAAAATTGTGCTAACTACTGAAAGTTATGTAATATACACGTGTAAAGAAACAAGGCGTGGTCCTCGAATCTAAAAGTGCCCCTGGGCCATCAGGGTCCCCTGTAAACTCACCTTTATAGGTGGCTATTGCTGGCAGCTGTATCAGCGGCATCTCTGTAGTTGAGATGTGCTCCCACGCCCAGCCATTTAGATAGGCTGGAGGCAGGAGTACTTTCTGGTCTACAGGGAAGCTAGGGATGTTGTTAGCAGGCAGAGTCAAACCAGCCGCATTCTTGAAATAAACCATTTTAAAAACCGCCTGATGGGTGTGGTCACCACCAAGGAGGCAGCATCATACTGGGGTGGGGATTGCAGTTGGGGGTCATTGGGGAGCCCCATATGGTTTTGTTCCCCTATAGTGAGATATATGTGGATTTTAGGGTATTGGCTAATGCCACTCTAGTAGACATTCAGCAAAATGACTTTAATAATGTCTGCTTATTTAGATCCCGCCCTCAGGAAGTGATCTATAATGATATATCAGATTAGGGTACTTTCAAGGACAGATAAAACTGCTTCATCACATATTTTGTTTTCTTTGGATCTGAGGCAACATTTGATTAACAATAGATAAAGATAAAAAAGTCACTTTGATTCAGTTTCAAATGAAAGCCAGGAATGATAGACCACTTTATTACTTTCTTGTAAAAAATGTCAGTACTTAACCAAATTTTATGTGCACCACCTGAAAAACCAGGTCAGCTTACAGTAATGTTTGACTCCTGTGCCAAATATAAAGATGTCTTCTTAAAAATATCCTGCTTTCATGTATCTGCCTTTAGAGCTACAATTAACACAAGAACAAGTAAGCACTACATGAACCACTAGGGAGATGTGGATCACTGGCAAGCAGTCCACAGCTTTTTTCCCCAAGGCCCGCCACTCACTTGCCCCTGCCACTGCCCTTTCGCCGCCACTCCAGTCAGCTCCCCCATGCTGCAGCTCCGGTCACTTCCCCCCCAGCCATCGCTTCCGGTCACCTCGCCGGCCCCTCTCTGTGAGCCGCCGGCATGAGGTTAAAGGCTGCACCCAGGAGGATTGTGGGATACATACACCCAGGTCTAGCGGTGTGGGAGCAGCCAGTCCACCCTGTGATAGCCTTTACTTGCTAAAGTGTATTTATGACTATTATCAGCTTGAATGCTTCCAGGACAATTTTGAACCCAAAGCTGTTCTGGGATATCATTCTATTGTAACACTTGGTTGGTGGAACTGTCTGTGTACTTCTGACCTTTCTCTGGTGTTTCCCTGGTAACAGTGGTCCCTTGACTGCCTAAATGTTCATTGACTATCCCTGCTGTCTGTTTGCCTAGTCATCATTCTTTGTGGTCTCAGGACTCCATGGAGGCTAACCAGGTGCAGGGATGGCACATTTCATTGTCACCCTCTCCCCTCACCTGTCCAAATTCTTTTTGTTTTTCCGAAAATGCTTTTGGAACCATTTGTGACTAGTTCTTTAGCTCTCCCCAAACCTTCTAAGGTATGTTTTCTTATTCCTGCACCAACAGACTAAAGCAGTGCAGACTGTATAGTGTTGATTCATGGTCGGTGCACTCAGGCAGCGCACAAAGGATTCAACATGCTCCTAGGCGCATGATTCATGGCTGTGTGCACACCAAATGGCATGTGCATGGGAAAGGTGAGTTAGTGAGCAAGCAGCCCCTGCACTTCTGTTGGAACTACTTTATGTACAAACATACTGATTACTGTGCACTGAAATCCAGAAAAAGTAAGAGAAGGTCACCCTAAAGTGAAACAAACCCGAGCAGCGGCCGGCCTGGAATCCAGGGCCGGCCGCTGGCTTTCCCCTGGGGCATTCTGAATTAGGATGCCCCGCTGTGTGTAACCACCATAAAAACTCAACACCATAAAAACTCAACACAAAAATGACCCATGCGCTGGCTCTCATCCAATTACA
The DNA here is from genome assembly GCA_027917425.1 of Gastrophryne carolinensis. Lineage (NCBI taxonomy): Eukaryota > Metazoa > Chordata > Amphibia > Anura > Microhylidae > Gastrophryne > Gastrophryne carolinensis. The sequence goes on from CM051238.1 coordinate 247,972,961, forward strand.
GCAGCCTGTCATTCGGTGGGTGGCTCTTATTGTTTACTATACCCAGCTCCATTCATTGGGGCATGAGCACATGCGTGGACGAGGATGCGGGGAATGTGGCAATTAGAGCTTCCCATTCAAGTAAATAATAGCTGTCTACTGAGTCTCATTGGACGAGAGCCCTCACATGTGCCGTTAGAGTCTGGAGAGGTATATTTTCTTGAGCAATCACTGTGGGTTTCACACAGTGAGGCATCCCACTTTGGGATGCTCTGAGGGCACGGAACAAAACCCTGAAAAGTCAAATTCCTGAGTTTTGCTCCGGTTTAACATAGTGAATAACATAGACAGGAAAAATAAATCAGACTTCAACTCAATGTACAGGAAATAAGCTGTGAGCATACTAAGCTGTAAGCTGTTGCATATTATTGTGTCTCCTACAGCCCATTCAACTTAAATTCATGGAATTGTGTAAAAACCTATATAAACACATTGGCTATTGAGAGGAGGGGTCACTTATATACCCGAACTGAATAAAACTCCCGCCAAGCTTATGGTTTTCTTCTTATGGTAGGAATAAATTCCAGGGGTGACATGTTTATTGTATTAGGGGTGACAGAACCTGTCACCTGATTTCCTCTTCCTTCCATTAATAAAAATTAAAGACAAGCCTGACTGGATATTTCTTGATGCCGAGTATATAAGTGGCCTCTCCTCCCGCCATCCAGCATGTGTTTTTTTTTTATCATTGGCCCATTTTTTTGCGATAGTGCTCCTTTAAGATACCACCATTGCCTGGATGTCACTATATACTCTCATACAGGTAGATCTTTTTACAGTCTATTCTCATATCGAACCTGCCATCCTGTCACATGGAATTCCTTGTAATATACAATATATACAATATATACTTGGTGAATAAAGTGAATCTGAGACAGGCTGCCACAAGTCCTAACAAGTTGACTATTATCCCCAAGATGTAGCCCAATGCTCTCCTTCTATATTACTCCTGTGTAATCAACCATCCTTACTGAGCACTTACTTTACTACCTTTACACATCAGTTCTTTTTACCCCTCCCACTTTCTCCAGAGCAGGTCAGGGGCCACAGCAAATGGCTTTGCAGGCAACATGTGGCCCCCAGGCCGCAGGTTTAGCATGTGTGGGTTACCCGATGGTTGCTGCAAGAAAAAAAAGATAGCTATTCACCTCAAGCATGGCCAGTCAGGCAAAAGAATTGGCATTATATGTCAATGGGTAAATAGTGGCTAAACCTATTAAGGCATGTCCATGTATCTGCATGCCCAGCATATAGCTGCAATGCAACCTTCTGTCTATGAACTAGTGCTGAGTCGGACAAAAGCATATCAAAAGCCAATCTGCACCATGGGCAACCCTGGAAGAGCACCAGACCTGTATCTAAGGTCAGAGGGGTGGGCAAGCCGGCAGGGCCAGCCCATATGTCTAGTGCACCAGGCACTTTTTCTTTCATAAAAAGAGTTGATTTAAAACGAATCTTAGTGTTTTGGTTCAGTTCACTCTATCCTGGACATCTTTGACCTGGATCTGAAGGCCATCACTACTATTTACTGGCTGCAGCCATCAGGGTCTGTGGCAGGTATTTTAGGTTTACAAAGGGTGTTTAAAAGCCTATGGTATACCTTTCTTGTTAGAGCATGTCTAGAAAACAGGGAGCAGCAAAACATTAAAAATTACACTTTTTGCATATTCCTGGTAGCTGCCCTTTTAATGAAAGATGAGAGAGAGCTACTTAACTGTCTTTCTCTTTAAAGAGCAAGTAAGATTAAATGAGACTTTACTTCCTCTAACCCCAGTATCATAAACCCCTCCTGACAGACAACAGCCCTAACTACCCTTCCACCCTCGGGCATCCCATTTTGACCACCCTGTACGCAAACCCTACTGATTGTTGGACATGATGTGCACAAACAGTTGTGGCTCCTGCAGACCAGAGAACACAAAAAGGTGAGGATAATATTAATTTTCCATGCATTTTAATTGTTTACAGTAGACAGGAAACCATAATAATGTCTGGAAGTGGGGAAGATAATTGGGGCTATGGAACTTAAAGGAAATTGTTCATAAGAGGCCTGATTTACACACTGAGAATAAGAGGTGGTCAACCTGTATTAGAGGTTAAAGGTCATGTAAGGCATAGTATTACAATAGATGATGCATACTGCACATGGAATGAAACACTAATGAGAATATTATAATGAAATAATATTTCATGTTTTTTCATCTTAACACCTGACAGTCTCAACTTACCAATACAAAATTTAAGAATACAGAAAATATTTTCTATTTTATTTATTGAAGGACTTCTTTTGAAAGTGACAGGTTCCCTTTAGGTTTAGTCATTTAGCTGCTTTGTGAGCAGCAGCCCCATCTTACATAAGGTTAGCTATAAATGTAGTAATACTAGTACACTTGGATTAATAAACTGCTGGATCACTTTTATCAGCTAAAATACGATAAAACTGCTAGTTGGGAATAAATCTGTAACTGAAACTTGGGCACACACCCTCGGGCATCCTTTTCCTTGTTTATCCAGTTGTCAGTTTGACAGCTTTCTAGTTAATTCTGGTATGTTTTAATGAAATGGTTGTATAGCATACAGTTTGTAAGACAGTGGTATTATATATTCACTTATTATACAGTATAATTTAGAAACATGACATAATCTAGAGCAAAGTATAAGTATTATAATAGCACAGTAGTTCACCATTTGCATGCAACATTGCGCAGCTGTTTATTCTGCACATGCACTCTCAGCATTTGTTGTTGTCACATATTTATGAAATGAAAGATATTTTGTTGGTCTCACACAAGGAACCTCATTGCCGTAGCCCAGGGAACACTGCTCTGCTATGACTTACAGCTTCGCTTGAGCATGTTAAGGGTTCTTGCAGCTCTTTTCAAAGCTGCCAATGCTAGCTTCGGAATTATGGTAATGCGCCACTTCTGAGCCCTCGGCAGGATTTGCAACAGAGAAATCACATCAGCCTATGCTGATTAACAATTCCATTCCATCCAGAGATTTATATAAAAAACTATCTTACATTTTGCTTTTTAATAAGAATGATCACTATCTCAAATTGAGTCCCAGTAAATTTTAATAAAGGCCCAAGGTTGAGTGGCATTTTGCATGCTGATTTAGCTGTGATTGCCTGCTTTTGATGAGCACTGGACTGGCATATATAGCTTTCCAAAGAGCAGGTTTAAAGCCCAATACGTGGGAAAAGGATAGCAAATTATGATAAAAAACTTCTTGCTGCATTTTACAGGATCTTATTTGTCAAACTTTATACTCCAAATCTGTACAATTATGTTGAAATAAAGTATATACAAACATATGGTAAAAATAGTTTAACAAGGGTAAGGTCACATTCATCTCTACATTTGAATACACAAATATTGTTTGATAATGAAATTATGTGACCACAGTGCTTTAATTTACAACACTTAAAGGGAGAAAGAGTTACCTATACACCGTGCATCCCAAAAAATTGTTGCCAAGCTTCAACAGAAATATGCTTTGATGACGGTATGATGAGACCACAGAACCCAACATCTAAAGAGCTCCAACACACATTTTCCCAAAAATAGGTGCTGGACTGTACCGGAACAGGCTTGGGGGGTCCAGATTGCTGAAGCCCTCTGTGCATAACCCCCCCATAACCCCAAATGTCACTCACCTAAATCACCATGCCCTGCAATTGGCTGCCGGCAATCATGTGGCCTGAAGCGGCATCTGCTGGCTGATACAGACCACATGGGTGCCAGGTGGGGCTATATTTAGCTGGGGAACCGTGGTTCAGGTGAGTTAAACTCAGGTTTGAGGGAGTTATGCTCACTCAGCTTCTCTGCTAGGAGTGTAATTTTCTACAGAAATGACTTTACGAACGATATCCTTCGAATCCCCCTTCCTTGGTATTGCTGATTAAACCAACATTTCAGCAGCATCTATTGTTAATTCTCAACTTCTGACTCTATTCTTCACTTGTTGTACTTTTTACAGGAGTTCCTACTTCCAAAAGTAATATTTTATATCACCTTTCAGGATGAAGCTCCAAGTGCAGAGTGGCTTTGCCAACATTAGCAACCAACTCATGGGCCTGGAATCTACAGAATGCCCTGGTCTTCGCTAGAGGCCTGCTGCAAGGGAAGACAGGCTGAGCTACAGGTACAATCAGGGTCGTGTCCAGAAGGTTGGAAGCTCCCCAAGAAGAAGTCATGTGGCACACATGGGCAGAAGCAGTGGTCAGGAAACCAGATGGTCAAAGTTGGCAGGGGAGGTTCCAAAGAAAAGTCCAGGAAGCAAGCTAACTTAACTGAATTTAAAATGGCATCATCTTTAAATAAGGGTTTAGACTGAAAGTGTGCTTGTGTTCTTCTTCATGCATGATTAGTGCGGACATTCGGATGATTACTTGATAGACTACTCTGCACGCATCTCACTGACCCGAATGCTCTGACAATATCATGCTACTCAACTTTTCCTTGTTCTTGGACCTTTCCCCAAACAGCACCTAAAATGGAATGGCTGCCTGTGTGGGAGAAACCTGGTACAAGAAGATCCTCTTGTTTCAATCTCTGCCTCTATGCCTCTATACCTTCACCAGGTAGTTCCTTCCTGCATTATTGCTATACATTCTAACTTCATCTCATACTACTCTCCACTTCCTAGACTAAGACCCCCACCAAGTGGCACCTGAGTGGGAGGCACCTTGTACAGGGAGTTCTCTTATTCTTTTACTTATTTACTTCCACTAGTACTTTATCATCTTTCTGGAACAAAGTACTGTAACTTCCCAGTCCATGCAGTGGACTCCCTTATTGGTCAGGAATCCAGCCCTGCTAGGAACTTGAGTGCCATGTTTGTGACCCAATCACCAAAGGGACTGAACTGCTTAGGTTTTAGGTGACATAAATATCAGTGAAGTTCTAGTAGCACAGTGCTGTGGCTGTAATATAAGCAGAATTGGACAAGAGGGTAAATGCAGTAAATACCAGGTAAATAAAGAAGGTCATTGGGTTTAGTTAGGGGTTTCTCAGGTATAGATCTGCTTTAAAATGGTGTGGAGATACAACATACTAAGAAGAAAAGCATAGTTACCTGTATTTGTAAGTGATACTTTAACACTTGTTGGGAATTTAGAATGTTTATATAAAAAATAAATCTACATTCAAACTACGTATTCAGTCTTATCTACAACGTACACTGGTAACTCTTCTGGGGGGGGGGGGGGGTTTACTCAAAAAACAACATTCTGTAATGGTCATTTAATACTTTAAAAATCATAAAACATTACAGCTAAGTGACAAGCCAAACAGGTGACCCATGGATGGTACATAAGTAATCATACATATGCTAAAAATTATGATGCAGCTCCTCTAAACCAGTGGTTCTCAACCTTTTTATGCCAAGTACCCCCTAGCGACCAGCTGTTGCAACCAAGTACCCTAAAAAGGTGGGGGATCACTGACTAATGTTACCAAAATTAGTAGGTCTTGAAGTACTTTTTGAAGCAAGAAACAATTATGTTTTTAAAAAAAGATATACCTGTCCTATCAGAGAGAATCTGTTGGTGCACCCATGAACATTACTCAGTACCCCTGGGGGAATGCATACTGCAGGTTGAGAAACAGTACTCTAAACTGATGCATTAGACACATTTATGAAAGACGCAGTCCACCAGAACCAATCTGCACTGTGTAAATAATTAACCAACAGATTTATATATATATAAATCTAGTAAACGGGTAACCCACATGAAATTGGTTACATATGAGGCATAACAGGGGGCCACAGATCCTCCTGACATGCATCATAGTACCCTGCTTCAGGGGGGAGTGGCTCGATCATGCAGTAAACTCTTCCTACTGTCTAGTGACAAGTCGCATATTAATGTAGGATTAAAACACCACACAGCAGGTATCAGTGCAGCTCTGCCATCAGCCTTTTGGTAACTACCTGTCCAATAAATTTCACTCCATTTTATTATTATTACTATTATTAATACATGTGTTGAGCATGCATAAACATATTTCTCTATAAAGGCTAATTCTCCTTATTCAAGCAGGATTTGATTGGTGCTTGAAATCACATCTTGAAATCTTGAAAAAGTTCTATCTCCCAAACCTGCCTCCTTTAAACTTTTCATCTGTCCCAGCCCTGCCACCCAGACTACCATCTCTTTAAACATATTAAAAGAGTGGAGAGCCAGCCATATTTTAGTGCATGTCCCGCTCACCTACTGAGTAATGGATTTTGTTAGTACATGCTGACTTTTATTATGCTGTTCTATCACATGCTTGAGCTTAATTATGTTCATCCTTATAACTCCAATGATAAATTTAGAAATAAAAGGATTTCTGTCTAGGTAAAGTGATGCAACTAATTAAAATTCCTCACAAATACAGCAGTTTCCATTCTCTCATGCTGAGCTACTCCAAAGCAAATTATTTTGTACAGTGGGTAGAATATTTGTACAACTTTGTTTTAATTGCTGTTTGTTTTGCCTGGTGATAAACTATTCTGTGTTGCAGTTGTTAAAAGATAACGCTATAGATGAATTGTTTAAAGCTTAGTTCAGGCACAATAAAAAAAAACTATTTAGCTGTGTGCTGCTACATGTTAACATAACAGGATATGCATATTGTGTGGCAGTTAATGTTTATTCAGCCTGCCTGTCTAGTGCTAATGCTAGGTAGCAGTGGTCACCTAGAAGTTGATGACACAAATTCTGTGGAACACATGATTAGTAACACATGATTCCCACTTCTTCTAAGACAATGGGTGAAAAGCCAGGACCAGGGGAGTATTTTTAAAAAGTTTATCTGCCCTAATCCAAGGGTGGGGGTCAATGTCAATTTGGTATATAGGTCTGCATTAAAGAAGACAAAGGAGTCCTTTAAAATAGTAAAACATCTGTGTATAAGGCAAGGGCTACCTTAAACAAAAACATATCTTGTTATAGGGTGTAAACCGATTTCACTTTAACTATCAGTTATTCGAGATGAGTGAACTTCCTAAAAATTCAATGATTCACCAAATTTTTTCAAGAAATTCGGGTTCAATTTTTAGAATCACCTTGTCCCCACTATCCTCCAATGATGTGGGAGAACTGGCAGGGTGGAGGGTGGACCATCCTCACCAAGGATCTTGAGGGAGGAGGTGAGTGTCAATCACCTATCTGCACCCCAGCCCCCCCCCATCACTCCAGTCAAGCAACTGACAGCGTGGCCAGCTTCCCCCACTCTCCTCCTGCTGTGCTATACACCGCTATGCAGAGGTGTACATACACCCACACAGTGGGAGAAGAAAAGGGGAATACAATTCTGGAATGGGTTGGGTTGGGTCAGCTTCATTGGGGCACTGGAGAGGTGAGAGATACCAGAGCTCATTGGCCCACCATAATCTAAGTGCAGAGGAGGCTACAAAATCAATAAAGGTTAATAGCCCCAGAAGTAAACCTAGGGCTCACTGGCACTTTAAAATGTGTGCATGCCCGCACATAGACAGGGATGCATGGCCAGCCAGAGAGAGAGGCTGCTGCCTTTGTCGGCACCCCAGGGTACATTGGCTGGGCAACAGTCAGCTCTGAGGGCCGACAGGAGATAAAGTGGGAATGAGGAGAAGGTAACCGGATCTTCACAACACTAACACCCCTCAGAGGAGGGACCTCTGGACCCTTACCAGATTTATTAGGATTCTCTTGATGAAATTCCTTGATTAATGTATCAGAATGAATATTCCTATCAGAATGAACCTCTCCTCAGGATCAAGGGTTTTCCAGTCAATTAAGTATTGCAATGAGTTATGCACAAATTGGGAATAAGAGATTCGATTCACCTCATATTCAAGTTGGTTCTTCACAATAACCAGAAGAGGAGAAGACACATCAACATTACTAGCAGATTTTAAACCACGACACATGGAAAGCATTAGAGACCTTAATAGATTGAGGGAAATCAACCTTATACGTGACCTCACGCAATTGCCGCAAGATAAGAAATGTATTGATGTATCTAGGTCCCAGTTTAGCAGAAGGTTGGTGCAGAGTGATGTGTTTTGTAAATACCCATACTAAATTGCCCATAGTTGGTTCGACAGATCTGTGAAGATTGGCAAAAGTTTTTTCTTGCTTAAATCGGACCTTCCCCATGATTTATTGAAAAGCCCAAACCTTTTAAGTTTCTAGTCACTTCTTTCCCCCACTGGGCTGCAACTCTGTTCAGGACTTTAGGATACGGGCACCACCATCTTGACTCATCATCACATTTACTGAGGAGAGAAGAGTGGGATAATGTACAAGGGGTGGGTTATAGCTGTGCTATAGACAGAGCAGAGCTGGGGTCAGGAAAAGGTCAGCAATCCCAGAATGCAGAGCAGCACAGTCAGAAGGCACTTCCTGTTTGCAGGCTGCCTGATGTTCCATGAGCCGCCATCTTGGATGTTTAAAGCTCATAACATGTAGTAGATGCAGGTAGGATGATTTTTAATGTGAGCAATCTGTATGTACAGGGAAACATATAAGATAGGCTTTTATTCAGAGTGAAGGTCCGCTTTAAAAGCCCTTTTTAAATTGTTTAAATCTTAACAATTCCTCTAAGGCAGGCAAGTTCGAAGAATGGCCAGAAAGGTACCTTTTCCTTAGGACTTTAATCAAAGTAACAGAAAAAGTGTAATAGGTTCAAAAGCAGCATTGTTAATCGTGAATTCTGCAAACTCTATATATTCTCGGACCATTGCTCTTCAGACACAAAGCGCCTTAAATATTGCTTTAAAGATTGATTAGTTCTCTCAGTCTGCCCATTAGATTGAGGAATGTATGCGGAAGGCAAAGAAAATGAAGTCCCAACTGTGTATACAGAATTTTTTCCAGAAACAGGAAGCAAACAGAGACCCATGAAAGAATACAATAGTTTTAGGTATGCCAGTGTGCGAAGAAAAAATGCTTGATAAACAGTTGTGCTAAATTCACACAGTCTGCTATGGGGGTGATAGGGGGGATTATGTCACACAGTCTGTCATGGGGGTGTTCTGTCACACAGTCTGCTATGGAGGTGATGGGAGGATTATATCACACAGTCTGCTATGGGGGTGATGGGGGGATTATGTCACACAGTCTGCTATGGGGGTGATGGGGGGATTCTGTCACACAGTCTGTTATGGGGTGTTCTGTCACACAGTCTGCTATGGGGGTGATGGGGGGGATTATGTCACACAGTCTGCTATGAGGGTGATGGGGGGATTATGTCACACAGTCTGCTATGGGGGTGATGGGGGGGTTATGTCACACAGTCTGCTATGGGGGTGATGGGGGGGATTATGTCACACAGTCTGCTATGGGGGTGATGGGGGGGATTATGTCACACAGTCTGCTATGGGGGTGATGAGAGGCTCTGTCAGAAAGCCTGTAAGGTCATAGGGGGATGCTTGCTATGGGGGGATTCTGTCACACAGTCTGCTATGGGGATGATGGGGGGATGCTGTCACACAGTCTGCTATGGGTGTGATGGAGGTTTTCTCACACAGTCTGCTATTGGGGTGATGGGGGGCTCTGTCACACACTCTGCTATGGGGGTGATAGGAGGGATTCTGTCACACAGTCTGCTATGGGGGTGATGGGGGATTCTGTCACAAAGCCTGCTATAGGGTGATGGGGGGCCTCTATCACATGATCTGCTGTGGAGTTGATGGGGGTCTCTGTCAAACAGTCTGCTATGGGGGTGATGGGGAGGATTCTGCCACACAGTCTTCAATTAGCTGTAAGGGGTACTTGTTTTTAACTATGATCTTATTTAGACCTCTATAATCTGTACAGGGACACAACCATCTGTCCATCATTTAAACAAAGAAGAATCCTGCCCCAGCTGGAGAGGGAGAAGGGTGAATGAAGCCTTTCTGCAAATTCTTTTTTGGAAGTACTTTCATCGCTAATTCCTCAGGGTGAGTAAAATTGTAAACGTTGCCTCTGAAAGGCATGGTACGATCGGGCAATCATAGGCCTTATGAGGGGGTAGCGAGTCAGAGGATTTCTTAGAGAATACATCTGCCATGACTGAATAAGACTCTTTGGTGACCCCCAGAGTATTACATATACAATGATCAATACAAAATGTATTTGTGCATTATGTGGAAAACCAGAGACAATGCATATCAGGACAATCCAAGATCAAAAATTCAAGACTTTCTGAGTGAAGGGTACCCACAATTACCTTCATGAATAGGTTTGTTAATGACAGCTAAAATCCAGAGGGGACTCCCCAAACATACCAATAGCCCTAGCAGTAAACCTAGGGCTTATTAGCACTTTTAAATTTCCAGCTGGGGGTTGCACTGCTTGTCACTGGCAGTACATTGCCACGTTAGGGCATATAACAGATGTGTGCGCACCCACACGTACACAGACAAGGATGCGAGGGTGGCTGCAGGAAGAGGCTGCCACCTGAACTGGCGCCCAAGACTGAGGCAATGGCCGGATGGCAGTCAGCTCGGCACACACTGACAGGAGACGCCATGGAAATGAGAAGGAGGTAAGTGGATCTCCATGACAACACCTAGTTGCACCCAAGCAATGTCTCTGATGCCCTGTTCCTTACATATTTTCCTACTTTGAGGCCCTGTTTCTTGTTCATGTCCTGCTCCTGGTCAATGTTCTGCTACAAAGCTGTCTACCTGATCTCTGTCTAGTTACAAAGCTCTATTTTTAGTCTTTCTCCTATTTCGTTGCTCCTGGCTTATACATGAACCTTCTGCTGTGGTGCATTACTCTTATCCTGTGCATCCTTTTCTACATCTCCAACTACATCTCTGTCAACATAGTACAAGTACAGCAGATGCCTCAATCTTGCCTTCAACGTAATCCAAAGATAATACTTAGCCTATCCTTGCTCCTTTAACCAGATAAATCTTCTGGACAATTCTCCCTTATGGGAAGCCTGCCACTCTTGGTGCATCAAGAAGACCATTCCTGGTTTTAAGGAGCTCCCTATGCATACAATGCTATCCACCAATCCTCATCAATAGACTAATATTTTCCACCCCTTCACTTCTGTAATGTTCAGCGCTGTAACAATCCCTGGTTCCTTTTGTATACCCTTGTTTTCAAACCCTTTCTTTTGCCTGCTTTTACTATGCAAGGGTTTACATGAATCATCTTTTATTCTCTCTTGCAACCTCATGGCAAAATACCTTACTGTTCTCATAATTACCTGTCAGAAAAGTTTGGTTACCTGCTTCTCAAGTATCACCTCCTCACTTGGTGCAGCAGCACAAGCCATTCTCCACCAAACCCGGCCCCAGTAGATGGGGGAGAATCTGTAAAGAAGAGTTTAATGTCATTCATCTGACTTCGCTCCTGCTCCTGCAGACTTATGTTTTCAGTGGTGACCTGGAGTTTTTTTTCTGGTGCTGACTTTCCCTATATTCCCTGGGTATCTTTTTTATGATCTGTGTCTTTTTAGGCCTGCTGATCCTGGTCTTACTTCCTCATCCATTGCCATCTGCCTGTGACCAGTGCGTACAATTTAAGATTGTAACAAATGGTTTTAAAATATATATGAAAGAGTACCTTTAGAAATATATGTATGAGTATTTCAGGTCATGTTTTTAAATGTTTCCATATAAACTTAAACACAGTATGATATACATGAAGATGAAAGGGTCTGCTTTTAGATTAGCTAGACCGATGTTACTCTTTATGTGCTTTTAAGATATACCATGGTATGTTACAATACTCTGGCTGATTCATGTAAGACTTTCTTATTTTAGATACTTTGTTCAAACCTATGCAAAGGATAACATCATTTTCGCTATAAATATAATGTCATATGTATTAAAGGTAAAGTGAGAAACATAAAAAGTTAAAAATAAACTCAGAGGAAATGCACATTTCATATATTCCAGATGTAACCTTTGAGATTAGAAATCTTGAATGCATAACACTTGCTTAAAAGTACAGTGCAGCTACTTGATTTTGATTGTTTCAGAAAGGTTGTGAGTAAGTTTAACTTTTCCAACCATGATTATATCACACATGTTGATGACTTTCAAAAGTATGTCATTAATTAAAGGAGGACTAAGGTTAAATAAGCAGGTTTTCCAATTAAATCATTCTTTTTATTTTAAACATGTCATTTATACAGAACACTGTACACTGTACAGCTGCTTAGCAAACTGCTGCTGTTAGGGGGGGTAACTTGCATTCAGGACTGGGCCAGTAACAGAAGAGGGCCTCAGTAGCTTCCAGCATCAATGCGGTTTCTCTGCCTCCCGAGGTTTTAGATTATGTCACTTAGTGCCATTGGAGCTAGGGAAACTACTCTGGTTGTGGCTTTGGGGGGGGGTGCATTCCACATATAAAGTTTTGGGGCCTTGGGCAAGTTTGATGTTTCTGAATACTTAAGATGGACCTCCAGCCAAGATGCAAACTACTGCATCCACCACCCCTATATGCATTCTGATTTCAGATGCCCCTCCATTCTATATACCTGAGAAAGACTTTAAATTGGACAGGCATACCCACTCCAAGGTTTTCACCAACATGATCAATGGCTGCCAATGACCTGTCCGGCAAACTCAATTGAATGCCAGCTTAGTGGTGAACATAGAGCTTTGGCAATACAGACTAGTGAGTATTCTGTGTGGTATCGGGCTTTCCAGGTACCTAGGGAATGGGAAGTGGGGTTAAAGAATGTCCATAGCCAACTGTGACTTTAGGTCTGTTCCCATCAACTGTGGCCCTCACCCATTTCCCAGTGTTTTTTCTGAATCAAGGAGTCCTCAACAATCTCCTTTTATCAATTTGAATAAATGAAAAAACAACATTTGTAAATACAGCAGTCCAAAAAGCAATGACAACCGACAGAACATTTGAGTATGTTTGTTTATGAGTGTACTAGTACAATGGCTGAATTGAAAAAAAGGGTGTGTGCGGCACTGCAGGTGTCAGTAAAGAAAAATTACAAGTCACAAGCTCCTTTGGTTCACCTTTGAAGCACAAGTGAGCTTGCTCACCTTCCCTTCAAATGATATAATTTATTCTAATCTCTTGTTAGCACCTTGTTTCAGTCAAAAGTAACATTTTTAGCAAATATGTTACATTGTTTATTACACTTGATCTGTTGTAAAGATTGATGCTGTTGTTTGCATTATTCTGTTATAAGCAAGAAAAGATAAATAGACATGATAGTTCCACGAAAGCTGGAGGATCTTCTGACATGAAATCATTTATTGTATTATTTATCAATATTTATTGTATAAAAGTTAAAATCATCTCCATCCAAGTGGTGCAAATAACAGCAGCAGCAAAAGATAAAATCCAGTATAGACTCAGGCACAATAAGGTGTGTGGTCCTCTGACGCGTTTTGGGTCTTTAGAGGCCCTTAGTCATAGATGAGGGGACCACAGCACCACACACATTTTATAGGAAAAAGGGAGAAAACTTACCCAATGCAGCAGCGCAGCTCGCAGCAGCGGCGAGCCCCGGGCGTCCAGGAAGCGATGACGATCAGCGACAGAGGAGGGCGCATCAACCAATCACAGGTGGCACCCGCGGGCCAATCAGAGGGAGAAACCCTCTCACATGACACCGCAGGGCCAGCCAATGAGAGGGCGCGACACACCCCTGGCTGTGACGTCAGGGAGACAAGCCGTTGCCTGGAGACAAGTCCACAGCCTGAAGCCAGATCGTGCAAGGCAGGCAGAGACTGTGCCACAGGAACTTCTGAGAGCACCCGGGGGGAACCGCGCAGCGCGGTGCGTCCGAGCTGGGCTAGCTGGGCTGAAATTATCATTAAAATCTCGCATGACAATTGATAATTGTTAAACATAAATTATAGACATGCAAAATAGAGACATCTCTCGTCCACTAAGGGTATAACATTAATAGGTTAAAGAAGATTATACACAGAAAATGAGCACCATTTCTGTTTTAACATATAAATGTATAAGCATACATACAGACAAGCAAATAAACAATATGGTCTCGACCAATAAAATAGCCAGTATGATATATATGGAAATATACCAATATACAAATAGATAATTAATATGGTCTGACACAATTCAGTAGCCACTAAAATTCAAATCCATAAAGAACAATGGAGACACAGTAGATATATTGGAGAGAATAATTAAATCATTAGGGCCTAAAATATTATCAATGTAAATAAAATTCCTATCTCCACAGTAACTATCTATCAGTAATCAATGAAACATCCCATCTATGATTCATGCCCTGAGGGAATCTGGTAGCCAGAGTGAAAATCCAGTATGTCTCTCTGGCAAGTAACTTTCTGTGTAGATCACCCCCTCTCTGACCCAGAGAAACTCTTTCGATGGCACTGATTCTAAAACTGGCCCTTTGATCATGGTGATAAACATTTTGATGACGTGCCACCTTAGAGTTCCTGGGGTTATCCATCTTATGAATACCAGACAGATGTTCTGGAAGGCGTATTTTTAGTTTCCGGGAGGTACATCCAACATATTGCTTATTTGATATGTTGCAAGTGATGAGATAAATCACTGAGCATGAATGACAATTCAAAATTGTTTTAATAGTAGAAGTAAAATATTTGCCCTTATCCACCTTGTGGCACATGCCGCAACGGTTGCCACCACATGGAAAGCAGCCCGTGGTGGATAACCATGTCTGTTTTTGTACATTGTGTGTTTGGAATAGGCTGGGAGACAATAAATTGCCCAGACTAGGTGAACGACGACTAACAATTTGTATTCCTTGGTCAATAACAGTTTGTAGCAGAGGGTCTGCCCTAAGCATGGGGAGATTTTTTCGAATCTTCAAACATGCACTACTGTTTGAAAATCAACCAATCAAATCTCACCCAAAGTTCCAACTCAAACCTCAAGTCTAGTCACGCTGCACCATGGTGCCAGACATCCCGCCCTCCCATCCATTACTGAGACCAATCTGGCATATCAAATAAAGAAAACAAGGTTTACCTTACTGGATTTAGAGCTGTGTGTTTTAAGCTGATGCACCAACACTCGACAGTGGCTAATCAGCTTGAAGCAGATCCACTGTTGCTGCAGCTTAGAACATGGCAGTGCTATTTCCAGCATGAGGGCGAGTTGCCAGATCATGGGACATGTTTGATTTCAGTTAGCATGCAAACGTAGCATTGGCAAAGAGTACAAAGTCAGATTTACCACGTATAAGTCAGTTATGTTGTCGATGACACCAGTAAGACCAACTAATGGGCACTGAAAAAAGATAAAACTAGCTGATCACTTCTAATGGTTGTACATGGCCAAATAAAAAAATGTGATTAAGTGGTGGTTATTCACAGAGAAGATTTTCCTTCATGACACGTAGAACAACCAAGTACATGGCTCCATGTTTGGACAACTTAATAGACTTAAAATACATCTCTTACCAGGCGTATGACTTACTTGAATACTTGACATTTGTTATGTTTTTAAAGAGGAACAACACACAGGAATTTCACATCCCGAATTGGGATGCTTCGCTGTGTTTACCCCCCAGGTCACCCCGTTTCACACCCCTTTCTTCTGCTCCCATGGCGCAGACTCAAGCAAGAGGAAGTGCGCTGATTGGCTGAGCGGTGTGTTCAGCCAATCAGCAAGCCTGCTGTCACTCGGCTGCTGGGTGGCGCATGGACAGCTAAGCAGCTGAGAGGCGCTGAAGGGAGCCGAGTGATGCCACCAGCCGCATCCCAACCTTGCAGCTGTGGCATGCCCAAGGCACCAATTCAGAAAGGCACGGGCACATGCACAGCTAGAGGCAATTGGGGGTTTGGCCCAGATGCGAGAGAGCTCCAGGAGAAGGTCAATGAAACTCGTGAACAGAGGCATTTTACATAGCAGGACATCCCAATTCATGATGCCCCAGGAAGTGGAACTGAAAGTCCACTTTGGTATTTGATTCCTTTGATTCCTTCATGCCTGATTAACCCTTTAAGTTGCCAGCCTACCTGCAGCCTTTGTCACTCTCTGTTGCCAGACCATGTTTCACTATTTTGCGCTACACATGTTCAACTTTCATTTTTGAAAGGATTTCCAGGGATTTCCCAGGAAAATTATATATTATTTTTTTTATATATTATGAAATGTCTTGTTTGTAATTTTTAGGTGTATTCTCAATATTTTTGGGTGAAATATGTGAAAAAAAAATTTTTAAATTATTTTTTTACAATTTGTAGTGTTTTTTTGTAATAAAAAATGTAAGTTTGTCAATAAAATGTTATTGCGTGTGAAATCCCAATTTCTCCCGGTTACAGTGATACCACATATGTATAGGTAGACACCCGTTCCTGCCCAGGAGACTCCCCCAAACTGAAATAGCGCTTTAGGGGATTTTCAGATAAAATACAACTATGCAATGCAATATGCGCACCTTGCAGTTTTACCAGAAAAACAACCCTTTACATTTGAAATACCCCAAACAAACTATATATTTTCTGGAAGTACACACCTCAAGCTTTCTAGGCGTACCAGGCATGTTGATGTGCCCATAGTTTTCTGGAAATAATTCCTCAATGTATTCTTTGGTTGCAAAGAGTTCCCCAAAAAAAAGGATAAAAAAGCAGAATCAAAGCCACATTTTCCTAAAAAAACTATACACAAACAAGAAAAAACAAGTTTAATCTGAAAAAGCAACATTCCCCGAACAGAACAACACCCAACATGCATAGGTTCTGTCAAGGGAAGAGTTGCCAAACACCCCAAAGTAAAGCATGTGCGTAACGGTAATTTTACTTGAAAATTTCAGCTCTGCAGACAAAGTGTGCACCTTGCGATTTTTCAACCAAAACAACCCTTTACAATTAATCCCTCAAAGAATTCTTTGGTTGCGCAGGGTCTCCCTAAAAAATGTATAAAAACGCTGAATAAAAAACACCTTTTCCTAAAATATAAATATGCAAACCAGAAAAAACAAGCTAAGTCTGGGTTAAAAACCCTTAAAAATCCCCAAAAAAATTTGACATGGGGTCCCCCTTACCCAAAGTAACCAGCCCGGGACCAGCCATGCAGGGCTTGTAGAAACAGGGCACAGGGGCCAGCTTTTGTGGCCCCTGGCCCTGCAGGCTACAAGCCCGCATAGCCCATGGGCCCGGGCTCTTCTGCTCCCCCCTGGGCTTTGGGGAGGCAGGTAATGGGGGTGCCAGGGGTTAATGGCAAGTCATCCGCTAGTCACAGGTGACTTGCCACCTCCCCCAGCCTTGTGAACTGGTATAGGGGTCATGGACCCCTTACCAGTTCACAAGGGGTTAAATGTAAAAAAAACACAGACACACACAAAGAGAAAAAATTATTTTATTTTTTTATTTAATACTTACCTCCCATCCATCATGGAGCACTGTGTCCCTCGGCGATCACTGGCTTCTGCTCACCTGCTGGAAGCCTTTTATAGCTGCTGGATGACAGAACACAAAGGGTTAATAAAAAAAATTACATAGGGTCCCCCCTCCGGGTCCCCCCACCCTTAAAAATCCAAAAAAAAAATGATGTGTAAGCAGCCCGGGACCAGCTATGGGGGCTTGTAGGCACAGAGTGGGGGGGCCAGCTTTTGTGGCCCCCCCACCCTGCAGCCTACGAGCCCACATAGCCTATGTGGGCCCGGGCTCTTCTGCCCCCCCCCATGGGCTTTGGGGAGGCAGGTAATGGGGGTGCCGGGGGTTAATGGCAAGTCACCCGCTAGGGCAGGTGACTTGCCACCCCCCCCAGCCTTGTGAACTGGTATAAGGGGTCTCATGGACCCCTTACCAGTTCACAAGGGGTTAAATGTTGGAAAAAAAAAAAAACACAGACAAATAAATTTAAAAAATGATCTTTATTATTTTTTTTTTTAACTTTACTCACCTCCGATCCTGTGTCCCCCGGCGATCTCCGCTGACAGTCTGCTCGCTGTTTGGAAGAGAGAGCCTGGGGAGGGGGGGCATCCCAGGGGGCGGGGCTAGCAGTCGCAATCCAGGAAGTGGGGGGGGAGGGCATTTTCTGCCCTCTCCTCGCCACTGAAGAGGCTGGGGGGGGGGCGATCAGAGGCCCCCCCAGTGAAGAGAAGACCCGGCGGGAGGCAGCGCGGCCACAGGTAAGCAAATGTCATTTTTTTTTTTTTTTACAGTTACTGCTGCCGAAGCGGGGGGGCGGCCTATTCCGGGGGCTCTCCTGGAGCCATCCGACCCCCCACGGGGGATCGAATGGCACCAAATTAAAGAGGAGACCCGGCCGGATCCAACGAGGGGTCAGGTGAGTATTTTTGATTTTTATTTTTTAAACTAGCAGCGGGGAAAGTCGAGCACGTAACACCTACGGGCTTGGCACTTAAGGCCCAGCCAAACCAGCACGTAGGTGTTACGTGCTTGGCAACAAAAGGGTTAAGGTGTATGAATTGAGAGAGCTCTTTAGGTGCACTTCTCTTGCTGTTCATTTCATGTAATTTGTTATCACAGGTAGCTACATGTTTTTTTTCAATCACTATTCGATTTTTACAATGCACAAATACAATAATTTTAGCCCTTATCTTGTATAATCTGGGTGTTGTGTAATGTTAATCTCAAATTGCCTGAATGTTGCTCATGTATTGCTTTCTGTTTGGTGGTTCACAAGATTGTTTATATGACCAATTAATCATCTGCCTGCAGGATATTTTTTTTTTTTGCTGGCTGTGCCCTGCCACTTTCAGGTCATTCTACCTGTCTAGAACTCTCCTTCCCTTCGCTGAACATTGAAGGCATTGTGGAGCCATTTGACAGCCTCACACAGGTTATAACCTGCCCTTTTCACTTAATGTTTTGCATTCCAACCAAGCTTGCATCACACGGATTTATGCATACATGTTAGCATATGTTTTTTATAGATAAAAAAAAGCTTTGATCAAAGCGCATGATGAAACTGAGAGTGATTTCAATGATCGGCTCAATGTTTTGTACACTTTGTAAAAAAATGTCAATATAATTTGTTAATGTAATAGTAGTTTATGTAATTCCTTTTTTTTGAATGTATTTAAATGTTACTTGTTTTAGAATTCAGAACAGGGTGTTTTAGAATTTAAAACATATTGTTCTTTTATAGAAACAGTGGCCTCGATTCACTAAGGCTTGAAAAAGATTCTCATGGTAGTAGAAAATTCAATTCACGAGAAAAAGGCCTGAGAATTTCACTGTTAGTGACCAGATATGAAGACAATGAAAGTCAATTGCTCTTTTTACTACAGGTAAAAAGTTTAATACTATTCTCAGAAGTAAAAAAGTGCCATTGACTTTCATTGTCTTCCTATCTGGTGATTCACTAAAAGTGAAATTCTCAGGCTTTTTTTCTCTTGAATTGAAATTTTTACTACCATGACATTTTTTTTCAACACATTCAGAAAAGGTCATAAAAAATTAGTCTGTTAACCCAGAAAAGATGCCAGCTATACACCTACCTGCCAGAGCCAGAGCCTGCAGGTTCACCACCAAGGCAGTGCTTCCAGGGATTTCCCTTACATCACAGTGCATCACTAGGGAATACCACATCTGGTATTAATACCCCTTTCTGGTCAATAATCACTTTAGATACGTCTGCTTGCCCAGATCACGCCAAAATAGCCCCTGAGAAGGCTGCAACCTAGTTCAACAGTGGGAAGAAGACTTAAGGATCAAGCATGAAGACTTTTGGATTCCAAGTTTAATAGCATTTTTGAAAGTGTATACTATAGTGCACTAAAACAATATCCTAAAGGGGGTGAGCTTATCCAATTTTGTTTTATTTTTTCTTCTGTTAGCAAAAGTTTTTTGTATGGAAGCAGTTTTCACTACCTACAATCTGTACACTGTGGAGTCTATACACCAAGATCTACAGGAAGCCAAAGTGAGCCATGTACCCACACAGAACAATGTAGCTGCTGCTGAGGTGAGGAGGATCACTCACACTTACACATATCCTGCAGCACCGATGACTGAGTTGAAGGAAAAAGAGGAAATACAGAGTATCTGTCAGCCATTCAGATCCCCCATATGCTGGCTAATTGCTTTCTCTGTGTGCTCTGGCTGTCAGTATGGCCCCGCATCCCTGGCACATGTTAGGCGTGCTCACTCCTTTTATGGCCATGTTTTGCAGGTCAGTTTCCCCCTGTAGGTATTGCTGGGATTAAGGTGGTGGGCTGACTCTGGCCTCCTGTCCTGATTGGCTGATGGCCACATAAAACCAGTCCTCTCCCAGCATGCATTGCCCATTATAGCTCTTGCTGGGTGTTATAGTACCACTGTTAGCTGGATTCTGATTGCCTGTTGCCAACTTTTGCTTTGTCTGACCCTCCTCTGATCGCTGCCTGAACCGACACCTGCCTGACCTCAAGCTTGTCTGCTCATCTGTACCTTGAACCCTCTAACAACTCGGGTTGACCCCTGGCTTCACCCTTGAGCATTCCTCTGTGTATCCCCTTGGAACCCCGAATCGGAAGGTGTGTCATTCCCGTGTATGACCTCAGCCAGTCCAACTTCTGCCCAGCCTTGTCCCTGGACCTATGAAATTGGACCTATGCTGAAAAGGCATACAGGAGATGTGAAAATCTGTCACACTGGTGTGGGGAAATGACCTACATAATATTGCTTGCCAAGTTAAATAACATTATGATAACTGAATGCTAAATCTAGAAATTACATCATGAAAAGTAATTTTCCCTTTAGCTACTTTTGAACTGTAAAGGGTTCACAAGTCCCTCTTATACCTTTTTCGAGGGTAGAGAATGAAAGGCAATATGCCGGCCATCATGGGCCAATAGTTTGATTCTGATTGAGTCTGATTACATGACCCCCCTCTTCCATGGTACCTGGGAGTCAGTGGATTATTATTGAGGGCATCCCTGGCAAAGCACTGGACCTATGCCAGAGAGCTGTGAACTTTTCAAGCATGCCTAAAGCAAGTGCAAAAGTAGGGGAAAGATGTAGTGTAAAAAACAGGTGCTAAAAAGTAATTTAATCACATGTTAACTAAACACAAAGTTTCATGGGGCACTTTTTGTAAATTCATGCAATTACTTACATTTCATAAATGCATAAAATGTAACACTTGTTTTGCATTTTTATATTGCTGAATCACGCTTAAAAAAAAATCAAGAAACACGTACGTTTCTTTCCATAAATGGCCTTAAATGGAATAACATGTTTTTGCTGTATCAAGACATATGTGTTTTTATACAAAGTAAGGGTTAATTGTAGGGTATATTTGAAATAATAAATGTACACAACTGGATAAAGATCTCTTTTATGATACAAGTCAGTTGCTATTAACGGCTGATACAACAAAGAAAAAATTGGTTTCTGTTAGATTTGTGATATACACACTTTGCTCCTAATAACACATTCTTGAAAGGGCTACAAAGCAGGCGCATTTTGTTTTAAGTGTGATTTTGGTCTTAAAGAGTGTTCCTACATTGAATGACTTCTACAGCTATGTATTGTTTATTTTTTAGTATTAGATTTTAAGACATAACAGTGAACTAATGAGCATGCCAGAAGCTTGTGGTCATCAGTTTGGACAGACATGGGAATTCTAGAAGTTTTTACTTCCATGATATTTCTGACATATATTATTTACAGAACACTTCATGATTTCCAGAAAAAAACTGTTGCAAAACACTGTGGAGTGATAGCTTACTTACAAAGGTCAAATACAATACCAATAACAAGCATGCTATAAATGCAGCAGATCAAGGACTAACATAGTTTCGAGTAAGCTTAGTACATGGTTAGATTTACATATATTTATTATTAATATATTTATTCCTATATGGCTCATCTCTGTTCTGTTCTGATGCAGATATTTTGGAATAATCTGGTTCTATGGGAATCAAAATCTCAATATCATTAAAGCCTATGGAGTAGACAGGTTGTGTGTTCTAGTCTAAAATGGCAGGAAAAGACCCACAAAACATTTAAAGTGGACCAAAACCAGGATTTTGACAATCCTGGGTTTGGTCCCCTTCCCCGGGTGCCCCGCTATGTGAAACCCCCCCAGAACGCCCAACTCACCTCACCAAGGTCCTACGGCGCATGTGCGGCCGCTCGTCCTATCAGTGTGCTCGGAGCCGCTGAGCTATGCACGTCTTAGTGGCGTCTTAGCTCAGCGGATCCGAGCGTGCTGGCGGCCGCATCTCGTGCTTCCCTCTAACGAGGCACGCACCCTGCTAGAGGGATAGCGGGAATGTCGCCGTGGCCCGTGCATGTGCCCTTGGACCGGGATTAAGGTAAGTGTAGCGGGCGTCCTGGGGGGTTTCACGCAACAGGGCATCCTGATTTTGGATGCCCCGCGAGGACGATTCCCGGGCCGATCCAGCTGTACTTTGGTCCACTTTAAGAATTTTTATAGTGAAAGGAGAATCCATATTCAGAGGTCCACTTTTACTGCAAGTGTGATTTTTTTGGTGTCAAGGTGCAATGTGTTTTTTTTCTTATGTATGTCTTATGTAAGTTAATATGTTGCTTTAGCAACCGTACATCCACCTGTATACCAAGAACTAGAAAAAGTGAGACCCATACACAGAACATGAGCTTGCTTACCTCAGTAGCAGTCATAGCTACCGGGTTCTTTGTGTACAAGGCTCACTTCTCATTTTCAAAAGTGCCATCAGATGTGGATTTTCCTGTACCATATCCAGGGAGCACCACTTTGTAACACTGCACAGCGTATTTATGATTTTTTTCCTCCTCCTTTCCTCCTTGGCGCTGTATTTTTCAGGTACTGGTCCGGGTTTCATCATTACAGTTATGAGAAATCACTGCTGAGGACAAAGGGGGCAATTAGGCTGAGTTTTAGTTGTTCCAAATGACACATTTGTATCCAAAAGAAGCCACGACAATAGATTTTTCTATAAAATAAATGGCGACCTCTAGGTCCTGCATTTCCATTACTGACAAGTCACAATGCAAGTTCTGTACCAAAAAATCTGGGCAATATGAATTATAAGCATAAAACACTTCAATACAGTTTAGCTTATTGTGCTCTAAGGGATCTTGACCTGCAGCAGTTTCTTTAATTGGCTCTGCTTTAACCAGAGTGACTGGCACCTTTTGGGCGCTAGTGTTAAATAAGACGCTAGCTGGCGGCCACATCGGTGCAGCCTGTTTTTTGTATCTTAAATCGCTGAGTGCCGCTGAGACCAAAAAAGGGGTGCTGATGCTTCATAAATAAGGCTCTAAGACTAAGGTCAGTCTGTATTTAACATGTTACTATTTAAAATTGACAGCTTGCCTGTTTTGGCCATTTTACCTCCTATCTCTGCTTCTGAGCTACTAATTATTCCAGTCTCCAGGATTTGATTTGAATGTGAGTAAAATCAGATTTAAACATTTGAATATATAAAACTTTTCCATGTACATCATTGACCTCATGAAACCCAATATTACTAAAATGAAGGCAGGGCAGGGAAC